>CP131463.1:4788333-6242500 GCA_030664755.1 Microcos paniculata
TTCAGTTCAAAAGAAACATTTTTGTGATTAACCCTAAAACGAATTTTCACAAGGCTTTATGGTACCGATTTCCGGGCGCTTCGAGGGTGCTAATCCTTCATCGAGCGTAACCGACTCCCGAACCCAAAACTTATTTTCGTGGACCAATATTTGTATAACCTAAGGTAATCTTTCTAGATTATGTTAGGTCAAACGGAGTCAAAATAGGTGGCTAACCTACCTAAACCAAGTGGTTAGTGGCGACTTCTTTTCTTGTTTTCAAAATCTTTTTATTTCTTTAAAATTCCCGTCGGACAGTCTTTTAGACGTTTTGATAGATTGGCGACTCCACTGGGGATGATTTAGAAAGTCGAGCCATTTTTCGAAAAAGTCTTGTTTTCAATTTAGGGTTAATTTTGAAATGTTTTTAAAGTTCGATTTCATTTATGAACATTCATATTTTTGTATATTCATTGATTTGGACAAAAATGTAAATAAATTCTTTCAAAATTACATTTTACATTTGCATCACTAAAATTTTTAAAAATCGCATCTTGCACCTTAAATTGCATCAAATAAAACTTTTTTCAAAAATTACATTTTGCACCTCACATTATTTGATTCATTTCATTGTATTATTTTTATATATCTCGACTTGACCTTGCTTGCCTTGTACATATTTGTATACACTTCGATTGATTATCTATTTTTCCTATATATGTGTCTCGCATGCTTCTTCTCTGTTCTTTGCTCGTGTGTATATTGTGCACGTCTTGTATGCCTATCTTTGCTTTTAATTGCTTTTATCATGTATACTTCTTGCCTATTTTTCTGTCTTTTATATTGCATGTCTATTTTCTGTTCTTTATTTTGTTTATACATTTATTCCTTTAAATTGGACTAACCATTTATTTGATTGTTGATAGTATTTTCCTCTCTACCCTCCTGTTACGTTGGGGCAATCATGTGGTGAAGGCAATTGGCAAAGGTTGGTAATCCCTCCCACACACTACATGATTCATAACATAAAGGTCCGGAATTCCGGGTCCTTCTCCCAATTAGAAGGAAGGTGCTTGTATCCTTCCACCCTGTCGTGTCTGCGATGGGTACCTTGTCTAGAACTTCGAACCATGCATATAGAGTACCTGTGAGGAATGCCCACCTAAGTAGAGCCAAACCCTAAACCTAGGTAGAGCTAAACCCTTTTCGAGAGAAATCGATTTTCTTAGGAAAGGGACGCCTTCTAAACCTTTATCAATTCCTTTCATATTTCCTTGTATATATCACTATCTATTACCTTGCCTTCTTTTATTTCATGATGAAGTACTAATGTTCTTTCTTTCTTGTCTTGTTTTATACTTTTCTTTTATGTACATCCATCATGCATTCCATCCGGGGGTCCATCCATAGTGAATTTGCTGCTAGAGGAAACCAATCATGGCTGAAGAGGGAAGGGTAGTCGACATGGATTTGGATGAACCTAGAGTCAGCAATGCTAGTTCTATTTTGGGGAATGCTTTGGATCTGTTGGAACAAAGACTTCAAATAGATCGTTCGAGAAAAGACCCTGAGCCTACATTACCTTTATTTATGAATTTTGACCTTGCTCAAAATGACCTGTCAAAGCTAAAGGAGTTATGGATAAAGATTGGGCCGAATGGACAGAAAAAGTTTAAAGACACGTATGGGGACATAGCTCTGTTGTTGGACGTTAAGGTGGAATAAGATCTCTTGAAAGCAGCTTTGTATTTCTAGAATCCATCTTACCAGTATTTTGTGTTTGGGAAACATGACATGGTGCCAATAGTTGAGGAATATCGAGATTTCCTTATGATGAAAAAAGCCAAACCAAGTAAAATTTTTCTGCCCTTAAAAGACATGAAAGATAACCTGAGGTTCCTTGCCAAGATGGTTGAAATGGGTATTGAGGAGATACGCCAATACAAGGATGGGGATTATTGCCAGACAGATTTCTTGATGAAGTTCGTGGATGAAAAGCATGGCATTCAGAAAGGGATAAATGTCCTAGCCTTCTTAATATATGGCCTAGTGGTTTTCCCAAAGAAGCTTGGGTACATTCACTTATCAGTAGTGACGCTCCTTACCAAGATAAAGCATCAAACGGATCCTTCAGTGGCAATTCTGGCAGAAACCGTCCGATCATTGAATACCGTAGGAAGGCTGGTGGAACGTTTGAAGCATGTGCTCAGATGTTGGTCATCTGGTTCAAGAGTCACTCCGGCTATAAGAAAAAGTTGGGAATGTCCTTTATTGATGAAGATAGAGTTCCAATAGCTATCTATGGAAAGAATAGTTGGCCACCAGAAAAAGATGAGGATGAGTGGTATGAATGGTTCAGGGGTTTGGGTGATGGTCAGATCACATGGACAGCTCGATGGATGCATGCGAGAGAGATTCCTTACTTACATGTCAAGATTCCATGGATCCCGTTAGTAGGTTTTTGGGGAACAACCAGTTACTCTCCACTTCTGCTCAGAAGACAGTACAATTCAGAGCAATTTATCCCTCTCACTGGTTACCTCAACCTATGGGATCTCTCACATGACAATCCTGATCATATGGATGAGGTTAATCTTTGGGGAGAGCTTTACAAAGCAGCTAATAGGACGGAGCATACTGTATATGTGGAGAATGTCATATCTGAGTAATCTATATGGCATCAAGAAAGAGATGCTATTGTTCCTTTCACGCCAGATAGGGAGTACCCCATAATTGAGAGACCGGTAGATGAATTTAAAAGACTGAGAGTTGAGAACCGGAGATTAAGAGAAGGGATTGAAATGACCGAGCTAACTCACGAATGTGAGCAATTAAGGTGGGTAACTCGCGAGTTGGAAGATAAGCTAAAAAAGAAGAGGATGAATAAGAGAGGATGGATCCGAGCTATAAAAAGGGCGCAAGAAGATAGTGCGAGGATGAAGAAAATGGCAGATGGTTGGAGGCAAGAGGCAACTAGTAAAGACAATGAGGCTTCAAAACTCAGGGACGCCAAAGAGGATGCTAACAAGCGTCTGACCGATGCTCGAGTCCAATATGCTGAAATTCAATACGAGAGAAATGAACTGAAAAGTGAAAGAGATGAGTTGAAGAATGAGAACGATCAGTTGAAAAATGAAAGGGATGAGCTGAAGAACAAGGAAGAGGGAATGAAGAAAGCCGAGGAAGAGCAAAGTCGCATACAACGATTTTTGGTGAAAAGAAATGAAGATTTAGAGCGTCAAGTCAGGGAGCTTACAGAGAAGTTGAACCAGTAACGGGTTAGGGAGCATTAGTGATGCAAAGTTGATATAGAGACAAGATCTGCTGTGATTTGTAAATGCTTTAAATTGTAGTTGATGAAAATGGCACAGCCCTGTTATGGGATTGAAACTACTCTTTCCACTTTTGAAATGATTAGTTATCTTTAATAGTAAATTTGTTATGGATGGATCCCTATTGCATGCTTCATTTGCACTTCTTTTACCATTGTCATTATGATTATATATTAACTCATTTACTTTTCCTTTCTTCTATCTCCACATCCCATACTATCCATTTCATTATAGGAATCTATCCACAAGAAAGAAACCATAAAACAGAATTGATCATGGCCGATGGATAAAGTCAGAATGAGCGACAACTATAAGATAATATTTGGGGATGATGGATGATAGCCTCGTTTAATGGTCAATTTTGTTTTATGGTTTAATTGTTGCAGATAGATTTTTATCATTACATGCATTGATCATTTACATCATTTATTGCATCATAATCTTATTATTTTCATAATAAAATCATGATTCATGTTTGTAATAATTAAAGGTTTCAAGATAGCGTCCCAAGATCCCCGATACTACACTAGGTTACAGGCAAAGAAAATGGCAGAGCAAAATACAGAGATTGAGAATCTGAAACGGGCTAATGAGGATCTGACAAATAAGATGAATGAAGCAATGGAAAAGATCAATGAGTTAACTAGAATGGTCAAAGAGAATACACCTGTTCATTATGGAACACCAATTCATGCTTCGGGGTACACGCCCGATACAACCCAGTAAAACTTACCAACACTTAACATTCCTATTCCACCGGTTGTGCCAGATACTCAAAATCAGTACCCACCTCTACCACCTACCGGACCTAATACTAGTGGGTTTGTCTACACCACTCTACCCACCCAAACTATGCAACCTACTCTTGTCCCAATCATTAATACGGGTACAACTTCAGCAGATCCAACAGTACTTGATCCAGAAATTTCTAAGGAAGCATCCTCGGATAGCAAAATGTTGAACATGTTGGAGGAACGGCTAAAGGTAATTGAAGGGGCACAGTATTATAGGGCTATGAATGCAGCTGACATTACCTTAGTTCCGAGTATTGTGATTCCCCTGAAATTTAAGGTCCCCGATTTTGAGGTGCCCCCAAGAGCATCTCACTAGCTATGTAAGAAAGATGGCAGCTTATGCTTATGATGATAACCTCCTGATTCACTTTTTCCAAGACAATTTTTCTGGGGCAGCTTTGAGGTAGTATAATAAGCTTGATAGGGTTAAGATTCAATCTTGGTCAGATTTGGTGAAGGCCTTTATTGCCCAGTACAAGCATATGACAGATCTAGCTCCTGATCGATTGACTCTTCAAACCATGGAAAAGAAGTCCAGTGAGTCCTTTAAGGAGTATGCCCAACGGTGGAGAGACGTTGCTGCACAGGTTGAGCCTCCATTGACAGAAAGAGAGTCAAACTATACCTTCATTGAAACTTTGAAAGGACCGCTATATGACCGGCTTGTTACTAGCATTTCTGGCTCATTTACCGATATTGTGGTTGCCGGAGAGTGTTTGGAAAAGGCAATCAAGAGTGGAAAGATAGACAGTGGAGACTTATATATAGGAAAAAAAAGAAAGAAGGAGAGGTTCTCGCTACTGATAGCTATTCATACCCATATACCTATCAGCATCAAAACTACCACTACCCTAATCAAAGGCCTTCACACAACTGGCGCTCAGGTTCTTATAGGCCTCGAGGTGCATATCAACCACATACTTCCTACCAGTCGCATGCTCCATACCAACCACCCACTTCATACTAACCCGCTGTCCCATACCAACCACCAGCTGCCAATTACATTGCTTCCGGATCAACTTTCCATCCCACCGCACAAACGTTCACACCTAGACCAAACACCACCATAAACGTTGAAACCAATCCAAAGCCTGCCCGGACATGTACTAAAGTTGATCCTATCCCATACACCTATACTGCTTTGCTCCCACAGTTGTTGCAACAGAAGCTAATTGAAAAACCTCGTGTGGCAAAACCTATGCGCCACCATACCCAGACTGGTTTAAACCCAATGAACATTGTGAGTACCATCATGGGGGAGCTGGTCATTCAACTGAAGACTGTTATGTCTTAAAGCTTAAAGTTCAAGATTTGGTAAGGGAAGGAAGGTTAAGCTTCTCCCAGAATGCACAGCCAAACGTGGGGCATAATCCATTGCCAAAGCATGGCGGGGCAACAGTGAATGCAATTGATGATGAGGAATCAGACCAATTAGATAGCTTGATTTATGCTGCTGAAGTGGGCACTGAATTAGACAATTGGTCTATTGTTAAGATACCGACTGTGTTTTCATCTTCTGAGCAGATGCAATTAGCTGAAACTCTTGTTTATTAAATCAACGCTTATGCCTAAGAGTGTTGATGAGTATTTTCATAATTGGTTAAGGCTTTCTTTATTATTTATACATAATTTGAACTTTAATGATGAATTGATGCATGCACAGACTTTTGACACAATGAGATTACATTGCAATATATATTCACTATATTTTCTTCTATTGTTTCCCAATTCGCTATTCTTTGATCTAACTCTTAGCATACATTCCTGTTCTATTACTCTGTATATATCCATTCCAAATTGCCCTTTGCAGCTCCACCGTCAATGAATGCGAAGATAGCGCAAGCAGTGGGTCTGAGTTTGACTTTGATAAGTTGATTCATACTGATGAGGTTGATAATGACGATATTGATGATTCTGATCTGCCCCAAGACTTGTTGAGATTAGTTGAGCAAGAAAAGAGACAGATAGTGCCCCATAAAGAAACTACAGAGTTGATAAATTTGGGCACAGAAGAGGACAAAAGAGAAGTGAAGATAGGCACCACTTTATCAGAAACTGAAAGACAACAGCTAGTTGATTTGTTGAAAGAGTATTCAGATGTCTTTGCATGGTTTTATCAAGATATGTCGGGATTAGATCTAGAAATTGTAGTTCATAAGCTGCCGATTAAGACAGAATGTAAGCCAGTTCAACAAAAGTTAAGGCGGATGAAGCCAGAGATGTTATTGAAAATAACAGAAGAAGTAATGAAACAGTTAGATGCAGGCTTTCTTGAAGTTGCAAAATATCCGGAGTGGGTAGCTAATATAGTTCCGGTGCCGAAGAAAGATGGGAAGGTCCGAATATGTGTAGACTACAGAGATCTCAACCGAGCCAGTCCCAAAGATAACTTTCTCTTGCCTCACATTGATACCCTAGTTGACAATACTGCTCGCTATTCCATATTCTCATTCATGGATGGTTTTTCGGGATATAATCAGATCAAGATGGCACTAGAAGATAAAGAGAAAACAACTTTCATCACCGTGTGGGGAACTTTTAACTACAAAGTGATGTCTTTTGGCTTGAAGAATGCCGGTGCTACTTATCAGCGAGCTATGGTGACTTTGTTCCATGATATGATGCATAAAGAGATTGAAGTGTATGTCGATGATATGATTGCTAAAGCTCAGACTACGGAAGAACATATTGTCAATTTGCAGAAGTTGTTCAAAAGATTGAGAAAATATAATCTCAGATTGAATCCAAGCAAGTGCACTTTTGGGGCGACCTCCGGAAAGCTATTGGGTTTTGTAGTTAGTGAAAAGGTGATTGAGGTAGACCCAGATAAAATCAAAGCTATCCAGAATTTATCACCACCTAAAACCCTAAAAGAAGTCAGAGGTTTCCTTCGGAGATTGAATTACATTGCCAGATTTATATCGCAATTGACTGCTAAATGCGATCCAATTTCAAATTACTTAAAAAGCGGGATCCAGGTGAATGGGATGATGATTGTCAAGTAGCTTTTGAAAAGATCAAGGAATACCTCACAAATCCACCAGTATTGGTACCTCTGGTACCCGAAAGACCTTTGATATTATATCTCACAGTGTTTGAAAATTCCATGGGTGTGTATTGGGGCAACAGGATGAGACTGGAAAGAAAGAGCATGCAGTGTACTACTTGAGTAAGAAGTTCGCTGAATATGAGCCAAGTATTCCCCATTAGAGAAGATGTGTTGTGCATTGGCTTAGGCTGCTCACCGACTAAGACAGTACATGTTATACCATACTACCTTATTGGTGGCAAAGTTAGACCCAATCAGATACATATTTGAGAAACTGGGCTTGTCAGGAAGAATTGCTCTGTGGCAAGTATTGTTGTCTGAGTATGATATTCAATATGTTTCCCAAAAAGCCATCAAAGGAAGTGCTGTGGCAGAGTTTTTAGCAGAAAGGGCTAGAGATGATTATGAGCCTATGGAGTTTGACTTTCCTGATGAAGATTTGATGGCAGTGTTTCATGTAGATGAAGCATTAGATGATGATGAAACTAGGCAATGTATTTTGACGGAGCATCAAATGCAATTGGACATGGCATTGTGGCAGTACTGACATCCCTAGAAGGCAGCTGTTTCCCAGCCACTGCAAGGTTAGATTTTCTATGCACAAACAATATGGCGGAGTATGAAGCATGTGTTCTCGGTATTCAGATGGCCATAGAAAGAAAAATTGAAAATTTAATGGTGTATAGTGATTCTGCACTTGTGATTTATCAGTTGAAGGGAGAATGGGAGACGAGAGATTCGAAGTTAGTCCTTTATCATGACTACATCAAAGATCTCGTAAAGAACTTCAAGGAGATCTCTTTTCATCATTTACCTCGAGAAGAAAATCAAGTTGCTGATGCCCTGGCCACATTGGCCTCCATGTTCAAAGTTGATTCAGATACAGAGATTCCGTCGATCAAGATAGAGTTGAGAGGTGAACTGGCATATTGTATGAATGTTAAAGAAGAAGAAGATGGCAAACCTTGGTGCTATGATGTTGTACAGTTCCTAAAGTACCAAAAATATCCCGATCATGCATAAGAGAACGATAAGAAGATTATCCGGAGGTTGTCGATGAACTTTTATTTGGATGGGAAAATTTTGTACAAGAAAACCCGTGATCAAGTCTTGTTAAGGTGTGTGGCAACTAAAGAAGCCAAATGATTATCAGTGAAGTGCATGAAGGAGTCTGTGGAACTCATGCTAGTGGGCACAAATTGGCTAGGTAGATTATGAGATCCGGCCACTACTAGTTAACCATGGAATCAGATCGCATCAATTACACAAGGAAATGTCACAAATGTCAGATTTATGAAGATCAAATTCATGTTCCTTCGAATCCTCTTCATGTTATGGTATCAACTTGGCCTTTCTCTATGTGGGGAATGGATGTTATCGGACCAATTACTCCGAAAGCTTCAAATGGTCATCAGTACATCTTTGTTATGATTGATTATTTCACCAAATGAGTTGAAGTAGCCTCATATGCCAGTGTTACACAATCTGTAGTTACTAAGTTTTTGAAGAAGGAGATCATCTATAGATATGGCTTTCCGGAGAGAATCATTTTCAATAATGCTCAGAATTTGAATAGTAAAATGATAGAATCACTATGTTCTCGGTTCAAGACCACTCACAGCAATTCCACACCATATTGGCCGAAGATGAAGAAGTAGCAAACAAGAATATCAAGAAGATTGTAGCAAAAATGACTGAAACTTATAAGGATTGGCATGAGAAGTTGCCATTTGCTCTTCTTGCTTACCGAACTGTAGTCCGAACATCTATTGGGGCAACTCCTTTTTCATTGGTATATGGGACAGAAGCAATGGTGCCTATCGAAGTGGAAATTACATCTCTCAGAGTGCTTAGAGAAGTGAGCTTGGATGAAGCTGATTGGATGCAAGAACGACATGATCAGTTGAATTTGATTGATGAGAAGCGCCTTGCCGCACTTTGTCATGGTCAGTTATACTAGAAAAGAATGATGAGAGCTTATGATAAGAAAGTGAAGCCAAGGCAATTCAAAGAAGGGGAGTTGGTGTTAAAGAAAATACTCCCAAATCAACGTGACTCTCGGGGCAAGTGGGCACCGAATTGGGAAGGCCCATATGTTGTCAAGAACGTCTTTTCTGGTGGAGCTTTAATATTACAAGAGATGGATGGGAAAGAATTCTCCAGTCCTATCAATGCTGATGCTGTAAAGAGATACTATGCCTGAAGTAAAAAAAATGAAAATGAAAAAAAAGAATGAAAAAATGAAATGAAAATGAAAAATGAAAAAAAAAATGAAAAAAATGAAAAATGAAAAAATGAAAAAATGAAAAGAATGAAAAATGATGAAAAAGAAAAAGGAGAGATCCAAGTTGAAAACCCGAAAGGGCAGCTTGGATCAATTGAGGGGTTGCTTAAGTTGAAAACCCGAAAAGGCGGCTTAAGCAGGAGGAATAAAGGCATAAGCACAGCTATTGAATGAAGCAAGATCAAATTCAGTAGGTCTAATTGGGGCAGATCAGATCACTCAATAGACCGAGTTGTCAAGTTCGTTGGTATCGTCAATTGATCAAAGGAAGAACTCAGGTTTTGTTCGCACATGTTTCTAAGTATTCATTGGTGGGAGGTACCTCTTATCCTTTCTCTTGTATTGAATCAATTAACTTTCTTTCTCGTTTGTATGAACCTATTTTTGAATGTGAATTGATGTTTGAATTCCTTTCGTTTGTATGAATCTTGTTCTGAAATGTGAAAATTGAATCAAGCTGATTTATTTCTTTGATCCTTTTCTTAATAATGCGATGAATCTTATTGTTAATTAGTTTGTTACTTGTATTAAATTTTGCCATGAATTTCAAAATGTGAATAAACATGCGAGAAACCATGCAGGTATGAAATTGCTCATTTAATTTTTAAAAAGGCATAGGTTAGGTTTAAGAGACAAGGTTTCAACTAACCAGTCACTCAGAAAGAAAGTGGAAGCTGTTTATGGCAAATCATCAAAAATGTGTAGAAATAACATAAACGAGCAATCTGAGTCAAGAAAAGCAATGATGCAGTTTGAAATTGTTAATCAGAATGAATGAGTAAGAAGATTGGCATCATGACATGATCATTGCATCATTCTAGAGCATCAGATTTTCAGATAACATGTCAGGTATTTGATACATCAACTCCAGATCAAGATGGAAGTATCCTTTTCCAAGAATCCAGCAAATATGATTGTTCATCAAAAGAGACCAGGTTACGGTTATTATTTTTCTTTACGCAACCAAGGTATGACATTCAATTCATTTTTAAGACCTAATTAAGGTTTTGAGATTCACTTATTTCATTTAAGAGACCAAATCATGGCTCTTGTTTCATTTTAAGACCTAATTTAGGTTCTCACAGTTTAATTTATTCATTGGGAGACCGAATCACGGATCTCGTTGCAGTTAGTGACCGAATCACGGCACTTGTTTCATTTAAAAGGCCAAATCATGGATCTTTTTTTATTTTAAGACCTAATTTAGGTTCTCACAGTTTATTTTGTTCATTGGGGGACTGAGTCACGGCTCTCGCTGCAGTTAGTGACCGAATCACGGCACTTATTTCATTTTAGAGACCAAATCATGGCTCTTGTTTCATTTTGAGACCTAGTTTAGGTTCTCATGGTTTATTTAGTTCGTTGGGAGATCGAATCACAGCTTTCATTGCAGTTAGTGACCGAATCACGGCACTTGTTTCATTTAAGAGGCGAAGTCATGGCTCTTGTTTTGTTTTGAGACCTAGTTTAGGTTCTCATAGTTTATTTATTTCATTGGGAGATCGAATCATAGCTCTCATTGCAGTTAGTGACCGAATCACGGCACTTATTTCATTTTAAGACCAAGTCATGGCTTTTAATTCAATTGGAGACTTAGTTTAGGTTCTAAAGATTCATTTAGTTTATTAAGAGACCGAGTCACGGCTCTCGTTTCATTTAAAGGCCAATTTATGGCATTTGATTCATTTGGAGACCAAGTTTTGGCTCTTGAAAAGTTCTAAAAAGGCATGGTGTCTATGTCTTAGACCATTTCCTAATTATCTAGAAGCAAGCTTCATGATCATTAGAAAACGCTCCAAGAGGGCCAGCTGTAGACACCATTTTTTTATATCATTTAATTTCTTTTTGCACAACTTTTGTTTGTTTAATTATTTGATTTTTAATTTTATTATGGCTCACATTTTAATTTTGATTTGCTACTAGGATGGATCGGGCTTTGATAATTGGAGAAAGTGTTGGAATTGGACTTAAAAAAATTGCAAATTGAACCCCAAGTCTTAATATCCCAAAACCTTGCAAAATAGGCAAAGAAAAGAATGAAAAGCCATCCCCATCGTTGATTTTAGGTTTCGAAACACAACATCTACCTTTGGATCAATTTCCTGGCTTATTTAAGTACCACTGTTTCGTACAGTAGGGGATTTTTCCAATTGACAAAAAAAACAATTCTAGGGTTCTTAGTTCAGAGAAGAGGAAAGGAAAGCGGTTGGATTGAAGCAATAATATTTCTGGTAAGAATAGCAGCGGTGATCGGGAAGTTTTTTGCTTCGGGTTGGGAATAGTTGAAGAAAGGTTGACGGCTGGGAGCAAAAGTGAGGACGAAGGAAGGAGCAAGGAAAGAAAAGGAGCCCTGAGTCAAACGCACGAGTTTCACGTCGTTTTGGGGTATATATTCTGAACTATTGAATTTATTTGTATACGGACTATGCTTTATTTTCATTGTTTTGAGTCTGTACCTTTTGATTGGACAAATAGTGTGATTTTGACTGTCATCAGGCCATGATTTTTAAATATTCCATGTTTTCGTTGGTCACTTTGGCTGGTTGTAGTCTTTGTCACTGATTTGGGTCAGGAGTCATGCTTATCAGGTCATGATAAATCTATCCTTGTTTCTGACCATTGCATTACATTTGGATTTGCGTTGTGATGCTCATTTTACTAAGTTTGCTAGCTTGAATTCTTGAATCCGACGTGGTGCTGAGTTAAAATCTTCTTATTTATCTTTTTTCATTTCTTTTGGGCTCATGTTTGTAATGTTTGGGCCTCATCCTTATTTTCTCCAATGGATCATATTCATCAACGGTTATGAACTTGAAAGTGCTTTTATTATTATTATTCTTGTTATTTATAAATCTTGTTTCACGTCATGCATGTAGGATTATGATGTTTTACATTTTAGTTTTTGACTTCATAATCTTGTTTTTGTATGCCCATGCATTTATTTTAAACAAAAAAATAAAAAAAAAAGAGATCATGCATTTAGTGATAGAAATTAAATTAGGAAGTTTCCATGTATTATATTAATTATTTGGCCTTTTTTTTTCGGATCCTTTTGTGCCATTTAGAAATATAGGTCATTTTTAATATTTTTATGTCATTTAATATTTTCTAGGTTTATTTCTTTTTATGCCGTTTAGTAATTTAGGACATTTTACATTTTTTATGTCATTTAGCAATTTAGGACATTTTCAATATGTTTTTAACCATTTAGTAATTTAGGTCATTTTTAATATTTTCATGTCATTTAAAATTTACGTTATTTCAATATTCATATGTCATTTAGTAATTTAGGACATTAGCATTTTAATATGTGATTTAGATTAGGCCCATTAGCATTTTAATATGCCATTTAAATTAGGTCCATTAGCATTTTAATATGCCATTTATATTAGGCCCATTAGCATTTTAATATGCCATTTAGCTTAGGCTCATTAGCATTTTAATATGTCATTTAGCTTAGGCCCATTCATATCATTTTGTGCAATTTTAGAAATTAAATTCATGCATCATTAATTACTTGTTTAATACGTACTTAATATATCTCTTGTGCTAATCCATTTTCTTGGTTTATTTTGTCCCATCATTTCATGCATTTAGTAATTAAATTATTGTTTTCAAAAATCGTATGTGCATGGAAATCCCAATAATGGGGAGTCCGAGGGGATCACGTAATTACGAGGTTCTTAAAGGCTTCCTTAGGGTAAGGAGGCTTTCTAGTTCACCTTTTCGGAATTCCGATTTGGCCTAGGAAGTTTCCAATAAACCAATTTCCACCCCAATTTCAAAAAAATATAAAAAGAATGATTTTAATCATATTTCAAAAACAGCATTAACATACCATATTCATGATTTTCTCCAAATTTCCAAAAAAATTTCTACAAATTTCGTTTCTTTAAAAAAACCCTAAAAATTTTTTTTTAAAAAAATCCCCTTTATCAGCAAAAGGAATTTCAATTCCGACATAATTTTAAAAATCTAAAAATAACTTTTTAGGAAAATCTCAAACTTAATCAATAGTTGAGGTTTTCTTATAAAAATTAAACTTTGGTTAATTTCTTTCATTAAAGTTTAAAAAATGAGATCCAAAAATAAAAGGAATTTGATTATTCCGACATTATTTTCACAAAGGACAAAATTATTTTAAAAGATTTCAATTAGGCCCTCTACATTGGAATCTTTCCAATTAAAATTAAACTCTTTTTAAAATCTCGTTTTTTAATCAAAATCCATCATCAATAAAAAGAATTTAATAATTTCGACATTAATTTCAAAAATCCAAAAATATTTTTTTTTGAAAGATTTCAATTCAGTCATTAACAATTGGAGTCTTTCCAAATTCAATCCAATTTTATTTAAAATTCAAAATTTTCTTCAACAAATTATGAATTTTCAACCTTTGATTTTAAAGCTTGGTTTTGGAAAGTTCTCAATTCGGTTATTCAACGTTGAGACCTTTTTTTATTTTTTATTTTTTTTACGGATCTCATTAAATTGAATTTTCTTAAAGGGTGAATTAACCCATATCAAAAGGAGTTCTACTCCGACATTTGTATATTCTTTATTTTATTTTATTTCAGTTCAAAAGAAACATTTTTGTTATTAACCCTAAAACGAATTTTCAGAAGGCTTTATGGTACCGATTTCCGGGCGCTTCGAGGGTGCTAATCCTTCCTCGAGCGTAACCGACTCCCGAACCCAAAACTTATTTTTGTGGACCAACATTTGTTTAACCTAAGGTAATCTTTCTAGATTATGTTAGGTCAAACGGAGTCAAAATAGGTGGCTAACCTACCTAAACCAAATGGTTAGTGGCGACTCCTTTTCTTGTTTTCAAAATCTTTTTATTATTTTAAAATTCCCGTCGAACGGTCTTTTAGACGTTTTGACAATGAGTCTGTGGTGGCAGGTGGTGGTTTCATCCTCTGAAGGCTGGTGATTTGAAGTTTGTAATGTACTTTAGTTTCAAAGCTTTTTTGATGTCAAATGTGTAGGGTTTTCTGGCTAGAATTTCATCAATCCCTCTCAAGTGTGAGAAGAAGACTATTTATAGGCAAAATAAGTAACCAACATTTGGAAGTTATTTCAAGTCATGTTAATAAGAATGTGAGATAATGGGTTTATGGGTGGTGAGTGGTGAGTAAATCATGGGATAGTGGAAGTATATGTGCTACAAATAAGGACCCATTATTTAATAAAAATCAACTAGCATAATTAAGAGGGGTTGTAACGAAGGTGACATCACTCTCTCTTCATGAAAAGGTTAGGAAAGGTTGCTAACTACGTCCTAGTCTGAGCCTCCAAGCCAAACCCTTCAGCACATCCCATGATGGGTCAACACCATCAATTATATGAAATTTATAATGTTGACAGAAATCAACATCTACAATAGGCCAAACCAAATATTATTAGACATAATTTCAGAGCAACACAGTGATGGAGCACCACTTTAATACTAAGGTATGATTTCGTAATGGATGTTGGAATTGAAAATTTGTACCCAGGTTTAATGGACTTTACCTATAAACTTGGTGAGGATCTTTTTTCTTTTTTCTTTTATAGTAACTTCATGAGGATCTTTTTAATTAAGATTTAAATTATTGAAAATGTAAGAACTAAAATCTTCTCCTCTCCCTGGTTCTCTCTAGTTCCACTCCCTTGTTTCTTACATCTTTGCCCTCTATTTCCTCTGTTACATCTTAAATCATCTATATTAACTATGTTCTACCACTTTTCTCCCCCCTGTTCTACATTACTCATGGGAAACAAACAAACAATTGTAACCATTCAGAAGAATAAATGAAGAAATCTGTAAAACAAAGTCATGTAACCACTTAAATTATCGACAACATAGACAAGGTGTGATATACTTCACCAACCTTCGATAAACATGTGAAGCTACTAGTGGTACACGAGTGATCAAATTAAAAACATCTTCACATCAATACCTAATAGAAATGAAACATTACAATCATTCATGACACTACAAGGTTGAGTTACGCTATCATAGTATTACTGCTCAGAAGGACCTTACTTTAATTTTGGAATTCCCTTCTCATATGCTTTCTGAAATTCACTTTGAACCTGAAAATGAAGTTTAGCTTTAGATATATGTACAGACACTAGCAAGGAAAGTTTATAAGTAATTGAACCACTTCTAACACCTATTATTGCCACTATAGATTTTTAACGTTATGGTTATGTCCACAAGGACTTTTCCAAAAATGAGAGTTGTTAAAGAAAGAAAACATGGATAAAGGAGTTGATTTCCTCACAAATCTAAAGTATAAGAGAAACCAATAAGGAAATGAACACATTTGATAGCACTAGATTGAATAGTATAAAATATCTATATACGAAACTGAGTAACATTAACTTAAAACTTATCCAGTTAATTCTCAGATAATATCTGGTAAGTGAAAGAAGAAGGTATTTTTTGATTAATAGGAATATGGGAATATCTAGCTTAAAATTTGAGAGTTGAAAAATAAAAAGTATGCATCTTCGATAAAATAAATATTTATTTTATGTCTTTAAATACTTTTAATTAAATGCATTTAAAGTCCAATTGCGTTAGCCAACAAGAGCCCATGGACATTTAAAGTGCAAAACGAATCGTAAAATTCATCCATCTCATCAAAATGAGATGACTACAAAATAACAAAAACAACGAGGTCAAGGAGTTGTGTTTTTATAGTTTTATCTTTTTATTGTATGAAACTGCATTGTCCAGAACTTACCTTCCTAACTTAATTAGACTTATGCAAACCATACAAGAGTAAAAAAGAAATTAAATGCAAAAAAGAGCGATTGTGAAAGAGAAATAAGTCAAGAACATGTAGCAACCTGGAGTCCCACAACACCAGTTGCAAACTGGGTCATCGGATGAGCTGAGATGGTAAAGCATCAATGGCATTAAACACATAATCTACAACCAAATAGCAAAATTGTAAAGAAGTAAGAATTGAACTGCTCTATTTCAAAATAAGTAAGCATCATATGATATTTACGATTGTCAGAAATAATGCAAAAGCTAAAAACCTGGAATAACATCATGGCCACGCAATTCCTGAGATGAAAGCAACAGGTTGGCAAGCACTATAAGGCAAAAAAAAGATATCTTGTCATTCTAAAAGCCTCAGACAGCTACCCACCTTTCCAGTCAAAAGAAGCCACAAAAGGCCCTTAGGCAGAGGTTCTCCTTTAGGCTTTGTCACTGGTAATACTTTTTGACATTCTGGAATGGACAACCCCCTAAAGTGAATTCCCTGAAAAACACAATCTACCTTTCAGAATCAGTAGATTAACATCACATTTGTTTCATTAATTCAATAACTGAGCACAAATCCTTGCTCAAACCCTATTTGGGATTTACAGTAAGTCATTGAAACAAACATCATATGGGTCAAGCAATGAGGTGTCCAAAAGTAGCCCTGTCATTCCTCTCATTCCACCAACGCCAAGTATGTTACGAGCTTGGTAGTGAGCCCACCTGCACAAGAGACCAAGAAGCCTGCTTGGCTAGTTGATAACTCAGCATATTTCATTTTATTTAGAAATCATAATGAAAATGTGTAAATGGGTCCAGCCTATTACTGGCCCATGATTCAAGTATATGTATTAGCCGAATGAATGAAATTAAAAAAAAATGATTATTCCTGCTAAACTATTCTCTCTGTTTCTACTCTCTCTTCCTTTCTAACTTCTCTCGACTAACTTTCTTCTTTTATTCTCATTCTATCCTCTCAGCACCCCTACTTCCTAACATTGGTGCTCTCGTTGGCTTACTTAATGCCTTCCCAAATTTCCGCAATTCACTTGAGTTCCTTCGATGGCTCCAACCCATAGGCATGGGTCAGTCACACAGAAGAATATTTTACCGTTTATTCATCCCTTTTATCCCCGATGCACATCGCCATCGTAGCTTTCTTTATAGAGGGTGAAGCTTGGGATTGGTTCCACTGCATGCAATAGAAAAAATTGTTTAGAGATTGGGAATCTTTTACAAGTTCCTTGGATTTACGTTTTCAGCCATTTGATTCTATCAACACACCTACAAAATCTCCAATCAATACACTTCTTGATGAGTTCCAATTAGATGTTCAAAAAATCAACACTAAAATGGAAGTGGCACAATATTTTGCAAATTGAATACATATGTCATGACTGTATGGGTGGCTTGGCACTTGGAGGGGTGAAGCCAGCAATTTCATTAGAGTATGGGTGTGTCACGCCCCAACCTGAGGGCTCAGCCACATGACAACTGCCGTACCACCTCGAGATACATGCTTCAAAAGGCAAGCTATCAAGATGGTACAAGGCATAAATAAGGGGTGCTCGAGCAATAATCAAAAACATATAAGAAAATGATATAGAAAATATCATAAAATATTTATATAATATAAGTGACATGTTTTACGATGCAAACATGCAATGAAAAGAAATAATAATATAAAAATATACAATACTATTTCGGAGCCAAGATTCACAAGGGATCTAGGTGAAACCTACAAAATCGTGTCCACAGTGATATACCAGGATCACTGTCCACCAGGACATCTGTCGTCCATAGCCTGATGACCTGATAAAATAAGTGAATGGTGTGAGTACAAATATATATGTACCCAGTGAGGGACTCGGTCATAATGACCGTTCACCTCAGGCTGGGGATATGAAATAATCCAAAACTCATTTAATAAACCGTTTAATAAAATCATAAGAAATCCCACACCAAAACAAATATCAAATGTCATAAATGTGCTAGCATATGAAATTATCCCAAAGGTACACCCGTGCACTTGGGTGCCCCACTGGACCGTCAAGGGTTAACTCATATCTCAAATCATTTTCTTTTACTCTTTGGCCCGTTCCTTTGACATTTACTGATGCTATGGTGGAACACAGCTACATCTAGCCTTGGCAAGCTTCCCTACGCGCCTCTCCCAGAGTTTCCGGTCACCGTACCCCTCAATAAGCGGTCCATGGCTGCGTCTATGCATGCCTTTCACTCGGTCCACGCTCCCTCATATCGGAGCACTGAGGACACCTCTTAATCACTCAACTCCCAAGGGTCATATCATCAATAAATCATAATAATAATATTTCATGTATTTTTTTAAAAACCCACCCTTAAATCCATTTCTAAACTTGTGTGTAAGGGTGGACAATCCATATCCCAAAACGTTATAAACATTTAATAAAACAGTTAATAAAGCCATTAGAAAATCGGTTGACTCTAAGTGGTCAACCACAATAATCCAAGCCACTAACAAGTAAGGGAGAATCGTATACTCCCGAATATACCCCTCGAATGCCTTAGCTCGAATGCTACTAATCAACCTCGTACAATCATGTACATAAATAATCAAATTAAAATCTAATTGATTAATAAGGGCATTCGACTAATAATTAATATCAAAGCATGGTCTAATTAGGGTTTCTAGGGTCTAGAAACTAAATTGGACAAGTCCGGAGTCAATTACGGTCGATTGGGTTCTAGGGTGGTGAAATGACCAAAACACCCCTATTACAGTGCAGGTTCGGTGCTAGCTTGGCTCACTCCCATGTGGGAGTGGCCGATTTGGGGAAATTTCCTTGAAATTGAATGAATCCGACACTGGACTCTACAGGTTCGGCATCGGACAGCCCACTGGTTTGGCCATTCCTTGACCAAGCCACTTTTCAAGCTCGGTTTCAGCTCAATTTGGCATCAATTCGCATGAAATTTGAAACACAAACATTCAACACTTAAACTAAAGGATCATAGCTTCAAGAACTGAATTAAACAGCTAAACAATCACGAAATTTGAATCAAAAGCCTAAGGGTGCAAGTGTTATTGAGCAAAAACAGATTTCAATCTTCAATCCAACATTTCTCTCAGCTCACTCAATGAAATCCATATAAGTAGTCAAATTGAAGCTTAAGGAGTCTAGAACAACATACCAAGAAATCAGCGAAAGCCTATGGTTGGATTGGAAGATATAGGCTGAAGAACACAATGACTCCAAATTGCCTAATTTGAAGATTTGAAGAAAACTTGACAATTTTGATGTTTTTGATCTTCTTGGAGGCCAACGAAGTTGATGATGATGATTGAAATAGTGTTTGAAGAGATGAATTCGATGGGACATTGAGAGAAATTGAGAAAAGAAGAAAATGGTGCAAGAATTGGGTCTCGAGCAACTGAGCCCCTTTATGATTTTAATGGGTTTGGCGTCGGACCCGTCCCTATCCGGTGCCAGAGTCAACATTTCCCATGTTGACTTTAGTCAACATGGCCCCAAGCACCTCAATTTTTGTGCCTTAGCAGGCCCCACTGACTTCGGACTACAATTTAGGGTTTTTAAGCCCAATATTGAGCTAAAGGAAGTTCAAAATGTCTAAAGGAAGTCCAAGTTCATTTCTTGGCCTCACAACTATATTCAAATTCATAACTTGAAATGTGCAGACTAGGTCTGGGCATGTCAACTCTCCCCGCTTATAAAAATTTTGTCCCCAAAATTAAATTAAACTAATCCTTAAATAGGTGGGGGAAGTCACGTCTCATATTGCTCTTGGGCTCCCAAGTTTGTTCCTCGATTTACGAGCTTTTCCATAATACTCGCACCAAGGGAACCGATTTGTTCCTCAAGGATCGAGTCTCTCGATCCAATATGGCTACTGGTCAAACCTTGAAGTTCAGACTCTTTTTCAGCTTCACTGGTGGAGTCTGAAGAACATGTGATAGGTACATACTTCCGAAGCATGGATACATGGAAAACATCATGTATTCTGGCCATGTCTGGTGGCAATTCCAGATGATATGCCACTGGTCCAATCTGTTCAGTGATAAGGAATAGACCTATGTTACCTCGGATTTAGCTTTTCCGCCTTGCGGAATCTGATAACGCCTCTCCAAGAAGAGACCTTCAAGAAAACTCGATCTCCCACTTGGAATTCCAAAGGCATCCTCCTCCTTTGTGCACACTTCTAAACTTGATCCTGGGCTGCCTTAAGTCATTCTCGAATGAATTTCACCTTCCTAGTGGTGAATTCAATCCCTACCTTGTTGAAGATTCAATTTTCTCCCATTTCATCCTAGTACAAAGGGGTTCTACACTTCTTTACTACAGGACTTCGTATGGAGCCATACTAATGCTAGATTGGTAGTTGTTCTTGTATGCAAACTAAGCTAAAGATAGGTAGGTGTCCCATCCACTGGTAAACTCAAGTGCACATGCTCGCACCATGTCTTCCAATATCTGAATGATGCCGAAATGAAGTTGAGTTCCCATTGCTTGTCGAAAGCTGTTCCAGAACTATGAAGTGAATCTCGGATCTCGATTCGAAACTATGGAAGTTGAAAATCCGTGGAGTCTAACCACTTTATTCATATAAAGCTGGCGAATTGGTTCACGCTCCATCTCATGCTCACTGGTAGAAAATGTGTTGACTTGGTGAGTCGGTCCACAATCACCCATACAGCATCAATTCCATGTTTGATGCGTGGAAAACCAGTTACAAAGTCCATAGTGATGTGTTCCCACTTCCATTCGGGAATCTGTAGAGGCTGAAGTGTCCCGAAAGGTTTTCGACGTTCCGCTTTCACTTGCTGACATGTCAAGCATCTAGCCACGAACTCAGCAACTTCTCTCTTCATTCTAGGCTACCAATAATGATCTTTAATAGTTCGATACATCTTGGTGCTACCCGGGTGCATGGAAAATGGAGAAGAATGAGCTTGCTGAAGAATGGTGCCTTTGAGGTCAAGGTTGTTTGGCACGTAAATTTTGCTTCTGAATAGCAGAACTCCATCACTTCGAACTGAAAATTCAGATTGTTCTCCTAACTGCAACTTTTAAAGCTTTTGCTGCAATCTCGATTCAAAATTTTGGAGATCGTGAATTCGATCATCTAGCACCGGCCTAACTAGAATCTAGGCAATTAGTGCACTATTGTGGTAGTCGTAGGCCAATTTGGTTCCAGTTGACCTAAGCTCCACCAACTCTGAAAAGTGGACATCTCTAATTGTCACCACGAGAGTAACTGGATTCCGGCTCAAGGCATCTGCAACCACGTTTGCTTTGCTAGAATGATAGTCGATGACAAGATCTTAATCCTTGATGAGATCTAGCCATTGCCTTTGCCTCATGTTCAAATCATGCTGACTCATGAAGTGCTTGAGGCTCTTGTGATTGGTGTAGATGTGACAAGTTTCACCATATATGTCGAGACGTCTTACCGTTTCAACGATAAAGTAAGGCATGAAAAATGCTCCAGACTAAACAGTCTAAAAACAAATGGAGTCGCCATTAACCTTTTATTTGAATAGGTGCGGTTTGTCACCTATTGGTTTAACTTAACATAAATCTAGAAAGATTATGTTAAGTTAAGGAAAGAAATCGGTCTATGAATAAAATATTTTAGATTCGGGAGTCGGTTATACTTGGGGAAGGATTAGCACCCTCAAAACGCCTGAAAATCGGTACCACAAAAGTCTTAAAAATATTTCACTTGGAAAATAATAATAAAATGTGTCTAAAAACATTTTTAGGAAAAATATAATTTTAAATGTCAGAATAAATATTCCTTTTAATGTGGGATAAACATCCCTTTATAAAAACTAAATTCGAAATTCAAAGATTTAATGTCAGAATGAATATTCTTTTTAATGTGAAAATTCATAGCCCAATTTTGAATTTAAAGAAATTTCCTACTTAGAATGGAGATTCAATTTCCAAATAGGAATAAATATCCTTCTAAAATCAAAGTCAAATTAAAAATAAGGATAAATATCCCTTTTATGGAAAACAAAAGTTTAATTTAATTTTAAAAAGGGTCAATAATGGGAATATAAATTGAAACCTCCTAGAAAATATTTTACAAAAAAAAAAGGTTGGGATAATCATCTTCAAATTCATGTTTTGAAATTCACATTAAGAGACTTTAATTATGATTTCTTAAATTAAAATCTCTTAGAAAGATTTGATTTTAAAACAATGTCGAAATAAATATTCATTTTAATTTGATGAAGGGAATAATTTGACAAAAATTTGGTCTAGTTGGAAGACTTTAATTGACTTAATAAATTAAGACCTTTCAAAAAAAGCCTAAAAAAGGGGTAATATAGGAAAATTGATATCTCTCATTTTTATTAAACAAAATCAATTTTGAAGAAAGAAATTTTGGAAAATTAAGGAATAGATATTCTTTTTATATTAATACTTTAAAAAAGATGGTTTTTAATAAAATTAAGTTTAATTGAAAAGCCTTAATTAATTTAATACTTTTTATGGGATAAAATCAATTTTGAAAAAGAGTTTTATAAACTTAAGGAATAAATATTCTTTTTATTGGAGTTAAAAAATGTCTTTTTATGAAGTTTACTTGAAAGGTCTTAATTAACTTAACCTACTAAAGTCTTCCCAAGAAAAATATTTTGAAAATTTAAAAAAGATAAAAAAGAGAAAAAAGAAAAATAAGAATAAAAATGAAAAAAATATATTCCCTTTCATTGGAAAGAACCAAAATGGAATAAAAATTTTGAAAGTAGTTTTCTAACAAAACTTGGATTAATTTGAGAGGCCTTAACTATAATTGGTAGTTAAGATCTCTCAAAAAACTTTTGAATATGTTTTAAAATTAATGTTGGAATAAATATTTCTTTTAATTTGATTGGGCTTCTTGAACAAGAGATTTTCTCAAAATAAAATGAAGATAAAACAAAAAAGTAAAAAGGAAAAATAAAATAAATAAAAATACACGATTTTGGAATTAACATTCCTTTTTTTAAAAAAAAAGAAATATTTTGGGGTTCATTTGCAAATTTTGAGAAATTAAAGAAATCATAAACATGATTTGTATATGCTTTTTATGAAAATTAAATAAGAAAAATATATTTTTATTTTAAAGGGATGAAAAACTTCCCCGAGCCCGATCAGACTCTAGATTAGACATCGAAAAAACCTCTCATCTGGAAAGACCTTCGGAAACCTTGGACTCCCGAGGCACCCTCCGATTCCCCCATGCATATGAATTGTTTGAAAATCGATGTTCTAAACTTAATTATGCATGAATGGGACAAGAAAACATAGGTTAGTGCATATAAACACAATTAATTACACAATATAATATGATAAATAAATAGAATACGGAAATTTAAAATTAACTTTACAAGCTTAGATTGCATGGCAACTAATTTAGCACATATAAGCAAGCTTAATTTAAACAAACACATATACAAGATCAAGTATGTAATTTTATACAAAATTCAACTCATAATTAAACAAATATATATATGCAAGGGCGAAAAGGTAATTTCATGTACAAGATTCAATTTTTAATTAGACAAGCATGGCAAAACAGTAATTTAATGCAAGATACAATTACTCATTTAGCAAACATGTTCATAAGGGCAAAAAGGTAATTTTACATACAAGATTAGATTTTTAATTAAGCAAAACACAATATTTAAGGACAAAAATGCGATCTTTATGCTCAAAATTAAATCTTAAGCTAAACATCCATTTATACAAGCCTAAAAGTACAACTTTTATAACCAAGATTTGTTTTTTTATTTAAATGAATGAAAATAAGCTTAAGGATGCAATTTTTATTAATCAAAGTTTTATTTTTAATCAAGAAAAAATATACACAAATCTAAAGATGCAATTTTTTTAGCCTAGGCTTGATCTTTAACTAAACAAACAAGTTTACTAATTTAAAGGTATAATTTTTCATAGTCAAGATTAGATTTTTAACTAAATAAACATATAGAATACACTAATCAAGTTTCAACAATAACTAATATTGATATATGATAATGAAAGTTAGCAACTTTTTACATGAACAAGCAAATAATCAAAAAGTTAACAACTTTTCTACATAAAGAAGTAAATAATTAAAGTCAATCACATAATAATATAAAATAAATTCAAAAAGACATAATCTTTAATATGTTTAAGCCATATTTTAAACTAATCAAGTGGCTTAATAAAGTTTAAGAGCTTCATAAATTGCAAACATTAATATAAAAAGTAAAAAAAAAAAAAAACTAACATCTTTATGCATAAGCTAAACACAATAAAGCAAGGATATAGTATTAAAAATAAAAAGAATTAATCTTTCATAAAAGAGAGAGCTTTACCAAAAAAAGTCTTTGCTTAATGAAAATCCACTTAATAACAACAAATAGATGGTTTTGTTTAGGAGAAAGAATGACTTAAATTGACTAATCAATAATCTCTTTTCTCTCTAATATCCTTTTAAACAACCTTGTTTTACAACAAAAACAAAAAAGAGGAAGAAGAGAAAAAGAAAATTTTGGACTGGACTGGTTTTTGAAAACTAAAGAAAACTCTATTTTTGCTTTTTTGAAATAGTTTGTTTGAACAACGCAAAAAATCTCCGCCCTTTTGGTTGCTAAAAGCCCTTCTTTATATTGCCCATTTTCTCTTTGTTTTAATCAACGGCTCTCCTCCCTTATTGTCTTCTCATCTGATAGCCATCTTTTTTTGGCTTCTAATCTCTCTTTTACCCTTTCTTCCTCAACAATAATTGGCTGCTGGCTTCTTTTTTCTGCTCTCCTATTGGCTGGCTCCATTTTACTATCTTTGTAGGGGTACCAGCTGGCATGAGAGTAGCTAGCTGAGAGAGTCACGTCGAGATACTGCCAAAGCTTGTAAAGGCCGGCTGCATGGTTCTTGAGACATTCTAAATATCCCACTTGTCGCGCCACTGGTTTTGGCTCTGAGAAAGTTGAGCTCCTCTCTCTCCCGTAAATGTTTTGTAACCATTTGGCCAAAATGCTCAACAGTTTTGGCAATTCATGACATTCGAAAACTATAGAATGTATATTTAGCAACCATGCACGCACCATCGCTTGAGTAGCTTCAGAGGACATGAGATACAAATCTAAGCAGGAATTAGACCATACATTCTCCCACACTTGCTGGCGTTTCCCTTCAAGCACAACCAGTTGGGCTCCCCGTTTCTGACCAAAGTGCCAAAGCATGTTAGTCAGAACATTATAAAAGGCAGACGCAGTTGAAGAGTCCATCAACTTCATGATTGTATTAAGAAACGACTGTGTTGATTCCACCATTGATGACAGTGGGGACTGATCGAGCCATTAAAGACATGTAGCAACTTGCTTTAAGACCTCGAGAAGAGCAGCCTTAGAGGAGGGAGGTGTAATACCGAAAATTTTGGTATTAATTTGAACTTTTGTTCAACTTGAAAATTTAAGTGGTTGAAGTCAATTTTTGATCAAGTCTAGAGATATTGAAGTGTAATGAGTTAATCGGAAGAATTGTGATGAAGTATGGGAATTCAAACTCCACAAGGGAGTCTTAAAGAATAACTATTACTGTATTAAGAAATTGGAGATTTAGCTCAACCATTATATAAATGACCTTGGCAATTGTTAAGTACTAAAGAAAATTGAGGTTAAATGAAAGAAGATGATTTAGTATGAAATTATGGTTTGATGATCAGAAGGAGTTAATGGAGATATTAAAATGATCCATAAATTAATTTGGAGTCACAATATTAATTACTTTATAAATTGAAGATTTAATATAAATAAAGACTTAAGTGAAATTGGGTGTCATTTGGAATTATGAAAATTATGGTAAATTGGAGAAAATGGCTAGATTGAAGATAAATGTGCTTTGGGGACAAAGTGGACATTTGAAAGGATAAGTGAAGGGCAAATTTGGAAACCCAATGTATAAAAATGGAAGAAGAGGATTTCTCCTCATTCATTTTTTTTTCTTTTCTTTCTTCTTCCTCTTTCTCCTCTTCTCTCCATTGAAAAGCAAACCTTCCCAAAAAATTACTCAAATAAATCCCCCATTGAATCCTAAACAAATCTTCATGGAAAGCAAGACTTAAAGTCATCAAAATCCTCCATGAAGCTTGCAATTTTCGTGGGTTAAGCATTGGAAGGAAGAAGAACCAAGTTTGTTGGTGTTTTGGCAATTTAAGCTAAAAAGGAAGAGGGATTTCGTGGTAGATCAAACAAGTGTTGGAAAGTGGGTTTAAGGTACGTTAATCTACTCCATTTTAGCTTCAAGATGCCCTTGGAATCATGTTAATTGGATTTGAATTGAGAAAGATATGCATGCTAGAAGTTAGAAGTTGAAAAATGGGTTTTTGGGTGCAATTTGATTGAATTTGAGCTAAATTGATGTTGTTGGTGCATTGAGTGATGCTATAAGCATGTTTTGATGATGTTTTGAGTTGAATATTATGTTGGTTTGAATTAGAATTGGTTGGAAGTTGTTTAGATTGAAAATGGCATGAAAATAGCTTAAAACCCGAAGTATGTGCAAAGCAATTCCGGCCCAGGTGCTCTAGAGACCCTGGCCCGGATCCTCTCTGAAACAAGATGAATCATGAAACAGGGCAATTCTGGGCCAGGTGCACCAGAGACCCTGGCCCGGATCTTCCCTGAAATTATGGGAATGTGCTTTGTTCCATTTTGGCTCATTTTGCTTCTGATTCGATTTTCGACTTCTCCGAACCTTTTGGAACCTTAATTAAACTTATGTAAGAGACCTTTTGAGATGGGTAAACATCTCAAATAAACCTTGGATTAAGATTTGGGTATTTAACCCTTGAATTGACAAAATTTGGTAAGTGTTGAGCTCAAAGTGGCACAACAGAGTGCGTTGCCAATCGGCTGGCGTACTTTGAGCGTAAAGGCGTAGAGATGCATAGCATATAGCCTTAGAATGTTATAATAAGTTTGTTTAGTGTCTTACCATATTGTTTTCATTGTCTTAACCTACCTTATAGGAGGTTACACATAGGTGGAAGGCATGGCGCAAGCATGTGGACTTATGGGAGTGTTCACCCTCCCAAAGTTGTGAGTGGATAGTGACTTGATATTTTAAATGATAATGATTATGTTTTCAAATATAGATCTTGAAAAGAGATTTGAAAACCATGTTTTGAGTATGGATGTTTGGTAATTGCTTGTTAAGCATGTTTGGTGAAAATGTGACCCGAATAATTGTATATGCCATGTTTTACTTGTGATACATTTGTTATCAACCATATGGCTTGGAAATGGTTTTATGAACTATGGCATGTACTTAGATTTTTATTGGTGAGATTGGTGTGCATGAGCACATAGGGGAATTGAATTCCTAAACTCAACCATGGTTGCCAATCTATGGTCCATTGAGGAGAATGGCATAGATTGTGGTATATTTTATTATGTTGATTATTGTCATGTAGAGTTGATGGGAGAGGGTGGCTCTTATGACATGTATACTTGTTGTTGGACTCTCTTTGCCTCACCACATTGAGTTGTCCAAGGCCAACACCAAGGAAGGGGAAAATTTTGGTTTCATTATGATCTGTGATGTGCCAAAACCCCTTGGTGGTTTCCTTCTCTACCTCGGCCAAGGTTAGGAGATCGGAAATGTGTATTTGGCTAGAACCCATGCTTTGTGGAAAAATCGAGTCTATTTTTGTGATTTGATATCTATGATATTGTTTTGCTTTCCAAGCATGTTTTCAACCATATAATGGATAGATTTCATCAAAAAGCTTAAGTTGTTGGCTTGGTTCAGAAACCATACTATTAAACTTTGATTTGAACGTAAGCATGCTTTGATGTTCATGTTTTATAGTCGTATGATTTATACGTTTGAATATCAAATGTTTGCCATGATTGTTTTCTAAAGATACTTGTGAAATTACCTCCATACTCCTGCAAAGTGTGTAGATCTTTATAAACTGTCACTATAACTCACTGAGTACGTATTAGTACTCACCACTCGTTTTTTTCTACATACTTTGCAGTACCTTAGTTCGGTGGTGTCTTCATGCCTCAAAGTGTTCGTGGTGGGTTCAGATGTTTTGTGTGGTGCCTCTCTCAGAGACGGCCCGTGTACTTGGGCTTGGGCTTATGATTGGTAAGGGATTCTATTGGAGAAAGAAAAGATAAAGGAGACTAGTTTTTTTCAAATTTCCGATTATTGTAATACTTCGATTTATCTTTTAAAAGTTATAGATTTACGAAACGGATTTCCAACTTGCTTTGTATTTCAAACTTGATAAATTGAGGGTCATTGAAACCAAATTTGTATAATTGACCTAATTTTGACTTTTGGTTGGCTTTGGTCAACCCTTGTGTAAAAAAAAAGGGGTTAAATTTTATTGAAACTTAATTTGTAATTATTTTGCCTAACAAATTGAGTCTCCAATTTAGTTTAAAGATGTTTTTGAATTGAAATCATCTAATGCCTTGCGTGGTGTCGAAGTGCGAGGCTGCAGACTCGTATTTCGGTGCAACGCGGCGGTTATCACATGCTCAGCTTCTGGGTCAGATCGTGACAATTTTATTGGTATCAGAGCTTGGTTTTGAAAGATTTTAAAATGTTTTAAGGTCTCCAATGGGTCCTTAGTTAATTCACATGTTTCCCAACATGTGCTTGTGTCTAGAGTTGCCGAAATGCAATCTAGACTTGGTTTTGTTTTGTGAATCGTATAAACAACCACGGCGAGGCTACAAACTAAGTAAAAGTGTGAGCATGGTGCTTATGTGTGTTTTGTAGAGTTAGTTACGTATGTATTGATGAATGAAGAAGCATGAATGGTAATGGCAAGAAAGTTGCCTAGTTTGTTGTAAGAGATAAAGTGGGTAGAATGTTGTTTCAAAAAAAAAACCTTGAAATGAATGATGGCATGAAAATGTATGTGGAGAAAACATTGAGATGATTGGTTGAATTGTGTCATTGTGGTATTAATGGGTCTTTAAGATGCGATGATGCATTGACACGATGAGTTACAAAGTATATATTGATGATTGAAACTTAAGTTGTAGTTAAGGGTTGTTAGAATGCCGAAGTTTGATGGAATAAAAACTTGGTAAAGGTGTGCCAAGGGCATACCGACACCGAATTGGTGAAAGACCAACACCAATTGTACACTAAACAAATGGGTGTATCCTTCTGCAAAGAGTCGGCAGCAAATGTTGGTTTGGAAGAGGTGCCGGACCTCTTCTATTTTGGGAAACCAAAAAAAAGTGTTTTCCCTTAAGCCTTCAAGGCTTGCCTTGAAATTCGAACTAACACTCGTTGATCATGATATAGATACACAATCTATTTATGTTCATGAAAAAAAAAGTGTCAAGAGTGATGTGAGTGTCGATAAATAATTCATTGACACCTCATTTGATCAACACTCTATGAAGTTATTGTCTTCCCTTGAATCGGAGTTGTTGGTTATCACTTTGCAAAAAGAACAAACCGTGTGAAACATGGTTTACTACAATGGTAGATATCTAGAGAGGCATGATCAAGCCTACATGAGAGGAGAAAAGAAATTGATAATGAGTAGAAGTGGTGTAGAATAGAGTAAACGAGTGAAATTGTGTATTGGTTGATATGGAAGAATGATATGAGAATGGGTTGGAGTCCTCTGGAAAGGATTTGCCTTGGAGTCTTGATGAGAAAGATGCTATATTGCCACTAAGTGGCTACATAATGGATTGGTTGGTACATTAAGTGGCCAACTTACAAAGAGGACATGTTTTGTCCTTGGGAAATTGGTACGTCGTTAATACCAAATAAAATTCTATGCTAAAACTAAGTAGATAGTGATAAGCACAGGTCGTATCCCACGAAGATTGTTTTAGAAAATCTAATTTGAAGATGCAATAAAAGTAAAGAATTGAAGAATTTAAGTTTGCAAATTATAACTAAGAACAATGCAAATAATAAAAATAAGGAGAAATCAATAGAGAATATTTCAGTTCAAGGAATAATTACTCTTGAAATTTGAATTGATCATAGGCACAAAAGATAATCAAACATGCAAACAATTGGCGTAGGTTAAAAGTACCTATAGCTTCCCTTTAACCCCTATCTTTCCTTATGCCTAGCTTAAATCAGTACCTATAGCTTCCCAATCAAGCCCTTTTTATCAAAATAACCTAGGTACCTATAGCTTCCCCAGATTTAATTAAGACAAAAGCAATAAACTCTAGAAAGATCTTAGCCAATAATAACTAATCAAGTCATATAGCCTGCTCTCTTAATTACTCCCTTTAATTCTCTCAAACAATATTGAAAAACTATGCAATATCACTTGATTTACTACTTTGAATTAAGCTAACTTACAATTACGGATAAGAAGCTCAAATTCTAGCAATAGAAAATCATGCAAAATTAACCAGTTGCGCATCCTAGGTAACTAAGCAAGAAAATTATGAAATAAGCATAGAGAATCAAAAGATATTTGCATAAGAGATAGAAATAAAACTCAAGCCTCACAATCCTTTCATCCAAGATTTAAGCAACCTTCAACTGAATTGAGAAAATTAGAAGAGCATTCTGAAAATTGCAGCACAAAAGAGAAAAATAAAATTCCTAACAAAAGCTCTCTCTTTTTTTTTTACATAGGGAGGCTAAGGCCTTTAAATAGAGACCTAGGAACCTTTAACCTAATAAGTTATCAGCTGGCTTAAGTGTTCTACAAGAAATAGAAGTCCTTCTTCAAATAGGAGAAAAAATAGCACACACCACATGCCATGCACATGCCTCATTAAAGTGTTTTCCTACTCCAATTAGGACTTCTCTTCAAGGGCTAAATCGCATCAATCCAAGGCTTGGGCCTAGGTTAAATATCTTCAATAACGTGTCCAAAACAGCCACAAATAAGGCTTAGGCGTGCACTTGTCCATCTTCAACCCAAAATTGCTCCAAAGCCCAAAATAGAAAAGCAATCTTGGATTTCTGCAGGGTTTCTGGATGCTTCTGTATTTTAACGTTTTGAAGGCCCAAATGAACTCCAATTTTGGTGATCTTTAGTATTCTGGAAAGCTCAAGACGTCCTCTACAACTTTGATGAGGAACTCGAACTCAGAAAAGGACTTTAAGGATGTCAAATCTGGCCATCTTTGCAAACTATCTGCACAGGAAAATCTCAAAATTTCCAGATTTAAACTCCTTTTCTTCCAAAGCTTCTTTTTAGCTTCTAATGACATGAAATCACTCAAAACAGCTTAGTTAGTAATAATAAACACTTAAACAACAAGATATAAGAGGTAAATCATAGCTTAAATAAGTGTTTATCAGAAATATATAATATTGATTTCAAATTGGAGAAGTCGATGATGAATGATTAATTTTGATAAATGATGGCAGTTGACTCAAAGAGTTCGATGGGCCAAGAATGTATAAAGAAGTATGTTAAGTGATTTTGATGTGATTGTTGAGTACATTTCGGTATTGATAATGGAAATTTTGAATAATGGTCACAAAATGGATGTGATTTTAAGTTCAATGAAGTGGAAGATTCATGGACTAAGTTTTGCAATTTCGAGATTTAATGGTGTTAAGTTGGGTTTCCAAAAACCTAAATGATTGGTTTGACCCAAGTGAACTGCTTCATCTCACAAATGTGGTCAAGGTGACCATGCCCTTAATGGGAATTCTTACAATTTGACTGAAAAGTGTAAAAAGGCAATTGATTCAAACAACTCCTTGGAGTCATGAAAGGTAAAGTCATTGAAGGTGATAGATGAATGCCACAAACAAACCTAAGCAAGTAAGGGTTGTGGACTTGAACTTGATAATGAAAATGGTAGGACTTGAGGTCACATTGACTTAGTTACCTAAAGTTTGAGTACAATGTGAAGTGGAGGTAGAAAATGGTGTTTGATTGAGCTGAATTAAAACACTCCAAACATTTGGATTGGTGTTCAATCTATAAATCAAGTGAAACTTAAGGCATCCAAGTTGTGTTTGGAGATCTAAAGAATTGAATTGATCTTATGGTGAAGATACAGTCATGAACAATAAATACAAGATTGGTGAGATTGTTGAGAAATCAACTTTGAATACAAGTGCTAATTGTGAGTTGAAATAACTTTTAACTAGAGTGAAAGGTTGAAGGTGCTATGAATCACGAATCTTAAAGTGTGAAATATGGAATTGATGGATCAAATGGAGCTAAAATCAAAGAGTACTTGGAGGATGATTGATTGGTATGTGAAGAATGGTTGAACAGTCCAAGGGATGGACATAGATGAATTAAGGTTGATTGGGATCATAGACCAAGTGGTGCATCTAATTGAAGATAGATTGTTAAATGATGACGAAATTAAAGAGATACAAAGAAGATTGAAAGCATGGTGAAAAGCAAGTTACCTTTAGAGGATGAATATGGATGAACATGTGGAAGATTGGTGCTTGATGTTACAAATGGCGATGAGAAATAATGATGATGGTGAAATTGCATAAATAAAAGAAGGTCCAGTGTTGGACTGGTGTTTGAATGTGGCCTTTGATTTGTGCCATAATCCTTCTAACTAGCCAACATTGGTTAGTCTATAAAAGACAGACACGGAATCAAAATACATGCACGACCTTGGAAATAATATGCTCCCAAGAAAACTCGAGCTCGTGCATGTGAAATCGACTTATAGGTGTTTCAAGTAACACCTGAAATGGGAAATGAGATCTTGTGTATGCATTGAGTTGGTAGAAGGATTTTGAGGCTGTATGATGCTGGTAAGAATTGAGAAGATGATATATATTGAAGAGTCTTGGTGAATTCAAATAAAAGTTAAAGGTTCTATAGAACCAGAAATGAGGTTCGAATGGTATTGGTGGACTTTTAAGGAAATTCGGGGTAAAAGAGAAAATGATGTGAGTTCATTAGAGTTCTCTAGAGTTGACTTCTCTCGCATTCTGACTTACTCATTGGGATTGTTATGTCCCTGATTTGACTTATTGGGAATTGTGATTTCCCATGTTTTGTTGGCTTAAGAGTAAGCCGTTGATGATATGGGCCTTGGGCCAGAGTGAATTTGTTTGAGTAATGTCAGAATGGAGATCGAGCCAGGGGTAAGAGAATGATGGAACTCTATCATGAGCCTCACATGATGTGAGTGGTCAAATTGCTACTCGAGTAGCATGATATGGCGCCTAAAGTACGAGAAGGTACTGGAAGCTTGAGAACTTTGTTCTCTATCGAACTGATGATAGACTTAATGTGTCTGACCATAGTGTCCTGCCCTTGAACCCCTCATAAATTCGAAGTCATTGAATGGAAAGGGACATGGATGACTATCAAACCTCAAAAGAGTACTTGAATGTTACTCAACTAATGCAAAAGTGACATCAACATGATGGAAGAGTGTACTAAAAAGTTAGTATCTACAAACCTGAAGGCCGAGTGGTTAAATACCCTCTACGTAATTGAAATATGCTTGGAGGAGAGCAACTCCAAGAATTGCTTTGGTGAGTATTTGGAGAAGGCATGCCATGGAAGGCAATAGTGTCGTCCAAATACAAGTTGTAATCGTAGTGGGATTGAAAAATGATGAAATGGATAAATAAGGGTTATACGATAAAGTTGTAATGATTGTGAGGATGATGTGAAGGAACAACAAGGTTGAAGAGATGACATGGGAACTAGAAGAAGAAATGAAGAGTTTATACCCCCATTGGTTTGTAAATATGGTGTGACAAGTTTCGAGGATGAAACTTCTATAAGGGGGGTAGTACTTGTAATACCGAAAATTTTGGTATTAATTTGAACTTTTATTCAACTTGAAAATTTACGTGGTTGAAGTCAATTTTTGATCAAGTCTAGAGATATTGAAGTGTAATGAGTTAATCTGGAGAATTGAGATGAAGTATGGGAATTCAAACTCCACAAGGGAGTCTTAAAGAATAACTATTACTGTATTGAGATATTGGAGATTTAGCTTAATCATTATAAAAATGACCTTGGCAGTTGTTAAGTACTAAAGAAAATTGAGGTTAAATGAAAGAAGATGATTTAGTATGAAATTATGGTTTGATGATCAGAAGGAGTTAATGGAAATATTAAGACGATCCATAAATTAATTTGGAGTCACAATATTAATTACTTTATAAATTGAAGATTTAATATAAATAAAGACTTAAGTGAAATTGGGTGTCATTTGGAATTATGAAAATTATGGTAAATTGGAGAAAATGGCTAGATTGAAGATAAATGTACTTTGGGGGACAAAGTGGACATTTGAAAGGATAAGTGAAGGGCAAAATTGGAAACCCAATGTATAAAAATGGAAGAAGAGGATTTCTCCTCATTCATTTTTTTTTTCTTTTCTTTCTTCTTCCTCTTTCTCCTCTTCTCTCCATTGAAAAGCAAACCTTCCCAAAAAATTACCCAAATAAATCCCCCATTGAATCCTAATCAAATCTTCATGGAAAGCAAGACTTAAAGTCATCAAAATCCTCCATGAAGCTTGCAATTTTCGTGGGTTAAGCATTGGAAGGAAGAAGAACCAAGTTTGTTGGTGTTTTGGCAATTTAAGCTAAAAAGGAAGAGGGATTTCGTGGTAGATCAAACAAGTGTTGGAAAGTGGGTTTAAGGTATGTTAATCTACTCCATTTTAGCTTCAAGATGCCCTTGGAATCATGTTAATTGGATTTGAATTGAGAAAGATATGCATGTTAGAAGTTAGAAGTTGAAAAATGGGTTTTTGGGTGCAATTTGATTGAATTTGAGCTAAATTGATGTTGTTGATGCATTGAGTGAAGCTATAAGCATGTTTTGATGATGTTTTGAGTTGAATATTATGTTGGTTTGAATTAGAATTGGTTGGAAGTTGTTTAGATTGAAAATGGCATGAAAATAGCTTAAAACCCGAAGTATGTGCAGAGCAATTCCGGCCCAGGTGCTCTAGAGACCCTGGCCCGGATCCTCTCTGAAACAAGATGAATCATGAAACAGGGCAATTCCGGGCCAGGTGCACCAGAGACCCTGGCCCGGATCTTCCCTGAAATTATGGGAATGTGCTTTGTTCCATTTTGGCTCATTTTGCTTCTGATTCGATTTTCGACTTCTCCGAACCTTCTGGAACCTTAATTAAACTTATGTAAGAGACCTTTTGAGATGGGTAAACATCTCAAATAAACCTTGGATTAAGATTTGGGTATTTAACCCTTGAATTGACAAAATTTGGTAAGTGTTGAGCTCAAAGTGGCACAACAGAGTGCGTTGCCAATCGGCTGGCGTACTTTGAGCGTAAAGGCGTAGAGATGCATAGCATATAGCCTTAGAATGTTATAATAAGTTTGTTTAGTGTCTTACCATATTGTTTTCATTGTCTTAACCTACCTTATAGGAGGTTACACATAGGTGGAAGGCAAGGCGCAAGCATGTGGACTTATGGGAGTGTTCACCCTCCCAAAGTTGTGAGTGGATAGTGACTTGATATTTTAAATGATAATGATTATGTTTTCAAATATAGATCTTGAAAAGAGATTTGAAAACCATGTTTTGAGTATGGATGTTTGGTAATTGCTTGTTAAGCATGTTTGGTGAAAATGTGACCCGAATAATTGTATATGCCATGTTTTACTTGTGATACATTTGTTATCAACCATATGGCTTGGAAATGGTTTTATGAACTATGGCATGTACTTAGATTTTTATTGGTGAGATTGGTGTGCATGAGCACATAGGGGAATTGAATTCCCAAACTCAACCATGGTTGCCAATCTATGGTCCATTGAGGAGAATGGCATAGATTGTGGTATATTTTATTATGTTGATTATTGTCATGTAGAGTTGATGGGAGAGGGTGGCTCTTATGACATGTATACTTGTTGTTGGACTCTCTTTGCCTCACCACATTGAGTTGTCCAAGGCCAACACCAAGGAAGGGGAAAATTTTGGTTTCATTATGATCTGTGATGTGCCAAAACCCCTTGGTGGTTTCCTTCTCTACCTCGGCCAAGGTTAGGAGATCGGAAATGTGTATTTGGCTAGAACCCATGCTTTGTGGAAAAATCGAGTCTATTTTTGTGATTTGATATCTATGATATTGTTTTGCTTTCCAAGCATGTTTTCAACCATATAATGGATAGATTTCATCAAAAAGCTTAAGTTGTTGGCTTGGTTCAGAAACCATACTATTAAACTTTGATTTGAACGTAAGCATGCTTTGATATTCATGTTTTATAGTCGTATGATTTATACGTTTGAATATCAAATGTTTGCCATGATTGTTTTCTAAAGATACTTGTGAAATTACCTCCATACTCCTGCAAAGTGTGTAGATCTTTATAAACTGTCACTATAACTCACTGAGTACGTATTAGTACTCACCACTCGTTTTTTTCTACATACTTTGCAGTACCTTAGTTCGGTGGTGTCTTCATGACTCAAAGTGTTCGTGGTGGGTTCAGATGTTTTGTGTGGTGCCTCTCTCAGAGACGGCCCGTGTACTTGGGCTTGGGCTTATGATTGGTAAGGGATTCTATTGGAGAAAGAAAAGATAAAGGAGACTAGTTTTTTTCAAATTTCCGATTATTGTAATACTTCGATTTATCTTTTAAAAATTATAGATTTACGAAACGGATTTCCAACTTGCTTTGTATTTTAAACTTGATAAATTTAGGGTCATTGAAACGAAATTTGTATAATTGACCTAATTTTGACTTTTAGTTGACTTTGGTCAACCCTTATGTAAAAAAAAAAGGGGTTAAATTTTATTGAAACTTAATTTGTAATTATTTTGCCTAACAAATTGAGTCTCCAATTTAGTTTAAAGATGTTTTTGAATTGAAATCATCTAATGCCTTGCGTGGTGTCGAAGTGCGAGGCTGCAGACTCGTATTTCGGTGCAACGCGGCGGTTATCACATGCTCAGCTTCTGGGTCAGGGTGTGATAGGAGGAAAGTCCAGCTGGGATCCTTGCTCTAGCATTCTTGACAACTTCGTAGAAGGAAACAACGATCCCCACGTTAATGTCTTTGTAGGATCATTCTTTGTTTGCCTTCGGGTCTTTGCAACATCCAATGGATAGGTAACAGCTGTGACAATGCTTTCTGCCACAAAACTAGCGGTGAAATTTGCCCCAAGGATGCTATATGTACCAGCTTCATCACCTATCAGACCGAGGAATTTTCTTCTTATTAGATCGTGTTGACCAACGTATTGCAGAGAAAGGAAAAATCACGAGCAAGTTGTGCACTAGGGCCAGTCCACAAGATACGGTAGCTTAGTAAGTTTTGAATTTGGCTCGCGCTCCTTACTGGGTTGACTACTCCAACGAATGTCTTCCACACTCTTGGAGACTTCACTCCACTTCAAGTAGCTTTAAATGCTTGCGTACGAGTCCTAGCCAATTTAACAAGTTACGCAAGCTAAAGAAAGTGCACCCATGTCTGCAACTAATGGGACATATGGGATCAAGGTTGGAGCATTGGCATTTGTATACATATATATATACATAAATGTATATATACATACACACATATAAATATATATATACACACATACATAAATATATGTATGTATACATCTATAAATATATATATATACATATACATATATATATATACTTTGCATGATAATCGAGTTGACTCGGTTGGTCCTTTGGCTTGCTTTGCATGGGAGTTGATTCAACAAGGCCTTGGTTTCTGATCTTGGTTCAAAGTTACTTGCAAGGTAATAGGATAAAATTAAAATAAAATAAAGTAATAATGAGCAAAAATAAACTAAACTTAAAAGGATAAGCAAAATAAAAAATCTGGAAGTAACAAATCAATTGGTTGATTAATTAAAATTAATTAACTAATTGATTAAGATTAAAAATAAGTGTCTACAATATAGATGGTGGCACCAAATCTTCAAGGCGAAGACTATGGCTGCAAGCTCCAAGTCATGAACAGGATACTTATCCTCATTCGGTTTCAATTGAAGAGAAGCGTAGGTAATTACCCTTTCATCTTGCATCAACATGTATCCAAGTCCCTGATATGAAGCATCAGTGTACACAGTGAATTCTTTGCCGGTTACTGGTAGGGCAAGTACAGGTGCTGATGTCAATTTGTCCTTCAGCTTCTGGAAACTCTCTTTGCAGGCATCTGACCAAAGAAATTTGGTATCCTTACGAGTCAGTTTCATTAAAGGTGCAACGATTGCGGAGAGAATCCATCCACAAATCTCCGGTAATATCCAGCTAACCCCAAGAAGCTTCGAATTTTTGTGGGATTTGTGGGATGTTTCCAATTAGTGATCGCCTCAATCTTGCTGGAATCCACAAATATACCTTCCCTAGTCACAACATGACGAAGGAATCCAACTTGTTGCAACCAAAACTGAAACTTGGAGAGTTTGGCATACAATTGATGGTCTCGAAGAGTTTATAGCACAATGCGAAGATGGTTAGCATGCTCTTGCCGATTTCTTAAATAAACCAGTATGTCATCAATGAAGACGATGATAAATCGATCTAAATACAGATGGAACAGACGATTCATCAAGTCCATGAATGCCGCTGGAGCGTTGGTAAGTCCAAATGACATCACACATAACTCATAATGTCCGTATTTGGTACGAAAGGCGGATTTGTAGATATTTTCCTCTCGTATCTTCAACTGATGATAACCCGACAGTAGGTCGATCTCGGAGAATACTCTGACACCTCGAAGCTAGTCGAATAGATCATCAATGCGAGGCAATGGATTCTTCACTATCACCCAATTTAGCTTACGATAATCAATGTAGAGTCGCATTGAACCATCTTTCTTCTTCACAAACAACACTGGGGCTTTCTAAGGTGAAGTACTCCGCCGAATGAAGCCTTTCTCCAACAATTTGACGAGTTGTTTCTTCAACTCAACAAGTTCTGTGGGTGCGATTTAGTATGAAGCCATGGAAATTGGATCCGCACCGGGATAAACTTCGATAGGGAAGTCGAAGTCTCTTTCAGGCGGCAAGCCAGGTAATTCATCGGGAAAGACATCCAAAAACTCATTCACTGCCGGAATGTCTTCAATGTTAGGCTCTTCCATTGAAGTGTCTATTACATGAGCTAACAAAGCTTCACACCCTCTTCGTAGCAACTTACTTGCTTTAATGGCGGAGATGACATTCGGTGTACTTCTACGCTTGCTGTAAAAGTCAATCATGTTGCCATCAGGTCGACGAATTCTCACCAAATGATGCTTGCAGTAGATCTGAGCATGATGTCTCCCTAGCCAATCCATTCCCAAGATGGCATCGAAGTTGGACATTTGCAAAGGAATCAAGTCCACTTCAAAAACAAGGTTTTCCAACTTCACTGCACACCTTCTGTACACCGTGTTCCGGACCATTCTCTCACCCAAGGGTGTATTCACCAATAACTCGTACCCCAAGGGCGATAATGGTCTGTTTGCATGCACGACGAACTTGGTATTGACATAGGACAAAGTAGCTCCAGTGTCCATAATCACATACGCTGGTTGATAGAAAATGACTACCACGCCTAACGTCCAAAAATTTTCTAAAGTGGTTACTTTCGCTCCATAATCAGCTGCGAATGTGATGATATCTTTACTTGAGAAAAATAACTATTCCTGAATATTTAAATATATACTTACCGATGACTACGTCTGGACAAGCATCCGCGTCCTCTTGTGACATGGCATATACCTGAGTGTGCCGCTGTTGCTGTGGAGGTCGTCTCTGAGGCGCGGAACTATTGCTAGCACCAGAATGCTGTTGAGAAAAAGAGGGGGCAGCGTAGGAGTGTTGCGTCGGCTGGAAAGGACGAAATCCTCCATAACTGCTTGGTCCTACTGGAGGCTGACCAAAACTCCACCTGGGTGGTGCAGAGCCAGTAAGTGGGCACATACGCGCTATGTGGCCCATACCTTTACATTGATAGCATTTGGGCCCAGCCCTGCACGGGCCAGAATGGCTGCATCTGTAGTTTGGACACCATGGTCCAAACTCTCCTCTCTTCTTTCCGAACCATCCCATGATCATGGATCCAAATCCAACTTTCCTTTCCCTCGACCACCAAAGTGAGGTGGTGGCGGAGAAAGTGATATCTATGGTGCTGAGGACTCGGCTGAACTACCTCTAGATACCACTATAAGAGCCTATGCCCTGTGGTTTCTTTGATGCCAGGTCCATAGATACTTCAAAAGATCGCTGTCTGCTCACACTCGATCTTCCTAGCCGATGCTGAGCAATCATGGCCTTAACCTACAAGGCATTCTGTCGATGCTACTTAAAAGTGGCTCTAAGAGTAGGCGTCATCAATTGTATAATCTCCCACCAAACGCCGTTGACAAACTGAAGACTAAGGGCCTCTTCAGTGATGGACAGAAGATGATGTGATAGCCTCTCACTCAGTCCATGCTCATTGGAGCATCGAGGACACCTCTCAATCACTCAAATCCCAGGGGTCATATCATCAATAAATCATAACAATAATATTTCATATATTTCTTTGAAAACTTACCCTTAAATCAATTTCCAAACTAATGTGTGAGGGTGGACAATCCATTTCTCAAGTGCAAGTGATACCACTTCAGACAGTGTAGGAGTGAGGTCCGATGTCCGTGCATGTCCACTTACCACCCCTGCACCTCCTAGATGGAGTTTTGGTCAGCCTTCGATAGGACCGAACAGTTATGGAGGATTCCGTCCTTGCCAATCGGTGTCCCACTCCTATGCCACTCCTTCCTCTCAGCAGTATTTGGTGCTGGGAACAGTTCTGCACCTCCGAGATGGCCCCCGCAGCAGTAGCAGAATACCCAGGTCTGTACGATGTCACAAGAAGATGCCGATGCCTGTCCAGATCTAGTCATTGGTAAGTATATATTTAAATATTCATGAATAGTTATTTTTTGTAAGTAAAGATATCATCACATTCGCGGATAATTGTGGAGTGAAAGTAATCGCTTTAGAAAATTTTGGATGTTAGGCGTAGTAGTTATATTTGATCAACCGGCTTATGTGATTATGGACACTGAAGCTGCTTTATCCTATGTAAATACCAAGTTCACCGTGCATGCGGATAGGCCATTATCACCCCTAGGGTATGAGTTATTGGTGAATATGCCTTTGGGTGAAAGGATGGTTCGGAATACAATGTATCGGAGATGTCCAGTAAAGTTGGAAAACCTTGTTTTCGAAGCGGACTTGATTCCTTTGCAAATGTCTGACTTCAATGCCATCTTGGGGATGGATTGGCTAGGGAGATATCGTGCTCAGATCTACTATGAGCATCATTTGGTGAGAATTCCATGACTTGACGGTAGCATGATTGACTTCTATAGCGAGCACAAAAGCACACCGAATGTCATTTTCGCCATTAAAGCAAGTAAGTTGCTACGAAGAAGATGCAAAGCCGTATTAGCTCAGTGTTGCTTGTCGCAAGGCAACAAAATAAACCTTACAAAACCTGAATGTAATTAAGGAAGTAAGGGTCGAATCCCTCAAAGAAGCTTTATTGATTTCACCATACTACCAAAGCATTCAACAAGAATTTAAAGGAAACAAAGGGGGTTAATTAGGGTTGTTAACTAGAATTATAACTAAACAAACTAACTAACTAACAAAAAATGAATAAGCAAGTAAGTAAATTAAAGACCTCCAATCTATTAATGAATCAACTCTTTCATTATCAATTGATCATAGGCTCACTAATGATCATTCTTTCTATTAATCGATTAACCAAATGAATTAGAAACCAACTTCAACTTCATTAGACCTTTCCTTAAGAATAGTTTGACAACAAGTTAAGCTTAATCATCAAACTCTTCCTCTATTGCTAATATCAATCCTAGCAATTCATATTCAAGCATAGTGAAGCTTTAGACAATAGAAAGATACAAATTAACAACAACCAACAACAAACCCAGCATTCATTGTTCAGTTTTTATCTCCAATCCCTTTGAATGTGTACAATACACTCACATGCTACTCAAACTCTAAGAACTCAACCCAAATTAAGAGATAGTTCAAAGATTAGCAAACTAATGAATCATTTAATGAACTAAGAGCAACTAACTCATCATTGAAGCAAAAGATAAGATAACAAACAAGATCATCATCTTTAAGAACAAGGTATTGAAGAACAATTAATAGAAAAGAAAGCAAATGAATCGAAGAATCTCACAACTGCAATTCAAGAATTGAATTCTATTAATAGATTGGAGTAAAGAGTACTTAGTAATACAAGAGAATGGAAAACAAAAAATGAGCTAAGTAAAGCTCTACAAAATTTGATGTTTTTCCATAAACTGAATCTCAAAACTCACCCCAAAAACAGCTGTCTTCCCTCTTCTCCAAAAAAAAAAAGTTTACAATTCTTTTCCTCTCTCTCTCTAAGCTACTTCTAAGTCTAATGACAAGAAAGATTGTCCTTAAACTAATATAAAAAAAGTTATGAGGTAAGGAAGAGAAGGTAATGAGTCTGAAACTTGAAGAAACATATCTCCTCATTTTTGGAACTGCTCTGTCAACTTGGTTCCCCAAAATCAACTTTAAAGTGAAAGCACTTAAGTGGTCAAAGCAGGCCTCGGTACCAAGTAGGACGTCAGTGGGTAAGTGTCTATACATCGACTTCTCTACTTATTTCCTTCAGTTTAAGTGTCAGCTCGAGGGATCCGTCGACGTGCATGACTTTAGACGTCAACGGATGAGTGATAATCTCTTTACAAACTCCAAGTCAGAAACTTCTATCCGTCAACGGATCAAAGGCCAAACATCGACGGTTGTGTACGAGTGAGGAGGAAAGTTTGCCTTGCTCGACCCATCCGTCCATGGGCAAATGGCCATCCGTGGACGGATCTGCTTGATGATTTTCTTGGGTAGTTCAAGTCAGGTTGCAAGTCTTTTTTAGCTCTAATTCTTCTTAACTCTTCTAGATTTACCTACAAAGTAAAAGTGAACTAAATTCAACATTCTAAGGTGTTGAAGAGAAAAGAATGATAAACATTAAAGCACATTTTAGAGGATAAAATGGAGCTTAACAAATTCCCCCACACTTGAATCTTACTTGCCCTCGAGTAAGCCTGGAAAAAGAGGGGAAATACAGAATGAAATCCGAACTTATAGACCATAAAAGAGGCATAGTTAAATTTCAAATCAATCGCTAGAGTAACTTTATGTAATAAGTAGAAATATAGTTCAAAGTGAAAAAGAACACAACAACTGAAAGAACGAGAACCAAGCTAACTAAGATGATTAGGCAACAATGCAAGTAAGCTCCCTCAGCCAAACATGTTTGAATGGGATAATTTATCCAAAGAAGTCTCTCAGTCACTCAAGTGTTTCTTTGGTGCGCTCGAGAGTCTTTTTATGAAAACCTACTTACCATAAGCTTGCTAGTCTACCTCATCTCCATCACTCCATTATGCATATCATGGATGAAAAGATGACGAAGGAGTAAAATTAAGGTAGTAATGAGGTCTTGGTCAATTAGGTTAGGAAAGAAAAGGGAAAAGGGGTTCAAAAAAAAAGAGTCTCTTCAAAATTAGTGAGACACCAACAACTCAAAATAATAGGTAAGCTTCACTGACAAAAATCTAACTCTTTTGATCCATTCAATTTACTCCTTTCTTTTCACTTTTCTTCTAATGGAACCAAAAAGACGTCAATTTCTTTTATTGTGCCTTTCCTAAAGGTTTTTGATTCTTTTTAGGCACATTTCTTTTCTGTTAACAATTTGGACATCTCACTCACACAAGTTTTCTTTCAAATGACCAAACCAAGGGAAGAAGATTCCCCCACACTTAGACTTGTTGTTACTCTTTTATGAAGAACACAAATGTAGTACAAATAAAAAATTCACTAAGTCGAAGAGACAAGGTGATAAAACTTGTTTTTTTTTTTTAAGTTTTAATGTTCTTTAAAGGAAATGGGGGTGTATTAACAAAGTGGGTGGGCAAAATCAAATCAAGCTCAAGGGGTTATCTACATTGGTTTTGCAAGGGTTGGTCACAAGCTTAGTCCTAAACCTCCATCATCTTCCATACATGTGTGCATTACATGTAATCTTCACAAGGTATAAAGCAAGTTTTAGAAGCATATAATCACAAAAGACATAATTTCACTCAAGAATGAAAAGAGATTGTAGTGCAATCTATAAAGCTCAAATCCCTCACAAGGTTGATGAATCCTTACTCTATCCAAACATATGTGGTTCAAGGAAATTAACTAATAAGTTGCTGAAAAATCAAGAAGCGAAGAGTCCCATTCTTCCAATTAACACACATCCTTTCAACTTGAACTATGTTCGTTCTTACCACATGAAGAATTCTACTATTTGATTTGATATTTAACTATCAAAAGGTGATTAATAACTCCTATTTAACAAGAATTGCAATTGCTAACCAATCCCCTCCACATTTATATGAAACATTGTCCGCAATGTGAAAATGGTGACATGTAATCAAGTTAATGAACGAAAGATTGGTTCAGAGAGAATTACCTTGATAATGTTAAAGAGAAGCAATGAAGAAACAATTGCAAACTTAAATAAAAGGGAGTGGTTAAGCAAAAACTATAAAGATAACCAAAGTGCCAACTTAGGAGTTAATAAGGAAACTAAACATTGAAAATCCGGAGAGTTAATGTCTAAGATGATAAAAACTACAATTAAAGTCTTGCAAACTTAAAAGAAATAACAAAAAGCTAGATGCATGCATGAAAATGCTTGCACAATGCGCTAAAGTTCACTGAGGTAGTGGTGGAGGCTGAGTGTGGAAGGCCAAAATCTAATCGAGCTTGGTGTGGAGGGAGTGAACGTCATCAGTCAAGTGTGTTACGTTCCCTTGTAGTGTATTGAAATTCTGGCCCATGTTTTGGCACCAACCAAGCACCTGGGACTGGAATTGGTACTAAGGTATTGGCCTATTTCCAATTGGTAGCTCGAAAGGAGGAGGAGCTTGTTGATCTTATGGCTGTGCTTGCCCTTCACCCTCTTCATCCCATTGTTTTGGTTGCTCTTGCATAAGTGGTGGCTTAGTCCAAATTCCCCACCGTAAGGACATAGCCAAAAGTAGTCATCTTTGTGGAGTTAACAATGTCCTTCTTGGTGGTGACTATCTTTCGCTCATTTTCGAAAGAGACACCATAAACTCGGAGGATTTTGGTGATGAGCACTAGGAAGGGAATACAACGGTGCTGAGTGTTAGGAGAGACAACCTCACGCATGGCAGTAATGATGGTGGCTGCCAATGGAATCCTGGGAGCTTCTTGCAATCCATGGACGATTTTGTGCATCACATATATGTCTTTGTGGCGGACGATGTGAGTGTCGCTGATTTTGGGATCCACGTTGTGATGGATGAGGTACGCTACCAACCGCCTCTAAATGCTAAAGTCGCAGCAAAAGTTAGCATCCTTTTTACCAGGAACGGGGTGTGGGTGCACATCAAAGCGGGTGATAGCAACTAGTCTTGACAACAGATGGTCTTCATCCTCTTCCTCTTCGTCACTGCCCACATACATAGAGCCCACATTTGGAATGCGGATATGTTCCCAGAGGAAATCCGCATTGATTGTAATTTTCTTTTTGTTCACCATTGTCTGGATCTCGGGTAACTGAGCCCCCTTGATCTTGATGTTGACATAGAAGAGGACTGCTAAGTCGAGGAAGTACTCACCCTTAATGTTGAGCACAGTGTCCCAACCCACATCATGGAAGAGATTCACTAAATTGAATTGATGAGCAATAAGGGGATCCACTATGTTCTCCACAATTTGGAGAGAGGACTGGTGAGCTCTAAACCATTCTTCGCAGTCGGGGGAGAAAAAGTCATTGGCCATGGTTGGAACAGAAGAGGAAGCCGGAGCCTTGGCCTTGGCTGCCTTCGAAGCTCTTGGTGCTTTAGAAGAACTAGAAGCACCCTTAGACTTGGGAGGTGGTGGGGGTTCAACGGTGGCCTTGGGCTTGGATTGACGAGTTCTCTTGGATATTTTGTCGAACTGTGGGAATGCTAAGTAGAAAACCTAGAGCAAACTCAAGAAAATTCCATAATGAACACCCTTGTGTTGATCGATATGTATACAGCATTGAATTGCAGTTGATTATGACAGTTATAGCATCAAAGAAACCTAAGAATTCAAACAATATTAGCCCATTTTGGATTCCATCAAATAACACAAGCAAGAGCATTAAATGTGCAAGATTATGAGCATGTAATCCATTGAATATGTTAGAATTCCGATGCTAAACCAACCAAGAGAAGTATAAGAGAAAATAACTGACCAACTGGTGTGATCAATTCAACCTGAAGTGCTTCAAGTGCCTTAACCCGAAAATTGCCCAAATTTCGAGTCTAAGAACTCCAATCTTCGAAATTAGTGAAATGATGGAAGGGAGGGTATTGAGGAGTGGATGGAGAGGTTGTTTGTAGTGGAAAGGGGGTGGGTGTGAAGTTATTTTGTGGAAAATTGGGTTGAGAGCCTAGGGTTTGGAGTTTGAGTATTTGGTTTGAAAGGGGAATAGTATCGTGGCGAAAATGATGGCTGATGAGGGTTAAAAGGGCGAAATTCGACCTATCCATCGACATCTAGAGGCTAGCCGTCGACGGATCAACATTTCTGACTTTGGTAAATTTATTTTCCCCAAGTCATCCCTCAACTTCTGAATGTTGTACGTCGACGGATCAAAATTTTTGACTTCCAAAATTTCCCTCTCGATAAAACCATATGTCGATTTTTGTAGCCAACCCGTCGACGTCTGAACATTACTGACTTCAAAATTTTCTCATGCCAAAACCCATCTGTCGACGTCTGAATATGGATCGGTTGACATCTAAATATTTCTAACTTCGAAAATGCCATTGCCAAGACAATTCATCGATGTCTAAGGATATACCCATCGACAGCTAAAGCTTTTGAGCCCAACAAAGTATTTTACTCTGTCCCTTTGCTCAAACTCAAAATTTTCAGACTTTTGAGTGCAGAGAACTAGAAGAATCCCCTTTGTGTAGGTCAGATTTTGAACGGCCTCATCCAAAGTGAACCTCATGAACTCTTAGCTAAATGTTGATGGAATGAATGCATGCAAAAGCAAAGAGTAAAAAGCAAATAAAAATAGGAAAGAAATACATTACAGCGATTGAAGAAAGAACTTGGGTTGCCTCCCAAGCAGCGCCTTTGTTTAATGTCATTGGCTCAACTAAATGAGTACCCTCAAGAGTATGTAGGGTCAGTGAAAAGAATCTCCTCTATGGAAGAAACCGAGACTCCTTCATAGTATGGCTTCAAACGATGTCTATTGACCTTCAAGACTTTGAAGGTAGCCAAACTTTGAATTTTCACCGCTCTATGATCAAATACCTTGGTCACTACAAAGGGACCAATCCATCTACTCCTAAGCTTTCCGGGAAAGAGGTGTAGCTTAGAATTGTAGAGGAGCATCTTTTGACCTTCATGAAATGTTTTCTTCTTTAAAAGCTTGTCATGATAAGCTTTGGTGCATTCTTTGTAGATGGAAGAGCTCTCATATGCATCACGATCAAGTTTTTCTAGCTCTTAAAGTTGAAGCTTCCTATGAATACCGACTTCATCAATGTTGAAATTGCACTTTTTCATGGCCCATAGAGCACGATGTTCTAGTTCAACCGGCAAGTGACAAGCTTTCCCATACACTAAATGATATGGAGACATGTCAAGTGGTGTTTTGTAGGCTGTCCGATATGCCCACAAAGCATCTTCAAGGCGTTGACTCCAATCTGCCCGGTTAGGTTTGGCTGTCTTTTGAAGGATTGACTTGATTTCTTGATTAGAAATTTTAGCTTGTCCACTGGTTTGGGGGTGGTATGCGGTGGACACCTTATGAGTAACTCCATACCTCTTCAAGAGTGAAGCCATGAGCTTGCTACGAAAGTGAATGCCTTTATCACTAATGAGCACATGAGGTACTCCAAAGCATGAAAAGATGTCAGACTTGAAAAACTCACAGACCATTTTAGAATCATCGGTTCGGGTGGCTTTAGCTTCCACCCAACGAGATACGTAATCACAAGCCAACAAGATATACACAAAGCCATTGGAGTTGGGAAAGGTCTCATGAAATCAATTGCCCACATATCCAAAATTTCATACACAACTATAGAATGTAAAAGCATTTGATCTCTAGGGGTGATTTTTCCAATCTTTTGATAGTTGTCAAATGACTTGTAAAAATAGTGAGCATCTTTAAATAAAGAAGGCCAATAAAAACTACACTCGAGGACTTTTCTAGCAGTTCTTTAGGGGCCAAAATGGCCTCCACATGCTTGACAATGGCAAAAAGATAAAACACTATGGAATTCATGGTCAGGGATACATCTCCTAATGATTAAATCACTACAATGCTTCCATATGTAAGGATCATCCCACACATAAGATTTAGAATCATGCTTTAGTTTGTCTCTCTTTGCCTTAGAGAATTCACTAGGAAATTCTCTAGTCACTAAATAATTTACAATGTCAGCATACCATGGAAGTTGAACACTTAAAGCGCAAAGCATTTCAGCCGAAAAAGAGTCATTAATAGGAGAAATTACCTCGAAACTTACCAACCGGCTGAAGTGACCGGCTACCAAATTTTCAGTGCCCTTTTTATCCTTGATCTCTAGATTGAACTCTTGAAGAAGCAAAATCCAACGGATCAATCGAGGTTTAGATTCCTTCTTGGCAAGGAGGTATTTGAGAGCGGCATGATTAGAGAATACAATCACCTTAGTGCCAAGCAAATAAGACCGGAATTTGTCTAGAGCAAATACAATTGCAAGGAGTTCCGTTTTCGTAGTTGTGTAATTTCTCTAAGCTTCATTCAATGTGCGTGAGGCATAATAAATGACATGAGGGACCTTGCCAACATGCTAGCCAAGCACTGCTCCCATAACCATATCACTTGCATCGCACATAAGTTCAGAAAGGAGGTCCCAATTGGGAGGTTGCAAGATAGGGACTGAGGTAAAAGCATTCTTCAACTTGTCAAAGGCCTCTTTACAAGATTCATCAAAGTGAAAGGTGACATCTTGTTGTAAAGATGGCATATGGGGGCTGCAATCTTAGAAAAATCTTTGATGAAGCGCTAGTAAAACCCCGCATGGCCTAGGAAGGATCGATCAGCCTTGATTGAGGAAGGGTAGGGCAAATCTTGAATGATGTCAACCTTGGCTTTGTCTACCTCAATACCTTTAGCTAAAATGATATGGCCTAGCACATTTCCTTGGGAAACCATGAAGTGACACTTCTCGGAATTAAGCACAAGGTTCATTTCGATACAATGGTCAAGGATAAGAGATAGATTAGCCAAGCAATCTTCAAAGGAATCCCCATATACCGAGAAATCATCCATAAATACTTTAATAATCTTCTCCACATACCCCGAGAAAATACTTATCATGCACCTTTGAAAGGTAGCTGGAGCATTACAAAGGCCAAAGGCCATGTGCCTATATGAGAACGTGCCAAAAGGGCAAGTGAATGTGGTCTTTTCTTGATCCTCCGGAGCTATCATTATTTGAAAATAACTGGAATATCCATCTAGGGAGCAATAGAAAGCCTTTCCGGCTAACCTCTCCAACATTTGATCAATGAAAGGCAATGGGAACTGATCCTTCTTTGGAGCATCATTAAGCTTCCTATAATCTATGCACACCCTCCAACGATTTTGCACTCTTTGAGGCACAAGATCACCATTGGCATTGTGAACTACAGTGATGGCGGTCTTCTTAGGCACCACTTGGACAAGGCTAACGCACTTGCTATCTGAGATAGGATAGATGATGCCAACTTGCAAAAGCTTCAAAATCTCTTTTTTGACCACCTCCATCATGGAAGGGTTCAAGCAGCGTTGAGGTTGTCTAATTGGTTTGGCATCATTCTCCAACAGTATTCTGTGCATGCAAACTGAGGGGCTAATACCCTTAATGTCAGCACCCAACCATCCAATGGCTTCTTTTCTAGCCTTAAGAACCTAGAGGAATTGGAATTCTTGGTCGGCAGTAAGAGTATTAGAGATAATCACTGGGAAAGTGTCATTCTCACCAAGAAAAGCACACTTGAGGTGAACCAGAAGAGGCTTACGCTCAACTGGAGGTGGCTCAATAATTGATGGCTGAAGCTTGGTGGAAGGAATAAGAAGTTCTATGTAGGAAACATTGGCAAGGGTTGACTTAAGAAGAAAAGATAAGGTTAATATCTTCTTCATAAAGTTCCTCTTCAAAGTCTAAAGTGTCAAAATCAATGTTCTGAGTTAGGGTGGCAAATAAAGGATCGTCTTGAATAAAATCCATTGTAAGTTATGAACAAACATCAACAAAATCCACTGCCATGATAGATTGATCATCCATAGTGTGTCGCATGGCATCAAAGAGATTGAATGTAACCACATTTCCATCAAACTCCATAGAGAGAAGGCCTTCATGACAATCAATCTTGGTTCTAGCGGTGCGGAGAAATGGCTGGCCAAGAAGAATAGAGGAAGAAGAATGACCTTTTTCATTTCCCATTTTCAACACATAGATGTCAGCTGGAAAAATCAACTCATTGACTTGAACCAAGACATCTTCCAAGACACCTTTCGGATACACATATGATCTATTTGCCAATTGGATTACCACGCTGGCACTTGTCAATGGTCCCATGCCCAAAGAAAGATAGATAGAATGTGGCATAAGGCTTATTGCAGCCCCTAAATCACACACTACTTTCTGAATTTGAGTTTTTCCAATGGTGATAGGGATGGAAAATGAACGTTTATCCTTGCATTTGGGTGGAAGCTTGTGTTGAAGAACTGCCGATACATTCTTACTCAGAGTAATCACTTCGTTCCCTTTTAGCTTGTGCTTATGAGTGCACAAGTCCTTAAGAAACTTAGCATATTGGGGAACTTGTTTAATGGCCTCAAGGAGAGGGATGTTGACTTGAACTCGGCGAAAACATCTAGTATGTCCAGTTCAATGTTCTCCTTAGGCTTTTTCTTCAATCTAGATGGGAAGGGGGCCACTTTTTTTTGTTTCGAATTAGAATGAGAAAGGTTTGTATGTGTCCTTGGGTTATGAGAAGAGGTGGAAGCTTTAAAGTTATGCGGTCTAGGAGAAAAGGGTGGAACAAGGTCAGAAGGTGGTGTCCATCGTCGTCCATATGCTTCATCCGTCGACGGATTAAAGTTTCTAGTTGATTCATTTTGGGGCATGTAGCTTACCCGTCGACGGGTGAGTGAGTCATTCGTCGACGGATCTGTCGATTCAGGCACTAATTCATCCGATTCTAGGTCTACCCGTTGACTTACAAGGGTGTTGTTCGTCTACGTCTCTTCAAGAATAGATTGTCCAAGTTTTCTTCCTCATTGTCCTTTTGTTTTCTTCCTTCTTTCCAATCCAGAATAACTTGACCGCTCTTCAAGTGTATGACACTGACATTAGCATTAGGATTGATGATGGATTGAGAAAGCAACTTTCCCGAAGATTAGGATGTGAGGTCATTAACGGAAGTGGCAAGTTGCCCAACTTGTCTTTGAAGATCTTCCAAGGAAGTGCTCACTTGTTGAAATTCCGATTTAGTAGCTTCTTGGAAAGATAATTGGGAAGATGCAAGTTGAGTCACTATATCTTCATGTTTAGATCTAGAGGATGGTGCGGATGAGTGTCCTTGGTTATGTGGGGTATTATGGGAGGGAGCTTGAGGTTGAGATTGAGGTTGGAATTGGTTAGGGTGTGCTGGTGCTGTTGGTCTATTTTGGATAGCACTAGGCCCTTGTTGAAATTGAGGTCTAGGCTGAAAATGAGGGGCTACATTGTTTCCATACCTAAGGTTGGGATGAGCTCTCCAATCGGGATTGTAAGTAGGGGCAAATGGATCCAAATTTCTTCTTGGAAGTCCGGGAAAACCAATAGCATTAACATCCTCAACACTAGGTTCTTGTAAAGTAGGGCAAGCATCCGTTGTATGAGTTTGCAAAGAGTAGATTCCACAAGGATTAGGGGACAGAGGTGTATTCATTTGAGCCATCATGAGAGAAGTCAACTTGGAGAGTTGTTGATTTGTAGAGGCAAGTTGATGTTCTAGGTGAGAACGGCCAACTTCGTTGACTTGATGGCTGGAAGTATCATCATATGCTTGAAAGTTCTGAGAGCTAGATGCCATGGTAGTGATGATCTTCCGGGCTTGCTCCGTAGGTTGATGAAGAAGTGCTCCATTAGCAGCGGCGTCCATGAGTCCCTTATTGACAAGCAAGAGACCATTATAGAAGTGACTCAACAAACACTGCTCTGGAATTTGATGTTGAGGACAGCTAGCTACCAAGTGCTTAAACCTCTCCCAATAGTCATAGATAGACTCCGTATTTTTCTGGTGGATGGTGCTAATCTAATTCCTAAGATTTAGAATCTTGGCGGCCGAAAAATACTTGGTGAGGAATTGCTTCTTGAGTTGCTCCCAAGTAATTATGGAACTAGGGTCCAATCAGTATAACCAAGCCTTGGCGGTATCCGCCAATGTGAAGGGAAAAGCACATAATTGGACTTGCTCCTCATTCAAACCATTAGGCTTCATCATAGAACAAACCATTAAGAATTCCTTCAAATGTTGGTGAGGATCCTCACTAGAGAGACCATGGAATGTTGGAAGACAGTGCACAAAGTTGGACTTCAATTCAAATGCTCCGTCTACTTCCGAAAAAACGATGCACAACAGTTGAAGGTTCAGCTCACGCTCCAATAATTGTCGGATAGTGAGCTAGTTTTCATTTTGGACTGGTGGAAAAACTGGAGGTGGTGGATCAATTGGTGGATCAATTTGTGGTAACTCCATGATTGGAGAGGATGAAAAATTCTTGGCTAGCAAGGAGGACTGTTTAGTTTGCTCCACAAATTTTTTGATTTCCTTCAATCTTGATGTAGGAGAACTAAGATTCATACACAAACTGTCATAAAGTGAAACAACCACAAATGAGAACGAAGAAGATAAATAAAAGAATGCTTAAAAACAGGGGAAACGATGACTAAATTAAGAACTAAGCTAACAATGCAAAAAGGTATAAGATAAGAAATAGCTAAATTAGCAAACTGTCAAGGATAGAAAGTTACTAAACAGAAATGTAAGATAAAACACAAATATAGTAAAATGAAATGCTGAAGCTTCCCCGGTAATGGTGCAAAAATTTGTTGCTTCTCGCAAGCCGACAAAACAAACCTTACAAAACTTAGATGTAATTAAGGAAGTAAGGGTCGAATCCTTCAAGGAAGCTTTATTGATTCCACCATACTATCAAAGCATTCAACAAGAATTTAAAGAAAATAAAGGGGGGGTGATTAGGGTTGTTAACTAGAATTATAACTAAACAAACAAACTAACTAACAAAAAATGAATAAGCAAGTAAGTAAATTAAAGACCTCCAATCTATTAAAGAATCAACTCCTTGATTAGCAATTGATCATAGGCTCACTAATGATCATTCTTTCTATTAATCGGTTAACCAAATGAATTAGAAACAACTTCAACTTCATTAGACCTTTCCTTAAGAATAGTTTGACAACAAGTTAAGCTTAATCATCAAACTCTTCTTCTATTGCTAATATAAATCCTAGCAATTCATATTCAAGCATAGAGAAGCTTTAGACACTAGAAAGATACAAATTAACAACAACCAACAACAAACCCAGCAATCATTGTTCAGTTTGCATCTCCAATCCCTTTAAGTGTATACAATACACTCACATGCTTCTCAAACTCTAAGAACTCAGCCCAAATTAAGAGATAGTTCAAAGATTAGCAAACTAATAAATCATTTAATGAACTAAGAGCAACTAACTCATCAAATGAAGCAAAAGATAAGATAACAAACAAGATCATCATCTTTAAGAATAAGGTATTGAAGAACAATTAATAGAAAAGAAAGCAAATGACTCCAAGAACCTCACAACTGTAATTCAAGAATTGAATTCTATTAGTAGATTGGAGTTAAGAGTACTTAGTAATACAAGAGAATGGAAAACGAAAAATGAGCTAACTAAAGCTCTACAAAAATTGATGTTCTTCCATAAACTGAATCTCAAAACTCACCCCAAAAACAGTTGTCTTCCCTCTTCTCCGAAAAAAAGGTTTACAATTGTTTTCCTCTCTCTCCCTAAGCTACTTCTAAGTCTAATGACAAGAAAGATTGTCCTTAAACTAATATAAAAAAAAGTTATGAGGTAAGGAAGAGAAGGTAATGAGTCTGAAACTTGAAGAAACATATCTCTTCATTTTCGGAACTGCTCTGTTAACTTGGTTCCCCAAAATCAACTTTAAAGTGAAAGCACTTAAGTGGTCAAAACAGGCCCCGGTACCAAATGGGACATCGACAGGTAAGTGTCTGTACGTCGACGTCTTTGCCTATTTCCTTCAGTTCAAGTGTCAGTCCGAGGGATCCGTTGACGTGCATGACTTTAGATGTCGACGGAAGAGTGATGATCTTTTTGCAAACTCCAAGTTAGAAACTTCTATCCGTCGACGGATCAAAGGCCAGATGTCGACGGCTGTGCACGAGTGAAGAGGAAGGTTTGCCTTGCTCGACCCATCCGCCCACAGGCAAATGGCTATCCGTGGACGGATCTACTTGATGATTTTCTTGGGTAGTTTAAGTCAGGTTGCAAGTCCTTTTTAGCTCCAATTCTTCTTAACTCTTCCAGATTTACCTATAAAGTAAAAGTGAACTAAATTCAACATTCTAAGGTGTTGAAGAGAAAAGAATGATAAACATTAAAGCACATTTTAGAGGATAAAATGGAGCTTAACACTCATATAGTAGACACTTCAGTGGAAGAGCCTAACATTGACTGATAGTGAATGAGTTCCCGGATGTCTTCCCCGATGAATTACCTGGTTTACCACCTGAGAGAGACTTTGACTTTTCTATTGAAGTTTATCCCGGTATGGATCCAATCTCTATGGCTCCATACCAAATGGCACCCACTGAACTTGTTGAGTTGAAGAAATAGCTCGCCAAATTATTAGAGAAAGGATTGATTCACCTGAGTACTTCACCTTGGGGAGCCTCAGTATTGTTTGTAAAGAGGAAAAACGGTTTAATACGACTCTGTATTGACTACCACAAGCTGAATGTAGTGACACTGAAGAAAAGATAACCATTGCCTCGCATTGATGATTTGTTCGACCAACTTCGAAGTGCCAGAATATCCTTCAAAATTGACTTGCGATCAAGCTATCATCAATTGAAGATACAAGAGGAAGATGTCTACAAGTCTACCTTTCGTACCAGATACGGACATTATGAGTTCTGCTTGATGTCGTTTGGACTTACCAATGCTCCAGCGGCAATCATGGACTTGGTGAATCATGTGTTCCATCCATATCTAGACCAATTTATCATCATATTTATTGATGACATATTGGTTTATTCCAAAAATCGATGAGAGCACGCCAACCATTTTCGCATTATGCTACAAACTCTCTAAGAGCACCAGTTGTATGCTAAGCTCACCAAATGTTAGTTTTGGTTACAGCAAGTTGGATTCCTTGGTCATGTTATGTCTAAGGAAGGTATATTTGTGGATTCCAGCAAGATTGAGGCAATCACCAATTGGAAACGGGCCACGAATCCCACAGAAATTCGAAGCTTCTTGGGACTAGCTGGATATTACCGGAGATTCATGGATAGATTCTCCACGATTACTGCACCCTTAACTAAACTGGCTTGCAAGGATACCAAATTTCTCTGGATAGATGCCTGCGAAGAGAGTTTTCAAAAGCTGAAGGACAAGACGATGACAGCACCTATACTTGCCCTACCAGTGAGCGGCAAGGAGTTCACCGTGTAAACCGACGCATCATACGAAGAACTTTGATGCATGTTGATGCAAGATGAAAGGGTAATTGCTTATGCTTTTTGTCAATTGAAACCGAACGAGGTTAAATATCTAATGCATGATTTGGAGCTTGCAGCCATAGTCTTCGCCTTGAAGATTTGGCACCACGATTTATATGGTGAAACTTGTCGCATCTTCATTGATCATAAGAGCCTCAAGCACTTCATGAGTCAGCATGATCTAAACACGAGGCAAAGGCAATGGCTAGATCTCATCGAGGATTATGATCTTGTCATCGACTATCATCCCGGTAAAGCAAACGTGGTTGTAGATGCCTTAATTGGAACCAGATTGGCCTACGACTCCCACGATGGTGCTCTGATTGCCCAGATTCTAGCTAAGCCGGTGCTAGATGATCGGATTCATGATCTTCAGACTTTCGATCCAAGTCAGTAAGAGCTTCAGAAGTTGCAGTTGGGTGAACAATCTGAGTTTTTAGTTCGAAGTGATGAAGTTCTACTATTTATAGGACAAGTTTGTGTGCCGCATGATCTTGACCTTAAAGGCACTATTCTTCAGCAAGCTCATTCTTATTCGTTTGCCATGCATCTAGGCAGTACCAAGATGTATCGAACCATTAAAGATCATTATTGGTGGCCTGGGATAAAGAGAGAAGTTGCTGAGTTCGTGGTTAGATGCTTGACATGCCAGCAAGTGAAAGCGAAACGTCGGAAACCTTTTGGCACACTTCAACCTCTACAAATTCCTGAATGGAAGTGGGAACACATCACCATGGACTTTGTTATTGGTTTTCCGCGCATCCAACGTGGACTTGCGCTGTATGGGTGATTGGTGCGTGTCGCAAGGCACCAAAAGTAATCTCACTAATTTAACAAATAGCTAAGGAAGTAGAGGTCGAATCCCATAGGGAACTATTAGGATCTATTGATACTAATGGAATTTAAAGAGCGAAAAAATTAAATTATCAATGGGGAGAATCAAGTAATCAATTCAAACCACAAGGTAAAGAAAGTATCTAATTAGCAATAACAGAGATGAATTAATGAATTAAGCCCCTAATCTATTGTAAAATTGATCCTTCAATTGAGTAATATATCCTAGACTTACTAAACGGCTATTTTGCCCCATCAAATTGGCTAATCTAATCAATTACAGTCCAGCCTCATATCAATTAACCTTTCTTTAAGCATGTATTAACAACTACTCTAGTTTCATTATCAAACCCTTCTTCTTTTGCTAACCCAAATCCCAACAATTCAGATTTAAGCTTAGAAGATCATTAAACATTAGAAAGGTATTAATTAGCACTAACATCAATATGCCCAGTGTAGACACTTATTTTTAAAATTTTAGTTAATTAATTAACTGACTAATTGGTTAATTAGTCAATTAATTAGTTGATCAATTCCAAATTTTATTTTACTTATCCCTTTTAAATATGGTTTATTACTTTATTTTACTAATTTTATCCTATTACCTTGCAGGTAATTTTGACCCTGGGCCGAAAAGACCGACTGGCTCAACCCAATTACGATGTAATATATATATATATATATTTATATGTATATGTATATTTATAAATATATATTTACATATGATATATATGCATATATATTTATGAATATAAATATATATTTATATATGAATATGTATATATGAATCCATAGATGTATACATATATATCTAAATATATATATATAAAATACATGTCAAAGCCGTACCAACTAGGGCCCATTACCATGCAAAAGATGGCCTTGCCGAGAGCTTTGCTCCTAAGCCAACCATGATGCCTCTAATTTCTTCCCTCGTGGCTGCAAGTCATGTCTTCTTTCCACTGTTCCATGGCTGCTATAGCAGTCCAACTCAATCTCCTCAATGGAAGAGTTCTGGTCAACAGCCATCTAGTAGCACTCCGTCCCCATTTCCTCCGATGGTGGTTGGCTCTCCAACAATATCCAGGAGTGCTGGTGGTGGCCCAAGGACAACTGGTTCCACCTCTACTAGCAACAAAGGTTCCACCTCTCCAACAGCATCAACAAAGCAGCAAAACAAGAGCTCACCGTCAACGGCAGCAGCCACTACAGCGGCAGTAGCTCGTCTTCACAGTCGCGGCATGCTGCACATGACCGCCACCGCTGCTCCACCGCCAACTTCAACTCCACCATCGGAGACAATGTCTAATGAGCATGCTATGCGTTTCCCTTTGTTGGGAGTGCGATGCTGTTATCACTTTTCTTACTGTTCAAGTTCTTATCAAAGGACTTGGTTAATGCGGTATTGACGTGCTATTTCTTCGTGCTTGGAATCATCGCTCTATCGGCAACAGTATTACCCGCCATAAAACGTTTCTTGCCAAAGCATTGGAATGAGGACCCTATCGTTTGGCCTTTTCCATAATTTCGGTCTTTGGAGATTGAGTTCACAAGATCTCAGATTGTAGCTGCAATTCCTGGGACCTTTTTCTGTGCATGGTATGCTTCACAGAAGCATTGGTTGGCTAATAACATTCTTGGCCTTAATTTCTGCATTAAGGGAATTGAGATGCTTTCTCTTGGATCTTTTAAGACTGGTGCCATCCTCTTGTCTGGGCTTTTTGTGTATGATATATTCTGGGTTTTCTTCACTCCCGTAATGGTCAGTGTTGCAAAGTCTTTCGATGCTCCTATAAAGCTTTTGTTCCCAACAGCAGATGCTGTCCGACCATTTTGCCATGCTTGGACTTGGAGATATTGTAATTCCTGATATTTTTGTAGCACTAGCATTGAGGTTTGATGTATCTAGGGGGAAACAGAGCCAGTATTTTAGGAGTGCATTTCTAGGATACACTGTGGGATTGGTCCTTACGATAGTTGTCATGAACTGGTTTCAAGCTGCACAGCCTGCACTATTGTATATTGTTCCGGCTATTGTTGGTTTCTTGGCTGCTCACTGTATATGGAATGGAGAAGTCAAACCGTTGTTGGAGTTTGACGAATCGAAGACCGCAACTGCATCTCAAGAAGGTAGCGACGAAAAATCTATCAAGAAGGTCGACTGAGTTAAAAAGCCACACCGCCGACACTCACAACAGCAGCAGCACTCGCCGCCTCTTTAGCAGCCCCATGCGTCGGACAAATCTCGTCGAGCTCAACTTCAGACTCTCCTCACCAATTTTTAACACACCCTCATCCCTTACCTCTTTGTTCTCTTCAATCCACACTGCTTAGGGCGTTTGTTTGAGGATGTGCAGTGGCTCAAATAGTGAATTTGTGGCCTTAGGTTTCATCATGGAAGTTGGATTATATGAGCATAAAGCTCAAGCTTTGTATAAGTGCTCAGTGAAGTAGAAGAAACGGGTTTGGTTTTTAATGAAGCACGCTTTTGGTATGGTAGAAAGGTGGGGTCGAGAAAGATGGCTTTTGAAGAGAGGACTCCTTTGATAATCGCTACCATGTTTTGTGGCCTTGATATTTAGAAGCACATCACCGGAAGTGGCAAGGTTGACTTGAATGGAGCTTGTGGTAAACGGTCTAGCAAAATATGATAAATGGCGTGCTAATATTGATGGAAGCGAGGAGAAGGTTGAAGTTTGCAGAGCTTGAAGCCAAGAAGGCTCGACTGAGAATGTGGATAAACTATGTACCCCCTGCAAGCTCTATCAACAACGGCAATCATGCATCCACAGCATAAACAAAGCAGCCACCACTCCCTGTTTCCAGGGGTTCTTTTGGCTCCTTGTTTCCGGGGATTCTTTTGGCTCCCTGTTTTCGGGGTTTTGCCTGGGAAAGAAAGAAGATAAAAGGAACAGAGAGGAGCACAACGAAGGGGTTAGCATTTTTCTCTTCAAGAGAGTACGGTAAGGGGGCACAGAGCGTAAAAAAGAGCTTGAGCCCTCTTAACAAAACAGAAAAAGGAGGAAGGGAGAGCACAGCGGGGGCATTTTTTTCCTCAAGGAAGAGCTTCAGCCCTCTTAACAAAAACAAAAAAAAGGAACGGAGAGGAAGAAAGGGGAGAGCATTTTTTTTTCTCTTCAAGAAACAGAGAGAGGAGAAGAAGAGAGCGTGGAAGAGCTTCAGCCTTTTTTTTCTCTTCAAAAAAAAATAGAGAGAGGAGAAGAGAGAAAGAGAGTCCGAGAAGAAAGGGAGAAAATTTTTTCTTCTTCTTCTTGATTTATTTTAAACAGATTAGCTAGAGAAAATAGAGAAAAAGGCTTGTTTTCATCAATTTTTAGCCATTCTCTTCTCCACAAAGCCATTATTATCTTTTCTTTCTTTTGTTTTGGTACAAAACTTCATCTTTTTAGGTAAAGTTCTTAGCTTTATTTTCAAGATCATTTCTTTTTACTTTAAATACAATATTCTTGCTTTGTCTTGTTAAATTTGTACATAAAATATTAACTTTCTTTTTTTATGATGATGTTTATGATTTATAAAGCTCTTGTATATTGCTAAATAATTTGCTTAGTTTAATATATGCTTCTAATATATTCAAGATGATTTTTTTTACTTGCTTATTTATTTTATGTTATTTTTTGTTAATGTGCCATTTCTCTTAATTATTTACATGATTATGTAAAAAGTTCCTAACTTTCATTGTTTTGTATTCTTGTTTATTATTTTTCAAACTTGCTTTACCCATTCCATGTGTTTGCTTAGTTGAAAGTCTTAATCTTGATTAAAAAGATTGTATTTTTGAACTTATATTCACATTTTTTTTTGATTAAAAATATAATCTTGATTATAAAGGTCACAAATTTAAGATGATAAACTTGTTTGCTTAATTAAATGTTAAGTCTAGGATTAAAAATTGCACCTTTTTGCTTGTGGATATTTTAGCTTGATTAAAAATGAAAGCTTGGTTAATAAAAATTGAATCTTTAAGTTTATTTTATTTTTTATTATTTTTATTTAAATAGAAATAATCTCTGATTTTTTTTTTAAAAAAATTGAATTTTTAAACTTATATAAATGCATGTTTAGTTTAAGATTTAAATTTTTTATCATATAAATTATCTTCTTGCCCTTGAATATGTGTTTTGTCTAACATAAAAATTTATGCTTGCATATAAAATTACCTCTTTGCCCTTATGGATATGTTAGCTTAATTAGTAATTATAGCATATGTTAAATTACTGTTTGCCCTTTTATGTATGCTTTTTTAATTAAAAATTTAATCTTGCATGTAAAATTACCCTTTTGCCCTTGCATATGTTTTTGCTTATTTAGTAATTGTATCTTGTATTAAGTTGCCTTTTTGCCTTTGTATGTATGTTTGATTAATTAAAGATTGAATCTTACATGTGAAATTACCCTTTTGCCCTTGCTTATATATTTGTTTAATTATGAGTTGAATTTTGTATAAAATTACATACTTGACCTTGTATATGTGTTTGTTTAAATTAAGCTTGCTTATATGTGTTAAATTAGTTGTTGCGCAATTTGATCTTGTAAAATTAAATTTAAATTCCCATGTTTTATTTATTTACCATATCATATTGTGCAATTAATTGTGTACGTATATACTAACCCATATTTCCTTGTCTCATTCATGCATAATTAAAATTAGAACATTGGTTTTCAAAAATTCATATGCATGGGGTAACCGGAGGGTACCTCGGGAGTCCGAGGTTTCCGAAGGTTTTCTCCGATGAGAGGTTATTTCGGTGTCTAATCGGGAGTCTGATCGGGCCCGGGAATTTTTCATCATTTCAAAAATAAAAAATATGTTTTTTCATGTAATTTTCATAAAAAGCATGCATCATGTTTATGATCGTCTTTAATTTCTTAAAATTTATGAATGAACTCCAAAAATTTTCTTTTTACAAAAAAGGAATGTTAATTCCAAAATCTTTTATTTTTATTTATTTTATTTTTAATTTTATGTTCTATTTTTATTTCATTTTAAGAAAATCCTTTGTTTAAGAGGCCCAATTAAATTAAAAGGAATGTTTATTCCAACATTAATTTCAAAACATGTTTTTTGAGAGATCTTAACTACCCAATTATAGTTAAGGCCTCTCAAATTAATCCAAGTTTTGTTAAAAACCACTTTTAAAATTTCTTTTTTTATTTTTATTCCTTTGAAAGGGAATATTTATTTTCTTTTTTCCTTTTTTTTAATTTTCCAAAATACCTTTTTTGGGAGGACTTTAGTATATTTAATTAAGACCTTTCAAGTAAACTTCATTTTTATCAAAATGTATTTTTTAACTCCAATAAAAGGAATGTTTATTCTTTAAATCTTTAAATTTTTTTTTAAAAAAATCAGTTTTATTTGATAAAAAGGATATTCATTTTTTGAGAGGTCTTAATTTATTAAATTTACTAAGGTTTTCCTATTAAACTAAATCTTTGTCAAACAATTCCCTTTATCAAATTAAAAGGAATATTTATTCCGACATCGTTTTAAAATTAAATCTAAGAGATTTTAATTTGAGAAATCATTATTAAATTCTCTTAACGTGATTTTCAAAACATGAATTTAAGGATGTTTATCCCAATCTCTTTGTAAAATATTTTTTAGAATGTTTCAATTAATATTCTCATAATTGAGACTTTCTAAAATTAAAATTAAACCTCTGTTTTTCATAAAAGGATATTTATCCTCATTTTTAAATTTGACTTTGATTTTTGAAGAATATTTATTCCTATTTAGAAATTGAATCTCCATTCTAAGTAGGAAATTTCTTCAAATTCAAAATTGGGCTATGGATTTTCACATCAAAAGGAATGTTCATTCCGACATTTTTTTTTAAATTTTGGATTTAACTTTTCAAATGGGATGTTTATCCTACATTAAAAGGAATATTTATTCCGACATTTAAAATTATGTTTTTTCTTAGAATGATTTAAAACATTTTATTATTATTTTCCAAGTAAAATATTTCAAGGCTTTTGTGGTACCGATTTCTGGGCGTCTCGGGGGTGCTAATCCTTCCTCGAGCGTAACCGACTCACGAACCTAAAATCTTTTTCGTAGACCAGTTTCTTTCCTTAACTTGACGTAATCTTTCTAAATTTATGTTGGGTTAAACAAGTAGGTGACTAACCACACCTATTAAAATAAAAGGTTAGTGGCGACTCCATTTGTTTTCAGACTGTTTAGTCCCAAATATTTTTCACGCCATATCATTTATCGTCAGAGCGGTAAAACGTCTCGACACCCAGCACATATCAATTAATTAGCATCTTCAAATCCCTTTTGGCTATAATCAATACATCCAAATGCTACTAAATCTTAAGAATTCCCTAGATGAAAGTTGGGTATTCAAAGATTACCAAGCAATTGAATCACCTAATCAATTATTTGTAACTAATCAATCAAGCAACTTAATAGACAAGATAATCATCTAGCTAATCATCTTCTAATTGCATGGATTAAAAGAATAATCAATGGGTAGGAGATTTGATTAATAATAAGAGTCTCACAATTGCCCAACATCAAAGAATCAATTCATACAATAGATTAGAGAATAGAAAAGTTTAGCTACACATAGTGATCAAAAATAATCAAACAGATTCAAAGTATTCTCCTTTTCCAAACGTTACCTCATATCCTTCTAACTAACTCTATAAATTCCTCTCTTAACAAATAAATGTATTGTAATTACAATAAACTACTAGGGTTACAAGGGCGATGAGAGATAGAAACTAGGAGTAAAATAAGAATTTCATTCTTGAATGGCTACTTTGACTGACAAGTTAGGCCCACCAAATCATCCTCAAAATGCATGCACACGAATGGCCTTGATGTCAGCCGAATCTACCTTGTCCGTCGACGTCTAGGATATCATACGTTGATGGATCAGTTCATTTTTACATTTCCATGAAAGGTGTCTCGATCATCCGTTGACGTCTAGGTGCCCATACGTCAACGGATAATCAAGATTTCTTCAATTAATAGTTCCTGCTAGAGGGATCCTTCGACGTCTAAATACTTATCCGTTGACAGATCATCACATGAGTGAGGAGTTTGGGGTCTGTCATGCCTACAACGTCTAGGTGGCCATCCGTCGACAGGCCTTGTTGAACTTTTGCTTCCTATAACTTATCCCACGCGATTCAACTCTATTTTAGCCCCATTTTCATCAGTTATTCCAATTGCATCTTTAAAGTGAAAATTGATCAAAATTAGTATTTCATGATGTTGAAAAGAAGGAAAATGGAGAATGTTGAGATATAAATAAAGAGTTAAAATGGAGTTTAACAAATTCCCCCACACATGAACCTTACTCGCCCTCGAGTAAGCCTAGAAAGAAAGAGAGTGAAGAAACTAATCCTAATTTTATTGACCATTTTCGTAGGTTAACATGGTAGTCTTTAGCCTAGACTACAAGCCCATATTGAACCTTTAGGTATCCCTAATAGGAGGAGGTATGGTCTCCTAAAGTTTTCTAAAGTTACCTAAAGTTTTATTATTAAGATAGTTAAGCTCCAAATTGAACTTCAAAAGACATTCATGGAGCATGCAGAAACATAAATGAGAGAAAAACTGAAAGAAAGCATACTAACTTATGAGTAATAAGCTAAACTAACAAGATAAATAAACAACAATGTAGATAAAAATCTTTAACCAATCAGGCTTGAATAGGGCAATTCCTCACTAGTTATCTCTCATTCATTTAAGTGTTTGCTAATGGCGCTCTCAAGAGTCCTTCTATGAAAATATACTTACCATATGCTTGCTGGTCTACCTTATCTCCACTACTCCATCTTACATGCCATGATTGAATGAATGAATAGGTTTCAAAGTAAGGTTGTAATGGGGCCGTGGCTAATAAAGTTACAAAAGAAATGAGTGAAGGAATTCAATCAAAGGTCTCTTCAGAATTTAGTGAAATATTAACTAATTGAAATTATGAGCAAATTCTACTAGTAATAGCCCATATCTTTGGTTTGGTCGACAATTCACTAATTCTCTCCTTTTTTATTTTATTTATTTTTTTATTAGTACTTTGGGCATCTCATTCATACAACCTTTTTCTCAATTAACCAACTCAAAGGGGAATTCCCCCACACTTATTCTTGTTGTCAACCTTTTTAACCAAGAACATTATTGCAAGACAAGTCAAATTATTTCACTAAGTCAAAGAGACAGGGTGAGTAAACTTGTTTTTCTTTTAATGCTTAGGGTCCTTTGGGATAATAAGGTTTAACAATGAAGAACATGGCTAAAGTCATGTTAAGCTCAAGGGGTTATCTACATTGGTTTTACAAAGGTTGGTCAATTTGGCTGAAACTCAATCCTAAAACCTTAATCATCTTTCAAACATGAATGCAATACATGTAATCTCAACAAGGTATAAAGCAAGTTCTAGAAGCATATGATCATAGAAGACATAAATACACTCAAGAATGAAAGGAGATTGAAGTGCAATCTATAAGGCTCAAGTTCTCACAAGGTTATTAATGCATTACTCTACTAAAAAATATTCAGTTTAAAGAAATTAGCTAACATGTTGCTTGAAAATCAAGAAGTAAAGTTTCTTACTCATTCATCATTTTGCATCCTTTCATCCTAATTTAAGCCTATACTCATTCCATGAAGGGCTTTATCATTCAATATGAACATTAACCACCAAATAACTACCTTGAAACTCCTAAAAGTCAAGCAATCCAATTGCTAATCCAATTCCCCCACACTTGGATAAAGCATTGTTCGTAATGTAAAAGAAGGCGACAGTAAAGCAAGGTAATGAAAGAGAAAAGAGTTGAGAATGAAGTACCTTGACGAAGTCGTTCATAATAAGAAGACAAAGAAATGGGAACATGTAGAATAGGAAGAATTGGAAGCAAACTGATATCGAAATGAGAGCATATTGTCAAGAAACTTTGAGTTAATAAGAAAGGTAAGTGCAAATTGTCAATAAGTGAAATAAAACAGAAATGGAATTTAAAGTCTGAAAATGTAAACAAAACAGCAGAAATGAAATTGTGCTAGTGTTCATTGAGGTGGCTGTGGCTGAGGTGGAGTATGGAAAGTGAGAAGTTGATCCAGCTTGGTGTGGATGGAATGAATTTTGTCGATGAGACTAGTTACTTTTCCTTGCAGATTATTGAAGTTCTTATTCATATCTTGGCACCAACTAAGAACCTGAGATTGAAATTGATGCTGAGACAGTGGCCAATTGCCTACAGGAAATTGAAATTGTGGAGGAACAGGCGCAGCTGGTGTTGGCTGTTGGCCCTTGTGGCCTTCTTGGCCATCTTGCTTCGGAATTTCATCCAGATTTCCTGGTTTGGTCCAAAGGTTCCCCACAAACGGATATCGAAATGAGAGCATTTTGGTGTAATTGACGACATCCTTTGTGAAGGTGATTAATTTCCGTTCGATGGGATCGACAGAAACGCCAGAAACATGGAGAATCTTGGAGATAAGGACCAGGAAAGCCACACATCTAGATTGGGGGGTGGGAGAAGCTAGATCATGCATAGCCACTATGATGGTTCAAGCCAATGGGATGCCGTTAGTGTCACCGAGGCCATGGATGATTTTGTCCATCAAATATAGATCTTTGCCCCGGACAATGTGAGTATCACTGATTTTGGGGTCCACATTATGGTGGATGAGATAGGCAACCAACCGGCTAGCAATGTCAAAGTCCTTGCAGAAAAAGGCATCCTTTTTCCCGGGAACCCGTTGTTGCCGAACCTGAAAAACAATCTAAAGCAACGTTGCAAGACCACCCCACAGAATCGGCAGCCGTATCATTATTATCTTTTAGAGTCATCAGGATTTGGAAATGTTCCCAAAGAAAGACAGCATCGACCTTGATATCCACTTGGTTGATGGTGTGGATTTCTTGCAAATTAGCTCCTTTGTGTTTCATGTTGGTGTAAAGAGGACGACCAAATCAGGGTAATAAGTCCCCTTCATGTTAAGAACAGCATCCCATCCGATGGTATGGAACAAAAGAGACAAATTGAATTGGTCAGAAATGGAAGGGTCCACTGTTTTCTCCATTATCTTCCTAGACATAATATGATCATTATACTAGGTTTCACTCTGTTTGGTGAGGAAATCAGAAGGAACAGTAGGAGCAGGGGTGGGAGTGGTAGCAGTAGCCTTGCCCTTGGTAGCCTTGGATGCTTTTGGTGGCTTTGAAGAACTGGAAGTATGCTTGGATTTTGGGGCAGGTGGATGCTCGACAGTGTCTTTGGCCTTGGATGGTCGAGGTCGTTTAGACATTTTGTCGAACACTTCAAAGGCAAAAAATTTGACCTATACCAACTCAAAAGTTGTTAATGATGAGCACCTCTAGGATTGATAAAAGCATGATATAGCAGTTATACGCATGTAAATATCACAAGCATGTTAACAAAGAAACCCAATAATACTAAGAACACGATCAAATTCGGATGCCATCAAAACCATAGATACAAGTAGGCTAAAATGCAAGAATCAAGTGTAAGATTCATATTAATAGCTTCTAATTTCCATGCTAAGTGAAACACAAAAAGTAAATTGAAGACAAACTAACCAATTGGAGTGCCCAAATCGATTCTACCAGTGGTAAATGCCAATTTCGAAATTGTTACTCAAATTTCTTCCGAGAACACGAACCTTGCGATTTTGGAATTAGAAGGGGGAAAAGGGTTTAGGAGTAGTTAGAGAAGTAGATTGTGATGGAAAACGAGTGGATTGGGTATGAATTTGGCAAAGGAATGGGTTGGGAATGAAGGAGAGTGGCTTGGGGCAGTTTTGGAGGAAGAGAGTGTAATTGAATGGGGAAGTGGTGGTGGGGTAGGGGATAGGCGGATGGTAGGTTAAAAGGACAAAATCCCAAGTATCCGTCGATGGATCATTTAGTAGACATCGACGGATAGGTGTGGCAGGGAGTTTTGTTTTCTTAGTCGAAGTATCCGTCGATGTACAAGTCTGGATCCGTCGACGTATGTCAATGAATGGCATTAAACATGTCCCTGCCCAGTTATCCGTAATCGTATAAGCTGCAAGCCGTTGACAAATATATCATGCCCTGGACCATTTTACCTTGGTGGCCTTGGTCCTGATTCCACAATAAAGATTACAGACTACTAATTTCAATTGGCCAACTCACTAATGAATCTTATGAACACGTAGCAAAATGATGATGGATTGAATGGGAACAAAAGTAAAGAGAAATGAAAAGATACATTACAGTGGCATGAAGAGAGGGCTTGGGTTGCCTCCCAAGTAGCGCCTTTGTTTAACGTCTTTGGCTCGACTGTAAAGTGCAACAAACAATCTTAAGTATAGATGGGGTTCGCCATTGAAATTTCCTCCATAATAGTAACCGAAACACCTTCAAAGTAAGGTTTAATACAGTAGCCATTAACTTAGAGATTTTGGAGGTAGCCAAACTTCTAATTTCCACAGCACCATGATCGAATACTTGAACAACTTGGAAAGGACCAATCCACTGGCTTCTAAGTTTGCCGGGAAAGAGATGTAATTTAGAGTTGTAAAGGAGAACCTTCTGACCAACATGAAAAGATTTCTTCCTAAGAAGTTTGTCATGGAATGTTTTTGTCCTTTCCTTGTATAGAAGAGAATTCTCATAACCATCATGGCGGAGCTCCTCTAATTCTTGAAGTTGGAGCTTCCTATGAACACCGGCTTCATCAATTGTGAGATTGCACTTCTTAATGGCCCAAAGAGCGCGATGCTCCAATTCAACTGGCATATGACATGCCTTTCCATACACTAAACAATAAGGAGACATGTCAAGGTGCATTTTATAAGTGGTGCAGTATGCCCACAAAGCATCCTCCAACTGTTAACTTTAATCCACACGAGTAGGGTTTACTATCTTTTAAAGGATAGACTTGATTTCACGGTTGGAAATTTCAGCTTGTCGACTGGTTTACGGGTGATAGGCTGTGGATACCTTCTGAGTTACCCCATACTTCTTCAAAAGGGATTCCATAAGCTTGCTAAAAAATGGACTCCTTTATCACTGATGAGAACTCGGGGTACACCAAAGTGGGAAAAGATATTTGACCTGAGAAACTTACAAACTACCTTAGAATCATCAGTACGGGTGGCTTTGGCCTCCACCCAACGAGACACATAATCACAAGCTAATAGAATATAAAGAAAGCCATGTGAATTAGGGAAAGGTCCCATAAAATCAATAGCCCACACATCAAAAATTTCACAAACAATAATAGAATGTAGAGGCATTTGGTCTTTATATGTAATTTTGCCTACTCTTTGACAACTATCGTAGGTTTTAACAAAAGAGTGAGCATCCGTAAACAAAGATGGCCAATACAACCCACATTCAAGTACTTTCCTAGCAATTCGTTGAGGACCGAAATGGCCTCCACATGCATGAGAATGGCAAAAAGAGAGAACGTTATGAAATTCATGGTCAGGGATACATCGCCGAATAATTAAATCACTACAATGCTTCCAAAGGTAAGGATCATCCCACACATAAAATTTAGAATCATGCGTAAGTTTGTCTCTCTTTACCTTAGGGAATTCACTAGGAAATTCTTGAGCCACAAGGTAATTAACAAGGTCAGCATACCAAGGAATTTGAACATTGAGAGCACAAAGCATTTCATCCGGAAAGGAATCATTGATGGGAGAAATTACCTCGGAACTTACCAAATGGCTAAGGTGATCAGCTACTAAATTTTCAGCCCCCTTTTTGTCCTTGATTTCAAGATTGAACTCTTGGAGAAGCAAAATCCAACGAATTAATCGAGGTTTAGCTTCCTTTTTGGCAAGGAGGTATTTGAGAGTAGCATGATCGGACAACATAACCACCTTGGTGCCAAGTAAATAAGAATAGAACTTATCCAATGCAAAGACAATAGCAAGAAGCTCTTTTTCCGTGGTGGTGTAGTTTTTCTGAGCTGCATTTAAAGTGCGAGAAGCATAATAAATAACATGTGGGATTGCCTACATGCTGACCAAGCACAGCACCCACAGCTATATCACTTGCATCACACATAAGCTCAAAAGGAAGGTCCTAATTGGGAGATTGCAAGATGGGGGCTGAAGTGAGAGCAGTCTTCAATTTGTCAAAAGCCGTTTGACATGATTTATCAAAGTCAAAAGAGATATCTTATTGGAGAAGAAGGCACATGGGGGCTCAAATCTTGGAAAAGTCCTTAATGAAACGCCGATAGAACCCCGCATGGCCAAGGAAAGATCGAACACCTTTACTGAAGAGGGGCATGGTAAATTCTTGATGATGTCGATCTTTGCCTTATTTACCTCAATGCCTTTACCTGACATGACATGTCCCAAGACAATCCCTTAGGAAACCATGAAATGACACTTCTCGGAATTAAGTACAAGGTTTGTTTCAATGCAGCGGTCCAGGATTAGGGCAAGATTACCCAAACAATCATTAAAAGAATTACCATAGACAGAGAAGTCGTCCATAAATACCTCAATGATATTCTTAACATATTCAGGAAAAATACTTATCATACATCGCTGAAATGTAGCAGGAGCGTTGCAGAGACCAAAGGCCATACGCCTATAAGAGAAGGTACCAAAAGGACATGTAAAGGTTGTCTTTTCTTGATCCTTCGGAGCGATCATGATCTAAAAATAACCGGAATAGCCATCAAGAAAACAATAAAAAGCCTTTCCGGCCAGCCGCTCCAACATTTGATCGATGAATGGCAAAGGAAAGTGATCCTTCTTGATGGCTTTATTAAGTTTCCGATAATTAATAACACTCTCCAGCCATTTTGGATCCATTGTGGTACAAGGTCTCCATTAGCATTTGGGACAACTATGATGCCCGTTTTCTTTGAACCACTTGGATCGGGCTAACCCATTTGCTATCCGAGATAGGATAGATGATGCCAACTTGCAAAAGCTTCAAAATCTCTTTTTTTACTACCTCCATCATGGGAGGGTTCAAGCGATACTGAGGTTGACTTGGTTTGGTATCATCTTCCAACAAGATACGATACATGCAAACAGAAGGGCTAATACCCTTAATATCTGCCATAGACCAACCAATAGCTTCCTTTCTCTCCTTGAGAACTTGAATAAGTTGCAACTCTTGGGAAGTAGTGAGCGTACTCAAAATAATTACTGGAAGAATGTCATTCAGACCTAAAAAGGCATACTTGAGTTAAGTAGGTAGAGGTTTAAGCTCAACCGGAGGTGGTTGGACAATTGATGGAAGGAGTTTTATCGTCGGAAGAGGAAATGCCACATAAAAAACATTAGGGTGAAGGTAAGAAGCTTCCATGGAAGCCAAAATAAGCTCAATGTACGGATCACAGAATTCCTTATTGGACTCCAAAACATCATAAGTGAGGCTTTGAGTCAAAGTAGTGAGTAAAGGGTCATCTTGAAAGAAGTCTACTACCGAAGCAGAGCATATATCCACAAAATCCATAGCCATAACAGCTGAATCATCAAAAGGATATTTCATACCATCAAAGAGATTAAATGTAACTATCTTACCATCGAACTTCATCGAGAGAATACCTTCATGACAGTCAATTTTAGTGTAAGCAGTACGAAAAATAGGTCTGCCAAGAAGAATAGATAAATAGGAAGTGTCCTCATTTCCCATCGAGATCTTGAGGATTTCTGTGATCACCACTAAAGAGGACCGGCCTAGTGTGTGATTGGGGAGAGCATGAGACCTGCTAGAGTTCTCCATCCTAGAGAGGAAGAGAGATATGATGGGCCGTGGGCTCTATATGTGATGTAATGGGCTGAAGGCCTTATGTGTGATTGTGATGGATGGTCAGAGAATGAGTTAGATTATGAGAGCCGAGAGGGCATGATCTATGATTCCTCTATTGTGATGTGGCTAGGTGTAGGCTAGTGTGTATAGGAGCTCAACTCATACGCCATGAGTTTTGAAAGGATGGAGATTGGAAAGAGAAAGAATGGAAGTAAGGAACGAAATGGAGAAGCAAACCCAAGATTGGGGGGGAAAGACAATTAACTCACCGCATCCTTGCTGTGAAGGCGAGGGAGTTAACCTAGGGTCTTCCATGACAGCTTGGTTACAAGGATGAGTATAAGACCACGGAACGACAAGAAACGCATTGGAGGATGATCTCGAAGTGAGAGGCAGTGGCAATAAAAAGGAGAAGGAACTCCTAAGAAGAGTAAAAGGTGTGGAACCTCATAAATAACCAGAGGATAGTCTCATCAAGAGAGACTTAGAGGATGAGACAAGAATAAAGTCAGAAGATCGAGTAAGCACAACTGAAATGAAGAAAGCCTAACCTATAATTGGATAAGGGTAGGCTATATTAAGGAAATACGAGGTTCAAACTCAAGAGTAGAAGGGCAATGAAGCTCCCCTTGAGGAAGTGAATGATCAGAGTGCGCAGCGAAAGCGTGATAGGCTTAGTAGCGAATAGTGATGCGAATACTATTCGAAAACGAAAGAAGAGGCTTGGAATAGAAGCCGAATCTCCCCAAGATACCTCAATTATGGAAGAAAGTTGAAAAAGGGGAAAAAGTTTGACCCGAGGCCTAAGTAGACCCGATGTCGGGCTCCTCTATAAATAGAGGAAAGCCGAAGCTTTTTCTTCATTTCTCTTTTTCTTTTTTCTTTTTTCTTTTTTCTTTTTTTTTCTCTTTTTCTCTTTGGAGCCAAACGGAGGCATTTTGTACTTTTGGCAGATTTGGACAAACCGACAGGCAAAACAAGGTGAGTTTCTAGTACGTTATTCTACTCACCTCGATCTATGTTATATTAAGTTTGCACATATTTCCATGCATCGGTTTAGCGTAGATCTGAGTTTAAAATTTTTGGTCAATTTAAATTTAAAACTCAGATCTACGGATATTAGGCCTGCGAAATAAGGTGAGTTTTTAGTATGTTATCCTACTCACCTTAATCTACGTCATACTCCGTTTCAAGCATTTTCATGCACCGATTTAGAGTAGATGTGAGTTTGGTCAATTTAAGTTTAGATCTCAGATCTACAGAGATTGGACCGGTGTTTCTCGTTTTTGCTTCGGTGAATCTGTCATGGATGCCATGAGGATCGCCTGTCTAAGTTTGTACGTCGAAAGGAGGAGAAACGAGTACGAAAACGGGGAAGGGACCTACCGAGTCCCGATCTAGATATTTATATATATATATTATATTAATATTATATTAATATAATATATATATATTATGGGAATGGCCTTTTGAGTCCAAATTCGCGTGGGATTTGGTACAAACCAGCACTGGTGGCCTTTTTTAGGCCCAAACCCACGTTGGGGCCCGGTCCAGACCTTGTGGGGGCCATGTGGGCCCTAGGGGTATTTTGGTAATTTTTTGTCAACTATTCGATTTTTACCCCGAAACCTCCCGGACACTTTTCTAAGCCTCGAATCACATCCAAGCCCAGTCTTATGTCACGTTAGAGCCTCGCAGGTGCATTCATAAATTTAATTATAAATGCTAACGTATTTTCATGTACTAGGGCTCCGGGTGAATCGAATGCGACGATGCATCGAAGGTTAAAGTTACATGGAGTGCTTGGGAGTATACGAATTCCCAATACTGTGAGTGGCCTTGTTTTCAGTATTTAGCCACTAGGGACAAACGCTTTTAAATGTTTAAAAATATAAATTGTTTTAAAAGGTTTTACCACTGTTTTAGGATAAAGGTAATCCATGACACACTATTTATTTTGTGATACACCCACTTAGAGGGTGGGATGATTTTAAAATATAAATACTTGTGTGTGTGTTTTAAATGCTTTAATATATATGTTTTGTATACATGTATATATATGAAAAATATATGGATGGGATGCGAGATGAACGACTAAGTGGGTTCCTCGGTGATCCAATATGCAGGAGTGTGGACCAAATTTAAGAGCATGCATGAGACTCAACCGTGGTCTGCCTATTGAGGGACACGGTGAGCAGAGACTCTAGAAGTGGCGCGTAGGGAAGCTCGCTAGGTCTCAAGGTAGTTGTGTTCCACCATAGCGATGGGCACCACAGAGGAAGCGGGCTAGAGAAAGAGAAAACGAGAAAATGAATTTAAAGAGAAAAGAGATAACCCTCAGTGCAGTAAGGCATATGACCGACCAGTCATGCCTTCAGTGTATTATATGCCAACCCATTTAGTATATATTATTTTAAGGAATTTAAATCTAATTCTCATTTGGAGAATTATAAAAGAGATTTTGAAAACAAAGTTATTTATTTTATTTTTATTTTATTTTGGATTGCCCCTGTTTTCCCTATCCCGATGGAGATTCATTGAACCTCTGTCACTCACTTGTATCTTATGTGGATGGATGCAGATCCGCGTAAAGGGTCAGCAGATAGATCAGAGGCTTACTAGGAGACGTCGGTGGCATAGGCTTAGCAGTTTCCGTTGCGTAGGTATTCCTTAAATTAGTCCACTGGTATTACTTTTAAAGTTAATTATTTTATTAAATGATTTTAATTAAAGTTTTACTTGTTTTACAGCGATGATATCCATTTCAATACCTTACGGTGCTTCTGGTGTGCGACCGGTCGGCATGTAATTCGAGGTAGCATGACGTGTCACGCCCCGACCCGCCCGGGTCAACCACGTGGCAACCGCCACACTGCCTCGAAGTACGTGCATGCCGCTCAAGCACCTGAAGCACCGCAAGGCAAATAAATGGATACCATTGCTATAAAACCTTTAAAATTTTAATTAAAAATCATTTAATAAAATAATAAAACTTAAATAGTGCACCAATTGATTAATTTAAAAGGAATATCTATGCAGCGGAAAACTACTAAGCCTAAGCCACCGACGTCTTCTACTGAGCCTCCTTTCTATAGTTGACTCTATACGCAAATCTGCATCCATCCACATCGGATACAAGTGAGTGACAAAGGTTCTAAGAGTCTCCATTGGGGTTAGGGGGACACAGGAAAATCCAAAATAAAATAATAATGAAATCTAAATTTTTCTTTATGAAAACTCTTTTTAAAAACTCTTAAAAAAATAAATATATAAATCTCAAATGGGCTGGCATCTCTATCATACTGAAGGCGCGACCCGTCGGTCGTCTTATGCCTTACTGCACCGAGGGCTATCTCTTTTCTTTCTAAAACATTTTCTCTTTCTCTTGCTCTAGCCCGTTCCTTCAGTAGTGCCTCACTGTGGTGGAACACAGTGAACTGGAGCCCTGGCGAGTTTCCCTACACCCCTCTCCCAACCAGGCTCGACTCACTGTACACCTCGATAGGTGGTCCACGGCTGAGTGTCATGCATGCTATCAAACTCGGTCCAAACTCCCGCAAATTGGAGCCCTGAGGAACCCTCTCAATCACTCATCTCCCAAGGGCATCATACCCTCAATAATCATAATAATAATATTTCGAAAACATATATATATAACATACATATTTAAAATATATAAACACACACACATAAGTATTTATATTTCTTTTTTTTTTAGAACATTCCACTCTCTATGTGGATATATCACAAACAGCTGTGTGTATGTGGATTTCCCGTATCCCAAAAACCTTTTGAAAACATTTATGTTTTTAAAATCATTTTTAAAACCTTTTTCCCTAGTGGCTAAACAAAGAAGTCTAGGTCACTCACAGTATTGGGAGATTCGTATACTCCCAAGCGCTGCATGTAGCTCAACCTCCGGAGCATCGTCGCATTCGATTCACCCAGAGCCCTAGCACACAGAAATACGTTAGCATTCATAATTAAACTATGAATGCACTTCTGAGGCTCTAACATGACCTAAGACTAGGGTTGAATGTGATTTGGGGCTTAGAAAAGTATCCGGGAGGTTCCGAGGTAAAAATTGGACACTTGGTGAAAAATTACGAAAATACCCCTGGGCCCATGGGCCGCCACTCGGGCTGGGCCCGGCACCTAGAAAAGTATCCGAGAGGTTTCAAGGCTAAAATCGGACTCTCGACGAAAAATTACCAAAATGCCTCGGGGGCCCGTGGGCCCCACACTTAGACTAGGCTGGGCCCCACATAGGTTGGGCCAAGTTCTACTCGAAATCGGGCTTAAAAAGCCCTCCTATGAGATATTTATATATTATAATGATATAATATATAAATATATTAATATAATATATAAATATCTTTTAATATAATAATATTATATAAAATATCTAAACAGGGACTTGATCGGCCTGTCTCTCGGCCGGTCTCTTCCTCCGATTTTCACACTCGTTTCTCCTCCTTTCGACTTACAAACTTAGAGAGGCGATCCTCATGGCATCCATGACGGATACGCCGAGGCAGAAACGAGAAACACCGGTCCAATTTTCCTGTAGACCGAGATTTAGCCCAAATTGACTAAATCTCCGATTTACTCACACCCGGTGCGCAGAAATGCATAAAAATGGAATATAACGTAGATTAAGGTGGGTACTATAACATACTAAAAACTCACCTTAATCCACAGGCCCGAAATCCAGTTATTTGAGTTTAAAGTTTTAATCCGGTTAAAAGTTGAAAACTGAGATCTAGGCTAAACCAATGCATGGATGTACGTGCAAACTTAACATAACGTAGATCGAGGTAAGAAGAACAACATATTGGAAACTCACCTTGATCTGACTGCCGGACTGTCCCGATTTGCCAATTGTCCAAAATGCCTCCGTTCGGCTCCAGAGAGAAAAAGAGAAAAAGAAAGAAAAAGAAAAAGAAAAAAATGAAAGAGAAAGGTTCGGCCTCCCTTATTTATAGGGGAGCCCGACGCCGGGTCCACTCCGGCCCCGGGTCAAACTTTTTCCCTTTTTTCAACTTTCTTTCATTTTCACCCGTTGGCTAAATCCTTTGCTTTGTTGTGCCAACGGGGCCCATAATAAATTTCTAGGGACTTATTCGGAGGTCTTTTTGGCATTTACTAATTTCCATGCACGGTTAATTACTTTATCTTCAAACTTCGTCTTATCCTAATTTTAACTTCTCTTTTGACTTAACACAGCCGGACTGACCCATTGTTTAATTAATACGTCATCTTGTACTATTTCGTTCGTACAAAAAAGTCGTGCTAGGTCTGGGTGTGTCACGGCGGTTGCCACGTGGCCAACCCAGAAGGCTCGGGGCGTGACAAGCACCCCAAAACGCCCGGAAATCGGTACCATAAAGTCTTAAAAATATTTTACTTTGAAAATAGTGATAAAATGTGTCTAAAAACATTTTTAGAAAAAAATATAATTTTAAATGTCGAAATAAATATTCCTTTTAATGTGGGATAAACATCCCTTTATAAAAACTAAATTCGAAATTCAAAGATTTAATGTCGAAATGAATATTCCTTTTAATGTGAAAATCCATAGCCTAATTTTGAATTTGAAGAAATTTCCTACTTAGAATGGAGATTCAATTTCCAAATAGGAATAAATATCCTTCTAAAATCAAAGCCAAATTTAAAAATAAGGATAAATATCCCTTTTATGGAAAACAAAAGTTTAATTTAATTTTAGAAAGGCTTAATAATGGGAATATAAATTGAAACCTCATAGAAAATATTTTACAATAAAAAAGGTTGGGATAATCATTATCATGCCCCGACCCGCCCGGGTCGGCCACATGGCAATCGCCGTGCTACCTCGAAGTACGTGTCTACAGCCACGCATTCGAGGCATCGCAAGGCATTGAAATGGATATCATCGCTGCAAAATAAAACTAAAATTTTAATTATAAATCATGTAATAAAATATTTAATTTATAAGCAACACCAGTGGACTAATTTAAAAGAATAACTACACAGCGGAAACCACTAAACCTAAGCCACCGACGTCTTCTAGTGAGCCTCCTTTCTAAAGCTGACTCCATATGCAAATCTGCATCCATCCACATTGGATACAGGTGAGTGACAAAGGTTCTAAGAATCTCCAGCTGGGTTGGGGGAAATAAGGGAAATTTAAAATAAAATAAAATAAAATAAAACAAAATAATAATAAATATTTTTCTTTGAAAACTCTTTTCTGGTTCTCCAGCTGAGAACCCTCTTTTAAAAATACTTTAAATAAATATATATATATTTCAAATGGGCTGGCACTTTATCATACTGGAGGCGCGACCCGTCGGTCGTTTTATGCCTCACTGCACCGAGGGCTATCTCTTTTCTCATTTAATAATATTTTCTCTTTTCTATCTCTCTAGCCCTTTCCCTCGATGGTGCCTCGCTGTGGTGGAACACAGCAAATTGGAGCTCTAGCGAGTTTCCCTACGCGCCTCTCCCAACCAGGCTCGACTCACCGTGCCCCTCGATAGGCGGTCCACGGCTGAGTATCATGCATGCTCTCAAACTCGGTCCACACTCCCGCAAATTGGAGCCCCGAGGAACCCTCTCAATCACTCATCTCCCAAGGGCATCGTACCCTCAATAATAATAATAATAATATTTCAAAAATATATATATACAGATAAAACATTTATATTTAAAACATATAATCACACACACATAAGTTTTATATTCCTTTTTAAAACATCCTACTCACTATGTGGGTATATCACAAACAATTGTGTGTGTGTGGATTTCCATATCCCAAAACCTTTTTGAAAACATTTATGTTTTTAAAATCATTTTCAAAATCATTTTCCCCAATGGCTAAACAAAGAAATCTAAGCCACTCACAGTATTGGGAGATTCATATACTCCCAAGCGCTCCATGTAGCTCAACCTCCGAAGCATCGCCGCATTCGATTCACCCGGAGCCCTAGCACATGGAAATACGTTAGCATTCATAATTAAATTGATGAATGCACCTATGAGGCTCTAATATGACCTAAGACTGGGCTCGAATGTGATTCGGGGCTTAGAAAAGTGTCCAGGAGGTTCCGGGGTAAAAATTGGACACTCGGTGAAAAATTCCGAAAATACCCCTGGGGGTTCATGGGCCGCCCACTCGGCCCGGGCTCGGCACTTAGAAAAGTGCCTGGGAGGTTTTGGGGCTAAAATCGGACTCTCGACGAAAAATTACCAAAATGCCCCTGGGGCCCGTGGGCCCCACACTCGAACTATGCTGGGCGCCACACAGGTTGGGCTAAATTCTACTCGAAATCAGGCTAAAAAAGCTCACCTATGAGATATTTATACATTATAATGATATAATATATAAATATCTAAATATATTAATATAATATATAAATATCTTTTAATATAATAATATTATATGGTTAAAAGCTAGAAAACTGCGATATAGACTAAACTGATGCATGGATGTGCGTGCAAACTTAACATAACGTAGATCGAGGTGAGAAGAACAACATACTGGAAACTCACCTTGATCTGATTGCCGGACTGTCCCGATTTGCCAATTGTCCAAAATACCTCCGGTCGGCTCCAGAGAGAAAGGAAGAAAAAAGAAAGAAAAAGAAAAGAAAAATGAAGAAAGGTTCGGCTCCCTCCCCTATTTATAGGGGAGCCCGACGCCGGGTCCACTCGGGCCCCGAGTCAAACTTTTTCCCCTTTTTCAACTTTCTTCCATTTTTACCCGTTGGCTAAATCCTTTGATTTCTTGTGCCAATGGGGCCCATAATAAATTTCTAGGGACTTAATTGGAGGTCCTTTTGGCATTTTACTAATTTCCATGCACGGTTAATTACTTTATCTTCAAACTTCATCTTATCCTAATTTAAATTTCTCTTCTTAATTAGATGCATCCGGACTGACATATTGTTTAATTAATACGCCGTCTTACACTATTCCGTTTGTACCAAAAGTCGTGCTAGGTCCGGGTGTGTCAACTCTCCCCTCCTTCTAAAAATTTCATCCTCGAAATTAAATAAGGTAGCTTGGGGAGGTTTGGCTCTCTTTCCGTTTTCGAATAGTGTTCGCATCACTATTCACCGCTGAAGTTCACCACGCTTTCGCTGCGCACTCTGATCATTCTCTCTCTCAAGAGTGGCTTCATCGTCTTTATACTCTTGATTTTGAACCTCGTCTTTTTCTTAACATAGCCTACCCTTACCAATTATGGGTTAGGCTTTCTTGATTTCAATTGTGTCCCTCAAAGTTTCTTTCTTTGCTTTAGCTGTGCTTGTTCGATCCTTTTGTCTTGCCCTTGTCCTTTCTTAAAGTCTCTCTTAATGAGACTATCCTCTTGTTACTTCTGAGGTTTCACACCTCTTACTCTTCTTAGGAGTTCCTTCTCCTTTTTCATCGCCACTGCCTCTTACTTCGAGGCCATTTCCAATGCGTTTTTTCGTCGTTTCGTGGTCTTGTACTCATCTTTGCAACCAAGCTATCGGGAAAGACCTGAACTTAACTCCCTCACCTCCAAGGCGAGGATGTGGTGAGTTAATTGTCTTTCCCCCTACCTTGGTTTCGCTTCTTCGTTTCGCCCCTTACTTCTATTCTCTTCCTTCTCTGATCTTCTTCCATTCAAAATTCACGGCGTATGAGTCGAGCTCTAGTACACACTGGCCCACACTGGCCACATCATAACAAAGGAATCAAAGATCATGCCCTCTCAACTCTCACAATCTAACCCACTCTCTGACCGCCCATCACAATCACAAATAGGGCCCTCGGCCCATCACATCTAATCTCACATCCTCTCAGGGATGGAGAACTCTGGGTGGTCTCATGCACATCCCAATCACACATTGGGCCGGTCCTCTCGAGTGGTCATCACAGAGATCCTCAAGATCTCGATCTCTGATCCTTCCTCTCATAGGGACGCCTCATATGGCTCCCGTGTCAATCACACTTGAGCCTCGACCTCATACCCATCCATATCATTTCTCTAGCCTCTTAGGCTCTCCTTAACTTTTATTTTCTTGAGGTACCCACTTCAGGAGGTATCACGTGTTTCTCTTTCTTTCGACTTCTTTCCTCCACATTAGCTCCAATGCTAATGGTTGAGTTCTTTTCCTCCTTTCATCAACAGTATTATTTGGGGTTTCCTTATCCCCATCTCGTTTTTTTTCTTCATTTCCATCAGCCCACGTCCATTGTGGGGTCCATATTTTCTCTTACCTTCTTATCAACACGGAACAACGTAATTCATGCACCTCACACTCATGGTGCACTCTTGGTAGCTTCTTCATCTTCGTGTTTCTCTCTTGAGGTATCCTGTTCTTCACTTAACTTGACCTTCTCTTTGACTCATTGCCATCTCTTGGCATCATTCACAGTTCTCATTATCTCCATATCCTTTATCCATGAGGTCATCTTCGTATCCTTTATCTTTTCTATATCCATTTACCTCGATTTACGTAACCTCTCACGTATTGTCCCATATTTCTTTTACCTTGACTTCATTCTTCCCTCTTTGCTTTCTTCTCTGACTTTGTTCATCATTCTCATTCTTATTTCTGTTTTCTTCCAACACCTTTGATTTTCTTGGGTGTTAGAATTTTTTTTTTCTGCTCTTCATAGTAGCTGTGCTCATAGAAATTCATGAGCCTGATCAAGTTCTTTCCTTATTTTCATACTCCTTCCATTGAGTACTCGAGGTTCTTTCTTGTCTCCTTTTCCGTCTCAGTTCCCTCATCTCTTGCTTTTCAAATATAGGTTTTCTTTCTCTTAGCCATCTTTGGCTCTTAATCCATCGATATCTCTCCTTTGTCTCTCGATGCCATGGTATATTTATCGTGGGCAACACCTTTCTCTATCCTCCATTACCTCTCTATCTTGCCCACGCCAAGCTGACTCCATTTTAGCTTGGTTTGAATTCATCTCCCTCATCTTTTCTTCACGTATCATTCTTCGGGGAGTTTATCCTCAAAGTTAGCTTACTCCCTTCCTTCTAAAAGATTTAACTTATCCTACATATTCCTTAACTTCTTATTCTTAATTCCTTCTATTCCATACTTATGCCACGTCTTGATCCTTTGTCTTATCCAGTTCCAACCATTATTCTGGTTTATACTTAATCACCTTTTTGTCTTCTCCAGTTTCAATTATCACCTTATTTATCCTTGTTTTATCCTTATTCTTTTCTTTAACTCTTACTTAGGTCAATCTACCTTCCTTATTCTCTGTGTTTGATTATTCCTTCAATCCCCCTTTACCATTATCATTACCATTATTATCATCATCATTATCCTCATTATCATCATCCTTTCACCTTTGTTACTCCATCACGGTTTCATATCCTTACATATCCGTATTTCTTTGTTTCTCTCTTATTCTCTTTCCTTCATTCTTTACCGATATCATTCCTTATCACCCGTCGTCCATTAGGACACGATCATCTCCATTCACTCGTTTCCTACGAGTGCTCTTTCTCTTATGTTTTCTCCAATTTTTTCTTTCTATCCAACCTCTTCGTCTCCTCTTTTATGACTTAAATAATCAGGGTTTTCCTTTCCTTTCTTTTCACCAATCCACACTTTGACCCATCTGTTCTCCTCTTCCACGATCAAGTAGTCGAGGGTTTCTTCTTACTTTCGCCCATTTGTCTCCTTGACCCCTTTTTCTCTTTCTTGGTTCTGGCCTCCAATAATCCTTGTTTATTCATTTCTTTCCTTTAACTTATTCGTTGTATGATGTAGTGCCTTGACTTGACACGGGTTTGGGGTTCATTATGCTCGACTCTCTTTAACTAATATCCGTTTCTAAGTCTTTTATTCACTTTCCTTCACTAGATCTTTCTTAGTCCTCTTTCTAAGTTTCTTTTATTCTCCATTTCATGTTCTTCTTGAATCTAGCTCTAAGTTACTCACCTAGGTTTTGTTTCTAACCCTAATTTCCTAGTCTTATTCTTATACTAATCTTGGTCAGTCATTTGGAGCTATTAACCTATGGTTCATTATGAAATTATTGCTAATTAAGGTTATAGTTTTCTAGTGATGAGGTATACTTTTCTTCTTTTAAGGCTCTAGGCCTAGTTAACAAACTTAGTTCATCAACTAAACTAAGTCTCTCTTTCTTTTAGGCCTTGTTCTTCCTTTATCAACCTAGGATCTTCTTTTACCTAGGGTTTTCATGCTTTCTTTCTTCATTAAGAAAGCCTCCGCACTACATCACGACATTTCTTAATCCTTTGTTTAAGAGTTCGCTTTCTTCTCCTTTCCTCTTCTTCTTTCTCAGCAGTTTCCCCTTGGTGATGTCTTCACAATACTGGAGGAAATTCTCTTCATACTCTTCATTTACACACACACAGGCATTCCCATCATTGCCTTGCATTATGCTATTTCTTCGCTTGCTTACTTCCTATTGACTTTGTCAAGATCACCTCTTATTATCCCTTAGAGATCTCCTTATTCTTACTCTCTTTATCCATCAATTAATAAGGGTTCACCACTCTTAATCCACTTAGATTTGAAGGTTCCAACCTATCTTTCTCCTTATTCCATTTCTTCCATCTTCATTTCCTTTCTCTTTTGTCCATTATCCTTCTCATCATTGGTATCCAATGGTCAAACAAGTAGTAGTGGATGTACTACTCGTTGACCACTTGGATGTGATCTCTTTTCATTCTCTCCTCATTCTCCATTTTATCATCCTTGCCTTATTCCTCCTCATCGTTTCCCAAGAATGGCTTCTCTTTTGTTCTCTTTCCTTACTCTTCTCTTTTTTTTGCCATCTTTAAATCCTTTAGGGTTTTCTCTTATCAATCCTTTTCTCATCCTCAAGTGATCTTCCCATATCTCACCTCTTAGGATCTTGGGCTCACTCTTTCTCTTCCAATTTCCTTGGATGCTTCTCTTCGATTGACTTCAGATGGACTCTCTTTCGTCCTTCTATGCCTCCTTTTCTTTCACCACTTACACACCAAAGTGTAAGAGTAAACGAAGTTAACTAGCCCTTGCTGCCACTTCTCTCGTTTCATGCTCACTCCTCGGAGCATCGTCCAGGCAATCTATGGGCTTATCCCACCAGACTTGCCACCCTGTGGGCTCTTCGACAATTGCTTCACTTCATCTCCCTCTTGATGCTTGTGATGTCCTCCTCGATCCTTCATCTGGTTGTTCGGATCCTTCATCTCACGTCCTGAAGTATTGGGTCAACCACATCCTCCGTGGTTGACTTCTTCGATTTCTTTCATTTTAACCTAACTCTCTCTCCAAGGCTACACACTAATGGTGTAGAAAACGAGAGAAGTGAGGTTAGCGTTCATGCACGTTATGCACATATTGGCCCTTTGCCTCGTTCTAATCGTACCATTTCCTCCTAAGTCTTACACGTCACTAGTGTAAAGAATTGGGGCAACGCTTCTAGTTTACGCTTCAAACTCGCTGCTTTACTAGCGAGTCTCGATGTTCACAACTTCAAAGATTGAACATCGAAGGTTGTGGCCATCGAACCAGTTTCCACTGGTAAGCCTCTAACTAGGCTACCAAGGAGGATTAAACGATACATCACCTATCTCATCATCTCAAGGGAAATACTATCCCTTGCACAGTTTAACTACCGAGTAGAAGGAACATTGAAAATTAAAAATCTGAGTTTGGGGAGTTTCTTGGAAAGCGTGCCTTGCTTGCACGAATCTCAAGGAAAAAGATGGTCGTGATGTCTTTCACTTAAAGACCACACTCGAGAACTCTATATGGTGGCTTGCTACTAAAGAAAGTATTCTAAGAGTAGGTTGGATCATTTATGATGCTTTCGAGCAACTACATACTCGCACACTAGAGTTCTAACCCTATTTAATCCACTGGCTTTGAAAACATTTTGAAAATACTTTGTAGTTGAAAATATTTTGAAAATACTATATACTTTTTGAAAATAGTCAGAATCTTTTAAATGCTCTGATACCAATCAAATTGTCACGCCCCGACCCGCCCGGGCCGGCCACGTGGCAACCGCCACGCTACCTCGAAGTACGTGTCTACAGCCACGCATCCGAGGCACCGCAAGACATTGAAATGAATATCATCGCTGCAAAACAAAACTAAAATTTTAATTAGAAATCATTTAATAAAATATTTAATTTATAAGCAACACCAGTGGACTAATTTAAAAGAATACCTACACAGCGGAAACCACTAAACCTACGCCACCGACGTCTTCTAGTGAGCCTCCTTTCTAAAGCTGACTCCATACACAAATCTGCATCCATCCAATTGGATACAGGTGAGTGACAGAGGTTCTAAGAATCTCCAGCTGGGTTGGGGGAAATAAGGGAAATCTAAAATAAAATAAAATAATAATAAATAATTTTCTTTGAAAACTCTTTTCTGGTTCTCCAGCTGAGAACCCTCTTTTAAAAATACTTTAAATAAATATATATATATCAAATGGGCTGGCACTCTATCATACTGGAGGCGCGACCCGTCGGTCGTTTTATGCCTCACTGCACTGAGGGCTATCTCTTTTCTCATTTAATAATATTTTCTCTTTTCTATCTCTCTAGCCCTTTCCCTCGATGGTGCCTCGCTGTGGTGGAACACAGCGAATTGGAGCTCTAGCGAGTTTCCCTACGCGCCTCTCCCAACCAGGCTCGACTCACCGTGCCCCTCGATAGGTGGTCCACGGCTGAGTATCATGTATGCTCTCAAACTCGGTCCACGCTCCCGCAAATTGGAGCCCCGAGGAACCCTCTCAATCACTCACCTCCCAAGGGCATCGTACCCTCAATAATAATAATAATAATATTTCAAAAAAAAATATATATATATATATATATACAAATAAAACATTTATATTTAAAACATATAATCACACACACATAAGTTTTATATTCCTTTTTAAAACATCCCACTCACTGTGTGGGTATATCACAAACAATTTTGTGTGTGTGGATTTCCATATCCCAAAACCTTTTTGAAAAAATTTATGTTTTTAAAATCATTTTCCCCAGTGGTTAAACAAAGAAATCTAAGCCACTCACAGTATCGGGAGATTCGTATACTCCCAAGCGCTCCATGTAGCTCAACCGCCGGAGCATCGCCGCATTTGATTAACCCGGAGCCCTAGCACACGGAAATACGTTAGCATTCATAATTAAATTGATGAATGCACCTATGAGGCTCTAATATGACCTAAGACTTGGCTTTAATGTGATTCGGGGCTTAGAAAAGTGTCCAGGAGGTTCCGGGGTAAAAATTGGACACTCGGTGAAAAATTATGAAAATACCCCTGGGGTCCATGGGCAGCCCACTCAGCCCGGGCCCGGCACTTAGAAAAGTGCCTTGTTTCGGGGCTAAAATCGGAGTCTCGACTAAAAATTACCAAAATGCCCCGGGGGCCCGTGGGCCCCACACCCAGACTAGGCTGGGCCCCACACAAGTTGGGCCAAATTCTTCTCGAAATCGGGCTCAAAAAGCCCACATATGAGATATTTATACATTATAATGATATAATATATAAATATCTAAATATATTAATATAATATATAAATATCTTTTAATATAATAATATTATATTAAAAAATATCTAAATAGGGACTCGATCGGCCAATTCTTCGGCCGGTCTCTCCCCAGGTTTTCACACTCGTTTCTCCTCCTTTTGATGTACAAACTTAGAGAGGCGATCCTCATGGTATCCACGACGGATATGCTGAGGCAGAAAGGAGAAACACCGGTTCAATTTTCCCGTAGACCGAGATTTAGCCCAAATTGACTAAATCTTTGATTTATTCACACCCGGTGCACATAAATGCGTAAAATGGAATATAACGTAGATTAAGGTGAGTACTATAACCTATTAAAAACTCACCTTAATCCACCGGCCCGAAATCCACTTATTTGAGTTTAAAGTTCTAATTTGGTTAAAAGCTGAAAACTGCGATCTAGACTAAACCGATACATGGATGTGGGTGCAAACTTAACATAACATAGATCGAGGTGAGAAGAACAACATACTGGAAACTCACCTTGATCTGATGGCCGGACTGTCCCGATTTGCCAATTGTCCAAAATACCTCCGGTCGGCTCCAGAGAGAAAGGAAGAAAAAAGAAAGAAAAAGAAAAGAAAAATGAAGAAAGGTTCGGCTCCCTCCCCTATTTATAGGGGAGCCCGATGCCGGGTCCACTCGGGCCCCGGGTCAAACTTTTTCCCCTTTTTCAACTTTCTTCCATTTTTACCCGTTGGCTAAATCCTTTGATTTCTTGTGCCAATGGGGCCCATAATAAATTTCTAGGGACTTAATTGGAGGTCTTTTTGGCATTTTACTAATTTCCATGCACGGTTAATTACTTTATCTTCAAACTCCATCTTATCCTAATTTAAATTTCTCTTCTTAATTAGACGCATCCGGACTGACATATTGTTTAATTAATACGCCGTCTTACACTATTCCGTTTGTACCAAAAGTCGTGCTAGATCCGGGTGTGTCAATCATCTTCAAATTGATATTTCAAAATTCACATTAAGAGACTTTAATTATGATTTCTTAAATTAAAATCTCTTAGAAAGATTTGATTTTAAAACAATGTCAGAATAAGAATTCCTTTTAAGTTGACGAAGGGAATAATTTGACAAAAATTTTGTCTAGTTGGAAGACTTTAATTGACTTAATAAATTGAGACCTTTCAGAAAAAGCCTAAAAAAGGGGTAATATAGGGAAACTGATAACTCTCTTTTTTATTGAATAAAATCAATTTTAAAGAAAGAAATTTTGGAAAATTAAGGAATAGATATTCTTTTTATATTAATACTTTAAAAAAGATGGTTTTTAATAAAATTAAGTTTAATTGAAAAGTCTTAATTAATTTAATACTGTTTATGGGATAAAATCAATTTTGAAAAAGAATTTTAAAAATTTAAGGAATAAATATTCCTTTTATTGGAGTTAAAAAAATGTCTTTAATAAAAAATGTCTTTTAATAAAAATGAAGTTTACTTGAAAGGTTTTAATTAACTTAACCTACTAAAGTCTTCCCAAGAAAAATATTTTGAAAATTAAAAAAAGAGAAAAAAGAGAAAAAAGAAAAATAAGAATAAAAATGAAAAAATATATTTCCTTTCATTGGAAAGAACCAAAATGGAATACAAATTTTGAAAGTAGTTTTCTAATAAAATTTGGATTAATTTGAGAGGCCTTAACTATAATTAGCTAGCTAAGATCTCTTAAAAAACTTTTGAATATGTTTTAAAATTAATGTTGGAATAAATATTCCTTTTAATTTGATTGGGCTTCTTGAACAAGAGATTTTCTCAAAATAAAATGAAGATAAAACATAAAAGTAAAAAGGAAAAATAAAATAAATAAAAATACACGATTTTGGAATTAACATTTTTTTTAAAAAAAGAAATATTTTGGGGTTCATTTGCAAATTTTGATAAATTAAAGAAATCATAAACATGATATATATATATGCTTTTTATGAAATTAAATGAGAAAAATATATTTTTATTTTGAAGGGATGAAAAACTTCCCCGGGCCCGATTGGACTCCCAATTAGACACTGAAAAAACCTCTCATCTGGGAAACCTTCGAAAACCTCGGACTCCCGAGGCACCTTCCGATTCCCTCATGCATATGAATTTTTTGAAAATTAATGTTCTAAACTTAATTATGCGTGAATGGGACAAGAAAACATAGGTTAGTACATATAAACACAATTAATTTCACAATATAATATGATAAATAAATAGAACACGAAAATTTAAAATTAACTTTGCAAGCTTAGATTGCATGGCAACTAATTTAGCACATATAAACAAGCTTCATTTAAACAAACACATATACAAGATCAAGTATATAATTTTATACAATATCCAACTCATAATTAATCAAATATATATGCAAGGGCAAAAAAGTAATTTCACGTACAAGATTCAATTTTTAATTAGGCAAGCATACATAAAAGGGCAAAACAGTAATTTAATGCAAGATACAATTACTCATTTAGCAAACATGTTCATAAGGGCAAAAAGGTAATTTTACATACAAGATTAGATTTTTAATTAAGCAAAACAGAATATTTAAGGACAAAAATGCAATCTTTATGGTCAAAATTAAATCTTAAGCTAAACATTCGTTTATACAAGCCTAAAAGTACAACTTTTATAACTAAGATTTGTTTTTTATTTAAATGAATGAAAATAAGTTTAAAGATGTAATTTTTATTAATCAAAGTTTTATTTTTAATCAAGAAAAAATATACACACATTTAAAGATGCAATCTTTTTAGCCTAGGCTTGATTTTTAACTAAACAAACAAGTTTACTAATTTGAAGGTACAATTTTTCATAGTCAAAATTAGATTTTTAACTAAATAAACATATAGAATACACTAATCAAGTTTCAACAATAACTAATATTGATATAAGCCAAAGAAAGTTAGCAACTTTTTACATGAACAAGCAAATAATCAAAAAGTTAACAACTTTTCTACATAAACAAGCAAATAATTAAAGTTAATCACATAATAATATAAAATAAATTCAAAAAGACATAATCTTTAATATGTTTAAGCCATATTTTGAACTAATCAAGTGGCTGAATAAGGTTTAAGAGCTTCATAAATTGTAAACATTAATATAAAACGCAAAAAAAACTAACATCTTTATGCATAAGCTAAGCACAATAAAGCAAGGATATAGTATTAAAAATAAAAAGCATTAATCTTTCATAAAAGAGAGAGAGCTTTACCAAAAAAAAAACTCTTTGATTAATGAAACCCACTCAATAACAACAAAAAGATGGTTCTGTTTAGGAGAAAGAGTGACTTAAATTGACTAATCAATAATCTATTATCTTTCTAATATCCTTTTAAACAACCTTCTCTTACAACAAAAACAAAAAAGAAGAAGAGAAAAAGAAAATTTTGGACTGGACTGGCTTTTGAAAACTAAAGAAAACTCTATTTTTGCTTTTTTGAAACAATTTGTTTAAGAACCACAAAAAATCTCCACCCTTTTGGATGCTAAAAGCCCTTTTTTATATTGCCCATTTTCTCTTGTTTTTTAATCAACGACTCTCCTCCCTTCTTGTCTTCTCATCTGATGGCATCCTTTTTTGGCTTGTGATCTCTCTTTTACCCTTTCTTCCTCTGCAATAATTGGCTGCTAGCTTTTTTTTTTCTGCTCTCCTATTGGCTGGCTCCATTTTGCTGTCTTTGCAGGGGTACTAGCTGGCATGAGAAAGTCAAGCGGAGATACTGCCAAAGCTTGTAAAGGCTGGCTGCATGGTTCTTGAGACATTCTAAATACCCCACTTGTCGCGGCACTAGTTTTGGCTCCCAGAAAGTTGAGCACCTCTCTCTCCCGTAAATGTTTTGTAACCATTCGGCCAAAATGCTTAACAGTTTTGGCAATTCATGACCTTCGAAAACTATAGAACGTATATTTAGCAACCATGTATGCACCATCGTTTGAGCAGCTTCAGAAGACATGAGATGCAAATCTAAGCAGGAATTAGACCATACATTCTCCCACACTTGCTGGCATTTCCCTTCAAGCACAACCAGTTGGGCTCCCCGTTTCTGACCAAAGTGCCACAGCATGTTATTCAGAACATTATAAAAGGCAGACGCAGTTGAAGAGTTCACCAACTTCACGATTGTATTAAGAAAAGATTGCGTTGATTCCACCATTGATAATGGTGGGGACTGATCGAGCCATGAAAGACATGTAGCAGCATGCTTTAAGAGCTCGAGAAGAGCATCCTTGGAGGAGGGAGGAGAGTCCAGTTGGGATCCCAGCTCTAGCATTCTTGACAACTTCATAGAAGGAAACAACGATCCCTACGTTAATGTCTTTGTAGGATCCTTCTTTGTTTGCCTCCGGGTCTTTGCAACATCCAATGGATAGGTAACAGCTGTGACAATGCTTTTTACCACAAAACTAGTGGTGAAATTCGCCCCAAGGACGCTATCTGCACTAGCTTCATCACCTATCAGACCGAGGAATTTTCTTTTTATCAGCTTGTGTTAACCAACGGATTGCAGAGAAAGGAAACATCACGAGCAAATTGTGCACTAGGGCCAGTCCACAAGATACGGTAGCTTAGTAAGTGTTGAATTTGGCTCGCGCTCTTTACTGGGTTGACTACTCCAACGAATGTCTTCCACACTCTTGGAGACTTCACTCCACTTCAAGTAGCTTTAAATGCTTGCATACGAGTCCTAGCCAATTTAACAAGTTACGCAAGCTAAAGAAAGTGCACCCATGTCTGCAACTAATGGGACATATGGGATCAAGGTTGGACCATTGGCTTTTGGTATACATATATATATATATACATAAATGTATATATACATACACACATATAAATATATATATACACACATACATAAATATATGTATGTATACATCTATAAATATATATATATATAAATATACATATACATATAAATATATATACATATTTATATATATATATATACTTTGCATGATAATCGAGTTGACTCGGTTGGTCCTTTGGCTTGCTTTGCATGGGAGTTGATTCAACACGGCCTTGGCTTTTGATCTTGGTTCAAAGTTACCTGCAAGGTAATAGGATAAAATTAAAATAAAACAAAGTAATAATTAGTAAAAATAAACTATACTTAAAAGGATAAGTAAAATAAATAATCTAGAAGTAACAAATCAATTGGTTAATTAATTAAAATTAATTAACTAATTGATTAAGATTAAAAATAAGTGTCTACAACATAGATGGTGGCACCAAATCTTCAAGGCGAAGACTATTGCTGCAAGCTCTAAGTCATGAACTGGATACTTATCCTCATTCGGTTTCAATTGACGAGAAGCATATGTAATTACCCTTTCATCTTGCATCAACACGCATCCAAGTCCCTGATATGAAACATCAGTGTACACAGTGAATTCCTTGCCTGTTACTGGTAGGGCAAGTACTGGTGCTGATGTCAATTTGTCCTTCAGCTTCTGGAAACTCTCTTCGTAGGTGGTTAAGCGTGTCGTGGCACTTCCAAAATAAACCTTACTAGACTAACATATAGCTAGGGAAGCAAGGATCGATCCCACAGGGAGCTCGTTACATTACTCTATACACTCTTCACTATAATCAAACAACAAATCATAAAACAGAAACTAGAAATCTACTAAACATAATGAGATGTAAACTAGTAGCTTGGATTTCAATCTCGAAACTAAGAAACTAAACTAATAACAAGATCTACAACAAGTAATCAAAAGGAAACTAGAGTAATTGAGCTCCAATCTAGTGAGTAATCGTAATCAACTACAACTAATGGATCATTGATCCTTGATCTCCAATCTAATCATCCAATCCTATTATAGTTAGCGTAGCCTAAGGTACTCCAGTTTTGCCTAAGCCCGATCACTCCTTAATCATTGAAGTTAGCAAGCTCGGTCACTCAATCTAACTCTCTTCCCTCGTAATCTACCTATTCATTAGCGGCTATAAGTTTAAATCACAAAAGAGCATTACGATCTAGAGCAATATTAGCTAACTAGAGCCATGTGAGCTCAGCGCATCTCCATGTAACTCTCCCCTTCAATTTCCACAAATCTAATCTAAGATTTGGTTGCTACTCGGTTTTAAGCAAAATCTACAATTACAGATAGCAAATTGCCTAGAATAACTAGTGAATTGAAGAAGCTCATGCAATGCGCCCATCATTACTCATGAATTCCCTAAAATCACTTGATCTCTAACTCTTCCAAGATCAATTAGCTCAGGAAATTAAAGAATACAATAGAATTGAAAGCTTTAAGTTCAAGATCTTACCATTAATTAGAGAAGATTTACAATTACAAGCTAAATCGGATTAGAAATACTTAGCTTCTCATGGAAAATGGAGAAGTCTCCATTGAAATTGGAAGAATTGCTTCAAAATCTCCAAAGAACCAAGCTTTTCACATTTTGAAACTAACTTAAAAACTACTATTTTAAGAAGAACTAAGGCTATTTATAGTCTAACTAATAATTGTCAATTTCCTTATCTATCCTATCCTAAAACGTGATTACAAAGTTAAGTGAGGGCAAAAGTGTCTTTTCTAGCTTCTTAGCCCAGTTAATTAGCACATGGGAGAAATCTCGTGGCTTTGACTTAGTCAAATTCAAGTTTGAATTTTCTGTTGTACCTGTTCCCACAAAAATCACATATGACTTAACCACGTCAAAACTCGGCCATTGAAAGGCTCTCGCGTAGCCTCTAAATGGCTAGGTTTCTCTGCTTCCTGACTTCTAAACTCGTGAATAGCCATTGAGAGGCTGCGTCAGAGACTTTCAGTGGCTCAAACTTTGTTCTTTGTTTTAATTCCAAAATGGACTATTTTAACACGTATTTGCAATTTCTCCATTATTTCACCTACAATTGGAAAACACCTCAATTAGTGATTAATTAGAGTACTTAGGTATCTATTTCATCCAAATTATAATGCAAATACATGAACAAATTAAGCTCTAACAAATTCCCCCACACTTAAACCTTGTTTGCCCTCAAACAATCTTAAGGATAGAAAACAGAATTTTGAACTGAAATCAACATCTTCAAATAACAACACTCAAATTTCAATCAAGATCAATACATAAGTCAATTTACAAATTGCATAGGAATGTAAAGACACTTAGCAATGATGATCAAGAATTAAGAAAATCACCAATCCAAGAAATCACAAGCATGTATCAATCTCCAATGCACATATGCATCAACAAGATAACTCTTCCTTGTTTTTCCACTCCTTTCTTTATTAAGCATTTATCAAATGGACCGCACATACTTCTTACACATACAAGTTTACCATATGCTTGCAAATGCACCTAATCTCCACTACTTAAAGATGTATGAATGCATGAATCAAAAGGTCTTTCATTTCAGTTGTTATGGGGCTAAGGTAAGTGAGCTACCAAGGAAAGGAAAAGGTGTACAAAAGCATCTCAAGAATGATGAAATTTCAGCTTGACATTCAAGGGCCAATGTCTCATGTAATAGCCCTTTGCTTGGCTTGATTAACATCTTCAAATTCACCATTGGTCGAGGTCTTTTCCTTCCTTTTCATTCTTTTAATACAAGGAGACACTTCTTTTCTTTGATTGTGCCCTTCTTTGTATTTTTCAGTTTTGATTTTGGCACTTTCTTTTCTTTTCTTTTCATTTTCATTTTTGAGCATCATCCTTGTTTTCTTCCCTTTTTATTTATTTTGACCAACACCAATGAGTGGAAGGCTTCCCCCACACTCATTTCTTTGCTAACCAATCACCAAGAACAATAATTATGAATTCAAGCTTCAATTCCACCACTCTAGAAATGGGGACAAGAACTTGGTTTTTCTTTTAAGGTTTAGGTTCTTTGGTCAATGTGGCTATCAATGAAATAAGGTCAATTCATATCATATTAAGATCAAAACATTTCTAAATTTGTTTTACCATGGTTGGTCTTTTAACTCAAACTCATCCCTAGGTGCCTTTGTCACTTCCAATGCAAACACACATTCATGTAGTCTTGAAAAGGTATAAATGCAAGTTCTAGAAACAATGTATGCATAAAAGCAATCAATTCACTCATCAAAGAAAAGAGATTGGGTGGAATCTCATTAAGCTCAAATAATCTCTCAAGTTTGCATAAAATGGTTACCTTATTCAATCACACATGCATTAGAAAATTCAACACACTTAGAAACTAAGTGCAAAAGTGAGTAACCAATTCCATCAATCAATACTAAGTACTTGATTTCCTAGACAAACCATCAATTTGACAAGTATACTAATCCATCATGGAATTCAAGCATCATCATTCAAAGAATTTGGCAAAAAATTCTGATTTTTGAAAAATTAAACCTATGGAAAAATAAAGAAAACATAATAAAAATAGAATATAAACAAAAGAATGAATTCATCCTCCCCCACACCTAAATGTCACATTGTCCTCAATGTAGCAAGCAACAAAACAAAGTAAAGTTGCTTAAGAAGAAAGAGCAATTTACCTGAAATCCGAGACAATATAGCTACAAAGCAACATAGCAATCCGAAAAGGAAAGGTGAAATCATAAGGAACAGAGTTTGTACAAACCATAAAAGAACATAAAAGTACAAAAAAAGTGAAATTATATCATCTAAAAGCTGAAATGTAAAGATGCATGAAATGGAATGAATGCAAATACACCACTCTTAGCAATTAAACTAGCCATCACTGGGTTGGGGCATCATCATCATCATCTGAACTCTCGGCTAAAGCTTTCAAAATCTTCTCTTGGTTCGAAAGGATGCGATCGAGCTTAGCCTCCATAGTATCCAACTGATATTTAGTGTACTGCATAAGATCTTTAACAGAGTCAGTGATGGAAGTATGTTGCTGCTGGTGTTGAGACAACTCAGTTCGAACATGCTTGAGCTATGTCCAAAGTTCTCGCTGAAAAGCAACAGTTGCGAGGTAGCTATTAGGCAGCTGAATAGTAGTAGAAACAGAAGGGCTAGAAGTAGATGGCTGTGGCCTAGAAGCACTGCCAACAAGCTCAGGTTCAGCACCATTGTCAGAATCATCATCCCCACCCAAAGTCTGTTTGTAGCAATGATCATTAACCCATTGTAGTCCCTTTTTAACAAAACCATATTGCTTCATTTTGTTCTCGGCAATATGCGGTAGTGTTGAGTGTGCAGAGTATTTCCCCAATGACATCTGTCGAATCGTCTTAAAAAGCAAAAGGCGTCCGATAGAAAATTATATTGGCGAATAAAAAGATTTTGAAAATTTTTAAAAAATAATAAAAGGGTAAAAGGGAGTCGCCACTAACCATTTGGTTCAGGTAGGTTAGCCACCTATTTTGACTCCGTTTGACCTAACATAATCTAAAAAGATTACCTTAGGTCAAACAAATATTGGTCTACGAAAACCAATTTTGGGTTCGGGAGTCAGTTACGTTCGGGGAAGGATTAGCACCCTCGAAACGCCCCGAAATCGGTACTACAAAAGTCTTAAAAAAATGTTTTAGGGCTAATAATAAAATGCTTTCAAGAAGAAGAGAATAATTTAGAAACTAAAAGTTAAAATGTCGGAGTAATACTCCTTTTACTATGGGTTAATTCACCCTTAAAGAAAATTCGATTTAATGAGATCCGTATTGAAATTTGGTTAGAAAATTCCCAATGTAGAATAACCGAGTTGAGAACTTCCGAAAATAAACTTTGAAAATCGAAATGTCAAAACAAGTAATTTGTCAAAGATAAATTTTGATTTAAAGAAAAATAAAGGTTTTAAAAAAATGGATTAAATTTGGAAAGACTTCAATCGTTAAGGACTAAATTGAAATCTTTCGAAAATATTTTTAGGTTTTGAAATTAATGTCGGAATTATCAAATTCTTTTTATTGATGGTGGATTTTGATTAAAAAGCAAGATTTTAAAAAAGAGTTTAATTTTAATTGGAAAGATTCCAATGTAGGGACCTAATTGAAATCTTTCAAAACATTTTTGTCCTTTTTGAAAATAATGTCGGAATAATTAAATTCCTTTTATTTTTGGATCTCATTTTTAAAACTTTGATTAAAGAAATTAACCAAAGTTTAATTTTTATAAGAAAACCTCAACTATTGATTAAGTTTGAGATTTTCCTAAAAAAAAACCATTTTTAAATTTTGAAAAATTATGCTGGAATTGAAATTCCTTTTGCTGATAAGGGGGATTTTGAACGAGAACATTTTTTTCGGGGTTTTTGAAAATTGACATTAATTAAAGAAAACCTTGAATATTTGATGAAAAAAATAAACATGATATGCATGTAATTTTGAAGAAATTAAATGAAGAAAATATATTTTTTGGCTTTTTGAAGGGATAAAAATTCTCCTAAATCTTCACCGTACTTCCGGCGAAAAATTTAGAAAAACTCCTATCTTGGTAGACCCTCAAGCATCTCGTACTTCCGAGACACCCTCCGGCTTCCCATGCACATGAATTTTGTGAAAACGATGTACTAATTTCTAAATGCATGAAATAATGGGACAAAATAAACCAAGAAGATGGGTTAGCTCAAGAAACATATTAAGTATATAGGAAATAAATAATTAATGATGCATGAGCTTAATTTCTAAAATGGCACAAAATGATAATAATGCACTTAAGCTAAATGATATATTAAAATGTTAATGGACCTAATCTAAATGCAAGTGAGTCTAATGTCTAAAATGACATGTTAAAATATTAATGGGCCTAAGCTAAATGGCATAAAATATGAAATGGGTCTAGTCCTAAAATGCAAATGGGCTTGATCCTAAAATACAAATGGGCCTAGTTGCTAAATGGCATAAATTAAATGAGATTGGCCTAGACTAAAAAAAAAAATGGGCCTAATATCTAAAATGTGAATGAGCCTAAAATTAGAATGCAAATGGACCTAATTTACCAAAATGACAATAAAATATGAAATGAATCCTAAGCTAAATGACATATTATAAAGCTAATAGGCCTAAGTTAAATGGCATATTATAAAATGAACTTAATAATTACTAAAAATGACATAAATTTGAGATGAGACTAAAATCATTAATATAGCACAAAAATGAAAATATATACATAAATAAACCTTAATTGTGAATTTAATAAATTAACTAAATGAAATAAAAAAGTCACACAAAAAAAGAAAAAGCAAATCTCGGCCCATAGTGGAAATGTACATATTTTATCCTTATCACAAATTGACAGCCCAAACAAATAAAATACAAATAAAGAAAAAAAATTAGTCCGAACTATAAATCAAAAATATCACAGATCATGACCCTTACATTATTCATGTTACCAGTAACCCAAACAAAATATGAGGGATGGCCTGTTGGCCCAAAAAATGTAACATGCAATGGAGCAAATCAGGCAAATTATTTACTACCCGAGCCTAGACTCAAAGACAACCCAATACCAGAACAAATTGGAACCTGAAACTAAGCTAAATATTAACTTAATTAAAGAAATAAATGGAACTCAAAGATAATTTTAACACAAACGAAGGAGGGAACAAAAGCTCAATATCAAAGTCCAATTACATGCATATGTAACAGATCATTACGACGAGCAAAATGGAGGCCCGAAAGTCAAGCAAAAGATCATATCCAAAACTAACATAACTGGGATAGCTCAGGATAGACAAAGTCCAAATAAATTGAAATCCACTATCACACTCAACAGGAAGTATAAACCCAAAAAGAACAAAGGACAAATCAAGTCATCAAGTCCATCAAATAATCATGGAAAAGAAAGGCACGGGTTCAAGCTATCATGAATCCAATTTATTTGGCAACAGATGCACTTGAATAGAAAAGCACAGGATCAAAGTATCATGAGTATAGACAAAATGAAATATCAACAAACATCAAGGGTCCCACATACAATAATCGATGGCCTAGATTATTTAACAATAATAAGCTTGGAACAATTTAGCAAGGATCCAAATAAGGAAACGTAACCATTTGAACTAATAAAAATATATAAAAAATGGTGGGGTTTTTACCAAGTGATAATGAATACTGCGTTTTGACTTGTCAGCCTTTTTCCTTCCCTTTTCTTCTCGGTTCATGCACTTTTGCCTTTTCTAGGCACCTCTCCCTTTTTGCTTTTCTTTGGAAAAATCTTCAAACACCGTCAAGCATCCTTCACCTTGTCAGAATATTGAGCCATCAAATACCTTTTAAAATCAAACGATCCTCTTCTCCTTCCTTTTTCCAATCACAAAATTTCCTCGCCAAAGAAAACCCCAGAACTCCTACCTCCAAACAAGAAAATCACATCTTTGAAGTTTCCCCAACTCAAAATCCAATCGTCCGATTGGCCTGTAACTGAGGTATATTGCTCCCTTTCACCTTAGCTTCTTTTTCACCGAAGGGATTTGCCAACAGAGGTAAGGTTTTCAGAACCCCAAATTTGTAAACCCTATTTTGCAAAGTTTCAAACTCTAACTCTGATTTTTCGGCCCCCCTCTGTTTGTACGAAAATGAACTATTTATATCAAGGGTTCATTTGATCTAAGGGTTAGAATTAATTTCCAAACCCTAAAATCAACGAACTATCCTCTTCACACGTTCTTCTTCTCTGCCTTTTTTGTTTGTTTCCAGTTTGGGCTTTTTTTGAGAAGCCTTTCAATTTTACAGAAACTTGGAGAAGAATTTTGTTTGATCAAGGGCAAAGATTTTGCTAAGAGAAAATATCTGGGGTCATCCTACGGCCTGTCTTCATTGAGGTAAAACCCAAATTTACTTAGTAAAATCGAATCCTTATTAGCTTTTGTATGCTGAGTAAAAATCCTCTTGCACATGTGTGTTTTCTTGCATGAGGCGAAAATTTTGTGTCACGCCCCGACCCGCAGGCTCGGCCACGTGACAACCGCTGTATCACCTCGAGATGCGTGCCTCGTCAGGCCGGCAACCAAGATGGTACAAGGCTTAAAAATAAAGGATATTCGAGCATTATATGAAAACATACGAAATTATCATAGATAATATAGTTCAAAAATATTTCAAAAGAAAATGACACGTCTTACGGTGCTCCATGCAGCAGAAAGTAATATATATAAATACATGAATGTATATGTCAAATGTACTAATATTCCGAGCCAGGATACACAAAGCAAAAGGGGTGGCACCTACAAAGTCGTGTCCACAGTGACGTACTGGGATCACGGACCACCGGGACGTCCGCCATCCGAAAACTGATGATCTGACAACAAAAGTGAATGCGGTGAGTACAATAAATTTGTACCCAGTGAGAGACTCGATTATAAAGACTGATCACCTTAGGCTGGGGATATGAAACAATCCAAAAATCAATTAATAAACCATTTACTAAAATTATAAGAAATCCCAAACCAAATCAAATATTAAATCAATAATAATATTTCCAAATGGGCTGGCATTTGAAATTGTCCCAAAAGGTATACCCGTGAGCTGGGGTATCCACTGGACCGTCAAGGGTTACTTTATATTTTTAAAACATTTTTTTACTTTACTCTCTGGCCCATTCCCTTGACGTTTGCCTTGCTGTGGTGGAACATAGCACTCTGGAGTCCTGGCGAGTTTCCCTACGCGCCTCTTGTAAACAGGCCCGACTCACCGTGCCCCTCTATAGGCGGTCCACGGTTGAGTATCACGCATGCTCTCAGACTCGGTCCACGCTCCCGCAAATCGGAGCTCCGAGGAAAACGCTCAATCTCTCATCTCTCAGGGGCTTCGTACCCCAAACAATTATCAATAATATCAATTAAAAAAATATATTTGATATTCCCACCCTTTAAATCATTTGTAAACATGGTGTGTGAGGGTGGATAATTCATATCCCAAAACATATATAAACAATTTAATAAAGCATTAATAAAGAAATTTGAAAACGGTTAACCCTCAATGGTCAACCAATATAATCCAAGCCACTCACAAGAGAGGAGAGTTGTATACTCCCCGATTACCCACGAATGCCTTAGCTCAAACTGCTACCGGTCTGAAACTCGTACAATCACGTACCTAAATAATCAAATTAAAATCTAATTTGATTAATAAAGACATTCAATCAACGATTAAATCATAAAACAAAATCTATTTAAGGTCTCCAAGGTCCAAGAACTAAATTCGACAAGTCCGGAAGTTAATTGAAGCTAATTGGGGTTTAGGGCTGCAAAATGACCATTTTACCCCTGGACCCGAATTGGGGCAAAAATTGCCCAACAGTGATGATCCGGCCCTGGTTCATACCAGAACCGGCGCCGGTTCTGTGCTGCACTTAAGGCAGAGTTTTGGCCTCCAATCTGCTTCAGCTCGATTCAACACCAATGAACGTGAAATTCGAAATACATACTCCTCAACACTTAAACTAAGATTCCACAGCATCAAAAACTGATTTAAACAACCAATTAAACTCGGAATTCAAATCTCAACACTAAAGGTTAACAAATCTCGGGTAAAACAGAAAATCACAACTTCAATCAACGATTTCTCTTAGTACAGACCATGAAATCAAGCATATAAACTATCAAATTAAAGCTTGATGAGTCTAGAACAACATACCAAATTCCCAGCCAATTCCCACGATTGAATCAAAAGATATGAGCTGATGAACAATCTGTCGCCAAAATTATAGATTTGGTGATTTGGTGATTTTCTTGGAAACTTTGGTGTTTTGATCATAAAGGAGACAAGAGAAGTTGGTGTTGATGTTTAATTGAGTATTTGAAAAGGGATTACAGAGGTGATCTTGAAGAAAATCAAAGAGAGAGCTCGGAGGATGAAGAATAAGGAAGAGAAGTGAAAATGGGGGTCTCGGGCAGCCGAGACCCCATATAATTCGGTCAGATCCGACGTCGGTTCTGACCAGTTTTGGCGCCGGAATCAACAGAGTCAAGGTTGACTCCGGTCAACTCGGTCAAACTTCCTTGGGATTCGTGCCCAAGTGGGTCCTGCAACTCGGAACTTCAATTTTAGGGTTTTTAAGCTTGAAATTGAGCTAAATGAAGTTTAACACATCCATGGGAAGTCAAATTTGGTATATTGACTAGACAACAATACTTAAATATTCAACTTGACTCTTGCGGACTAGGTCCGGGCGTGTCAACTCTCCTCCCTTTACAAAAACTTCGTCCCCGAAATTCAAACAAACTAAACATCAAACAGATGGGAGAAATCACGTCTCATGTCGTTCTCTGGCTCCCAAGTCTGCTCCTCAATCTGTGAGCTTTTCCATAAACCTCGCACCAAAGGTACCGATTTATTCCTCAAGGATCGAACCTCTCGATCCAATATGGCTACAGGTCAAACTCTGAAGCCCAAACTTTTCTTCAGCTTCACAGGTGGTGCTTGAAGAACGTGCGATGGATCAGGTACGTATTTTTGGAGCATAGATATATGAAAGACATCATGTATCCGAGTCATGTCAGGTGGCAACTCTAAGCGATACGCCACCGGTCCAATCCGTTCAGTGACAAGGAATGGACCAATGTACCTCAGATTTAGTTTTCCCGCCTTGCAGAAACGAATAACGCCTTTCCAAGGTGAGACCTTAAAAAACACATGATCTCCCACTTGGAACTCCAAAGGTGTCCTTCTCCGCTGTGCATATTTTTGATCTCGATCCTGAGCTGCCTGTAGTCGTTCTCGAATTAATTTCACCTTTTTAGTAGTTAGTTCAATCTCTGCCTTGTCGAAGATTCGATTCTCGCCCACTTCATCCCAATACAACGGGGTTCTACACTTCTTTCCGTACAGAGCTTCATATGGAGCCATACCAATGCTAGATTGGTAGCTGTTGTTGTAAGCAAACTCCGCTGCTGCAAGGTATGTGTCCCATCCACTAGAAAACTCAAACGCACATGCTCGCAGCATGTCCTCCAATATCTGAATAGTACGTTCTGACTGGCTGTCAATCTGTGGATGAAAAGCGGTGCTGAAACGAAGTTGAGTTCCCCTCGCTTGTTGAAACCTGTCCCAGAACTGTGAGGTAAATCTCGGCTCTCGATCTGAAACTATAGAAGCTGGGACTCCGTGAAGTTGAACTACTTCGTTCATGTAAAGCTGGGCTAACTGGTTCACGCTCCATCTCATGCTTATAGGGAGGAAATGTGCTGACTTAGTAAGTCGATCGACAATCACCCATACCGCATCAACTCCTCGTCTAACATGCGGAAAACCGGTCACAAAATCCATGGTGATGTGCTCCCGCTTCCATTCGGGAATTTGGAGAGGTTGAAGTGTCCCGAAAGGCTTTCGATGCTCTGCTTTCACCTGCTGGCATGTCAAACATCTCGCTACGAATTCAGCAACTTCTCTCTTCATTCCAGGCCACCAATAATGGTCCTTGATGGTTCGATACATCTTGGTGCTACCTGGGTGCATAGCAAATGGAGAAGAATGGGCTTGCTGAAGAATGGTGCCTTTAAAATGAAGATCGTGCGGCACACAGATTCTACTCCGGAACAACAAAACTCCATCACTGTGAACTGAAAACTCCGATGGTTCTCCCAACTGTAACTTCTGAAGTTCTTATTGCACCTCGGATCGGACATTTGAAGATCTCGAATCCGATCATCCAGCACTGGCTTAGCTAGAATCTGGACAATTAGTGCACCATCATGATTATCGTAAGCAAATCTGGCTCCAGTTGATCTCAACTCCACCAACTCTGGAAAATTAATATCTCTAACCGTCGCCAAGGACGTAATTGTATTTCGGCTCAAAACGTCAACAACTACGTTCGCCTTGCCAGGATGATAATCGATCACAAGATCGTAATCCTTGATTAGATCTAGCCATCTCCTTTGCCACATGTTCAACTCACGCTGGGTCATAAAGTGCTTGAGAGTCTTGTGATCGGTGTAGATACGACAGGTTTCACCATATAAATGGTGACGCCAAATCTTCAAAGCGAAGACAATGGCAGCAAGCTCCAAGTCATGTATCGGATAATTGACCTCTTCGACATCAATTGACGGGAAGCATATGCAATTACTCGCTCGTCTTGCATCAACACACATCCAAGTCCGTTGCCCGATGCATCGGTATACACAGTAAACTCCTTGCCACTCACAGGTAAGGCAAGTACCGGTACGGTCGTCAATTTATCCTTTAGCTTCTGGAAACTCTCTTCGCTTTCCTCTGACCAAATGAATTTAGTGCTCTTGCGGGTCAGCTTGGTCAATGGTGCAGCAATCGTGGAGAATCCATCCACAAATCTCCGATAATATCCTGTTAGTCCCAAGAAACTTCGAATCTCTGTGGGAGTTGCAGGACGTTTCCAATTGGTGATTGCCTCAATCTTGCTGGAATCCACATATATGTCGTCCCTAGACACAACATGTCCAAGGAATCCAACTTGCTGCAACCAAAACTGACATTTGGAGAGCTTAGTGTAAAGCTGGTGATCTCGAAGAGTTTGTAGCACAATGCGAAGATGATTTGCGTGCTCCCGCCGGTTCCTTGAATAAATCAATATGTCATCAATGAAGACAATGACAAATCGGTCCAAGTACTGATGGAATATGCAATTCATCAGGTCCATAAATGCTGCTGGAGCGTTAGTAAGTCCAAACGACATCACACAGAACTCGTAATGTCCATATCTGGTACGAAAAGCAGACTTATGAATATCTTTTTCTCGGATCTTTAACTGATGATGGCCTGATCGCAGGTCAATCTTGGAAAACACTCTGGCTCCTCGAAGTTGATCGAACAAATCGTCGATGCGAGGTAGTGGGTATCTATTCTTCACAGTCATCGCATTCAGCTTGCGGTAGTAGATGCAGAGTCGCATAGAATCGTCTTTCTTCCTCACAAACAAAACTGGGGCTCCCCAAGGTGATGTACTCGGCCGAATGAACCCTTTATCCAGCAATTCGACGAGTTATTTCCTCAGCTCAATCAGTTCAGTAGGTGCCATTCGGTATGGAGCCATAGAAATTGGGTCCGTACCGGGATAAACTTCGATCGGAAAGTCGAAGTCTCTCTCGGGTGGTAAACTAGGTAATTCATCGGGGAAGACATCCGGAAACTCATTAACTACCGGAATATTTTCAATGTTAGGCTCTTCCACTGAATTATCTATTACATGGGCTAACACAGCTTTACATCCTTTGAGTAGTAGCTTACTTGCTTTGATGGCGGAGATGACAGTCTGTGTGTCTTTGCGCTCACTGTAAAAGTCGATCATGCTGCCGTCAGGCCATGGAATCCTCACCAAATGGTGCTCGCAGTAGATCTGAGCACGATGTCTCCCAAGCCAATCCATCCACAAGATGGCATCAAAGTCGGACATTTGAAGTGGAATTAAGTCTGCTTCGAAAGTCAAGTTGTCCAGCTTCACTGCACATCCTTTGTACACTGTATTTCGAACCATTCTCTCACCCAACGGTGTATTCACCAATAACTCGTACTCCAAGGGTGATAACGATCGATCCGCATTCACGGCAAACTTGGTATTAGCGTAGGACAAGGCAGCTCCAATGTCAATAATCACATATGCCGGTTGATCGAAAATAACTACCACGCCAAACGTTCAAAAATTTTCTAAAGTAGTTACTTTTTCTCGACAAGCAGTTACGAGTACGATGATATCTTTATTCGTGAAAAATGATTGTCCATGAATATTTAAATATATACTTACCGGTGACTACATCAGGACGTGCGTCGGCGTCCTCCTACGACATGGCGTAAACTTGAGTATGTTGTCGTTGCTGTTGCTGTTGTGGGGGTCGTCTCGGGGTTGCTGAACTACTACCAATACCCGAATGATGCTGAGAGGTAGAAGGTGCGGCGAAAGAATGTCGTGCGGGTTGAAACGGACGGAAACCTCCATAGCTGCTCGGTCTGTCTAGGGTTGACTAAATCTCTGCCTGGGTGATACAGAAGTAGTAGATGGACATACACGTGCTATGTGGCCCATACCTCCGCACTGAAAACATCGAAGTCCAGCCCTACACTGGCCAGAATGAAAACGCCTACAGTTTGGGCATCGAGGTCCAGATCCCATTCTCTTCTTCCTAAACCTTCCTCTGACCATGGACCCAAATCCAAACTTCTCTTTTCCTCGACCACCTAATGGAAGCGGTGGCATCGGTGGCGATGGACGAACTGGTAGTGTAATGCCGGTAGTCGGAAGTGCGCCAGTGGCCATCAGTGATGAAAAGAATCTACTGGCCCAAGTGTCAAACATACGCTCGAAATCAGCGGGCGTAAACTGCATCGGCGTGGCAGTCGTCGGAGGTGGGGGTGATGGAATCTCAGTATGAGCATCCTGATGATGCATCTCATCAACAGGTGAAATAGGTGGAACAGGCTCGTCCGGAATCACAGTGGTGTCCGGGTCTACACTAGGCTGAATCTTAGGCTGCCTACATGGTCGACCTCTTCTCCTCGGCACAGAGGGATCAGGGGTAGGAATAGAAGGATTCGGAATACTCATTCCAGGTGGCATGGCGTAACTTTTCATAAAATCTAGATCAGTAGACGAAAAATATATCTATACCAATCATACCCCCTAATTTTGACCCACAAATCAGAAATCTCAAAATTATGTGAACTCCTTGGCTCGGTATAATATAGATATACTATATATATTAAAATTTACTCTGATACCAATGAAATTGTCATGCCCCGACCCGCAGGCTCGGCCACGTGACAACCGCCGTACCACCTTGAGATGCGTGCCTCGTCAGGTGGGCAACCAAGATGGCACAAGGCTTGAAAATAAAGGATATTCGAGCATTACATGAAAACATACGAAATTATCATAGATAATATAGTTCAAAAATATTTCAAAAGAAAACGACACGTCCTACGGTGCTCCATGCAGCGAAAAGTAATATATATAAATACATGAATGTATATGTCAAATGTACTAATATTCCGAGCCAGGATACACAAAGCAAAAGGGGTGACACCTACAAAGTCGTGTCCACAGTGATGTACTAGGATCACGGACCACCGGGACGTCCGCCGTCCGAAGACTGATAATCTGACAACAAAAGTGAATGGGTTGAGTACAATAAACTTGTACCCAGTGAGAGACTCGGTTATAAACACCGATCACCTCAGGCTGGGGATATGAAATAATCCAAAAATCAATTAATAAACCATTTACTAAAATTATAAGAAATCCCAAACCAAATCAAATATTAAATCAATAATAATATTTCCAAATGGGCTGGCATCTGAAATTGTCCCAAAAGGTATACCCATGCGCTGGGGTATCCACTGGACCGTCAAGGGTTACTTTATATTTTTAAAACATTTTTTTACTTTACTCTCTGGCCCATTCCCTTGACGTTTGCCTTGCTGTGGTGGAACACAGCACTCTGGAGTCTTGGCGAGTTTCCCTACGCGCCTCTCGCAAACAGGCCCGACTCACCGTGCCCCTCGATAGGCGGTCCACGGCTGAGTATCACGCATGCTCTCAGACACGGTCCATACTCCCGCAAATCGGAGCGCCGAGGAAAACACTCAATCTCTCATCTCTCAGGGGCTTCGTACCCCAAACAATTATCAATAATATCAATTTAAAAAAAATATTTGATATTCCCACCCTTTAAATCATTTGTAAACATGGTGTGTGAGGATGGACAATTCATACCCCAAAACATATATAAACAATTTAATAAAGCATTAATAAAGAAATTTGAAAATGGTTAACCCTCAATGGTCAACCAATATAATCCAAGCCACTCACAAGAGAGGAGAGTTGTATACTCCCCGATTACCCACGAATGCCTTAGCTCAAACTGCTACCGGTCTGAAACTCGTACAATCACGTACCTAAATCTAATTTGATTAATAAAGACATTCAAACAACAATTAAATCATAAAACAAAATCTATTTAAGGTCTCCAAGGTCCAAGAACTAAATTCGACAAGTCCGGAAGTTAATTGAAGCTAATTGGGGTTTAGGGCTGCAAAATGACCATTTTGCCCCTGGACCCTAATTGGGGCAAAAATTGCCCAGCAGTGATGATCCGGCCCCGGTTCATACCAGAACCGGCGCCGGTTCTGTGCTGCACTTAAGGCAGAGTTTCGGCCTCCAATCTGCTTCAGCTCGATTCAACACCAATGAACGTGAAATTCGAAATACATACTCCTCAACACTTAAACTAAGATTCCACAGCATCAAAAACTGATTTAAACAACCGATTAAACTCGGAATTCAAATCTCAACACTAAAGGTTAACAAATCTCGGGTAAAACAGAAAATCACAACTTCAATCAACGATTTCTCTTAGCACAGACCATGAAATCAAGCATATAAACTATCAAATTAAAGCTTGATGAGTCTAGAACAACATACCAAATTCCCAGCCAATTCCCATGGTTGAATCAAAAGATATGAGCTGATGAACAATCTGTCGCCAAAATTATAGATTTGTAGATTTGGTGATTTTCTTGGAAACTTTGGTGTTTTGATCATAAAGGAGACAAGAGAAGTTGGTGTTGATGTTGAATTGAGTATTTGAAAAGGGATTACAGAGGTGATCTTGAAGAAAATCAAAGAGAGAGCTCAGAGGATGAAGAATAAGCAAGAGAAGTGAAAATGGGGGTCTCGGGCAGCCGAGACCCTATATAATTCGATCAGATCCGGCGCCGGTTCTGACCAGTTTCGGCGCCGGAATCAATAGAGTCAAGGTTGACTCCGATCAACTCGGTCAAACTTCCTTGGGATTCGTGCCCAAGTGGGTCCCGTAACTCGGAACTTCAATTTCAGGGTTTTTAAGCTTGAAATTGAGCTAAATGAAGTTTAAAACATCCATGGGAAGTCAAATTTGGTATATTGACTAGACAACAATACTTAAATATTCAGCTTGACACGTGCGGACTAGGTCAGGGCGTGTCATTTTGGTTCAATGCAATGAGGGAATCTCGGAAGCATTGTCGGATTTGGGAGATTTTCTAGGTAGCTGTCCCTTCTGGTCTCCTTGCTGTGTGCTCAGAATGGCAACTTTGTGAGTTGATACGGTGCGGTTTGAGGCAACATTCAGTTCAGACTGCAATTGTTTGTTTTGATTTGGTCAATCATGCAGTAAAACACTATCGTTTTGGGTCTGCTTTTGCTCGGGCTGAATTGTATGGGTCAATAGGGGTCATTACTGGGTTTGAGCTATTATTTGAATGTAAAAGGGGTTTTGGGTTCTAGCGTGCATTCGGGTCAAGTGTAAAAGGGATATGGGAAAAATAACACTTGGGCTTCAGTTTGCGATTTTGAAAATCGTATGTCCAATTCCAATGCTTGCTCTAATCTTCAAAGCCCGCTCAATTCCAAATAGCAAAACCCAAGAAAAAGAAAAAGAAAAAGAAAAATATAAGACTAAAGTAAGATTAAAAATTAAAATTAAAATCTAATATAAATAAAGAAAGTAAGAAAGGTTGTAAGAAAAGAAATTAAATAATATATAAAACATGAGGTGTCTACAGTTGCCCCTCTTGGAACATTTTCTAATGATCATGAAGCTTGCTTCTAGATAATTAGGAAATGGTTCAAGACGTAGACACCATGTCTTTTTAAAACTTTTCAAGAGCCAAAACTTGGTCTCAAACGAATCAAATGCCATAAATTGGTCTTTAAATAGAACGAGAGCAGTGAGTCGGTCTTTTAAATGAAACAAGTGCCGTGATCCAGTCACTAATTACAACGAGAGTCGTGATTCGGTCTCCCAATGAAATAAATGAATCGTGAGAACCTAAAGTAGGTCTCAAAATGAAACAAGAGCCATAATTAGGTCTCTTAAATGGAAAAAGTGTCGTGATTCCATCCCTAAATGCAACAAGAGCCGTGATTCGGTCTCTTAATGAACTAAATAAACCGTGAGAACCTAAATTAGGTCTCAAAATGAAACAAGAGCCATGATTTGGTCTCTTAAATGAGATAAGTGCCGTGATTCGGTCACTAACTGCAACGAGAGCCGTGATTCGGTCTCTTAATAAATTAATCATACCTTGGCTTCCAACTGAATCAAGAGCCAAAACTTGGTTTCCAACTGAATAAAGTGAATCTCAAAACCTTAACTGGGTCTCAAAAATGAATTGAATGTCATACCTTCGTTGCTTAAAGAAAAATAAGAGCCGTAACCTGGTCTATTTTGAATAACAATCATATTTGCTGGAATCTTGGAAAATGATACTTCCATCTTGATCTGGAGTTGATGTATCCAATACCTGACAAGTTATCTGAAAATCTGATGTTAATGATCGTGTCATGATGCATGCAATGCTTAATGCTTGATTTGCAATGACAAATTTAGTATCTTTTTGTACAAAGCCTGATTCTTGTTTGTAACAACATGGAAACCTCTTACTCAATCCCAATCTTCTTGCTCATTCATTCTGATTAACAATTTCAAACTGTATCAGTGCTTTTCCTGACTCAGATTGCTTGTTTCTGTTATTTCTGCACATTCTTGATGATTTGTCACAAACAGCTTCCATATTCCTTCTGAGTGACTGGTTAGTTGAAACCCTGTCTCTTAAACCAAACCTATACCTTTGAAAATTAAATGAGCATTTTCATACCTGTATGGTTTCTCGCATGTTTATTCACATTTTGAAATTCATGACAAAATTTAATACAAGCAACAGACCAATTAACAATAAGATTCATCGCATTATTAAAAAAAAATCAAAGAATAAATCAGCTTGATTCAATTTTCGCATTTCAGAACAAGATTCATACAAACGAAAGGAACTCAAATTTCAATTCACATTCAAAAATAGGTTCATACAAACGAAAGAGCAAGTTCATTGATTCAATACAAGATAAAGGATAAGGGGTACCTCCCAACAATGAATACTCAGAAACATGTGTGAACGAAACCTGAGTTCTTCCTTTGATCGATTGACGATACCAACGAACTAGACAACTTGGTCTACTGAGTGATCCGATTTACCCTAATTAGACCCACTGAATTTGATCTTGCTTCATTCAATAGCTGTGCTTATGCCTTCTTTTTTCTCCTACTTAAGCCGCCTTTTCAGGTTTTCAACTTAAGCAACCCCACAATTGATCCAAGTCGCCCTTTCGGGTTTTCAACTTGGATCTCTCCTTTTTCTTTTTCATCATTTTTTTCATTCTTTTCATTTTTTTTTCATTTTTTCGTTTTTTTCATTTTCATTTTATTTTTTCATTTTTTTCTTTTTTTTTACTTTAGGCATAGTATTTCTTTATAGCATCAGCATTGATAGGATTGGAGAATTCTTTCCCATCCATCTCTTGTAATATTAAAGCTCCACCAGAAAAGACCCTCTTGACAACATATGGGCCTTCCCAATTCGGTGCCCACTTGCCCCGAGAGTCACGTTGATTCGGGAGTATTTTCTTTAACACCAACTCCCCTTCTTTAAACTGCCTTGGCTTCACTTTCTAATCATAAGCCCTCATCATTCTTTTCTGGTATAACTGACCATGACAAAGTGTGGCAAGGCGCTTCTCATCAATCAAATTCAACTGATCATGTCGTTCTTGGATCCAATCAGCTTCATCCAAGTTCACTTCTCTAAGCACTCTGAGAAATGGAATTTCCACCTCGATAGGCACCACTGCTTCTGTCCCATATACCAATGAAAACGGAGTTGCCCCAGTAGATGTTCGGATTGCAGTTCAGTAAGCAAGAAGAGCAAATGACAACTTCTCATGCCAATCCTTATACGTTTCAGTCATTTTTGCTACAATCTTCTTGATATTCTTGTTAGCTGCTTCCACTGCCCCATTCACATTTGGCTGATATGGTGTGGAGTTACTATGAATGATCTTGAACCGAGAACATAGTGATTCTATCATTTTACTATTCAAATTCTGAGCATTATCGGAAATGATTCTCTCCGGAAGGCCATATCTACAGATAATCTCTTTCTTCAAAAACTCAGCAACCACAAACTTTGTAACACTGGCATATGAGGCTGTTTCAACCCATTTGGTGAAATAATCAATCATAACAAAGATGTACTGATGAACATTTGAAGCTTTTGGAGTAATTGGGCCGATAACATACATTCCCCACATGGAGAAAGGCCAAGTAGATGCCAAAACATGTAGCGGATTTGGTGGAACATGAATCTGATCGCATAAATCTGACATTTATGACATTTCCTTGTGTAATTGATGCAATCTGATTCAATGGTTAACCAGTAATGGCCGGATCTCATAATCTGCCTAGCCGATTTGTGTCCACTAGTATGAGTTCCACAGACTCCTTCATGCACTTCACTCATAATCATTTGAGCTTCTTTAGCTGCCACGCATCTTAACAAGACTTGATCACGGGTTTTCTTGTACAAAATTTCCCCATCCAAGTAAAAGTTCATCGACAATCTTCGGATAATCTTCTTATCGTTCTCTGATGCATGATCAGGATATTTTTGGTACTTTAGGAACTGTACAACATCATGGTACCAAGGTTTGCCATCTTCTTCTTCCTCAACATTCATACAATGTGCCGGTTCACCTATCAACTCGATCTTGATCTATGGAATCTCTGTATCTGAATCAACTTTGAACATGGAGGCCAATGTGGCCAGGGCGTCAGCAACTTCATTCTCTTCTCGAGGTAAATGATGAAAAGAGATCTCTTTGAAGTTCTTCACTAGATCTTTGATGTAATCATGATAAAGGACTAACTTTGAATCTCTCATTTCCCATTCTCCCTTCAAAATAAATCACAAATGCAGAATCACCATACACCTTCAAATTTTCAATTTTTCTTTCTATGGCCATTTGAATACCGAGAACACATGCTTCATATTCCGCCATATTGTTTGTGCACCTGAAGTCCAACCTTGCAGTGGCTGGGAAATAGTTGCCTTCTGGGGATGTCAGTACTACCCCGATGCCATGTCCAATTGCGTTTGATGCTCCGTCAAAATGCATTGTCCATGTTTAATCATCATCTAATTCTTCATCCACATGAAACACTGCCACCAAATCTTCATCAAGAAAGTTAAACTCCATAGGCTCATAATCATCTTTAGCCCTTTCTGCTAAAAACGCTGCCACAACACTTCCTTTAATGGCTTTTTGGGACACATATTGAATATCATACTCGGACAACAATACTTGCCACCGAGCAATTCTTCCTGACAAGCCCGGTTTCTCAAATATGTATCTGATTGGGTCTAACTTTGTCACCAATAAGGTAGTATGGTATAACATGTACTGTCTTAGTCGGTGAGTAGCCCAAGCCAATGCACAACACATCTTCTCTAATGGGGAATACTTTGCTTCATATTTAGTGAACTTCTTACTCAAATAGTACACTGCATGCTCTTTCTTCCCAGTTTCATCTTGTTACCCCAATACACATCCCATGGAATTTTCAAACACTGTGAGATATAAGATTAAAGGTCTTTCGGGTACTGGAGGTACCAACACTGGAGGATTTGTGAGATATTCCTTGATCTTTTCAAAAGCTACTTGACAATCATCATCCCATTCACCTGGATCTTGCTTTTTAAGCAATTTGAAAATTGGATCGCATTTAGCAGTCAATTGCGATATAAATCTGGCAATGTAATTTAATCTCCCAAGGAAACCTCTGACTTCTTTCGGGGTTTTAGGTGGTGATAAATTCTGGATAGCTTTGATTTTATCTGGGTCTACCTCAATCCCCTTTTCGCTAACTACAAAACCCAATAGCTTTCTGGAGGTTGCCCCAAAAGTGCACTTGGTTAGATTCAATCTGAGATTGTACTTCCTCAGTCTTTTGAACAACTTCTGCAAATTGACAATATGCTCTTCCACAGTCCGAGCTTTAGTAATCATATCATCGACATACACTTCAATCTCCTTGTGCATAATATCATGGAACAAAGTCACCATAGCTCGCTGATAGGTAGCACCGGCATTCTTCAAACCAAAAGACATCACTTTGTAGTTAAAAGTTCCCCAAACGGTGATGAAAGCTATTTTCTCTTTATCTTCTGGTGCCATCTTGATCTGATTATATCTTGAGAAACCATCCATGAATGAGAATATGGGATAGCGGGCAGTATTGCCAACTAGGGTATCAATGTAAGGCAAGGGAAAGTTATCTTTGGGACTGGCTCGATTGAGATCTTTGTAGTCTACACACATTTGGACTTTTCCATCTTTCTTCGGTACCGGAACTATATTAGCTACCCACTCCGGGTACTTTGCAACTTCAAGAAAACTTGCATCTAACTGCTTCCTTACTTCTTCTCTTATCTTCAATAACATCTCTGGCTTCATCCGTCTTAACTTTTGTTGAACCGGCTTACATTCTGGCTTAATTGGCAGCTTATAAACTACAATTTCTGGATCTAATCCTGGCATATCTTGATAAGACCATGCGAAGACATCTGAGTACTCTTTCAACAAATCAACTAGCTGTCGTCTTTCAGTCTCTGATAAAGTGGTGCCTATCTTCACTTCTTTCTGTCTTCTTCCGTGTCCAGATTTATCAACTCTGTGGTTTCTTTATGGGGCATTATCTGTCTCTCTTCTTGCTCAACTAATCTCAACAAGTCTTGGGGCAGATCAGAATCATCAATATCGTCATTATCAACCTCATCAGTATCAATCAACTTATCAAAGTCGAACTCAGGCCCGTTGCTTATGCTATCTTCACATTCATTGACGGTGGACCTGCAAAGGAAAATTTTGAAGGGATATATACAAAGTAACAAAATAGGAATGTATGGTAATAGAACATAGATGAATTAAAGGTTTGGAGAAGAAAATTTGAGAATCAATAGAAGAAAACATAATGAATATATATTGCAATGTAATCTCATTGTGTCAAAAGTCTGTACATGCATCAATTCATCATTAAAGTTCAAATTATGCATAAACAAGAAAGAAAGCCTTAACAAATTATGAAAATACTCATCAACACTCTTAGGCATAAGCATTGACTTTAATAAACAAGAGTTTCAGCTAATTATATTTGCTCAGAAGATGAAAACACAGCTGGTATCTCAACAACAGACCAATTTTCTAATTCAGTGTCCATTTGAGCCACATAAATTAACCTATCCAGCTGATCCGAGACCTCGTCATCAACAGCACAAATGGACAATTTCTGCAATCTTGTCAGGACTAAAATTGGTGCTTGCCCATATTGATTAAGGTTGACCCAACCAGTTGATACAAAGGTTTGATTGATCGGTGGGAACTTCATTCCCTTCTCCTCTTCCATGTACACGCCATCCTTCTTAGCCAACCTCCGGGCTTTCTTCTTCTTCTTCATTTGCTGTTTGTCCTTCCATAACGGCTTGAAACCCAGACTGAAAGTATTATCTTGGTGAGGCCAGTCTATCAATTTGGGATCCCCTTGCAAATTCTTTCCCAAACCCTTTCCATCCGACCAACCCAATTCCCGCACTGTCTATTCTGATTGGTCAAGCCCTCAGAACTTTGGCTTTTACCCTTTTCTGACATGACCTCTGCAATTTCAAAAGATCGAAAAGAGCAGTCCAAAGCTTCTTCGGCAACTTCAATGCAAGGAGAATTCGAAGATTGTGTCACCATGATATCCTCTTCTCCTCTAACTGTCACTATTGTCCTTTCCACCCGAAACTTTACTTTCTGATGCAGGGTTGAGGGAACTGCCATAGCCAAATGTAACCATGGTCGACCAAGGAGACAAGTGTAAGATGGGTTGATATCCATCACTTGAAAAACCAATTCAAATGTAACCGGGCCGACCTGGAAAGGTATCTCTATGGTTCCATACACTTCCCTTCGAGTTCCATCGAAAGCTCTGACTATGAGGTTACTCGACTGCATGTAAGACAAGTCCACTGGTAGCTTCTGTAAAGACCTCAGAGGCATGACATTCAATGCTGAACCATTGTCGATTAGAACCCTTGCCATTGTGTAGCCCTTGCGTCTGGTATTAATATGAAGTGCTTTAGGAATTCCCCTCATTCCCGTAGGTTTCTCATAATCCATAAATGTGATGTAATTAACTGCACCGATGCTTCCAACTATATGGTCCATATCAACAACAGAAATATTTCTAGACACATAAGACTGACTCAGGGCCTTCAGTATTGATTTTCTGTGGGCCTCGGAGTTCAACAACAGTGCAAGTAAAGAAATACGGGCTGGTGTCTTATTCAATTGGTCAACCACACTGTATTCACTTTGCTTAATGATCTTAAGGAACTCCTCGGGTTCATTAACAGAAGCACCATTGGTAATCTCTTTCTCAGATATCATCTCCTGAACATTCATCGGCCCATCATTCATCTTAGCCTTTCCCTTAGAAGACTCACCATTTTCAGGACAATAAATCCTACCACTTCGATAATTCCACCAACATCAGACACCGGGGGAAATCCTGACTCCTTAACTCCTTCAATTGTAGAAAAACTGCATTCATACTTCCAAGGAACTTGGTGATCATCTTTGTACTCAAATGGTTGGAGAGGATTCACAACCACTATTGCTGTTGGTTTCGGTGCATCATAATAGATCACAAAAGGCTTAGGTGCTTCCATGGGTGTAGGAACAAATGGTTTTTGTGTTGGAGGTGCATCATAGTAAACTACCAAAGGCTTTGGCTTGGGTAGCTCATCATAGTACACCACAAATGGTTTCTGTGCTCCTTCTTCACTTCCTACCATATTTACGGACTCATCAATCCGTTCTATATAAAACTCAATTAGGGACTGATCCATCATCCTTTGCACCAATTCACGAAAATATTTACAATTCTGTACACCATGTCTCATCTCACCACAATACTGGCAACCATCAACCTTCTTCCCACACTGAATCATTTGTGCCTTCTTTAGAGCTTCAAAAACTGTAGTCATCGAAGGTTTCACTTCACTCACAGATTTCTTCACATATTCACCATTACCAATCACATTTACTGCTGCCCCCCATGATTCGGCAAAGGATTCTGTCCAACATTAGGCTGCATATTCTGAGAGAAGCTCAACCTTCCTCCTTTTACCAAATCCTGTACCTTAAGTTTTAGCACATAGCAGTCTTCGGTTGAATGACCGGCTGCCCCGTGGTGATAGTCACAATGTTCATTGGGTTTGAACCAATCTGGGCATGGTGGTGTGCAAGTTTTGGTCACGCGTGGTTTTTCAATCAATTTCTGTTGTAAAAGTTATGGAAGCAAAGCAGTATATGTGTATGGAATAGGATCAATTTTGGTATAGGTTCGGGCAGGCTTTGGATTGGTTCCGAGATTTATGGTGGTATTTGGTCTAGGTGTGAAAGTTTGTGCTGTAGGATGGAAAGTTGATCCGGAAGCAATGTAATTGGCGGCTGGTGGTCGGTATGGAGCATGCGACTGGTATGAGGTGGGTGGTTGGTATAGAGCATGCGACTGGTAAGAAGTATGTGGTTGATATGCACCTCGAGGCCTATAAGAACCTGAGCGCCAGCTGTGTGAAGGCCTTTGATTAGGGTAGTGGTAGTTTTGATGCTGGTAAGTATATGGGTATGAATGGCTATCAGTAGCATGAACCTCTCATTCCCTCTTCTTGGGATTATGCACCTTTTTCCCTCCAGATAGATCTCCACTGTCTATCTTTCCACTCTTGATTGCCTTTTCCAAACACTCTCCGGCAACCACAATATTGGCAAATGAGCCAGAATACTAGTAACAAGCCGATCATATAGCGGTCCTTTTAGAGTTTCAATGAAAGTATAGTTTGACTCTTTTTCTGTCAATGGAGGGTCAACCTGAGCAGCCACGTCTCTCCACTATTGGGCATACTCCTTAAAGGACTCACTGGACTTCTTTTCCATGGTTTGAAGGGTCAATCGATCAGGAGCTAGATCGGTCATATGTTTGTACTGGGCAATAAAGGCTTTTACCAAATCTGACCAAGACTGAACTTTAACCCTGTCGAGCTAATTATACCACCTCAAAGCTGCCTCAGAAAGACTATCTTGGAAAAAATGAATTAGGAGCTTGTCCTCATAAGCATAAGCTGCCATCTTTCTCACATAGCTAGTGAGATGTTCTTGGGGGCACCTGGTTCCATTATACTTTTCAAAATCGGGGACCTTAAATTTCGAGGGTATCACAATGCTTAGAACCAAGGTAATGTCAACTGCATTCATAGCTCTATAATACTGTGCCCCTTCAACTGCTTTTAGCCTCTCCTCCAACATGCTCAACATTTTGTTATCCGAGGATGCCTCCTTAGAAATTTCTAGATCAAGTACCACTGGATTTGCTGAAGTTGTACCCGCAATAATGATTGGGACATGAGTGGGTTGGGTAGTTTGAGTGGGTAAAATGGTGTAGACAAACCCACTAGCATTAGGTCTGGTAGGTGGTGGAGGTGGGTAAGGATATGCCTCATATGGCGGTGGAGGTGGGTACTGATTTTGAGTATCTGGCACAGCCGGTGGAATAGGAATGTTGAGTGTTGGTAGGTTTTGCTGGGTTGTCTCAGGCGTATACCCTGGAGCATGAATTGGTGTCCCAGTATGAACAGGTGTATTCTCTCTGACCATCATAGTCAACTCATTGATCCTTTCCATTGCCTCATTCAGCTTTTTCGTCAGATCCTCATTAGTCCGTTTCAGATTCTCCATTTCTGTATTCTGCTTTGCCATTTTCTTTGCCTGAAATCTAGTGTAGTATCAGGGAGCTTGGGACGCTATCTTGAAACCTTTAATTATTACAAACATGAATCAGGATATTTATTATGAAAATAATGAGATTATGATGCAATAATGATGTAAATGATCAATGCATGTTATGATAAAAATCTATCCGCAACAATTAAACCATAAAATAAAATTGACCATTAAACAAGGCTACCATTCATCATCCCCAAAATACTGATTACAGTGATCCGACAAGTAGAAATAAACTGCTTAAAAGGTTTGCGGTGATCCAGCAAATAAACAGAATCCGGTTGCACATAACTGTTTAGAAATTTTACAGTCATCTGATAAATAAACAGAAACAAACCGCTCAGATTACAACCATCCAAGAGAGAGATAATATCTTTCCATTAGAATTTCCAGCAGAAGATCATTCACTCGAACCAGTAATCAGGTAGTGGTTCATACACAAAGCTGGCATCTTTATGATATGAGACTATGTCACCACGGAGTTTGGCTGTCTGCATCAGAAAATCAGCAACCTTAATATCAAGAGGTGTATGCCGTGGTAATTGAACAAATAGATTTCTCGCATTGTTCATGAGTTTCTTGGATTGTTCAGCAAATTTGGCAATCTCCGTCAGCAGGCCCTCAATGTAGTCCCGGTTTAGCTTGTTCTTCTCTTGCCAGACCTTGGCGTCCCTTTCGATAATTTCTGCCCCATCTTTTATCTCATCATATTTTTCTTGCAACCTATGCAATTTGCAACTGAGCACTTCTACATCTTGCATCAATTTGGCATTTCAAGCACTCTCTTGCTGATCAACCGGACCTTCATGGGATGCAACTCGGGAATTTTCCGTCTTCTGATGCCACTGTTCAATCTCTTCTTCCAACTTTGCACTGCGGCGTCTTTCATCTTTTAACTTATGTCTCAACCTCCTCTTTGCAAGCATTTGAACACGTTTGGCCTTCTTCACCTCCCTTCTTTTGTTCCTTACTCGAAAGTACTTCCTTTGAATATGACGAAGCTTCTTAACATTCTTGAGGGACATTGCATTCTTGTCTGAACACTCATTCTCTAATTCAACAGCTAGTTTAGCATTCTCAGTCTGAACCTCCTCATTCTACTTTTTCAGCATCTCATTCTCCATCTTGAGTTGTTGACGTCTATTAACCCACTGGTCTATCATGTTATCTTGCAGTTGCCGCTCATTCTGACTTTGTCCACCGGCCATGATCAATTTTGTTTTATGGTTTCTTTCTTGTGGATAGATTCCTATAATGAAATGTATAAAATGGGATGCAGAGATAGAGGAAAGGGAAACAAAAAGCAAAATCAATTAGTTGATATGATCATATTGACAATAGTAAAAGAAATGCAAATGGAGTATGCAATAGGGATCCATCCATAACAAGTTTACTATTAAAGATAACTAATCATTTCAAAAGTGGAAAGAGTAGTTTCAATTCCATAACAGCGTCGTGCCATTTCCATCAACTACAAAAAATATTTACAAATCACATCAGATCTTGTCTATACATCAAATTTCATCATTAATGCTCCCTAATCTGTTTCAACTGTTCTTTCAGGCTAGCATTTTCTTCTTCAATTTGCCTGTAAACTCGCTCTAAGTCATCACTTCTTTTGCACCAAGAATCTTTGTATGCGACTTTACTCTTCCTCGACTTTCTTCATTTCCTCTCCCTTGTTCTTCAACTCATCTATTTGACTCTTCAGTTGATCTATCTCATTCTTCTACTCCTCACTTTCACTCTTCAGATCATTTTTCTCTCTTTTCAACTTGTCTCTTTCATTCTTCAGTTGGTTTCTCTCGTGCTGCACCTCAACATATTGGGCTCGAGCATCGGTTAGAAGCTGGTTAGCATATTCTTTAGCGTCCCTGAGTTTTGAAGCCTCATTGCCTTTAATAATTGCTTCTGCTTTCCAACCATCCGCCATTTTTTTCATCTCCCTACTGTCTTCTTGTGCTTTCTCTATAGCCTGAAGCCATCCTCTTTTCTTCATCCTTTTCTTTTTCAACTTGTCTTCTAACAAGCTGGGTTACCCACTTTAGTTGTTCACATTCTTGCGTTAATTTAGTCATTGCCACCCCTTCTCTGAGTCTTCTGTTTTCAATCTCCAATCTTTCCATTTTATCTTCTGGCCCTTCCATTGTAGGATTAGCTGGGTCAAATGATGGTGGGATCAGAATGTCTTTCACCCGTTTCTGATGCCATTCCGGATATTCGGGTACCACCTCTTCCGTGTAGCTATCTTTATCTTCCTTGAGCACCCTTTTGTAAAGTTCTCCCCATTCGATGGCTTTCTTATATTGCTCCGAATTGTCATGTTGAAAATCCAACTTGTTTAGACCAGAAGTGAGCGGAATCGTCTGTTCAAACCCGAACTGCCTTCTGACTAATAAGGGTGAATAACTGATAGTTCCCCACAATCCAACCAAAGGAACCCAAGGTACTTTGGCATGTAGATAAGGAGTATCTCTTGAAGGCATCCATCTCGCCTTCCACGATATTTGATCATTCTCAAGATTTCTAAACCATTCAATCCACTCTCTTTCTTCTTTCGATTCTGATGGCCATGGAAGTACGCCATAGATCCCTATTGGCCTCTTATTATCTTCATCATTAAACGACATCCCCGGATTCTTTTTGTACCCAAAATGGCTCTTGAACCAGACAGTGAGTAATTGAGCACATGCTTCAAATCTTCCTCCTCCCTTTCTACAAGAATTTAGGGCTCGGATAGTTTCTGCCAATATGGATGTAGATGGATCAACTTGGTGTTTCAGGCTAATGAAAAGAGATAGCACCGAACGATGCACATATTGTAGCCGTTTAGGAAAAAGAACCAATCCATAAATCAGAAGGGCTAAAATGTCAAGACCCTTTTTCGTCCAGTAGTTTTTATCCATAAAGTTCATTAGCAAGTGGGCTTGTACATAATCCCCGTCCATATGTCGTCGCAACTCTTCCAAGTCAACCTCCAACATTTTAGCTAGGATCTTCGGATGTTGCACCCATGGCCAAAATAATTTGTCTAACTTCTTTTTTATCATTAACATATCCCCATATTCTTCAACAGTAGGTATCATATCATACTTCCCCTCCGTAGAATCCTTCTCGTGTCTTCCAAAAGTGAAACAACGGTATGATGGATCCCAGAAGTACAATACCCCTTTAATCAACTTTTCTTCCACCTTTACATAAAGTAACAGAGCAATGTCTCCATAAAGCTCCTTGAAACGCCTTTGACCACTAGGACCAACCTTCGACCATAACTGCTTTAGTTTGGTGAAATCATTCTAGGTAAGGTCCATATTAACTCTACTCGGCAATTGGGGACGATGATCTTCGGGCACACAATCTTGCAACTCTGACAACTTAAGCAAACTCAAGGTTTTTTTCCAATTAAAATCAGGGTCCTCTTCCACTTCCATAGGTACTACTTTTCCAACTTCTGCCATGACTGGTTCCCTTTATAGTAAATTCACCATGAATAGACCCCCAAAATGAGATGCATGTGGTGCGAGTGGACAACATAGAAGACAAAACAAAAAAACAAAAAAAACAATTAGTATATCATAACGGAATATATACATACAAAATAATATGAAAGGAAAGGAGTTGATAAAGGTTAGAAGGCGTTTCTCCTCGTGTCTTAGGAAACCGTTTTTCTCGAGAGGTTCGGCCTTACTTAAGTTTGAAAGGTTTGGCTCTAACTAGGCTGGGATTCCTCACAAGGTTTCTATATGCTGATTTAAGGCTCTAGACAAGGGTACCCATCAGACAAGATGGGGTGGAGACGATATGTTCGCGCTCCATCTAAAGGGAAAAGAGTCCGTACTTCCGGAGGCTCTTGTGAGATGTTTAGTGTTGTGTGTGGGAGAAACTTTACCTTTACCAACCGCCTTTCACCGTAAGATGCCCAACAGAACAGGAAGAGAGAGAGGAAAATACTATCAACAATCCAAATAAACGGTTTGTCCAATTCAAAGGAATAAATGTATAAACAAAATAAAGAATAGAAAATATACAGGCAATATATACAGGAAATAAAAGGCAAGGAAATAGGCAAGAAGTATACAAGATACAAGCAGTTAAAAGCAAAGATAGGCATACAAGATGTACAATATATATACATGAACAAAGAACAGAGAAGAAGCATGCGAGACATATACATAGGAAAATAGATAATCAAACAAAGAATATACAAATATGTACCATGAAAGCAAGGTCATGCAGCAAGGTCATGCCGAGCTATATACACATAATACAATGAAATGAATCAAATAATGTGAGGTGCTAAATGCAAATTTTTGAAAGTTTTATTGATGTAATTTAAGGTGCAATATGCAATTTGGAAAAAGTTTAGTGATGCAAATGTAAGATGCAAAATGCAATTTTTGAAAAAAAAGTTTTATTGATGCAATTTAAGGTGCAATATGCAATTTTGAAAAAATTTTATTAATGCAAATGTAGAATGCAAAAAGAAAGTTTATTTACATTTTGGTCCAAATCAATGAATATATAAAAATATGAATGTTCATGAATGAAATCGAACTTTAAAAACATTTCAAAATTAACCCTAAATTGAAAACAAGACTTTTTGGAAAAATGGCTCAACTCTCTAAATAGTCCTCAGTGGAGTCGCCAATCTGTCAAATCGTCTTAAAAAGCAAAAGGCGTCCGACGGAAAATTATTTTGGCGAATAAAAAGATTTTGAAAATTTTAAAAAATAATAAAAGGGTAAAAGGGAGTCGCCACTAACCATTTGGTTTAGGTAGGTTAGCCACCTATTTTGACTCCGTTTGACCTAACATAATCTAAAAAGATTACCTTAGGTCAAACAAATATTGGTCTACGAAAACCAATTTTGGGTTCGGGAGTCGGTTACGTTCGGGGAAGGATTAGCACCCCCGAAACGCCTGAAAATCGGTACCACAAAAGTCTTAAAAAAATGTCTTAGGGCTAATAATAAAATGCTTTCAAGAAGAAGAGAATAATTTAGAAACTAAAAGTTAAAATGTTGGAGTAATACTCCTTTTACTATGGGTTAATTCACCCTTAAAGAAAATTCGATTTAATGAGATCCGTATTGAAATTTGGTTAGAAAATTCCCAATGTAGAATAACCGAGTTGAGAACTTCCGAAAATAAACTTTGAAAATCGAAATGTCAAAACAAGTAATTTGTCAAAGATAAATTTTGATTTAAAGAAAAATAAAGGTTTTAAAAAAATGGATTAAATTTGGAAAGACTTCAATCGTTAAGGACTAAATTGAAATCTTTCGAAAATATTTTTAGGTTTTGAAATTAATGCCGGAATTATCAAATTCCTTTTATTGATGGTGGATTTTGATTAAAAAGCAAGATTTTAAAAAAGAGTTTAATTTTAATTGGAAAGATTCCAATGTAGGGACCTAATTGAAATCTTTCAAAACAATTTTGTCCTTTTTGAAAATAATGTCGGAATAATTAAATTCCTTTTATTTTTGGATCTCATTTTGAAAACTTTGATTAAAGAAATTAATCAAAGTTTGATTTTTATAAGAAAACCTCAACTATTGATTAAGTTTGAGATTTTCCTAAAAAAAACCATTTTTAAATTTTTGAAAAATTATGTCGGAATTGAAATTCCTTTTGCTGATAAGGGGGATTTTGAAAGAGAACATTTTTTTCGGGGTTTTTGAAAATTGACATTAATTAAAGAAAACTTTGAATATTTGATGAAAAAAATAAACATGATATGCATGTAATTTTGAAGAAATTAAATGAAGAAAATATATTTTTTGGCTTTTTGAAGGGATAAAAATTCTCCTAAATCTCCACCGTACTTCCGGTGAAAAATTTAGAAAAATTCCTATCTTGGTAGACCCTAAAGCATCTCGTACTTCCGAGACACCCTCCGGCTTCCCATGCACATGAATTTTGTGAAAACGATGTACTAATTTCTAATTGCATGAGCTTAATTTCTAAAATGGCACAAAATGATAATAATGCGCTTAAGCTAAATGATATATTAAAATGTTAATGGACCTAATCTAAATGCGAGTAAGTCTAATGTCTAAAATGACATGTTAAAATATTAATGGGCTTAAGCTAAATGGCATAAAATATGAAATGGGTCTAGTCCTAAAATGCAAATGGGCTTGATCCTAAAATACAAATGGGCCTAGTTGCTAAATGGCATAAATTAAATGAGTTGGCCTAGACTAAAAAAAAAAAATGGGCCTAATATCTAAAATGTGAATGAGCCTAAAATTAGAATGCAAATGGACCTAATTTACAAAAATGACAATAAAATATGAAATGAATCCTAAGCTAAATGACATATTATAAAGCTAATAGGCCTAAGTTAAATGGCATATTATAAAATGAACTTAAAAATTACTAAAAATGACATAAATTTGAGATGAGCCTAAAATCATTAATATAGCACAAAAATGAAAATATATACATAAATAAACCTTAATCGTGAATTTAATAAATTAACTAAATGAAATAAAAAAAGTCACAAAAAAAAAAGAAAAAGCAAATCTCGGCCCATAGTGGAAATGTACATATTTTATCCTTATCACAAATTGACAGCCCAAACAAATAAAATACAAATAAAGAAAAAAAAATTAGTCCAAACTGTAAATCAAAAATATCACAGATCATGACCCCTACACTATTCATGTTACCAGTAACCCAAACAAAATATGAGGGATGGCCTGTTGGCCCAAAAAATGTAACATGCAATGGAGCAAATCAGGCAAATTATTTACTACCCGAGCCTAGACTCAAAGACAACCCAATACCAGAACAAATTGGAACCTGATACTAAGCTAAATATTAACTTAATTAAAGAAATAAATGGAACTCAAAGATAATTTTAACACAAACGAAGGAGGGAACAAAAGCTCAATATCAAAGTCCAATTACATGCATATGTAACAGATCATTACGACGAGCAAAATGGAGGCCCGAAAGTCAAGCAAAAGATCATATCCAAAACTAACATAACTGGGATAGCTCAGGGTAGACAAAGTCTAAATAAATTGAAATCCACTATCACACTCAACATGAAGTATAAACCCAAAAAGAACAAAGGACAAATCAAGTCATTAAGTCCATCAAATAATCATGGAAAAGAAAGGCACGGGTTCAAGCTATCATGAATCCAATTTATTTGGCAACAGATGCACTTGAATAGAAAAACACAGGATCAAAATATCATGAGTATAGACAAAATGGAGTATCAACAAACATTAAGGGTCCCACATACAATAATCGATGGCCTAGATTATTTAACAATAATAAGCTCGGAACAATTTAGCAAGGATCCAAATAAGGAAACGTAACCATTTGAACTAATAAAAATATATAAAAAATGGTGGGGTTTTTACCAAGTGATAATGAATACTGCGTTTTGACTTGTCAGCCTTTTTCCTTCCCTTTTCTTCTCGGTTCCTGCACTTTCGCCTTTTCCAGGCACCTCTCCCTTTTTGCTTTTCTTTGGAAAAATCTTCAAACACCGTCAAGCATCCTTCACCTTGTCAGAATATTGAGCCATCAAATACCTTTTAAAATCAAACGATCCACTTCTCCTTCCTTTTTCAAATCACAAAATTTCCTTGCCAAAGAAAACCCCAGAACTCCTAACTCCAAACAAGAAAATCACAGCTTTAAAGTTTCCCCAACTCAAAATCCAATCGTCCGATTGGCCTGTAACTGAGGTATATTGCTCCCTTTCACCTTAGCTTCTTTTTCACCGAAGGGATTTTCCAACAGAGGTAAGGTTTTGAAAACCCCAAATTTGTAAACCCTATTTTGCAAAGTTTCAAACTCTAACTCTGATTTTTCGGCCGCCCCTCTGTTTGTATGAAAATGAACTATTTATATCAAGGGTTCATTTGATCTAAGGGTTAGAATTAATTTCCAAACCCTAAAATCAACGAACTATCCTCTTCACACGTTCTTCTTCTCTGCCTTTTTTGTTTGTTTCCAATTTGGGCTTTTTTTTAGAAGCCTTTCAATTTTACAGAAACTTGGAGAAGAATTTTGTTTGATCAAGGGCAGAGATTTTGCTGAGAGAAAATATCTGGGGTCATCCTACGGCCTGTCTTCATTGAGGTAAAACCCAAATTTACTTAGTAAAATCGAATCCTTATTAGCTTTTGTATGCTGAGTAAAAATCCTCTTGCACATGTGTGTTTTCTTGTGAGCTGTAATATGTACGTGCATAGGAGAGTAATTTTACAGGCTATTTTGTTTTTGTCTTCTTGCATGAGGCAATAATTCTGGTTCAATGCAATGAGGAAATCTCGGAAGCATTGTCGGATTTGGGAGATTTTTTAGGTAGCCATCCCTTCTGGTCTCCTTGCTGCTGTGCTCAGAATGGCAACTTTGTGAGCTGATACGGTGCGGTTTGAGGCAACGTTCAGTTCAAACTGCAGTTGTTTCTTTTGATTTGGTCAATCATGCAGTAAAACACTGTCGTTTTGGGTCTACTTTTGCTCGGGCTGAATTGTATGGGTCAATAGGGGTCATTACTGGGTTTGAGCTATTATTTGAATGTAAAAGGGGTTTTGGGTTCTAGCGTGCATTCGGGTCAAGTGTAAAAGGGATATGGGAAAAATAACACTTGGGCTTCAGTTTGCGATTTTGAAAATCGTATGTCCAATTCCAATGCTTGCTCCAATCTTCAAAGCCCGCTCAATTCCAAATAGCAAAACCCAAGAAAAAGAAAAAGAAAAATATAAGACTAAAGTAAGATTAAAAATTAAAATTAAAATCTAATATAAATAAAGAAAGTAAGAAAGGTTGTAAGAAACGAAATTAAGTAATATATAAAAAATGAGGTGTCTACAACATCTATCTCAAAATCATCCATAATACGACTGATAAGCAAAAGGAAAATGAGGCACTGCTTGAGGCTTTTAAGGACGGGCCATTGAGAGTCTCGCTCAGACCCTCTAAATGGCTAACTTGATTTTAGCTGAACAAAGTTACTGACTTGTTGGCCACTGAAAGGCTCTTGCGTAGCCTTTAAATGGCTACCCCGAGTACGGCAGAACAAAATTTCTGACTTGCTGGCCACTGATAGGCTCTCTAGTAGCCTCTAACTGGCTACCCCGAGTACGGCAGAACAAAATTTCTGACTTGTTGGCCACTGATAGGCTCTCTCGTAACCACTAAATGGCTACCCCGAGTATGGCAGAACAAAATTTTTGACTTGCTGGCCACTGAGAGGCTCTCTTGCAACCTCTAAATGGTTGCCCAATTTATGCTTCAAGATTTTGTTTCTGAATGCAAGCCTCGATAGTGATAGAACTAGCATAAAGACCAAGAGTGTGTATTGTAATGTGGACCGAACATGCTCAGAATATGAAAATGAATGTACCATACACTAATACTGAGAAATAATGAGAAATAATGCTCAGAATATGCAAAGAATGTAGACATTGTATGTAATAAAAATGATATGAAAATGAATGAAGGAATGAAGTTACCTAAATTAGTGCAGGACATTACGTTGCAATATCAACTCCAACTGAGCAAGCTACAAAACATAAAGTGAAATGAATTAAAATGACATACAAACTAAAAGACAAGAAAGAAAACCAAATATAATAGAATAAAAGGATATGAATTGGGTTGTCTCCTAACAAGCTCCTTTATTTAAAAGTCTTTGGCTAGACGTGTTTATCACTTAACCTTGTCGAGGTGGATCCTGCCACCTTATAGCAAAAAGAAGGTAAGATAGAAACTCAAAAACATATGGACAATGAAGTGCAAAGATATGTAAAGATATGAGAAAGATACAACCGAATAAATGGCTCAAAACACCATGACATGCTAGTATGGCCAAGGCCATTGTTGTGGCTGTCTTCGGTTTGTGTTTAAATGTCTTTAAGCACACAAGTTTGGCTTTGGTCAGCAATTGAGCATAGGGCAGCTCCTTCAAAGATTTACAGAATTTGGAACCATGAAAGATTTGGTCTTCAACCACCCATATTCCAAAATTTCAAGGAATGACTCAACTCCAAAAAAATCTAGGTCACCAATAGAATAGCATTCCATAACTATTGCATCCTTACACTTGGGTAGGGGTGTGTCCTAGATAATGTTGGCACTTATCTTCTCGCCCACACTTGTTGTAGACATTGGGACATTGTAAGTTTGCTCAAAATAAAGCTTTAATAATGGATCTTCAACAAGTATTGGTGTGTGATGATTCTCTTTTGAATCCATTTCTATCTTAGAAGGAAATGATGGAACACACGATTAGCATCGAATCTAGAATTCACAAGGTTATTATTTATCTTTTGCTGATTGGACTCAGAGTTCAAGCTTGATAGGGACGTAGATGCCTCAATTTCCTTATTGCACATATTCTGACTTGACAACCTCTAAGATGCTTGCTCAGAGCCTCTAAGTGGCATGGAGCAAAGAGGCGAAGGTGATACAAATGTCGAGCCTGGCGTCTGAGAGTCTTCCTAGTAGCCTCTAAATGGCCAAAAACTTTCCTCTTTTGCTTCAGATTTCGATGTAGGCCGTTGAGAGGCCTTCTCAGAGCCTCTGAATGGGCTAGGATTTGGTTTCCTATCCATAGTCGAACTTGAAGGCCAGATGGCATCTTCTTCAGTTTTCGATGTCTGCCACTCAGTTGCCTTTACAGAGCCTCTAAGTGGGTTAGACTCCAGATTCTCTATTGCATCATCAGTTGGTCTCCATACCTCAGCCTCCTCATCCGAGTTCCATTCATCAATAGAAACATAATCTTCAAAATTGATGCTCATGGATGGCTTATGCACTACATTCTCAACAAATGTAGTATTATACTCATCTTCATTATCCAAATCACAATAACCATCCTCCATCCTATCTTTGTCCATGGAAACCTTTAATGCTTCGATAGAAACAGCCATGTCATCGATTTGGCACGTTAGCTCATCCATGAAAGCACGTAGTTGCTGAACTCGAGCCTCTTCAGACTTTGAAACAATAGCAATTTCAAACATCGTCTCCATAAGATAGCTTAAGGAAAATAGCTTTTGCATTTCTTCTCTATGTTGTTGATTTGAATGTTGTACATTTCGTCCTTCCATTCCTTTGAATTGCTATATCAAGGAAGAAATTGAATCTTGTTGCTCTTTTGGATATGATGGCTGTCCATATTATAGCATGGCTTCAAATGGAAGAGAATCATGGAAGGATGGCATACACTGGACTTGTTGTCCATATGGACTCCATTGATCCTCCCATGGTTGATTGAATGTATGCCATTGGTGTGGAGCAAAGACCGAAATGTTGGCTGTCCATATTGAGGAAGTCGATGCATATGAGGACATCTAGTTGCTGTTCCATACAAAATGAGGTTCGAAAGTAGTTGAACTTGAAAGCTTAATTCGTGAAATGGTTCCTCAACTTGAGAAGAATCATAACAAGGAAAGACATGTTGGAATTGGTGGGCATATGGCATCCATTGGTCCTTCCAATAATGGTTGAATACATTCCCTTGGTATAGATTGTAAGGCCAAGACATTGAGCTTTTGGAATGTTAAACAATTCTAAAAATGAGCTCAAGGGTGGAGTGGGTGGATGACTCAATTTGTTGCCAAATTTCTGCAAAAAACATAAAGAACAAAAGAATAATCAAAAGGAACAAATGCAAAAGATAAGAAGAAACAAGTAAATGAGTTGAATCAAAACCAAACGAAACAAACAACTAAGTTCTAAACTAACAAAAACAGAAGAAATCAAGAAAAACAGGGGCAGCAACATAAGAACAAATTCTAAACAAGTGACACATGTAAACATACTATTGGTAACAATTACTACAGCAACACACACAAGAACAACAACAATCCTAACCAAACAGCAAGTAGCGACACAAAATCAACTATCACACTTGCTAACAAGTATTCCTAACTCACTTATACTACCAAACACACTACAAAGTCAGTTTACAACTACAAAAATAGAGCCAAACAGAATTAGAAAGATCACAAAAACAAATTATAGTAGAAAAAGGTAAATAGAATGTAAAAGCCGTGTTCTCCGGCAACGGCGCCAAATTTTGGTGAAGCTTGTCGTGGCACTTTCAAAATAAACCTTACTAGACTAACATATAGCTAGGGAAGCAAGGATCGATCCCACAAGGAGCTCGTTACATTTCTCTATACACTCTTCACTATAATCAAACAACAAATCATAAAACAAAAACTAGAAATCTACTAAACAAAATGAGATGTAAACTAGTAGCTTGGATTTCAATCTCGAAACTAAGAAACTAAAGTAATAACAAGATCTACAACAAGTAATCAAAAGGAAACTAGAGTAATTGAGCTCCAATCTAGCCAGTAATCGTAATCAACTACAACTAATGGATCATTGATCCTTGATCTCCAATCTAATCATCCAATCCTATTATAGTTAGCATAGCCTAAGGTACTCCAGTTTTGCCTAAGCCCGATCACTCCTTAATCATTGAAGTTAGCAAGCTCAGTCACTCAATCTAACTCTTTTCCCTCGTAATCTACCTATTCCTTAGCGACTATAAGTTTAAATCATAAGAGAGCATTACGATCTAGAGCAATATTAGCTAACTAGAGCCATGTGAGCTCAGCGCATCTCCATGTACCTCTTCCCTTCAATTTCCCCAAATCTAATCTAAGATTTGGTTGCGACTCGGTTCTAAGCAAAATCTACAATTACAGATAGCAAATTGCCTAGAATAGCTAGTGAATTGAAGAAGCCCAAGCAATGTGGCCGTCATTACTCATGAATTCCCCAAAATCACTTGATCTCTAACACTTCCAAGATCAATTAGCTCAGCAAATTAAAGAATACAATAGAATTGAAAGCTTTAAGTTCAAGATCTTACCATTAATTGGAGAAGATTTACAATTACAAGCTAAATCGGATTAGAAATACTTAGCTTCTCATGGAAAATGGAGAAGTCTCCATAGAAATTGAAGAATTGCTTCAAAATCTCCAAAGAACCAAGCTTTTCACGTTTTGAAACTAATTCAAAAACTGCTCTTCTAAGAAGAACTAGGGCTATTTATAGTCTAACTAATAATTGTCAATTTCCTAATCTATCCTATCCTAAAACATGATTACAAAGTTAAGTGAAGGCAAAAGTGTCTATTTCAGCTCCTTAGCCCAGTTAATTAGCACATGGGAGAAATCTCGTGGCTTTGACTGAGTCAAATTCAAGTTTGAATTTTCTATTGTAATCATTCCCGCAAAAATCACATTTGACTTAACCACGTCAGAACTAGGCCATTGAGAGGCTCTCGCGTAGCCTCTAAATGGCTAGGTTTCTCTATTTCCTGACTTTTGAACTCGTGAACAGCCATTGAGAGGCTGTGTCAAAGACTCTCAGTGGCTCGAACTTTGTTCTTTGTTATAATCCCAAAATGGACTATTTTAACATGTATTTGCAATTTCTCCATTATTTCACCTACAATTGGAAAACACCTCAATTAGTGATTAATTAAAGTACTTAGGTATCTATTTCATCCAAATTATAATGCAAATACATGAACAAATTAGGCTCTAATAGCAGGCATCTGACCTAAGAAATTTGGTATCCTTACAAGTCAGTTTCGTTAAAGGTGCAGCAATTACGGAGAATCCATCCATAAATCTCCGGTAATATCTAGCTAACCCCAAGAAGCTTCGAATTTCTGTGGGATTTGTGGGATGTTTCCAATTGTTGATCTCCTCAATCTTGCTGGAATCCATAAATATACCTTCCCTAGTCACAACATCACCAAGGAATCCAACTTGTTGCAACTAAAATTGAAATTTGGAGAGTTTGGTATACAATTGATGCTTTCGAAGAGTTTATAGCACACTGTGAAGATGGTTGGCGTGCTCTCGCCGATTTCTTGAATAAACCAGTATGTCATCAATGATGACGATGACAAATCGGTCTAGATACGGATGGAACAGACGATTCATCAAGTCCATGAATGCCGCTGGAGTGTTGGTAAGTTCAAATGACATCACATAGAACTCATAATGTCCATATTTGGTACGAAAGGTGGATTTGTAGATATCTTCCTCTCGTATCTTCAACTGATGATAACCCGGTCGTAGGTTGATCGTGGAGAATATTCTGGCACCTCGAAGGTAGTCGAATAGATCATCAATGCAAGGCAATGGATTCTGCACTGTCACCGCATTTAGCTTGCGATAATCGATGCAGAGTCGCATTGAACCATTTTTCTTCTTCACAAAAAACACTGGGGCTCCCCAATGTGAAGTACTCGGTCAAATGAAGCCTTTCTCCAACAATTCGGTGAGTTGTTTCTTCAACTGAACAAGTTCAGTGGGTGCCATTCAGTATGGAGCCATGGAAATTGGTTCCGTACCAGGATAAACTTCGATAGGGAAGTCGAAGTCTCTTTCAAACGGCAAGCTAGGTAATTCATTGGGGAAGACATCTGGAAACTCATTCACTACCGGAATATCTTCAATGTTAGGCTCTTCCACTGAAGTATCTACTACATGAGCTAACAAAGCTTCACACCCTCTTCGTAGCAACTTACTTGCTTTAATGGTAGAGATGACATTCGGTGTACTTCTGCGCTGCCTGTAAAAGTCAATCATGTTGCCATCAGGTCGACGAATTCTCACTAAATGATGCTTATATTAGATCTAAGCATGATGTCTCCCTAGCTAATCCATTTCTAAGATGGCATCGAAGTCGGACATTTGCAGAGGAATCTAGTCCGCTTCAAAAATAAGGTTTTCCAACTTCACCTGACACGTTTTATACACCGTGTTCAGAACCATTCTCTCACCCAAGGGTGTATTCACTAATAACTCGTACCCCAAGGGCGATAATGGTCTGTTCGCATGCACGATGAACTGGGTATTGACATAGGACAGAGCAGCTCCAGTGTCCATAATCACATACGCCGATTAATTGAAAATAACTATCATGCCTAACGTCCAAAAATTTTCTAAAGTGGTTACTTTCGCTCCACAATCAGCTGCGAATGTGATAATTTCTTTACTTGCAAAAAATAACTACTCCTGAATATTTAAATATATACTTACCGGTGACTACGTCTGGACGAGCGTGAGCATCCTCTTGTGACATGGCATATACCTGAGTGTGCTGCTGCTACTATGGAGGTCGTCTCTGAGGTGCGAAACTGCTGCTAGCACCAGAATGCTGTTAAGAAGAAAAAGGGGCAACGTAGGAGTATCGCGTCGGCTGGAAAGGACGGAATCTTCCATAACTGCTTGGTCCTATCGGAGGCTGACCAAAACTCTGCCTGGGTGGTGCAGAGCCAGTAAGTGGGCACATATGCACTATGTGGCCCATACCTCTACATTGATAGCATCTGGGCCCAACCCTGCACGGGTCAGAATGGCTGCATCTGCAGTTTAGACACCGTGGTCCAGACTCTTCTCTCTTCTTCCCGAACCATCCCCTGATCATGGATCCAAATCCAAACTTTCCTTTCCCTCGACCACCATAGTGAGGTGGTGGAGGAGAAAGTGATATCTGTGGTGCTGAGAACTCGATTGAACTGTCTTTAGATACCCTACTGTAAGAGCCTATGCCCTGTGGCTTCTTCAACACCAGGTCCATAGATACTTCAGAAGATCGCTATCTGCTTGCACTCGATCCTCCAAGCCGATGCTAAGCAATCATGGCCTTGGCCCATAAGGCATTCTATCGATGCTACTCAAAAGTGACTCCAAGAGTAGGTGTCATCAGCTGTATAATCTCCCACCAAAGTCCGTTTACAAACTAAAGACCAAGGGCCTCCTCAGTGATGGACAGAAGATGATGTGACAGCCTCTCACTCGGTCCATGCTCCCTTATATCGGAGCATCGAGGACACCTCTCAGTCACTCAACTCCTAGGGGTCATATCATCAATAAATCATAATAATAATATTTCATATATTTCTTTGAAAACCCACCCTTAAATCAATTTCCAAACTAATGTGTGAGGGTGGACAATCCATTTCTTAAGTGCAAGCAATACCACTTTAGACAGTGTAGAAGCGGGGTCCGATGTCCATACATGTCCACTTACTGCCTCTGCACCTTCCAGACGGAGTTTTGGTCAACCTCCGGTAGGACCGAGTAGTTATGGAGGATTTCGTCCTTGCCAGTCGGCGTGCCACTCCTATGCCACTCCCTCTTCCTCTCAATAGTATTCTGGTGCTGGCAGCAGTTCCGCACCTCCGAGACGGCCCCCGCAGCAGTTGCAACATACCCAGGTCTGTGCAATGCCACAAAAGGACACCAATGCCCATCTAGATGTAGTCACCAGTAATTATATATTTAAATATTCATGAATAGTTATTTTTTGTAAATAAAGATATCATCAAATTTGAAGCTAATTGTGGAGTGAAAGTAACCGCTTTAGAAAATTTTTGGACGTTAGGCGTAGTAGTTATATTTGATTAATCGGCTTATGTGATTATGGACACTGAAGCTGCTTTGTCCTACGTAAATACATGCATGCGGATAGGCCATTATCACCCCTAGGGTATGAGCTATTGGTGAATACACCCTTGGGTGAAAGGATGGTCTGGAATACAGTGTATCGAAGATGTGCAGTAAAGTTGGAAAATCTTGTTTTCGAAGCGGACTTGATTCCTTTGCAAATGTCCGACTTTGATGCCATCTTGGGAATGGATTGGCTAGGGAGATATCGTGCTCAGATCTACTGTGAGCATCATTTGGTGAGAATTCCAAGACAAGATGGTAGCATGACTGACTTCTATAGCGAGCGCAAAGGCACATCGAATGTCATTTTCGCCATGAAATCAAGTAAGTTGTTACGAAGAGGATGCAAAGCCGTATTAGAGCATATAGTAGACACTTCAGTGGAAGAGCCTAACATTGACCAATAATAAATGAGTTCCCGGATGTCTTCCCCGATGAATTACCTGGTTTGCCGCTTGAGAGAGACTTTGACTTTCCTATTAAAGTTTATCCCTGTACGGATCCAATCTCTATGGCTCCATACCGAGTGGCACCCACTGAACTTATTGAGTTGAAGAAACAACTCACTGAATTATTAGAGAAAGGATTGATTCGACTGAGTGCTTCACCTTGGGGAGCCCCAGTATTGTTTGTAAAAAAGAAAGACGGTTCAATGCGACTCTGCATCGACTATCGCAAGCTGAATATGGTGATAGTGAAGAATAGATATCCATTGCCTTGCATAGATGATTTTTTTGACCAGCTTCGAGGTGTCGGAATATCCTTCAAGATTGACTTGTGGTCAGGCTATCATCAGTTGAAGATACAAGAGGAAGATGTCTACAAGTTTGCCTTTCGTACTAGATACAGACATTATGAGTTCTATGTGATGTCGTTTGGACTTACCAATGCTCCAACGGCATTCATGGACTTGGTGAATCATTTGTTCCATCCATATCTAGACCGATTTGTCATCATCTTTATTGATGATGGTTTAATCCAAAAATTGGTGAGAGCATGCCAACCATCTTCGCATTGTACTACAAACTCTCTAAGAGCACCAGTTGTATGCTAAGCTGTCCAAATGTCAGTTTTTGTTGCAGCAAGTTGGATTCCTTGGTCATGTTGCATCTAGGAAAGGTATATTTGTGGATTCCAGCAAGATTGAGGCGATCAACAATTGGAAACGACCCACGAATCCCACTGAAATTCGAAGGTTCTTGGGACTAGGTAGATATTACCGAAGATTCGTGGATGGATTCTCCGCGATTGCTGCACCCTTAACTAAACTGACTCGTAAGGATACCAAATTTCTCTGGACAGATGCCTGTGAAGAGAGTTTTCAAAAGTTGAAAAATAAGTTGATGACAGCACCTGTACTTGCCCTACCAGTGAGCGATAAGGAGTTCATCATTTACACCGACACATCATACGAAGGACTTGGATGCGTGTTGATGCAAGATGAAAGGATAATTGCTTACACTTCTTGTCAATTGAAACTGAACAAGGTTAAATATCCAATGCATGATTTGGAGCTTGCAGCCATAGTCTTCGCCTTGAAGATTCGGTGCCACCATTTATATGGTGAAACTTGTCCCATCTTCATCGATCACAAGAGCCTCAAGCACTTCATGAGTCAGCGTGATCTAAACATGAGGCAAACGAGATGGGTAGATCTCATCGAGGATTACGATCTTGTTATCGACTATCATCCCGGTAAAGCAAACGTGATTGCAGATGCCTTGAACCGGAATGCAGTTACTCCTTTGGTGACAATTAGAGATGTCGATCTGCCAGAGTTAGTGGAACTTAGGTCAACTGGAACCAGATTGGCCTACGATTCTCACGATGGTGTCCTGATTGCCAAGATTTTAGCTAGGCTGGTGCTAGATGATCGGATTTGTGATCTTCAAACTACTGATCCAAGTCAATAAGAGCTTCAGAAGTTGCAGTTGGGTGAACACTCTAAGCTTTCAGTTCGAAGTGATGGAGTTCTACTATTTAGAGGACGAGTTTGTGTGCCGCATGATCTTGACCTAAAAGGCACTATTCTTCAGCAAACTTATTGTTCTTCATTTGCCATGCATCCAGATAGTACTGAGATGTATTGAAACATTAAAGATCATTATTGGTGGCTTGGGATAAAGAGAGAAGTTGCTGAGTTCGTGGCTAGATGCTTGACATGCCAGCAAGTGAATCGGAAACGCTTGACATGCCAGCAAGTGAATCGGAAACCTTTCGAGACACTTCAACCTCTACAAATTCCTAAATGGAAGTGGGAACACATCACCATGGACTTTGTTACTAGTTTTCCATGCATCTAACGTGGACTTGCGGTGAGTGTCACAAGGCACCAAAAATAATCTCACTAATTTAACAAATAGCTAAGGAAGTTGAGGTCGAATCCCGCAAGGAATTATTAGGATCTATTGATACTAATGGAATTTAAGAGCGAAAAAAATTAAATTATCAATAGGGAGAATCAAGTAATCAATTCAAATCACAAGGTAAAGAAAGTATCTAAATAGCAGTAACAAAGATGAATTAATGAATTAAGCCCCTAATCTATTGTAAAACTAATCCTTCAATTGAACAATTTATCCTAGACTTACAAAACAGTTATTTTCCCCCATCAAATTGGCTAATCTAATCGATTAGAGTCCAGCCTCATATCAATTAACCTTTCCTTAAGCATGGATGAACAATTACTCTAGTTTCATTATCAACCCCTTCTTCTTTTGCTAACCCAAATCCCAGCAATTCAAATTTAAGCATATAGGTGCATTAAACATTAGAAAGGTATTAATTAGCACTAACATCAATATGCCCAGCACATATCAATTAATTAGCATCTTCAAATCCCCTTCGGATATAATCAATACATCCAAATGCTACTAAATCTTAAGAATTCCCTAGATGAAAGTTTGGTATTCAAAGATTAGCAAGCAATTGAATCACCTAATCAATTATTTGCACTAATCAATCAAGCAACTCAATAGACAAGATAATCATCTAGCTAATCATCTTCTAATTGCATGGATTAAAAGAACAATCAATGGGTAGGAAATTTGATTAATAATAAGAGTCTCACAATTGCCCAAAATCAAAGAATCAATTCATACAATAGATTAGAGAATAGAAAAGTTTAGCTACACATAGTGATAAAAAATAATCACACAGATTCAGAGTATTCTCCTTTTCCAAACGTTACCTCTTATCCTTCTAACTAACTTTATAAATTCCTCTCTCATCTCTCTTCCAACCCTTCTCTTTCTTAACAATTAAATGTATTGTAATTACAATAAACTACTAGGGTTACAAGGGAGATGAGAGATAGAGACTAGGGGTAAAATAAGAATTTCGTTCTTGAATGGCTACTGTGACTAACAAGTTAGGCCCACCAAATCATCCTCAAAATGCATGCACACGAATGGCCTTGATGTCAGTCGAATCTACCTTATCCGTCGACATCTAGGATATCATACGTCGATGGATCAGTTCATTTTTGCATTTCTAGGAAAGGTGTCGCGATCATCCTTTGACATCTAGGTGCCCATATGTCAATGGATAATCGGGATTTCTTCAATTAATCATTCCTGCTAGAGGGATCCGTTGATATCTAAATACTTATCCGTCGATAGATCATCACGTGAGTGAGGAGTTTGGTGTTGTCATGCCTACCCGTCGACATCTAGGTGGCCATCCATCGACAGGCCTTGTTGAACTTTTGCTTCCCATAACTTATCCCATGATTCAACTCTATTTTAGCCCCATTTTCGTCAGTTCTTCCAATTGCACCTTTAAAGTGAAAATTGATCAAAATTAGTATTTCATGATGTTGAAAAGAAGAAAAATGGAGAATGTTGAGATATAAATAAAGAGTTAAAATGGAGTTCAACAGTGATCGTGGACCGGCTCACCAAGTCGGCACATTTTTTCCCAGTAAGCATGAGATGGAGCGTAAACCAATTCGCGCTGCTTTATATGAATGAAGTGGTTAGACTCTTTGGAGTTCTAGCTTCCATAGTTTCGAATCGAGATCCGAGGCTCACTTCATAGTTCTAGAATAGCTTTTAGCAAGAAATGGGAACCCAACTCTGCTTTAATACCGCTTTCCATCCACAGACTAATGGCCAGTCAGAGCGCATCATTCAGATATTAGAGGACATACTGCGAGCATGTGCGCTCGAGTTTACTAGTGGATGGGACATCTATCTATCTTTAGTGGAGTTTGTATACAACAATAGCTACCAATCTCGTATTGGTATGGCTCCGTATAAAGCCCTGTACGGAAAGAATTGAAGAACCCCATTGTACTAGGATGAAGTGCGAGAAAATCGAATCCTTGACAAAGTAGGAATTGAATTCACCACTAAAAAGGTGAAATTTTTTCGAGACTTATGGCAGCCCAGGATCGAGATCAGAAGTATGCACAATGAAGGAGGACACCTTTGGAGTTCCAAGTGGAAGATCAAGTTTTCTTGAAGATCTCTCCTTGGAAAGGTGTTATCACATTCTGCAAGGCAGAAAAGCTGAATCTGAGGTACATAGGTCTATTCCTTATCACCAAATGGATTGGACCAGTGGCGTATCACTTGGAGTTGCCACATGACATGGCCAGGATACATGATGTCTTTCATGTATTTATGCTTCGGAAGTATGTACCTGATCCATTGCATGTTCTTCAGACTCCAACAGTGAAGCTAAAGAAAAGTCTGAGCTTCAAGGTTCGACCTATAGCCATATTGGATCAAGAGACTCGATCCCTGAGGAACAAATCGATTCCTTCGATACGAGTATTGTGGAAAAGCTTGCAAATCGAGGAGCAAACTTGGGAGCCCAAGAGAGATATGAGACGTGACTTTCCACAACTGTTCGAGGATTAGTTTAATTTAATTTTAGGGACGAAATTTCTGTAAGGGGGGAGAGTTGACAAGCCCAGACCTAGTCCTCACGTGTCAAGTTGTGAAATTGTATAAAGTTGTGAAGTCAAGAAATGAAATTGGACTTCCTTTAGACATTTTGAACTTCCTCTGCTCAATTTTTGGACTTATAAACCCTAATTTATAGCCAGAGTTGGTGGGGCCCATTTGGGCACATAAACCTATGCAAGTGGGGCCGAGTTGACAAAAGCAACTCATTTTTGGTTGACTCTGGCACCGGACCTCGACCAAGTCCGGCGCCCAACTTGTTGAAATAAAGGGTGGTCGGTTGCTCGACCCCCTTTATTTCCTCATTTTCTCTTCTTCTTCACTTCCATCTGAGCTCTTTTCAAATTCCCTCACTTCCAATACTTCAATCCCTCTTCAAACACTCTTATAATCATCGTCATCAACTTTGTTGGCCTCCAAGAAGATCAAAAACACCAAAATCATCATGTTTTCTTCAAATCTCCAAAACTGCCAACTTGGAGACATTTTGTTCTTCGAGCTATATCTTTTAATCCAACCATGGGCTTTGGCTGATTCTTTGGTATGTTGTTCTAGACTCTTAAGCTTCAATTTGACTGCTTATATGCTTGATTTCGTTGTGTAAGCTAAAAGAAATGTTGGATTGAAGATTGAAATTCATTTTGCTCAAGAACACTTGCACCCTTAGTGTTTTGATTCAAAATTCTTGCATAATCAGTTGTTTAATTTCATTTTTGAAGCTATATGTTCTTAGTATAAGTGCTTCAGATTGGTTGTTTCGAATTTTATGCGATTTGGTGTCAAATTGAGCTTAAACTAAGCTTAGAAAGTAGCTTGGCTGATTCTTAGCCAAACCCAGAGCATATCCGGCACCGGACTTACCCGGATTGGGAAATTTCCCAATTTAGGTCGAAGGGCAAAATAGTCATTTTGCAACCCTAGACCCCAATTGACTTCCGACTTGTCCAATTTAGTTTTGAGACCCTAGAAACCCTAATTAGCTCATGCGTTGGTATTGATTATTAGTCGAATGGCTTTATTAATCAAATTAGATTTTAATTTGATTATTTAGGTATGTGATTTTACGCAATTGATCAGTAACGTTCGAGCTAAGGCATTCAAGGGGATTATTCGGGAGTATACAAACCTCCCTTACTTGTGAGTGGCTTGGATTATAGTGGTTGACCACTGAGGGTCAACCAATTTTCTAATTGCTTTATTAACTGTTTTATTAAATGCTTATAACATTTTGGGATACGGATTGTTCACCCTCACACAAGAGTTTAGAAATGGACTTAAGAGTGGGTTTTCAAAAGAATATATAAAATGTTATTATTATGTTTATTGATGATATGACCCTTGGGAGTTGATTGATTGAGAGGGTTCCTCAGTGCTCCGATTTGAGGGAGCGTGGACTGAATGAGAGGCATGCATCGACATAGCCATGGACCGCCTATTAAGGGGCACAGTGAGTGGAGACCCTAGGAGAGGCAAGTAGGGAAGCTCGCCAAGGCTCGATGTAGCTGTGTTCCACCACAACGTCTGCAAACGTCAAGGGAACGAGCCAAAGAGTAAAAGAAAAGGATTTGAGATATGAGTTAGCCTTTGACGGTCCAGCTGGGCACCCCAGTGCACGGATGTACCTTTGGGACGATTTTAGATGCCAGCCCATTTATGATATTTGATATTTGTTTTGGTGTAAGATTTCATATGATTTTATTAAATGGTTTATTAAATGAGTTTTGGATTATTTCATATCTCCAGCCTGAGGTGATCGGCCATTATAACCGGGTCCCTCACTGCGTACATATATATTTGTACTCATACCATTCACCTGTTGTTGTCAGGTCATCAGGCTTTGGACGACAGGTGTCCCAGTGGATAGTGATCCCGGTATCTCACTATGGACACGATTTTATAGGTTCTACCTAAATCCCTTGTAAATCCTGGCTCCGGAATAGTATTGCATATTATTATACTATTATTTCTTTTCGCCGCATATTTGCATTGTAAAACGTGCCACTTATATTATATAACTATTTTATGATATTTTCTATATTATTTCTTATATGTTTTCATATATTACTTGCGTACACCTTATTTATGCCTTGTACGATCTTGGATAGCCCGCCTTTCGAGGCACGCATTTCGAGGTAGTACGGGCAGTTGTCATATGGCCGAGCCCTTGGGTCGGGTCATGACAATTTGACCATACGTACTCTGGACCATTGTACACTTGGAGTAACAACAGACCAGAATCCCTTTTTGCAAGAAAACTTGATAGGGTCCTGATTAATCACAACCGGTTGGAAGCTTTTGGTGAATCAATAGTTGATTTTCTTACTCCTAAAATTTCATACCACTGTTTGGTAATAGTAAAGATGAATGAAAGATTAGTCATCCCCCTAAGCCTTTCAAATTCTTCAATTTTTGGACCAAACATTGTGAGTTCATGAAGCTAGTTGAAAACTCATAGAGCACTCCAGTGATTGGTAGCCCATTGTTAAAACTGCTCCGAAAGCTTAAGAGGTTGAAACCAATCCTAAAGTAATTTAATCGACAGTACTTTGGAAAGATTTTTGAAAGAGTAGCCAAAAAGAAAGCTGAAGTGGATAGTGTTCAACTCAAAATACTGGAAGGCAATATTTCTACAGAATTAATGGAAATACAAAAAGTGAAGATTATTGAATTAAAAGAGCTTTTAGCTGCTACAGAGAGCTTCTACAGGCAAAAGTCTCGCATTCAATGGATAAAAGAGGGGGATTTTAATACTGGTTTCTTTCACAGATCAATCAAAGTGAGAGCAAGGAAGAACACAATTAGATCCCTGATTAATGCTGAAGGGAAAAAATTAAGCACTCATGAACAAATTTCTGAGAAGCTGTGCAGTATTTCAGGAAGCTATTAGGTGAGAGAGATAAAAATATTAGAGGCTGCTCTGTTGAAACTCTAAGGATGTGATGAAAACAGTTGTTCCATGAGACTTAAAACAAAAGCTTGTTTCTACAGTCACTAAGGAAGAAGTTAAATCAGTAATATTTAGTATGGATGGGGACAAATCTCCAGGCCCTGATGGTTTCACAGCTCACTTTGTCAAAACTTGCTGGAACATAGTTGGCAAAGGTGTGACAGATGGCCTTCTTCATTTCTTCAAAACTGAGGAACTAATCCCTGCTTTTAATTCAACAATCATTACTTTAGTTCCCAAAGTTCCCAATCCAAACAGTATATCAGATTTCAGGCCTATCTCATGTTGTTCGATTATTTACAATTGTATAACCAAAATAATTGCTGATAGATTGAAGAACACCCTCCCTCTTATTGTTTGTAAAATCAGAGTGCTTTCTTTGTGGGGAGATATCTTATTGACAATGTCATCATGGCTCAAGAGTTGGTTTGTGGATATCACAGAGCTAATCTTTCTCCTAAGTGTGCTCTAAAAATTTATCTAAGGAAAGCTCTAAAAATTTATCTAAGGAAAGCTTTTGATTCCTTAAACTGGTCCTTTGTTTTTAATCTTCTGAAGGCCTTAGAGTACCCTGATTATTTCATTAATTGGGTTAAAGCATGTATTTCTACTCCTAAATTCTCTATTGCAGTTAATGGAGGGTTGGCTGGATATTTTAATGGTGCTAAAGGAGTAAGACAGGGAGATCCCATCTCTCCCTATATATTTGTATTGGCGATGAATGTCCTGTCAAAGCTTTTGGATGTAGCTATGGAGTATGGAGTTTGCTCATATCACCCTAAATGTAAGAAAATAAAGCTCTCACCTTTGTTTTGCGGATGACCTATTAATCTTTACTTAAGGTACCTATGAGTCAATGTCAAAAACCTTCTTCAGTTCTTTTACACTTGCACTGGACTACAAATGAATTGTTCAAAAGTGAAATTTATTGTGCTGACATACACACAGAAGATCTAGCAGAAGTTATATCTGTTACTGTATTTACTATTGGCAAGCTACCAGTCAGGTACCTTGGAGTTCCTCTTGTAGCTAAGGGACTAAGTGACAGAGATTGCAAGCCTCTTGTTGATAAGATACTTGGGAGAATCTCTAGCTGGGCCGCTAAATACCTATCGTTTGCTGGAAGAATGCAGTTAATTCAGTCTGTTCCTTTTAGCATTGGAAATTTTTGGTGTCAAAATTTCTTATTGCCCCAGTCAATAACTAGATTATAAAAGCTTGTTCCAGTTATTTTTGGAAAGGGAAAGAAGGCTCTAGTAAGGGAGCCAGAGTAATTTGGGATACAATTTGTCATCCAAAATCTGAAAGAGGCCTAGGAATTAAAGATCTTAAGTTGTGGAATAGGTGTTGTGTTCTGTGCAATCTCTGAGTCTTATTTGTGCAGGCAGGATCCTTTTGGGTGGCATGGGTTCAAGCTTATGTTCTCAAAGACAGGCAGCTGATGGAGATACCTATTCTTCAAAGATACAGTTAGAATCTGAAAATTCTATAACTCAGAAAGCTAGCAACAAAATTCGTTCAATTAGATGGAACTTGGTATATGCAAAGTCTCAAGTTCAAAGTAGGAGCTGCATATGAAAAGTTGAGACATAAAGAAATTAAGGTTGCATGGCATAGAGTTTTGTGGTTTAAATACCATACACCAAAGCATGTAATAATCTCCTGGATGGCAGCTTGTAGACTTTCCCAACATGTTGGAAATTGGCGTCTGGTTTTTACTTGGTTGATAACAAAGTGTAAAGGAAAAGCTCTCATCTCTACGGTTCTTAGACTTGCTTTGGGGGCATACTGCTATTTTCTTTGGAAGGAAAGAAATAGCATAATATTTGGAGGACAAGCGAAGGACACATATGCTATATTTGAGCAAGTCGCAGAGGTACTCAGGTTGAGACTGAATGGCTTAGATAATATTCAAGGAGACTATATCAACAAGATGCTAGTTCAAAACTGAAACCTTTGTATTAGTTGCATTTGAACCACTAGTTGTAATTGTTGTAACTTTTGTATCGTTTCTTTTATAGAGCATTGATCCCCTGTAAACATTGTAGCAGGTTTCTCCTGCTTATTGGAATGAAATAAAAAACATTTGCGTCCAAAAAAAAAAAAGAATATAGCTATCCTGTCTAACAGGCGCTCAGGCAAGGGGCTAGTGCAGAGATACAAGCAAAGGTCCACTGCCTATACATGCATTGCTACTGAACTAGTGATCCCCAACTCAAAATTTCTTTCTCTTTAGCAGACACTGTATGTTGCAGCAGACAATCTATGTTTGAAGTAGCAGTGCTTAAGCACATGCCTATTAACATAGGACGGAACTTTGGTGTAGTTCTTTAGATGCATTTCATATAGTATCCAATATAATATTACCACGTATCCTTTTATATTATTAAGCATTTAACTCTCTTTCATCTTTTGTTAAATGATTAGGAACACTTGATAATATCTTATTAGATAATTATATGAAATGCACCTAAGAATCCACACCTAAATTGTAGCCATTAACATAAGGATTTGAAAATAAATAAATAAAGAGAGTTCTGTATGCGGTACATCTGATAGTCGTATCAAACAATCCTCCCAACGGCAAACATTTATGTAGCAAAAAGAAAAAGGGTAAAAGTCACATTGAACTTACAACACAAGACTGCAGCCTATTTAACCACCGCTCACTGCCAAAAATATAAGTAATCAAACAAATCTTTTTTATTATTAATCTCTCTGTCTCTATTTAACTGTCTTTTTTACTCAAATAATTTTAACTTTGATCATTAATTATAAATTATATATATACATAGTTAAATTTTAAAAATATATTTTGAAAAGTTTAAGATTTGTATGTTTTCAAATTTGTTCTCTAAAAAATTTATAATTTTATTACAAATAATAATCAAAGTTAGAGTTATTTTGATTAAAAGGAAACAGTTAAATAGAGATAAATGAAGTAATATTTTATTTTTATTCTTAAAAGTCAAAGGGAAAAAATAAACTACAAATCGCAAGATTAGAAAGGGACAACACATCATCAAGGACTTGATGTCTAATCAATGGCGCTGGCAAACAAGAAGAGTATACTCTGCAAAGGATCTATGAGTTCTGGGATTTCAACGTCCGGTAAAGATCAGTAGCAATAAATATATAAGAAATAAGAAGAAATGAACACTAGAAGAAAGGGAGATGATAAACAAAATAGTTGGTAATTACACCACTAGCACGATAGTAGCAGAATAAATGGAACAAATTAAACAGAAAACTTTTAGTGAAATTACGTAATGAAGTAAAGAATGCAGCGTACGGGTCTCATTGATGAACTTGAAAAGACTCTTTTGACCAGCTTGAAATTGTCATAGAATGTGGTGATTTTTTTATAGAATTATTTTCTTATAGAAAATGGAAGACTAACCTATCAGCTATCTGACCGTTGCTGCATTGCCTTGTCATATAAAATTTTGTTGGAGATTCTAATTTTTTTTTTTTAATTTTTTTTCTTTTGTCTAGGTGGATTCTGTATTGTTCTTCGGATTATGTTCGTATGTTGTCTTATGGTGGATGACAATCATTCCAACAAATCCAACAATTTCATGCATCAACAAATGCAGCCTTGATGACAGCCTAATAGTAAGCAAATGGATGGAGAAGTAATATTTCCAAAACTTGATATGCAATTACAAATAAGACAAATGGCATTACTAGAGAAGAGAAATTCAGATATCTGCCGGATTGTCAATTAACAGTTTAGAAGAGGTTCAGCCTTTCAAAAACCATAAAACAAATGGAGGTGGGATGACAAATTAAATGATAATCAACAGAACAAGAAAAAGAAAAAAAATATAAAAAAATCTAATACAAGAAAAAAAAATGCAGATCCAACAAACTTGTAAGAAAATATATCCCAGGCATTAAGTTCAAAAAGGCAAATGTTCCACTTGAGAAATGGACAAATTGTTAAAAGTATTCACCAAACAAGAAGACAAAATGGGTTTCATCAATTCTATTTCCAATTTTTTTTTTTTAAAAAAAAGCAATTTTAGGATAAAATATATTACAATAAGTTCACATATTCTATACTTTTTGGACCATTTCCGAGTGAGCAGATCTAAACCAAATAAAAATTTGAAAAAAAGAAAATGAAAGACATAATAATCATCAATAACTTGATTAAACAGCGCGTTAAATGTAAAAGTAAAACATAAAGAATTTACGTACTGAGAGTACATGATAAATTTGAAAAACAGCTATCTAAAGAAAAAATTATCATATTATAATAATAATAATAAAAATAATCACAGAAAGCAAAAAATGATATACCTAAAGAGCTAAAAGAAATTCGAACCTTCAAATCTTGAAAGATTTATTGATCGGAAGACTAGAGAGAAAGAGAGCGGGAAATGAGACAGAACGTTTAGGAAGTGTTATTGTTATCTACTAGGTAATGACCTGCGTGCTATGCGGCGTGCAATGAAGAGAAAATTAGTCTATCTGAGAGACGATCATAACAATGTAGATAGAGTGGGAAACCAATGTATTATTTTCATTTTCTATTACGAGTCTTTATATTTCTTCTTGTAAATATATTTTTTTCCCTTTCATATAGCTAAGCTTTAGGCTTACGTTCCTAGAGGCTTAAGTCTCTTTGAACCTAGTATATATATATATATATATATATTGTATATGTCATATATCAAATTATCAGAAAATTCACAATCCTCTTATGGTATCAAGAGCCTAGTTTTTTTTTTTCTTTGCCATTTGAATTTTCCACCACCTAGCCGCCTAAACTTTCAGCCACAAAACTTTCAGCCTTTCAGCCACATGCAATGCCTGACAACAAATCTTCTTCCAAAGATGAACCCGATTCTTCAACTCCATATTTTATTCACCATTCTGATAGCCCAGGTGCCTCATTAGTCACTCAAGTCTTAATAGGGGATAATTACCCCACTTGGAGCCATGCAATTACAATGCCTTTTGAAGCCAAAAACATGTTAAGCTTTATTGATGGCAGCATCAAAGAACCTTCTGCTAGTTCTTCACTTTTTCCCCAACGGAATCGTTTGAATAGTATGGTTTTATAATGGCTTCTCAATGCTATGTCTAAGAAAATAGCCAGTAGTGTGATTTTTATGAAAAATGCTTCTGATGTTTGGACTGATTTTTGTGATCTTTTTTCCCTACAAAACGCCTCTCGTATATATGAGATTCAGCATTCCATTGCCACTCATACGTAGAAGAATAACTCAATAGCAGTTTACTACACCACTCTCAAAAGCCCTAGGGATGAATTAGCCATTTATAATGTCTATCCCAATTGTTCTTGTGGTGCACTTTAAGATATTAATGCTATTCAACAGCGAGATCGTCTGATCCAATTTCTTATGGGACTCAATGACTCATATGCTCATTTGCGGAGTCAAGTCTTGGTTATGCATCCGTTGCCCTCCATCAGCAAAGCATATTCACTTGTTTTGCAAGAAGAAAGGCAACGATTGATCAATATCTCGACTCCAACTATGCATCAAGATAAATCTGCTATGGCTGTTATCAACAGTTCTCCTTCTTCTAGTCGACCAAAAGGGAGCAGGCCTTTTTATCATTGTGATTTTTGTGGACATGATGGACACTTAGAGTCACGTTGTTTTCAAAAACCAAGAAATCCAAACTATAGAGCCGACAACACTCAAGTCAAAAGTGAGCAATCGGTTTTGAAATCCAACCGAGGTCAATTTCTTCAGTCAAAGCATAATACCAATCACAGTCAAGGTAGCAATAATAGAACTGCTACAACAGTAGTTGACCAAGGCAATTCTAGCTCTACTCATGGCTCACCTTTCACTTTGGAACAAATCGAATAGCTTTTAAGCCTCATCTCATCAAGTAACTCTAAATTGTCAAATCCTTTAGTCAACTTTACAGGTATTGTTTCTTGTTTTTCCTCTAAAAATAGTGATTCTTCGATTGTTGATACTGGTTGCAGTTGACACACTTGGACCTAATTCGTACAAACAGAATAGTGTAAGAAGGCATACTAAGTCAACAATACGTCGGTCTGGATGTGTCTAATTAAGAAGAGAAGTAAAGCTTAAGATAAGACGGAGTTAGAAGATGAGATAGGTGACCATGCCTGGAAACACCAAAGTGGACTTCTTTAAGTCCACAGCCAATGGATTGGACGTCCATTGGTGAATAGGTCGGTGGATTAGGCCAATGATCAAAATTATGAGAGGTTAAAAAGATGAGAGAAAGTCTGGCCTAGGGCCCGAGTAGACCCAGCGTCAAACTCCCATATAAATAGGGGGAGGCCGAGCCTCTCGCCCTCATTTTTCATCATTTCTCATTTCTCTCATTCTCTTTTCTCTCATTTTCTCTCTCGGAGCAATTTTGTACTTTTGGCCGATCCGGACAATCCGACTGAAAGATCAAGGTGAGTTTCTAATATGTTGTTCTACTCACCTTGATCAACATTTTTCTAAGTTTTCACGCATTTCCATGCATTGATCTAGGAGAGATCCAAGCTCAAGGTTAGGTTTAGCTTTTTAGTTAGATTTTAAGTTTAGATTTGAGATCCAGGAACTTTGCGCTTGTGATTCTCGTTTCTGTTTCGGTAAACGTGTCGTGGGAGGCGAGAGGAACATCCATCTCGATTTTCGACCTAAACCATGGACTGAGGGGCTTGAAATTCGAGGAAAAACCTCGGTTCCTGAGGTTGGCAGAGGGCTCCTGAGCGGGAGAGACCATTTCAAGGCCTCCCGCGCGGGAGTGCCCTGCTGGCCGAGTCTGAGTGGGAATGGGCGGTAGCCCACTTCCCCCACGTGGGGCTTGGACCAAGTGCGGCCTAGTCCACGTGGGAGGGCCTGCTTGGCCTAGACTATAGCCGGGCTAGGCCCGGGCCTGGCCCAGCCAGCATGGGAGGCCCATGGGCCCCAAGGGGGCATTTTGGTAATTTTTATTCAAGTGTCCACTTTTTACCTCGAAACCTCCCGGACACTTTTCTAAGCCCCAAAACACTTCTAAACACCGTTTTAGGTCATGTTGGAGTCTCATAGGTGCATTCATAATTGTTTATGAATGCTAACGCGTATTTTTGTGTATTAGGGCTTCGGATGAATTGAGTGCGGCGATGCTCCAGACGTTAAAGCTACATGGAGCGCTTGGGAGTATACTAACCTCCCAACATTGTGAGTGGCTAGATTTCAGTGCCTAGCCACTAGGGTAAAATATTTTCAAAAGATAAATTGTTTTTCAAAGATTTTACAGATGTTTTTCAAAGGAAGTTGGAAGAGATCCAGTCAGCCCAAAATCACGAGAGGTGAGATATAGGAGAATCATTTAAGGATGTGAAAAAGATTGATAAGAGAAAACCTTAAAGGATTTGAGGGTGGAAAAAAGAAAGAGTAAGGAAAGAGGAATAAGAGAGAAGCCATTCTTAGGAAACGATGAGGAGGAATAAGGCAAGGATAACAAGACAGAAAATGAGGGAAGAATGAAAAGAGATCATATCCAAATGGTTAACGAGTAGTACGTCCGTCACTGCTTGTCTGACCATTGGATGCCAATGTTAAGAAAGGATATTGGAGAAAGAAGAGAAAGGAAATGAAGATGGAGGAAATGAGAATAAAGAAAGAGATAAGCTAGAAACCTCCATTTCTAAGAGGATTAAGGGTGAGGAACCCCTTATTAATTGATGGATAATGAGAGTAAGAAGAAGGAGATCTCCCAAGGGATAACAAAAAATAATTTTGACAAAGTCAATAGGAAATAAGCAAGTAGAGAGAGTGGAATGCACGTCAATGGTGGGAGTACATGCATGTGTGCAAATAAAGAGTATGAAGAGAATATTCTTCAGAACTGAAAGGACGTCACCATAAGGAACTGGTGAGAAAGAAGAAGGAGAAATGGAAAAGAGAAGAAAGGCAAACCCTTAAACAAGGGATAAAAAAAATGTTATGATGCAGTGTAGAAGCTTTCTTAATAAAGAAAGAAAGCATAAAACCCTAGGTAATAAAAATCCTAGGTTAATCAGAGAAGAATAAGACCTAAGAAGAAAGAGAAACTTAGTTCAGTTGATGAACTAAGTTTTGGTCAACTAGGAGTAGAGCCTTAAAAGAAGAAATGCATAACATAGCACTAGAAAATTTCAACCTTAAATAGCAATAATTTCATAATGAATCATAGGTTAATAACCCCAAAATGACTAAGTAGAGCTAGTAAAGAGAAAAACATAGGAAAATTAGGATTTAAGACAAAACCTAGGTAGATAACCTAGGGATAGGTTAAAGAAAAGGAATAAAAAGGGGATTAAAAAATACTAAAAAGAGGACTAAGAAAGATCTAGTGAAAGAAATTGCATAAAAGACTTAGAAACGGATATTAGCTAAAGAAGGTCGAGCATAATGAACCCTAAATTCGAGTCAAGCTAAGGCACTACATCATACTATGATTGGTCAAGAAAGAAAAAATAAACAAGGATTATTGGAGGCCAGAACTGAGGAGCAAAAAGGGGGCTAAGGATATAAATTGGTGAAAGGAAAAGAAAACCCTGGCTACTTGATTTTGGAAGAACAGAACAAGAGGATTAAGAATGTAAATTGGTGAAAAGAGAGGAAAGGAAGGCCCTGATAATTAAGGTCATAAAGAAGAGAGTATGAGATTGGATAGAAAGAAAAAAAATGGGAGAAAACATAAGAGAAAAAGCACTAGAAGGAAACGAGTGAATGGAGATGATTATATCCTAATGAATGATGGGTAGTAATGGATGATATCAATAAAGAATGAATGGAAGAGAAGAAAAGAGAAATAAAGAAGTGAGGATACCAAAGGATGATGGTGTAAACAAGGTGAAAGGATGATGATGATAAGAATAATGATGATGATGGAGATTTAAAGAATAATCAAACCTAAATGATAAGGAAAGTGGATCGACCTAAGTAAGAGTCGAAGATAGAATGAGGATAAAACAAGGATAAATAAAATGATGATTGAAACTGGAGAAGACAAATAGGTGAAGGCATGTCAAAAGAGTGAAATAGAAGTAATTAAGAGTAAGAAGTTGAGTATGGAAGATAAGTTGAATTTTTAGAATGAGGGGAGTAGACCAACTTTGAAGATAACCTCCCCGAAGAATAATAAGTGAAGAAAGGACGTGGGAGATGGAGTTAGCTTGGTGCGGGCAAGATTGTGAGGCAATGGAGAATAGAGAAAGGTGTTGTCCATGATAAATAAACCATGGTATTGAAGAAAAAAGAAGAGATATCAAGGAATTAAGAGCTGAAGATGACTGAGATAAAGGAAACCCACATGTGAAAAGCAAGAGATGAGGGAACTGAGACAGAAAATATGACAAAAGAGAACCTCGACTACTCAATGGAAGGAGTATGGGAATAAGGAAAGAACTTGATTAAGCTCATGAACTTCTATGAGCACAGCCAACATAAGGAGAAGAAAGGAAATTCTAACACGCAAGAGGAGTAAAGGTATTAGAAGAAAAGAGAAATAAGGATAAGGATGATGAAGAAAGCAAAGAAAAGGAAGAATGAAGCCAAGCTAAAGGAAACCTTGGATAAGACGTGAAAGATCACGTAAATCAAAGTTAAGGAGTATGAAGAAGTGCAAGGATATGGAGATAACCATAAGGAAAAGGATATGGACATTACAAGAGCTGCAGATGATGCCTAAAGATGGCAATGGACCAGAAAGAGGGTCAAGTTAAGTGAAAGGAGGGGAAACCACAAGAGAGAAACATGAAGATGAAGAAGCTACAAAGAATGCAGCATGAGTGTGATGCACGTGGATTACGTTGTTCCACGTTGACGAGAAGGCAAGAGAAGATGGACCTCACAATGGACTGTGGGCGAGTGAAAACAGAGAAAAGAATAAAGATGGGGATAAGGAAAACCCCAGACAGTACTGTTGATGAAAGGTGGAAAAGAAATCAACCATTACCAATAGAGCTAATGTGAAGAAAGGAGGAATAAAGAAGAGAAGCACGTGATACTTTCTGAACTGAACCCTCTAAGGGAGAAAGACGAAAGAAAGCCTAAGAGGTTAAAGAAATGGCATGAATGGGTATGAAGTCAAGGCTCAGGTATGGGTGGCTTACGAGCCATGTGAGGCATCCCCAAGAGAGGAGAGATCAGAGATCGAGATCTTAAGGATCTCTGTGATGCCACTTGAGAGGACCGACCCAAAGTGTGACTGGGGTGTGCATGAGGCCATCCAGAGTTTTCCATCCCAGAGAGGATGAGAGATAAGATGAGATGGGCCGTGGGCCCTGTATGTGATGAAAGGGGCCAGGGGCCCTGTTTGAGATAAAGATGGGCGGTTAAAGAGTGTGTCAGAGTGTGAGAGCCGATAGGGCATGATCTCTGATTCCTCTAAAATGATATGGCCGAGTGTGGGCTAGTGTGTACAGGAGCTCGACTCATATGCCATGAGATTGAAATGGAGGAAGATTAGAAAGAGAGAGAATGAAGTAAGGGACGAAGCGAAGAAGCAAAACCAAGGTGAGGGGGAAGACTATTAACTCACCACATCCTCGCTGCGAAGGCGATGGAGTTAAGCTTAGGTCTTTTCGAATAGCTTGGTTACAAAGATGAGTACAAGACCATGAAGCGGCGAGAAATGCGTCGGACTATTGACCTCAAAGTGAGAGGCAGTGACAAGGAGAAAGGGAGAAGAGACTCCTAAGAAGAGTAAGAGGTGTGGAACCTCAGGAGTAACAAGAGGATAGTCTCGTCAAGAGAGACTTGGAGGATGAGACAAGGTCAAAGCAAGAAGATCGAGTAAGCATGGCTGAAGTGGAGGAAGAACCTCCAAGTGACACAATTGGAGTGGAGAAAGCCTAACCCATAAAAGGATAAGGGTAGGCTTTACTAAGGAAAAAAATGAGGTTTAAACTCAAGAGTAGAAGGGCGATGAGGCCACTCTTGAGAAAGAGAATGATCAGAGTGCACAGTAAAAGTGTGGTGGACTTCAGCAGGGAATAATGATGCGAACACTATTCAAAATTGAAAGGAGGGCTTGAATTAGAAGCCAAATCTCCTCAAGCTACCTCAGTTGATTTTGAGGACGAAATTTTTAGAAGGAGGGTAAAGTTGACACACCCGGACCTAATCGGACTTTTTTGTACAAACGAAATAGTGTAAGACGACGTATTAAGTCAACAATACGTCGGTCCAGATGTGTCTAATTAAGAAGAAAAGTCAAGCTTAAGATAAGACGGAGTTGGAAGATGAGACAGGTGACCATGCATGGAAACACCAAAGTGGACTTCTTTAAGTCCACAACCAATGGATTGGACATCCATTGGTGAATTAGTCGGTGGATTAGGCTAAGGATCAAAATTATAAGAGGTAAAAAGAGGGGAGAAAGTTTGGCCCGGGGCCCGAATAGACCTAGTGTCGGACTCCCCTATAAATAGGGTGAGGCCGAGCCTCTCCCCCTTATTTTCTCTCATTTCTCTTTTCTCTCATTTGCTCTTTCGGAGTAATTTTGGACTTTTGGTTGATTCGGACAATCCTACCGAAGGATCAAGGTGAGTTTCTAATATGTTGTCCTACTCACCTTAATCTACATTTTTCTAAGTTTTCATGCATTTCCATGCATTGGTCTAGGAGAGATCTAAGCTCAAAGTTAGGTTTAGCTTTTTAGTTAGATTTTAAGTTTAGATTTGAGATCTAGGAACTTTGAGCTTGTGATTCTCATTTCTGCTTCGGTAAACGCGTTATGGGAGGCGAGAGGAACGTCTGTTTCGATTTTCAGCCTAAACCATGCAATAAGGGGCTCGAAAACTGAGGAAAACCCTCGGTTCCCGAGGCTGGCGGACGGCTCCCGCACATCTCTTCCGTGCAGGAGAGACCATTTCAAGGCCTCCCGCATGGTAGGCGAGGCACTCCCGCATTGGCTGAGTCCGCGAGGGATTTCCGCCCATTCCCCCCACCCGGGACTTGGGCCAAGTGTGGCCCAATCCACGTGGGAGGGCTTACTTGGCCTAGATTGGGGCTGGGCCCAGCCCGCATCCGCGGCCAATACGCCCCAAGGACATTTTGGTAATTTTTCTTCAAGTGTCCGATTTTTAACCCGGAACCTCCCGAACGCTTTTCTAAGCCTCGAAACACTTCCAAACACCCTCTTAGGTCATGTTAGAGCCTCATAGGTACATTCATAATTGTTTATCAATGCTAACGCATATTTCCATGTATTAGGGCTCTGGATGAATCGAGTGCGGCGATGCTCCGGAGGTTAAAGCTACATGGAGCGTTTAGGAGTATACAAACCTCCCAACACTATGAGTGGGTTAGATTTCAGTGCCTAGTCACTAGGGTAAAATGTTTTCAAAAGATAAACTGTTTTTCAAAGATTTTACAACTGTTTTTAGGTATGGGATCATTTTAAAAGTATAAAAGCTTCTGTGTGTGTTTAAATGCTTTAAATATATATGTTTTGTGTATATATATATAAGATAAATATACGGATGGGATACGAGATGAACGACTGAGTAGGTTCCTCGGTGCTCCAATATGCAAGAGCGTGGACTGAGGTTGAGAGCATGCATGAGACTCAGCCGTGGACCACCTATCGAGGGGCACAGTGAGCAGAGACCCTAGGAGAGGCACCTAGGGAAGCTCACCAGGGCTCAAGGTAACTTGGTTCCACCATAGCGATGGGCACCGCCGAGGGAACCGGCTAGAGAAAGAGAAGAACAAAAAATGGATTTAAAGAGAAAAGAGATAGCCCTCGGTGCAGTAAGGCATACGACCGGCCAGTCATGCCTTCAGTGTATTAGATGCCATTTAGTATATTTTTATTTTAAAGGTTTTAAATCTAATTCTCATTTGGAGAATTATAAAAGAGATTTTGAAAACAAGTTTATTTAATTTATTTTTATTATATTTTGGATTACCCCTGTTTTCCCTAACCCCGATGGAGATTCATTGAACTTCTGTTATTCACTTGTATCCAATGTAGATGGGTGCAGATCTGCATATGGGGGTAGCAGATAGATCAGAGGCTCACTAGGAGACATCGGTGGCCTAGTCTTAGTAGTTCCGCTGTGTAGGTATTCCTTTAAATTAATCCACTGGTAATTACTTTTAAAAGTTAATTATTTTATCAAATGATTTCTAATTAAAATTTTAGTAGTTTTGTAGCGATAATATCTATTTCATGCGGTGCCTCAGATGCATGGCTATAGACACATACTTCGAGGTAGCACGACGGTTGCCACGTGGCCGGCCCGGACGGGTTGAGGCGTGACAGCACTGATCACATGACACATCGTCTTGAAAACCTGCACAATATTGTTGAACATAATGGACTACTTGTTTAATTACCAAATGGTAATGAAGTCCTTGTTTCCCATCTAGGATCCTTAACAATCAATTCTGATATGCATTTAAAAAATGTTCTACATGTGCCTTTCTTCAAGTTCAATCTCTTGTCAGTTAGTAAAATCACTAAGGCATTACAATGTTCAGTCACATTCCTTCCTAACCTTCGTGTTTTTCAGGACCTACGGACGAAGAAGGTGATTGGTTTAACTAAGTAACGAAATAGTCTTTACCACCTAGACATCAATCCACCTTCACTTCCAAAGATTTCTCTTGTTGCAAGTACATCTTTAGTTGATCTTTGGCATTGGCGTCTTGGTCATCCTAGTCAAAATCTTGCATCCAAATTTTCTACTTTAGATAATGATATCTCATTTTTAGATAAATGTTCTTGTATTGTTTGCCTTTGGCAAACAATCTCGTCTTCCATTTCCTCGTAGTTGCATTTCCACAACAAATTGTTTTGAATTAATTCATCTTGATCTTTGGGAACCATATACTACTCCTATTCTTAGTGGAGCACATTATTTTCTGACAATTGTGGATGATTTTTCCCCTAGTACTTGGGTTTTCTTACTACAACATAAATCTCAAGTCCAACTTTATATTCAGAAATTTTTTGCCATGGTGAAATATCAATTTAATGCCACCATTAGTAAAATTCGAAGTGACAATGGCACTGAATTTTTTAATCATGATAATATCACCTTTTTTAACTCACTTGGTATTCTTTATGAGCGCAGTTGTGTTGATACATCTCAACAAAACGAGGTTGTTGAACGCAAACATAGACACCTGTTGAATATTGCCAGAGCACTTAGTTTTCAAGCTAAGCTTCCTATTAAATTTTGGGGTGATTGTATTCTTACGGCTACATATCTTATCAATAGAACACCAACAAAAGTGCTTAATGGAAAAACACCTTTTGAAATATTATTTCAAAAGCCCCCATCTTGTAAGCATTTACGTGTGTTTGGTTGTTTATGTTTTGGCCGCAATACACATGTTAAAAATAAATTTGATCATCGTGCATCTCCAGGAATTTTTATCAGATATCCTTTTGGTCAAAAGGGTTACAAAATTTTTGATCTTAAATCCCAACAAGTTTATGTTAGTAGAGATGTCACTTTTCAAGAAACTATTTTTCCATGTGCACTCAAATTTTCTCAGGATGATCACCTTGTTTTGCCTCTCCCTGTTCAAGACAACAATGTTGATATTTCACATCATTCATCCTCTTCTATAGCTCCACAAAATAATCCCCAAAACGTTGCTCCAGAACCCACACTCAGAGGATCCCAACCCAAGTTCAACCACCTTCATGGAGTAAAGACTATTATTGCTCCAATGCCTAATCGCCACCTTCTTTTTCCAAAGGTACACCCTTTCTGCTTTTCAATTATTTGTCTTATAAAAATTTTTCTTCATCACATTGTGCCTTTCTTAGTGCTTTGTCATTAGATATAGAACCTACTTCCTTTACACAAGCTGTTAAATGTCCACAATGGAGGGAAGCCATGATGACCGAGCTTATTGCCTTGGAAGAAACTAACACTTGGTCTGTTGTACCTTTACCACACCACAAGAAACCCATTGGACGCAAATGGGTATATAAAATCAAGCGTCATTCTGATAGTAGCATTGATCCATTTAAAGCTCACCTTGTGGCTAAAGGCTTTACTTAAATTGAGGTAGTGGATTATACTGACACTTTTGCTCCAGTTGCAAAGTTAGTTACTGTATGTGTCCTTTTAGCTGTTGCTGCAGTGCACCAATGGACTTTGTAACAATTAGACGTGCACAATGCCTTTCTTCATGGTGACTTACATGAGGAAGTTTATACAACTTTGAGGAAGTTTATACAACTTTGCCTCCGGGACATCCACGAAAGGGGGAGCTTAACTTGGTATGCAAACTCAATAAGTCACTTTATGGTTTGAAACAAACTTCACGTAATTGGTTTTCCAAGTTCTTTACTAAATTGATTGGTTATGGGTTTTCTCAATCTTATGCTGATTCTTCTCTATTCATTTTACATCACAGCAATTCCACTATGTTCCTTCTTATTTATGTTGATGATATGGTACTCACTGGAGATAACGTTCAACTTATGGCTAAAGTAAAATAGTTTCTTTTGTTACAATTTCGGATTAAGGATTTGGGTGCTCTCAAATATTTCCTTGGCATTGAAATAGCTTGCTCTCCTCAAGGTACATACTTAAGTCAACGAAAGTGTGTTTTAGATTTATTGTATGATGCTGGTCTCACTGGGGCACGTACTGCTGATACTCCAATGGAAGTAAATCTTAAACTCAACAATTCTGATTGGGCGTTATTGGAGGATTCTTCACTTTATCGTCGTTTAATTGGAAAACTTATCTATCTTACCGTTACTCGACCAGATATTGCTTTCCCAGTGAATATTCTAAGTCAATTCATGTATCAGCAAAGGAAACCTCATTTGGAGGTAGCTTACCGTGTGTTATGCTATTTGAAGAAAACACCTGGTCAAGGACTTCTTCTTTCTTCATCTAGCTCTTTTACTTTTACTGCTTATTGTGATTTAGATTGGGCCAATTATCCTATGACTCGGCATTCCACCATCGGTTATTGTATCTTTCTTGGTGACAGTCCTGTATCTTGGGAAAGCAAGAAGCAAACCACAGTTTCTCATTCCTCTACAGAAGCCGAGTATCGTTCCATGGCCGCCACTACTCGAGAAATCATTTGGTTGCAAACCTTGCTTCATGATTTTGGTATTTTTTTTATCTTAATCCACTCCACTCTATTGTGATAGTCAGGCAGCTTGTCACATAGCTGCTAATCTTGTGTTTCACGAGCATACTAAGCACCTTGAGATCGACTGTCACGTTGTTCGTGAAAAGTATCAAATTGGCTTAATTCAACGTCTACATGTTCCTTCTTTATCTCAAATAGCAGACTTTCTCACCAAAGCTTTAACTAAAGCTTGCTTCTACATACTTTTGGACAAGCTGGGCATTCAAAATCTTCATGCTCCAGCTTAGGGGGAGTATTACGAGTCTTTATGAGTCTTTATATTTCTTCTTGTAAATATTTTTCTTTCCTTTCATATAGCTAAGCTTTAGGCTTACGTTCCTAGACTTTAGGCCTAAGTTGAACCTTGTATATATATTGTATATGTCATTTATCAAATTATCAGAAAATTCACAATCCTATTATTTTCTAATGATACAAATTAATGTAAATCAAGTTAAATCAAACAAAATGCTAAGCATTGTTTCAAGGTAAACAAATAAGAAACATTAATGTTGTCATCATATTCATCAGATAATGCCTTGTCATTAGCATTCTCATCGACAAACATAAAATACCTATCTGTCTAAATGCCTCTCTAAGCATGCCCATAATGCCTGGAGGTTATGGCATTGTAAAGAGTAGATAAAGAAATTGCATAATTATCAAACAGAGTCCAAATTGGCAATTTGATGGTGATTTCCATAATTCATAGTTGCAAAAAGATGCACTATTTGCATTCTTCTTGGTTGAATCTATATTTACAAAATAGAGACGGCAAATTCAACTATGGTAGAAAATATATATTCCTCATACTAATAAGAGTGCACATTGCATGCCAACAAAAATGTGACACAAATATATCAATATAAATGTTTGTTAAGGAAAGTTGCAAATGAATGAGTATGAGAAATATAAAGTAGAAACTAAAAGCTCTCATCAAGTAATTAGTGTTTATGAAATTCACAAAAAGATGATCATTGAGATTATTGGATCAAAGTAGTATCATTGCAGTAATGACAAAAAAATGGAAATAACCTACATAGTTTTAAAAGGATAAATGAGAGTTAAAATAAAAATTAGAATATAACAACAAAATACATACTTTTTATGGGCATTAACCTTATTAAAAAGACTATTGAGAATGAAATTTTAAGATTAAAACACTGAAAGATGGTAAGAAAAAATGAACACTGCTATTTAACATTAATGATTCCACATCAACCAAGCTCAACATTGTTAATATCCTTTTCTTTAACAAATCTGCTGGCCATTTGTTCCCCATTCAAGGCCATACTTGTTTTTGGTAAAAGTCAGTTTGTCAAACTAAAACATCCTTAAGGAAAGATTCTTGTAAAATATTAAACTAACCTTGATAGAAATGGTATCATGAGAACTCTTTCAAATATATCTGCAATCACGTGTCATACCTACAAAAGAATTATGAATAATTGGCTAATTCCACCAAATATTTAAAGTACCTGGATTATTATATTTTAAAAGACAATTAATAGTTACAAAAAAGAATCATAAAAAAGGACTTTTGTGTGTGTTAGAAGAAGTTGCATAGAAACAAAAGCTATTTATAAAATTTAAACAAAATTTACACATAAGAAGCATGTTGTCTAGTTTTTTCAAAGCTGGGAGATTAATGTAAAGATCAGACCAGGTCTTGCATGTCATGACCTAAAATCATCGCAAGAATGGAAAAAAGTTTAAATAACATAATGATGTATTTAGACATAGACATTAAAACTCAAGGGGCTTTTATAGTTTTCCTTTTTCTTTACTCATGATTAAATAAGTGTGCTTAAGGAGGATTCCTTCAAGACCATCAACAAAGACATTTTGAATTAGTTACATACTAACTTGGTTAATATCTAGATTAAACTTTTGATAGAACTATTGAAGCAAAATTCTTTATTTTCGGACATTCAAGTGCCAGCAAATGTAACCCTATTTGTAATGAATTTCTAAGAACTGATTCTAGAACATTGTACTCAAAGGGCCTTAAGAGATCAATGGTTGATTCAGAAAAGAGAAAAGTTCAGGTAGCTCTACCTAGAGCTTGCTTCCATCTGGGAATGTCTACCATGAAGGTATCAACGCAACAATGTGATCACTAACAAAAGAAGCCATTCCATCTTTCTTTGCAGCATTACTTTCTTCTCTAGGAGCAGCGGTCCTAACATCCATGTTTCCCCAAATCCGGTGGCTGCAAAATTGAGGCAGTGAAGGAGAAAAAACCATCTAACAAAAGGCCAATAGGAATAAACCAACACAATGTTAAAAAAAATGTCCATGTTGCATCCATGGGAGCAAAACATTTGAGGTGAACATGCATCCAATGTTAAATTATTTTATGAAAAAAAGGTTTATCATAGTCATGTGAGGGAATGAAAGGAGCTTATCATGGTCCTCAACACTATCAGTAAATGAATAAGTAGCCTCACCAGTGAACCTATCAAATTATAAAACAAATGGGACATTAGACTTAAGCCAAATTATATACTTTTCCCTTTTTTTTTTGTAAATTGGATGCAGTAAATTCATAGAAGTAGAAAGTTAAATTGTACGATACAAAATGAGACCAGCATGATCATGATTAACAACATGAAGCATAAAGTCAGGAAGTTCATTAAAAGAAACAAAAGTGTCCTCCCCGGAGCATTGATAGTAACTAGTACTAAGGGTCGAGCTCCCAAAACACGCTAATAAATCTCCAGCTCTATTTCCTTTGCGGAAAACATGCTAAGTCTTGTAGTGCTTAATATCATCAAGCAAGGTCCTGCAGTCAATGATCAAGGGTTGTAAAAATAAATTATTAATAGAATTTCAAGTGATTGTAGAAATAACTATAGTAGCATCACATTCAATAATCAAGTTGTTAATATGAGCTTTTTTGGCCAAGATGAGGCTATCCCTCAATGCCCATAGTTCTGCTAAAGTATTTGAGCCAATCCCAATAAAACGTGTAGAACCAATAACCCAATTCCCATGTGAATCTCTAATTAAGGCCCCTGCACTAGCTTTCCCTGGGTTACCTAAAGAGGAACCCTCCGTGTTCAGCTTGTACCATCCCAGGTCAGGTAGGTGCCATCTAACCAGGATAAAGGCATTAATAGTCTGACGAAAGGGCTTGGAGGTCAGTGCGTAGAACTCTACTACTTTAGAGATGATTTTATCTATAAGGGGAGTTTTGATATAGGTAGATAAAAAAGAATGCGATTTCTTTCGAGCCAGACTTCCCAAAGGAAAAAAGCGAAAACAATCCCTATAGGGATCTTATGTCAACCTATAGAGGAGAGGTTTGTGGTGTTTAATTTAATCCAATGGGAGAGTGGAGGGCAAGGGGAGGGACAAGTAAAGGAAAGGGATGCTTGGAGTTCAGACCAGATGGAGAAAGGAAAAGGGCAGGCAAGGAAAAGGTGTTCCACACATTCAAGAGATTGGTTGCTGAAGGCATATGTATTTGGGATGTTCATACATCGGTGAGAAAAGAGATCTCTAGTATGAAGAGCAAGGTGGAGACATTTCCATAAGAAGGTCAGAAGTTTTGAGGGGAAGTTGCAGTGCCAAAGCCACAGCCAATCAATATCAGGTTGAGAGTGGCGGATTAAGTCGTACATAGATTTTTTAGAAAAAAAAACCATTTGGTGAGGGAGTCCAAACAAAGGAATCTTGACCAATAAAGTGAAGGGAGGAAGGGGTTGCTAGGAAAGCTTCCCAAAAGTCTAGAAGGAGGACAAACGAGATAGGGGGGAAGGTTTGAATGGAAGGCGAGAAGGAAATCTTTAATCGAAACTAATTCTTCAAATCTTTGGAGAGGGCCATAGATGAGTCCACGAATGGGACCAAGCTTAGTCCAACTACCACTCCAGAAGTTTATAAGGTTGCCATTTGAAACTGACTAGGCAAGGCCTTTGGTAACCACCAATTGAGCCCAAGTAAGCCCTTTCTTTGTGATGGATCCGTTTTTGGATGAAGATCTGATTTGATATCTAGAGTGGATAGTCCGAGCCCACATGGAGTCTAGTCGGCTAGAAATTTCAAGGCCAACTTGGCTAGTTGTGCTTAATTCTATATCCTAATTTATTTTATTCCCAATCCACCTTCTTTTTTGGGCTTTACTACTTCCTTCCAATTTAGCAGGTGGATTTTTCGCTTTTGGTCAGTGTCACCCCAAAGGAAACATCTATTAATTCTGTCAAGCTTAGTGTAGACAGAGACTAGAGGGGGTCTACATTGCATGTTGCTTTCCATAATCGATTTATCAGTGTCAACCTTCATGCTATCGAGAGCATTCATGCTTTTCAGCCAGTCAACTTTGTTTTCACCTTTTCAATGATAAAGGCGTAGTCTTACTTTGTGGCTCTACTGTGGTGGATGGGAAAGCCCAGGTATTTTCCTAACTCAGGTGCCTCATTGATCCCAAGAGTATTAACAAGTAGTTGCTTGTGAATATTGTTGCATTTGGGGGAGAAGACCACTATTAACTTTTGGATATTATAGTTTTAATATCAGCTCTTCTACAGAGTACAATATCGTTAACAAAGAGTAAGTGTGTAAAGCTTGGACCACTTCTGGAGGACTTGAAAGGTAACCAACTCTTTTCTTCTGAAGCATTAAGGATTTTCAGGCTTAAGAACTCCATGCACAAGATGAAGATATATGGGGAAAGAGGGTCTCCTTGACATATTCCTCTTAAAGGCGAAAAGCTATTAAGCTCTCCGTTCACTAGGACCGAAATAGTAGAGTTTGTAATGCAGCTCATAATGAGAGAGATGATTTTCTCAGGGAAGTTGAAGAACATGAGCACTTTTCGAATAAAGCTCCATTCGAGACAGTCAAAAGCCTTCTCAAGGTCAAGTTTTAAAATCATCATTCCATACGAGCCTTTTTTCTTCTTGAGAGAATGGACTAGCTCTTGTACAATAATGGCGTTGTCACACCCATTTCGACCAGGAATAAAACTTGACTAGAAGGGGGAGATGAGTCTATTTAGGAAGGGTTTCAGTTGGAGCACAATGAGCTTGGGGATTATTTTATATGGGATATCGCACAAGCTAATGGGCGGAATTGTGAAATTTTGGTGGGGTTTGGACATTTTGATATTAAGAGAAATGATGGTTTTATTGAGGTATCCATCTAAAGAACCACGAGTAAAAGCATATTTAACAGAGCCATAGAGCAGTTTATGAATTGTAAGCCAACATCTTTGATAGAAAAGAGGGTGAATTCCGTCTGGCCTAGGGCCTTTGTGTGGCTTAAACGTCCATAGTGCTTTTTTAATATCAAGATCAGACACTAGAGCGAGAAGCATGTCGGATTCATCATTAGAAAGCTCAAGGCAGTTTAAAGGTCCATAGGAAAGTAATTGGGCAGAAGACTGGTGGGATGAAATGTAAAGGTTTTGGAAGAAGTGATAAATAAGGGACTTAAGGTCAGAGGGTTAGAAATCTAATTCCCACTGTCATCCTCTAGACAGGCAATTTTGTTGTACCTACGTCTAGTAGCAGTGATAAGGTGGAAAAAATGCATATTTTTTTCTCATTCTAGGGTCCAGTTGATTCTACACTTCATGAGCCATAAATCTTCTTCAGCTTTGAGTGTGGCGTTGTATTCCTCACGCAGGTGCTCTTGGAGGTTAATAAGGAATGAGTTTGGGTGAGACTCCACGGCTTTTGGAATACCGTTAAGGCGTGCAAGGATTCTTTTCTTATTTCTAAAGATGTTGCCAAAAACTTCTTTATTCCAAAGGGCTATTTTTTCACAAAAATTTGATAGGGAGGCTGAAAGGGAATCTTTCGTAGAAGGCCAGCTATGATGAATGAAAGAGGTGAAGGATGGGTGGTTAAGCCACATTTTTTGAAAGTGAGAAGGTTTGGGGGAAGGTAAATGTCGAACTGAACCATTCGGGAACAAACCCGACCATGCAAAGTTTGTAAAAGGCATGTCTAACCTTTCTTGGATAAGGTTGGGTAGACTTCGACGATTAGACCAGGTGAATCTTGGTCCTTTAAACCCTAGGTCAATAAGATTGCAGGCATTAATGCAATCATGAAAAGTTGAAAGTCTAGAATACGTTGGAGGATTTCTTCCTTTCTTGTTAACAGAAGAAAGTACTTTGTTAAAGTTACCAAGGACGAGCCAAGGTGATTGGTGATGATAAGAAACATTAATGAGATTTTCCCAAAGGATCCTACGTTCATTTAGCCTAGAACTAGCATAAATGCAAGAAAGTATCCAAAAATAGGGATGTGATCTTACCCTTATAGTGGCATGGATTTCCCGCTCAGTCGCATATGTTGCTAACCTCAACTTCGGTCGTCCTCAAAAGAAGCCAAATGCCACCTTTGTAGCTGATAGTGTAGGTATCCAAACGGCCATCATGAGGGAGTTGGTCCACTATATTCTTGGTGTCCTCCATTGTTACCCTAGTCTCAGAGTGAGGATGAAGACTTTTGGGTTGTGCATGTTTATTAAATCAAGGATAACTCTAAGAAGGTTAGAGTTCTTGACTCCCCTACAGTTCCATAACAGTACTTGTAATGGGCTAGGATCCATGAGGTAAAGGCGGTTGGGGTCGTAAGGCTCTGGGTCGAACTCCTTGTCCTTGATTTTGTGGTGAGCCCTTGGTTTCATTAGGAGTGCTTCCAGCTTGTGGACAATAAGTTCATCGCATTACAGAATCAAGGACCCAATGCAGAAGCGAAACCTTGGAAGGCTCGGCTTTGGAGTTATGTTTACGATCGTCATGAAGTCACTATTCAGGAAAACTTCCAGTGGTCGTTTGTCCAAGTGAAGCTAATGGGCCAAAAGGGAGCAGAGTTTGCTCGGAGGAAACCGTGATGAGCTGGCAGTTTGTGAGGAGTGGAGAGGGTGGGGACAGAGGAGCAGTGGTACAAGTGGAACATGGATATACAGAGGGCTCTCCACGGACTGTTCCGAAGCTTGTGTCAGTACTTCTTTTCGAGCAACTGGGTTTTGGATCGCTTGAGCATTCATCTGGTTTCCAAAAATAATGAGACTGTGGTTGTCCAAGACGGATAAGGCCCTCATTTGGGCATGGAGTTCTTCCTGGACTTCTTGGTAATGAGTTAGGATCCCTAGGGATCTTCTTTGTTCCCTCTTGAAGCCAGCCCTTCTTCTTAAGGTTGGCTTGTGATGTGACCATGTTTTTGGCCTTCTTCGAGGCCAGTTGAACATTATTGTAAGCGATATGGGTTGAAAGGATGGCGAGGTTTCTTGTTTGGGGATGGTTTGAAAGCTGGAGATTGCAAGTGTTTTTAGTTGTAGTGGGAGGTTGCCGCAAAAGAGAGGATTCAGGGTTTGGAGGGGTATCATTTTTATCGGATAGGTGAGAGGATTCAGAAGCGTCAGTAGTCTAATCTAGATTTTTTAAGCAAGCAGGACTTTTTGAAGAGTCCAATGTAGTGTTCTAAGGAAGGGAAGGTTTATTCACCAAAATGGGATTTCTTTGGGGAAGGACAGGGTTTCTAGTCTGCTGAGTGCTACAAATAAGAAAGGTGTTATTGGGGTCAACAGTATGGCCCTACTGCAATAGCAATGGTACAGCTTCCAAGGTAGTAGAAAACTCGTTATGAATGCTACGTCTTGTAGTATTTGAATTTTCAAAATTGCCGCTAACCTGCATGGGGTAGGGGTCACGTGATTGCATGTTAGATAGTTAGGGGCATATGTGATTATTTTCTGGGTTAACTGATGGCTGTCTGTGGTGGCGATGTTTTTGATGGACAAGCATCTAAGGCCCAGCCCTATCTTCAGCATGGTGAATTTCAACTATGGGTTTGTTTGGTTAGTAGCTTTGAGAGGTTGCTGGTTTGTTGTCTAGGCACATTTCTTTCTTGTGACTTACTTTGCCACAAGTGAAGCATATGGAGCTTATGCTTTCATAGAAGATGCACTGCTTCTTGCCTTCGATTTTAAAGGGGTGTGGTAAAGGTTTTGTGAGATTTATTTGCACACAGATTCTCGCAAATCGTCCTCTATCACTTGCAAGTGTGCGAGGATCTACTTTCAGCAGCAAGCCAATGCTCCTACCAATTTTCTTAAGGATTTCCATGTCGAAGTATTCAATGGGGAGCTCTGTGTTCTAATCCAGGTTGCCACTGAGGAAAAAGTAGCTTCAGATGCCTTGAAGTTTGGTTCCCATCGACGGATGGTGAGAAAATGCCCTGTGATGAACCAGCGACCTTCATGAAGAATGTAGTTGAAGTCGTGCTAGTTTCTAGGTGAAAGCAGGAACTAGTCATGTCCAAGGTCAATAATAGAGAAAGAATCTTAGAGCTTCAAAATTTGACTGAGTTTCTAGACGAGAAACTTGTATCTAACCTTTTTGCCAAAAACTTTGATAATTAGTGAGTTATTCCACTTTTCGTGTACTCTCCTCTTGTCGTCAAGTGACAGGAGGACCTCTATGTTAGTTGGGTTTGGGGTGCCCTGAGACTTCCCAAAGGAGGGAACAAGAGAATCTTGATGATTGATAGGCTCAGTCCATGGCGTAAAAGTTTCAGTTTCTGGGGGGAGGTTCAGAAAGGAATCTTTGTAGGTTAGATTTTTAGAAAATGACGATATGGTTGATTTGTTGCTACAGGCTGATTTGACAATGGGTGAATAGAGGGGTACGGTGGTAGGTAGGGGTAAAAAGACAGAGTTAAGGCCGGCGTTAGGAGGGTTGGGGGGAGGGAGGGTTCAGCCATGAGCTCGCAGTCAAACAATTTCTTTTTTTTTAAGATATACTTTTCTTGTTTTGAATAGTGGGAACAACTTCCCAAGGAACTTACAAGTTTCAGAATTCTAATAAATATCATCCTTTTAATTATTTTCTTTCCTACTTGTATTTTTTCCTTCTGAAGTGAAAAATTATCACAGAATACTCAAAGTGGTCTTGCTATGGCAAATATCTAATAAAAGCACTTATTAGAAAGAAACAATAATAACCACAAAAGAATCAAACCTTACCTTTCCAGTTATCATGGTATATATACATGTGAAGTATATACATCCATGGCAGTCGATTCAAAAGGTTGCTTTAGCAACATAACTCTGTCAAATATAACAAGACAATATTAGACTGCAATCATATTTATTCTTAGCCTTTTTGGCAGTAAATAGACCACTGCAACAAATAAAGAAACTAAAGGTTCTCACTGTTAATATAAAACAATTGTCCAGAGAAGGTTCATTGATTGGTTCATATCAACCCAATTCCACAATCTCAATTAGCCTTCAAAAGAAGAGACTTACCAAAGATGTTTTGCTCCAAATTGAGTTTGACAAAAGACATGCACAATAGCTAGATTTAACTCCAACTAGAGATAAGTAGTTGCAGTAGCCGATGTGGTTTGTTTGCTCCTAGACTCCAAAGATACCAATAAGAGTACTCGTGACGAAATTGTTGAACTCTAAGTGTTTTTGATGAATACAAAATAACCTAATTAGATGCATTTAATGAATCTAAGTTAAGCGTGTAGATCATTGAAAGACTAAAGTAAAAGTGCTAAGTATTAAGGATTCAATCGATTGAGGTTTTGACCCAATCGATTGAACAAAGTTGAATCGATGCTTCAAGGCAAAGACCCTAATTATTCAACCAATTGAGCAAGACAGTCAACCGATTGAGCAACTAATGAAAAGAAGAAGAAGTTGGAAGTTATAACTTTTCAATCGATTCATAGCATAGCTCAACCGATTGGGGAATAACAAGTAAAGAATAGAAAGTCTGAAGCTGAAGAAATTGAACCGATTGAGTCTTATGCTCAATCGATTCAATACCCTGAAGAAAATGGCAGCTGAAGAATTTGAACCGATTGAGGGGAAATGTGAATCGATTCAACAGAAGAAACAAGAAGTTCAAAAGACAATGTCATAAAAATTGAACCGATTCAGCAATGGCCTCAACCGATTCAATAGTGTCAGAACAGTGTAACAGCTAGTTTTTTCAAAGCTGCAACTTGGCATCTCTCTTCATTAAATGCTCCAACGAACAGAATAACCTCTCAGGGTATTTAAGAGGGTCTTAAATGCTGAAAAAAAAATTGAAGAGCATTGAATAGTGTTTATTGCACTTTACCTTGTACATTGATTTCTCTCTTGTTCCTAACTTTTCACACTTTGTGAGAGAAATTTAAGTGAGCTAGAATTCTTGTACATCTTAGGTCTTGTTAGAGATCATTTCTTATACACAATTTTCAGTTTTTCTTGTATTCTTAGAGGTGAGGGAATCACTCTAAGTGGGTTGGATCAACTAGGAGGTCCTAGGTTGATTGCATTAAAGCTTAGGAAGAGCTTTTTTTGTAAAGGCTTTGTGGAAGCTAGAATTCCACTGTCTTAGTGAAGAGGGGATTGAAAATCCTTGATTGGGAAGATCAACATAGTGGATGTAGGTGAGGAACATCGATCCACTCTAAATAGAAGTGTTATTTCTTCTTTACTTTGCAAAGAACTCATCCAATTCTTCAAAATAACCCCAAACACCAACCACTTCACTACCAAAAGTTCCAATTGAAGTAGCACCATCAAAGAAGAAGTCATAAGTGCTATTCACCACCCTCTAGCACTAATCTATGGGACCAACAATTGGTATCAAAACCTAACCTAATTAGAAGGCTTAACATCCTTAGGAAAGATTGAAAATGGCATTTACTAACAATTCTACGGTAGAAGGTCAGTCCGCAAATAGACCACCACTTTTTGATGGCACCAACTACCAATATTGGAGCTCTAGAATGTCCATATTCATAAGAGCTAGTGATTATGAAATGTGGAATGTTATTGAGGAAGATCCAAGTATGCCAACGAAGGAGGTAGATGGCATGAGAGTGCTAAAGGCAAGAAGAGAATAGATGGAACCTTAAATTAAGAAGTTGAAATCAACTACAAGATAATCAACACTCTACATTGTGGACTCAATGCCACTGAATTCAATAGAGTGTCCACACGTTTAAGTGCCAAAGAAATATGGGAGAAATTGAAAGTCACTAATGAAGGTACTTCTCAAGTGAAAGAGTCCAAAATTACACTTTTTACCCACAACTATAAGGTGTTCAAGATGCAACCGGAAGAAAGCATCACAGCAATATTTAATAGATTCAATGGCATTGCAAATCAATTAAAGCATCTTGGAAAGGAGATTCCGAAGCATGAGCTTGTAAAGAGGCCATTAAGGAGCTTGCCAAAAGTTTGGAAGCCTAAGGTGACAGCCATTAGAAAAGCAAAGGATCTCAACACCATCTCCTTGGATAACCTTTGTGGTTCTCTTTTTATCTATGAGCAAAAGATGAAGGAAGATGAAGAAGAAGAGAAAAATGATGCCAAAGAGAAGAAAAGAAATTTGTCCTTGAGAGTGAGTGCTCTTGAAGAAGACCTTGATTATGCAAGTAGTGAAGAAGAAGATGAAGAACTTGCTATGCTTGCTAGAAGGTACAAAAGACAAATGGGTCATAGAGATAAGAGGCAAGGAGAAAGATTCTTTAAGAAGGATCAAGGAACTTCTTGGAGAAAAGAATGGGGCCAGCAAGGGTGACACGAAATACAAGAAACAAAAGAAAGCAATGGTAGCTGCCACATGGTCCAACAGTGATTGCTCCACTTCGGATAGTGATGAAGGTGATGAGAAAGCCAACCTTTGCTTGATGGCTAAAGAAGACACCATTGAGGTAATCTCTAAACTACCTAGTGTCTATTTATGACACACCCGGACCTAGCACGACCTTTCATACGAACATAATAGTACAAGATGACGCGATAATTAAACAATATGTCGGTCCAGCTGTGTCAAGTTTGAAGAGAAGATAAGCTTAAGACAAGACGTAGTTGGAAGATGAGATTGGTGACCATGCATGGAATCTCCAAGTGGACTCCTTTAAGTCCATAGCCAATGGATTGGACGTCCATTGGTGAATTGGTCGGTGGATAAGGCCAATAATCAAAGTTCTGAGAAGGTTTGGCCCGGGGTCTGAGTAGACCTGATGCCGGGCTACCCTATAAATAGGGGGAGGCCGAGCCTCTCCCCCTCATTTTCTCTCTTTCTCTTTTCTCTCCTTTCTCCTTTCTCTCAACTGCTCTTTTGGAGCAATTTTGGACATTTGGCAGATCCGGACAAACCGACCGCCAGTTCGAGGCAAGATCTTGGTGAGTTGTTCTTAATTCCTTGATCTTCATTTTTCTAAGTTTGTACGCTTATCCATGCATTGGTCTAGGAGTAATCCAAGCTCAAAGTTAGGTTCAGCTTTTAATTAGATTTCTAGCTTAGATTTGAGATTTAGGAACTTTGAGCTTATAATTCTCATTTCTGCTCCGGTAAATGTGTCGTGGGAGGTGTGAGGAACCTCCAATTTGAATTTCACGCGAATCGGTGGACCAAGGGGCTCGGGAACCGAGGAAATGCCTTGGATCCCGAGGCCAGGCAAAGGCTCCCGCGTGGGAGTCGAGGCTCTCACGCGTGGGAGAGGCCCGCGACCCAGGTCCCGCGCCGGACTGGGCCCAAGTCGGGTTGGGCTCGGCCCAACCAGCAAAGGAGGGGCCTTTTAGGCCCTTATACAGGCCAGGCCCGACCCAATCACGTGGGGGGCCTGTTTGGCCCATAACTCCCGCCCGGCCCGAGTGTGGGGCCCACCGGTCCCCAGGGGCATTTTTGTAATTTTTCCTTAAGTGTCCAATTTTTACCCCGGAACCTCCCGAACACTTTTCTAAGCCCCGAATCACATCCAAACCCAGTCATAGGTCATATTAGAGCCTCATAGGTGCATTCATAAATTTTATTATGAATGCTAATGCATTTTTCCGTGTACTAGGGCTCCGGATAATCGAATACGGCGATGCACCGGAGGTTAAACGACATGGAGCGCTTGGGAGTATACGATTCTTCCAATACTGTGAGTGACCCTATTTTCAGTGTTTAGCCACTAGGGCAAAATGTTTTAAAAAGATAAATTGATTTCAAAAGGTTTTACAATGGCTTTGGGATAAGGGTAATCCACGACACACACTTTTTATTTTGTAATACGCCCACTTATGGGGGTGGGATGATTTTAAAAATATAAAGCTTGTGTGTGTTTACATGTTTTAATATTTATATAAGAAATATTATTATTATTATCATTATGATTATTGGGGTACGATGCCCCTGGAAGATGAGTGATTGAATGGGATTCCTCGGGGCTCTAATTTGCGGGAGCGTGGACCGAGTTGAGAGCATGCGTGATACTCACCCGTGGACCGCCTATCGAGGGGCACGGTGAGTCGAGCCTGGTTGGGAGAGGCGCGTAGGAAAACTCGCCAGAGCTCCAGTTCACTGTGTTCCACCACAGTGAGGCACCACCGAGGGAACGGGCTAGTGTATGAGATAAAGAGAAAATGTTTATGAAGAAAAAGAAATATCCCTCGGTGCAATAAGGTATACGACCGGCCAGTCGTGCCTTCAGTGTATTAGGTGCCAGCCCATGAGTATTTAATAATTTTAAAGGTTTTTAAAATTTATTTCTCTTTGGGAGAATTTCAAAAGAGGTTTTGAAAATAAAATTTATTTTATTTACTTTAATTATTTTATTTTATTATATTTTGATTACCCTATTTTCCCTAACCCTGATGGAGACTCATTGAATCTCTGTCTCTCACCTGTATCCAAATGTGGATGGATGCAGATCCGCGTGCGGGGTCAGCCATTAGAAAGGAGGCTCATTAGGAGGCGTCGGTGGAGTAGGCTTAGTAGTTTCCGCTGCATAGGTATTTCTTTAAATTAATCCACTGGTACTACTTTAAAGTTTATTATTTTATTAAAAGATTTTAATTAAAGTTTTAGTTGTTTTGCAGCGATGGTATCCATTTCAATGCCTTGCGGTGCTTCTAGTGCGTGACCGGTCGGCATGTACTTCGAGGCAACACGGCGGTTGCCACGTGGCCGACCCGGGGGGGTCGGGGCGTGACAATTTAAATAATGATGATGATAATCATGATGATGAGCTTGATGATGATGATATTCATGATGATTATGAAAGTCTTTACAATGAGTTTGAGAAACTTGCTCTAAAATACAAGACATTGAAAAGAAAAGCAAACTTATTAAATGGTGAACTTGAAAAGATTAAACTTGATTTCCATAATGTGTTTGAATATAGAAATCTATTGCAAATTGAGTTAGAACATGCTAAGAATGATTATGATGCTTTGAAGCATAATTATGAGGCTAAAAACTCAAGCTTGCAAAAGACCATTGATGAATTGATAATCATGGTATCTAGTTTAATAGAAAAGAATGAGAAAGAAAAAGGAAATGAACATATTGCATGTGAATCTAGCAAGAATGCATCTATTAGGAAGAAAAAACATGCTTCTAATGTTCACTGTTATGCTTGTGGGAAGAGAGGACATATATCAATCAATTGCTACATGAATGAGGAGTCCCTCCCCAAAACCAAGTTGGTTTATGTACCTAAAGGCTCTCATGTGCTATCTAACCCGTAAGGACCCATCAAAATATGGGTACCTTAAAACAAAAACTGAAAAGCTATTTTGTAGCTTGAGTATGAGCTTAAGGAAAATTGTTTGAAGGCTTAACCAAAGGAGAGGCAACCATGGATCCTTGATAGTGGTTGCTCAAAGCACATGACTGGAAATAAAGCCCTATTTCAAGAGCTTGATGGAAGAAAGAAAGGTAGTGTTTCTTTTGGTGACAACTCCAAAGGCATTATCCAAGAAATTAGAACCATAGGTAACACATCTACTAGCTATATCAAGCATGTCTTATTTGTTAAAGGTCTTAAGCATAATTTATTGAGCATTAGTCAATTGTGTGATAGAGGATTTAGGGTATGCTTTGATTGTCAAGTATGCTATGTGATTGACATTAATACTAACAAGGTCATTTTTGTTGGAAAATGTTTTGAAAACATTTATGTGATCTATCTTGATGATCTTGATGAATGCATAAATGAAACTTGCTTTATGGCAAAAGAGAAGTATGATAGTTGGCTATGGCAAAGAAGGCTAGGGCATGCAAGCATGAACATTATTTCAAAACTATTAAGAAAAGATTTGGTCATTCGATTTCCAAAACTTGATTTAAAAAATGACCATATTTGTGAAGGATGTCAATTTGGAAAACAAACTAGAAGCTCTTTTAAGTCTAAGTAAGAGATTTTCACTTCTAGACCACTAGAGCTATTACACATGGATTTATTTGGTCCAATAAATGTGACTAGCTTAGGAGGAAAATCCTATGGCTTTGTTATTGTTGATGACTATTCTAGGTTTACTTGGACATATTTCTTATCCTCTAAAGATGAAGCATTGCATGTGTTCATGAAGCATTGTAAAAGAGTTCAAAAGGAAAAAGAGGTAGTATAAGTGATCAAGGGGTAGTAACTCATATCACGGGAGGAAATTTTTAATGAGTAACTCATATCAAGAGTTCTATTATTATTAATGGATGGCTCCGCGATTTCTTATGGGCACAAGCTTCCCAGGTAATTCAGTCTTATGGTTCTTCATTATCTGCATATGGCCTTCTTTTCTTAGGTGCTCATTTCGTATGGGCTTTTAGCTTAGCATTGTTAGCATTAGAAATGACCATGGTGGTGAATTTGAAAACAAAGATTTTGAAGAATTTTGCAATGAAAATGGTTTTCAACATAACTTTTTTGCTCCAAGAACTCCCCAACAAAATAGAGTAGTTGAAAGGAAAAATAAAACTTTGAAAGAAATGGAAAGAACCATGATTTGTGAAAACAATTTGCCAAAGTACTTTTGGGCTAAAGCCATAAATACTGCTTGTTACATTCTTAATAGGGTTTCAATTAGGCCAAAAATTTCTAAAACTCCATATGAGCTTTATAAAGGGAGGAAACCAAACATTTCATATTTAAGGAGCTGTGGTTGCAAATGTTTTGTTTTAAATAATGGAAAACACCCTATGGGTAAAATTGATGCTAAAAGTGATGAAGCTATTTTTCTTGGGTATTCCTTGAACTCTAAAGCATATAGAGTCTTCAATAGGAGAACACTAGTTGTAGAAGAGTTAGTTCATGTGGTTTTTGATGAATCTGACTGACAATGCACCGAGAAAGGTAGTGCATGTTGATGATGATGATGTAGGTGAACTAGACATAAAAAATGGAGAAAATGAAGATTCATGAGGGGCCATCAAATGAATATGCTACCTTGGAGAGAAGTGAAGTTGAACCACCTCTTGAAGATCTACAAAGAAGAGAAGAACTTCATGAAGATCTACCTAAAGCATGGAAGTATGCCAAAAGTCATCCAAAGGAGCAAATACTTGGTGATCCCTCCAGAAAGATGGAAACAAAAAGACAACCTATGGAGACTTATGAGCTTGTGGCCTTCATCTCACAAGTTGAGCCTAAAACCTTTGAAGAAGCAGAGAAAGAAGAAAGTTGGATGATCGCCATGCAAGAGGAACTGGGCCAATTTGAAAGGAGCAAGGTTTGGACCTTGGTTCATAGGCCAACTAACCATCCTATTATTGGTACTAAATGTCTTCAGAAATAAGATAGATGAGTTAGGTAATGTGGTAAGAAACAAGGCAAGACTTGTTGCCAAGGGATAAAATCAAGAGGAAGGTATTGATTTCGATGAAACTTTTGCTCCTATAGCTAGATTATATGCTATTAGGTTATTGCTTGCATATGCATGTTAGATGAATTTCAAACTTTTTTCAAATGGATGTGAAAAGTGCCTTTTTAAATGGTTTTATCCAAGAAAAGGTCTATGTAGATCAACCTCTTGGTTTTGAAATTCATGACAAGCCCAATCATGTGTATAAACTATAAAAAGCTTTGTATGGGCTAAAACAAGCTCCTAGAGCTTGGTATGAGAGACTTTCAAAATTTTTTGTTGAAAAGAATTTTAAAAGAAGTAGTGTAAATACCACTCTCTTTACTAAAAGTAGTAAAATAATCTTCTCATTGTACAAATATATGTTGATGACATTATATTTGGTACTACTAATGAAAAATTGTGTGAGTGTTTTGCTAAAGAAATGCAAGGAGGATTTGAAATGAGCATGATGGGAGAATTGAATTTCTTCCTTGGTCTTCAAATAAAACAAAGTGCGGATGGCATCTTCATCAATCGAGCCAAGTAAACCAAGGACATGCTAAAAAGGTTTGGTTTGATGGACATGAAGGGAATTGGAACCCTCATGAGCCCCTCAACAAAACTAGATAAAAATGAGAAAGGCAAAGAGGTAGATTAAAAGCTCTATAGAGTTATGATCGGATCACTTCTTTACTTGACTGCTAGTAGACTTGATATCATGCTAAGTGTATGTCTATGTGCTAGATTTGAAGCATGTCCTAAGGAATCTCATTTGACTACTGTTAAGAGAATCTTTAGATACCTTTTGAATACTCAAAGCTTTGGTATATGGTATCCTACAGGTAGTTCTTTTTTATCTCTTAGGTTATTTTGATTCTGATTTTGCTGGTAGTAAAGTTGATAGGAAAAGTGCCAGTGGTGCTTGTCAGTTTCTAGGAAATATGCTTATGTCTTGGTTTAGCAAGAAACAAAATTTTGTAGCACTCCTTACTACTAAAGCCAAATATATATCCTTAGGTAGTTACTGTGCTCAAATTTTATGGATTAGGCAACAACTTAGTGACTATGGCATGTCAGTAGAACAAGTTCCTATTCTTTGTGACAATACAAGTGCCATAAATATCTCTAAGAATCCAGTTTAGTACTCTAGAACTAAGCACATTGAAATAGACACCATTTTATTAGAGATCATGTGCTCAAAGGAGATATTAAAGTTGAATTTGTGGACACCGTGCACCAATTAGCTGATATATTCACAAAACCCTTGAATGAGGATCAATTTTGCAAAATTAGGAGAGAGCTTGGTATGACAAATGTGCATGAACTCAAATTATGATTAATTGTTCGATAATGCATGTTTGATTGGCTATTAATTTGTTGTTATGAGCTTTAAATGCATAAGACTTGATCTTGTCAATATATATATATATATATATATACTCCTTATGGTTGAAAAATTCAAGTTCCCAATCTTAAAATTATTTCTTAACTATATTGAATCGGTTGAGCATTTAGCTCAATCGATTTTTCATAAGTTCGAAAAAGCCTATTTTCGAAGTACTTCAAATTCAATCAATTCACCCCTTTAGTGAACCGATTGAACATTTCTGTGAAAAAGGTTTTATAATTGTACTTTAAAATTTCAATCGATTTACCTCTGTGGTTAACCAATGCAACATTTCTGAGTTAATGTTTTAAAAGTTTGGACTTCAAAATCCAATCAATTCACAAATAGTTTTAATTGATTCACTTTCAAAAGCTTTCAAAATAAAAATCCCAAACAAAAGTTTCAATTGATTCAGTCTTGGACTGAACCAATTGAACAAAGTCTGGAAGCAAATATCAGAACTTGCTCAATCGATTGAACTCGTCGGGGCTATATATAACCCGACGGTTCTCACACTCTCAAAATCATTTTACATCGATTCAATTTCAAAACTTTTCAGTTTCCCTCACAAAAACTCTTCAAGAAACTCTATCATCTACAAAACCTAACCTCTAATTTGTCCCTTAAACACAAAATCAACATCCTTACACACCAAAATTTGAAAAATCCCCAGTTCCCAAAACCTAAAAACCCCAAATGGCACCTAAAAGACAAATTCCACAACAAGCAAGCAAAAAGGTGAAGTACATGGGCAAAACGTTGAGTAAGGGGTAGGGAATTGCCAGTGGGAATCCTCCTAGTGGCGGTGTTCGAATTCAAGAATGAGGTAATCTCATTAGATATTTTAGAAACTCAATTCATAAAAAGAGATATGATGAGATTATGTCCTCAAAATAGGTTATTTGTGGCAGGGCGATAGATTGGAAAGAATTTGAAAGTTACACTTTTCATGATAGCCTTTGGAAACTCTTTGTGGATGCCAAATTGTTTGCTTGAGTAATTTTCAAGCTAGAGAATATAGCGACTTGATGGTTAGAGAATTTTACTCGAGTATTCCTAAGAATCAAGATGAATTAGGAGAAAGTGTAGAGATCAACACTGAGGGCATTCATGCATTTGTTTGTTGTAAGGAGATTCTAATCACTCATAAGGACTTAGGTAGCTTACTAAAAACTGAGTTTGAGAATGGTGCATATTCTAGCCCATTTGAGTTTACATGTTGGTTACCTTGGAAGGAAATTACTGGCTTAGACAAAAGTTTTGGTCTCAATAACTCTGTTTTAAAGATCAAAACTTTGAAGCTTAGGTTATTACATGTTTTCCTTAGCACCACTCTCTACGGGAGGTCAGGGAGTTTTATCACTATGACGTAAGAAGACATTTGGTTGATGTTTTCTGCTATGCATGGTGGAAAAGTTAACACTACTCGATTTTGATTGAGAGAATGAAAGAAATTGCTTGGAGCAAGAGATCGAAGCTGGCTTTAGGAAATATCATCACTAAATTACTGAAGAAGAAACGAATTTGGCATCAGAGGTACCAAAATGACTTCAAAGTAAGCACTCACATTCTTTTTAACTGCTCAAGTTTTCAGAAAATGCATTATGTCTTGGATGGTAACAACAAGATCAAGCAAATAGTGAAGACAACCAAGACAGTACTAAGAGAGCCAAAAAATGAACCACAACCAGAAGAAGAGGCAACACAAGAGCAAGCCCAAGAAGAAGTCTAAGAACAACCTCAAACTGCACCTCAAGATGATCGAATTGGGTTGATATTGGACACTGTGTTGAGAATGGAGATATCTTTAGGAGAAGGAATTCAAGAGTTCAAGCAACTAGTTTTAACTAGGTTAGATGCTTTGGACAAAAAGGTGGAGGAGATTCGTAAATAGTCAGAAGATCAATACTTTGATATTGGTGACTTGGATCATGGGGATGCACAAGGGGCTACCTTAGAACAGTAAGGGCAACAGTAAGAGACTGATTAAGAAAATGTGCCCCAGTAAGAGCCTGAGCAAGAAGAAGAGCAAGTGGCAGAGGAAGCGATGGCAGCAGCCACTCAGACCGTAGAGACAGTCATCTCCACCCTTATTGCACCATCCGAGCCCATCCCAGCTGAGCCTACCCCATCTACTCCCTCCTTAACTGAACCCCAACCCAAAGCCTCCTCTCCCACCCTTTAGTATCAAAAGAAAAGACAAAGGAAACCAACATCCAATCCTTGATGCTTTTTGATTATGTAAAAAAAGGGGAGAAATAGATTGTGTACAAACTTAGGGGGCGCTTGACTTATGGGGGAGCTTAATTCTGTTTTTAACATTGTTTTGTTTTGATTTACTTATATGATGAATCAAACTTTGGAAATTTTACATTTGTGGAACTTTGAATTGCAAATTACTTGAAGTTATATATATTTGATAATTTGTTCAGGTCTTATTTTATGATTTTGGTGTTTACATGTAGTTGATATTGGTTATTCTTTGAACTGCATGTATAAGTGTTTGAATATATAAAGGGTAGGGTGAAGAGAGTATAAATTCGAGGGGAGCTTTTGCTCAAATCTTAGCATTTTCACTTTTATATTTTAACTTAAAGGAATCTTTTTAAGCTTGTTTAAAGGGATGTTTTGTCATCATCAAAAAGGGGGAGATTGTTGAACTCCAAGTGATTTTGATGAATACAAAACAACCCAATTAGATGTGTTTAATGAATCAAAGTTAAGTGTGTATATCATTGAAAGACTAAAGTAAAAGGATTCAATCGATTGAGGTTTTGACCCAGTCGATTGAACAAAGTTGAATTGAGGCTTCAAGGCATAGACCCGATGTAGACACCACATTTTGTCTGGAAAATAGCCTCTCTTCATTTGAAGTTAAAGTTTTAATTTTAGTATTATTTTCAATTTTAAATCTAGTCTAATTTTAATTAGATAAATTTTTAATTTAACTAATTAAGATTAATTGTGGGCTAAACTTTAATTTTAAACTAAAATTAAATTTGGGCTTTAATTTAAAATGAAAATGTTTGGGCTTTGGGTCTTTATGAGTGAGCTTAAAAATTGTGGAATATTCTAGAATAAAAATCAAGGAGAAAATCTTGGTAAAAAAGGAAAGGAAATAATTGAAGATTTAACCCTAATACTTAGTTTGCAAGAAAACCTATTGAAACCCTAATTCTTGGAGTAGTATATAAGAAGTACCTAGGGTTGAAAAAAAGGGACGACTGTTTGGAAAAAAAATTTTCGGTGCTTTTATTTTCAAAAAAAAAAAGTAAGTAGCAGGAGAGTATTGAGGTAGAACCGAGATACCTTTTGAAATTAATGGACGAAAAGCATATCAAGATTAGAGCTCATAGCAAAAAGATAAAAATTTGCTATTGCAGCTTAGTCAAGCGTTTAGCTGGGGACATGTTTTGCTGGGGCAAAGTCAAAAGTAAAACATAAAAGACGTCTTCCAAGAAAAGTAGCTTGAAGGCAAATTGAGGTGGGGGCCTGTACGTGATCCTGGAGGAAGAGTGACATCATTGATAACAAAAGACAAAAAAAAAAAAGGGAAAGAAAAGGATATTGCAAAATACATCACGTGATCACTTGCTAGAGTTAAATCCAAATATTGGATTTGGGTGGTGATTTAAGTCCCATTCACGTTTTGGGCTAAGGTAAAATTTCTTCTACTATAATCTTATATTGGTTACATGATTGTCTGACATATTGTTTGTGGTTTGGGTGATATCCCACGTGCTTTTGTGGCCTGACAATTGTTTCATATGTTTACACGCAAATATTATTTGTTTCCAATTCCATTGCCTGTGTCTTATTAAACCGTCAATGTTTGGTAAATATGGTGGGCCACTTCTTGTTTACAATTGGTAAAAATGCAATTTTATTAAAAACTTGAATAGTTATTGCATATTGTTATTATATTTGTTTAGTTTGTCCATATCCTTTTCATTATTTTTATTTGTCATATGTACACAAATTGTAAATTGAAAAAAAAAAAGACCCAGTGAGAGGGCACTTCTTTGAAATCGTGTAGACGTTTCGTAGAAGGTTCTTTTAGGGTAGGTCTCCTTTAAACTCAATCGGGTAAGCCAAAGTTATTTGGAGGGGATCATAATAAAAAAAAGCTTCTTTTAATATTTATTTTAATTAAAATTAAATTATTACATTTGCACATCATATTATACTTGGCATTGCATTTGAGATATAATTTGTCTAATTAAAAGGACCTAGTGAGGGTGGTCATTCCTTGAAATCGTGTAGGCGCTTCTTGGGATGGTCCCTTAGAGAGAGGTTCTCTTTAAACTCAATCGGGTAAGCCGAAGCGGTTTGGAGAGAATTTCTATTAAAATTCTATTATCGTCTCTAATTAAAAATTAAATAATTTTGCATCACATGCATTATGTATAAACTTAATTTTTTAATTTTTAATTTTTTTATGGAAAAGGTAATAAAATAAAAAATGAATAATGAATTGTATAAAGAAATTTTTGGTTATGCTTAAAATAAAACACAACCTTGCATCAATAAGACCTAGGATTAGATAAGATTAAAATGGTACCATCATTTTGACGTGCGTTGTGGGGGTGTTGATCCTTCCCCATGCATAACTGATCTCCTGAACTCAACTTTGTTTCGTAGACCGGAACCTACCTAGCTTAGTGCACCCATAACTACATTAGGATAGGTAGATTCAGATAGGTGACTAATCACACCTAGGAAAAAAGATTAGTGGCGACTCCTAATATTTGACAAGTCAGACCATAGGGTTCCCAGATCCGCACGTTTCGACAGCTTGGCGACTCCACTGGAGAGTAGTTAGAGAGTCGAGCCATTAATTAGTTTAGTCTTATTCTAGGTCTTAATAATTGGTTGTATCATGGTTTAATTTTGTGAGTAATTTTTCTTAGGGGCATGTTAGTGTGATTTTTTTTGAATAATTATGTTCTAATTTACACACTTGTTTGTTTGTTTTTATTATTTATTTATTATTCATTTATTTATTTATTTTGTTTTATTTTTTTCAATTTATTTATCGCTATATTGTTTGTTATAATTACTAATTATTTTTTGTTGTTGTTTCTCTCATTTGAAGTTTAAATTATGTTTAGTTGTGGCATTGGTAAAAGGTTTGAATGTTCCTTCTCACATACTTCACAAATTGCATTCATGCATGAGCCTTATTGTACCCGGGCTCTTACCTTCTAAGAGGGGGCAAAGTAGCTAACTCTTGTGGGGCAATAGCCTCCAAATGGAGTTTAGTAGTGAAACGCCTCCACTCAAATCGAACCCTTTCCAATTTTTGACCTATAATGGGTGAAAGAGTTTTGGGGACAATTTGGGAACCTTTGGCCTTTAAAGCATTGAACCCATCATATAGAGCCACTCCTAAATTCAGTGAAACCAAAGTTAGGATACATGAAAGAACACTTCTTACCTTTGCCATTATGTTTCATAAGTTATATTTGGACTGTAGAGTCGGTAAGGGCACCTTATCGACAATAGGAAGACTACTTGTCCCAAGGGCACTGCTGCCCAATTTAATGACTTTACTCGATTGTGATCATACGTAAAAGGGACGCCAATTTTGGAAATTCTTTTATATATCTTGTTTTATTTCATTTTTTCTATGGATACTAATTTCTCTTTTTTTATTTCCTTGTCATGCGTCCTTTATACATCTTTTGCACATCATTTAGCATATAGGATTTTGCCACATCACAATTAAAGGCATAAAGACAGTTAGTTATGGCTGGAAACAAGGGGGAAGGCACCTCTCACTAACGCCACTGATCTTGATCCAACCCATGTTATGTCTCAGATTGAAGAAGCTCAGCCGCAGATTGAGGTTGGTTTAGTTGTCGAATCTACGCTTCTGGATCAAGTTAACACCACTTTTGAGTGGGGTGATATTGCTCGTTTGGTTAAGATATGGGAAAATTGGGATGGAGTGCGTCAAGAGAGATTCGTAAAGAAGTTTGGGTGTATAGCTTCTTTGTTGAAAGTCAAGATTGACATCTAGTTAATCCGAGCCATGCTACAATTTTGGGACCCCTCCTATCGCTGTTTTGTCTTGAATGAGATAGATTTGGTTCCAACACATGAAGAGTATGCCGAATTGATACAAGTGAAACATGACTTTTGGGGCAGAGTCTTTTGGAAAAGTGAGAATAAGAACACTTTCAAGGTATTGGCTAGAATGATGGCGACCACGGTTGAGGAGCTAGGCAAACATGTTCAAAACCAAGAAACCAGGCGTTATGAGATTAACTTTTTCTGGTCCTTCATGAAAAAGCATTCAAATGATGAAGCAACATTGGATGTTTTTGCTATCCTTGTCTACGCATTGGTGATCTTCCTAAAGAACCTTGATTTGTGGATTTAGCTGTGATAGAATTAGTGGATCATGTGACATATAGAGGGGATCCTTCCACAGCAATCTTGGCTGAAACTCTATTGTCCTTGAATCACTGCCGCCGTAAGAAAAAGGCACGTTTTATTGGGTGTTCTCAATTGCTTTATATTTGGATGGTTAGTCATCTAAAGTGCCTAAACTGCATGTTCATGTTTAAAGATCACATTAGTGATTTTCCTAAGAGGAAGCTAAACCAAAAGTCGAAGCAAGAATGGGTAGACATGTTTAACAACTTCACAAGTGAAGATATCATTTGGAAGGCAAGATGGATGGTAAGAGCAAAAGTGAAGTACCAATCAGAAATTGAGCCTTGGTTGCCACTAATCGGGCAGTGGGGAGCTATTAGTTACTTGCCACTTTTGGTTCAAAGGCAGTATCGGTTTGAACAGTTCGTATCTCTAACTCAAGGGCTGGATAGTGTGAAATTTATCTATGAAGAGCAAAGCGATAACAAGAAGATTAAAGCATTTGAAGCTGTATGGAAAAATAAGAAGGAGGTTGCAGAGGGAAATCCTTCAGAGTCTGCAATTGATGAATACCTAAAATGGCATCAGCAAAGGGTCAAGGGTATGAAGCTTCCTCAAAATAAAGATCCTAATTACCCAGTTGGGCATAATGGAAGAGATGCTATGGTTGAATTGACAATTGAGAACCAACGGCTCAAAGACAGCACTATAATGGAGGAACTTGACAAGAAATATCGAGAAGAAAAGAAAGAATGGGAGAGACAAAAAATAGCATATGATGATGAGGTTCAGTTCTTAAAGCTAAGCCTAGCTTGGGAAGGTGATATAGTGAAAGCCAAAGATGCTACAATCAAGAGTATGAATGAGGAGTATGCAAAGCAAAAGGGAGAAGCTTCATCTCTGAAAGATAAGCTAGATACACAACGAGAAGAGAATGAAAAGCTAAGAAAAAGGTTGAAAGAAGAAAAGCAATGGAATGCAGAATTGGGATATGAGCTTCAAGAGCTCAAGAAAAAGAATGTTCATCCACTTTTACGATCGAGGCAAGAGGATTTGTTGAAGATCCAAAAACTTGAGGAAGCTGTACCAAGCCTAAACCATCAGTTGAATGTTTTCCAACAAGTAGTCCAAGTACATGTGGGAACTATTAATGAATTGGAACAAGCAAAGAAAAGCTTAGAGGATGCTGTCAAAGTCCTTAGAAATGAGCATCGAGAAACAACTGTTATGCGAGAGGCATGGAGGCAAGCATATATGCTCAAACTCAACCATGTAGAGTATTTGTTGGGTCAGCTCGAAAAAGGAGTCACTCAAGCTCAGTATATGGAAAGGAAGGCGCACAAGATTCAATTGAAGCTAGTTGAGGGAAAACTAAAGCCATCGGGTAGTCAACATCAGCGAGTTTCCCACTTCATGGAAGAAGCAATTTATCAATATCGTCAAGTTGTAAAGCTTTTTGATCTTCTCAAAGTTGAAATAAGAAAGATATAGTTTTTTTAAAGTGATGTAATAAACCTTTGTTTCGAAGTTTTGATTAAATGTTTTTTGTATTTAATTGTTATGTGGCAAAATTAGCATTGCATCCATCATGGCATGATTTTTTTTAAGTGCCAAATTACAAAGAAGTTTCATCATTGGCCGTAGGGCGATGATCAAATTCTGGATGAAAATGAGGTTTATAAAACATTTATCGAGTAGTCGGGATGTCTTATAAGTTTCCTTTTGATGGCGTAAAGCTTTGAATAAATGGCTTAATTCATGTTTGTGGCGGGTTAAGGTTCCAAGATAACTCAAAGGAGATATTATACTCGCTTGCAAGCCAGAATCATGGAGAATGAACAAATGTCAAGAGTTGAACAGTTGGAAAAATCAAATGAAGAATTGAAAAAACAGATGCGCGAACTGATAAAAATGATGTCTAATTTGGTCAAAGAGAAGACAACAGCTGAAGTTTCTGGTAATGGGAAGGGTAATGACCAGAATTTACCATTAGGCCTTGAGCGTACTGGCATGATTACCCAGGCTTCTGGAAGCATCACGGTGCCACCACCACCTTCGGTAAAAGCATATACCTATCCTAAAGCACCTATGCCACATTTTGTGCCTCAGCCCACGGTCCTGAGTTGACATGAGACAACAAACCCCATCACTTTTGATAATGATGACAAGGGGAAGCCTGATGAAAATAGCAAGCTATTAAGCATGCTAGATGAAAGGTTGAAGATGGTTGAAAGGTTTAACTATCACAGGGCCATGAATGCCTCTGAAGCCACCTTAGTTCCAGGGTTGGTTATTCCTCCTAAGTTCAAGGTGTTGGAATTTGAGAAATACAATGGCACAAAGTGTCTGCAAAACCACCTTTTGAGCTATGTTAGAAAAATGGCGACTCACACTTCCGATGATAAGCTCGTGATTCACTTCTTCTAGGACAGTTTAACTAGAGCAGCCTCTAGGTGGTACAATCAATTGGATAGTACCTGAATTAGAACATGGACCGATCTGGCCAAGGCTTTTATAGCCCAATATAAGCATATGACGGATCTAGCTCCTGATCGTTTGACCTTGCAAACCATGGAAAGAATGTCTACTGAGACCTTTAAGGAATATGCCCAAAGATGGATGAACACGGCTGTGCAAGTTAATCCTCCTCTTACAGAAAGAGAAACGAACTTTATGTTTCTGGAAACCTTGAAAGCTCCGTATTATGACAGGTTATTGGCCAGTGTACCTAAGGTATTTTCTGACATGGTGGTAGCTGGTGAGTTAATTGAAAAGGCTATCAAATTTGGCAAGATTGATTCAGGGGATACTACCAACATAAAGAAAGGGCAAGGCTCCAAGAAAAAGGAAGGGGAAACTAATGCTGTTAGCACTTACCAATCACCACATTACACTCATCCATATAACCCATTACAGCCAACTTATGGTTATCAGTATCCTTACCAGCAATCACCCTATTCTTATCAACAATCTCCCACCTTATATCAGCATCCTACCTAAAATTTCATTGGCTCTGGACTAACATTCCAACCTATACCCATGACACAAACATTCTCTCCTAGACCAAATACTTCAGGCCCAAACACTGGAAACAATCAAAGACAATTCCGACCTTATACTAAAATGCATATTGATCCAATACCTTACACCTACACTGCTTTGCTTCCTCAACTATTACAACAGGGTTTGTTGGAAAAACCTCGATTCACCAAAACCTACAACCCACCATATCCTAGCTGGTATAAGGAAAATGCTCATTGTGGCTATCATAATGGGACAGCAGGTCGCTCCACAGAAGACTGCATGGCCTTGAAAATTAAGGTGCAAGAGCTAGTAAAGGAAGGAAAACTTGGTTTCAATAAGAATCAACAGCCCAATGTGGGACAAAATCCCTTATCCAATCATGAAAAAGCATCTATGAGTATGGTAGGAATGGAGAATGAAGAACCCAGTGATCTTGACAATCTAATATTTAAGGCAGCTTCAGACACTGAATTGGATAATTAGTCCACCATGGAGATACCGACCATGTTCTCTGACAAAATGTAATGCATTTGAACTTTATTTGACAAGCCAATACTTATGCCCAAGGGTGTTGTTAATCCTTTTATGAAATGTTAGGGCTTTTGTTTATTTATGCGTTTTTTGAACACAACGATGAATAAAATGCATTCCTGGATTTTGAAGCAATCAAAATTTTCTTTGCAATTCAATTCTTTTATTTTCTTTTGTCTTCACTCTTTACATCGCATTTCATCTGCAATACATTTTTTGTTCCATCTCTATATATCCTTTCCAATTTACTTTTCAGGCCTGTGATTAATGAATGCGAAGATAATAAGAACAACGAACCTGAGTTCAATCTTGAAAATTTAAATGATACTAGGGAAATTGATGGTGAAAGTATTGAAGATCTTGACTTGCCCCAAGAACTACTAAGGATGGTTGAACAAGAAGAAAAGCAGATTTTGCCATACAAAGAAACCACAGGGTTGATAAAATTTGGTACTGAAGAGGATAAGATAGAAGTTAAAATAGGCACCATACTGTCAGTCCAAGAAAGGCAACAGCTAGTAGATCTATTGAAAGAATATTCTGATGTTTTTGCATGGTCATACCGAGACATGCCGGGGCTTGATCCAGAGATTATGGTGCACAAGCTACCTATCAGACCTGAATGCAAGCTAGTCCAGCAAAAGTTGAGGCATATGAAACCAGAAATGTTTTTGAAAATAAGGGAAGAGATTTTGAAGCAATTTGATGCCGGTTTCTTGGAAGTAGCCAAATACCCGGAGTGGGTAGCAAATATTGCACCCGTGCCGAAGAAAGATGGAAAGGTTCGAATGTATGTTGATTATCAAGACCTCAACCGAGCTAGCCCCAAAGATAACTTCCCGTTGCCGTATATTGATACCCTTGTTGATAACACAACCCGATATTCCATGTTCTCTTTCATGGATGGATTCTCTGGGTATAATCAAATCAAAATGGCACCGGAGGACAAGGAGAAAATGACATTCATAACTGTGTGGGGAACCTTTAAGTACAAGGTTATGTTATTTGGATTGAGGAATGCAGGAGCCACATACCAATGAGCCATGGTGACCTTATTCCATGACATGATGCACAAGGAAATTGAAATATATGTAGATGACATGATAGCCAAGGCTCGAACAACACATGAGCACATAGTTAATCTGAAGAAATTGTTTGAAAGGCTACGGAAATATAGGCTTTGGTTGAATCTAGCAAAATGTACATTTGGAGCAACTTCAGGGAAGTTGTTGGGGTTTGTTGTGAGTGAAAAAGGAATTGAAGTAAACCCTGACAAAATTAACCTGCTATCACCAAAAACACCAAAAGAAGTGAGAGGTTTTCTCGGGCGATTGAACTATATTGCCAGGTTCATATCACAATTGACTACCAAATGTGATCCAATTTTCAAGTTACTTCGAAAGCAGAACCCCGGTGAATGGAATGATGATTGCCAGCTTACTTTTGAGAAAATCAAAGAATATCTCACCAACCCACCAGTACTGGTACCTCCGATGCTGGGTAGGCCTTTGATTTTATATCTGACGGTGTTTGAGAGCTCCATGGGATGTGTACTGGGGCAACAAGATGAAACTGGGAAAAAGGAGCATGCAGTGTATTATTTGAGTAAGAGTTTTGCAGAATACAAAGCCAAGTACTCCTCCCTTGAGAAAATATGTTGTGCACTAGCTTAGGCTACTCACCGATTAAGACAGTACATGTTGTATCACACAACCTTATTGGTGGCAAAGTTAGACCCCATCAAGTACATATTTGAAAAACCAGGTTTATCAGGAAGAATTGCTCGATGGCAAGTGCTATTTTCTGAATATGACATACAGTATGTTTCCCAAAAGGCTATCAAAGGAAGTGCAGTAGCAGATTTCTTGGCTGAACGTGCTAATGATGATTATGAGCCTATGAAGTTTGATTTCCCAGATAAAGACTTAATGGTAATTTTCCATGTGGACGAGGAATCAGATGATGAAAATAGGGTTTGGAGAATGTTCTTTGATGGAGCCTCGAACGCAATAGGGCATGGCATTGGAGCAGTACTAATGTCTCCAGAAGGAAACCATTTTCCAGCTACTACTAGATTAGATTTCAGATGTACTAATAACATGGCTGAATATGAAGCATGTGTTTTGGGCATTCAAATGGCTATAGAAAGAAAGATTCAAGTGTTGGAAGTTTACGGAGATTCAACACTAGTGATTTATCAGTTGAAAGGAGAATGGCAGACGAAAGACCCAAAATTGGTTCAATACCATGAGTACATCAAAGATCTAATGATACATTTTAAAGAAATATCCTTCCACCATCTACCTAAGGAGGAGAACCAACTAGCTGATGCATTGGCCACTTTGGCCTCCATGTTCAAGGTTGATGCAGATACAAAAATTCAACCAATCAGAATAGATCTAAGAGATGAACCGACTTATTACATGAGTGTTGGAGAGGAAGAAGACAGAAAGCCCTGGTATTATGACATCATACAGTTTCTCAAGTATCGAAAATATCCAGAGCATGCCTCAGAAAATGACAAAAAGATCATTCGAAGGATGGCAATGAATTTCTACTTGGACGGCGACATCTTATACAAGAGAAACCGAGACCAAGTGCTGTTGAGATGTGTAGCAGCAAAAGAAGCCCGGAAAATCTTAGAAGAAGTACATAAGGGAATTTATGGGACCCATGCTAATGGGCACAAATTAGCCAAGAAAATTATGAGATCTAGTTATTATTGGTTGACACTGGAATCAGATTGCATTAACTATACCAGAAAATGCTATAAATGTCAGATCTATGCGGATAAAATTCATGTTCCTCCAAGTCCGCTACATGTCATGGCACCTTCATGGCCTTTTTCCATGTGGGGCATGGATGTTATTGGACCAATTTCACCAAAAGCATCGAATGGTCACCAATACATTTTTGTCATGATTGATTACTTCACCAAATGGGTTGAGGCAGCTTCATACGCCAGTGTTACGCAATCAGTAGTTGCCAAGTTTCTGAAAAGAGAAATTATCTCTCGGTATGGTCTCTCAAAAAGATCATTTCAGATAATGCCCAAAACCTAAACAGTGGAATGATAAAAGCGCTGTGTTCACAATTCAAGATTACGCATAGCAACTCAGCACTGTATCGACCAAAGATGAATGGAGCGGTAGAGGCTGCTAACAAGAATATCAAAACAATTGTGGCAAAGATGACTGAAACTTATCGAGATTGGCATCAGAAGTTACCTTTCGCGCTTTTCGCTTATCGGGTTGCTGTAAGGACATCTACTGGGGCAACTCCATTCTCGTTGGTGTATGGAATGGAAGCTGTGGTGCCTATTGAGGTTGAAATCCCATCCCTCCGGATACTTAGAGAAGTACAACTGAATGAGGCTGAATGGATCAGAGAACACTATGAACAGTTGAATTTGATTGAAGAAAAATGCCTTGCGGCTCTCTGCCATGGCCAACTATATCAGAAAAGGATGATGAAGGCTTATGATAAGAAAGTAAAGCCGAGACTGTTTCGAGAAGGGGAATTAGTGCTGAAGAAGATACTTCCTATCCAACGCGATTCTTGGGGCAAATGGGCACCAAATTGGGAAGGACCATATGTTGTCAAAAAGGCATTTTTTTGGAGGAGCTATGATTTTATAAGAAATGGATGGCAAAGAGCTGCCAAGCCCCATCAATTCTGATGTTGTGAAGAAATACTATGCCTGAAGCAAAAAAAAAAAGAGAAAATGGTAAAAAATGAAAAAAAGAAAAAAAGAAAAAAAGAAGAATAATAAGAAAATGAGTGGCTCAAATTGAAAACTCGAAAGGCGGCTTGAGTCCAAAAAAGAAAAATGAAAAGGAGAGGTTCAAGTTGAAAACCCGAAAGGGCAACTTAAATCGAGATGGGAGTGACTTAAGTTGAAAACCTGAGAAGGCAGCTTAAGCAGGATGGAAAAGGTATAAAATTACCTCATAAGTTTGATCAACCTTGGTACGTGAGTGGGGCAAGTCAAGTCATTTGATACAGAGCTGTCAAGGACACTGGTACAGTAAACCGATCAAGAAAGAACTCGGGTTTCATCTGCAGTTGTTTCTGAGCATTCATTGTCAGAGGGTATCCTCGTTCTTTTGATCTTGAGAAATTTTTGAACAATTTAAATCCTCTCGAATTGTACACTTTCTTTTTTCTATCAATCAAAACCCTCATTTATTGTCATTTGTCTCCCACTACTTTTATTCATTCTTATGCAATGAGAATTTCTATTGTTGATAAATTCAGCATTGTATTGAGTTTTTTTCATAAATTTCAAAATGTGCACAAACAAACAGAAACAAAAGCATGCATAAAAAGCTTATTCATCATCTGAAGGCGTAATTTGGCTAAGAAAGAGCAAATCAGAAAGCCTCTCTAAGAGAATGTGAAAGCCACCCTAGACAAAAAAGCTTGGGACATTTGAGTGTAATGGAAAGAAGAATCTCAATTCAAGAAAAACACAGATACATGCAAACGTCATCTGAAAAGAGCGAAGAATATAAGCATTGAACTGTCAAGGTTGCTTGCTTCACCATAAACATGAATTGGGCTGCTACTAAAATACATCCAACTTTTGCATCACAAACAAGGACATCTAAGCATTTAAATACATTGTAGCATGCTCTATTCACCGTCACTCAATAAGTTGGTTACGAATCTTTATTCTAACCTCATCTCATTTTGGCATATACAAATCAATCATTTTTGGCATTTGGCAATTATACACCAGTTGACTCTCTTCAAAGAATTATTACATTTTGCCCTATCAAGGTTCTTGCATTCCAAAATTGCCCTATCAAGGTATTTTCATTTCATCATTTTGGCGTATCAAGGTTCTTGCATTTCAAAGTTGCCCTATCAAGGTCTTTGCATTGCATCATTTTGCCCTATCAAGGTTCTTACATTTGATAGTTGCCCTATCAAGGTCTTTGTATTACATCATTTTGCCCTATCAAGATTCTTGCATTTCAAAGTTGCCCTATCAAGGTCTTTGCATTTCATTATTTTGCCCTATCAAGGTTCTTGCATTTCAAAGCTGCCCTATCAAGATCTTTGCATTGCATTATTTTGCCCTATCAAGGTTTTTGCTCATTTTGCCCTATCAAGGCTTTTGCGTTTCAAAGTTGCCCTATCAAGGTCTTTGCATTGCATCATTTTGCCCTATCAAGTTCTTTGCATTGCATCGTTTTGCCCTATCAAGGTTCTTGCATTTCGTAGTTGCCCTATCAAGGTCTTTGCATCGCATCATTTTGCCCTATCAAGGTTCTTGCATTTCAAAGTTGCCCTATCAAGGTCTTTGCATTGCATTATTTTGCCCTATCAAGGTCTTTATATTACATCATTTAACCTATCAAGGTTCTTACGTTGCATAGTTGCCTTGTCAAGGTCTTTGCATAGCAACATTTACCCTTATTAAAGACATCATATTATATTTACTTGTTTGATAGTTCTTTTTTTAAAGGGCTGGTGTCTACCGTCTTTACTCATTTCCTGAGTCTCTAGAAGTATGTACTTCTAAATTCTCAGAAAATACGTAAAGAAGGGCAGCTGTAGACACCACATTTTGTCCGAAAAATAGCCTCTCTTCATTTGAAGTTAAAGTTTTAATTTTGGTATTATTTTCAATTTTAAATCTAGTCTAATTTTAATTAAATAAATTTTTAATTGAACTAATTAAGATTAATTGTGGGCTAGACTTTAATTTGAAACGAAAATTAAATTTGGACTTTAATTTAAAATGAAAATGTTTGGGCTTTGGGTCTTTATGAGTGGGCTTCAAAATTATGGAATATTCTAGAATAAAAATCAAGGATAAAATCTTGGTAAAAAAAGGAAAGGAAATAATTGAAGATTTAACCCTAATACTTAGTTTGCAAGAAAACCTATTGACATTCTAATTCTTAGAGTAGTATATAAGGCGTACCTAGGGTTGAAAAAAAGGGACGGCTGCTTGGGAAAAAAATTTTTTGGTGCTTTTATTTTCAAAAAAAAAAGTAAGTAGCAGGAGAGTATTGAGGTAGAGAACCGAGCTACCTTTTGAAATTAACGGACGAAAAGCAGATCAAGGTTAGAGCTCATAACAGTAAGATAAAATTTGCTATTGCAGCTCAGTCAAGTGTTTAGCTGGGGACGTGTTTTACTAGGGCAAAGTCAAAAGCAAAACATAAAAGACGTCTTCCAAAAAAAGTAGATTGAAGGCAAATTGAGATGGGGGCCTGTATGTGATCCTGGAGGAAGAGTGACATGATTAACAACAAAAGACCAAAAAAAAAAAGGGAAAGAAAAGGATATTGCAAAATACATCACATGATCACTTGCTGGAGTTAAATCCAAATATTGGATTTGGGTGGTGATTTAAGTCCCAATCACGTTTTGGGCTAAGGTAAAATTTCTTCTACTATAATCTTATATTGGTTACATGATTGTCTGACATATTGTTTGTGGTTTGGGGTGAGATCCCACGTGCTTCTGTGGCCTGAAAATTGTTTCGTATGTTTATACGCAAATATTATTTGTATCCAATTCCATTGCCTGTGTCTCATTAAACCGTAAATGTTTGGTAAATATGGCGGGCCACTTCTTGTTTACGATTGGTAAAAATGCAATTTTATTAAAAACTTGAATAGGTATTGCGTATTGTTATTATATTTGTTTAGTTTGTCCATATCCTTTTCATTATTTTTATTTGTCATATGTAAATAAATTGTAAATTAAAAAAAAAGACCCAGTGAGAGGGCGCTTCTTTGAAATCATGTAGACATTTCGTAGAAGGGTCTTTTAGGGTAGGTCTCCTTTAAACTCAGTCGGGTAAGCCGAAGTGACTTGGAGGGGATCATAATAAAAAAACGTTCTTTTAATATTTATTTTAATTAAAATTAAATTATTACATTTGCACATCATATTATACTTGTCATTGCATTTGAGATATAAATTGTCTAATTAAAAGGACCCAGCGAGGCTGGTCATTCCTTGAAATCGTATAGGCACTTCTTGGGATGGTCCCTTAGGGAGAGGTTCTCTTTAAACTCAATCGAGTAAGCCGAAGCAGTTTGGAGAGAATTTCTATTAAAATTCTATTCTCGCCTCTAATTAAAAATTAAATAATTTTGCATCACATGCATCATGTATAAACTTAATATTTTTATTTTTATTTTTTTATAGAAAAGGTAATAAAATAAAATATGAATAATGAATTGTATAAAGAAATTTTTGGTTATGCTTAAAATAAAACACAACCTTGCATCAATAAGACCTAGGATTAGATTAGATTAAAATGGTACCGTCATTTTGACGGGCGTTGTGGGGGTGCTGATCCTTTCCCACGCATAACTGAACTCCCGAACTCAACTTTGTTTCGTGGACCGGAACCTACCTAGCTTAGTGCACCCATAACTACATTAGGATAGGTAGATTCAGATAGGTGGCTAATCACACCTAGGAAAAAAGATTAGTGGCGACTTCTAATTTTTGACAAGTCGGACGATAGGGTTCCCAGACCCGCACGTTTCGAGAATCGAATTATTCAACCGATTGAGCAAGATAGAAAGAAGAAGAAGTTGGAAGTCAGAACTTTTCAACTGATTCATAGCATAGCTCAACGATTGAGGAAGAACAAGTAAAGAATAGAAAGTCTGAAGCTGAAGAAATTGAACCGATTGAGTCTTATGCTTAATCAATTCCATACCCTAAAGAAAATGGTAGCCGAAGAATTTGAACCGATTGAGGGGAAATGTGAATCGATTCAACAGAAGAAACAAGAAATTCAAAAGATAATGTCAGAAAGATTGAACCGATTTAGCAATGGCCTCAACCGATTCAATAGTGTCAGAACAGTGTAACAACTAGTTTTTTCAAAGCTACAACTTGGCCTCTCTCTTCATTAAATGCTTGAATAGACAGAATAAGCTCTCAAGGTATTTAAGAGGGTCTTAAATGCTAAAGAAAAATAAGAAATTGAAAAGCATTGAATAGCATTTACAACACTTTACCTTGTACATTGATTTCTCTCTTGTTCCCAACTTTTCACACTTTGTGAGAGAAATTTGAGTGAGCTAGAATTCTTGTACATCTTAGGTCTTGTTAGAGATCATTTCTTGTACACAATGTTCAGTTTTTCTTGTGTTCTTAGAGGTGAGGGAATCATTCTAAGTGGGTTGGATCAACTAGGAGGTCCTAGGTTGATTGGCATTAACGCTTGGGAAGAGCTTTCTTTGTAAAGGCTTTGTAGAAGCTAGAATCCCACTGTCCTAGTGAAGAAGAGATTGAAAATCCTTGATTGGAAAGATCAAGGTAGTGGATGTAGGTGAGGAACACCGAACCACTCTAAATAGAAGTGTTATTTCTTCTTTACTTTGCAAAGAACTCATCCAATTCTTCAAAACAACCCCAAACACCAACCACCTCACTACCAAAAGTTCCAATTGAAGTAGCACCATCAAAGAAGAATTAATAAGTGCTATTCACCCCCCTCTAGCACAAATCAAAGGGACCAACATAAATGGTGTCTTTGCTTTACCTTTTAAGTAAAAACCCAACAGAGAGACGGATGAATCAAAACTGAAAAGAAAAGGTTGACAATCCAGACTTAGGCTTGTAAAACACTATTAATACAACTGTGCTCATGCTTCGCTCACCTATCCTCTGGAAGACACATGGTTGCCTCATGGGAAAAGTTTTTTTCCAGCCTAGACATTTAATCAGATAGCTCCACATCTTTAACAGAAAACAAGAATACCACTTACTGTAAAAATACCACATCCTAATACAAGAATGTTGGTCTTACATTTTAAATCTCATCCAACATACCAGTATATTGATGCTAATCAGGATTGTTGGTACGTACATTTTATGGAATTTTTTAGTTCGGAAACTAATCACGAACTCTATTAAAGGTTAACTCTCGTATTTTTAAACAAAGATATCTAAAAATGCCTGTATCAAATACTACAATAGAGGTGATCATGGGTCGGGCCGGGCTTTGACTCAAGAAAAATAGAATATGTCTTTGCCCAGGCTCAGCCCGGCCCTACTATATGGGCTTAATTATCTGACCAAGCCCGCACAGATTTCAATTTAAATGTCCAAGGCTGGCACAAAAAGCCCATTTTTTTCAACACCTAAATGAAAATTTAGATAAATAATAATAATAATAATAATAATAGAATAATCTAAAATAAACCCAAATTTAAATCTGATATCACACCACACAGTTCACATATTCAAAACAGCATATCCAGGCTCCACACCTCACAATAGAAAGTGTAAAACAAATAATAACAAAACAAATGTCCAAATAAAATCGCACAATATTTCTTTTTTCTGAATACCTTTCCTACTTGACAAATCTTCCATGTTTACCTTCTCAACACCTACGTTAGTAATAAGTAACATTAATCAAGATTTGCAATTAGCTAAGTTACAAAGAAACTAATCTCTAAATGAAAATGATAATTACCTATAAACTATAAAGTCACTGTAGCAGCCACATTATCATCTTCATCTTCATCATCATCACTAAAGCAAGATTCTTCGTCTTCCATTTCTAGAAAAAAAAATTAAACAAATTAAGGAATTGTAAGCAAACACAATCATCAAATCATCAAAATAGCTGAAATAATAAAAATGGCTAGCAATATATTAAATATCAGGAGAAGATTACTTACTAGCTGAAAAGCCTCAAGCACGCCTCCAATCATCAAAACAAACAATAGCTTGAACTCTTTTCGGTTTGAATGAACTCCTTAAACAATTTATGATTTTCTTCCCAATATTCAAAGCTAATTCAGAAGCCACAGTATATATAGGAATAGCCAAAAGATCACGGGCTAGTAATGAAAGTTCAGAATACCGAATTGATGTCACGCCCCGACCCGCCGGGTCTTGTCACATGGCAACCGCGAAACCACCTCGAGATGCATGCCATGAAAGGCGAGCTATCTGAGATGGCACAAGGCATAAAAAGAGTATCGTCACTCCAAAACCATCAAAAACTAAACTTTAATTAGGAAATATATATATAATAATAAATAATAAAAAGAACACCAGTGGATTAATTTAAGGAATAACCTACACAGTGGAATATACAACTCCTAAGCCACCAACCACTCCTATGAGCCTCCAATCTATCTAGCTTCCTCTCACGTGGGTATTGCATCCAATAAGATTGGATACAGGTGAGTGACAGAGGTTCAATGCAAAGTCAAATAGGTTTGGAGAGTTCGGATAATTCCAAAACAAATTAAAAAATATTATACGTTTCTTTTTAAAACCTTTTTTCAAAACATTTTCCCCCAAATCCTTTCCAGGAAAACAACAACAACAACAACAACAACAACAACAATAATAATAACATCTATCTAAGGGCTGGCTGTAAAAACACAATGAGTCTTGACCTTGACCGTGGTTGAGGATCTTGTATCATCGAGGCTATTTCTTTTCTTTTCTCTTTAAAACTTTCCTTTAATAAGGAAACTATATTCTTTTCTTTTGAAAAATATATACATATAGAAAGACATAGGAATCTCTCTCGAAGCCCGTTCCCTCGACGGTACCAGTTGCTGTGTGGTCACAGCCACATCAGACTTAGCGAGTCTCCCTCCACGCCTCTTTACTCTAGGTCATACACTCGCCGTGCCCCTTTAAAAAGGCGGTCCACGGCTACCTCGCATGCATACTCCATCTCGGTCCACTCGCTCCATCACACGAAGCGTCGAGTTTCATCGAGTTCTCTCATATGTATGATCATGCCTCGTCGGGCACTCGTGTCATACCTTTTGTATTTAAATGTAAAAACATACATACATACATACATCTTATAAATTTAATTTTCTTAAAACCCTTGCCCCTGTGTCATGTAACAACGTGTGTGATGGTGTGAGGGAATACACGAATCCCAAAACATTTAAATAATAATAAAAGAGTTTAGCCCTAAATGGCTAAACACTAAAACAAGGCCACTCACAGTGTTGGGAGATTTGTATACTCCCAATTGTCCCAAGAAGATCGATCTCTGGAACGTTGCTGCACTCGATCGTCTGGAATCCTAATTACATGGAAACACGCGTTAGCATTCGTAATCAATCTATGAATGCACCTATGAGGCTCTAATATGACCTAAGATGATGTTTGGATGTGTTTCGGGGCTTAAGAAAGTGTCCGGGAAGGTTTTGGGGTCAAAATTGGACACTTAGTGCAAAATTACGATTTTACCCCTAGAACAAATTGACTCCCACTCGGGTTTGGGCCAAGTCCCGTGTGGGACTCAACAATTTTGGTCACTCCTGTGAGGGAGTAGCTCGGATCCCATGTGAGAGGCGAGTTAGAAGCTCGAAAATCGAGGTATTTTCTTGATTTTAGGGCTCGTTGCTCCACGGTTTCGCTTGAAATTCAAAACATGCAATCCCCTCAACTGCTACTACTCATTTACTTAGTGAAAAACGAAAATCATCGGCCCAAAGTTCTTAGATCTAAAATCTAAATCTAAATCTAGCTTAAAAAGCTAGATTAAACTTTGAACCGAGATCTCTCCTAGACCTATGCATGGAAATACGTGCAAATTAAGTATGATGCAAATCTAGGTAAGTAGAATAGCATATTAGAAGTCACCTTGATTCATCGATCGGTTTTTCCGGATCAGCCAAAAGTCCAAAGTTGCTCCAGAAAAGCAAAAAAGAGAAAAGAGAAATGAGAGAAAAAGAGAAAGAGAGAAAATAAGGAGGAGAGGCTCGGCCCCCCCTATTTATAGGGAAGCCTAACACCGGGCCTACTTGGACCCCTGGCCAGACTTTCTCTCCTCTTTTCGACTTCTCTTAATCTCGATCCTTGGCATAATCCGTCGACTTTTACACCAATGGATATCCAATCCATTGGCTATGGACTTAAAGAAGTCCAATTGGAGTTTAGTTGCTTCCATACATGGTCAATCACCTCATATTCCAACTTCGTCTTATCCTAAGCTTGACTTCTCTGCATAACCAGACACATCTAGACCGACATATTGTTTAAATTAATACGTCGTCTACACTGTTCCGTTGATACGAAAAAGTTGGATTAGGTTCGAGTGTGTCAACTCTCCGCTCTTTTAAAAATTTCATCCTTGAAATTATTGAAATAGTTGTGGGGGAGTTTTGGCTTCTATTGTAAGCCTTCTTCTTGGTCTCGAATAGTGTTCACATCACTATTCATCTTCGAACTCCTTTATTGTTTCTCGATCTCTCTTGATCGTCTTTTCTTAAGAACAGCCTTCTGGCGATTCTGTTTCTGAGTTTGAACTTCATCTTCTTCTTTAGCAAAGCCTATCCTTATCCATCCGTGGATTAGGCTCGCTTTACTTCAACTGTATTACTTGGAGGCTCCTGCTCTATCTTCGCAGTGCTTTACTTGATCTTTTTTGCTTTGTCCTTATCCTTTCCTTAAGTCTCTCTTATTGAGACTACCTCCTTATTACCGCTGAGGTTCTACTCGTCTGGTTTTCCTTAGAAGTCTCTTCTTCTTTCCTTAATCATGCCTCTCTTTCCGAGGCTATTCTCTGATGCATCCTTCATCTTTCAATGTCTTGTACTCATCTTTGTAACCAAGATGTCGGGGAAGACTTTAAATTAACTCCCTCGCCTTTAAGGCGAGGTGTGCAGTAAGTTAACTCGTTCTTCCCTTACCTTGGTGTTCTTCTCCATTTCGTTCCTTGTTTTTCTCTTTTTTTTCGTTTCTTAGCCTTATTCTCTTTCTTCTCAATATTTCTTTTTTTCTCCTCTCATGGCATATAAGTCAAGCTCTCATACGCACTGGCCCACCCTCGGGCATATCATATGAAGGGATCAAAGATCATGCCTTCTCGGCTCTCACAATCTGACTCACTCTCTAACCGCCCATCTCTAACTCAAATAGGGCCCTTGGCCTATCTCATCTCTCATTCTCTCTAGGATTGAGAACTCTGGGTGGCCTCATGCTTTCCCCAGTCACACTCTGGGTCAGTCCTCTCGAGTATTCATCACAAAGATCCTCAAGATGTCGATCTGTGATCGCTGCCTCACATTGGATGCCTCACATGGCTCCGAAGACATCTGTACTTGAGCTTCGGCTACAAGCTCATCCATGCCATATCTTCTAGCCTCTTAGGGCTCTCAATCATCTTTTATCTTCTTTGCTATAGATTATTTTCTTTTCTTCCTTTCATTAATAGTTCGAGTTGGGGTTTCCTTTCCCTTTCCTCTTTCCTTTTCTTCCTTTTATTCACCCACAGTCCATTGTGGGGTCCACCCTTCTTTTACATTCCCATCTATATGGGATTAACCAATCATGCATGTTGCAGCCGTGCGGCATTGTTTGTGGCTTCCTTTATCCACGTCTTTCCCTCTCTTAGAGTTTCTAATCCTTTCACCTAATTTGCCCTTATCTTGGGTCCATTGCCATCTATTGGCATCATCTGTAGTTTTTATCATCTCCATACCCGTTCCATTAGCATTTTGGGTTCGCTGCCAACTCTATCTTACCTTGGTTGTTGTGATCTTTCATGCCTTGTCCAAGGATTTCCTTTATTCAAGCCTCATCTCTTTCTTCTCTTCTTTCTTATCATCCTCCTATTTATTGTTCTTCTAACACCTTTACTTCATTTAAGTGTTAGAATTTCCTTTCTTTCTCTTCCTTCCTTACTTATACTGGTTGTGCTCATAGAGATTTATAAGCTTGACCAATTTTTTTCCTTATCCCCATACTTATTCCATTGAGTACTCAGGGTCATCTATGTAATCCTTTCTGTCTTAGTCTTCGCATCACTTGCCTTCCGCATGTGGGTCTTGTTATCTTAGTCGTCCTTGGCTTTCAATTCCCTTGATATCTATTCTTTGTCATCTACACCAAGGTTTATTTTTTGCAAAAATCACCTTTCTTAATCATTCATCTTTTCTACCCTTATCCGCATCTGGTTACTTCCAATTTACCTTGGTTTAGACTCTATTTCCCACATCTTTTCTTCACTTATCATTCTTCGAGGGAAATTTATCCCTTAGGTTAAGCTGCTCCTCTCCTTTTAATTCTCAACTTATCCTTCTTATTCCTTGACTCATTACTCTTAATTCCTCTTATCTCATTCTCTCATCCAGCTTTCACCTTTTTGTCTTCCCTAGTGCTACTTATCATTCTTGTCTTATCCTCACTCTTACTTCGACTCTTACCTAAGTCGATGCACTTCCCTCTTTAACTGGGTTTGACATCTCCTTATAGTTTCCATCATCATCATCATCTTCTTCATCTTTTAGGATGTAATCATCCCTATCCACTTGTTTCCTTCGAATGCTTTCTTCTCTTTCTCCTCCCCAATTTTTCTTTCTATCCAACCTTCTCATCTTTTCTTATAACTCAAATTGTCAGGGGTTTTCCATTCCTTCACCGACTTACATCCTTAACTCCTCTTTTCTTTAGCATTCCACGCCTCTAATCATTCTTGTTTATTCTTTCTTTTCTTTAACCTATTCGTAGTATGATGTAGTGCTTTGGCTTGACTCACGTTTGGGGTGCATTATTCTCAGCTTTCTTTAGCTAATATCTGTTTCTAACTCTTTTATTCGCCTTCTTTAAACTATCCCTAGGTTACCTGGCTAGGTTTTGCCTCAAATCCTAATTTCCTATGCCTTACTCTTACTAAGTCTACCTAGTCATTTTGGGGTTATTAACCTATGGTTCATTATGAAATCATCACTAATTTAAGGTTAGAGTTTTCAAGTGGTGTGTTATGCTTTTCCTCTTTTAAGGCCCTACTCCTAGTTATCCTAAACTTAGTTAATCAATTGAACTAAGTTTCCCTTCTTTCTAGGCCTTATTCATATCTGATTAGCCTAGAATTTTCATTTACCTAGAGTTTTGTGCTTTTATTCTTCATTAAGAAATCTTCCACACTACATCACATCATCTCTTGTATCCTTTGTTTCAACATTCGCTTTTCTTTTCTTTTCTCCTTTTTCTTTCTCACCAGTTCATTCTGGTGATGTCCTTTCAATTCTGAAGAAAATTCTCTCCATGCTCTTTATTTGTGCGTATATAGGTACTTCCATTGTTGTCATCCATCATTTTCTCTCTGCTTTCTTACTTTCCATTGACCTTGTCATGGTCCTTTCTTATGATCTTTTGGGGTTTCCTCCTTCTTACTCTTATTGTTAACCAAATGATGGGTGGTTTATTACTTTTTAACCCTTTGGGTATGGAGGTTTCTAGCTTATGCTTTCCTTATTCCATGTCCTCCATCTTCATTTCCTTTCTCTTCTCCTTTGTTATCTTTTTTAACATTGGTGTCCAATGGTTGGCCAAGTAGTAATAGATCTACCCCTCGTCAACCATATGGATAAGGTCTCTTTTCATCGTCCTCACTACCATTCTCTTTTTATTCTGCTCCTTAGTTAACTTTAGCACTGGGACCCAAAAGCTAACTTCACAATGAAGGGTCCGCTACGCATCTTTCATACAGATATGAGGTTTCTTTCCATTCCTCATTCTTTTTTCTACCATTTTTGCCTTTTTCCTCATCATTGTTTCTTAAGAATGGCCACTTTCTTGTTCTTCTTTCTTACTATCCTTTTGCCATTCTCGAGTCCTTTAGGGTTTCCTCTTATCGGTCTCCTTCACATCCTCGAGTGACTCTCTCTTAACTCACTTCTCGTGGTCTTGGGTTCACTCGATCTCTTCCAACTTCCTTGAATGGTCTTCTTCAATCAACTTCCTCCAAAACTCTACACATAAACAATGTAGAAAGTGGGAGGTGCCAAGTTAGTCCATCAGAGGGGTTCAAACTATTCTCTTATTGGAGTCCTCCTCTTCCATCATCCCCTTCAGTAGTCACTTGTTCCATAACTTGGAGTCCTTAAGCGCCAATCCACTTGACTCCGAGTGGTCTCTGTTCTTTCCACCCCTGCCGCACTTTACCTCAAGACCTACAAACCACTGGTGCAGAATTGGGGAAAGCCGGTTCGCCTTTGCTGCGTTCTTTCTTAAAGTCTACACACGAGTGGTGTAGAAATTAGTGGAAAGAGAGGTAGAGTCATCCCATGTGGACTCCTCATTGACCTTTTCGCTTTAACTTCCCTGTCACCTTTCCTCTCCAAACTTCATTTCAAGGTCTGTATGTGATTAATACAGATAGTGAAAGGGGTTGATTCACATCGTGTGGGTCCTCATTTGACCTCTACACTGGGTTAGTCTTTCCGTGACTTCACCCTTTATCTTTCCATTTGTTGCTCGACGAAATCCTCTTTCAAGAAACCAAGAGGATTTTTCCTTCTTCCTCTTATTTAGGTGCCTTACCTTGCGTTCTAAGGTTTTGTGAACTTCGTCCTTTGTGATCTCGTATCTCTTTGACTCCCTCCTTCCTAACCCAACTCTCTTTCCTAGTCTTCACATCATTAATGGTGTAGAGAGCGAGAAAAGTTGGTTTAGCCTTCGTCCACGTCAGGTTCTTCTTTACTCCATGCATCGCTCTTGCTACTATACTTCCTCCCAACTCTTACACATTACAAGTGTAGATAATGGGGGGGGGGGGGGGGAGGGGAATCACCTTTAGGTTGGGTTAGACATCAAACTCGCTTCTCCACTAGTAAGTCTCGATGTCTACAACCTTAAAGGTTGGATGCCAAGCTAGCTTCCTTTACTGGCGAGCCTCTGAATAGGTTGCCTTGGAGGGTTGGATGAGATATCACATATCTCATCATCTTAAGAGAGTAAGCCCTTTGGGGGGAATAGTAAGTCCTTTGTAAGGTTTGGCTAACAAGTAGGAAGAATATTAGAAGCTGAAGGATCGGTCTTAAGGGATTTCTTGGAAAGCTTACTTTGCTTTCACGAATATCAAGGAAATGGTGGTCACAATGTCATTTCACTTAAAGACCACACTCGAATATCCCATACGGTGACATATACTAAAGAAAGGTATTCTAAGAGTAGGTTTAGGTATTTATGACGCATTCGAATAATCACACACTCGAACTCTGGGATTTAGAACCTAAATAATCCCTTGGTTCAGAAAATGTTTGAAAACATTTGAAAATACTTTGAACATGCTTTATAATTTTTTTAAAAACAGTTAGAATCTCTTAATTGCTCTGATACTGTTGAGATGTGTGCCATGAAAGGTGGGCTATCCAAGATGGCACAAGGTATAGAAAGAGTATCGTCATTGCAAAACCATCAAAACTAAAATTTAATTAGAAACTATTTATAATAGTAAATAATATAAGGAACACTAGTTGATTAATTTAAGGAATAACCTACGCAGCGGAATATACAACTCCTAAGCCACCAACCACTTCTATGAGCCTCCGATCCATCTAGCGTCCTCGCATGTGTGTATTGTATCCAACAACATCGGATACAGGTGAGTGATAAAGGTTCAATGCAAAGTCAAATAAGTTTGGAGAGTTCGGGTAATTTCAAAACAATTTAGAAAACCTTATACATTTATTTTTAAAAACTTTTTTCAAAGCATTTCCCCCCAAATCCTTTCTAGGAAAACAACAATAATAATAATAATACTAATATCTATCTAAGGGCTGGCCATAAAAACAAAATGAGGCTCGACCTTGGCCATGGTCAAGGATCTCATATCGTCGATGGCAACTTCTTTTCTTTTCTCTTTCAAACTTTCCTTTAATAAGGAAACTATATTCTTTTCTTTCAAATATATATATATATATATAGAAAGACATAGGTATCTCTCTCTAAGCCCGTTCCCGCGACAGTGCTAGTTGCTGTGTGGCGGCGCTACATCAGACCTGGCGAGTCTCCCTCTGCGCCTCTCTACTCTGGGTCATACACTCATCGTGCCCCTTCAAAAAGGTGGCCACGGCTACCTCGCATGCATGCTAAATCTCGGTCCACTCGCTCCATAACATGAAGCGCCGAGTCTCCTCGAGTTTTCTCATGTGTATGATCATGTGAACTTCAACCCTAATTAAACCAAGTATAGGTCCTAAAATCTATAATTTATATTGGATAATGGAGTAATAAGGAGGAAATTGAATTTTTTGTAAAGTGGGAATTGAGGATTTAATTGAAGAAATATTAAGTTAAGAGGTGATTTAACAACTATGCAAAATTTGGAGGACTTGAAAGCAATTTTTCCAAAAAGGAAATTTTTTAAGTTGATAGGAGAGGGCGCGGGCCGCACCAGCAACCCTCCCCCGATCTTAACCAAACCTTGCATGCAAATACTCAATTTCGAGTATCTCTTCGAGCTCTACGCAATGGACATGTTTGTTGTTTGAAAAAGTGGACGGTTTAAGCTCAGTTTAGAGGACAAGTTTCGGGTTCTTTATGGTTTTGCAGAGGAAACTTGCTAGTTTCAAGCTAAATCATTTTGGTAAGTTCTTGATCTCTTCAAGAGCTTTAAAGTAATGCAATTGCATTGCAATTGCATTGAAAAATTGTTGAGATTGGTGTTGAATGATTTTGAGTTTTGTTAGAATTATTTAAAATAGATTTTTATTGTTATTGAAGAAATGTTAGTGGAATGTAATCTTTGGAAAGAGACGGGGAAGGGCTGTTGGAGGGGCTGCTATTTGGCATGGTGCCGATTGCAGCACCACCGTGTGCTGGCTTTGCTAGCCATTACTGCAAAGCACATAGACCAGCGTGCTTCTGCATGATGGTGGCTACTGTATGCAGCAGGCCAGGCTCGTTTGGGCCTTGGCCAGCCTAAGGAAAAAGACTGGGCTTTAAGGGCCCAAATGGAAAAGAAAAGAAGAATTGAAAAGAGAATGGGGCTTGATGTGTCGTAAATCACCAAAATATAATTAACCTTACTAAAACTATAATATAGTGGTAGCAAGGGTCAAACCCACAGGGATTGGATAAGAAAACCTAACAAATTCTAATCTAGCCAAGCAACAAAAAGAAAAGAAAATAAATAAAATTCGGAAATCAAAACTAAACTAAGTAAATAACAAAAATTAAAGAAAGATAATAAATATAAATAAACTTTCAATTTAAAACAATCTTCACCCTTAGATTAGAGAAATCGATCATAGGCATCTACTAATTACCTGATCTTTTGCATGCAATTGACATAGATTAGCAATACTGCAATTGACGTAGATTAGCAATACTACAATGCTTCTCACTAATCCCTATCTTTCCTTAGTCCTAGTTTAATGAGTACTACAAAGCTTCCCTATTAAACCCTTTTCACTAATCAATCTAGAAACTAGCATCATAGATTTAAAGAAGGTAAAAGCATGAAAACACTAGAAAGATCTTAGTCAATAATGAACGGTCTAAGAACTAGCACCATAGATTTAATTCACATCCAAATTCTCCATAGATAAGTAACTAAGATGCATGAGACCTTAATTCTATCTAATTTGCCACTTGCGATTAAAGTTACTTACAATTCCGGATAAATAACCCTAGATTTAGCAATCAATTAACATGTTCAATTAACTAGTTGGCCATCCTAGAGAAGAAAACATGCAATCATAAAATCAGTAAGCACAGAAAAATTTAGAATACATGAAAGATAAAGACATTAAGTAAAAAATAGCCTCACAATCTTTTTCTCCAAGAATTCAGAATTGCATTAAATTGAAAAATAAAACTAGAATAACATGAAGAGAAAGAAAGAGTAAAAATAAAATTATTAAGATAAAGGTCTCCAAAAGAAAGAAGAGATTGGTCTCTAAAAGAAAATTTGGGACATCTTACAAGTGGTGGCTAAGGCTCTTTATATAGAGGAGTCAAAAGCCCCAAACTTAACTTGCAAGAAAAGAAAACCTAATCTAGTAAAATACTAACTAGGTTAAAGTGTTTATAAAGGAATTAACTAAGTACAAGAGCTCATTTAATGGATTTGGATAATTGGACTTCAATCTTGTGGAGAATAAGGCTTAAATAAAGTCTTTTTCAGTAGCTAGAAATCCTTCTTCAAGTAGGAGAAAATATAGCACAAGCCACATGCCATGCATATGCTTCATTAAAGGGTTTTCCTACTCCAATTAGGACTTCTCTCCAAGGGCTGATCCACATCTTTCTAGGACTTGGTCCAAGCTTAAATATCTTCAATAACATGTCTAGAATCATGGCCAAGCAAACCAAGACGTGCTCAACTCCATCTCTAACCCAAAATTGCTTCAAATCCTAAAATAGGAATTAATCTTGGATTTCCGTAGGGATTCTGGACCTCTCTATATTTGGACCTTTTGACTGCCCAAACAAACTCCGATTTCTGCAATCTTTAGCATTTTGGAAAGCTTAAGATGTCCTCTACAACTTTGATGAAGAACTAAAACTTAGAAAAGGACTTCAAGGATGTCAAATCTGGCCGTCTTTACTAACTATCTGTACAGGAAAAATCTCAAATTTCCAGATTTAAACACCTTTTATTCCAAAGCTTCCTTTTAGCTTCCTAAGACATAAAATCACTCAAAATAACTTAGTTAGTGATAATAAACACTTAAATCAATAAATATAACCAATAAAATATAATAGAAATAAGTGCCTATCAAATTCCCCCATATTTAACCTTTGCAAGTCCCTTAGCAAACTAAGAAAAAAAAATAAAACTAACAATATTGATTCCACTTTCGTGGGTGTACGGTGGCACTTAGCAAGTGACACAAGCCTTTAAACCCCTAGGTGTCCCTAGTGGAGGAGTTATGTTCTCTTGAGGGTTTACTAGAACGATACCCATAAACATTACCTACATAACCTTTTCAAATCAAATACCAAAACATAAGAATCATAAATAAGAACTTAGTTACATAATTAAGAAAACATAATATATCAAAATCAAACCACTATGCAATCATAACAATCAAGTAACATGATCATATCTTCAATTAAGTAAAAATGCATTGAATTAGGTAGTCCTTGCTATGTAATCACTCTTCACTCAAGTGTTTATCATAGATAATGGTGCACTCACTATCCCTTGAAAACATACTTACCATAAGCTTGCAATGTATCTAATCTCTACTACTCCAATCTACACATATGCACGAATCAAAAGGTCTTTAAAATAGGTTGTAATGGGGCCTTGGGTAAGTAGGATAAGAAAGAAAGGATAAAGATATCAAGAATAATGTTCAAAACTTAGTAGAGCATATAAGAATAAGTATAGGCAGATTTAACTTGCAATAGACCAAATTTTGCTACAATTCATCACTCCACCAATATTCAACTTCATTTGCACCTTTCTTTCTTTTTAAGCACTAGGAATCAATGCCAATTTTCTTATATAGTGTCTTTCTTTGTTCAATGCTTTGCATTCAATCTTCTCTTCTTTTTTTGACACTTTTATTCTTTTCAATTTCACTTAGCAAGTTTCCAGTTTTTTTTTCAGCCATACATCAATCACATAATCTCCCCCACACTTCTTCCTTGTTCACCTTTTAAAGAACAAAACTCTAGTAAGTAAGCTCTACTAAATTAAGAACAAAGGTAGAGAACACTTGTTTTTCTTTTAGGCTCAAGGTTCTTGGTCGCCCGTCGTCAAGACGATCAAAAGAATGAAATTTATAACCTTACTTAAACTAACAGTATAGAAAGCAAATAAGGGTCGAACCCAAAGGAAGCAAGAGCAATCTTCTTTTTCAAATAATACCAATAAAACAGGGGGGTTGTGGAAAGTGAGCAGACAAATATTAAAGCAAATATAAAGAAAACAATAAATGATCAAGAGTAAAATTAACTATCTAACTAAAACCTCTAACCTATGATTAACTATCTAATTGACTAGAAATGTCATTTCTAGGCTCACTAAGGATATTGAATCAACCTATGGATAGCAGGCGTAGACTTAAGGTACTATCGCTTCCCCTAAATCCCGGTCTATTCTTAATTAGCCTAATTCGGTACCTATCGCTTCCCAAACTAGACCCTTTTACCCAATCAAGCATGATTCCTCCGCGGTAACCATGTACAGGCCAAGTAAAGCATTAATCGATCTAAATAGACATTAGCCCACACTTATCTAACGAAACACTTTGCGCGTTCGCTTGAGATAATCCCTTTGATTGCTATGGATAGGAACTAAGCTACCCACTTGCTACTAATTAGAGAAAACTAAAGTCTACCCACTCATTAATTGAGGGGAGACATAAAGAAATTGCATTAAAAACTAAGAAATACAAACGGAGGGGAGAGGGGAAAGCCCCTCCCTCTTGCGGCAAATTCTTTCTCTCTGGCTGCTCTCAAAACTAAAATCAGTAATCTGTCCCAATCTGTTCGAACTCTAGAGAAAACAAGGTATTTAAATGACCAAATTACATCAATACCCTTAATGACCTAGTTGCTGACTAAAGAGTGTGAAGGACGCTGGAGACATTTCCTGGAACGACGCCATTACAAAATGGAACGGCGCCGTTATGCTCTTCTTGCTGCGTTGTCTGACTATTAATCCTAATGGCACCACTATGAAGTGGAACGGCGCCGTTAGGGTCTTCTATTTTTAAGTCCCTGCTGACTTTGCCCATCTTTGCCAATCTTCAAGTGTAATGGCGCCGTTAGCTTGCCTTTGGTGTGTTGAAATGCATGGCTTGGCAATGTTGGAGTGTAATGGCACCGTTAGGAAGTGGAATGGCACCATTAGCTTGGTCTTTCTCTTCATTTGCGCAGCTTTGGGCAGTAATGAAATATAATGGCGCCGCTATGAACTAGAATGGCGCCATTAGCAAGTTTTCTCGCCTGGTTTGAAATGTCTCGGTAGAATGAGCATTTGGAGGGCCAAACGGACTCCGATCAGGGTTTTCTTGGGCATTCTGGAAAGCTTAGGATGTCTTCTAGAACTTTGATGAAGATCACAAATGCAATTGAAGAATTTATGGTGGTGAAATTCAGCCATATTTCAGATGTCACCAATCTGCCTGCACCTTTACTTTGACATTTCAATCCCGTTTCTTTCCTTTGCTTCCAATTTGACTCTTTTCATCTTCAAATGCTCATTTATCCACTCAAAGCTCATTTAGAACCTTTAAATACAAAACCATGCTTATATGAGTGGAAGTAAGATAAGATAGGCACAATAATCATAGGAAATATAACATAAAGTAAGTATAATATTGTGCCGATCACAATTCCCCCACACTTAGACTTTGCTAGTCCCTAGCAAACTCACGAGTAGAGCATGTAATCTGGAAATTATTCAAACAAGCTAAACATAAATAAGCTATCTAAACTAAGCTAAGCTAACACTAACTTACTACAAAAATCAAATCCACTGTCGTAGGCATACATGGTAGTTCTTAGCCTAAACTACAAGCCCATATTAAACCCCTAGATAAACTAGTAGGAGGAGTTATGGTCTCCTTTATTCAACCTAAATTAAGAACAGAAATGACAGACAAGTATTTCAAGAACAATTCAATACACATATGCAAAGTAAGATAATGTTGAATCTGATCAAGAAATATGCATGATATTTAATCAAAAAGCAGAGGCATAATGCAACCAAAGAGAAAGTCAGGAATGCATATAAGGCTTCTTTCAATCAAGTATAATTGAACAAGGTATAGAAGTCTCACAATTCACTCTTCTAACCAAGTTTCAAGTAAGTTTGCACTCAAAACATTCCAATGAAAGCATGTTAACTATAAGCTTGCAATGCAACCTTATCTCCACTACTCCATATACATGCCTAATTAAACAAGAAATTGAGATTGTGCAAAGGGTTGTAATGGGGTCCTGGGAATAAGCTCAAGAAAGAATGGATATAAGATAAATCAAACACCTAGAATAATGAAGCATTAAAGAATTAAAACCAGGGCAAAATGTGAGTTTGATAGCCCTCTATTGTTGCCATTTCTTCAATTCATCCATAAACCAGGCTTTCATCACCATTCGATCCATTAATTCCATTTAATTTGCACTTTAATAACACATCTTTTTCCTTTTGATTTTCATTTCATCACAAGGGTAACATAGAAGTGCATTTTCCCATTCATCAACTTTGATAGGATCGGATTGTGCCAATCTATACTTTAGCTCATTTCCAATAACCAATTTAAGTCTTCAATGCTTCATTATCCTAAGCAGGGACAAGAATCATTGTTTTTCTTTTAAGTTTCAAGGTCTTTTGGAAAGTAGCTAATCAAAGAAATAAGCTCAACTCATAATCTTTAAGGCTCAAAAGAGTAAACTAAGGTCAATTTATGAGTAAGGATGGCTTATTTGGCTCAATCTTTCCTAAACAATCTTCAATTTTTGCTTAACTAGGCACATATTTACATGTAATCTCAATAGGTATCATGCAAGTTCTAGTAACAAAGCAATCATGGAATGAGGATAATTGAAAGAATCACACATGAAAGAACACAGGATTGAGTGCAATCCTTTAAAGGCTCAAATATCTCACTTGGTTAATTGATTACCAAATTCAATTAATTATACTTGAATGAATTAAACAATATATACATTCCAAAAATTCAATTAGGCCATTTTCATACTAGTTAACTAAAATCATTCTTTTCTAAGAATCAACACTAACTTATTAAGCATATATATACCAAATTATGATCAAAATCCTTGCTGTCAATTAAAAAAAAAGGATCTTAGTTAATGATGGTGCATCTATTGCAATCCCCCCACACTTAAATGACACATTGTCCTCATTGTGTGTGACTGTGAGCAAATAAAGGCAACCAATTCATCAAAATAGCATACGAAAGAGGGATGTTGAGAAGTTGGTTGGTACCTTTGTTGATCTTGGAATATTGATTGTGAAGCATAAAAGCATAAGAGGTAAGAGAAATAGATAAGCACACATGATTAGATAAAAGAAAGAAGTTATATTACATCATTAGAGAAGATCCTACAACTGGAAACAGGAAATAAAATAACAAAACTACTCCTAGTTAAACATGCCGAAATAAAAAGAAAAATAAAGAGAGTTAATTATACAAATTAAGCTAGAATAAAAACAAACTAAAAGAAATAAAAACAAAGATTAATTAATACAAATTAGCAAATAATTAAACAAATAATTAAAAGAGAGATAGAGGAAAAGAGAGAAAGAGAGATTCATGAAATTCCTTGGTCTGGGTGTTGGTGGTGCTGAAGACATGGGAGAGGAAGCTAATGGCTAATGGCGCCATTACAGGTTGGAGTGGCACCATTCTTCTTGTCTTGCATTTGCTCATTTGCCTCGGCCCTCCACCAAACAAGTGACCTTCCTAAGCTTTGCTAATGGCGCCATTACAAGTTGGAATGGCGCCATTCTAGACATGTTTTGCTCATTTTCTCAGCTTGTTGCCAAACAGATAGGCCATGATGTGATCCACTTTTTCAGTTAGCTTCCTCTGATTGTCAATGATTTCTGCGATCACTTCAGGAGGGTTTTGAGCCATGTATTGTTGCATATCATCCCTGAATTGGTTATGACTTTGAAGAAGTCCATGCATAGCTCCAACGAACTGATTCATATTGTGGTTCATTTATGGAAGGACTTCAGCAAAAGCATTTAATCTCTAATGAATTTCCTCCACATCTTCATTGAGTTGGTTAGCCTCATTGTTTTCAGCAGCAGGGGAAGGTCGTTCTGGCTCTTGCTGTGGCTTTGGTTATGGTTTCAGGCTGTTTGTAGGCAATTTACAAAGGAAAATAATCTGGAAAGTAATAGGATCGGGACAAAAATATACAAGGTGACATGAAGTAGTAATGGCGCCATTATAAGTTGTAGTGGCACCATTAGCCTGGTATTTTCATGAAAGGCTTTGTTCAAGGCATACAAGGATTGGTCACAATGGAATGGCACCATTAAGACATGGAGTGGTGCCGTTAGTGCAACAAAAGAATTGAAGACCAAAGTTGTGACAAAGATGCAAGAATGGCACCATTACAAAATGGAGTGGTGCCATTCTTGGCTACAAAGATGGTGAAGTACCCCTGTTTGCACTGAAAAAGCACTGAGTTGCGATGTGAGAAAATACAAACTATTACTACAGTCATACTCCTTGTACATCAGTCTACCAAGATATGCAAACAGATTTCCAGAAAGTATTGCAGAACACTTCCAAAAAGTAGCCCAAAGCAGCATGGTTGCACATGTTTAGCAATGAATAGTAACATGCTAGATTCAGATAAGAATTTTGCACGAAAATCTCTTTTATTCAACAAAATGAAAACAAAGCAAAAAGAAACAAAAATATCAATAACATCAACACAATTGATTGGATCTTGCAAAGTTCATGTCAGGATTAAAGAGGATAGGGATGAAAAACCTGGCAGTTCACATGCAAGTTCATTTGTTCAAGCAAGAATCCTATCAGGTATTGTTGAGGTCATTTAATTAAAAACACTCTGCAAAAGAAACAAAGAAGAACACGTAAAGAAAAGAGACAGAACAAGGAAAAGAAATAATTAAACAAAATAAAGGAATAGCAGAACAACAATCAAAATAAGGAAAACTTGGGTTGCCTCCCAAGTAGCTGCTCTTCTTTTAGGTCTTTAGCTAGACCGTATTCTAATATTGGTCATGCGTATTAGGGTGGATCTTGCCATTGTAATGCAGAAAGTAAATAAGAAACAATTAAAACCAAATAACAGAATAAAAGGAAAATAAAAGAGCTAGGAAAGAGATCACCAAAATGAGGACTGAAAACTCCATGAAAAGCTAGTGTAGCCAAAGCCATTTGAGATGCGTAAATGGTAAGTGCTTTGGTCTTTTTGGGCACATCAATTTAACACTAGACCACACCAATGGAGGAGAGTGCTCCTTGATAGAGTTACAGGCTATTTTGACATCAAGAAGAAAATCATAGGGTATCCACTCTTCATACTTCGATAGGAACAATTCAACACCCAAGAAGTCAGGATCATCAAAGACTATAGCCTCAACAGTTGGACAATCATTCACCATTTGATCACCAGGATGGAATTCATCTCCACACTTTGGTGAAGAGGGAACTTGGATGGTGCATGAGTGATCACTTTCCCCCACACTTGTCTCAGATTGTGAAGCATTAAGTTCATGTGGCTCTTTTGATATGACTTTAACAAGTGTTGGTGTGGGATAATCCTCTTCATCCGAATCCCAATATCCATGTTTAATGCAATCCTCCTTAGCCAATATGTTAGTACTCCATGATTTGTCTTTAATGGGTGCACTTGGAGTGGAAAATGAATAGCAAGAAGGAAGTGTTGATGCTTTAAAGTGCATGAGTTGGGATAGTTGATGGATAACTTGAGCGATCGTCATAGGAACATGATCAAAGTCTTCCAAAGTGCTTTCAAAGGTAAGAGTGGCGCCATACTTAGCACTAATGGCGCCATTCTTGTTAGTTATGCCGTGGTCAATTTCTGCAAGCTTTTTGTCACAAGTGGCCGAAGCATACTCAAATGTTGAACTAGGCACGAAGAGACTTGACATTGGTCCTTGAACACTTGGTGGTGGGGTTGGAGGTGAACTTGGTACCATATATGAGATGTTTGCCAATGAAGATGGCACCATAGCAGAGTTGTCCATGAAATGTTTGTGTGTTAAAGGCAATGATGAACCATAAACTTGGCTGAGGTTGGACTCTCCCTGCCATCCTTGAGGTACAAAGTCTCCATGTTGAGCATCAGGTGATAAAGAAGTATTCCAGTCCAGTGATTTCATTTGAGTCCATAGATTCTCCACACCATGAGCTCTTGATTTTGAAGACATAAGATCTTTCTTTACTTCTTCGTTGAATTGGTGACTTTGAAGAGCAAGGGCATGGATATTGTCCACCAAAGATGAAGCTGAACTTTGTGGCTCAAATGGACATGTATATCTCATATTTTGATGTTGTTCTTGAATGCTTGGCTACCCTGGTATTGCTCTTGCAGTGTGAAATTGCTGGTGTTGAAGAGTAAAGCTTGGCAGTGTCTCAAGTTGAGAGAACACATGATCTACAAGCTTGGATGGAATGTAAAACAACAATCGTTCTTGGAGATTGGCATTGTTGGCCTTCAAAGTGCGATTCAAATCAGCCAATTCCAATGAAATAGATAACAAAGACATGGGGCTCTCTTGTATGTTGTTGAAGGGTGGAGTGGGTGAGTAATTCATATTGATGTCAAGGTCCTGTAAAGTGATGGAGGGAACAAGAAAAGATCAAACCAAACGAAGATAAATGACAGAAAACAAGCAAATGCTAGGAAATTAAACTACTGTTAAACTAAAGACATAAGTAAGATTACTGGAAATAATAGCTAAATAAGTAGAGTACCAAAGAGAATAGAACGAAATTTGTAAACAAAAAGCACTACAGGTAGCGAAACAAAAATGAAGTAACAATAAACTAGCTAAATGAACAAAGTGACAGAAATGGAAAGAACAAAAATATAAGAAAAACAAAATTAGCTGCGTTGCTTCCCCGGCAACGACGCCAATTCTTTGATCGCCCGTCGTCAAGACGATCAAAAGAATGAAATTTATAACCTTACTTAAACTAACAGTATAGAAAGCAAGTAAGGGTCGAACCCAAAGGAAGCAAGAGCAATCTTGTTTTTCAAATAATAACAATAAAACAAGGGGGTTGTGGAAAGTGAGTAGACAAATATTAAAGCAAATATAAAGAAAACAATAAATGATCAAGAGTAAAATTAACTATCTAACTAAAACCTCTAACCTATGATTAACTATCTAATTGACTAGAAATGTGATTCCTAGACTCACTAAGGATATTGAATCAACCTATGGATAGCAGGCGTAGACTTAAGGTACTATCGCTTCCCCTAAATCCCGATCTATTCTTAATTAGCCTGATTCGGTACCTATTACTTCCCAAACTAGACCCTTTTACCCAATCAAGCATGATTCCTCCGCGGTAACCATGTACAGGCCAAGCAAAGCATTAATCGATCTAAATAGACATTAGCCCACACTTATCTAACAAAACACTTTGCGCGTTCGCTTGAGATAATCCCTTTGATTGCTATGGATAGGAACTAAGCTACCCACTTGCTACTAATAATCTAATCTAACTACTAAAGATTCATTAGATTAAATTTAGCTAGTGTTAATCTTGATTAACCTAAGAGTACCGGTCCAATTAAGCAAATCAAGTAAACACGGTCAATAATAACAAGCAATCAAAGAATACCCAAGGTTTAATTCAATAATTAAGCACAAGAATCTCATCACAAATCTAACAATAAAGATAATTAAAACATAGATTAGAGAAAACTAAAGTCTACCCACTCATTAATTGAGGGGAGACATAAAGAAATTGCATTAAAAACTAAGAAATACAAACGGAGGGAGAGAGGGGAAAGCCCCTCCCTCTTGCGGCAATCTTTCTCTCTGGCTGTTCCCAAAACTAAAATCAGTAATCTGTCCCAATCTGTTCGAACTCTAGAGAAAACAAGGTTTTAAATGACCAAATTACATCAATACCCTTAATGACCTAGTTGCTGACTAAAGAATGTGAAGGAAGCTGGAGACATTTCTTGAAACGGCGCCATTACAAAATGGAACGGCGCCGTTATGCTCTTCTTGTTGCGTTGTCTGACTATTAATCCTAATGGTGCCACTATGAAGTGGAACGGCACCGTTAGGGTCTTCTATTTTTAAGCCCCTACTGACTTTGTCCATTTTTGCCAATCTTCAAGTGTAATGGCGCCGTTAGCTTGCCTTTGGTGTGTTGAAATGCATGGCTTCGCAATGTTGGAGTGTAATGGCGTCGTTAGGAAGTGGAATGGCGCCATTAGCTTGGTGTTTCTCTTCATTTGCGCAGCTTTAGGCAGTAATGAAATGTAATGGCGCCGCTATGAACTAGAATGGCGCCATTAGCAAGTTTTCTCTCCTGGTTTGGAATGTCTCGGTAGAATGAGCATTTGGAGCGTCAAAAGGACTCCGATTGGGGTGTCCTTGGGTATTCGGGAAATCTTAGGATGTCCTCTACAACTTTGATGAAGATCACAAATGCAATTGAAGACTTTAAGGTGGTGAAATTCAGCCATCTTTCAGATGTCACCAATCTGCCTGCACCTTTACTTTGACATTTCAATCCCGTTTCTTTCATTTGCTTCCAATTTGACTCTTTTCATCTTCAAATGCTCATTTATCCACTCAAAGCTCATTTAGAACCTTCAAATACAAAACCATGCTTATATGAGTGGAAGTAAGATAAGATAGGCACAATAATCATAGGAAATAAGCACATAAAGTAAGTATAATATTGTGCCGATCAGTTCTTTAGGATAGGGTAAAACAAAGAAGATGGCAAATAATATTCATATAGGCTCAAGGGGTTTTTAAACAAAGGATGGCTATATTTGGCTCAAATTCAATCCTAAATGCCTTTATCATATTCAAGCATATGCATAGTAAACATGTAATCTAAAAAAGATACAAAGCAAGTTCTAGAAGTAATGCAATCAAAAGGATAATCACTCAAGAAAAGAAATAGATTGTAAGGATGCAACAATCTTATAATAGGCTCAAAAATCTCACAGGTTGCATATTTACCAATTCAAAAGCATGCTTATCTCAATAGAATCAACTTACGTGTTTCTATGATCATAAAGAAGCAAAGCAATTCAATTTATCAATATCATGCTTCAATCATACTTAACATAGTTCAAATTCATGAAAATCATACTCATGGCATTCAATTGAAAGGTTAATCTACCTAAAAATAGCCTAAACATATATAAAAAAAAACTAGATGCAAAAAAATAAAGGTATATTGGAACTTAGAAGCAAACCAATGAATTTTCTAGGATGAAAGCGCGCGCCAATTAGGTCCTAAACAAAATGTTGTCCATGTTCTTAGCTCCTTAAAACCTTCAAAAAGAAAGAAACAAAATAAAAACACATAATAACAAAAGAAAACAAAAGCTTACAAAATCGTCCCCCCACACTTGAACACTACATTGTCCTCAATGTAGAAAGGAAGTAAAAAAATCCTAAGAAAATAACAAAACAAAATAAAGAGAAAGAAAAGAGAAAAAGAAAGCAAATCTGAAATTCTTCGATGCCATCTATTGCAAGGATGGCCAAAGCCATGGTTGTTGCAGTGATTGGTTGATGCAAATTCTTCATTTGAACATGGAATTTAAAGATACTTGACAAATCTTCAAAGTTACCACAATTCTCCTTGTCCTCTTGGATCTCAAAGAATTGGTTCATATCTACCCATTCACCAAGTATTTCAGCATCTTTATAACTGATTTGAAAGAATCTCTCAACACCCAAGAAATCTAGATTTCCAATCTCCAAGGAATCATAAATATGAGAACCACTATCCATGTGAGCTTTAAGAATTGCATCTCCATAATTGGATGAGGGTGTTCCTTGTAGAACTATTGAGGCATTCTCCCCTACACTTTCTTTTCGTGATAAAGTCTCAATCTTGACTAGTGCAATATCTTGAAGAGGTGGCTTGTTTGCTTCCTCTCTTGCCATGACTAATCTAGAAGAAAAAGGAGGAACAATAGCATTAGTAAAATCTAAATTTAAGGACTTATTGTTTACCTTTCCTTGAGAGGTTACACCATGTTGAAATTCATCTATTTGAACTTCCTCTTCAATGATTTCTTGCTGTTCACTTGCCATGTTTATTGAACTATCATCATCTTCCATGTTCACCACCAGTTGTGAAAGCAATTCTCTTAATTTTTCCTCTAATTCTCTTATTGAAGTAATCAACTTCCCCATTTGATTTTCAAAATTTTGAAGAGATTCCCTTGCTTCTCTTCGAAATTGCATATTATCCCAAAAAAGGGTGTAGAACATATCTTCAATAGATGGATTATATTGGGTGGTTTGGGGTGGTGGTTGCATCCCTTGATGATATGGAATTTGTGTGAATTATTGATTTCCTCCATAGCAATAAGATGGATGATCTTCCCAACCTACATGACAAGAATCACAATATGAGTTATAAGAAGGTTGATAGAAAGAATATCCACTCATAGCATCAAATTGCTCCATACAAGAAAATAAAAATTAAATTTAGGGAGCTAGAAAATCAAAAATGGCCCGACATCCCTAGAAAACAATCGAATTTGGAGCTGAGAGGATGGGGCCAGTAGCAAAGCTACTGGTTCTGATCAGCACGTCGAATTCCTTTAAAAAGTTTGTGTTGCACTCCTCGTTCCACCGAAAGTTGAATTCTGCACCAAAAATAGCAACAAGCTAGAAAAGAAAACATTAGTATCTTTAACCAATCCCCGGCAATGGTGCCAAAATTTGATGTGCGTAAATAACCAAAATATAATTAACCTTAATAAAACTATAATTTAGTGGTAGCAAAGGTCGAACCCACAGGGATTGGATAAGAAAACCTAACAAATTCTAATCTAGCTAAGCAACAAAAAGAAAAGAAAATAAATAAAATTCGGAAATCAAAACTAAACTAAGTAAATAACAAAAATTAAAGAAAGATAATAAATATAAATAAAATTTCAGTTTAAAACAATCTTCACCTTTGTATTAGAGAAATCGATCATAGGCATCTACTAATTACCTTATCTTTTGCATGCAATTGACGTAGATTAGCAATACTACAATGCTTCTCACTAATCCCTATCTTTCCTTAGTCATAGTTTAATAAGTACTACAAATCTTCCCTATTAAACCCTTTTCACCTAATTAATCTAGAAACTAGCATCATAGATTTAAATAAGGTAAAAGCATGAAAACACTAGAAAGATCTTAGTCAATAATGAACGGTCCAGGAACTAGCACCATAGATTTAATTCAAATCCAAATTCTCCATAGATAAGTAACTATGATGCATGAGACCTTAATTCTATCTAATTTTCCACTTGCGATTAGAGATACTTACAATTCTGGATAAATAACCCTAGATCTAGCAATCAATTAACATGTTCAATTAACTAGTTGGCCATCATAGAGAAGAAAACATGCAATCATAAAATCACTAAGCATAGAAAAATTTAGAATACATGAAAGATAAAGACATTAAGCACAAAATAGCCTCACAATCTTTTTCTCCAAGAATTCAAAATTGCATTAAATTGAAAAATAAAACTAGAATAATATGAAGAGAAAGAAAGAGTAAAAATAAAATTATTAAGATAAAGGTCTCCAAAAGAAATAAGAGATTGGTCTCTAAAAGAAAATTTGAGACATCTTACAAGTGGTGGCTAAGGCTCTTTATATAGAGGAGTCAAAAGCCCTAAACTTAACTTGTAAGAAAAGAAAACCTAATTCTAGTAAAATACTAACTAGGTTAAAGTGTTTACAAAGGAATTAACTAAGTACAAGAGCTTATTTAATGGATTTGAATAATTGGTCTTCAATCTTGTGGAGAACAAGGCTTAAATAAAGTCTTTTTCGGTAGCTAGAAATCCTTCTTCAAGTAGGAGAAAATATAGCACAAGCCACATGCCATGCATATGCTTCATTAAAGGTTTTTCCTACTCTAATTAGGACTTCTCTCCAAGGGCTGATCCACATCTTTCTAGGACTTGGTCCAAGCTTAAATATCTTCAATAACATGTCTAGAATCGTGGCCAAGCAAACCAAGATGTGCTCAAGTCTATCTCTAACCCAAAATTGCTCCAAATCCCAAAATAGGAATTAATCTCTTATTTCCATAGGGATTCTGGACCTCTCTGTATTTTGACCTTTTGACTGCCCAAACAAACTCCGATTTCTACGATCTTTAGCATTCTGGAAAGCTTAAGATGTCCTTTACAACTTTGGTGAACAACTAACACTTAGAAAAGGACTTCAAGGATGTCAAATCTGGCCGTCTTTATAAACTATCTGCATAGGAAAAATCTCAAATTTCCAGATTTAAACACCTTTTATTCCAAAGCTTCCTTTTAGCTTCCTAAGACATAAAATCACTCAAAATAACTTAGTTAGTGATAATAAACACTTAAATCAATAAATATAACCAATAAAATATTTGGAGCCCTCTTAGATCATCCTAAGCTTTCCTAACTATGTGATTACCACCTCTCGATGCATAAACTTATTAGCTAAGAACATTAAGAACCTAGGATTTATAATTAAATCAGGTTCTCCCGAATCTAATTCAATTATGGTTATCACAATAAATCGAATTACTCTCGTATACAACTAGATTGCATCTATTTTCCTAGAGCACGAATCATCCTCCACCCCTGGGTACTTCATACAATTCCAAAGACCTATTATATGGTGATAAGGCATATAGCGGAATTAAGTATAAAGAGAATAGATTTAACCCAAGAAAACCAATTCATACAATAATTAAATTAAAATCCGTAGAAGATCTACCTAAATCCCCAACAAGAGATTTAGCTAATTAAGATAAAGAAAATAAATAGATGCATTAAAGAAGAAATATAAAGATAAGAAAATCTCCCAATGTAGACAAAGTCTACTGCTTTGAATCCTTACTCTCCAAAATCCTCCCCTCCTAAAAGTCCCTTATTAGAATTCTTAAAGCCTCTCTAAAACAAGGTATTTATACTAGCTAACTAGGGTAATTACATGACTTGAAACTTAGGAATTCGAATTTTACTTGGGCTACAAGATATAATTATGTAGCTTGTTTTGGAAGAATTGGACTTTATTTGCACTTCATCACAACCCACGTGGCAACGCTTGGCCGAAATGGTTCTTATCATTGCTCCACAAAAATAGGCATGAATTCTTGCTTAGCTAACAAACAGAAACGATGCCGCTTCAACAATCTTCCAACCCCATAACATATCCGCGACGACCTTCCAAATTTGCTTCAGATTTTAGCTCAAATAAAATAGTTCTGAACCTTTCATCAACGGCTAGAGTACGGGCCTGTATATAAGATAGTCTGGCGCCGTTTCAAGATCATATTCATGTTGCATTACTTTGCTCCAAAGTTGGATTTCACATGGTCTTCTTTATCAAGAAAGCTATGCGGCAATCATTGTTTGGCTCTAAGTTCCTTTCTTGGACCAATTGACTGCATGAATAGCCACTATCTTCGCTTTTCCACACCGCAAGGTTTTATCTAATATCTAATTTCTTTCCAATTAGAAGCTTGGCTCAGTTTCTTACAAAACAAACATTGAACTAAAGTGAGGTGAAATTATGTAATTTGGACAATAAATTATGAACAACATGCACATAAAATACTCCAATATAATCTATAATATAGTGTAAACTACACCTATCAGGAAGCGAATGAGGAAATAAGAGAATGGATGCATCGGAGTACGAAGAACGAACGAGGGAGAAAGAATGAAGAGGAGGGTAACAATATGAGTTATAAGAAGATTGCAAATACAATTAAGGTTGGAGGAAGTGAGACTCGAATAAAAGTCGAAGAAAGAGTGAAGTTAAACAATAATGATAGTGGAACAGGAGAAGACAAAAAGGATAGAAAGGATCAAGAGGTGACGTAGAAGGAAGTAAGAGTAAGGAGTTAAGCAATACAAAGGATAAGTTAAAAATTTAGAAGATGGGGAGTAGCTTAACCCCATGGATAGCCCCTCCTTGAAGAAAAATAAGCAAAGAACAGATAAGGCAGATAAGTCCAAGTGAATGTAGAGTTGAAGTAGCTAAGTGCAAACAGGAGTAGAAGATGCTACAAGAGAAGCGTGAACTAAGAAGAAAAGTGAAGTAGATATACCTCGAGTACCTAATAGAAAAAGTATGGGGACAAGGAAAAAACTGGTCAAACTCATAAACTTCTATAAGCATAGCCAGTATAAGTAGAGGAAGAAAGAAATTTCTAACATCTAGATGAAGTAAAGGTGTTAGAAGAAAAAGTGAAGAAGATGGTGACAAGGAAAGTAGAGATGAAGAAACGATTAAAAGTATGGATGAATAGAGACAAGAAGTTAGGAAGGAAGATAAGTGGAAAGAAACCACGATTAAGACACAGAGAAATATGACAACCAAGGCACGATGAAGAAGACGATGAAACTGGTGGCTCGATAAAAGGAATGCGAGGATAACGAAGCAACAAACGATACCAGATGGGCAATGTGCGTGATTGACTACATCTCGTGTAAGCGAGGAGTGAGAATGGAAAAAGATGGACCCATGAGAAACTATTGATGAAAAAAGGAAGAGAGATTGACCAATGGCAAGGAAAATAAAGGACAAAAGAGATATTAATGAAGCCAGAAGAGGCGACATGGATAGACATATAGTCGAGGCTCAAGTACGAGTGATTTGGGAGCCATATGAGGCATCACACTAAAAAAAAAGAAGATTAGAGATCAAGATCCTAAAGATCTTTGAAAGGACTACTCTACTAGGCCCAAAATTATAATATAGGGAGAGCATGAAGCCTCCAAGAGTTCTCCATCAGAAAAAGGATGAGATATGAGATAAGATGGGCTGAGGGCCTTATATGAGATAGAGATGGACGGTCAGAGAACGAGTCAATGGATGAGAGTCAAGGGGGCATAATCTTTGATTCCCTTAATATGTTTCATCCTAAAATAGGCCAATGCGCACTAGAGCTCGACTCATATGTCAAGTGATTAGGAAGAGATCATAGAAAAGAAGAAAAGTGCCAAGAAACAAAATGGGAAAGAGGGCCAAAGTTAAGGAAAAATGAATTAACTCACTATACATCTTGCCTTATAGGCAAGGGAGTTAAGTTAAGGTTTTCTCTAACACCTTGGTTACAAAGATGAGTACAAGGACATCATGGAGATGAAAAACACGTCAAGAGGCAGCGATGGTGTCACGCCCATACCTGCCCGGGTCGACCACGTGGCAACTGCCTCGCTGCCTCGAAGTACGTGCAGACCGGTCACGCACCAGAAGCACCGCAAGGCATTGAAATGGATACCATCGCTACAAAACAACTAAAACTTTAATTAAATATCTTTTATTAAAATAATAAACTTTAAAGTAATACCAGTGGATTAATTTAAAGGAATACCTATGCAGCAAAAAACTACTAAGCCTAAGCCACCGACGCCTTCTAGTGAGCCTCCATTCTATTGGCTGACCCCGCATGCGGATCTGCATCCATCCACATTTGGATACAGGTGAGTGACAGAGATTCAATGGGTCTCCATCAGGGTTAGGGAAAACAGGGTAATCGAAGATGTAATGAAACAAATAAAATAAATTAAATTAAAAAAAAACTTTGTTTTCAACACTTCCTATATCAAATTCTCCAGGAGTGAAATAAAATAAATTTTGTTTTCAAAACCTCTTTTGAAATTCTCCCAAGGAGTATTAAATTTAAAATCTTTAAAAATAATTATATATTCATGGGCTGGCACCTAATACTCTGAAGGTACGACTGGCCGGTCGTATGCCTTACTGCACCGAGGGCTATTTCTTTTCTTTTCATATTCATTTTCTCTTTATCTCAAACACTAGCCCGTTCCCTCGGTGGTGCCTCACTGTGGTGGAACACAGTGACCTGGAGCTCTGGCGAGTTTCCCTACGCGCCTCTCCCAACCAGGCTTGACTCACCGTGCCCCTCGATAGGCGGTCGACGGCTGAGTATCATGCATGCTCTCAAACTCGGTCCACACTCCCGTAAATTGGAGCCCCGAGGAATCCCACTCAATCACTCATCTTTCAGGGGCAGCGTACCCCAATAATCATAATAATAAAAAATAATATTATTTCTTATATAAATATTAAAACATGTAAACACACACAAGCTTTTGTATTTTTAAATTCATCCTACCCCAATAAGTGGGCATATCACAAAATAAAAAGTGTGTGTCGTGGATTACCCTTATCCCAAAACCGATGTAAAACCTTTTTAAAACAATTTATGTTTTTAAAACATTTTGCCCTAGTGGCTAAGTATTGAAAATTAAGCCACCCACAGTAGTGGGAGATTCGTATACTCCGAAGCGCTCCATGTAGCTTAACCTCCGGCGCATCGCCTCATTCGATTATCTGGAGCCCTAGTACACGGAAATATACGTTAGCATTCATAATTAAATTTATGAATGCACCTACGAGGCTCTAACATGATCTAAGATGAAGTCTGAATGTAGTATGGAAGACTCGGAAGTGTTTTGAATCGATTTGGGGTCAATTAGGGTTTCGGGAGGTAAAATGGCCATTTTGCCCCTAAAGGGCAAGACTGGCACCGGAACTGGAGTGAACCGACGCCAGTTCTCTTCAACCACAAGGTCGATCGCCGGCATGCAGAAACGGCACCAGTTCTGCACAGATCCGGCGCCGGTTTTGTTTTGGGTTTCAAACCCGAAATTCTTCAATTTTTCTCTAAATTCGAAAACCGATGCAATCGTCCACCAATTTAGCTACAATTTTAGATGCATGTACCTTAATGCATTCACGACATGTTTACCGAAAGAAAAATGAGAATCACAAGCTCAAAGTTTCTAGATCTCGAATCTAAACTTAAAATTTAACTAAAAGCTGAACCTAACTTTGAACTTGGATCTCTCCTAAACCAATGCATAGAAAAGTGTGTAAATTTAGAAAACCGTAGATCAAGGAGTTAAGAATAACTCACCAAGATCTCGCCTCGAACTTGCGGTCGGTTTGTCCGGATCTGCCAATTGTCCAAAATGCCTCCGTTTGGCTCCAGAGAGAAAAGAAAAGAAAATGAAAGAAAAAAGAAAAAGAGAAATGAAGAAAAGCTTCAGCTCACCCCTATTTATAGAGGAGCCCGATACCGGGTCTACTCGGGGCTCGGGTCAAACTTTTTCCCTTTTTAAACTTTCTTTCATTTTCACCTATTGGCTAAATCCTTTACTTTCTTGTGCCAATGGGGCCCATAATAAATTTCTAGGGACTTAATTGGAGGTCTTTTTGGCATTTACTAATTTCCATGAACGGTTAATTACTTTTTCTTCAAACTCCGTCTTATCCTAATTTAAACTTTTCTTCTTAATTAGACACATCCGGACCGACATATTGTTTAATTAAAACGCCATCTTACACTATTCCGTGTGTATGAAAAAGTCGTGCTAGGTTCGGGTGTGTCAGACGGACTGAAAAGTAATGTCAAGGAAATGAGTAAAGACTTCGAAAGAGAAAAAGAGTTTTGGAACTTCATGAGTAATAAGAGATAGTCTTTTTAGGAGAGACTTTCAAGGAGAGGTTAGGGACGAAGTAAAAGGATCAAAGTAGCACAGCCAAAGAGAAAGTGAACCCCAACCTACGAGCGGAGTGAAGAGGAACCAAGAAGGAGAAGATGAAATTTAAGCTCACGAGAAGAAGTCAATCTCCCTCACAACCTTTGGAATTTCACGGATGAAATTCTTAGGATGAAGGGAGAAATGACAACCAGACCTATTTGGACTTTTTCGTTCAATCAGAATAGTAAAAGACAGCATATTCGTTTGAACAATATGTTGGTTCGAATGTGTGAGATTAATAAGATAAGTTAAGAATTAGGATAAGGTGGGGTTGGAAGATAAGGCAAACCCCAATTAATGGAAAACGACTAAACATCAATTAGGCCTTCTCTAGGTCCATAACTTTTAGTTATTGAGCCTATTGGAACAAAAGGTCAAAGATTCGTGCTAAGGCTTAATAAGCAGATAGATTGGAGGAAAGGGTGAAAATCTAGTCTAGGGTCAAAGTAGGCTCGGTGCCGGACCTCCCTATATAAGGGGGAAGGCCGAGCCTCTCCCTTTCATTCTGTTCTCTCATTCTTTCTCTCTTTCTCCTTTTTTCTCTTTGTAGCAAAATGAGGCATCTTAGAGTTTTGGTCGATCCGAACAATCAAGGTGAGTTTCTAGTATGCCATACTACTCACCGCATTCTTCAATTTGCCTAGCATAGCATGTAAATCCATGCATTGGTTTACGAGAAATCACAACTCAAAGTTAGGTTTAGGTTTTTAGTTAAATTTAGGACTAGATTTGAGATTTAAGGATTTTGAATCGACGATTTCGATTTTGCTTTTGATGAAGTCATTGTGGTTGTTGTGAGGATAGTATGTCTCAATTTATAGGCCAATCCATAGAGCAATGGGCTTGAAATTCGAAGCGAAACCTAAAATCTCATTTTTCTGCTTTGGGTCTGATGCGGGACTCATTAAGTTCGACGCCAGAGTTGTCACTCCTGTGCATGACCAGATCATGTTCGGCGTCAAAGTCTCCTTTTTGGTTGCTGGATTTATCCCAAACCCTAGCGATATTTCTGTAATTTGATCCCAGTGTCTGATTTTGACCCGAAACCTCTCCGGACACTTTTCTAACCCCTGAATCGCATCCGAACATCTTCTTAGGTCATAGTAGAGCCTCATAGGTGCATTCATAGATTTAATTATAAATGCTGATCATAGATTTAATTATGAATGCTGACACATTCTTTTGTGCAATTAGGGTTCCAAACGATCGAGTGCGGTGACTCTTCGGAGTTTGATCTTCGTGGGATACTTGGAAGTATACGAACCTCCAAACACTGTGAGTGGCTTTGTTTTAGTGTTCAACCATTTAAGGCTAAACTCTTTTATTATTTTATAAAATATTTTCAATTAAATGCTTTGTGATTCGGGTATTCCACTACACTTACACACACATTATTGCATACCACTTGGGCAAGAATGTTTTAAAGTAAATTTAATTTATAGAAAAAATGTATGTATGTATGCATATTTATATTTATACATATGTGAGGTATGAGATGAGTGCCCGAAAGGGCATGATCATACGAAATGAGGGGTGAAGTCCCATAGGGGACAAGATGAGACTCGGTGCTATATGAGGGAGTGAGTGGACCGATCGGAGCATGTATTCGACCAAGAAGTCATGGACCGTCTTCTGAGGGTGGTCAAGTGGAATGTCAGGAATGGCAACAGAGCTATTATTTGGGAAGATAATTGGATGGGTTCGGACCATTGAGGAGCTTGGTTGAATGCCCCATTCCTACTAATGAGCAAAACCTGCATATTTGTTGCATTCTCGACGATGAAGGAAATTGGAATTTGGACCTCCTATCAATGTAGTTTTCTGACACTATTGGAAAGAAATCCAAGCTATCACCATTCAAAAATTTGTCCTGGAGAAGATAACATCATATGGTGAGAACGAACTGACGAGCAATTTACCACTAGAAGTGCATACCAAATCTAAAAAAATAGTTCTTATGATGGCAAGAACCTTTGGAATTGGATTTGGAAAGTTTCAATGCATCCAAAATTTCAACATTTCATCCAGTTACTCAACCACCAAGGATCATCACAATGGTGTATCTAAGAAAATCGGGATTAGTTATAATAGGATCTGCCCTTTTGTAACTGAGAACTTGAAACTCTTGACTAGCTTTTTAGAAGCTATCCTGCTACAACTTACATATGGGCTCAACTAAAGCCTTCAAATATCAGTTCTGACCAAGACCATTTCATTGAATGGCCTCATAAAAACTGCACTAACTCCATTGTATCAGAATTCTAAAAAATCCTTGGTGCTATTTATTCCCTGTGGCCTTTTGGAATATATGGCATAACAAATGCAAAAATATTTCCTTATGGAAAAATCATTCGAAATCCCATTGACTGTATCATGGGAAGGATGGCAGAAATCTTTGCCCTATTTCCCTACATGAACACTTCCAAAACTACAATCACCATACTTGATGGGTGAGAGTCCCCCACCTATCAACTTCTACAAAATAAATACTGATGGAATCACCAATACAAAAAAATACTGATGGAATAACTACAATCACCATATTTTTATAGGAGCATGCACCAGGAAACTTGGAGTCACTACCAGTCTAGTGGCTGAATTATGGGCTATCAAAGATGGCCTTCATCTTGCCAACTCCCTAAGTCTTACTACCATTATTGTTGAATCTGACTCATAGGTGGCTGTTAACTTAATTAAGGCCTCTAATACTAATTCCCATGCTTATAGTGCTATCATTTTTTATTGCAGATGGCTAGGGATGAATGTGGGGCTTCAAGCTTTCAAGCATATCCTTAGGGAATGAAACAGCTATGTCGATAACTTAGTAAGGATGGCAGTCTCTCAGGGGCAGAACTTTTGTTGTTTTAATATTGCTCCAGATGTTATTGACAAGTTTGAAAAGGAAAAGTTGTGTGTTTGTATTCATTTGGTATGAATATATACATGTACAAAGTGTTGAGCTATACAAAAGAATTGAGAGCAATTGAAAGGAGAAATTACAATGATTATATACAATGGTCAATAATGGAACGGTAACAAATCTAAGGAGTTAATGGCCTTGATTCTTCTTCTGACTTTTCCATTATCTAACACTCCCCTTAAGTTTCCGAGTGAATATTATAAACAACCAATTTGTGAAGAAGATAATGGAATTGTTCTTTTCCTAAGCTTTTGGTGAAAAGATATGCTAGTTGGTGATTACTGGATATGTGAGTTGTCTAGATGTTTCTCTAGTTGTAACTTATCATGAATAAAGTGGTAATCAACCTTTATGTGTTTACTTCTTTCATGAAAAATCGGATTGGCAGCAATGTGGAGGCCATCTTTATTATCACAATAGAGAGAAGCTGGAGTGCATCGGGTGATACCAAAGTTATTGAGAATATATTGAACCCATACAAATTTCTTGACATGTTGATGCCATTGCTTGATATTATGAGTCTACAGAAGAGCAAGAAACAGTTTGTTGTTTCTTGGTTTTCCAAGAAATTGGTGATGACCTAAGTAAAACACAAAAACCAGTGAGTGATCGTTGAGTGTCCAGAAAGCTAGCCTTATCAAAGTCTCTAAAAGCGTGTAACTTTAAGTCAGATTTAGAGGAGATAAGTATTCCTTAACCAAGGGATGATTTAAGGTCACAAACAAGGCAAAAAGTAGCATCTAGATGAGGATGTCTTAGTTGGCTCATGAACTGGCTTAGGATATGATTCGAGTACATGATATCTGTTCTAGTAATGGTGAAATAATTCAGCCTACCAATTAAGCATCAGTATGAGGATGGATCTTTCAAAGCTTCACCTTCATGAGCAGAAAGTTTGGTGTTCTACTCCATGGGAATATAGAGAGGTCGAGCACCAAGTAAGTCTATGTCAGATAAGAGTTCAAGAGTGTATTTTCTTTGTGGCAAGTATATACCTTGCTTGGATCAAGCAACTTCCAATCCTAAGAAGTATTTTAATGGACCAAGATTTTTGATTGAAAATTGATGTTGAAGTTCCTTTTATCAAGTTAATAAGATTGGAATTTTTCCATGTGATTATAGTGTCATCTACATAAACAAGTATGACAATGAAGTCATTTGAAGAGGATTTGGCAAAAAAAGAATAGTCTGGTCGAGATTGAACAAAACTAAAGCTTAAAAGTGTATAAGAGAACTTGGCAAACCATTACTGTGAGGCTTGCTTCAAACCATATAATGACTTGTGTAGCTTGCAAACAGAATTCTCCCCGTTACTAATAACACCAGGTGAAAGCAACATATAAACTTCTTCATTAAGATCATTGTGGAGAAAGGTGTTTTGAACATCTAGTTGATATAAGGGCCAATTTTTGGTAGAAGCAACCGCTAGAAGACACCGTATTGAGATAATTTTAGCAACAGGGGTAAAGATCTCATGAAAATCAATGCCTTCTTATTGGATGTATCCTTTGGCAACAAGTTTTGCCTTATACCATTCAATAGAGCCATCAAATTTATATTTGACTTTGAAAACCCACTTACAACCAATAGAGGATTTATGAAGAGGTATATCAATGATACTCCAAGTTTTATTTTCCTCAAAAGCTTATAATTCAGAATCAATGGCAGCTTTCCATTTAGGATCTTTAACAGCTTAAGAGTAAGAGTTTGGCTCAACTATAGAAATGATGTTAGAAATAAAATTATAATATGAGGAAGATAGTTTATTAGCTGACAAATAATTAGAAATAGGATAACGAGTACCTATTTCTTGAAGATGATTGGAATGGCTGGCTTTGAATATTTTGAGTATTTATAATCCTTCAAGTAAGCTGGTGGTCGACCATTTTTGCTTAGGATAAGGTAATGAACATTTATCATTTGGAGGGAGGTAATTTTTAACCAATTGAGGGTCACTTGGAGTAATGGGTGGATAATTATGACTTTCAAAAGTTGTAGAGGACGTGAGATCAATTGAATGGCTCTTTGGAATAGGTAATGGAAGGACATTTGTAGGTGTAGAAGGGGTTGTTGTATGTTGAAAAGGGAAAATTTTTTAATGGAAAATAACATCACGGCAAACAAAATATTTTTCTATGGAAAGGTCATATAAACGACATCCTTTTTGTTGCATAGGATATCCAACGAAAATACATTCCCTAGCTCGTTCATCAAATCTATCACGTGAAGGCAACAAATTTGTGGCATGGCAAAGGCATCCAAAAATTTTGAGGTGATCAAGAGAAAGTTTTTTTTTATTAAAAAGCACTTTATGTGGAGTTTTATTTTGAAGTGTATTTGTAGGAAATCTATTTATAAGATATGTGGCAGTAAGAACACAATCACCACATAAAATATGTCATTGCTTACGTTCAGCCACTTCATTTTGTTGAGGTGTTCTAACACAACTATGTTGATGGAGGACACCATGTTCATTGAGAAAAGGAACAATGTTTTTGAAGAAAAATTCAAGTCCATTGTCTGTGCGAAGGGCCTTGATAGTGACATTAAATTGATCTTGGACATATGCAAAAAAATATTCAAAAAGATAAGGTACTTCTAATTTATTTTGCATGAGAAGAATCCAAGTACTTCTTTAGAAATCATCCACAATGGTAAGGAAGTAACGGTCTTCAGAGTGTGTAGGGGTGGAATAACCCCCTCAAATATCAAAATGAATTAAATCGAAAGGTAAAGTACTAGATATGGAGCTTAAATAATTGAAGTCGTTTTTGTTTGGAGTATGACAAATATGGCAATGGTATAGGGAATCAGAAGCTAAAATATTATTATCAAGTTTTGACAATAAAGATTGTGGAGATAAATAAGGATGTGCTAAACGACAATGCCATAAATAATTTTCAGGTGAAGACATTGCATATGCTTTCTGTGAAACTTTTTAAGGATGAAAATAGTAAAGCCCATTTTATTTTTCAGCCACTCTAATCGTCTTCATCAGTGATCGGTCTGAAAGAGACAAAAATCCTTGTATAAAATTATAAATATGGAAAATTGAGTGGTTAGTTTACTGATTGAAAGACAATTGTGTCAAAAAAAAGGAATACAAAAAACGTTTTCTAGTAATAATGTTGGAGTGAGATAAATTGATCCAATTTGAGAAACTTTAGCTGAAGAACCATTTGGTAGTTCTACAAGTGAAAGATCAAATGCGATATTAAATGAATGAAACATGGAAAAAAAATAATGTGATCTGATGCACCTGTATCAATAACCTATACAAGGGAATTATAAGAAAGAGATACTTTACCAACAAAATTTGCTTTAAATGCTTGATTGTTAGGCAAGAGATCAAGAGTTGCTGAAGTAGTTCAAGAGTTAAACATACCATGTTGGAAAAGTATACCACTTTGTCATTGGTATTTTGTCCAATTGGTTTTTGCTGTCATAATCGGTTTCTGTTTTTATGTTTCGATAAAGCCGGTGTCCAGGTGGATAACCATTCAACTTATTGCACCTATTTCTGGTATGTCCTACCAGTTTACAATGATCATAGATTGGATATTTTTTGAAGGAAATTTGAAAGCACCCAGACTAGAGGATTGTGCTCGATTTGAGTATGAGTCAATCCAAAGGATTGTGCCCAATTTGAGTTTGAATTAGAACCAGAGAATTGCACTCAATTTATGTAATACCTGCCTCGAATACCTGTTTCTTTCCGCCAATTAGAGCGTGCATTAGTTAGTAAGAGAGAGTGGTAAAGCCTTACCTAAATGATGAAAAGGACATGGATGGGATTAAGTGATTAGTTAGGAATTAGTAGTAAGGTTAGAAATTTAGACGGGAATTGTTAACAAATGACAGGGAATTTGAAAATTTCACTACCAGTGGAATAAAACGAAATTGTCTGAAGAATGAAAATATACACTGAGAATTTTATCACACTGGCTTAGGATATAGATGAAATTTTAATGATTGTTGGAGGACAAAATGGGAAGTAAGCACAAAGTTACCATTTATGGACTTCATCACATGATGACAAGTGTCACTGGCGTAGGAATGGATGGCTAAGATTTGGGACAAATTTCATCATTTTATGGAAGCAAAAATCCGGCCATGACTTTGGAATTTCCTAGAAAATTCATCCCATATATATAGTTGTCTTCAACCTTAGAACTTGAGGGAGAAAATCACCATTTATGAGTGCTTAAAACCTTCCACCACAAAACACAAGTCTTAACTTCTCCAAACAAGTCTACCGAAATTTCCTATCAAAATAAACCTCTTGATTAGCTCATCAACATTCCTAAACCAATTTCAATAAATTCAAGCTAAGTAAGCAGAAATTGCAATTGGAAAGTTTAGGGTTCTTGGTGGGATATTGCAATTCCAAGGTAAGCATACTTAAATTCAATGCTATATATTAGTTCTTGATATGCTAATCATGAATACCAAGCTAATTTAGCATCAATTCTATTGTATGCTTATGAATCTAGAAAGTTAGAAATGTTATGGAGAATTCTTGAATTTGAGATTTAGGCCAAATTTGGATTCAAGGAAGCTTGAGGTTGGAATATGAGATTCATGAAAGTTTACTACACTAGGAAACGTGATTGAATTACATGGAAGAAGAAACCTTCAATTTTGTAACGTAGTGTTGAATTCATCGAGGAAAAATGGCATTTGGTAATTTGGCTGACTTAATGGAAAGGTACTTAAATTGGAAATGAATTAATATGGAGAATTGAATTACTAGAATCTATTTCACCTATTTATTCATAAACTGTAAAAAAAAACCTTCCTCTTATTGGAAATTTCTCGGATTTGGTAGCCAAAATTGTCCCAACACCCAGTGATCCATCGACGGGTGAAGGTTTATACGTCGACGGGTAGGTAAATAACCTCGTGGCACTGGAAGTCAGAAACTTTTACCCGTCGACGGGTATATACTTAGACGTCGACGGATGTATGGATAATTTGGTTTCACCGAAGTCAGAAATCTCCACCCGTCGACGGTTAGGTTGGGAGGCGTCGACGTCTAATACTAGGTGTACCTTGGAAATGTTAGCCGTGGACGTCCACCTTCAGATCCATGGACCGATGGTTTGGATTTAAAGGTAGTAGTCATTGAATAGCTTACCTGTCGACGGCTAAGGGCCTGCACGTCAACGGGTATGTGTGTGATTTTCGTTCTTAGTTTAACTTGCTGGTAGCTTGTAGATAGGAGGTATACAATCAAGGAGGAGCAAACCCGACCGGAGTCAACATTCCTTTCGAGTGGCGAGTCCTCTTTTAAGGAAAAGTTACGTGTGGTGTAGTGGTAGTGTATACCCTCCCCAAACCTGTGAGTGGGACCTTACCGACCTAAATAAATGTTTTGCTAATTAGATTATATTTCTAAATGCAATGGTTTGTTTCCCTTAAACTTCAAATTGATTTATGATGGTTATTTACGATCTTGGTATGAATTGACTTGTTTTATTATTTTTGGAATCAAGTATTTGGATTTGGTGATGAAATTGATTGGGATTGATGTCATTATAACTGACTTCGATAATGGGCCAGTTGGTCAAATGATATTCGATTGAATTTGATGTTGTTTACATTATGATTTTGGTGCACACGATGTTAGTCATTGCAGTGGCGACTCTCACGGTCCGAGCTTGTGGAGAAGACGTGAGTAGACTTTTCACTCCCATTTGGGGTGGATGGTACAGGGGTTGTTGTGTACATTGCTACATGATTGTGCGACCCCAATGGGAGTACTGCGGACATAGCCATGTACCACCTGTGGTGAAGGCCCGGGCCAACGCCGAGTAGAGGGCTTTTTGTTTCATAAATAAAGAAACTAGAGGAAGACCTCGGGGGGCTTATACCTCATCTTGGCCGGGTGAGGCTTAAGCAATGTGTTTTGGCGAGCCCTAAAATGTTTTCTGACAGATGATTGCTTACTTTGACTACTGTTGTGTTATGAAGATTCTTAAATGGCAACTTGAAGTTTCTTATGTTGTAATAAATAAATTCTTGATCGATAATAAGACGACTAATTAAATATTTTCGAAACATTATAAACTTTCAATTCAAGGTTACACAAAGTTCATGTTTATATTTTCTTATTTAAAATTTTACTGATGGTCTTGTCTCACTCACTGAGTATATAAGACATACTCACCCCATTTTCTAAAATCCTATTTTTTTCAGGATAATTAACCGCTCAATAAGGGTAGGCCGCTAAGTATCAAGACTCGACTCCGGACACCTCACAGTAAGTCTACATGACTTATGTGTGTTTATTACTGGATCCACTCGTATAATTTGATTCGGTTAAAGTATTATTTATCTATGTTTCTGGATTTAAAGGGGTGTTTTCTTTTAAATTTTGAATTGCATAAATGTTTTTTTTTTAAATCCTACTTTTGTTCTATATGATAAGTTTAAACTGATTTATTAAATGGGTTCAAGATGCTATAAGCCTTGCGAGCTTCGAGTTGTGGGTGAAGCGCGCCATTCACAATTCATGGCACGCGACGGTTGTCATATTCTCGACCTTCAGATCGGGGTGTGACAATTAAAGTGGTATCAGAGCTCAGTTTTTCGTTAAACAGTGTTCTAAAATAGTTTTCTAAAAAGTTTACAAAGTGTCAAGTGGATCCGAGTCCGATCGAGTCGATTTCCAAACTTTTAGATAACTTACATGTTATTGTTAGTGCTAAACCCTTAGTTACCTTTAGACACCGACACTTGAACTTCGACTAATTTTATGATCGAGCATTCGTATAGTTACGTAGACTGTCTGTAAATGTTTGAGTGTTGTTTAGATATTTCCCAAACTTCCTATGGACTTTAAAGTGAGGTTGATAGTACCCTCTGATTTTTGTTTTGTGATCTAAATTAGAATTTCGTAGCAAGGTCCAAAATGTCTTTTTGATAAAAGCTTGGGAACGATATTTTCTTAGTACGAAGAAGGACTTGTTAAGGATATATGGGTATAGAGAAGTAAGTTAATTGAAAGAAGAGAACTAAAGATTAAAGATGAAAACATGTAATTAAGGATATTACATGTGGAATGAAATAAATAAGGATTAACGAGATTGACATGGGCCAGTGATGATGGCATGATTAAAGGTGATTGTATGAGCAACGAACTATGGTAGACTTGATGTAAGAAGAAACTTAATGGTGTACACTCGAAAAGGATGAGTAAAAAGGCAATTAAATGCTATACGATAAAGGATTGCTTATGAAAAACCTGCTGAATAGGCTAAATAACCGGTACTGGAAGGATAGAAAGTAATAATTATAGATTAAGTGAAATTGAGTGTAGTCAGATGGTTAACAAGAATAATTTCTAGTGATTTTGGTAGTGAGTTGTGTATGAATGTGAAAACGAGATAAATTGGTGGAAAAGCAAGTATGTGATGGGTGGCAAAAGAGGGGATTCAAGCAAATACACTAATGATTACGGGTTGAATGTGACAAACTTGTGTGATAACAAGAGCTATAAAATCGAAGCTAAAGAAGAAACTGGTAACTGAGTGAAATTAGGTGGGAAAAGTTGTGATTTGTTCAAATAGTTAGGTGAATAATGAGAACTCTTGGAATTGAAATAGTTGAGGCCAAGGATGGTAATAGATGAACTATGATTATTTCCACGATGTTATGTAGTCTTTAAATAAATCTTAAGTAGGAAGATTATGAAGGGAGGCGCATATACACTGACAAGGTAATGATGAAAATGGAATTCATTAAAGGAAGAGAGGATCGGAGTTCTTAAGGAATCTTTTAGATTGATTGCTTCAATGAAGATTTGATTGGGTTCTGAGAGGAAGTAAAGTGTCTTTCAATCTAATTGTTTCACCATAAGACAAAGTCATTACTGCTCAAGCAATATAAGTCGAAGAATATCTTATTAAATGAGAAAATGAGTCGTGGGTTAAGGGCGAAAGAAAGGAAGCTTTAATGTTCTTCAGTTATGAAAGGTCATAACTCAATAAGAAAGGGTATATGCTTGAAGTTATGAAAGGCTAGTACGGGCTATTATGGTTGTATTAGAATGGAAATTGGGCTATAAGACTGAGAATCAAGGAAGTTAAGAAGGAAAATTGATGTTGATGTTAAATCTGAAATCCCATTAACGGAAAAAGTGAATTAAATAAATTGTAAATCGGCTGGGAGGTTTAATTGGAGTCACATAGATTATGAGTTAAGGACCATGAGTTGATCAATATGAATTATAAAGTCAAGAAGGAAAATTTCAAATTTGAAGAGATAGGAATAAAAGATGAAATTGTGAAACTATAAATCGATGCCTACTACTACAGTTGAAAAGGATTCGCATTGCTCCGAGAATATAAATCTGACCCTTCGCGTATATTGGAAGTAGTACCAGTTGAACTTAAGGAAGATTAAAATTATGAGGTATGACCGGCAAAAGTTCTTGAACACCAAAAATTTGCATGACATGCAGGCGAGTATACTCTTAGGTGAATTAGAGATAACTTCTGCCTAGTGAAAATTTTCTATTTTGAAGGAGTTGATCCCTATTCTATCAGTATAAACTTTATACATAGTAGAACGGGACTTGTTTTGCGTATCAAATTTTAAAAATTCACATATCATACACCAAGTATGAAATCCCCTAACCACCACCTATTTCATTTTTATATGTGTCTAAGGGTTTTCAAAACTCTTGTGGTATTTTCCAAAGTGCCTTAAAAAAAAAATCCAATGGCAATTTTGTGAATAAGTACAATTTTACAAATTTTTAAATTTTTTTTATCAAAAGCATTTTTCCTTGGGTTTGAGTAATTTCATATTGTTATATACCATTTAAACTTGAAAACTGCCAAACTACTGCAGGAAATTTTCGACGAGATTTACTGTTTTGCCATTGCTAAAGTTTTAATGATAAAATGGGGCAATTACTTTCATTATCTTAACGACCTAAACATTTTGATAAATTCACCTTACTTTTGTAAGATTTCGCCAATAGGCTTTTGTTTAAAAAAAATTTCTTTCATTTTACTTCAAGTTTCATAATTTCTCCTTAGGATACAAAAGCAATTTTTGAAATTCAATAAGGGCATTATTATCATTTGACCCCCTAATATTCTAAAATATTCAAGAGTCCTTTCAAATTTTATAGCAATTCCCTTGATTTTTAATAACTCTCCATAAAACACTAAAGTTTAAACACTTTGTGTGACACAATGATAATTTTTTTCAATCTAATGGGGGTATTTTTGTAAGTTGATCAAAAAGAATGGTCTAGAATTACGTGGTAAAAGTATCAAGGAAAGGTGAAAGGGTAAAAAGGGGAAACTAGGAAGTGTAGTAAGTGGAGCTTTGATTTGTTAGCTTAGTGGTGGAACCTGTTCTGGTCGACTGAATTCGAGAGTGGTAAAGGACGGATGGTAGGTTGAACCAAGAATTTCAAAAAATAACATAAAGGCAAGAAGAATAGGGGACACTCCCCCACCATTTTGTGGTATATGAGGGAAGTGTTGTAGTAGTGAGAGAACCTACCACCGGATTATATTGTACTAATGAGTGTGTAGGAAATACCAGTAATAGTCATTCTTCTAAACTTTCTCGTGTCTCCATCATTATCATTAGCATCTTTACTTGCTTACGATCGGTTCATTCCCACCGAGTGAGCCGAAGGGTTAAACACCCAATTTCGTGGACAAGGCTTACTAAGTTACAAATTAAACAAACTAGCCCTAGACCGCACGAAACAATAGCCGAAAGAATAAGCTTGCAACTCAGAAATGATGGGGTGTTAATTATGAATGGTAAAGTGTATGTCCTAATGGTCCAGAATTAACGAAGATTATATTGGAGGAAAGATAGAATACCAGTATATTAGGATGAAGTTGGTGAAAGGAAGCCCCATAATGTGAAACTAATTGATCTTATTACCGAAAGGATCAAGGTTAGTAGAGAGAAGTTAAAAGTAGCACAAGGTTAGCAAAAGAGCTATGCGGACCAACGAAGGAGAGATCTAAAATTTCAAGTGGGTGGCATGAATTCTTAAAGGTGTCACCTTGGAGAGGTGCCATACGGTCCAGAAGGAGAGAAAAAAAATTTTTAATATTTACAATATCGGACCATTCAAGAAATTTGAGAGGATGGATCCAATATCTTAGCAATCGAAGATACTACTGGAATTAGATAGAATCCCCCAAGGTGAACGAGTGCTTAGGAACAAATAAGGAAGCAATATCTGTACCGCCTCACTAGTTTTGGTAAGCGAAATTTTGAGGACAAAATTTATTTAAGGGGGGGAGAGCTGTAATACCTGCCTCGAATACCTGTTTCTTTCCGCCAATTAGAGCGTGCGTTAGTTAGTAAGAGAGAGTGGTAAAGCCTTACTTAAATGAAGAAAATGACAGATGCGATTAAGTGATTAGTTAGGAATTAGTAGTAAGTTAGAAATTTAGACGGGAATTGTTAACAAATGACAGGGAATTTGAAAATTTCACTACCAGTGGAATAAAACAAAATCGTCTGAAGAATGAAAATATACACTGAGAATTTTATCACACTGGCTTAGGATATAGATGGAAATTTAATGATTGTTGGAGGACAAAATGGGAAGTAAGCACAAAGTTACCTTTTATGGACTTCATCACATGATGACAAGTGTCATTGGCTTAGGAATGGATGGCTAAGATTTGGGACAAATTTCATCATTTTATGGAAGCAAAAATCCAGCCATGACTTTGGAATTTCCTAGAAAATTCATCCTATATATATAGTTGTCTTCAACCTTAGAACTTGAGGGAGAAAATCACCATTGATGAGTGCTTAAAACCTTCCACCACAAAACACAAGTCTTAACTTCTCCAAACAAGTCTACCGAAATTTCCTATCAAAATAAACCTCTTGATTAGCTCATCAACATTCCTAAACCAATTTCAATAAATTCAAGCTAAATAAGCAGAAATTGCAATTGGAAAGTTTAGGGTTCTTGGTGGGATATTGCAATTCCAAGGTAAGCATACTTAAATTCAATGCTATATATTAGTTCTTGATATGCTAATCATGAATATCAAGCTAATTTAGCATGAATTCTATTGTATGCTTATGAATCTAGAAAATTAGAAATGTTCTGGAGAATTCTTGAATTTGAGATTTAGGCCAAATTTGGATTCAAGGAAGCTTGAGGTTGGAATATGAGATTCATGAAAGTTTACTACACTAGGAAACATGATTGAATTACATGGAAGAAGAAACCTTCAATTTTGTAACGTAGTGTTGAATTCACCGAGGAAAAATGGCATTTGATAATTTGGCTGACTTAATGGAAAGGTACTTGAATTGGAAATGAATTAATGTGGAGAATTGAATTACTAGAATCTATTTGACCTATTTATTCATAAACTATAAAAAGAAAAACCTTCCTCTTATTAGAAATTTCCCGGATTTGGTAGCCAAAATTGTCCCAACACCCAGTGATCCATCGACGGGTGAAGGTTTATACGTCGACGGGTAGGTAAATAACCTCGTGGCACTGGAAGTCAGAAACTTTTACCCGTCGACGGGTATATACTTAGACGTCGACGGATGTATGGATAATTTGGTTTCACCGAAGTCAGAAATCTCCACCCGTCGACGGTTAGGTTGGGAGGCGTCGATGTCTAATACTAGGTGTACCCTGGAAATGTTAGCCGTGGACGTCCACCTTCAGATGCGTGGACCGATGGTTTGGATTTAAAGGTAGTAGTCATTGAATAGCTTACCTGTCGACGGCTAAGGGCCTGCACGTCGACGGGTATGTGTGTGATTTTCGTTCTTAGTTTAACTTGCTGGTAGCTTGTAGATAGGAGGTAGACAATCAAGGAGGAGCAAACCCGACCGGAGTCAACATTCCTTTCGAGTGGCGAGTCCTCTTTTAAGGAAAATTTACGTGTGGTGTAGTGGGAGTGTATACCCTCCCCAAACCTGTGAGTGGGACCTTACCGACCTAAATAAATGTTTTGCTAATAAGATTATATTTCTAAATGCAATGGTTTGTTTCCCTTAAACTTCAAATTGATTTATGATGGTTATTTACGATCTTAGTATTAATTGACTTGTTTTATTATTTTTGGAATCAAGTATTTATATTTTGTGATGAAATTGATTGGGATTGACGTTATTATAACTGACTTCGATAATGGGCCAGTTGGTCAAATGATATTGTAACGCCCCGACCCGCCTAGGCCGGCCACGTGGCAACCGCCGCGCTACCTCGAAGTATGTGTCTGTAGCCACGCATTCGAGGCACCGCAAGGCATTGAAATGGATATCATCGCTGCAAAACAAAACTAAATTTTAATTAGAAATCATTTAATAAAATATTATATTTATAAGTAACACCAGTGGAATAATTTAAAGAATACCTATACAGCGAAAACTACTAAGCCTAAGCCACCGACGCCTCCTAGTGAGCCTCCATTCTATTTGCTGACTCCGTACGCAAAGCTGCATCCATCCACATTGGATATAGGTGAGTGACAGAGGTTCAATGAGTCTCCATCAGGGTTAGGGCAAACAGGGGTAATCCAAAATATAGTAGAATAAATAAATAAAGTAAATAAACAAATTTTGTTTTCAAAATCTCTTTCAAAACTCTCCCGAAGAAAATTATATTTAAAACCTTTAAAATAATTATATACTAATGGGCTGGCACCTAATACACTAAAGGCACGACTGGCCGGTCGTATGCCTTACTGCACCGAGGGCTATTTCTTTTCTCTTCATATTCATTTTCTCTTTATCTCATACACTAGCCCGTTCCCTCGGTGGTGCCTCACTGTGGTGGAACACAGTGATCTGGAGCTCTGGCGAGTTTCCCTACGTGTCTCTCCCAACCAGGTTCGACTCACTGTGCCCCTCGATAGGCAGTCCACGGCTGAGTATCATGCATGCTCTCAAACTCGGTCCACGCTTCCGCAAATTGGAGCCCCGAGGAACCCTCCCAATCACTCCTCTTTCAGGGGCATCGTACCCCAATAATCATAATAATATTAATAATAAAATTCCTTATATAAATATTGAAAACATGTAAACCCACACAAACTTTTGTATTTTTAAAATCATCCCACCCCCATAAGTGGGCGTATCACAAAGTAAAAAGTGTGTCGTGGATTACCCTTATCCCAAAACATTTGTAAAACCTTTTTAAAACAATTTATATTTTTAAAATATTTTGCCCTAGTGGCTAAGCACTGAAATCTAAGCCACTCACAGTAGTGGGAGAATCGTATACTCCCAAGCGCTCCATCTAGCTCAACCTCCGGAGCATCGCCGCATTCGATTCAACCGGAGCCAGTACACGGAAATACATGTTAGCATTCATAAATAAATTTATGACTGCACCTATGAGGCTCTAATATGACCTAAGACGACATTTGGATGTGGTTTGGAAGACTCGGAAGTGTTTTGAATCAATTTGGGGTCAACTAGGATTTTGGGAGGTAAAATGACTGTTTTACCCCTAAAGGGCAAGAACGGCGCCGGATCTAGAGTGACCCGGCGCCGGTTCTCTTCAACAACAATTTCGGTCGCCGGCATGAAGAAACGGTGCCGGTTCTACTCAGATCCGGCTCCGGTTCTGTTCTGGGTTTCAACCCGAGAATTCTTCCATTTTTTCTAATTTCGAAAACCGATGCAATCGTCCACCAATTTGGCTACAAATTCAGATGCATGTACCTTAATGCATCCATTACACGTTTACCGAAAGAAAAATGAGAATCTCAAGCTCAAAGTTCCTAGATCTCGAATCTAAACTTAAAATCTAACTAAAAGCTGAACCTAACTTTGAACTTGGATCTCTCCTAAACCGATGCATGGAAGAGCGTGCAAACTTAGAAAAATGTAGATCGAGGAGTTAAGAACAACTCACCAAGATCTCGCCTAGAACTAGTGGTCAGTTTGTCCGGATCTGCCAATTGTCCAAAATGCCTCTGTTTGGCTCTAGAGAGAAAAGAAAAGAAAATGAAAGAAAAAGAAAAAGAGAAATGAAGAAAAGCTTCGGCTCACCCCTATTTATAGAGAAGCCCGACACCGGGTCTACTCGGGCCCTGGGTCAAACTTTTTCCCCTTTTCAACTTTCTTTCATTTTCACCCATTGGCTAAATCCTTTGCTTCCTTGTGCCAATGGGGCCCATAATAAATTTCTAGGGACTTAATTGGAGGTCTTTTTGGCATTTTACTAATTTCCATGCATGGTCATCAACCTCATCTTCCAACTACGTCTTGTCTTAAGCTTATCTTCTTTTCAAACTTGACACAGCTGGACCGACATATAGTTTAATTATTTCATCATCTTGTACTACTCCGTTCGTACGAAAAGGTCGTGCTAGGTCCGGGTGTGTCAACTCTCTCCTCCTTCTAAAAATTTCGTCCTCGAAATTAAATAAAGTGCCTTGGGGAGGTTCGACTTCCATTTGAAGCCCTCGTTTCCTTTTCGAATAGTGTTCTCCTCACTATTCGCCGCTGAAGTTTATCACGCTTTCGCTGCGGACTCTAATCATTCTCTCTCTCAAGAATGGCTTTATTGCCCTTCTACTCTTGAGTTTGAACCTCACCTTTTCCTTAACGTAGCCTACCCTTGCCTATTCATGGGTTAGGCTCTCTTCACTTTAATTATGACCTTTGGAGGTTCTTCCTTTGTTGTAATTATGCTTGCTTGGTCCTCTCACTTTGCTCTTGTCTCATCCTCTAAGTCTCTCTTGACGAGACTATCCTTTTGTTTCTTCTGAGGTTCCACATCTTTTACTCTTCTTAGGAGTTCCTCTCCTTTTTATTACCACTGCCTCTCGCTTCGAGGCCATCGTCCGATGCGTTGCTCGTCATTTCGTGGTCTTGTACTCGTCTTTGTAACCAAGTTATCGGGAAAGGTCGTAGCTTAACTCCCTCGCCTCCGCGGTGAAGATACGGTGAGTTAATTATCTTTCCCCCTTACCTTGGTCTTGCTTCTTCGTTTCGTTTCTTACTCCCATTCTCTTCTTTCTCTGATCCTCTTCCATTCAGATCTCATGGTGTATGAGTCGAGCTCTAGTACACACTGGCCCACACTCGGCCATATCACAATAGAGGGACCAGAGATCATGCCCTCTCGGCTCTCACAATCTGACCCACTCTCTGACCGCCCTTCACAATCACAAATAGGGCCCTCGGCCCATCACATCTCATTTCTCATCCTCTCTGGGATGGATAACTCTGGGTGGCCTCATGCACACCCATATCACACACTGGGCCAGTCTTCTTGAGTGGTCATCACAGAGATCCTCAAGATCTCGATCTCTGACCCTTCCTCTTATAGGGACGCCTCGCACATGGCTCCCAATTCCATCACATTTGAGCCTCAACCTCATACCCATTCATACCATTTCTCTTGCCTCCTAGGCTTCCCTTAACTTTTATTTTCTTGAGGTACCCACCTCGGGAGGTACCGCGTGTTTATCTTCCTTTTGACCTCTTTCCCTCACATTAGCTTCCTTGCTAATGGTCGATCTCTTTTCCTCCTTTCATCAACAGTATTTTCTGGGGTTTCCATATCCCCATCTCTTTCCTTTTCTTCATTTCCATCCACCCACGTCCATTGTGGGGTCCACCTTTCTCTTGCCTTCTCGTCAACGAGGAACAACGTAAATCACGCACGTCAAACCCGTGCTGTACCCTTGTAGCTTCATTATTTTTGCCTTCTTCTCTCTTGAGGTACCTCGTTCTTCACTCGGCTTACCCTTATCTTGGGTCCATTGCCATTCTTTGGCATCCTTCATTGCTCTTATCATCTCCATAACCTTTTCCTTAGGGTAGTCTCCATCTCATTTCTCTTCTTCACACTCCCTTTACCTCGATTTGCATGATCTTTCACGTCTTATCCATGGTTCCTTTACCTTGACTTCATTCTTTCTCTCTTTTTACTTTCTTCTCTGACTTTCTTCATCATTATCATCCTTATTCCTCTTTTCTTTTAACACCTTTGATTCTCTTGGGTGTTAGAATTTCCTTTCTGCTCTTCATACTGGCTGTGCTCATAGAAGTCCATGAGCTTGATTAATTCTTTCCTTATCCTCATACTCCTTTCTTTGAGTACTCCTGGTTCTCTCTTATCACCTTCTTTATCTCAGTTCCCTCATCTCTTACTTTCCATGTGTGGTCTTCCCTTCTCTTAGCCATCTTTGGCTCTTAATCTATTGATATCTCTCCTTTGTCTTTCGATACCATGGTTTGTTTATCGTGGGCAACACCTTTCTCTATTCTCTGTTACCTCTCTATCTTGCCCACGCCAAGCTGGCTCCATCTTAGCTCGGTTTAACTTTATCTCCCACATCCTTTCTTCACTTATCATTCTTCGGGGAGGTTGTCCTCAAAGTTAGCTTACTCCCCTCATTCTAAAAGATTTAACTTATCCTTCATATTCCTTAACTTCTTATTCTTAATTCCTTCTATTCCACACTTATGCCACGTCTTGATCCTTTGTCTTCTCTAGTTCCAACCATTATTCTGGTTTATGCTTAATCACCTTTTTGTCTTCTCCGATTTTAATCATCATCTTATTTATTCTTTTTTTATCCTCACTCTTTCTTCGACTCTTACCTAGGTCGATCCACTTTTCTCAACCTCTGTGTTTGATTATCCTTAAAGTTCCCATCATCATCATTATTCTCATCCTTCGTTTACTCTTGTTTGTATTACCATATCTTGGTATCCTCACTTCTTATTTCTCTTTTCTTCTCTTTCATTCATTCTTTACTGATATCATCCTTACCCGTCATCCATTAAGATACCATCATCTCCATTTACTCGTTTCCTACGAGTGTTCTTTCTCTTATGTTTTCTCCAACTTTTTCTTTCTATGCAACCTATTCCTCTCTTCTTCTAACACTAATATAATCAGGGGTTTTCCTTTCCTTTGTTTTCCACCAATTCACAATTTAACCCCTTTTGTTCTCTTCTTCCATTTTCAAATAATCGAGGTTTCTTCTTACTTTCACCCATTTATCTCCTTGACCCATTTTTCTCTTTCTTGATTCTGGCTTCCAATCATTCTTGTTTATTCTTTTCTTTCCTTGATTTATTCATTTATGATGTAGTGCCTTGACTTAACTCGAGTTCGGGGTCTACTATGCTCGACTCTCTTTATCTAACATCCGTTTCTAAGTCTTTTATTCACTTTCTTTCACTAGATCTTTCTTAATCTTCTTTCTAAGCTTCTTTTATTCTCTTTTTATGCTCTTCTTTAATCTATCTCTAAGTTAACTACCTAAGTTTTGTTTCTAACCCTAGTTTCTTAGTCTCACTCATATACTAATCCTGGTCAGTCATTTGGAGCTATTAACCTATGGTTCATTATGACATTATTACAAATTAAAGTTAAGGTTTTCTAGTGATAGGTTATGCTTTTCTTCTTTTAAGGCTGTAGTCCTAGTTAACAAACTTAGTTCATCAACTGAACTAAGTCTCTCTTTCTTCTAAGCCTTGTTCTTCCTTTATTAACCTAGGATCTTCTTTTACCTAGGGTTTTCATACTTTCTTTCTTCATTAAGAAAGCCTCCGCACTACATCACGACATTCCTTAATCCTTTGTTTAAGGGTTCGCTTTCTTCTCCTTTCCTCTTCTTCTTTCTCACCGGTTCCCTTTGGTGATATCTTCACGATACTGGGGGAAATTCTCTTCGTGCCTTCCATTAGCACGTATACAGGCATTTCCATCATTGCCATGCATTACACTCTCTCTTCGCTTGCTTTCTTCCCATTCACTTTGTTCAAAATCATTTCTTGTTATCCTTTGGAGGTCTTCTCCTTCTTACTCTCATTAGTCGTCAATTAATGAGAGGTTCATCACCTTTAGTTCCCTCAAGAGTGGAGGTTTACAACTTATCTTTCTCCTTATTTCATTTCCTCTATCTTCATTTCCCTTCTCTTTCATCCATTATCCTTCTTAACATTGGTATCCAATGGTCAAACAGTAGTAACGGACATACTACTCGTTGACCACTTGGATGTGATCTCTTTTCCTTCTTTCCTCATTTCCATCTTATCACTCTTGCCTTATTCCTCCTCATCGTTTCCCAAGAATGGCTTCTCTTTTGTTCTCTTTCCTTACTCTTCATTTTTTCCATCCTTGAATCCTTTAGGGTTTTCTCTTGCCAATCCCTTTCACATCCTCAAGTGATCTTCCTATATCTCACATCTTGGGATCTTAGGCTCACTCTTTCTCTTCCAATTTCCTTGGATGCTTCTTCACAATTGATTTTGAGTGGGGTCTCTTTTGTCCACTCACACACCACTTACACACCATTGTGTAAGAATGAATAAAGTTAGCTAGCCCATGCTGCCACTTCTCTCACTTCATGGTCACTCCACGGAGCATCATCCGGACAATCTGTGGGCTTATCCCACCAGACTTGCCAATTTGTGGACTCTTCGGCCGTCGCTTCACTTCATTTCCATTTGATGCTTTGTGAAGTCCTCCTCGATCCTTCATCTGATTGCTCGGATGCTTCATCTCACGTCCTGAGGTTTTTTTTGGTCAACGATATCTCCCGTGATTGACTCCTCACGATTTCGTTCATCCTAACCCAACTCTCTCTCCTAGACTACACACTAACAGTGTAGAAAATGAGAGAAGTGAGGATAGCATTCACGCACGTTATACCCACCTTGGCCCCTTGCCTCGTTCTAGCCGCATCATTTCCTCCCAAGTTTTACACGCCACTAGTATAAAGAATTGGGGCAACGCATCTAATTTATGCTTTAAACTCCCTGCTTTACTAGCGAGTCTCGATATTCACAACCACAAAAGGTTGGGCATCACACCAGTTCTTCACTGGTAAGCCTCTAGCTAGGCTATCAAGGAGGATTAGATGAGATATCACCTATCTAGTCATCTCAAGGAAAATACAGTCCCTTGCATAGTTTGGCTGTCGAGTAGAAGGAACATTGAAAGTTGAAGATTTAAGTTTGGGGAGTCTCTTGGAAAGCATGCCTTGCTTGCACGAATCTCAAGGAAGAAGGTGGTCGTGATGTCTTCTCACTTAAGACCACACTCGAGAACTCTATTTGGTGGCTTGCTACTAAGGAAGGTATTCTAAGAGTAGGTTGGATCATTTATGATGCTTTCGAGTAGCTACATACTCGAACACTAAAGTTCTAACCCTATTTAATCCACTGGCTTCAAAAACATTTCAAAACATTTGAAAACACTTTGAAAATATCTTATAGATTTTAAAAACAGTCAGAATCTTTTAAATGCTTTGATACCAATCAAATTGTCACGCCCCGACCCGCCCAGGCCGGCCACGTGGCAACCGCCGCGCTACCTCGAAGTACGTGTCTGCGGCCACGCATCCGAGGCACCGCAAGGCATTGAAATGGATATCATCGTTGCAAAACAAAACTAAATTTTAATTAGAAATCATTTAATAAAATATTATATTTATAAGTAACACCAGTGGAATAATTTAAAGAATACCTATACAGCGGAAACTACAAAGCCTAAGCCACCGACGCCTCCTAGGGAGCCTCCATTCTATTTGCTGACTCCATACGCAAAGCTGCATCCATCCACATTGGATACAGGTGAGTAACAGATGTTCAATGAGTCTCCATCAGGGTTAGGGCAAACAAGGGTAATCCAAAATATAGTAGAATAAATAAATAAAGTAAATAAACAAATTTTGTTTTCAAAATCTCTTTTAAAACTCTCCCGAGGAGAATTAGATTTAAAACCTTTAAAATAATTATATACTAATGGGCTGGCACCTAATACACTGAAGGCACGACTGGCTGGTCGTATGCCTTACTGCACTGAGGGCTATTTCTTTTCTCTTCATATTCATTTTCTCTTTATCTCATACACTAGCCCGTTCCCTCGATGGTGCCTCACTGTGGTGGAACACAGTGATCTGGAGCTCTGGCGAATTTCCCTACACGCCTATCCTAACCAGGCTCGACTCACCGTGCCCCTCGATAGGCGGTCCACAGTTGAGTATCATGCATGCTCTCAAACTCGGTCCACGCTCCCGCAAATTGGAGCCCCGAGGAACCCTCTCAATCACTCCTCTTTCAGGGGCATCGTACCCCAATAATCATAATAATATTAATAATAAAATTCCTTATATAAATATTAAAAACATGTAAACACACACAAACTTTTGTATTTTTAAAATCATCCCGCCTCCATGAGTGAGCGTATCACAAAATAAAAAGTGTGTGTCATGGATTACCATTATCCCAAAACATTTGTAAAACCTTTTTAAAACAATTTATATTTTTAAAACATTTTGCCCTAGTGGCTAAGCACTGAAATCTAAGCCACTTACAGTAGTGGGAGAATCGTATACTCCCAAGCGCTCCATGTAGCTCAACCTCCGGAGCATCGTCACATTCGATTCAACCGGAGCCCTAGTACACGGAAATACATGTTAGCATTCATAAATAAATTTATGAATGCACCTATGAGGCTCTAATATGACCTAAGACGACATTTGGATGTGGTTTGGAAGACTCGGAAGTGTTTTGAATCGATTTGGGGTCAATTAGGGTTTTGGGAGGTAAAATGACCGTTTTACCCCTAAAGGGCAAGAACGGCGCCGGATCTAGAGTGAACCGGCGCTGGTTCTCTTCGACAACAATTTCAGTCGCTGGCATGAAGAAACGGCACCGGTTCTGCACAGATCTGGCGCCGGTTCTGTTTTGGGTTTTATCCCGGGAATTCTTCCATTTTTTCTAAATTCGTAAACCGATGCAATCGTCCACCAATTTGGCTACGAATTCAGATGTATGTACCTTAATGCATCCACTACACGTTTACTGAAAGAAAAATGAGAATCTCAAGCTCAAAGTTCCTAGATCTCGAATCTAAACTTAAAATCTAACTAAAAGCTGAACCTAACTTTGAACTTGGATCTCTCCTAAACCTATGCATGGAAGAGCGTACAAACTTAGAAAAACGTAGATCGAGGAGTTAAGAACAACTCACCAAGATCTCGCCTCGAACTGGCGGTCGGTTTTGTCCGGATCTGCCAATTGTCCAAAATGCCTCCGTTTGGCTCCAGAGAGAAAAGAAAAGAAAATTAAAGAAAAAGAAAAAGAGAAATGAAGAAAAGCTTCGACTCACCCCTATTTATAGAGGAGCCCGACACCGTGTCTACTCGGGCCCCGGGTCAAACTTTTTCCCCTTTTCAACTTTCTTTCATTTTCACCCATTGGCTAAATCCTTTGCCTCCTTGTGCCAATGGGGCCTATAATAAATTTCTAGGGACTTAATTGGAGGTCTTTTTGGCATTTTACTAATTTCCATGCATGGTAACCAATCTCATCTTCCAACTACGTCTTGTCTTAAGCTATCTTCTCTTCAAAGTTGACACAGCTGGACTGACATATAGTTTAATTATCGCATCATCTTGTACTACTATGTTAGTACGAAAAGGTCATGCTAGGTCCGGGTGTGTCAGATATTCGATTGAATTTGATGTTGTTTACATTATGATTTTGGTGGACACGATGTTAGTCACTGCAGTGGCGCCTCTCACGGTCCGAGCTTGTGGAGCCGGCGTGAGTAGGCTTTTCACTCCCACTTGAGGTGGATGGTACAGGGGTTTTTGTGTACATTGCTACATGATTGTGCGACCCCAATGGGAATACTGCGGACATAGCCACGTACCACCCGTGGTGAAGGCCCGTGCCAACGCCGAGTAGAGGGCTTTTTGTTTCATAAATAAAGAAACTAGAGGAAGACCTCGGCGGGCTTATACCTCATCTTGGCCAGGTGAGGCTTAAGCAATGTGTTTTGGCGAGCCCTAAAATGTTTTCTGATAGATGATTGCTTACTTTGACTACTGTTGTGTTATGAAGATTCTTAAATGGCAACTTGAAGTTTCTTATGTTGTGATAAATAAATTCTTGATCGATAATAAGACGACTAATTAAATATTTTCGAAACATTATAAACTTTCAATTCAAGGTTACACAAAGTGCATGTTTATATTTTCTTATTTAAAATTTTACTGATGGTTTTGTCTCACTCACTGAGTATAGAAGACATACTTACCCCATTTTCTAAAATCCTATTTTTTTTCAGGATAATTAACCGCTCAATAAGGGTAGGCTGCTAAGTATCAAGACTCGACTCCGGACACCTCACAGTAAGTCTACATGACTTATGTGTGTTTATTACTGGATCCACTGGTATAATTTGATTCGGTTGAAGTATTATTTATCTATGTTTCTGGATTTAAAGGGGAGTTTTCTTTTAAATTTTGAATTGCATAAATGTTTTTTTTTTAATCCTACTTTTGTTCTATATGATAAGTTTAAACTGATTTATTAAATGGGTTCAAGATGCTATAAGCCTTGCGAGCTTCGAGTTGTGGGTGAAGCACGCCATTCACAATTTGTGGCATGCGTTGGTTGTCATATTCTCGACCTTCGGATCGGGGTGTGACAATTTAAGTATGAATGGGATACATTAAAAGCGACCTTGTCAGAGTTCAGATCAGAAGTAGCAGCAACTTGTCTTCGCTTTTCTTCTTAAAGTAGTAAAGAAAAAGCACGGTTCACACTAGGCAGAGGATGCATGAGCAAAATTTGTCCTCGAACATGGCCATAAGATTCATTTAATCCCATGAGAAATTTTGTTAGTTTTTTTTCTTGTTGGTAATCAAGAATAGCTTTGATCGATCCACAAGTGCAAGGAGGCAAAGTTAAACAATGCTGGAGCTTATCCCACAAAGATTTTAATTTGGTGCAGTAATCACTAATGAATGAATTTTCTTGCACAGTAAGAGCTATATTACAACGTTATTCATAAATATGTGGTGCATTTGATTGGCCATACCTTTCCTTGAGATTAGTCCACATGTTAGAAGTAGAAGTTTCAAAAATGAAGCTAGAAGCAAGTTGCTTTGACATAGAGTTTGTCACGCCCCGACCCGCCTGGGCTGGCCACGTGGCAACTACCACACTACCTCGAAGTACATGTTTACAGCCACGTATTCGAGGCACCGCAAGGTGGAAGTAGAGAGAAGAGTTCTTAGTGAAAAGGCAATGGTTGATGACAGAGCTAATGATGTTCCCATTAACCAAGGTAATGGTAGTAACCAAGGTAATGGTGGTAACAATAACCTACCAACTGATTAGCAAAATCATATTCAAGCTACTCAACCTGCACATCCAATGGGTGATATCCAGTGACCTAAGATAGGGAACAATCCAACTTGTGTTCGGCTTGCTGACAGAGCAAAGAATTATGTACTGAAGCATACTGTGCTGAACATTCTTCCATATTTTCATGGGCTGTCTTTAGAAGATGCCATTAACTTTCTCCATGAATTGAATGACATGGTGGCAACACTTTCACTTACTAATATCTCGATAGAAGAATTGAAGATGAGATGTTTCCCTTATTGCTTGAAGGGAGCAGCAAAGAATTGGTTGGCAACTTTGCAAGAAAATTCTCTTGATTCCTGGGATAAAATAACTGATGCTTTTCTTCGAAAGTTCTATCCTCCTAATAAGACCAGTGAGTTAAGAAAGAAGATCCAAGACTTTATGCAAGACGAGAATGAGACCTTTCATGATGCTTGGGACAGATTTAAGGGATTGGTTTTTCAATGCCCTCATCATGGTTATCCTATTAACCTTCTCTATCAGTTCTTCTATGAAGGATTGGAAGTAGAGTACCAAACTGCTGTAGACAATGCCACTGGAGGATATATTGCTACTAGGACTGCTGAGCAATTGGAGAATGTTTTTGAATCTTCGGCTGTTAGTTCTCAACAGAGAATGGTGATAAAGAAATCCATATCAAGCACCTCTCAACCTCAAAATCAGAGTCAATTGGATGCTTTAGCAACCAAAATGGATGAATGATGAAGGTCATTCTAGATAAAAAGCCAAAGAAACAAGAGGCATGCTATCAATGTGGTATGTATGGCCACTATTCTAAGTTTTGTGTGAATAAAATTCCTTGTGAGGAAGAATGCTTGGAGAACGTGAACTACATGGGTTCTTACGGAGGACAGCAAAGTGGTAAGAATGATCCTTTTGCACCTATTTATAATCCAGGTTTGAGAAATAATCCAAATTTCTCATGGGCGAACCAAGGCAATGCTAACAGATCTCAAGCTATTCTACAAAGACCCCGCCCTCAATAATCTCAACCAACTATGCAAAACAATGGAATTAAAGACAAGTTTCAAAACTTCATGACACAAGTTGGTTCACAACTTCAGAAATTTGACAAAATAGACAAGTTGCACAAGATTGTAGATTTTGATTCAGTAGCCATTAAGAACCTTGAAGTTCAAGTGGGCCAAATTGCAAAATCTATTAGTGAACGTGGATATGGTCAACTTCCCAGTAATATAGAAGTAAATCTAAGGGAAGGTGTGATGGCTATCACACTTCGCAGTGGTAATGTGCTTGAAGATCCTTCAAAAAGTGGTAAAGTGGCAATCCAAGAGAATGAAGAACTTGAAATCGAAAATTGTGAGAGCAGATTTGAAGTAGCACCGAAACGGGGCCGTTTCTACTCAACAAAAAAATGAAGCTTCTTCCAGTTCACATCTGGCGCCAGTTATAACAACAAACTACGCCATATCAGAATCGAATTCTCCGATTCCATCTGCTAGTTCAGAAATGGTGCCGAAAGTTAACACAAATGGTGCCAGCGTTCTCCTATGGCCATAACCCTCTAATCAACCCTATGTTCCTCCAATTCCATTTCCTCAAAGGTTGAGAAAAAGGAAGGATGAAAGTCAATTCAAAAGGTTCCTGGATATTTTTCGAAAGTTAGAAATCAACATACCTTTTGCCGAGGCTCTTACTAATATGCCTACTTATGCCAAGTTCTTGAAAGATTTTATTTCAAACAAGAAAAGCTTGAAGAATTTTCCACATTACCTTTGAATGAGGAATGCAGTGCAATCCTTCAAAGGAAGCAACCTCCTAAGTTAAAAGATCCAAGGAGTTTCATAATCCCATGTCATTTTGGTTCTTCTATTATTTATCAATGTCTTTACGACTTGGGTGCAAGCATTAATTTAATTCCTCTATCTTTGTTCAAGAAACTTGGAATTGGAGAGATGAAACCAACTACAGTGGCTCTACAATTAGTTGATCGATCTATTCAATATCCAATAGGAATAGTTGAAGATTTGTTGGTTGTTGGGAAATTAATTTTCCCTGCTGACTTTTTGATTATGGATATGGAATATGATGTTGATGTGCCTATTATATTGGGGAGACCTTTTATGGCCACTGGCAGAGCATTGATTGATGTTCCAGCCAAAAAAATAACTTTCAGGATTGGGAATGAAACTGAGAAGTTTAAAGTCTTTAAGGCTTTGAAAGGACCAACCTTAGATGACCACTGTTATAGGATTGATATTATAGATTCAATAGTCCAAGATTCGTTGCCTAGAATAACTTATAATGATCCTTTAGAATCTTGTATTGCTCTAGGTGAAGATGAGAATGAGGAAGACATCACGGCATGTGCTCGTAGGATAGAAGGTGAAACTTTTAGGGTTCGATCAGCAACAGTTTTTGAAAATTTTAGGAGAAGGAAAACCTAAACCTTACCTTCAGTCCAAGAGCCACCAAAATTGGAGCTCAAGCCGTTGCCATCTCATCTTAAATATGCTTTTTTTGGTGAATCTAACACTTTTCCTGTGATTATATCCTCTGCCTCGAATGAACTTGAAGAAGAAAAGATTGTACGAGTTCTTCGTGAACGTCGTTTGGCAATTGCATGGTCAATTGTCGATATTCGAGGGATTAGTCCATCCATTTGCACACAAAATTCTGATGGAAGAAAATATTGAACCTTCTATAGAAAATCAATGTCGATTGAACCCTAACATGAAAGAGGTAGTTAGGAATGAGGTTTTTAAACTTTTAGATGTTGGTATTATTTACGAAATTTCTCATAGTTCATGGGTTAGTCTTGTACAGGTTGTACCTAAGAAAGGAGGAATGACTGTGATATCAATGATAAGAATGAGTTGATTCCTACAAGAACGATGACTAGATGGCGAGTTTGCATAAACTACCATAAACTAAATGTGGCAGCTAGGAAGGATCACTTTCCTCTTCCTTTTGTTGATCAAATGCTTGAAAGGCTAGCTGGTCATGCATTTTATTGTTTCCTCGATGGTTATTCTGGATATAACCAAATCCCGATTGCTCCTGAAGATCAAAAGAAGACAACTTTCACTTGTCTTTATGGGACCTTTGCTTTTAGAAGAATATCCTTTGGTTTATGCAACGACCCAGCCACTTTTCAACGTTGCATGATGGCCATCTTCTCCGAAATGGTGGAGAAAACAATTGAGGTGTTTATGGACAATTTTTCTGTTTTTGGTCACTCTTTCGATGAATGTCTTTTGAATTTGACATAGGTTCTAAAGAGATATGAGGAGACCAATTTGGTGCTCAATTGGGAAAAGTGCCATTTTATGGTTCAAGAAGGAATTGTTTTGGGTCATAAGATATCTTAAAAAGGCATAGAAGTTGACAAAGCAATGGTTGAGGTCATTGAAAGATTACCTCCTCCTACTTCGGTCAAAGCTGTGAGAAGTTTCTTGGGACATGCTGGATTCTATAGGCCCTTCATAAAGGATTTTTCTAAAATCACTAAGCCTATAGGAGTCGTTTTAGGCCAAGGACAAAACAAGAAATTACATGTCATTTACTATGCCAGCAAAGTTCCCACTGAAGCTCAAATCAATTATGCGACAACCGAAAAAGAACTTTTGGCTATTGTCTTTGCTTTTAACAAATTCTGTTCTTACTTAGTTGCTTATAAAGTGATCATTTTTACAGATCACTCAGGTCTCAAATATTTATTTGCCAAAAAAGATTCTAAGCTTAGATTGATGTACTGGATACTTCTTTTGCAGGAGTTCGATTTGGAAATAAAAGATAAAAAGGGGTCAGAAAACATTGTGGCTGATCACTTGTCTAGATTAGAGGCACCTGAAACCAAAACTCACGACAAACCAATCAGTGACATGTTTCTTGATGAGCAGCTTTGGAAGGTTCAAGAATTTTTCCCTTGGTATGCTGACTATATGAATTATTTAGTGTCTGCTATCATTCCCGATGATATTTCTTTTGCTTAAAAGAAAAAGTTCCTTGCCAAAATCCGCTCATATTATTAGGATGAGCCATTAATGTTCCGCAAATGTGGTGATGAAGTTATTCACCGATGTGTCCCAGAAGATGAAATGCGTGCTATACTTCATCAATGTCTTTCTTCGCCTTATGGAGGACACGATGGACCCGATAGAACTGCCACTAAAGTGCTTCAACGTGACTTCTTTTGGCCTACCTTATTTGTGGAGACCCGGCCTAACCTGTATGGTATTTTCCGCTTTGGCCCGAAGCCTCACGGTTTTGTTCCATTCAAAAGGCACCTCTCAGGTAGAAGGTGGGTCTCACTATATATATCACATTGAAATCCCATATCCTGACGATGTGGGATTGAGGTATTACAATCACACCCCCTTAAAGGCTTGACGTCCCCAGCAAGCCCAACACACATAGATCCAGGACCTCACTAAGCGTTGGGATTCTAGAGGTGGCTTCCACCGCGCTCACGCGATGTAGCATCTAGTTCCCAGCCCGTCTGGTGCCTGCTCTGATGCCAATTGTCATTGTAATACCTCAATCCCATATCGTTAGGATATGGGATTTCAATGTGATATATATAGTGAGACCCACCTTCTACCTGAGAGGTACCTTTTGAATGGGACAAAATCGTGAGGCTTCAAGCCAAAGCAGACAATAGCTCACAGGTTGGGCCGGGTCTCCACAATTGGTATCAGAGCAGGCACCAGGTGGGCTGGGAACTAGGTGTTACATCGCATGAGCACGGTGGGAGCCACCTCTAAAATCCCAAAGCTTAGTGTGGTCTTAGATCTGTGTGTGTTGGGCATACTGGGGACGTCAAGCCTTTAAGGGGGTGTGATTGTAATACCTCAATCCCACATCGTCAGGATATGAGATTTCAATGTGATATATATAGTGAGACCCACCTTCTACCTATGAGGTGCCTTTTGAGTGGGACAAAACCGTGAAGCTTCGGGTCAAAGCGGACAATACCTCGCAGGTTGGGCAGGGTCTCCACTATTCAAGGATGCTAAATCTTTCATTATGGAATGTGATCCATGCCAACGGAATGGAAAAATTGGAAGACGTCATGAGATGCCTCAACAAGGAATCATTGAAGTTAAGATCTTTGATTTTTGGGATTAGATTTTATGGGTCCATTCCCAAAATCTAATAACAATGAATATATTTTGGTGGCTATTGATTATGTCTCCAAATGGGTTGAAGCCTTAGCATTGCCAAACAACAAAGCTTCAAATGTAGTGAAGTTTGTCAGGAAGAATATCTTTTCTAGATTTGGAGTTTCGAGAGCATTTATCACTGATAATGGAGTGTACTTTCAAAATGCTCAATTTCGAAGTTTTCTTAAGAAGCATGGATTTCTTTTTAAGACTGGAACCACTTATCATCCACAAACTAGTGGTCAAGTGGAAATTTCCAATCGAGAATTGAAGTCTATCGTAGCGAAAACGATAAGTAAGTCTCGGAATGACTGGTCTTTGAAATTGGATACTGCTCTTTGGGCACATAGGATAGCATACAAGACACATTTGGGGATGTCTCCATTCCGGATAGTGTTTGGAAAATCTTGTCATTTACTTGTTAAGATAGAACACAAGGCTTATTGGGCAGTTAAGGAGCCGAATTTTAGCTAAAAGGTTGTTAGTGAAAAGAGATTTCTTCAACCTAATGAACTTGATGAGATGAGGAGAGAATCTTTTGTTAATGCACGAATTTATAAAGAACGGACCAAGGCTTTTCATGATCGACTTATCCTCAAAAGAGAATTTAAATTGGATCAGAAAGTTTTATTATTTAACTCTCATTTGAATATTTTTCCAGGTAAGTTACGATCAAGATGGTTTGGACCTTTTACTATTACGACGGTGTACTCCAATGGAGCAATTGAAGTGGAAAATGAAAAAAGAGAACGCTTTGTGGTGAATGGTCAACGTTTGAAGCACTACTATGGAGGAAATCGTGTGGAACAAGTTCACACGATTACATTTGATGCCTAAGTCTTCTTTTAATATAGTCGAGCTAAGGACTATAAACAAGCGCTTATTGGGAGGCAGCCCAATATTTTCTAACTCCTGTTTTATTTTATTTTATTTTTTTTGTTTGATTTTGAAACTTTTGTAACTTTATTTCCACATTCTTCTTTTTTCTTGTAGGTCAAACTTTGGAAAAAGGTTCATTTTGTGTGTTCCCATTTTATTAATATACATTGAGGCCAATGTATGTTAAGTGTAGGGGGGGAGTAAGTTCAACAATTTTTCAATCAATTTCAAAATTTTCTATTTTAAAGTGATTATTTGTTAGTTTTTAACTTCTTTGCATGTGCATTTTTAAGGTTTAAAAGCATTCATGCATTTCATTCATTAAAAGCCCTGAATCATTGAGAATGGTAAGTACTTTTGAAGTTCAAAACTGAAGAAGGGCCGGATATGGAGTGAAATAGAGGGATGAGGAGAAAGAAAATTCGAAATGTGAATATTCATGCCTACAGCTCTGAAACGGTGTCGTATCATGTATGAAGCAGGGCTGGACTTGATCTGGCAGAGGAAAGCACTTTTGATGAAGATTCAAGATTGAAACGGTGCCAAATATGGAGTGAAACAATGCCGCTTATGCACGATCAGAATAGAAGCAGATTTTCGTGGGATGAAGCGGCGCCGCATGTGGTTAGAAACGGCGCCGTTTGTGAGCTGTAGCAATGTTTTTGACGGTGGCGTTTCGGCTAGAATGACCAAGTCAAATACCTAGCTAACTCCATTTCTCAGAAAAGTTAAACTTTTCTTGGTTTTCCCCTCACCAACGACGCACCTTCATCTTCAACCTCTCTATCTTTTTATTTCCTTTTCCTCCATTGTTAAACACTTCCAAGCTTTCCTTACACCAAAAACAGCAAATACAAACCCGAAGCACATAACCCATGGTTTGAAAACTTGAAATTTGTTCTCCATTTATAAAAAACAAACCCGAAACTCATTTCAAATAATAGAGTAGCAACCGGACAAGGATGACGGGTTATACATTGGCTTCAAAGTAGAAAATGTGGTTATATTCTTTACTTTGATTGTGATTTTTGGGTTGAAAGTTGAACATGGGTATTTGGTTTCGATTGTGGCTGCTATTGACTTGTTGCTAAGGTTGTTGTTTGGTTTTGATCAATTTGTTTTCTGTGGGTTTTAGCCGAGTAGTATATGGTACATTGAAATATTTGGGTTTGGATTGAACTTGTGGTTGTTGGCTGTTTTGTCTTTCGGTTTTGTTCTGTTTTGGCCCTATTCTGTGTTGCTATTCTTTGTTTTTTACAAACTACCATGGACCAAGAATCAAGAGTACTGCCGCTAGACATGGAAAAGGAAGAGGTGATTCTTCTTCACAGCAACCACAACCTCTACCAGCACAGTACAGTTAATTCCAATGATTGATGACAGATTCTCTTCAATAGAAAATGCTGAATGGTATGATAAAATGAAGGGTAGAGATTTTGTCATAGAAAAAGGAGTGCATGAAGAAATTGAAGTCGAGTTTCAGTTGGCTGAGAGGCTTGGGTAATTGCATTGGCAAGGTCTGTTGACTTTAGGAGGAGAATACTACACAGAGCTGGTCAAAGAATTTTATGCAAATATGAGGAATAAGAAGAAGAAGGGACCGACTAAACTTGTATCTATTGTGAGAGGTAGAGAAGTAGTCATCACAGAGGGCAGAACAGAAGATCATTTGCAGTTTCCTCATGGTGGCAGAAGACTTTCTCTAGCTGGTGGGGTTTCATCCGATCACAAGGAATGGAATAAACAGTTGGCTGCACATAGATTCAAGATTCCTCTTTATGAGAAAAAGGGAACAAGAGAAGATCAACAGCCACTGTTTAAGGCTTTGGCTAAAGGATCTCACCATTCAGCAGAGGCTCGTTGTTTACATTTTCATTCACAATGTGGTTCCAGAATCAAGTGGTAAAAATGAGGTGAGGACTCAAGATATGTATTTATTGGATTTATTATACCATGATTTGAATGTTGAGCCTGTTAGATTTTCCTCATTAATGATTGGAGCTATAAGTACTGTTGTGAGGTCTGAACATAGAACAAAACACTTTGTGTTTCCAGTACTGATTAGTCAGCTTCTGAGAGGTTTAAAGATTGATATTTCTCAATCTGCGACTGTAACTAGTGGCACTCAACATTTTGTTGACAAGAAACGTATGGTTTCTTTGGGCTATTAAAGAAAGAAGGGTGTGTGGCAGAAAAGGCTGCTAAAGATGAAGAGTTGGATGAGGATGATGAAAAGGCTGAAGAAGCTGAGAATGAGGTTGGACCATCTACTCAAACTCAGGCTACTACCTCTATTCCTTTGGGCAGAGGTTTTAGAATGAAATTCATGATTAGAGAGCTTTGATTATAATCATCAAGCTCAAGAAACTTAATGGGACAGACTTTGGGGATATCTAGGTCAGCATGGTTTTCCACCTCAACCACCTTAGTGACAGTGGCTATTTTTGGCTGTGCATTTTAGTTACGTAGGTTGCATGCTTATTTCAGACTTTCATGCATTTTACATTTATTAGTTGCTGCTGTGGTCCCATGTACTGTGAAGTTATTTATTTCTTTTATGGTTGTTTGTAGAGATTTTAATCGTCATTGATAATCTTGCTGTTTTATCCTTTATTTTTAACTTTTAATTTTTCTGTTTTGTTTAGTTATTTTTGTTAGAAACTTCAGCCACCAAAGTTAACTGAGTTGAATTTAATATTCATTCAGGATTGTTCTTTATGCTGAATTTTTTGGTTTATGTTGTAGTTTGTCTTATTTTATTTTTCCCAACTTAGTTTGAACTAGGATTCTTTCAAAGATGGATTCATTTTTTCAAAATGATTGTTTTTGACTTCTAGTCAAATTCCTTATTTCTTGGGAAGTAGGATTAAAAGTTAATATAAAAGTTCTTTTATATTCACAAAGCTTTTATCCTACAACCCTACTTTCATAAAGCTTTTTTACTTCTTCCATGGCATCTAATTTAAAAGAAGTTCTGTCTACTTTAGTGCATGCTCCTAAACAACAAACTTTTCATGAGAAAGTTACTTTGGAACAAGTAGATGAGGATACTATGATCCTTACCATGGAAGTTTCAGATAATGAACAAGAGGAAGAACCAATGGAGACAGAAGACGAAATCTTGCAAAAAGATTCAATTCAAGACTTGCATATTCTTATCCCTCACATGCGAGAGGAATTTCAAAACTTGCAAAGTTCCATGACTGCTTTGAAAGAAGAAAATCAGTTTGTCCAAAGGCGGTTAGACAAGGCCTAATTGCGTAATTCTTATCTTGTTCGAGAAATTCATCGACAACAGACGATTATAAATCATCTTTCTTATTTTCCTCCTCCTTGAATTTGATTTTCTGATTATTTTAATTAGTGTCTTAATTTTTCTTTCCTAACATTATGTTTCTTTTCTTTCTTCTCCCACTTAGTTTTTGCAATTTTAAGCGTAGATTCCGCATCAGTTTTTCCTTTTCTTCACAATCAGGAAGATTTTGATTCCTTTTCTCCTCTTTATATTTTTGTTTAATATTGGGGACAATATTGTTCTAAGTGTGGGGGGATGGCTTTGAAATTTTTCATTTTTCATTTTTTTATTTTTTTATTTTTTTGAAATTCTTTTGTTACAAAATTGTTTCTAACTATTTTTTTATTTTTATTGGTTGCTTTGAGTTAATAGTATGAGTATATAATTTTCTTAGTGTTGAATTAATTATTGATTTTCAAATGCATGGTATGATTAGGTGATTATTTTATGATTTAGATTTTGTAAATGCTAGGAGATTGAATTTGCTAGGAGAGAATGCTTTGAATTGACTTGAGTTACCTTGTAAGATTTTGAGCCTTCATGCCATATTTTCTTGTTGATATTTATGCCTTCTATGATTTTGGATTTCTAAAACTTGAGCTTCATCTTTTTGAGATTACATGTTTTGATATATGTGCAAGCATTAAGATTAAGGTCTTTAGGAATTTTCGTTTGAGCCAAAAAGCCTACCTTTTGTACATTTATCCATTAGTGATCCCATTTGAGCCTAATTGTTATATCTTTAGCTTTTTTCTTTCATAGCCTCATCCAAAGAACCTTAAGCCTAAATTGAGAAAAACAAGTTTGGACCTTCTGAAATTTATGATTAGTAGAGAATTACTTGTTTTTGTTTGTTGTTCTTTTGGGTTGGTTATAAGAGAATAAGTGTAGGGGAATGTGATGATGTATATGAGGTGGTGATGAAAAAAAAGTGGAGAGTTTTCGCCAATTAAAAAGAAAAATGAAAAGAAAGGCACCAAGTTTGAAATTTTTGCCTTAAAAATAAAAATTGTTGAAAGAATAAAAATTGATTGGCATGTAATTCTTGAGCTTAAAAGAATGAAGAAAGAGGATGGTAATAAAAGAAAAATATGAAGATGTTGGTTGGAGTGATTATTGATCAAGATATTCAAGACATTCTTGGTTTCTTTACTCTACTAATTTTGAACTATTTGTTTTCCCTTTATCCTTTTCTTTGTGAACCTTTCTTGTCCCTTTGGCCACATTACAACCTTGATTATGAAAACCTTATGATTTTTGCTTGTATGTATATTTTAGAGTAGTGGAGATTAGATGTTTTTCAAGCATATGGTAAGTCCAATTTCATGAGAAGATGATGAGAGTAACTCACCATAAAAATTGCTAAATACTTGAGAGATTGAGTGACCACTTATAAGGGAATAGTCAAGTTGAAGTGTTTGATCCTAGTGAATGAGGTTGAAAAGTGTTCGCATGCCTAGATTGTGGAGTGATTTACTTATGAATTATTATGTGCTTGACTGTTGGCAATCTAATTTGGTGCTTTGACTTTTATATATCTTGTATTGTTAATTTGAGCTAACCAATAATTTTGAAAACATGTTTGTTGGTATCATTCTGGTAAACCCTCAGAAGACTACAACTCCTCCACTAGGGACACCTAGGGGTTTAATTGAAGGCTTGTGGCATATGTTAAATGTCACTGTACACCTACGAAAGTGGAATTGTTTTCTGTTTTAGGTTTAGTTAGTGTACTAAAGTGATCAATATTACTTGAGGACAAGTAATGAGCTAAGTGTGGGGGAACTTGGTAGGTTTATTTTACACCTAAACTATGAGCTGTTTTATAAGCATATTCGGATAACTTTTATTGATATTATAGCTTATTCTTTATCTTTTACTCTCACTTTTACCTTGTTGAATGTAAGAGATTTTCATGGAGAATTGAGATCAAATCAGGGAGATCTGGAGTTAAAAAGATCAAAAAGGATGATTGAAGTGCAGCTTGGACTAAAAGTAGTTCAAAAGGCTAAGAAAAATAGAAGCAGACAAGGAACGGGTGGTGATTCATGCATGAAATGGCCCCGTAATTGAGCAACAAGGTCCTAGTTACTACAGTCTGAAACGGAGCCGTAGCTGCTATGCCCTGGCGCCCGAAGTGAAGAGGACCAAAGTCGGCTCGAATTTTGTATGAAGCGAAACGGCGCCGTATCATGTAACAAACGACTCCGGTTTTGAGCTATTTAGTTCAATTCAACTAAACTCCTAATTTGTTGTAAACACTCTAGTATAAATACTTTAGTTTTAGGGTTTTATAGGGAGTAACGTCTAAGAAATTTTCTTCAGGGAAGAGGAGCAGTCAAGTCAAGTCTATTCTTCAATTTAGCTAATCTATTTCTTCTCTAAACTTGTGATATTCTTTTAATTTAACGATGAGGTTTTCTTTTCAAGTTATGAGCACCTAATTTATTTGTTGGGGATTTGGCTAGATCTTCTAAGGACTTTAATTCAATAATTGTATGAATTGATTATTCAAGGGTTTTTATCTATTTTCTTTGTTCATAATTCTGTTTTATGTTTGGCCAACATAGAATAATTCTTTGGAATTATATGAAGTATCGAGAGGTGAAGTATATTTCGAGCTCTAGGAAAATAGGCACAATTTAATTGGATACGAGAGTAATTCGGTTTTATTGTGATAACCATAATTGAATTAGTATCATGGAGAAACTGATTTGATTATAATCCGAGGTTCTTAATGTTCTTAGCTAATTAGGTTATGCACTGAGAGGTGGTAATCACTTAGTTAGGAAAGCTTAGGAAGATCTGAGAGGACTCTTAAGTAGATTAGAGATTGTTATTTAAACCCTGATAATTAAATTATACATAATTGGATTAAAAAACTAGAAGAGAAGCTTCAACCCTCAATTTCTTTGATTGATTTTCTCTTAATTACTTAGTTATTGATTTCTTATTCAAATTCTATTTTTAATCTTTTTAATTAATTGCGTTAGTGATTTCATCTAATCCAAACTCTCTCATTCAAACTATATTAGAATTAGAACTTATCAATTAAATTATCCTCATGGGATCGCTATCTTGGATACTACAAGCTTTATTACTTGATTTCATACACTTACGAAAAAACAAACATCAGTAACCTCTCATAATTTTGATCCTTGGCCTAATCCACCGACCAATTCACCAATGGACATCCAATCCATTGGCTATGGACTTAAAGAAGTCCAATTTATGTTTCCATGCATGGTCACCTGTCTTATCTTCCAACTATGTCTTATCTTAAGCCTAGCTTCTCTTCTTAATTAGACACATACGGACCAATGTATTGTTGAGACACATACGAACCGACGTATTCACACTATTTTGTTTGTACAGAAAAGTTCGATTAGGTTCGGGTGTGTCAACTCTCCCCTCCTTCTAAAAATTTTGTCCTCTAAATTAACAAGGTAGCTTTGGGGAGATTTATCTTCTATTTAAAGCCTCCTTCTCGTTTTTGAATAGTGCTCGCACCACTATTCGCTGCTGATGCCCACCAATTCACGTCTTAGTGTCTTTCGATTATACTTTCTCAAGAGTGACTTCATCGCCCTTCTGCTCTTAAGTTTGAACTTCATCTTTTACTTAGTAGAGCCTACCCGTATCCTTTTTATGGGTTACTCCAATTGTATCACTTGGAGGTTCTTCTTCTACTTTAGCTGTGCTTACTCGATCCTTTCGCCTTGCCCTTGTCCTTTCTTGAAGTCTCTCTTAACGAGACTATCCTCTTGTTACTTATGAGGTTCCATACCTTTTACTCTTCTTAGGAGTCTCTTCCCCTTTTTTTCCTTATTACTGCCTCTCACTTTGAGGCCATTCTCTGACGCGTTTCTCGTCGTTTCGTGGTCTTGTACTCATCTTTGTAACCAAGCTATTGGGAAAGACCTTAGCTTAACTCCCTCGCCTTTGCGGAAAGGTGTACGGTGAGTTAATTGTCTTCCCCCCTACCTTGGTTTTGCTTCTCCATTTCGTTTCTTACTTCCATTCTTTCTTATTCTAATCTTCTTCCATTCAAATCTCATGGCATATGAGTTGGGCTCCTATACACACTAGCCCACACTCGGCCATATCATAACAGAGTAATTAGAGATCATGCCCTTTTGGCTCTCACACTCTGACTCACTCTCTGACCGCCCATCTCTATCTCAAATAGGGCCCTTGGCCCATCTCATCTCATCTTTCATCCTCTCTGGGATGGAGAACTATGGGTGGCCTCATGCACTCCCCAGTCACACCCTAGAATGGTCCTTTCGAGTGGTCATTACAGAGATCCTCAAGATCTCGATCTCTGATCTCTCTTCTCATGGGGAAGCCTCACATGGCTCCCAAGTCACACATACTTTAGCCTCAACCTCATACCCATTCATGCCATTACTCTGACCTTCTAGGCTTTCTTTTGTCTTTTCGGCCTCTCATGCCTCTTAAAAAGGGGCTTTCTTTCCCCACTGACATTATCGTCAACACGGGACATAGCCGATCTCACCATGTCGTGATCACTGCATGCTCTTTATCTTCGTGTTTCTCTTTGCTATGACCTCCCTTAGTCACTTTAGCTTCTTTGTTAAGGGTCGATTCCTTTTCCTCCTTTCATCAACAATACTTTCTGGGGGTTTCCTTATCCCCTTCTCTATCCTTTTCTCTCCTTTCATTCGACCACAATCCATTGTGGGGTCCACCTTCCTCTTGCCTTCCCGTCAACACGGAATAGCGTAATTCACGTACGTCACACTCTTGTGGCATCCTTCATAGGTTGTTCATCATCGTACTCCCTTCTCTTAGGGTTTCTTATCCCTTCACTTGATTACCCTTACCTTGGGTCCATTGACATTCCTTGGCATCATTCTGCAACTCTTGTCATCTCCATACCCTTTTCCTTAAGGTCATCTCCATATCTTTTCTCTTCTCTATACTCTATTACCTTGTTCTACGTGATCCTTCACGACTTATTCATGATTTCCTTTACCCAAGTTTTATTCCTTCTTCTCTTTTCTTTTTCCCTACTTTTCTTCATCGTCCTCGTCCTTATTTCTTTTTCTTTCTAGCCCTTTACTCCTCTGAGGTGTTAGAATTCCTTTTCTTACACTGGCTATGCTCATAGAAGCTGATGAGCTTGTTACGTGTCACAATACAACAAAATTAACCTTACTAATCTACTATGCAGCAGGGTAAGCAAGGATCGATCCCACGAGGAAATGTTATTATATTTCACATTACTTACTAAGCATTCATCAAACTAAACAAGAATTAAAAGAGGGGTTTTGCGTTGGTGTTGGAAATATTCTGTAAAGAATTATCAAAAATGATAATAACAATACAATGCAAGATAGAATAAAGCGTCCAATCTATTATATGATCAACCTTTTGATCTAGCACTTGATCATTGATTCACTGACCAAATATTCTACTCATCAATTGATTAACCTCATAGATTAAAAACCAGCTTCCAATCCATGAATCTTCTCTATTGTTGATTAACATGAATCTAAGTTCACCATTAATCCTTCCTCTTATGACTAACTTGAATCCTAGCAATCCAAATTCAAGTCTAGAAGAGCATTAAGCCATAGAAAGACAAAGGGCTAACAACAATTAATAACAAACCAAGCATTCATTATTCAAATTGCATCTTCAATCTCATTGAATGTAAAAACATCCTATTGCTACTCAAGTTCTAAGAACTCACCAAACTTTAGTATTGGAGTTCAAAGATTAGCATGCTAATGAGCTACTCAATCAATCATTTACAACTAATTAATCAAGCAACCCAAGAGACAAGATAACAAACATGATCATCATCTTTTAAACACAAGAGATAGAAGAACAATCAATGAACAAGAAAACATTAAGAACAAGAATCTCACAAGTGAATATCAAAAGATCAAATCTTATAATAGATTGGAGTAATGAAGTTTAACTACACGAAAATTACAAGAAAAGAACCAAGTAAAAAACTAAGACAAAACTGAGAGAGAACTGAACTGCCTACCACGTTCTGCTACTTCCCCTTACAAACTCAGCAAAAGCACACCCTCATTCCAAGAGTCTCCATCTATCTAAGAGACAAGAAAAAAGAATCCTAAGAATAAAAATGAAATAAAGTAGATGCTACAAAGGAGAGAGGGGGACAAAGTCATAGAAAGTTGGAAACTTTCTATGCCTCTTTTCAATTAAATCCACGTGACATGCTCCCCAAAAATTGGTATTGAAGTGGAAGCACTCAAGTGGTCCTGACATCATTTTGACTCTCATAGCCGTCGACGTCTACTGCGTTGCCCGTCGACGTCTAAGCTTGTTTTCTTCATCTTTTTCCCAGCTCGATCGATCCGTCGACGTCTACATATTTAGACGTCGACGTCTACGTGTTTGGCCTTTATATATTCGAAGTCAGAAATTTCTGCCCGTGGACGGCTAGGCTTGGGGGCGTCGACGTCTAAGCTTTTGGAACTCTCTGGAAGTTATGGCCGTGGACGTCTACTTGCTTGCCCGTCGACGTCTGCTGAGGTACCCGTCGACGTCTCTGCAGGTGTAGGCAATGCTGTATCAATTACTCGAGTAGCCGTCGACGTCTACATTGCTACCCGTCGACGGCTCTGCATATTTTGCTCAATTAATCATGGAAATTGTCCATTTTTAGTTCAAACTTCATTTTTTTTATTTTAAGTACACCTGCAAGGCAAAATTAAACTAACTTAGGCCGCCCAGCACTAAAATAGGGAAAAGATGAGTGATCTTAAGTCCCAAATTAATCAATAAAAAGGCGTTTAACAAATTCCCCCACACTTGAATCTTATTCGTCCTCGAGTAAGCCTAGAGAAATAGGAAATGAACAAAATAACCCCTAAAAGAGAATACCATACAAAGCATAATATAGTTAACTTTCAAATTAGAATTCAGAAGAAATTCATGCGGTATATAGAAGCATATTGTAAAGTAGAAAAGAGCATAACTACTCAAAAATCAAGATAATTAAGCAACGATGGAGACAATCTCCTTCAACCAAACATGTTTGAATGGAATAGTTCATCACTAGGAATCCCTCATTCACTCAAGTGTGTTTCATGGTGCGCTCAATCTTTGCATGAAAATAGACCTACCATAAGCTTGCTAGTCTACCTCATCTCCACTACTCCAATATGCATATCATGGATGAAAAGATGAACAAGATGAAATGGGTTGAGTTGTAATGAGACCTTGGTCGAGTAAGTTATGAAGAAAGGGTAAAGGAGTTCAATTAAAAGTCTCTTCAAAACTTAGTGACTTATCAAGCCATCTGGAAGGAAATAAAAATGGCATTCAAATTTCAACAGCCTGACTCTTTTAACTCACTTATTCCACTCTTTTCCTTTCATTCCTTTTTACAATGAACCAAAGAGATGTCAATTGCTTTTGTTGTGCCTTTCTTTATGCATTAGGATTCTTTTGGGCAGATTTTTGAAATTCAACAAATTTTGAACATCTCACTCTTTCAACCTTTTTCTCAATTGACCAATTCTTGAAGCGAAAATCCCCCCCACACTTATACTTGTTGTTGCTCTTTTGCCAAGAACATAAAAATCATACAAGTAACTAATCTCACTAAGCTGAAAAGACAAGGTGAGAGAACTTGTTTTTCTTTTGAGGCTTGAGGTTCTTTTTAGGGAATTTAGGTTCATCAACAAAAATAAGGCTAAAATATTTTAGGCTCAAAGGGTTCTCTACATTGGTTTTTCGCAAGGGTTGGTCAATTTGGCTCAAACTTAGCTCTAATCTTAACCATCTTCTCAAACATGCATGCATTACATGTAATTTCAACAAGGTATAAAGCAAGTTCTAGAGGAATATAGTCATGCAAGATAAAATTTACTCTCAAGAATAAAAGAGATTGTAGTGCAATCTTTAAGGCTCAAATCTCTCACAAGGTTGAAGAATCCTTATTCTACTCAAACATATTCGACTCAAGAGAATTACTACAAGTTGTTTAAAAATCAAGAAGCAAGAAATCTTAGGGTTCTTTTCCAATTTAAACTATGCTTATATTTACTTCATGAACAACTTCACATTCTAATTTGCAGTTTAACTATCAAAAAGCCACAACTCCTAATATACATTCTAGAGGAATATAGTCATGCAAGATAAAATTTACTCTCAAGAATAAAAGAGATTGTAGTGCAATCTTTAAGGCTCAAATCTCTCACAAGGTTGAAGAATCCTTATTCTACTCAAACATATTCGGCTCAAGAGAATTACTACAAGTTGCTTAAAAATCAAGAAGTAAGAAATCTTAAGGCTCTTTTCCAATTTAAACTATGCTTATATTTACTTCATGAACAACTTCACATTCTAATTTGCAGTTTAACTATAAAAAAGCCACAACTCCTAATTAGCAAACATTTTTGTTACTAAAGTCCCCCTACACTTAGAACAAGCATTGTCCTCAATGCGGTCTCGACAATAAATCAAGTAAATTAGATGTATCACAGAGCAGTACCTTGATGCTGTCGAGGAAGGAAATGAAGAATTTGAAAGCCAGCAAGTGCAATCAACAATAATAGGGCAAAAGTAACAAAAGGAAGATTAAATTGCCATTAATCAAAATTAGGAGTTAAAAGGTGAATAGATAACTAAAATCCAAAAGTTAAAGAGCTGAAATGTACGAAAATTAGAAGTTAAAGTCTAGCAAAGTTAAGAAAGAAAACAACAAGTAAAATGCATGTATGAAAATGCTAGCACATTACGCTAAGTTCACTGAGGCGGTGGTGGAGGCTGATTGTAGAAAGCTAAAATCTGATCAAGCTTGGTGTGGAGTGAGTGAACATCATCAGTCAAGCGCGTCACATCCCCTTGTAGTGCATTGAAGTTCTGGCCCATGTTCTGGCACCAACCGAGCACCTGAGACTAGAATTGGTGCTGAGGTATTGGCCTATTGCCAACCGGTAGCTCAAAGGGAGGTGGAGCTTGTTGATCTTGCGGTTGTTCTTGCTCTTCTCCTTCTTCATCACCTTCAGTTGGCTGATCTTGCATGTTTGGGGGCTTAGTCCACAGTCCTCCCGCTTGGACATAACCAAAAATCTTCATCTTGGTGGCATCGACAATGTCTGTTTTGGTGGTGAGCTTCTTCCGCTCATTTTCAAAGGAGATGCCACAATATCGGAGGATTTTGGTAATGAGCACCGGAAAAGGAATGCAGCGGTGCTGAGTAGTAGGAGAGACGACCTCGCGCATGGCACTGATGATTGTGGACGCCAGCGGAATACCCGGAGCTTCTTGCAGGCCATGGACAATTTTGTCCATCATATAGACATCCTTGCCGCGGACAATGTGGGTGTCACTGATCTTTGGGTCCACATTATGGTGAATAAGATATGCCACCAAGCGGCTTTGAATGCTGAAAACTCGACAGAAAAGAGCAGCCTTTTTGCCAGGCATTGGTCGATATCCCACATCAAACCGAGCCAAGGCAGCTTGTCTAGACCAAGGACGGTCTGGATCTTCTTCTTCTTCATCAGTGCCTTCGTACATGGAGCCTTCATTTGGAATACAGAAATGTTCCCAGAGGAATTCCGCGTTGATGGTGATCTTTTTCTTTAGCACCATGGTTTGGATTTCAGGTAAGTCAGCCCCCTTGTTCTTGATGTTGGCGTAAAAGAGGACTGCTAAATCAGGGTAGTACTCGCCCTTTATGTCGAGGACAGAATCCCATCCCACCTCGTGAAAGAGATTCACTAGATTGAACTGGCGAGCAATAAGAGGGTGGATTGTCTTCTCCACAATTTGCCTAGAGGATTGATGATCTTTAAATCATTGTTCACAGTCAGGAGAGAAAAATTCATTTGCCACAGTAGGCTCTAAGGCCGAAGCCGGGGCCTTGCCATTGGCAGCCCTCGAAGCTCGTGGTCTGGGAGGTGGTGATGGTTCAGTGGAGGCTTGGGATTTTGATTGGCGAGGTCTTTTAGACATTTTGTCGAACAGTGGGTATGATGAATAGAAATCCTGAAGCAAACTCAAGAAAATCCCACAATGAACACTCGTATGATGATCAATATATACTCAGCAATGAATTCTACTTGATCATCTCAGTTATAGCATCGAAGAAACCCAAATATTCAAACAATTTAAGCCCAATTCAGATTCCAGCAGATAGCACAAGCAGAAGTTTCAAATACATAAGATTATAAGCATGTAATCCATTCAATAGCTTAATATTTCGATGCTAAATCAATCAAGAGGAGTAGAAGAGTATATAATTGACCAACTGGAGTGTTAAACACAATCAAATTTGCTTCAAGAATCCCAATTTGAAATTTCACCCAAATTTGCTCCAAGAACACCAATTTCTGAATTTGTTGAATTTGAAGGAAATGATGGAAGAAATAGTGGATGGGGGTGATGTTTTCAGTGAGAAGGAAGTGGGTTTGGTGTAATTGGGTTGGAAGATTGGTGGATATGGAAGAGAGTAGAAGTTGGTTGGCTTTGGAGGGAGGATTTCGTTTTGAATGAGGGAATAGTTGTGGTGAAAGTGATGGCTGATGAGGGTTAAAAACTGTGAAATTCGACCGATCCGGCGACGTCTAGGTGCTAGCCATCGATGTCTAAACATTCTGACTTAGACTAATTCGATTTCCCGTGGCATCCGTCGACGTCTAACCCTTGTACGTCGACGTCTAGATATTTCTGACTTTAAGAATTTTCTTTGCCAAAACCTACCCGTCGACGTCTGTCCACATGCCCGTCGACGTCTAAATATTTCTGACTTGCCAAATTGTATCGTGACTGTTCCATCTGTCGATGTCTAACTCATACCCGTCGACGTCCAGATATTTCTGACTTGTCTTTTGCAAACCCCATCCGTCGACGTCTAATTACATGCCCGTCGATGTCTAACTGTTTCTAAACCCAATAAAACTCTTGAATTTGCCCTCTTTGCTCACTCTCAAGATTTTCAAACTTTGGAGTGCAGAGAACCAGAGAAATGTTACTTGTGCATATCATAATTCAAACATCTTCACCCCAAATTGAACCTCATGAACTCTTAGCTAGATGTGGATGGAATGAATGCATGCAAAAGCAAAGGAAATAAAAGAAGGGAAGAAATACATTACAGCGAGTGAAGGAAGAACTTGGGTTGCCTCCCAAGTAGTGCCTTTGTTTAACGTCGTTGGCTCGACCTCACGACCAGCTCAAGAAATATATGTAGGGTCAGTGAAGAGAATGTCCTCTATGGAAGAAATTGAAACTCCTTCATAGTATGGCTTCAAGCGATGTCCATTAACTTTTGAAAACCTTGGAAGTAGCCAAACTTTGGATCTCCACCGCTCCATGATCAAACACTTTAGTCACTATGAATGGACCAATCCACCTACTTCGGAGCTATCTTGGAAAGAGATGGAGCTTAGAGTTGTAAAGCAACACCTTTTGGCCTTCACAAAATGTTTTCTTCTTCAACAGCTTGTCGTGGTAAGCCTTGGTGCATTCTTTGTAGGTGAAAGAGCTCTCATAAGCATCATGGCGTAGCTCCTCGAGCTATTGAAGTTGAAGTTTTCTATGAATCCCAACCTCATCGATGTTCAGGTTGCACTTTTTGATGGCCCAAAGAGCACGATGCTCTAACTCTACTGGCAAATGGCAGGCTTTTTCATATACCAATCGGTAAGGAGACATGTCAAGTGGTGTCTTGTATGCAGTTGGATATGCCCACAGAGCGTCTTCATGCCTTTGACTCCAATCTGCCCGATTGGGATTCACTGTCTTTTGGAGGATGGCTTTGATTTCTCGATTCGAGATCTCGGCTTGACCACTAGTTTGGGGGTGGTATGCAGTGGATACCTTGTGGGTGACTCCGTACTTCTTCAAAAGAGAAGCCATAAGTTTGCTACAGAAGTGAACACCCTTGTCGCTGATGAGGACACGTGGCACTCCGAAGCGAGAGAAAATATTAGACCTGAGAAACTCACAAACCACTTTAGAATCATCGGTTCTGGTGGCTTTAGCTTCCACCCAACGGGATACGTAATCACAAGCTAATAAAATGTAAACAAAGTCATTGGACTTAGGGAAAGGTCCCATAAAATCAATTGCCCAAACATCAAAAATTTCACAAATTACAATTGAATTCAGGGGCATTTGATCTTTGTATGTGAGTTTTCCTACCCTTCGAAAATTATCATAGGTTTTGCAAAAGGTGTGAGAATCTTTAAACAAGGAAGGCCAATAAAAACCACATTCTAAGATTTTCCTAGCAGTTCTTTGAGGGGCAAAATGACCTCCACACGCATGTGAATGGCAAAATGATAAAACACTAGGAATTTCATGATCAGGGATGCACCTCCTAATAATCAAATCACTACAATGTTTCCATAGGTAGGGATCATCCCATACATAAAATTTAGCATCATGTTTAAGCTTATCCCTCTTTGCTTTAGGAAAACCACTAGGAAATTCTCTAGTGACCAAGTAATTGACAATATCAGCATACCAAGGAATTTGCACATCAAGAGAATAGAGCATTTCATCAGGAAATGAGTCATTAATGGAAAAAGTTACCTCAGAACTTACCAACCGGTTGAGGTCAGCAACCAAGTTTTCCGCACCCTTTTTGTCTTTGATTTGAAGGTCAAATTCTTGGAGAAGAAGGATCCAACGAATCAATCTAGGTTTAGCTTCCTTCTTAGCAAGGAGGTATTTAAGGGCTGCATGATCAGAGAACACAACCACCTTGGTGTCGAGCAAATAAGAGCGAAATTTGTCTAAAGCAAAGACAATAGCAAGAAGTTCCTTCTCAGTGGTGGTGTAATTTTTCTGAGCTTTGTTCAACGTGCGTGAGGCGTAATAAATGACATGAGGAATCTTGCCATCACGCTGACCAAGCACTGCCCCTACAGCCATATCACTTGCATCGCACATAAGTTCAAAAGGTAGGTCCCAGTTGGGGGGTTGCAAGATGGGGGCTGTTGTAAGAGCATTTTTCAATTTGTCAAAGGCTTCTTTACATGACTCATCAAAATGAAAGGTGATATCTTGTTGTAACGGACGGCACATGGGGGCTGCGATCTTAGAGAAATCTTTGATGAAACACCGGTAGAATCCTGCATGGCTTAGAAAAGATCAAATTGATTTGACTGAGGATGGATAGGGTAAGTTCTGAATGATGTCAACTTTAGCTTGATCCACTTCAATGCCCTGAGCTGACACTATGTGGCCTAAGACAATTCCTTGAGTAACCATAAAGTGGCATTTTTCTGAATTGAGCACCAAATTTGTTTCAATGCATCGGTCAAGAATAATAGCGAGGTTAGCCAAGCAACTATCAAAGGAATCCCTATACACCGAGAAATCATCCATAAAGACTTCAATAATTTTCTCCACATATTCCGAAAAGATACTCATCATGCATCGTTGGAATGTGGCTGGAGCTTTACAAAGACCAAAGGCCATACGCCTATATGAGAAAGTGCCAAAAGGGCAAGTGAAGGTAGTCTTCTCTTGGTCTTCTGGAGCTATCATGATCTGAAAATAACCGGAATACCAGTCAAGAAAGCAATAGAAAGCTTTGTCGGCTAATCTCTCCAACATTTGGTCGATGAAGGGTAAGGGGAAATGGTCATTCTTAGTGGCATCATTAAGCTTCCTATAGTCAATGCAAACTCTCCATCCATTTTGCACACGTTGGGGTATAAAATTACCACTTGCACTTTGTACCACTGTAATACCGGTCTTCTTGGGCACCACTTGGACTGGGCTAACCCACTTGCTGTCTGAGATAGGATAGATGATACCAACTTGTAAAAGCTTCAATATCTCCTTTTTGACCACCTCCATCATGGGAGGATTCAAGCGGCGTTGAGGTAATCTACTTGGTTTGGCATCATCCTCTAATAAGATCCTATGCATACAAACTGAGGGGCTAATACCCTTGATGTTAGCAACCGTCCATCCAATAGCTTCCTTTCTATCCTTAAGAACTTGTAGAAGTTGAAGTTCTTGGTTAGGAGTGAGAGTATTGGAAATGATTACAGGAAGTGTTTCATTTTCACCTAGGAAGGCATATTTGAGATGAGATGGAAGAGGTTTAAGCTCAATGGTTGTGCCTCAATGATAGAGGGGAGAAGTTTGGTGGAAGGAATAGGAAGATCCATGTAAGAAACATTGGCAAGGTGTGATTTAGATGGGAGTGCGGCTAAAGAAGCTAAGACAGATTGGATTTCCTCGTCATAGATCTCTTCCTCAAAGTCTAAATTGTCATAATCCATGCCCTGAATTAATGCAGTAAGTAAAGGGTCGTCTTGAACAAAGTCCAATAAGGACATAGAACAAACATCTACAAAATCTTCAGCCATAATAGATTGATCATCCATAGGGTACCTCATGGCATCAAAAAGATTGAAGGTGATTACCTTCCCATCAAACTCCATGGAGAGAAGTCCTTCATGACAGTCAATCTTGGTCCTAGCAGTGCGGAGAAATGGTCGACCAAGAAGAATAGAGGAGGATGAAGAACTTTGCTCACTTCCCATCTTTAAAACATAGATATCTGCTGGAAAGACTAACTCATTGACTTGCACTAAAACATCCTCTAAAACGCCCTCCGGATATACATAAGATCTATCCGCCAATTGAATCACGACACCGGTTCTTGTCAATGGCCCCATGTCCAGAGAAAGATAAAGAGAATGTGGCATGAGACTAATAGCAGCTCCTAGATCACACATAGCCTTTGGAATTTGAGTTTTTCCAATAGTGATAGGAATAAAAAATGAACCTTTATCCTTACACTTGGGTGGAAGTTTGTGTTGAAGAACTGCTGACACATTCTCACTCAAGGTAATCACTTCATTCCCCTTAAGCTTGCGCTTATGAGTGCACAAGTCCTTGAGAAACTTGGCATATCTAGGAACTTGCTTGATGGCATCAAGAAGAGGAATATTCACTTGAACTCGGTGAAAGACTTCCAAGATATCCGGTTCAATGCTTTCTTTGGGTTTCTTTGTTAGTCTTGAGGGAAAGGGAGCCACTCCTTTAGGCTTTGGTTTAGGATGAGAAGTATTGGCGTTTGGTTTTGGGTTTTGGGTGGATGTAGAGGCTTCAAAGTCATTTGGTCTAATGGGAAAAGGTGGAACATGGTCAGGGGATTGTGTCCGTCGACGTCCACTTTCTTCACCGGTCGACGGATCAAAATTTCTGGACAAATCATTTTCGGGTATGTTGCTTGGCCATCGACGGGCAAGTGAGTCATCCGTCGACGGATTTGAAGGGTCAGAAACTGATTTATCTGGCTCCAAGCCTACCCGTTGACGTTCAGGGGTGTTACCCGTCGACGTCTCTTCAAGAACAGGGGAGAGAGATTCCATCTCCCCTTTCAGATTTTCTTCTTCATTTACTTTGTGTTTTATTTTCTCCTTTCGATCCGGAATAACGTGACCACTTCACAAATGTATTGCATTGACATTAGCCTTCGGATTGATGATGGATTGAGAAGGTAACTTTCCCGAAGATTGGGATGTGAGATCATTAACGGACGTGGCAAGTTGCCCAACTTGTCTTTGAAGATCTTCCAAGGAGGTATTCACTTGTTGAAATTGCGACTTAGTAGCTTCTTGGAAACATAATTGAGATGATGCAAGTTGAGTCACTAAATCCTCGAGTTTAGATGTAGAAGATGGTGCGAATGAGGGTCCTTAGTTAGGTGGGGCATTATGAGAGGAAGCTTGGAATTGGTTGGAATGTGATGGTGCTGTTGGTCTGTTTTGGAAAGCACTAGGCCCTTGTTGAAATTGAGGTCTGGGTTGAAAATGAGGGGCTACATTGTTTCCGTACCTAAGGTTAGGATGAGCTCTCCAACCGGGATTGTAAGTAGGTGCAAATGGGTCAAAATTCCTCCTTGGAGGTCCAGGAAAACCAATAGCATTAACATCCTCCACACTGGGTTCTTGCAAAGTAGGGCATGCATCCGTCTCATGAGTATGCAATGAACATATACCACAAGGACGAGAAGTTGAAGGCGCACCCATTTGAGACATCATAAGAGAAGTCAACTTGGATAATTGCTGATTTGTTGAAGCAAATTGCTGCTCTAACTGAGAACGGCCAACTTCATTCACTTGATGACCGGAAGCATCATCATATGCTTAAAAGTTTTGAGAGCTTGATGCCATAGTGGTGATAATCTTACGAGCTTGCTCCGTAGGTTGATCAAGAAGTGCCCCACTAGCAGCAGCGTCCATGAGTCCTTTGTTCACAGGTAAGAGGCCATTATAGAAATGATTCAACAAGCACTGCTCAGGAATTTGGTGCTAAGGACAGCTAGCTACCAAATGTCTAAACCTCTCCCAATAATCGTAGATGGACTCTGTATTTTTCTGACGGATTGTGCTGATCTGATTCCTGAGATTAAGTATCTTGGCGGCTGGAAAGTACTTGGTGAGGAATTGCTTCTTGAGTTGCTCCCAAGTAGTTATGGAACTAGGCTCCAATCGATACAACCAAGCCTTGGCAGTATCCGCCAATGTGAATGGAAAAGCATGTAATCTGACTTGCTCCTCTGTCAAGCTACTCGGTTTCATAGTTGAACAAACCATCAAAAATTCCCTCAAGTGCTGGTGAGGATCTTCACTAGGGAGACCATGGAATGTTGGAAGATAGTGCACAAAGTTAGACTTCAATTCAAAGGTTCCTTCGACTTCCGGAAAAACTATACACAGAGGTTGAAGATTCGGCTCACGTTCCAATAACTGTCGAATAGATGGCTGATTTTCGTTTTGAACTGGCGGAAGGATCGAAGGCGGTGGATTATTTGGTGGATTATTCCGTGGTAGCTCCATGATTGGCGAGGATGAAGAACTCTCAGCTTGCAAAGATGATTGTTTAGTTTGCTCAACAAACCTTCTAATTTCCTTCAAGCTGGTTATGGAAGACTCAAAACTCATACAATATCTACAACAAAAGGATAAAACCAAAAATGAGAACAAAGAAAGTATATAAAAGGGTAAACCAAACAAAATCAGGGGAAGCAATGGCTAGACAAGTAAACACATTAACACAATAGATAGTAAAGAAACAAACTTCATTAACATTAAGCAGTTAAAACTATATAGACAAACCGAAATATAAGTTAGAATACTAAGAGGGTAAGGTGAAATGATAAGGCACAATTTCCCCGGCAACGGCGCCAAAATTTGTTGCGTGTCGCAATACAACAAAATTAACCTTACTAATCTACTATGCAGCAGGGTAAGCAAGGATCGATCCCACGAGGAAATGTTATTATATTTCACATTACTTACTAAGCATTCATCAAACTAAACAAGAATTAAAAGAGGGGTTTTGCGTTGGTGTTGGAAATATTATGTAAAGAATTATCAAAAATGATAATAACAATACAATGCAAGATAGAATAAAGTGTCCAATCTATTATATGATCAACTTTTTGATCTAGCACTTGATCATTGATTCACTGACCAAATATTCTACTCATCAATTGATTAACCTCATAGATTAAAAACCAGCTTCCAATCCATGAATCTTCTCTATTGTTGATTAACATGAATCTAAGTTCACCATTAATCCTTCCTCTTATGACTAACTTGAATCCTAGCAATCCAAATTCAAGTCTAGAAGAGCATTAAGCCATAGAAAGACAAAGGGCTAACAACAATTAATAACAAACCAAGCATTCATTATTCAAATTGCATCTTCAATCTCTTTGAATGTAAAAACATCCTATTGCTACTCAAGTTCTAAGAACTCACCAAACTCTAGTATTGGAGTTTAAAGATTAGCATGCTAATGAGCTACTCAATCAATCATTTACAACTAATTAATCAAGCAACCCAAGTGACAAGATAACAAACATGATCATCATCTTTTAAACACAAGAGATAAAAGAACAATCAATGAACAAGAAAACATTAAGAACAAGAATCTCACGAGTGAATATCAAAAGATCAAATCTTATAATAGATTGGAGTAATGAAGTTTAACTACACGAAAATTACAAGAAAAGAACCAAGTAAAAAACTAAGACAAAACTGAGAGAGAACTGAACTGCCTACCACGTTCTGCTACTTCCCCTTACAAACTCAGCAAAAGCACACCCTCATTCCAAGAGTCTCCATCTATCTAAGAGACAAGAAAAAAGAATCCTAAGAATAAAAATGAAATAAAGTAGATGCTACAAAGGAGAGAGGGGGACAAAGTCATAGAAAGTTGGAAACTTTCTATGCCTCTTTTCAATTAAATCCACGTGACATGCTCCCCAAAAATTGGTATTGAAGTGGAAGCACTCAAGTGGTCCTGACATCATTTTGACTCTCATAGCCGTCGACGTCTACTGCGTTGCCCGTCGACGTCTAAGTTTGTTTTCTTCATCTTTTTCCCAGCTCGATCGATCCGTCGACGTCTACATATTTAGACGTCGACGTCTACGTGTTTGGCCTTTATATATTCGAAGTCAGAAATTTCTGCCCGTGGACGACTAGGCTTGGGGGCGTTGACGTCTAAGCTTTTGGAACTCTCTGGAAGTTATGGCCGTGGACGTCTACTTGCTTGCCCGTCGACGTCTGTTGAGGTACCCGTCGACGTCTCTGCAGGTGCAGGCAATGCTGTATCAATTACTCGAGTAGCCGTCGACGTCTACATTGCTACCCGTCGACGGCTCTGCATGTTTGCTCAATTAATCATGGAAATTGTCCCTTTTTAGTTCAAACTTCATTTTTTTCTTTTAAGTACACCTGCAAGGCAAAATTAAACTAACTTAGGCCGCCCAGCACTAAAATAGGGAAACGATGAGTGATCTTAAGTCCCAAATTAATCAATAAGAAGGTGTTTAACAGAGCTTAATCAGTTCCCTTCCTTATCCCCGTAGTCCTTCCATTGAGTACTCGGGGTTCTTTCTTGTTATCCTTTCTATCTCAGTTCTCGAATCTATTGCTTTTCATATGTAGGTTTTCTTCATCTTAGCCGTCCTTGGCTTTTAACTTCTTAATACCTTCTCTTCATCGTCCACATCATGGTTTCTTTGCCGCGGACTACACCTTTCTTTTTCCTTCTTAGTCCACAATCTTGTCCGTGCTTAGCTACTTCCATTTAGCTTGGTTTAACCTCATCTTCCACATACTTTCTTCATTTATCTTTCTTCGGGGAGGTTATCCTCAAAGTTGGTCCACTCCCCTCCTTCATAATCTCCAACTTATCTTTCATATTCCTTTAACTCCTTACTCTTAAGTCCTTCTATACCACTCTTTTACCATGCTTACAACCTTTTGTCTTCTCGATTTTCTAATCATCATCTTATTTATCCTTGTTTTATCCTCACTCCTTTCTTCGACTTTTTCCTATTTGATCCACTTTCCTCATCAATTGGATTTGTAATATCCTTATAATTCCCATCATCATCATTATTCTCGTCCTCCGTTCACCCTTGTTTGTATTATCATACCTTGGTATTCTCACTTCTTTATTTCTCTTTTCTTTTCTTCCATTCATTCTTTGCTGATATCATCCATTATTACCCGTCATCCATTAGGATATAATTATCTCCATTTACTCGTTTCCTACGAGTGCTCTTTCTTTTATGTTTTTTCCAATTTTTCTTTCTATCCAATCTCCTACTTTCTTCTTCATAACCTTAATCATTAAGCCTTTCCTTTCCTCTCTTTTCACCAATTCACATTCTTAACCTCTTTTCCCTTGTAGCTCCAGCCTCTATTCATCCTTGTTTATTTTTTTCTTTTCTTTGACCTATTTGTAATATGATGTAATGCCTTGGCTTAACTCGAGTTTGTCTTTTTTTATGCTTGACTTTCTTTAGCTAACATTCGTTTCTAAGTCTTTTATTTGATTTCTTTTACTAGGTCTTTCTAGTCCCCTTTCTAGGCCTTTTTAATCCCCTTTTTAGCCACTTTCTTAACCTATCCCTAGGTTATCTACCTAGGTTTTGTCTCAAATCCTAATTTTCCTAGTCTTACTCCTTATTAATCCTAGTCAGTTATTTCAAGTTATTAACCTATGATTCATTATGAAATTATCGCTAATTAAGGTTAAAGTTTTCGAGTGATATGTTATACTTTTCTTCTTTTAAGGTTCTACTCCTAGTTAGCCTACACTTAGTTCATCAACTGAACTAAGTTTCCCTTTCTTCTAGGCCTTATTCATCTGTCATTAGCCTAGGATTTTCTTTTCCCTAAAGTTTTATGCTTTCTTTCTTCATTAAGAAACCTTCCGCACTACATCACGACATCTCTTACATCCTTTGTTTAAGGGTTTGTTTTTCTTCTCTTTGCCATTTCTCCTGTTTCCTTCTCACCAGTTCCTTCTGGTGATGTCCTTTCAATTCTGAGGAGCATTTGTCTTCATACTCATTATTTGCACGCATGTAGGTACTCCCACCATTGCTATGTATTTTACTTCCTCTACTTGCTTACTTCCCATTGACTTTTGACAAGGTCATTCCTTATTATCCTTTGGAGGTCTCCTTCTTCTTACTCTCATTATCAACCAATGATAAGGGGTTCATCACCTTTAACCGCTTAGGAACAGAAGTTTTCAGCCTATCTTTCTCCTTATTCCATTTCCTCCATCTTTATTTCCTTTCTCTTCTTTCTTCGATATCATTTCTTAACATTGGTATCCAATGGTCAAACAAGTAGTAACGAACGTACTACTTATTGACCATATGGATGTGATCTCTTTTCATTCTTTTCTCATTCTTTATTTTGTCATCCTTGCCTTAAGCCTCCTCATCGTTTCCCAAGAATGGCTTCTTTCTTATTCCTCTTTCCTTACTATCCTTTGTGCCATCCTCGAGTCCTTTACGGTTTTTTCGTAGCAATCCATTTCACATCTTCGAGTAACTCTCCCTTATCTCACCTCTCGTGATCTTGGGCTCACTAGATCTCTTCCAATTTCCTTGGATGCCTCTTCTCAATTGACTCTAGACGAACTCTCTTTCATCCACCAATACCTCCTTTCTTTCACCACTTACACACCACGGTGTAAGAATAAGAGAAGTCAGCTAGCCCTTGCTGTAACTTCTCACACTTCATGCCCACTCCTTAGAGCATCATCCAGGCAATCTTTTGGCTTATCCCACTAGACTTGCCAACCTATGGGCTCATCCTACCAAGCTTACCACGGTATTGGGTCGAGCCCAATCACCTTACATGCTGCCCTAAGGCCCAGGCGTTCGAGTGCCAGTGCACTACAGCACTCATCGAACCCTAGCCGCCAAGGGTTTGTTGCTCCCATGTGGGCTCTTCAACGATCGCTTCACTTCGCCTTCCATTTTTTGCTTTGTGAGGTCCTCATCGATCCTCTATCCATTTGCTCGAATGCTTAATCTCACGTCCTGAAGTCTTGGTTAGCATCATCCTCCGTGATCATTCTTTTTAATCTCTTTCATCCTAACTCAACTGTCTCTCCTAAGCTACACACTAATGGTGTAGAAATCGAAATAAGTGAGGTTAGTCTTCATGCACATCAGGTCCATCTTAGCTCTTAGCCTCGTTATAACCACTTCACTTCCTCCCAAATCTTACACTTCACTAGTGTAAAGAATGGGGGAAACTGCATCTAGTTTAGGTTAAAAGTCAAACTCATTTCTTGACTAGTGAGTCACAATGTCCACACCTTAAAAGTTGGGCATCGAACTAGTTTTCTTTGATGGTAAGCCTCTAACTAGGCTATCTTAAGGGGTTGGACGAGATATCACCTTTCTTGTCATCTCAAGGAATTTACCATTCCTTGCCTAATTTAGCTATCGAGTAGAAGGAACATTATAAATTGAAAAACTGGTTTTGGTGAGTTTCTTGGAAAGCTTCCTCGCTTTCATGAATCTCGAGGAAAAAGTGTGGTCGTTGTGTCATCTCACCTAAAGACCACACTCAAGTACTCTATTTGGTGGCTTACTGCTAAAGAAGGTATTCTAAGCGTAGGTTTAGTTATTTACGACGCTTTCAAGGAACTACATAGTCGAACTTTCGAGTTTTAAACCTATCTAATCCACTGGCTTCGAAAATATTTGAAAACGCTTGAAAATACTTTGAAAATACTTTATAACTTTTGAAAATAGTCTGAATCTTTTAAATGACCTGATACCATTAAAGTTGTCACCCCCTGACTCGTCGGGCCGGCCACGTGGCAACCGTACGCTACCTCAAAATACGTGTCTGCAGCCACGCATCCGAGGCACCGCAAGGCATGAATGGATACCGCTGCTGCAAATCCATACTAAAATTTTATTAGAAATCATATAATAAAATAATTAACTTCAAAAGGTGTACCAGTGGATTAATTTAAAAGAATACCTACATAGTGGAAACTACTAAGCCTAGGCCACCGACGTCTCCTAGTGAGCCTCTGATCTATCTGCTGTCCTCGTACACAAATTTGCATCCATCCACATTGGATACACGTAAGTGACAGAGGTTCAATGAATCTCCATCTGTGTTAGGGAAAGCACAGGAAATCCAAAACATAATAATAAAATAAATATTTTTCTTTTCAAAAACCCTTTTCAAATTCTCTACTGAGAAATTATTTAAAAATAATTTAAATAAATAACTAAACAAATGAGCTGGTGTTAAGCTCCATTTTATCCTCTAAAATGTGCATTAAGGTTTATCATTCTTTGCTCTTCAATGCCTTAAAATGTTAAATTTAATTCAATTTTGCTTTGTAGGTAAAACTGGAAGAGTAGAGGAGAATTGAAGTTAAAAAGGACCCGCAATTGGAATAAGGCCAACCAAATATCGACAAAGCAGATTAGTCAATGTCCAGGAGTCTACCCGTGGACGGATGGGTCGAGCAAAGATGGTAAAATACTCCACACAATCATCAGTCGATGTCTAACCTCATATCCGCCGACGCACAGAAGTTTCTGACTTGAAGCTTGCAAGGATATCAACATAGACGTCGACATTTGATCTCATGCCCGTTGAGGGATCCATCGGGAAAGCATTTAGACTGAAGAAAACAAGTACAGCTGTTGACGTCTAAGCACTCACCTGTCGACGGCCCACTTATTGTTGGGGCATCTTTGACCACTTGAGTACCTGGATTTTAAGGTTGCTTTCATAGAGAACAAATCCGGCAGAGTTGTTAGAACAGGAGAGCAAGGACTACAGCCATTTGTTTTAGCTCTTATCTCTCTTCCATGCTTTTGTAACTTTTTGTATATTTTATTAGCCAGGCTTTCTTGTCATTTTAGAAAGAGAAAGCTCTTGGGAAAGGAAGAGAGGGTTTTTAGCTCTTTGGATAGAGAAGAAAGGTAACTTTTGTTCTTTCTTTTGCGATAGAAATTTTCAGAGCTTTTGCTCAGTTTCATTTTCATTTTTCCTTTCATCATGTGTAGCTAAATACTTATTTCTCCAATCTATTAATAGAATTTCATTCCTTAAATTGCTATTGTGAGACTCTTGTGTTTATTGCATTCTTTGTTTGTTAATTGTTCTTCAACTTCCCACTCTAAAAAGAGGATGATTTTGATGTTATCTTATCTTGTGTTTTGCTTGATTGATTCGTTGCAAATAATTGATTGGGTAATCCACTAGTTGCTAATCTTTGAGCATGATCTCTTTGATGGGATTAAGTTCTTGGAACTAGGTAGCATTGGGTATTTTGAAAATATCCAAAGGAGTTGGAAAATGCAACTTGAATGAGAAATGCTAGGTTTATTGTTAGTTGTAGTTAACTTATGTCTTTCTATTGCTTAAGGCTTTTTTATGCTTGAATGTATATAACTAGGATGTATGTTAGCAATAGAGAAAGAGATTAATGATTGAACTTAATTGATCATTAATCTGCTCTTAAGGAACGATTCAATGAGTTTGAAGCTGGTTTTGAGCTCATTTGGTTAGCCAATTGACAGGAAGAATAATGTTTGATGAGTCTAGGATCAATAGTTAAATCAAGGGATTAATTCTTTAATAGATTGGAGTCTTGCATTCATTTGTTCAGTCCTTATTTTCTGTTGTTTAGTCCTTTAATAATTACTTTAGTCAACCATCTATAAAACCCCCTCCTTTATATTGTTCAAAAATTATTGATGATGCTTGTAAGTTTAGTAAAATCCAATAAGCTTCCTTGAGAGATTCGACCCTTACTTGCCACTTTACATCTAGGATTAGTAAGGTTATTTTGTTGCCTTGCAACAAGCAACAAATTTTGGCATCGTTGCCGGGGAAGCTTCGGCATTTCACTTTAATTACATTGCTTTTTATCCTCTGTACATATTTGTTTACTTGTTTTTCTTAACAATTGGCTAGTTAGTCTAGACTTACCTTCTTGCTTTACTAGTTTAGTTGTCTAATCATCCATATTTTCCCCTGTTTTTGTACACTTTTGTACCTATATACTCTGTTCTTATTTCTTTTGTTCATCTCATTCGGTTGAAGGGTTGTATGAATCTTGGTTCTCCTACTACAATATTGAAGGATATCAGAGAATTTGTGGAGCAAACTAAGCAGTCCTCATTGCTAGCTGAGAATTCTTCATGTTCTTCAGTCATGGAGTTTCCACAAGAAGATCCACCCATCGACCCGCCACCTCCAGCCCTTCCACCAATCTTTAATGATAATCGGCTCACCATTCGTCAACTTTTGGAGTGTGAGCCGAATCTTTAACCTTTTTTTATTGTTTTTCCGGAAGTGGAAGGAACCTTTGAATTGAAGTCCAATTTTGTGCACTATCTCCCAACCTTCCATGGTCTATCTAGTGAGGACCCTTACCAACACTGTTGCAACGTGTGACCACCGCGACCACATAGGTCTTAAAGAAAAGGGAGTTGCCACTAATCATTTTAATTTAGGTGTGACTAGCCACCTATTATGAATCTATTTAACTCAGTATTGACCTGGTGTGGCATACTAATTTAGATAGGTTCCAGTCTACGAAACAGAATTAGGTTCGAGAGTACAGTTACGTGTGGGGAAGGATCGGCACCCCCACAACGTCCGTCAAATGATGGTACCGAAAGATTTAATATTAGAAGGCCTTAACAAAACAAAAAAAATGGGTTGTAATTTATTGTTATAAAAATGGGCATTTATAAAAGCTTTTATTTAGAACTATTTTTATACCGCATCATCTCTTGGACCTGGTTTGGAATAAATTTTGTAGCCAATATTGTTAAAGGGATTATTCATCATAAAGATTTTTATTGGGATTAATTTTTAGACTGCATCCACTCTTAGACATGGTTTGAAATGAACCTAATATTATTAAAAAAGTAATTGTGAAAATTTTTATTAAAATTCATCCTTAAACTGCATCCACTCTTGGATTTAGATTGGATTAAATCACTTATTTTTTAATATTATTAAAAGGAGAAATTGAGAAAAATTTTATTGAGACTTATCCTTCAACCGCATCTACTCTTAGACTTGGTTTGGGATAAACCTATTATTATTATTGTTATTATTATTATTATTATTATTATTATTATTATTACTAAAACTTTATTGCTAATATAATTTTAGAAAAGTAAAAAGACTTTTATTGAAGATATTTTAAACCACATCCACTCTTGGACTTGGTTTAAAATAATCTCCCTTTTCATTCTTTTACACATATTAAGTCTTACTTATTGGAGTTTGATTTTTTATTAATAATTAATAATTTAATTTTTACCACTTACTTAATTACCAAACGTTATTGAGGACTATTTTAGACTGCGTCCCCTCTTAGACTTGGTCAAAAATAATTCTCACATCAATACTTTTAGATTTATTAATCTTAATCATCTAATTATTATTATTATTATTATTATTATTATCATTATTATTATTATTATTAAAAAAGAAAATTTTAATTAAACTCTAGATATAAAAGAAAATTCTTTATTTTTTATTGAAATCTTTATTGAGAATTATTTTTAACCGCGTCAACTCTTAGACTTGGTCAAAAATAATTCCCATGCCAATATCGTTAAATATTATAATCAATTAATTAAACTTTCAAAGCCAATTATCATTATTATTATTATTATTATTATTATACATCAAGTAAGAAATTAAAATTTAGGATTTGCCCATTCACAATATTAGAGAAAAAAAGTTAACTAAAGACAAAAAAAAAATTCCATGATCTTACGTTTTTAGATTCACTTTTATTTGTTTTGGATCCCAAAAACCTTAGTGAAGTCAAAAGTTTAATTTCAAATATTCACAAAAACAATTTTAACAAATAAAGGACTCGATATGACAAATCAACAACATGGTCCCAGCAAGAAGAAATTAAACTTTTAAGAGATCAAAGTCAGAAAACATACCTCCTGGCCTAAAAAAACACAATGACGTGGGGATGATATTCCAGATTTGTTCCAAACCGAAATGGTTTTACGGATACTATTTTAACTTTCCTTCCTTGATTTGCAGGTGCATGCGTCTTCTCATCCAAATATATGCGCCTCCTTTCGTTGACCGAGAGATTTAAAATTCCAACAAAGCAACCAACCACCAAAGAACAAAAGACTACCTTCCAAATCCTGGAAGCAAATTGTACGTTGGACCCAAGATATAACTCACTTCCTTTTCTTGTAAAAAAGGACGATTGCAAAAGAAAAAAATTGCTTTGGGATTTTCTCGCTTCCAACCAGAAAAATTTCCCCCTTTATATTGTTCTTTCTGTTGCTTTATATAGAAGATGAAGGGTTCAATATATGGAAAGTTTAAATTGGTGCCTAATTGATTTGAGAAATAAAGACTAATTGAAAGAAATTACAATTTAATTACAATTAAAACTAATTGATTAAAATGTGGAAAGTAAACTCTGGCAATTAAAACCAATCAACTATTGAATGAGAAAATTGATACACTTTGATGAAGAAAAATCAAGGTTAATTAATTGACAAAGTTTCAAACGAATTGATTGGAATGAAAGAAAAAAAATCACAAATTGGAGAGAATCAAAAGCTAAGTCAAATTTGAGTGAATATTTATTTGGTCAAATAAGTGGTCAAAAATACCTATCCAACAAATGAATATTCTCAGTAATATTAAAGCCCAATTACTATGATAGCCCAATCAGAGAATAAATCTAAAATAATTTATGCCACTAGTTAGGTCTAAATTAGACTGGGCTATGAATGTTACTTGGGCTTCTTAAAAATTATGGTGTCTACAGCTGCCCCTCTTTGTAAATTTCTTGAGAATCTAGAAGTATATACTTCTCGAGACGAAAGAAATGGGCAAAGACATCAGACACCAATCCCTAAAAAAAATGAACTATCAAACAAGTAAATATGCTATCTAAAAAAACATGGTCCTAACAAGGACCGAGATATGATGTAATGTCCTTAACGGGGGTAAATGTTGCTATGCAGAGACCTTGATAGACCAAGGTGATGAAATACAAAGACCTTGACAGGGCAACTATGCAATGCAAGAATCTATTGGTAAGGTAAAGTGATGCAATGTAGAGACCTTGACAGATCAACTATGAAGTGAAAGAACCTTGATAGGGCACAATGATGTAAAATGATGCAATGCAGAAACCTTGATAGGGCAACTGTGCAATACAGGAACCTTGATAGGGCAAAATGATGTAAAAGATGCAATGTAAAGACCTTGGTAGGGCAAAATGATGTAAAATGATGCAATCCAGAGACCTTGGTACGGCAACTATGCAAAGCGGGAACCTTGATAGGGCAAAATGATGTAAAATGATGCAATGCAGAGACCTTGATAGGGCAACTATGCAAAGCGAGAACCTCAATAAGGTAAAATGATGTAAAATGATGCAATGCAGAGACCTTGATAGGGCAACTATGCAAAGAGGGAACCATAAGGAAAAATGATGAGGGAACCTTGATAAGGCAAAATGATGTAAAATGATGCAATGTAGAGACCTTGATAGGGCAACTGTGCAAAGTGGGAACCTTGATAGGGCAAAATGTTGTAAAATAATGCAATGCAGAGACCTTGATAGGGCAACTGTGCAAAGAGGGAACCTTGATAAGGCAAAATGATGAGGGAAACTTGATAAGGCAAAATGATGTAAAATGATGCAATGCAGAGACCTTGATAGGGAAACTGTGCAAAATGGGAACCTCGATAGGGCAAAATGATGTAAAATAATGCAATGCAGAGACCTTGATAGGGCAACTGTGCAAAGTGGAAACCTTGATAGGGCAAAATGATGTAAAATGATGCAATGCAGAGACCTTGATAGGGCAACTATGCAAAGAAGGATGAGGGAAACTTGATAAGGCAAAATGATGTCAAATGATGCAATGCAGAGACCTTGATAGGGTAACTGTGCAAAGTGGGAACCTTGATAGGGCAAAACGATGTAAAATAATGCAGAGACCTTTATAGGGGCAACTGTGCAAAGCGAGAACCTTGATAGGGCAAAATGATGTAAAATGATGCAATATAGAGACCTTGATAGGGCAACTGTGCAAAGCGGGAACCTTGATAGGCAAAATATAATGTGACGTAGATGATTCCTAGACAGGGCAAAATATAATGTAAAAACCTTGATATGACAAAATTTACTGTAAATGATTCTTTGAAGAGAGTTAATTGGTGCAAAATTGTTAATGCAGAAAAATAATTGATTTGTATATGCCAAAACGAAATGAAGTTAAAATAAGATTCATAAACAACTTATGGTGCCATGATGAAATGATCATACTATTGATGCATCAAGGGCTTAGACATCTTTGTTCATGATGCAAAATTTAGATGTATTTTAGTAGTGACCTAATTCATATTTATGGTAAAGCAAGCAACCTTAACAGTTTAATGCTTATTCTCTTTGCTCTGTTCAGATGACCTTCACATGTATCTGTGCTTTTCTTGATTTGAGATTTTTCTATCCATTACACTCAAATGTCCCACGCTTTCTCCCTTAGGCAACTTTCACTCATCTTTTGGAGAGGCTTTTTGATTTGCTCTTGCTTTGCCAAACTTAGCTTATGCCCTCGGATGATGAATAAGCTTTTTATGCATGCTTTTGTTTCTGCCTATTTATGCACATTTTGAAATTTATGAAAGAACTCAACACAATGCTGAATTTATCAACAACAGAAATTCTCATTACATAAAAATGAATGAAAGTAGTGGGAGATAAAAGACAATAGATAAAGGATTTGATTGATAGAAAAAGAAAAAAAAAGTTGTACAATTCAAGTGGATTTTTTTTTGGACATTTTCCAAAATCAAAGGAATGAGGCTACCTTCTAACAATGAATGCTCAGAAACAGGTGCAAATGAAACCTGAGTTCTTTCTTGATTGGCTTACTGTACCAGCGTCTTTGATAGCTCTGTATTTCGAATGACCTGACTTGCCCCACTCAAAATACCAAGATCATCAAAACTCAGGAAGTAAATTTATGCCCTTTCCATCCTGCTTAAGTTGCCTTTTCAGGTTTTCAACTTAAGTCACCCCCGTCTTGATTCAAGTCGCCCTTTCAGGTTTTCAACTTGAACCTCTCCTTTTCATTTTTCTTTTTTCGGAAAGCAGCCCTTTCGGGTTTTCAACTTGAGCCACTCATTTTCTTATTCTTTACTTTCCTTTTTTCCTTTTTCTTTTTTCTTTCTTTTGCATTTTCACGCCTTTTCGTTTTTCAAGCATAGTATTTCTTCACAGCATCAGAATTGATGGGGCTTGGCAACTCTTTGCCATTCATTTCTTGTAAAATTAGGGCTCCTCCAGAAAATGCCTTTTTGACAACATACGGTCCTTCCCAATTTGGTGCCCATTTGCCTCGACGATCGTGTTGGATGGGAACTATTTTCTTCAGAAGTAATTCCCCTTCTCGGAACTATCTCGGCTTTACTTTCTTATCATATGCCCTCATCATTCTTTTTTGATATAGCTGGCCATGGCAGAGAGCCGCAAGGCGCTTTTCTTCAATCAAATTCAGCTGTTCATAGTGTTCTTTGATCCATTCAGCCTCATTCAATTGTACTTCTCTGAGTATCCTGAAGGATGGGATTTCAACTTCTATAGGCAGCACTGCCTCCATTCCATATACTAGTGAGAAAGGAGTTGCCCAAGTAGATGTCCTCACAGCAGTCCGATAAGCAAAAAGTGCAAAAGGTAGCTTCTCATGCCAGTCTCGATAAGTTTCAGTCATCTTTTCCACAATTCTTTTGATATTCTTGTTAGCAGCCTCTACCGCCCCATTCATTTTTGGTCGATACGGTGTCGAGTTGCTATGCATAATCTTGAATTGTGAACATAATGCTTTTATCATTCCACTATTTAGGTTCTGGGCATTGTTTGAAATGATCTTTTTAGCAAGACCATACCGACAGATAATTTCCCTTTTCAGAAACTTGGCAACTACTGATTACGTAACACTAGCATATGAAGCTGCTTCAACCCATTTGGTGAAGTAATCAATCATGACAAAAATGTATTGATGACCATTCGATGCCTTCGGTGAAATTGGCCCAATAACATCCATGCCTCACATAGAAAATTGCCATGAAGGTGCCATGACATGTAACGGACTTGGAGGAACATGAATTTGATCTGCATAGATCTGACATTTATGGCATTTTCTGGTATAGTTAATGCAATCTGATTCCAATGCCAACCAATAATAACCAGATCTCATAATTTGCCTTGCTAATTTGTGTCCGCTAGCATAGGTCCCACAATTCCCTCATGTACTTCTTCAATGATCTTTTGGGCTTCTCTTGCTGCCACACATCTCAATAGCACTTGGTCGCGGCTTCTCTTATACAAGGTTTCACCATCTAGGTAGAAATTCATTGACATCCTTTGGATGATCTTTTTATCATTTTCTGAGGCATGCTCTGGATATTTTTGGTACTTGAGAAATTCTACGATGTCATAATACCAGGGCTTTTCGTCATCTTTCATTTCGACACTCATGCAATGAGCTGGTTCACTTCTTAAATATATTTTGGTAGGCTGAATTTTTGTACCTATGTTCATCTTGAACATGAAGGCCATTGTGGCTAAAGCATCTGCCAATTGGTTCTTCTCCCTAGGAAGGTAGTGGAAGGATATTTTTCTAAATTGTATCATCAGATCTTTGATGTACTCATGGTATTGAACCAATTTTGGGTCTTTTGTCTGCCATTCTCCTTTTAACTGATAAATCACTAGTGCTGAATCTTCGTAAACTTTCAACACTTCAATCTTTCTTTCTATGGCCATTTGAATACCCAAAGCACATGCCTCATACTCAGCCATGTTATTAGTACATCTGAAATCCAGTCTTGCTGTGGCTGGAAAGTGATTTCCTTCTGGAGACGTTGGTACTACTCGATGCCATGCCCTATTGCATTTGAGGCTCCATCAAAGAACACTGTCCAAATCCCACTTTCATCATCCGATTCCTCTTTGACATGGAACACTGCCATTAAATCTTCATCTGAGAAATCAAACTCCATGGGCTCATAATCATCATTAGCACGTTCAGCCAAGAAATCTACTATTGCACTTCCTTTGATGGCTTTCTGGGAAACATACTGTATATCATATTCAGACAATAGAACCTGCCATCGAGCAATCCTTCCCGATAAACCTGGTTTCTCAAATATGTACTTGATGGGGTCTAACTTTGCCACCAATAAAATTGTGCGATACAACATGTACTGCCTTAATCGGCGAGTAGCCCAAGCTAGTGCACAATACAATTTCTCAAGGAATGAGTACTTGGACTCATATTCCGTAAACTTCTTACTCAAATAATACACAGCGTGCTCCTTTTTTCTAGTTTCATCTTGTTGCCCCAATACACATCCCATGGAGCTCTCAAACACCGTTAGATATAAAATCAAAGGCCTACCTAGTACCGGAGGTACTAGTACTGGTGGGTTGGTAAGGTATTCTTTGATTTTCTCAAAAGTAAGCTGGCATGCATCATTCCATTTGCCGGGGTTCTGCTTCCGAAGTAACTTGAAAATTGGATCACATTTGGTAGTCAATTGTGATATAAACCTGGCAATATAGTTCCGTCGCCCGAGAAAACCTCTCACCTCCTTTGGTGTTTTAGGTGATGGCTGGTTTTGAATAGCCTTGATTTTGTCAGGATCCACTTCAATCCCTTTTTCACTCACAACAAACCCTAACAATTTGCCTAAAGTTGCTCCAAATGTACATTTTGCCGGGTTCAACCGAAGCCTATACTTCCGTAGCCTTTCAAACAATTTCTTCAGATTAACCATATGCTCCTGTGTTGTTCGAGCCTTGGCTATCATGTCATCCACATACACCTCAATTTCCTTGTGCATCATGTCATGGAATAGGGTCACCATGGCCCTTTGGTACGTGGCTCCCGCATTCTTCAATCCAAACGACATAACCTTGTAATTAAAGGTTCCCCACACAGTTATGAATGTCGTCTTCCCCTTGTCCTCCGGTGCCATTTTGATTTGATTATACCCAGAGAATCCATCCATGAAAGAGAATATGGAATATTGGGCTGTGTTATCAACAAGGGTATCAATATGCGGCAATGGGAAGTTATCTTTGGGGCTAGCTTGGTTGAGGTCCCGATAGTCAACACACATTCGCACCTTTCCATCTTTCTTCGGCACGGGTACAATATTTGCTACCCATTCTGGGTATTTGGCTACTTCCAAGAAACCGGCATCAAATTGCTTCATGATTTCTTCTCTTATTTTCAAAAGCATTTCTGGTTTCATACGCCTCAACTTCTGCTGGACTAGCTTGCATTCTGTCCTGATTGGTAGCTTGTGTACCACAATCTCTGGATCGAGCCTTGGCATGTCTTGGTACGAACATGCGAAGACAAGAGTATATTCATTCAACAAATCAATTAGGTGCTGCCTTTCTTGACCTGATAGTGTGGAGCCTACTTTAACCTCTTTCATATCCTCTTCAGAACCCAAATTTATCAACTCTGTGGTCTCTTTATAGGGTAAGATCTATTTTTCTTCTTGGTTAACCATCCTTAATAGTTCTTGGGGCAAGTCGGGGTCCTCGATACTTTCACTATCAATTTCTCTAATATCAGTTAACCTTTCAAGATCAAACTCAGGTTCATTGCTCTCGTTTTCTTCGCATTCATTAATCATAGACCTGAAAAACAAATTGGAAAGGATATATATACAAGGAGATGGAACGAAAATGTATTGCGAATGAAATGCGATGTAAAGAATGAAGACAAAAGAAAGTAAAAGGATTGGATTGCAAAGGAAAATTCGATTGCTTCAAAATCCAGGAATGCATTTTATTCATCATTGTATTCAAAACATGCATAAACAAAAAGCCCTAACATTGCGTAAAAAGGTCACCAACACCTTTAGGCATAAGTTTCAGTTCATTAAACAAAGTTTAAAAGCATTACATCTCATTATCAGAAAATATGGCTGGTATCTCCATGGTGGACCAGTTATCCAGTTCGATGCCTGGGGCTGTCTCAAATATCAAACTGTCTAACTGACTTGGCTTTTCATCATCGATAGCTTGTATAGAAACATGCTCCAATGCTTCCTGGACACATTGTACTAAGATTGTCTCCTCTTTTTGTTGGTTCGTGTTGATCCACCCTACGGAGACAAAAGACTGACCAATAGGAGGGAATTCCATCCTTCCTATTTCCATGCACTTTTCTTCAAATCTAGCCAGCCTCTTATTTCTTTTCTTCTCCTTCATCTGTAGTTTATCTTTTCTGGAAGGTTTGAAACCTAAACCAAAAGTGTTGTCCTGGATGGGCCACTCCATTAATTCAAAATCTCCTTGTAAATTCTTTCCCAATCCTTTCCCCTCATACCATCCATATTCGATCATCAACTTTTGCTGTAATATAAGGCTTGTAGGCTTCTGGCATGCGGCCTTTTCGGAAATAACTTCAGTAATTTCAAAGGATCTAAACGAGCATTCTAATGCGTCTTCAGCTACCTCAATATATGGAGTATTTGAAGACTGAACCACCATGATATCTTCTTCACCTCGGAACATGACTACGGTCCTCTCCACCCTAAACTTGACTTTTTGATGCAAAGTCGAAGGGACTGCTCCGGCCATATGAATCCAAGGACGGCCAAGCAAGCAAGTATGCGAGGGATTTATATCCATCACTTGGAAAGCTAGATCAAATGTTGTTGGCCCTATTTGGAGAGGTATCTCAATGGTTCCCAATACTCCCCTTCGGGTACCATCAAAGGCACGAACAATCATATTACTCCATTGCAAATAAGAAGCATCAATTGGCAACTTCTGCAGAGATGAGAGAGGTATAACATTTAGTGTGGAGCCATTATCTATCAATAGCTTAGCCATGGTATAGCCTTTGCACCTAGTGGTTATATGAAGAGGTTAGGAATGCCTCTTCCTCCGGACAGTATCTCTTCATCAGTGAAAGCAATATAATTAGTTGCAGTGATACTACTAACTATATGATCCATATCTGTCACTGAGATATTGTGAGATACATAGGCTTGACTCAAAGTTTTCAACAGTGCTTGTCGGTGCGCTTCAGAGTTTAATAGTAGAGTGAGAAGTGAGAAACGTGCTAGTGTTTTGTTCAGTTGGTTTAGTACACTATACTCACTTTGCTTAATAATTTTTAGGTATTCCCCAAACTCATCTATCGAAACGGTCTCCACTAATTCTTTTTCTTAAGTCGGTGCCGATCCCAAGTCAATTTCTTGTCTTGCCATTGGTTTATCATTAACATTGGCTTTTCCTTTAAAGGATTCAGCGGCTTCTTATGAATAACACCTACCACTCCGAGTGATCCCATCTACATTTGACACAGACATTGTTTTGTCAATTGTGGAGAAACTACATTCGTATTTCCAAGGAACTTGATGGTCATCCTTGTATGGGAATGGTTGTGGGGTAGAAACCACTATTGGTGAGATTGGTGTTGGCACGAATGGTCCTCTTTTAGGCTCTTCATCATAGTAAACAATGAAAGGTTTTGGCTTGGGAGGTTCATCATAGTATACAATGAATGGCTTCGTCACCTCCTTCCCATTTCCTATCACATTCATTTCTTGCTCCCCAGTTTGCACCTAGAATTCTACCAATGATTGATTCATCATCCTTTGAAGTTGTTTGCGAGAGTTGGTACAACATTGGATGTCATGATCAAGCTTTCTACAATACCAACAGCCTTTTTAAGTTTCCAAATTTTCCTTTTGGATCATTTGGGCTTTTACTAACGCTTTGAAGATGACTATCATAGGAGTTGTAACCTCATCAACAGATTTCTTAATGTACTCATTTCCATCGATCATGTTCACAGTTGCTTCCCCATTATTGGGTAATGAATTTTGCCCGACATTGGGCTGTTGGTTCTTATTGAAACCAAGTTTTCCTTCCTTTACCAGCTCTTGGACTTTAATTTTCAAAGCCATGCAGTCCTCTGTGGAGTGACCCGCTGTCCCATTATGATAGTCACAATGAGCATTTTCCTTATACCAATTAGGATACGGTGGGTTATATGTTTTGGTGAAGCAAGGTTTTTCCAATAGACCCTGTTGTAGTAGTTGAGGAAGCAAAGCGGTGTAGGTGTAAGGGATTGGATCGATGTGTGTCTTAGTGTAAGGCTGAAATTGTCTTTGGTTGTTTTAAGTGTTTGGGGCTGAAGTGTTTGGTTTAGGAGAGAATGTTTGTGTTATTGGTGCGGGTTGGAATGTAGGTCTAGAGTCAATGTAATTTGAGGTAGGATATTGGTATGAGGTGGGGGGTCGTTGGTAAGAATAGGGTGATTGCTGGTAAGGGTATTGATATCCATATGTTGGCGGTGATGGGTTATATGGGTGAGTGCGATATGGTGTTTGGTAGGTGCTCACAGCATTAGCTTCCCTTCCTTTTTCTTGGAGCCTTGACCTTTCTTTGTGCTGGTGGTCTCCCCTGAATCAATCTTGCCGGATTTGATAGCCTTTTCAATTAACTCACCGACTACCACGATATCAGAAAATGCCTTAGGTACGCCAACCAGCAACCTGTCATAGTACGGGGCTTTCAAGGTCTCTAAAAACATGAAATTTGTCTCTCTATCTGTTAGGGGAGGGTTGACCTGCGCAGTCATGTCCATCCATCTCTGGGCATATTCCTTAAAAGTCTCAGTAGACTTTTTTTTTCCATAGTTTGCAAGGTTAGATGATCCGGAGCTAGATTCGTCATATACTTGTACTAGGCTATGAAAGCCTTAGCTAGATCAGTCCATGTTCTAATTCGAACACTATCCAATTGATTGTACAACCTAGAGGCAGCTCCAGTTAAACTATCTTGGAAGAAGTGAATCATGAGCTTATCATTAGAGGTGTGAGCCACCATCTTCCTAACATAGCTCAGAAGGTGGTCTTGTGGGTAGTTTGTACCATTATACTTCTCGAATTCTGGTACCTTGAACTTTAGAGGAATAACCAACCCATGTACCAAGGAGCCTCACAGGCATTCATGGCCTTATGATAGCTAAATCCCTCAACCATCTTCAATCTTTCATCAAGCATACTTAATAGCTTGCTATTTTCATCGGCTTCCCCTTATCATCACTATCAATAGTGATAGGGTTTATCGCCTCATGCCCATTTAGGACCATGGGTTGGGGTACAAAAGGCAGCGAAGGATAGAATGGCGCTGTTGGTGGTGGAAGCTTGATGTTTTCAGAAGCTTGGGTGTTCACGCCAGTGGATTCAAGGCCTGATGGTGAATTCTGCTCATCATCCTTCCCACTACCAGAAGCTCTAGTTGTTGTCTTTTCTTTAACCAAATTCGACATCATTTTCATTAATTCCCTCATCTGTTCCTTCAACTCTTCATTTGATTTCTCCAATTACTCAACTCTTGACATATGTTCACTCTCCATGATTTTGGCTTGTGAGCGAGTAAAATACCTCCTTTGAGCTATCTTGGAACCCTAATTACCACAAATATGGATTAGGTCACTTATCGATGAGGGTGCCATAAAAGGAGGTTTTATAAAACACTTGATCTCTTTCAAGACATTTTATAAACTCCCTTTTTACATCCAGAATTATATCATTGCACTCTTGCTAATGATATAATTCCTTCTTTTTTGGCTTAGTAAAATGGAATGAATATATGCCATGATATGGTGTATGATGCATGTATGTACAATTTCTAAATTTGCCGCATAACAATTAAAAGTAAGTGAACTTAATTAAAGATTCGAAACGGGAGTTTATTACATCACTAAAACAAATTATATCTTCCTCATCTCTACTTTCACAAGATCAAAAAGTTTTACAACTTGACGATATTGGTAAATTGCTTCTTCCATGAAGTGGGAGACCCGCTGGTGTTGACTTCCTGATGGCTTCAGCTTTTCCTCAACTAGCTTCAATTGAATCTTGTGGGCCTTTTTTTCCATGTACTAAGCCTGAGTGACCCCTTTCTCGAGTTGTCCTAACAAATACTCCACATGGTTAAGTTTGAGCATATAAGCTTGTCTCCATGTATCTCGCATAATAGTTGCTTCTCCGTGCTCATTTTTAAGGACTTTGATCGCATCTTCCAAACTTTTCTTGGCTTGTTCTAACTCATTGACAGTTCCCACATGTACTTGGACCACTTGTTGTAAAACACCCAACTGATGGTTTAGACTAGCTATAGTTTCCTCGAGTTTTTTGATCTTCAACAAATCCTCTTGCTTTGATTGTGAAGGCGGATGGACATTCTTTTTCTTGAGCTCTTGAACCTCATATCCCAATTCTGCATTCCATACCTTTTCTTCTTTCAACCTTTTTCCTAGCCTTTCATTCTCTTCTCGTTGTGCATCCAGTTTATCCTTCAAAGATGAAGCTTCTCTCTTTTGCTTTGCATACTCTCCATTCACACTCTTAATTGTAGCATCTCTTGCTTTCACTATATCTCCTTCCCATTCTAGGCTTTGCTTTAAGAACTGGACCTCATCATCATATGCTCTTTTTTGTCTCTCCCATTCATTCTTTTCCTCTTGGTACTTCTTACTAAGCTCTTTCATTCTAGTGCCATCCTTGAGCCTTTGGTTCTCAATTGTCAATTCAGCTAAAGTATCTCGTCCCTCAATCCCAGCTTGATAATTGTGGTATTTTTCCTGGGGAAGTACCATATCTTTCACTCTTTGTTTGTGCCACAGCTCATATTCCAACGTAACTGATTTTGAGAAATCACCTTCTCTTACCAAATTCTTGTTCTTCCATATGTCTGAGAATTTTCTGGCCCTCTTAATGTCATTGAGCCCTTTGAAATCAAACTCCACACTATTTAGGCCATGTGTCACTGGTACAAACTGCTCCGATCCATATTGCCTCCTCACTAGTAAAGGCAGATAGCTAATGACTCCCCACAACCCAACTAATGGCACCCATGGTTCTTTCTCTAATTGGAACCTCACCTTTTCTCTAGCCATCCATGCCGCTTTCCATATCACATCATCACTAGTCAGTTTCCTTAATGCCTTAATCCACTCTTCCTTTGGCATAGATTGCCATGTGCTTTTGCAAACTTGCTCGAGATGAGGGGTGTACCAAAACTTGTAACTAAAGAATTTCAAGTGACTTAAGCACCAGACATTAATTGTATGCAACCAGTGAAACGTGAATCCCTATTACGGCAACAAAAGCTCAAAGCACGAAGAGTTTCTGCTATGATGGTAATAGAAGGGTCTACCTGGAATGACAACTGCTCCATAAGACTCACCACTTCTCGATCTAAGTGTCCAATTGTCTTGGGAAATACCATTAGGCCATATATCAACAGTGCCAAAACATTTAACCCACAATCATCATGCTAGTGCTCCTCTAAAAATTTGTAAAGAAACTGAATTTCATAGCATTTCGCTTCCTTATCACCCTCAAGTTTATCCAGCTCTGTCGGTGTGATCCCCATTAGGTCAGCCATTTTTTTAAACTATCCCTTCTTGTCACTTTTCCAGAATATTTTTCCACGATTAGCATGTGGCACATTAATTTTCTCTGCATACTCTTCTGGGGTGGGGACCAAGTCAACTTCGTTGAAGATGAAACAACGATATGAAGGATCCTAGAATTGTACTATGGCTCGAATAAATTTTTCATCAATTTTAACTTGTAACAAGGTGGCTATTTCCCCAAATTTTTTCGTGAATTTCTGGCGACGGTCATTATCCCAACTATCCCAAATGTTCAGCAAGTGGGACACATCATTTTGCTCCAAATTAACTCTGATTAGTGGGTGCAGACTAGATTTAAAATTTTCAGGCAAGCAATCCCCGAACTGCTCTCAAAACTCCTGACTATTATGCATGAGGTTGATTGGATCAAATTCTACACCATCCTATACCTTTCCCCTTTCAGAAGCCATAATTAACGATCCTTTGCTTGAAATTATGACACGGTAAATACCTATTTATGCATGATGATATGAAAAATGCATGAGCAAAACAAACCAAGTCAGTAACAATTCCACAAGATAAAATATAGTGAAAATAAATTTAATTTAAAAAATGCCCCTTTATCGGAATTAAAACCATGAAATTGAGAATTAGTGCTCTAGGGTAGGTAGTCTTCCTAACATGGTTGAAATAGGCTTTCAACCATTCTGCTGTCATATATTTATTGATATATAGAAGGTAAAAGGTAAGACATGTTCCTTCATGTGTCCTATTCCCCGGTTGACTCCATGGGTTTGGCTCTACTTAGGTTTGGTATCATAGGTAACTATATGCTGGTTAAGTTTTGGTCTAAAAGGTTCTCAGATTGTCCTTACTGGAGCCCAATATGGGCTAGTAAGGCCCCTAATCCTAACCCATTATAGGCTCATTGGAAAGGGTTCAATCTGAGTGGGGGTCTTTTCACTACTCAACCCAACATGAGGAGATGCCTCATGCGAGCTAGCTATTTCAACCCCCTCTTAAAAATGGGACAGCCCAATCTATGGCTTTTTGTATGAATGTAAATGTGACGTGTGTGAGAAGGAACATACAAACCTTTACCAAAAATATACCATCGAATCATCATCCTTTCAAAAGTCACATGACATAAAAGAATTAGTATTAACAAATAAACATAACAAAATAAATAAATACATAAACAACATTATGATACAAATATATATATACACACATTATTAATAGTTGTGACTTATTACCCAAAAAAAAAATGGTTAAGGCCCATAATATTAATTAAGTTTTTGGCTCGACTCTCTAATCATCCCAAGTGGAGTCCCAATCTGTCGCAACGTGTGACCGCTGTGACCACATTGGTCTTAAAGAAAAGGGAGTCACCACTAATCATTTTTATTTAGGTGTGACTAGCCACCTATTATAAATCTATTTAACTCAGTATTGACCTGGTAGGGCATACTAATTTAGATAGGTTCCGGTCTACGAAACAGAATTAGGTTCGGGAGTACAGTTACGTGTGGGGAAGGATCGACTCCCCCCACGACGCCCGTCAAATGACGGTACCAAAAGATTTAATACTAAAAGGCCTTAACAAAACAAAAAAAAAGGGTTGTAATGATTGATTTATTGTTATAAAAAAGGGTATTTATAAAAGCTTTTATTTAGAACTATTTTTATACCGCATCATCTCTTAGACCTGGTTTGGAATAAATCTTGTAGCCAATATTGTTAAAGGGATTATTCATTATGAAGATTTTTATTGGGATTCATTTTTAGACCGTATCCACTCTTGGACTTGGTTTGAAATGAACCTAATATTATTAAAAAAGTAATTGTGAAAATTTTTATTAAAATTCATCCTTAAACCGCATCCACTCTTTGATTTGGATTGGATTAAATCAGTTATTTTTTAATATTATTAAAAGGAGAAATTGAGAAAAATTTTATTGAGACTCATCCTTCGACCGCATCTACTCTTAGACTTGGTTTGGAAATAAACCTCTTATTATTATTATTATTATTATTATTATTATTATTATTATTACTACTACTACTACTACTAAAAATTTATTGCTAATAAATTTTAGAAAAGTAAAAAGACTTTTATTGAAGAATATTCTAAACCGCATCCACTCTTAGACTTGGTTTAAAATAATCTCCCTTTTCATTCTTTTACTCATATTAAGTCTTACTTATTGGAGTTTGATTTTTTATTAATAATCAATAATTTAATTTTTACCACTTACTTAATTACCAAATGTTATTGAGGACTATTTAAGACCGCGTCCCCTCTTACACTTGGTCAAAAATAATTCTCACATCAATACTTTTAGATTTATTAATCTTAATCATCTAATAATAATAATAATAATAATTATTATTATTATTATCCTTATTATCATTATTATTATTACTATTAAAAAAGATATTTTTAATTAAACTCTCGATATAAAAGAAAATCCTTTATTTTTTATTGAAATCTTTATTGAGAATTATTTTTAACCGTGTCAACTCTTAAACTTGGTCAAAAATAATTCTCATGCCAATATCTTTAAATATTATAATCAATTAATTAAACTTTCAAAGCCAATTATCATTATTATTATTATACATCAAGTAAGAAATTAAAATTTAGGATTTGCCCATTCACAATATTAGAGAAAAAAAGTTAACTAAAGACAAAAGAAAAATTCCATGATCTTACATTTTTAGATTCACTTTTATTTGTTTTGGATCCCAAAAACCTTAGTGAAGTCAAAAGTTTAATTTCAAATATTCACAAAAACAATTTTAACAAATAAAGGACTCGATATGACAAATCAACAACATGGTCCCAACAAGAAGAAATTAAACTTTTAAGAGATCAAAGTCAGAAAACATACCTACTGGCCTAAAAAAACACAATGACGTGGGGATGATATTCCGATTTGTTCCAAACCGAAATGGTTTTACGGATACTATTTTAACTTTCCTTCCTTGATTTGCAGGTGCATGCGTCTTCTCATCCAAATATATGCGCCTCCTTTCGTTGACCGAGAGATTTAAAATTCCAACAAAGCAACCAGCCACCAAAGAACAAAAAACTACCTTCCAAATCCTGGAAGCAAATTGTACGTTGGACCCAAGATATAACTCACTTCCTTTTCTTGTAAAAAAGGACGATTGCAAAAGAAAAAAACTGCTTTGGGATTTTCTCGCTTCCAACCATAAAAATTTCCCCCTTTATATTGTTCTTTCTGTTGCTTTATATAGAAGATGAAGGGTTCAATCAATGGAAAGTTTAAATTGGTGCCTAATTGATTTGAGAAATAAAGACTAATTGAAAGAAATTACAATTTAATTACAATTAAAACTAATTGATTAAAATGTGGAAAGTAAACTCTAGCAATTAAAACCAATCAACTATTGAATGAGAAAATTGATACACTTTGATAAGGAAAATCAAGGTTAATTAATTGACAAAGTTTCAAACGAATTGATTGGAATGAAAGAAAAAAAAAATCACAAATTGGAGAGAATCAAAAGCTAAGTCAAATTTGGGTGAATATTTATTTGGTCAAATAAGTGGTCAAAAATACCTATCCAACAAATGAATATTCTCAGTAATATTAATGCCCAATTACTATGATAGCCCAATCAGAAAATAAATCTAAAATAATTTATGCCACTAGTTAGGTCCAAATTAGACTGGGCTATGAATGTTACTTGGGCTTCTTAAAAATTATGGTGTCTACAAACACTTGAGGGAGTTCCTAATGGCCTGTTTAACGATGAAGCCTAATGGTTTAACCGAAGAACAAGTCCGGTTACGAGCCTTTCCATTCACATTGGCGGATACCACCAAGGCATGGTTGTACTGGTTGGAGCCTAGTTCCATAACTACTTGGGAGCAACTCAAGAAGCAATTTCTCACCAAGTATTTTCCGACTGCCAAGGTACTTAATCTCATGAACCAAATCAGCACAATTTGCCAAAAAAATACAGAGTCTATCTATGTCTATTGGGAGAGGTTCAAGCACTTGGTAGCTAGTTATCCTCAACATCAAATTCTGGAGCAGTGTCTGTTGAATCATTTCTATAATGGCCTTTTGCCAGTCAATAAGGGACTCATGGATGCCGCTGCTAATGGAGCACTTCTTGATCCACCTACGGAGCAAACTCGGAAGATCATCACTACCATGGCATCTAGCTCTCAGAACTTTCAAGCATATGATGATGCTTCCGGCCATCAAGTTAACGAAGTTGGCCATTCTCACCTAGACCATCAACTTGCCTTTACAAATCAACAACTCTCCAAGTTGACTTCTCTCATGATGGCTCAAATAAATACACCTCAGTCCCCCAATCCTTTTGGCATTTGCTCTTTGCAAACTCATACCACGGATGCTTGCCCTAACCTACAAGAACCTAGTGTTAAGGATGTTAATGCTATTGGTTTTCTCGGACTTCCAAGGAGACATTTTGATCCATTTGCCGCTACCTACAATCCCGGTTGGAGAGCTTATCCCAACCTTAGGTATGGAAACAATGTAGCCCCTCCTTTTCAACCTAGACCTCAATTCCAACAAGGGCCTAATGCTTTCCAAAACAGACCAACAGCACCAGCACACCCTAACCAATTCCAACCTCAACCTCAAGCTCCCTCCCACAATGCCCCAACTAACCAAAGACATTCATCCGCACCATCCGCTACATCTAAGCTCAATGATTTAGTGACTCAACTTGCATCGTCTCAGTTGTCTTTCCAAGAAGCTACTAAATCGCAATTTCAGCAAGTAAGCACCTCTTTGGAAGATCTTCAAGGACAAGTTGGGCAACTTGCCACTTCCGTCATTAACCTCACATCCCAATCTTCGGGAAAGTTACCTTCTCAATCCATCATTAATCCTAAGGCTAATGTCAGTGTCATACACTTGAGGAGTGGTTAAGTTATTTCGAATTGGAAAGAAGAAAGAAGATAAAAGGACAATGAGGAAGAAAACTTGAAAGGGGAGATGGAATCTATCTCCCCTGTTCTTAAAGAGACGTCGACGGATGATACTTCTGCAAGTCCACAGGTAAGCTAGAAATCGGATGAAGTAGTGCCTGATTCAACTGATCCATTAACGGATAACCCCTTTACCTGTTGACGGTCAAGCCACATGCCCGAAAATGAATCAACCAAAAACTTTTACCCGTCGACAGATGAAGCATATGGACGTCGACGGACACCAGCTTCTGACCCTGTTCCACCCTTTGATCCTAGACCACATGACTTGAAAGCCTCCACCTCTCCTCACAACCCAAGGACACATACAAACCCTTCTCATTCTAGTTCAAAATCGAAAGAATTGGCCTCCTTTCCATCTAGATTGACAAAGAAGCCTAAGGAGGAAATTGAACCGGACATACTAGATATCTTTCGTAAAGTTTAAGTCAACATTCCTCTCCTTGAGGCCATCAAGCAAGTTCCACGATATGCCAAGTTTCTCAAGGACTTGTACACTCATAAGCGCAAACTAAAAGGGAATGAGGTGATTACTTTGAGTGAAAATGTGTCAGTGGTCCTTCAACACAAACTTCCCCCTAAATGCAAAGATCGAGGTTCTTTCTCTATTCCTATTACTATTGGAAAGACTCAAATTCAAAAGGCAATGTGTGACTTAGGAGTTGTAATCAGTCTTATGCCATACTCATTTTATCTTTCGTTGGATATGGGACCATTAACAAGCACCGGTGTGGTCATTTAACTAACGGACAAATTTTATGTGTATCCTGAGGGAGTTTTAAAAGACGTACTGGTTCAAGTTAATGAATTGATCTTCCCGGCTGATATCTATGTTCTGAAAATGGGAAATGATGAAGGTTCTTCCTCCTTTTCTATTATTCTTGGCCGGCCATTCCTCCGCACCGCTATAACAAAAATCGATTGTCATGAAGGACTTCTATCTATGGAGTTTGATGGTAAGGTAGTCATATTCAACCTCTTTGATGCTATGAGGTATCCTATAGATGATCCATCTATCATGGCTGTGGACTTTGTTGATGTGTGCATGATGTCCATTTTGGACCTAGTACAAGAGGACCCTCTACTCATTGCCCTAACTCAAAGCCTTGACTTCAACATCTTGGAGTTTGATGATGAAATTTATGATGAAGACATCAACATTATCTTAGCTTCTTTGGCTGCACTCCCTTCGAAATAGACCTTGGCCAATGTTTCCTACATTGATCTTCTTATCCCTTCCACCAAACTCCTCCCATCCATCATTGAACCACCTATAATTGAGCTCAAACCTCTTCCATCCCACCTTAAGTATGCTTTTCTTGGGGACAATGACACGCTTCCAGTGATTATTTCTAATGCTCTCACCTCTCACTAAGAGCTTCAACTTCTTCAAGTTCTGAAAGCACAAAAAGCGGCCATTGGGTGGTCGATTGCCGACATCAAGGGTATTAGTCCCTCAGTTTGTATGCACCAGATTCTATTAGAGGATGATGCCAAACCAAGCCGACAACCTTAACGCTGCGTGAATCTTCCCATGATGGAGGTGGTCAAAAAGGAGATTTTGAAGCTTTTGCAAGTTGGCACCATCCATCCCATCTCGGATAATAAGTGGGTTAGCCCGGTCCAAGTAGTACCCAAGAAGACCGGCATTATGGTAGTGCAAAATGCCCATAGTGATCTTGTACCATAAAGAGTGCAAAATGGTTGGAGGGTATGCATAGATTATAGGAAGCTCAATGATGCTACAAAAAAGGATCATTTCCCCTTGCCATTCATTGATCAAATGTTGGAGAGATTAGCCGGCAAGGCTTTCTATTGTTTCCTTGATGGATATTCCGGTTATTTCCAAATCATGATCGATCCGGAAGACTAAGAAAAGACTACATTCACTTGCCCCCTTTGGCACATTTTCCTATAGACGTATGGCTTTTGGCCTTTGCAATGCTCTGGCTACATTTCAACATTGCATGATGACTATTTTCTTGGAGTATGTGGAAAAGATTATTGAAGTTTTTAGGGATGACTTCTCAGTCTATGGAAGTTTTTTTAAGATTGCTTGGACAACCTTGCTCTTATTCTTGATCGATGTATTGAGACAAATTTGGCGCTCAATTTAGAAAAGTGTCACTTTATGGTTACCCAAGGAATTGTGCTAGGCCATATAATTTCAGCAAAAGGGATTGAGATGGACAAGGCCAAAGTTGACAGTATCCAAAATTTGCCATATCCTTCCTTAGTCAAAGCTGTCTGCTCTTTCCTTGGCCATGCAAGATTTTACCGGTGTTTTATCAAGGATTTCTCCAAGATTGCCGCTCCTATGTGTCACCTTCTATAGCAAGATGTCTCTTTTCACTTGAATCCTATCCAAAAGCATTTGAAAAGTTGAAGAGTGCTCTCATCTCGGCTCCTATCTTGCAACCACCAAATTGGGATCTCCCTTTTGAACTTATGTGTGATGCAAGTGACTTAGCAGTGGGAGCGGTGCTTAGCTAGCATGTAGGCAAGGTTCCACATGCCATTTACTATGCTTCACGCACTTTGAATGAAGCTCAGTGGAATTACACAACCACAGAAAGGAACTTTTTGCAATTGTCTTTTTCCTAGACAAATTCCGTTCCTATTTGCTTGGCACTAAGGTGGTTATGTTTTTTGATCATGTGGCCCTCAAATATCTCCTTGCTAAGAAGGAAGCTAAAACCTCGGTTGATTCATTGGATTTTGCTTCTTCAAGAGTTTGACCTTGAAATCAAGGACAAAAAGGTGCTAAAAATTTGGTAGCCGATCATCCTAGCCGGTTGGTAAGTTTAAAGGTAACCTCTCCAATTAATGATGCTTTTCCGGATGAAATGTTATGTGTCGTGGATGTTCAAGTTCCTTGGTATGCCAACATAGTTAATTATCTTGTAACTAAGGAATTTCCTAGCACTTTCCCTAAGGCCAAGAAAGACAAACTTAAGCATGATGCAAAATTTTATGTGTGGGATGAACCTTATTTGTGGAAACATTGTAGTGATTGATCATTAGAAGATGCATCCCCAATCATGAGATTCAAATTGATTTATCTTTTTATCATTCACAAGCATGTGGAGGCCACTTTGGACCCCAAAGAACTGCTAGGAAAGTATTAGAATGTGGTTTCTATTGGCCCTCATTTTTTAAAGATGCTCACACTTTTTGCAAGCTATGTGATAACTATCAAAGGGTAGGAAAAATCACTCCTAGAAACCAAATGCCCTTGCATTCCATAGTTGTATGTGAAATTTTTTATGTTTGGGCAATTGATTTCATGGGACCCTTCCCTAAGTCAAATAGTTTTGTGTACATTCTACTAGCTTGTGATTATGAGTCCCGTTAGGTGGAGGCCAAAGCCACCCACACTGATGACTCTAAAGTGGTTTGTGAGTTTCTCAGGTCTAACATTTTTGCCTGCTTTGGAGTGCCTCGTGTTCTCATCAATGACAAGGGCGTCCACTTCTATTGCAAGCTTATGGCATCACTCTTGAAGAGATATGGAGTTACTCACAAGGTGTCCACTGCATATCACCCTTAAACCAGTGGGCAAGCTAAGATTTCTAATCGAGAGATCAAATCAATTCTTCAAAAGACAGTTAATCCTAACCAAGCGGACTGGAGTCAATGGCTTTAAGATGCTCTGTGGGCGTATAGAACTGCCTACAAAACACCACTTGACATGTCTCTCTACCATTTGGTGTATGGAAAAGCTTGTCACTTGCCGGTTGAGTTAAAGCATCGAGCTCTTTGGGCCATAAAGAAATGCAATCTCAACATTGATGAAGCCGGTATTTATAGGAAGCTTCAACTTCAAGAGCTTGAGGAACTCCGCCGAGATGCATATGAGAGCTCTTTCATCTATAAAGAACGCACTAAAGCAGATCACGATCAACTTTTAAAGAAGAAAACTATTCATGAAGGCCAGAAGGTGTTGTTTTACAATTCCAAGCTCCATCTCTTTCCTGGAAAACTTAGGAGTAGGTGGATTGGTCCTTTTATTGTGACCAAAGTGTTTGAGCATGGTACGGTGGAGATTCAAAGCTTAGCCATCTTTAGAATTTTCAAAGTCAATGGACATCGTTTGAAGCCTTACTATGAAGGTGTTACGGCTTCTCTCATGGAGGAAATTCTCTTCACTGACCCTACATATTCTTAAGTATACTCAACTATTTCTTTAGTCGAGCCAATGACATTAAACAAAGGCGCTTCTTGGGAGGCAACCCAAGTTCTTTCTTCAATCGCTGTAATGTATTTCTTTCCTCCTTTTATTTCCTTTTTACTCTTTGCTTTTGCATGCATTCATGCCATCAACATTTAGCTAAAAGTTCATAAGGTTCACTTTGGATAAGGCCGTTCGAAATCTGATCTACACAACTGGGATTCTTCTAGTTCTTTGCACTCAAAAGTCTGAAAACTTCGAGTTTGAGCAAGGGGGCAAAGTACAAGACTTTGTTGGGCTTAAAAGCCTTTAGCCATTGACGAATATTTCCTCAGACGTCGACGGATTATCTTGGGAATGTGAATTTTTCAAAGTCAAAAATATTTAGACATCGACGGGTGGGTTTTAGCATGAGAAAATTTTGAAGTCAGTAATGTTCAGACGTCGACGTATGGTTTTATCGAGGGAAAATTTTGGAAGTTAGAAATTTTGATCCGTCGACGTACCACATTCAGACATCGATGGATGATCTGGGAAAATGAATTTTTCAAAGTCAAAAATGTTGATCCGTCGATGGATAGCCTCTAGACGTCGACGGATAGGTCGAATTTCGCCCTTTTAGCCATCATCAGCCATCATTTTCACCACGATCCTATTCCCCTTTCAAATCGAATCCTCTCCCTCCAAAAACACTCAAACTCCAAACCCTAGGCTCTTAACCCAATTTTCCACAAAATAACTTCACACCCACCCCCTTTCCACTACCAACAGCCTCTCCATCAACTCCTCACTACCCTCCCTTCCATCATTTCACAAATTTTGAAGATTGGAGTTCTTTGAGTCGAAATTTGGGCAATTTTCGAGTTGAGGCACTTAAACCATTTCGGGTTGAATTAATCACTCCAGTTGGTCAGTTATTTTGTCTTATATTTCTATTGATTGATTTAGCATCAAAATTCTAAGATATTCAGTGGATTACATGCTCATAATCTTGCAATTTTGATGCTCTTGCTTGTGCTATTTGATGGAATCCAAAATGGGCTAATATTGTTGCATTCTTGGGATTCTTTGCTGCTATAACTGTCATAATCAACTGTAATTTAGTGCTTTGTACCTCTTGATCAACATAAGGGTGTTCATTGTGGAAATTTCTTTAGTTTGCTCTAGGTTTTCTACTTAGCATTCCCACTGTTCGACAAAATGTCCAAGAGAACTCGTCAATCCAAGCCCAAGACAACCATTGAACCCCCACCACCTCCCAAGTCTAAGGGCGCTTCTAGTTCTTCTAAAGCTCCAAGAGCTTCGAAGGCAACCAATGGCAAGGCTCCGGCTTCGACTTTCGTTCCAACCGTGGCCAATGACTTTTTCTCCCCCGACTGTGAAGAATGGTTTAGAGCTCATCAGTCCTCTCGCCAAATTATGGAGAAAATAGTGGATCCCCTTATTGCTCATCAATTCAATTTAGTGAATCTCTTCCATGATGTGGATTGGGACACTGTGCTCAACATTAAGGGTGAGTACTTCCCTGACTTAGCAGTCCTCTTCTAAGCCAACATCAAGAATAAGGGGGCTCACTTACCCGAGATCCAGACAATGGTGAACAAAAAGAAGATCACAATCAATGTGGATTTCCTCTGGGAACATTTTCGCATTCCAAATGTGGGCTCTATGTATCTGGGCAGTGACGAAGAGGAGGAGGATGAAGACCATCCATGGTCAAGACCAGCTGCTATCACTCGCTTCGATGTGTGCCCACACCTATTCCCAGTAAAAAGGGTGCTTACTTTTGCTGCAACTTTAGCATTCTGAGTTGGTTGGTAGCCTACCTCATCCACCACAACGTGGATCCCAAAATCAGCGACACTCACATCGTCCGCCACAAAGACATATATGTGATGGACAAAATTGTCCATGGATTGCAAGAAGCTCTCGGGATTCCATTGGCAGCCACCATTATTACTACCACGTGTGAGGTTGTCTCTCCTCCCACTCAGCACCGCTGTATTCCCTTCCCAGTGCTCATCACCAAAATCCTCCGAGTTTATGGTGTCTCTTTCGAAAATGAGCGAAAGATGGTCACCACCAAGAAGGATATTGTCAACTCTACAAAGATGACTACTTTTGGCTATGTCCTTGCGGGGGGAATTTGGACTAAGCCACCACTTATGCAAGAGCAGCCAGAACAAAAGGATGAAGAGGGTGAAGGGCAAGCATAGCCGCAAGATCAACAAGCTCCTCCTCCCTTCAAGTTACCGATTGGCAATAGGCCAATACCTCAGTACCAATTCCAGTCCTAGGTGCTCGGTTGGTGCCAGAACATGGGCCAGAATTTCAATGCTCTACAAGGGAACGTGACACGCTTGACTGATGATATTCATTCCCTCCACACCAAGCTCGATCAAATTTTGGCTTTCCACACACAGCCTCCACCACCACCTTTAGCGCATTGTGCTAGCATTTTCATGCATGCCTCTAGCTTTTTGTTATTTCTTTTTAGTTTGCAAGACTTTAACTTTGGTTTTTATCATCTTAGACATTTTAACTCTCCGAATTTTTAATGTTTAGTTTCCTTATTAATTCCTAAGTTGGCACTTTGGTTATCTTTATAATTTTTGCTTAACCACTTCCTTTTATTTAAGTTTGCAATTGTTTCTTCATTGCTTCTCTTCGACATTATCGAGGTAATTCTCTCTGAACCAATCTTTCGTTCATTAGCTTGATTACATGTCGACATTTTCACATTGCGGACAATGTTTCATATAAGTGTGGGGGGATTGGGTAAAAATTGCAATTCTTTTTAAATAGGAGTTATTAATAGCTTTTTGATAGTTAAATATCAAATCAAATAGTAGAATTCTTCATTTAGTAAGTATGGACATAGTTCAAATTGAAAAGATGCATGTTAATTTGAAGAATAGGATTCCTTGCTTCTTGACTTTTTAGCAACTTGTTAGTTAATTTCCTTGAACCACATATGTTTGAATAGAGTAAGGATTCAACAACCTTGTGAGGGATTTGAGCTTTATAGATTGCACTACAATCTCTTTTCATTCTTGAGTGAAATTTTGTCTTTTATGATTGTATGCTTCTAGAACTTGCTTTATACCTTGTCAAGATTACATGTAATGCACACATGTATGGAACATGATGGAGGTTTAGGACTAAGCTTGAGCCAAATTGACCAACCCTTGCAAAACCAATGTAGATAACCCCTTGAGCTTAATTTGATTTTTGCCGCCCACTTTGTTGATACACCTCATTTCCTTTAAAGAACGTTAAAACTTAAAAGAAAAAAACAAGTTTTATCACCTTGTCTCTTCGACTCAGTGAATTTTTGACTTGTACTACATTTGTGTTCTTTATAAAAGAGTAACAACAAGTCTAAGTGTGGGGGAATCTTCTTCCCTTGGTTTGGTCATTTGAAAGAAAACTTGTATGAGTTAGATGTCCAAATTGTTAACAGACAAGAAATGTGCCTAAAAAGAATCAAAAACCTTTAGGAAAGGCACAATAAAAGAAATTGACGTCTCTTTGGTTCAATTAGAAGAAAAGTGAAAAGAAATGAGTGAAGTGAATGGATCAAAAGAGTTAGATTTTTATCAGTGAAGCTTACCTATTATTTTGAGTTGTTGGTGTTTCACTAATTTTGAAGAGACTCTCTTTTGAACCCCTTTGCCCTTTCCTTTCCTCACTTACTTGACCAAGACATCATTACAACCTCAATTTTACTTCTTCGTCATCTTTTCATCCATGATATGCATAATGAAGTAGTGGAGATGAGGTAGGCTAGCAAGCTTATGGTAAGTAGATTTTCATAAAAAGACTCTCGAGTGCACCAAAGAAACACTTGAGTGAATGAGAGACTTCTTTGGATAAATTATCCCATTCAAACATGTTTGGTTGAGGGAGCTTACTTGCATTGTTGCTTAATCGTCTTAGTTAGCTTGGTTCTCGTTCTTTCAGTTGTTGTGCTTTCTTTCACTTTGAACTATATTTCTACTTACTACATGAGATTACTCTAGCAAGTGATTTGAAATTTAACTATGCCTCTTTTTGTGGTCTATAAGTTCATGTTTCATTTTATATTTCCCCTCTTACCCTAGCCTTACTCGAGGGTAAGTAAGGTTCAAGTGTGGGGGAATTTCTTAAGCTCCATTCTATCCTCTAAAATGTGCATTAAGGTTTATCATTCTTTGCTCTTCAATACCTTAAAATGTTAAATTTAATTCAATTTTGCTTTGTAGGTAAAATTGGGAGAGTATAGGAGAATTGAAGTTAAAAAGGACCCGCAATTGGAATTAGGCTAACCAAAGATCGACCAAGCAGATCTGTCGATGTCCAGAAGTCTACTCGTGGATAGATGGGTCGAGCAAAGATGGTAAAATACTCCACACAATCATCCGTTGATGTCTAACCTCATATCCGTCGATGCACAGAAGTTTCTGACATGAAGCTTGCAAGGATATCAGCATAGACGTCGACGTCTAATCTCATGCCTGTCGACGGATCCATTGGGAAAACATTTAGACTGAAGAAAACAAGCAGAGCCGTCGACGTCTAAGCACTCACCTGTCGACGGCCCACTTGTTTTCGGGGCATCTTTGACCACTTCAGTACCTGGATTTTAAGGTTGCTTTCATAAGGAACAAATCCGACAGAGTTGTTAGAATAGGAGAGCAAGGACTGCAACCATTTGTTCTAGCTCTTATCTCTCTTCCTTGCTTTTCTAACTTTTTGTATATTTTATTAGCCAAGCTTTCTTGTCATTTTAGAAAGAGAAAGCTCCTGGGAAAGGAAGAGAGGGTTTTCAGCTATTTGGGTAGAGAAGAAAGCTAACTTTCGTTCTTTCTTTTGGGATGGAAATTTTCAGAGCTTTTGCTCAGTTTCATTTTCGTTTTTCCTTTCATCATGTGTAGCTGAATACTTATTTCTCCAATCTATTAATAGAATTTCATTCCTTGAATTGCTATTGTGAGGCTCTTGTGTTTATTGGATTCTTTGTTTGTTAATTGTTCTTTAACTTCCCACTCTAAAAAGATGATGATTTTGATTGTTATCTTATCTTCTGTTTTGGTTGATTGATTAGTTGCAAATAATTGATTAGGTAATCCACTTGTTGCTAATCTTTGAGCATGATATCTTTGATGGGATTAAGTTCTTGGAACTAGGTAGCATTGGGTATTCTGAAAATATCCAAAGGAGTTGGAAAATGCAACTTGAATGATAAATGCTAGGTTTATTGTTAGTTGTAGTTAACTTATGTCTTTCTATTGCTTAAGGCTTTTCTATGCTTGAATGTATATTGCTAGGATGTATGTTAGCAATAGAAAAAGAGATTAATGATTGAACTTAATTGATTGTTAATCTGCTCTTAAGGAAAGATTCAATGAGTTTGAAGCTGGTTTTGAGCTCATTTGGTTAGCCAATTGATAGAAAGAATGATGTTTGATGAGTCTAGGATCAATAGTTAAATCAAGGGATTAATTCTTTAATAGATTGGAGGCTTGCATTCATTTGTTCAGTCCTTATTTTCTATTGTTTAGTCCTTCAATAATTAGTTTAGTCAACCATCTATAAAACCTCCTCCTTTATATTGTTTAAAAATTATTGATGATTCTTGTAAGCTTAGTGAAATCCAATAAGCTTCCTTGAGGGATTCGACCCTTACTTGCCATTTTACATCTAGGATTAGTAAGGTTATTTTGTTGCCTTGTGACAAGGAACGACTGGCTACTAATATACTGAAAGCACGACCCATCAGTTATCTTATGCCTCACTGCACCGAGGGCTATCTCTTTTCTTTTTAAAACATTTTCTCTTTTCTTTTCTCTAGTTCCTTTGGTGGTGCCATTCCCTGTGAGTTATCCCCTATGCCTCTCCTAGGGTCTGGTGAGTTATCCCCCGCGCCTCTCCTTGGGTCTCCACTCACCGTGCCCCTCAATAGGCGGTCTACGGCTACATCTCATGCATGCCTCTCAGACTTGGTCCATGCTCCCCTATATCGGAGCCTTGAGGAACCCACTTAGTCGCTCTTCTCGCATCCCATCCATATCATATATCATATATATATATATGTATAAAACATATACGTTTAAAACATATAAACACACACACATAAGTATTTATATTTTCTTTCAAAACCATCCCACTCTCTACGAGTGTATATCACCATGCAAATGTGTGTGTGTGTGGATTTCCCATATCGCAAAACCTTTGAAATTCATTTATGTTTTTAAAGCCTTTTTAAAACCTTTGTGCCCAGTGGCTAAGCAAAGAAATCTAAGCCATTCACAGTGTTGGGAGGTTCGTATACTCCCAAGCATTCCACATAGCTTAAGCTCCGGAGCATCACCGCACTCGATCATCCGGAGCTCTAGTACACAGAAAAGCATGTTAGCATTCATAAATAACTATGAATACACCTATGATGCTCTAGCATGACCTAAGAGAGTGTTTGGATGTGTTTCGGGGCTTAGAAAAGTGTCCAGGAGGTTCCGGGGTCAAAATCTTACAATGACAAAAATTTACCAAAATGCCCCTTGGGCCCTTTTATTTTCGAGCCCCTCGGTCTGCCGTTTGACCTGAAATTCGAGATGGACGTTCCTCACACCTCCCACGATGCGTTTACCAAAGAAGAAATGAGAATCACAAGCTCAAAGTTCCTAGATCTCAAATCTAAACTAAAATCTAGCTAAAAAGTTAAACTAACTTTGAGCTTGGATCTTTCCTAGATCGATGTATGGAAATACGTGAAAACCTAATAAAATGTAGATTAAGGCAAGTAGAATAACATAACAAGATCTCGCCTTGATCCTTCGATCGGATTCTCCAGATCGGCCAAAAGTCCAAAATTGCTCCCAGAGAGCAAATGAAAGGAAAGGAAGAGAGGGAGAAGAAAAAAGAGAGGGGGAGAGCTTATCTCCCCCTATTTTTAGATAAACTTGACACCGGGTCTACTGGAACCCCGGGCCAGACTTTTTCCCCTCTTTGTAACCTCTCACAATTTCGATCCTTGGCCTAATCCACCGACCAATTCACTAATGGACATCCAATCCATTGGCTATGGACTTAAAGAAGTCCAATTTATGTTTCCATGCATGGTCACTTGTCTCATCTTCCAAGTACGTCTTATCTTAAGCTTAACTTCTCTTCTTAACTAGACACATCTGGACTGACGTATTGTTGAGTTAATATGCCGTTTCACACTATTCCGTTTGTACGGAAAAGTCCGATTAGGTCCGAGTGTGTCAGAGTTGAGTAACCAATATTTGACCATGTCATTACAACATGCCCAAAGTGGGTATTGAGATGAAGAAGATTTTGGCTGACGTAAGGTACCACTCACAAATCCCTATTTGTTTTTGACACTTAGAGCTGTCATCATAGCTTAATTCCTAGAGGAATAATCTTCTCCTATAAGAATGGTTGAAACAAGTGGTGTGCTAGGATTGTTAGAACGATGAATAAAAAATGAATTGGAATGATCCAGACTGATAAGTTGGAATAATGAGTATTAGAAGTGTTTGTTCAGGATGATGGTGTATTGTCTGACATTTTGGAATTTGATTGAAAAGACTTCCAATAGAAATTGAGAAAAAGAAATGAACTGATTTAAACCTACTCGGATACCATGACAAGTTTGAGAAGGAAACGTTGTCCGTTCTTATTCATTTGGTATGAATATATACATGTATAAAGCATTGAACTATACAAAAGAATTGAGAGCAAATGAAGGGAAAAATTACATGGATTATATACAACGGTCAATAATGTAATGGTAACAAATCTAAGGAGTTAATGGCCTTGATTCTTCTTCTGACTTTTCCATTGTCTAACAGTTATTTATCTTAGTTTACTAGCGGATACTATGGGGATTCAGTACTCTAGACCTATATTATAGGGACTCAGTCCCAGACCTCTTTACCCATCACCACGGGAACTTTTGTAGGGAGTTAATTCCTTTTTGTCTTTTTATTACTTCACTGAAGTCTTTTTCTACCCAAAAAAAGGAAGATTTATTTTAGTATTAAAAATAACACAGTTTGCAATTCAATTGAATAATATATTTTTAATTTTTATATCTCATAAAAAGATTAAGTAATATATTTTTACTTTGAATTGATAATTAATTATATATGGTAAAATATCAATGATCAATAAGATTTTGTCACATTCTTTGATGATTAATGTTATTATAAAATTTGATTAATAATTTTTTTTTCTTCAAGAATATTATACCATTTGTTAATTGTTATTCTTATTTGGGTCCTCTTTTTTTAAAACAAAAAAACATTTTTCTAAAACAAAAGTTAAATGTTTAAAATTTATAAAAAATTAATATTAAAATCCCCTACTCCTTTAAAAATTAATATTAATTAATATTTATATATGCATTTCTTAAAAGTTAATTATAAATAATTTTTTAAATATCAATTAATATTTCTCATTGATCCTCCCCTTTTTCAATTAAAAAATTAATATTTAAAATTTTTAAATAAAAATTATTAATATTGAAAATTTTTCAAAAAACCCGAGACGAAGCCTGGGTTCGACTAATAATTACTAATTGAAGCTATGTCTTTTCTAAAAAGAAGCTATGTTCCTTCCACTGAATGTAGTTATGAGTTATCTTATGACTTATGATGGAGGACAAGTTTTGTAACTTATGTTTCTCATTTGGGATTTGTCTCTCTATGAATAATTGGTCTTGCATTTGAGGTAAAAGAGGCTGATAAATTTCTTAGGCAGAACATGCTTTTATGGGATGAATCCAAACATCTGTTACCCCATTGATTAAAGCTAACCTGATTTTTTCCAAAAGTTGATAAGTGGCTGTCACCACGAATTAAATCTATCATGGGTCAATGTTTAATAATTAAATCTCCTAAATCCCAATGATTTCAACTTTTTGTTTGTTCATGGGAAAGAGTTAGTGTATGTAACAAGGGTTAATTACATGCGTTTAGAATCTTGATTCTTGACATAAGTGTAGCCTTGGATAAACTGTTAGAATTTCTTTATTTTTAATTTGGTGAAAGCCATCACTAACCAAACATTCATGTCAAATCATCAAGAAAATAGATCTGATACGGAAGCGTACCTGGATCCATGAGAAAACCTTAAATTTGAGACTTGTGGTTATTGTCTTCCAAGTTAATACGTCGTCTTTACTAAAAAAAGAATTCGATTTCTACCATTATTATGATATTACATATTCCAATCCGATTGAATACAAGAAAAATGAAATGAATTCCTGGAAGAGTCGTAACTTTTCTTATTAATGGGATGTTAGAAAAGAAGAACTTGTACTTATAACTTGGGGATCATAACCCTAATTTATATCTTTAACCTAATCTCTATTTTAGCCCATCATAAAAATAGAAATTAGGCCTTTGGATCTCTACACATTAAAGCCCATATTCTTTTAGATGTCTAGCTCAAAACTTTAAACCTTATTGATCACTTTAATTGGGCTTAACCTTATGATAGCCCATAATATATAATTAATATAAACATATGAGCCCACACGTTGGATCAAATCCAACAATCTCCCACTTGAGCCATATATGTATAACTCCTTTAATTATGTATTATGCCAAAACCTTATGAGCTCAAATTTTGCTATCATTACCAAAGACATCTTAAATCAATATGGTTCGTTAATCATGTCAACATAGGATTAAAGCGGTTTTCATTATACACATATCATAACAAAACCCATCAATAGTCACATATGTTAATATAATTGAACAACATAGACCAAGCATGGATGCGTATCATGGGAAGTTACATGTAATGTGATCTTAACATGCCTACTTCCAACTGTTCCAACCTTATTCCTTAGTGAGATCAAGCAAATAAAGAGTTCAAACAAAATAACTAAAAACCATAAAATGTGTCTATACCTGAAAATTAACCAAAATAACAAACTCCCACTAAAATGACATGTCCTTAAAACATACAACACCCACATGAGGATATGCTTATGAAAGACCTTGGGTGGTAATCCCTTAGTTAGCGGATCCGCAAACATGGAGTTTGTCCCAATATGTTCAATAAACACCTAACCATTTGGAACTTTTTCTTTAACAACCAAGAACTTGAGGTCTGTATGTTTTGACTTCGCTGAGCTCCTGTTCTTGTTGGAATATGGAACTGCTGACTTATTGTCACAAAATATCTTTAGTGGTCTTTCAATACCATCCAAACTTCACAACCTAGTGACAGAATTTCGCAGCCATATCCCATGACTAGATGCCTCATGACATGCTATAAATTCTGCTGCCATGGTAGAAGAAGCTATGAGTGTTTGCTTAGCATTCTTCCAGGCGATAGCTATTCCAGCCAGCATATAAATATAGCCTGATGTAGATCTCTGATTGTCTTGGCATCCATCAAAATCAGAATCTAAATACCCAATGATATCCAATTGATCTGATTTCCTGTATGAGAGCATGTAGTCCTTTGTTCTCTCCCAATTACCATATAACCTGTTTGGCTACTTAAGTAACTGCCCAGCATTCCAACTATGTATGCAATATCTAGACGCGTACACACTTGAACATACATTAGACTCCCTACTACTAATGCATAAGGAATCTTTTGCATTTCTTTAGTTTCAAACTCATTCTTGGGCCATTGGTTGAGACTAAACTTGTCTCCTTTAACAACAGTGGTGTCACCTGGTTTACAATCCTACATGCCAAATCTCTTTAGAACTTTTTAAATATAGCTCTTTTGTGAGAACCCAAGTATACCCTAAGAGCGACCTTGCTGTATTTGTATGCCTAATACAAAAGAGGCATCACCAAGATCTTTCATTTCAAATTTCTTTGTCAGAAAGCTCTTGGCCTCGTGCAATAAACCTATATCATTGCTAGCAAGCAATATGTCATCAGCATATAAAACCAGAAAAATATACTTGCTCCCACTGAAGTTATGGTATATACGATCATTAACTTTGTTCATCTCAAACCCAAATGAGACAAAAACTTGATGAATTTGTAGTGCCATTGACAGGAAGCTTGCTTCAGCCATAAATAGATTTCTTTAATTTGCAACCATTTGCTTTGCATCTCTGGACACAAAGTTTTCTGGTTGCACCATATAAATCGTCTCATCAATGTCGCCATTGAGAAACGGTGTCTTAATATCCATCTGATGTAACTCAAGATCAAAATGTGCCACTAATGCCATTATTATCCTAAAAGAGTCTTTTCGAAAAAATTGGAGAAAAAGTCTCTTTATAGTCAATGCCTTCTTTCTGTGTGAAGCCTTTTACGACAAGACGAGCCTTGTACATTTCTATATTACTTCTCGAATCCCTTTTGGTTTTAAATATCCACTTCCAACCAATTGGTTTCACACCTTCAGGTAATGGTACAAGTTCCCAAACGTTATTGTCCTTCATAGACTTCATCTCTTCATTCATGACATCGATCCACTATTGAGAGTTAGAACTTTCAATGGCTTGACAGAACTTGATTAGGTCATCTTCCATCACACCAATGTCAACCTCATGTTATTGAAGAAATACAATATAATCATCCGAAATTGCATTTCTCCCCTCCCTAGTGGATCTCTTTAATGGCATAGGCTCTTGATCTTGTAGAGTTTGTTCTTCTGGAACAAGTTGTTGAACTTGAACAAGAGGTTCAATAACATTGTCTTGATCTGGAATTGCTTTTTAAACAATATCATGAATTGAAGCTTGACCCTGATCATTGTCAAAAGCAATTAGAGGAATTTCAACACATTCCTCTTCAAAGACAAAGTCCTTAATCCTTCCCCCCCCCCCCCCCCCCCAAAAAAAAAAAAACTCAACGTCCTCAAAGAATTGGGCATTTGCTGTCTCAAACCTTGACTTAATAGTAGGATCATAAAACTTGTAACCCCTAGACCTTTTAGAATATCCAACAAAATAGCAACTAATTATTTTAGAATCCATTTTCTTTTCATTTTGCCAGTATAAAATGACAAATACTTGGAATCATAAATACCTGTGCTGGATCTTAGTCTTAGGCCGTTAGTTATTTGGATCACTTTGCTTGAAGGATTGGGTTGGCAGTCACCTTGGATCATTGTTTTGGACTATTTCTTTGTTGGCCTGATGGGTTGTGACATCTTTGTTGACCTTTGGATTATTAGATCTAATTTTTTTTTTCGGCTTGCTCTATAGTCATGGTCTAGATTGTTGGTGCTTTCATGTTTCATATTATCATGTGCTTTAGTTTTGGGCCATCAAGCCACATATTTTGTTCTTGGATTCAATTGTAAGTTGGAATGCTATGTCTGTTGTGATTTGCGGGTTGATACATATAAGCATGAATTTGGTTTGCAAATTATATGTCTAGTGCATGTTCATGGATTTTGGACGGGACTAATTTAAAGCATGCCTAATAATTAATGGAAACTGAAATAAAAGGGAACAAAGCAACGAAAGGACTAAGTAACAAAAAGAAGATTTCACAGCGTTGGCTCAGTTTTGCTTCATGTAGTTCAATTTTAGAATAATACATATTTTGCTTATGTCAATTGGTATGTTTCATTTTGATATGAACATGCGTATTTAATATTTCATGTCATTTTAGTATATTAGGTGCATTTAATATTTATGTCATTTTAGTATTTTAAGTCCATTTTTAATATTTGATGCCATGTTAGCATTTTAGGTCATTTAGTATTTATGACATCTTAGCATTTTTTTTAGGTCCTTTAATATTTATGCCATTTTAGTATTTTAGGTTATTTAATATTTATGCCATTTTAGTATTTAAGGTCATTTAATATTTATGCCATTTTAACGTTTTTTAGGTCATTTAATATTTATGTTATTTAGTAATTTAGGTCATTTTAGTATTCTTATGGTCATTTTAATATTCTTATGTCATTTATTAATTTAGGTCATTTTACATATTTTTATGTCATTTAGAATTATAGGTCATTTCAATATTTTTATGCCATTTAGTAATTTAGATCATTTTACATCTTTTCATGTCATTTAGAAGTTTAGGTTATTGTAGTATTTTTAATTTAGATCATTTTAGATCTTTTTATGTCATTTAGAAATTTAGATCATTTTTATATTTTTATGTCAATTAGTAATTTAGGTTATTTTGCATATTTTATGTCATTTAAATTTTTAGGCCCATTAACATTTTAAGTTGGGCCCATTTCATCTAGTTTATATCATTTAGTAAATTAGGCCCATTAGCATTTTGAGTTGGGCCCATTTCATTTAGTTTATGTCATTTAGTAAAATAGCCCCATTTGTATTTTAGCTATGCCCATTACATGAATTTATGTTATTTAGTAGGTCAGATTCATTTGCATTTTACCATGTCATTTAGAAATTAGGGTCAATGCATTATTATTTATTTGTTTAATATGTATTCATCATATTTCTTGTGCTAACCTATGCTCTTGTTTGATAATTGTGCCCTACCATTTCATGTATTTAGTAATTAGAACATCGTTTTCATAAAACTCATGTGCATGGGAACTCGGAGAGAGTCTCGGAAGGACAAAGTACTCAAAAGTTTACTAAGATAGAAATTTCTCTATGTTTCTCGCCAAAAGGATGGTGGAGATTTTGAGAAATTTGTATCCCTTCAAAAATAAAAAAATGAATTTTCTTCATTTGATTTCTTCAAAATCACATGCATATCATGTTTACTTTTTCATCAAATACAAAGTTTTCTTTAATTAATGTCAATTTTCAAAAACACAAAAAAATGTTTTCTTTCAAAATCCACCTTATCAGCAAAACGAATTTCAATTTCGACATAATTTTAAAAATTTAAAAATGGCTTTTTAGGAAATTCTCAAACTTAATCAATAGTTGTGGTTTTCTTACAAAATTAAATTTGATTAATTTCTTTAATCCAAGTTTTAAAAATGAGATCCAAAAAATAAAAGGAATTTAATTACTCCGACATTATTTTCAAAAATTAAAAAATATTTTTGAAGGATTTCAATTTGACCCTTTCATTGAAATTTTACTAATTAAACTTAAGTTGTTTCTCAAATCTTGCTTTTAATCAAAAATTTGTTATCAATAAAAGGGATTTAATAATTCCAACATTAATTTCAAAAAACTAAATTTTTTTTGAAAGATTTCAATTTAATCCTTAACGATTGAAGTCTTTCCAAATCCAATCCAATTTTTTTCAAAACTCTAATTTTTCTTCAAATTAAAACTGGTCATTTTAACAAATTACTCATTTCAACATTTGATTTTCAAATTCTATTTTTTTGGAAGTTCTCAATTTTTTTGTTCAACATTGAGACCTTTCTAATTAAAACTCACCTCGGATGTCAATTTAAATCTATCTTCAAGAGGAAAAATTAACCCATAACAAAAGAAATATTACTTCGAGATTTGAAGTTTCAATTTCTAAATTATTCTTTTCTTTTTTTGAAAGCATTTTATCATTAACTGACACACCCAGACCTAATTCAACTTTTCGTACAAACGGAATAGTGTAAGACGGTGTATTAATTCAACAATATGTCGGTCCGGTTGTGTCTAATTAAGAAGAGAAGTTAAGCTTAAGATAAGACAGAATTGGAAGATGAGATAAGTAATCATGCATGGAAGCATTAATTTGAATTATTTAAGTCCATAGCCAATGGATTGGATATCCATTGGTGAATTAGCTGGTGGATCAGGCCAAGTATCAAGATTATGAGAGGTGGAAAAGAGGGAATAATGTCTGTCCCGGGATTCGAGTAGGCCTGATGTCGGGCTTACCTATAAATAGGGGGAGTTAAGCTCTCCCCCTCTCATTTCTCTTCTCCCTCATTTCCTCTCCTCTCATTTGCTCTCTCGGAGCAATTTTGGACTTTTGGCTGATCCGGACGATCCAACCTAAGGATCAAGGTGAGTTTCTAATTTGTTCTTCTACTCACCTTAATCTACATTCTATTAAGTTTTCACGCATTTCCATGCATCGGTCTAGGAAAGATCCAAGCTCAAATTTAGTTTAGCTTTTTAGTTAAATTTTAGCTTAGATTTGAGATCTAGGAACTTTGAGCTTGTGATTCTCATTTTTACTTCGGTAAACACGTCGTGGGAAGTGTGAGGAATGTCCGTCTCGATTTTCAGGTTGAACGACGGGGTTAGGGGCTTGAAAACCTAGGAGAAGCCTCGGTTCCCGAGGCTTACAGATGGCTCCCACGCGGGAGTAACTTTTCTGGCCAGGTCCCGCGCTGGACTTGTCCAGTCCCACGAGGGAGTTGCCTTAACCCTAGGGGCAAATCGTAATTTTACCCCTAATGCCCGATTTTAAGCCCGAAACATCCCGGACACCTTTCTATGCCCTGAATTACTTCCAAACACCCTCTTAGGTCATGCTAGAGCCTCATAAGTGCATTCATAGTTTGATTATGAATGCTAACACGTACTTCGGTGTATTAGGGTTCTAGATGATCGAATGCGGCGATGCTCCGAAGACTTCTTTATGTTAATCATTTGGCGTACACGAACCTCCCAACACTGTGAGTGGCTTAGATTTCATTGCTTCGCCACTAGGGCAAACATTATTAAAATATAAAACGATTTTCAAAAGTTTTAGGACACGAAGAAATCCACCACCACACACACAATGTTTTGGTGATATACCCACATAGAAAGTGGGATGTTTTAAAAGGAAATATAAGGATTTATGTATGTGTGTTTATGTTTATGTTTATGCATTTTGAATATATATGTTTTATACATATATATATATGATATGTGATGCGAATAGGACGCGAGATGAGCGATTGGGAGGGTTCCTCAGTGCTCCAATTTGAGGGAGAGTGGACCGAGTGAGAGGCATGCATGTACGCAGCCGTGGACCGTCTATCGAGGGGCACGGTGAGCGTAGACCTTTGCAGAGGAACGTAGGGAAGCTCGCCAAGGCTTGATATAGATGTGTTCCACCACAGCGTGTGGCACCACTGAGGGAACAGGCTAGAGAAAGGGAAATGTTTTAGAAAGAAAAGAGATAGCCCTCTATGCTGTGAGGCATACGACCGGCGGGTCGAGCCTTCAGTATGTTAGAGGCCAGCCCATTTATTTATATATTTATTTATTTGAATGATTTTAAAGCAAGTTCTCATTTAGAGAATTTGAAAAGAGATTTTGAAAAAGAAAATATTTATTTTATTATTATGTTTTGGATTTTCTCTATTTCCCTAACCCCTGATGGAGATTCATTGAACCTCTGTCAGTCACCCGTATCCAATGTGGATAGATGCAAATCTGCGTACAAGGATAGTAGATAGACCAGAGGCTCGCTAGGAGGCATCAGTGGTTTAGGAGTAGTTGTTTAAGCTACGTAGGCATTCTTTTAAATTAGTCCACTGGTGTATTACTTTTAAAAGTTAATTATTTTATTATATGATTTCCAATAGAATTTTAGTACTGTTTTGCAGCGATGATAACCATTTCTATGCCTTGTGGTGCTTCAGGTGAGTGACTGGCCAGCACGTACTTCGCGGTAGCACGATAGTTGCCATTTGGCCGATGCTCCAGGTTGGGGCGTGACAATTTGATTGTTATAAGAGCATTTAAAAGATTCTAATCATTTTTAAAAGCTACAAAGTATTTTCAAAATATTTTCAAACGTTTTCGAAACTAGAGGATTACTTAGGTTAAAACTCTAGAGTTAGAGTACGTGGTTACTTGAACACGTCACGAATATCTAAATCTAATCTTAGAATACCTTCTTTAGTAGCAAGCCACCATATAGAGTTATCGAGTGTGGTCTTTAGGTGAGATAACAACACGACTGCCCTTTTCGCTAGATTCGTGAAAGCAATGTGAGCTTTCAAGGAAACTTCCCAAAACCAATTCTTCAGCTTCTAAGTTTTTTCTACTTAATAGCTAAACCAAACAAGGGATTTACTATCCCCCAAGGGACTTACACCCTTGAGATGGCGAGATAGGTGATATCTCATCCAACCCTCCAAGATAGCCTAATCAGAGGCTTACTACTGAAGAAAACTGGTTCGATGTCCAGCTTTCAAGATAGTGGACATTAAAACTCGCTAGTAAAGAAGTGAGTTTGACTTTTAAACCTAAACCATATGCGTTTCCCCCATTCTTTACACCAGTAATGTGTAAGATTTGGGGGGAAGTGACACGATTAAAGTGAGGCAAAGAGACAAGATGGACCTGATGTGCATGAAGACTAACTCCACTTCTCTTGCTCTCTACACCATTAGTGTGTAGATGATGAGATAAAGCTAGGTTAGGATGAAAGGAGTCGACGGATATGAGATCACAGAGGATGAGGTTGACCAAAACCTCAGAACGTGAGATAAAGCATCCGAGCAAAGGGATGAAGGATCGAGGAGGACCTCACAAAGTAACAAATGGAAGGATGAAAAAGTGAATCCAAGGAAGAGCTAACCAAGTGTAGAGGTCGAGGAAGGACTTGGATGACGCAAATCAACTCCTCTCACTCCCTGCACTAATCATGTGTAGACATTGAAAGGAAGTTCAGCGAGGAAAGGTGATTGGAAGGCGAAGTGAAGAGATCGTTGAAGAGCCCACATGGGAGTAGCAAAACCCTTGGTAGCTAGGGTTCGGGAGTGCTACAGCGCACTGGCACTCGAATGCCTGGGTGTTGGGGTAGTGTATGAGGTGGTTGGGCTCAACCCAACACCGTGGCAAGTCTAGAGGGATAAGCCCACAGATTGCCTAGATAACGCTTCTGGGAGTGGGCAGGAGGTGAGAGAGGCTACAAAGAAAGCTAGCCGACTTCCTCATTCTTACACCATTTGTGAACAAGTGGTGAAAGAAAGGGGGTATAGGTGGACGGAAGAGAGTCCACATGGAGTAAATTGAGGGGAGGCATCCAAGGAAATTGGAAGAGATCGAGTGAGCCCAAGATCACAATAGTGAGGTAAGGGAGAGTCACTCAAGGATGTGGCAAGGATTGATAAGAGAAAACCCTAAAGGACTCGAGAATGGTAAAAAGGACAATAAGGAAAAAGGAACAAGAGAGAAGCCATTCTTGGGAAACTATGAGGAGAAATAAGGCAAAGATAACAAGACGAAAAATGAGGAATGGAAAGAGACCTCATATCCGTATGATGGATGCATATTAGACCCCACACTGTACATTTAGCCTTGGATCCCAATGCTAAGGGAAACAAAGGAGCAGAATGAGGAAAGAATGAAAGAGATCACATCCATATGGTCAGCGAGTAGTACGTCCGTTACTACTTGCCTGACCATTGGATACTAATGTTAAGAGAGGATATTAGAAAAAGAAGAGAAAGGAAGTGAATATGGAGGAAATGGAATAAGGAGAAAGATAAGCTACAAATCTCCACACTCAAGGGGTTAGTAAGTAACACTACAAGGAGAACGCACATTACCGACGGATTTTTCTGTCGGTAACAATGGGTATTTTGTTTGTAAAAATAGCGCCCGACAGAATTTCGGTCGGGAATAAACTGTCGCTAAATATCAAGTCGGTAATGTGTTCTCTGTCGGTAACAATAAATTCTGTCGGTATTTTTTTTACACTACCAACAAAAAAAATCTGTCGGTAAGTAATATATTTCTGTCGGTCTTTAATTTTCGAAATATGTAAATTAAAATGTTATTGTCGGTAATTTCCATCGTTATAAAGCATAACTCCGTAGGTAATTGTGTCGGAAGATATGTTTTGAATCTGATATAGTAATAAGAATTTCGTCGGTTAAGGGAATATTTCGTCGGTTATGTACATGTATGTTCTGTCATTGATAGATCAATGTTTTTATATTTCTATTGGTAATATATCATTTTCTGTCGGTACAATAATAAAATTTCTGTTGGTAATTACTTTGACTATTACTTAATTCCATTAATTTTATACATTTAACCTGTGTGATCCCGGATAATACGTAACCATAATCAACAATGCCTTGAACCATCATAAAACAATAAAATCATATTAAAGTTTCAAATTTATAAACCAACAATCTATTATGAAATCCTACAACTTAATTATTCAAATGTAGCATCCTCAATTTATTTGGAAATGTAACATGAAATCCTACAACTAATATATAGATGTTCGATGGTAGCACAACTCAACCATGAGAAAATCGAAATCTAAAAGTCCAGTTATTCAACTAACATAACACAATTTCAAATCAAATGTACTCCATAATAGAAAGACTAAACTGGGGGCATATATATAGATTTACCAAGATAATGCAAGTAGCCATCATTGCCTCGTATGCACTGTCTCTTTGTACACTGGACTCAGTGCCTTCTACGCCAGCTTCCCTTGGAGTAGTTCCTGGCTGGCTTGGTTGAGAAAATAATGATGGATGACCACGTTCCACCAACTCCAAGATTTTGTCCAGCTTACTTTGCAATCCTACTTGACCCTCTTGAATTCCGAACACTCAACTCTCTAAATTCTCAACTTTCTCTGCCAGTTGGGATTGCGACACAGTTTCGTTTCTTGCATAAGGCTGATAGGTGGAAGGTCCACAAGCTGAATCAGAAGTGGTAGGACCAGTAGTCGATGCATTAAACAATTACCTTGAGTCTACCCTACTCCCAAACCCATAAACACCTGTACGAGTAGTCTCCAATCCTTCAATTGCAGTAGACCAGGACTGACCATCAAAACTTGGGTGGGAGGATGCGTCATCACCATACTTCTCAACCATTGCAGATTCATACTTATCCTAAAACATATTTAAAGGCAAATATTATCATTTATAATTAAAAGATTATAAAAACAAATAATAGAAGGAAAATTATTTAAATTAACTCTGCAGCAATGAGACTCTTTTCCTGTTGAGAGATTTCTAAGGGAATCAAACCTCAATTGAATTGCAATAAAAAAGTATAAATTATTCAAATTTACGTACGCTAACAATTCTGGACTTGTTGTCCACAAATTCACCCTCTCCACCTTTGCGCTTGTGGGTGACCTTCAAAATTTCAGAATATCCTACCTCTCAACCCAACTTCTGAGCCTGTATTCATTTTTGATAATAATGAATTAATGAAATATCATTAATTAGTACATCAGAAACTAAAAGGTCTATGCAAGCTAGAGCCATCACAAGTTTAAAAGCCCTTTAAACAATAAACCAAAAAGAAACAAGTAAACCAGCACAATCACAAAACCAAGAAAAACTCACTAGCACAGCCACAATAACAAAAAGAACTCAGCAGCATAGCCACAAAAACAAAAAGAACTAACCAGCATAGTCAGAACCAACAAAAAGAACTCACCAACATAGTTAGAAAACCACAAAGAACTCAGCATTACCTTAAAACAAAAGGAACTAAGTAGCCACCCATAAGGTAAAGCGCAATGAGAAAAAATGACAACAACAGGCAACAACCACAAGGAAGACAGAAACAGAACATAGAACCCCACACACATCCAAAGAACACTAATTAACAAGTTCTTAAAAAATAGAAAATTACTTACCAAAGTCTATAAGGAGGGTAATCCATAATCTAGAAAGTTCTTTATGTTTTGATGAAAGATTTGACTAATGCTTTCAAATATTATATATGTGGGAGATTAAAATAAAATTTGTATCATTCTAAGATAACAATGGCTTCGTTTTAAGAGTACAATATCTGAACAATAACTAAGAAGGGCTTCAATCAACATGCTAAAAATATCTCATATATGTTTTTAATATACTAACCAGAGCATTTATTCAAAAATAAGTTAAACACACATTTAAATCAATAAAGTGACCATCAGTTTGCCCAAATAAGAACAGTATCACATTTCACTTTTACAATTTTTTCTTATTTCAACATGCGAACCAGTTCATACTTTTCAAAATAATTAAACTCACATTTAAGCTTAGTCATATATCAAAGGGTTCATGCTATTACTACCATAAGATATTGTTAAGAAAGAATTCATATTGTTAACAAAGAATTCATACCAGCTTTATACCATGAACAGCAAAAGGTCGTGAGCCACCTGTGTGCTTTGTAATGCTTCCCTCTTTTTCTGTTAAGCAATTTGCCTTTGCTTTTTTGGATTTTGCCTGCCATGCATCTGTACCCCATTCATTATCAATGAGGGCATCCCAAACATCTTAGTGATCCACTCCCTTTCCATTTATTTGCATCCTCTAATGTCAATAACATTAGCCTCTTTCATTGCCTTGATCCTCTCATCAGCTAGCATGTCCCTTAATCGCATTTTACCAGTCTTTTCAAATACATTTCTAATCTTATTGTTATGTTCTGGGTTCCATTTACAATACTCCTAATAAAGAAATGCCATTAAAAAATTCAGATTTCAAACAAATAATAAAATCTAAACAAAACTATTAGGAAACACAATTAGTACCTGAAAAGTCTTCCACATCAATTCCTTAACATCAGCAGGAACTTTCCTCCATGTTGGCCATGGACCTTTGAAATGTTTTTTAATAATACAAGTAATTGTTGTTGTGACCCCTTTCTCAACAAAAACACTAACACATAATAAGAGAAATATATTACATAGTAAACTAAATAAATCATTAGAATTACAAATTCAAAGAATAGAAATTCCTTACTCTGCATTTATTGGAGTCAAATGCACCCTATCATTCGGATTAAGAGGGTAAGGTAATCCTACACTTGACCCTCTACTGTTTGACCTTGTAGACCCATCATTTCCATTCATACAAATCCACCAGAAGGGGCAGGAGCAGTAGCAGGGGCAAGGACAGTAGCAGGGGCAGGAGCAGCAGCATGGGTAGGGGCAGTGGTAGTGGCTGGGGCTGGGGCAGAGATAGGCGGCAAATTTATTGGTGCCTCAGAAGAAGGATTGGTTCTCGTTGGTTCATTATTTGTAGGATCCGCAACCACTAAAGAAGGCATCTCAGTAGATGAATGAATCATGGGAGTCGCTGTAGATGGTGTCTCAGTAGTCACTTGAGGGACATCATGACTTGATGAAGCATTTCCTCTCCCTCTACCTCTACCTCTAACTTGCTCCTTGGCGTTTCTAATCATGACTCCAGGTGTAAGACCTATATATAGTCAAATATAAAAACAGGAAATAGTTAGGAATAATTCAAAGAGTAAGAGTTCTATTTTACAAAATTCTAAAAAAAAAAAGATAGATAGTTAGCAATAATTAGTTAAAAATTATTCAAAGAATAATAGAAGAATTCATACAAAATTCTAAACAGAAAAAAGTGAGATAATTGAAAGATAGATGTGATAATAATAATAATAATAATAATAATAATCCTAGAATGACAAGAACATGAACCATGAGAAAATAAAAACAACTGCATAAAATAAAACTAAATATAAGCTGCTACGATCTGTCTCTAATTACTACACAAAATATTAAGATCACTCATAAGAATTTCTAAACAAATAATCAATCATCATCAGAAAAAGCAAACTCATGCTCTTCATGTTGTAATTCATCTTCATTGTCATCATCATCGCTATCATCTTCTTCGTATTCAAGTTCTTCTTCAAATCCCTCATCTTCATCAATATCATCTTCCACAATTATTGAAGGATGCACCTCTTCAAATTCACCATCAACTAGAATTTCAAGGTCATCAAGTTCTTCTGTAGGGGCAACATGTCTTGGAGAAGACATGCCAGCTTCTTGATATACCCCTTCATTAAGATCATTCTCATTTTCTCTTTCTTTTTCAATGGAGCCGAGGTTAATTGTGCTTCTAGCTTTTGTTTTGAACACTGCCCACCAATCTCGTCGATCTCTTAGAGTTGAAGAATAACTACTATAGTAAACTTAGGTAGCTTGAGCAGCCAAAACAAAAGGCTCATTACTTTGAAGGATTAAGCTGTGTTTAATTTCAACAAGGCCATGAGTAGGGTGTACTCTAACTCCTCTTTCCATGTCAAACCAATGACATTTAAAAAGTACAACCCTATTTCCACTGCCAAAATATTCTAACTCAATAATATCTACCAAGATACCATAAAAGTCGCGCTCATAATCATTGTAGCAACTCCCTTTCACAAGCACCCCACTATTCATTGTCTTTTTGGTTTCCCCATAATCCGTTGTATGGAACTTGAAACCATTCACAAAATATCCTTTGTAACATTGTACCCTACGAGCTGGGCCATGAGAAATCTCAATAAGATGATTGTCAATCTCATCTATATGCGTTTGTACCTATAAAAGTGACAGGAAAAAGTCAGGTGGGTTCTCATTATGGTAAAAAATTCAAATTTTCTGCTGTCTTTACACAAACTTACATAATTTCTAAACCATAGTGGAAATCTTGCATTTCTCAGTTTCTCTAATTCACCTTCAGTTATATGAGGTGAATCCCTTTTTACCATTCCATCGAATATACTATCATTAAATATGGACTATTGTTAGTTTAATTATTAGAGAAAAAACCATTAAACATAAAAGTTGTAATGAAACTTACTCAATGTATGGACTGATCTCCATACAATTCATTAGAACGTATAATTCCGCAGCATAATACTCATCATCTTTTAGAAATCGAATTAATGGTTTAGATCCGAGAAATCGCCCAGGATGGGTGAAAATCGATAGACAGTCCATTGATTCCATGTCTCCACCATCATCATTGCGTGGAACCCGATTCAGGTTTGTTTCCACAGTGGGATCAAAATATAGAGAGCAAAAAGATGAGATTTCTTCGATAATATATGCCTCACAAATAGATCCCTCAACACAAGCAAGATTTTTCACTTTCTTCTTAATATGGTGCAAAAACCTAAGAAACATACACAATAAAACAGCTTCAGCAAAAATATCAGAATCTATTAAAAATACTCTAATTGAAACAAATAAATTAAACATTGAAAGACATAGCACCTTTCAAATGGATACATCCAGCGATATTGCACACGTCCACCAACCTTAGCCTCATAAGGGAAGTGTATAGGCAGATGCTCCATGCTGTCAAAGAAACCAGGAGGAAGGATTTTTTCCATTTTGCATATTGTTTCAACAATTCTGCCTTCTAATGCTGCCATATGATCAACATATAATTATGTTGAGCAAATATCTCTAAAAAAATGAGATAATTCAGTTATTGCATCCCAAATTGAATTAGGCACAAGATCTCGAAAGGCGATTGGGAGTAATCGTTGCATGAAAACGTGACAGTCACGACTTTTCATTCCATATAATTGACTTTGAGCTTCATTTATACAATGAGCTATGTTTGAAGCAAAACCATCAGGAAGTCTTAACTTTTTCACCCATGCACAAACACTTTTTTTTTGCTCTTTATTTAAGCAATAAGAGGCTTTAGGCTTCAAAATCCTTCCATTTTGTTCAACCAAATGCAATTGTGGACGTCTACAATACAGCTCTAAGTCCTTTCGTGCTTTAATATTGTCTTTAGTTTTGCCCTTGACATCCATCATCGTGTTAAAAACATTCTTAAAAACATTTCGCTCAATGTGCATTACATCCAAATTGTGACGAATCATATTGCTCTGCCAATATTCTAACTCTTAGAAAATACTCTTCTTCACCCAATGATGGCTTTCTCCATAGCCAGGAATCCTCCCATCTCTAATATTGCTGCCAAATGTGAGATTAGGAAAGGAATTAAGCCTCATCAGAATTTGTTCACCTGATAATCGAGGAATCGGTGAGTCACGTTCCACTCTTGTTCTAAATTTATCTCTCTGCCTCCTAAATGGATGATTTAAATGTAAGAATTGACGATGACAGTCAAAAAAGGAAGGCTTCCTACCATGGCTTAATATGAAAGACTTTGTATGTTCCATGCAATATGGGCAAGATAATCAACCATGAGTGCTCCATCCAGACAATATCCCATAGGCAGGAAAATCATTAATGGTCCATAACAAGGCAGCACGTAAAACAAAATTTTGTTTCCTATATGCATCATATGTCATGCAACCCTCATCCCACAATCTTTTCAAGTCATCTATTAAAGGCCTTAAAAAAACATCAATATTCTGTTTCGGATTTCCAAGAATAACCATACTAAGAAATATATATGGTTTTTTCATACACATCCAAGGTGGTAAGTTATACACACTAAGCATTACTGGCCACACAGAATATGGTTTTGTAGCTGGCCCAAATGGATTAAAACCATCAGCACACAGCCCAAGTCTCACATTTCGAGGTTCCATAGCAAATGACTCATGAGTAAGATTGAAGTGTTGCCAAGCTTCGCCGTCAACAGGGTGTCTAAGAACTCCATCATCATTTCGGTTATATGCATGCCAAGTCATGTGTTCAGATATTTTTGTAGACATATAAAGCCTTTGAAGTCTTGGTATAAGCGGAAAGTAACGCAAAATCTTGAAAGGAATCTTCTTTTGCCTTCTCCTACTAGACCTACATGGCTTATACCGAGGATGACCACATTCTGAACAATATTCTAACTCAACAGTTTCTCTATAAAACAACATGCAATTCTTAGAGCAGGCATGAATTTGGACATAACCAAGTCCAAGTTTTGTCAAATTCTTCTTTATTCTATAAAAATCTTCAGGCAAACATTCATCCATTGGCAACATACTCTTCACTATTTTCAGTAATCGATTAAAACAAGACTCACTCATGTTAAAGTCAGACTTACAATTTAAAAGTTGCGAGACGGCTGATAGCTTTGTATGATTTATGCATCCAGACCATGAAGGTTCATCTGCATCTTGCAATAAAGAATAAAAGCTAGAAGCACTTGGATTTGGACTTTCATTCTCTGCCCTTGATTCACTACCCTGATTAATATTTGAAATCAAAATTCCCTAAGGCAACATCCCTAACCATTCTAGCGTATGAATTTTCAGTTTCTAATTCACACATTGGTTCATCCTCAGCCATGCTCCTTGATGATTGTCCACTTTCTTGTTCTCCATGTAAAGTCCAAGTAGTATACCCAAACAAAAACCTTTTAGATAAAGGTGCTTGCGGACATTGTCAGCCATTTGCCATTTATTATTTTGACAACCAATGCATGGACATCTAATCTTACTCCCACACACATATTCATGTTGAGAAAATGCAAAAGAAATAAAGTCTTCCACTCCACTAAAATAATTAGAAGTAATGAATCCATCCCAAAGTCTAGAATACATCCAAGAGCGGTCTTTATCCATTTCGCCACTCTATTAAGGATATCAAGCACAAAAGCAAACCAAAACACATAATTTCTATAAGTCTAAGCTATTCAAACAAAGAAAGCATAAGAAAAAGAAGTTCTGTAGCAAACATATCTAATCATTTTCCATTCACTAGCATAAAAGGTATCCATCAATTTTCTACTATAAAATATTTCTAAGCCATGGATAGTAGTTCCATCTGATTTAGCATATGAAAACTAACCTTAAGGAAGATATACTGCTTGACTTATACAGGCCTTTGGGGTATCCCACAACTTCAATTCCACAGGTAATTTCCTTTGGGCTACAACATTAGAGAAGATTTTTGTTATACAAAAGCTGATGTGGCCAAAATAAAAACTCATGTTGGCAAAAAAATAAAACAAACAAACAGCAATAGACTAACAAACAAACTAAGATTTTTAGCACAAATTCTTCAATTTCTAATCGGGGAATTTTTTTGTCTTTTTGTTTTTAATAAATACTATATTCAACTATGGCAGCAATCATACATCATGCAGGTCATATAATATAAGGACGTGATAATCGAGGTAGAAAAAAAAGAACGTGATTAGTGATTAGATCATGAATAGCGAAGATTCTCTTCTCTTTGTTAACTGACAGATGATAGGTGTGTTTAATACCTATCTTTATAGCTATTTTAGAGTTTTAATTATGTAATTTATGGGGGATTGAAGCTAATTTTGTGTAAATTTTCCTCGCTATTGGTTATTGTTTGTTTTGAAGGAAAGAATTCATAAGTTGAGGATTCAAGGAGTGAAGTTGGACTCGAAAGGGTGAAGAAGTGATGAATTGAAGCCTTGACAAGTGGGATAATCTAGAACCGGGCAAGGGTCTCCATTGTATGTTGATGACAATGAGATTTGTGTGCAAAGAAAGAAGAAACAAAAGAGAAACCAGAGCAATTTCGGGCCAGGTGCACTGCTGCACCTGGGCTGGATCTACAAAGGCTATGAGAGGCACCAGAAATAGGGAGATTCCGGGCCAGGTGAACTGCTGCACCTGGGCCGGACTTGCATAGGCCAAGAAACAAATGTAGCAGCAGAGGAATTCCGGGCCAGGGACAGCAGTGCACTTGGCCCGGTTGACAACAATACATGGAAATAGAAGAATTTTGGATGTATTGGTCTTTTGAATTGATGTAAAGAACCCTAGGTATATATATATGACATTTTTTTTAGAACAAAGGGAGGATTGGACGACAGAGAGACAAGAAATGGAGGATTGTAGCCCAGTTTAATCATGCTCAGAACTTTTTTTTTTTGGTTAACAATCATGCTCAGAACTTTATTGTTGTAGGGACTGAGTCCAAAACTTGTGTCCTACTAATTTCCTACTTCAATTGAGTACTAGTATTTTACCAAAAATAAAGTATAGATCTATTGCTCGAAATATGAGAAGTGAATAAGTGATTCATTCAGCAGTCATCTCAAAAGGATCCATCTATATTTTAATTTGAATTGAACTGTTATGACTAGTAGATAAAAGATAGATCAAATAGATTTTGCTTACAAAGCTTACCTTAAGAAAGATGTACTGCTTGACTTGTAAAGGCCCTTGGGTAGAGGTGTCAAATCGGGTTGATCGGGTAGGTTTCGGGTTCGGGTCAATCGAGTCGGATCAGTTTGGGTCAAAAGAGATTTTCGGGTCATTTCGGGTTTCGGGTCATTCGGGTTCGGGTATTTTGGGTCTCGGGTTTTTCAGGTTTTGTCCTCGGGTTTGTCGGGTTTCGGGTTAAGGTTTTTCGGGTTTGACTATCGGGTCTTTCAGGTTACAGGTTTTTTGGAGTTTATGTCATTTAGATTCGATTTTTTTGGATTTAACTCTCGAGTCATTCGGATTGTCGATTATTTTAAATTGAATTAAAGTTTTGATTTTACAAATTAATACTTAAGAGAGATTTTATCAAATATAATATTTATTAGATTTGTTATAAATTGTAATTAAATTAATTAAATTTGTAATGTTATAAATGTATTAATTACATTAGTAATATTTATAACTTTTTTAAAAATTTTCCTATAAATTATCTATAGATTTAAATAAAATAAATATTTAAATTTTTATTATTTACTAATTCATTTCTAAATTCTAATTGATATATAATAAATTCATGATTCATAAAATCATTAATATATAATCATGAATTGTTCGTAGTACAATTACAAACTAAGGAACCAGAATTTTGATATATAATTACAAACTAAGGAGTCAAAATTTTGGCATACAACTACAAAATTTATTAGTTTCCTCTTGTTAAATTGAAAATTTAAATGTTTTTATTTGGTCGATGAATATGATAACCGAAAAGGAATAGCCAATAGCTAATAGGCTATCCGAACTGTCATACAGCTATGGCCACCATGAACTACTAATCTTAGTATCTTATTATCTTAGTGCTAATGACTTTGTTTTGTTCTTTCCTTTCTAAGACTTGTATATAAACTATACTTTATAGTGATTAGTGATTAACATCACCTACTTCTGCATAATAGAACAACTTGCACATACACTACATTCGGCATTCTCATTAAATTATTTGTTTTGTCGAGAACTAAATTATAAGGAGAAAATATATGACAACATATTGAAATTTTAATTTCAAATTTTTAATGTTTAGATGCTTTTTGTTGGATAGATAATTCACTAATTTGATATGAATATTAGTAATTTATTAATACTACTATAATTTATAAATTTTCTTAGTTAGAATGGAAAATTGTCATTCACATGAAAAAATTTATTTATTTATTTGATCAATAATGATGAAATCAACATGGCCTTTTGTAAATTCTCAAATTTTCCTTAATAATGTTCATAATTAATATTATTAAATTTAAGTAATAACATTCTATAAATTCATATAATTCAATCATAAATTCATAATAATACAATTTAAAAAACATAATTATGAAAAAATATTTTTTTAAGTTCACTTAGATCAAAATTTTATCAAATATTTATTTTTATTTTCTTTATCAAATTTGTTTATTAAATTTGAAGTTTATGAGGTATATAAAAATACTTCATCTGTCCCTATTTGTCTGTTACAATTAATCGTTTCATACAGGGCAAAAAAAGTAGTTATGGTACAAAATTTTATACATATTTACATTGACCTTTTTATTTTATCCTTATCTCTCTTCTTCTTTAATTCTCTCTCCTATTTAAGAAAAATATTTATTTAAGAGAGAAAAAAAAGTAGTTTAGAAGGGTAATTTTAAAAAATTAATAATTAATGCTGAGATATAGACAGATAAAAAGGGATAAATAAAGCTTCTAGAAACAAATAAAACTTCTAGCAGGAGGCAGATAAATAGGGATAGAGGGAGTATTTTATTAGTTTGTCGGGTTCTTTCGGGTTAGATTCTCGGGTTTTTCGGGTTAGATTCTCAGGTCAATCGGGTTTCGGGTTAATTGGGTTTCGGGTCAATCAGGTTTCGGGTCGGTCGGGTTCGGGTCGTTTACTTTTTTTAGTCAAACCAGGTCGAGTAAGTTTCGGTTTCGAGTCGGGTTATTGTGTTCGGGTCAACTTTTGACAGCTCTACCCTTGGGTATCTCACGGGTTCAATTTCAAACAAATAGGATTGACATCAAGATAGACGAAAATGCTCAAATTAAACCCAGGAGTAGATATTCCAAATTTGTGAAGCTCTGTCAATAACCAAAATATAATTTCTCATGTAAGTATCATTCTTAATCATGAAACGGAGCAATGTAAAATGTTTGGGCTATAATTTCAATTTAAATAAATATAGTATTATATATAATGGGACTCTATTCAGTGATGCTTGCATTCTCTCCATTGGTACAATAAGCTGATCTAATTCCCAGTTAAAATTCTATCTTATTTTACCTTTTTAACTCCTTGGGCCAGTTCATATCCAATTAAACACCATTTCTAGTATAATAGATTCTACTTTCTAATAATGTCAACATCAAATTTTAATAAGCTGCAATAACAGAACAGACACTTGATTAATTGCATAATAATGACACACATCCTGAAAAACTAAAACTATTGAGAAGTATTTTATTAAAGAGTTTATAAGATTTTGAAAATTTTATTTTATTGATGAAAAGCTATACTATAACCTTTTATGTAATTGAAGGATACCGCCCACCAAACAAAGAATCAAAGAGAAGATAACATCATAGTGTTAAGGTAAAGTCCAGGACATTACAATTCCATATATTGATCCTAGATCAGTGGATAGCTGTGATAACAGTCAAATATTGCATGTCTTGATAGCTTTGTAGATATGCGGTTGTTTAATTCCAGGATTGACACAAAAAAGAAAATGACACGCCCGGACCTAGTCCGCACGTGTCAAGTTTTGTGTTTGTACATAGTTGTCGGGCCAATATACCAAATTAGATTCCCCATGGATCTTCTAAACTGTGTTTAGCTCAATTTCGAGCTTAAAAACCCTAAAATTTAAGTTTCGAGTTGCGGGGCCCACTTGGGCTCGAAACCCAAGGAAGTTTGACCGAGTTGACCGGAGTCAACTTTGACTCTGTTGATTCCGGCGCCGGAACTGGTCAGAACCGGCGCCGGATCTGACCAATTATATGGGGGCTTCGGTCACCCGAGACCCCCCAATTCCTCTTCTGCTTTTGTTCTTCGATTCTCCGACCCCTCTCTTCCATTTTCTTCAAAATCAAACTTTCAATCTCCTTTCAAACACTCAATTAAACATCATCACTAGCTTCTCTTGCCTTCTTGAAGATCAAAACACCAAAATTCCAAAGAAATCACCAAATCTACAAAACTGTCAATTCGGCGACAGTTTGTTCTTCGAGCTAAATCTCTGAATTCAACCGTGGGAATTGGCTGGGAATTTCGTATGTTGTTCTAGACTCACTAAGCTTTAATTTGATAGTTTATTTGCTTCATTTCGTTGCCTGAGCTAGGAGAATTCATGGATTGAAGTTAGGATTTCTGTTCTTGCCGAGTTTGTGCAACCCTTAGTGTTTTGATTTGAATTCCGAGCATAATTGGTTGTTTAATTCCGTTTTTGAAGCTATAGGTTCTTAGTTTAGATGCTTGTGAATGCTTGTTTCGAATCTTGTGCGAATTGGTGTTGAATTGAACAAGAATCGGGCTGGAGAATATTGGTGGCCGAGTTCGGCCTCCATGTGCAGTGAGGAACCGGCGCCGGTTCTGCTATGAACCGGGGCCGGATCATCCTTGCTGAAATTGCCCAATTCGGGCCTAGGGGCAAAATGGTCATTTTGCAACCCTAGACCCCATTTGACCCCAATTAACTTTAATTCACTTCAACTGACCTCCGGACTTACCCAATCTTACTCCGAGACCTTAAGAACCCTAGTTCGATTTACCTAGGTGTGTGTTTGATTTTTAGTCAATTTCCTTTATTAATCAAATTAGATTTTTAATTTGATTATTTAGGTACGTGATTGTACGAGGTTGGAACCGATAGCGATTTGAGCTTAGGCGTTCGTGGGAATTTATTGGGAGTATACAAACCTCCCTTACTTGTGAGTGGCTTGGATTATATTGGTTGACCATTAAGGGTTAACCGTTTTTAAATTCCTTTATAATTGTTTAATTAAATTGTTTTATACGTTTTGGGGTATGAAATGTCCACCCTCACACACCAAGTTTACAAATGATTTAAAGGGTGGGAATTTCAAATATTTATAAATTGATATTATTGATACTGTTTGGGGTACGATGCCCCTAAGAGACGAGAGATTGAGCGGGTTCCTCGGGGCTCCAATTTGCGGGAGCGTGGACCGAGTCAGAGAAGCATACAAGATTCTCGACCGTGGACCGCCTGTCGAGGGGCACGGCGAGACGAGACCCTGGGAGAGGCGCGAAGGGAAACTTGCCAGGGCTCCAGATTGCTGTGTTCCACCACAGCAAGGCAAACGTCAAGGGAATGGGCCAGTAAACAAAAGAAAGTAATTTGAGTATAAAGTAACCCTTGACGGTCCAGCGGGTAACCCAGTGCACGGTTGTACCTTTGGGATATTTTCAGAAGCCAGCCCATTTAGTAATATTATTATTGATTATTATTAATTTGATATTTGTTTTGGTATGGGATTTCTATAGTTTTTAGTAAATGATTTAATAAATTAATTTTGGATTATTTCATATCTGCAGCCTGAGGTGATCGGTCATTATAACTGAGTCCCTCACTGGGTACAAGTTTATTGTACTCATCCCATTCACTTTTGTTGTCAGGTCATCAGGCTTCGGACGGCGGACGTCCCGGTGGTCAGTGATCCCAGTACAACACAGCGGACACGATTTTGTAGGTGCCACCCTTTTTGCCCTGCGAATCTTGGCTCGGAATATTAGTGCATATCATATATATATGTGTATATATATATTACTTTCCGTTGCATAATGCACCGTAAAACGTGCCACTTGCTTTATAAATATTTTTGAATTATTATATCTATAATATTTTCGTATGTTTTTATATATTGCTCGAATATCCTTTATTTTTAAGCCTTGTGCCATCTTGGTTGCCCGCCTGACGAGGCACGCATCTCGAGATGGTACGGCGGTTGTCACGTGGCCGAGCCTGCGGGTCGGGGCGTGACAATTCGATTGGTATCAGAGCAAATTTTAAAATATATTATATATCTATATTATACCGAGCCTAGGAGTTCACATAATTTTGAGATTTCTGTTTTTGGGGTTAGAATTAGAGGGTATGGTTAGTATAGATATATTTTCGTCTACTGACCTAGATTTTGTGTAGCGTTACGCCATGCCACCTAGGAGGAAGAATACTCCCGGTTCGTCTGTACCTACTGATTCCCCAGTACCTAGACGGAGAGGCAGGCCACGTAGGCAGCCTGAGGCACCACCTAGTATAGACCCGGAGACCACTGTGATCCCGGATGAGCCTGTTCCACCTATCCCACCTACTGATGAGGTACATCATCAGGATGCTTCTGCTGAGATTCCAGCACCCCCACCTCCGACGACTGCCACGCCGGTGCAGTTTACGCCCGCTAACTTTGAGCGGATATTTGACGTGTGGGCCAGTAGATTCTTTTCGACGCAGATGGCCCCTGGCACCTGCCCACCTACTGGTGTTACACCCCCAGTTCACCCATCACCACCGATGCTAACACTGATGCAGCCGCACATTCAGCTGAGCGGTGCAGCGAGCACTTCTACTGGTGCCATTTCTTCAGAGGATAGCTTGGTGAGGTTCCTTAGTATCATGAAGGGACTAGACACCCCGAAGCTCTCCGACACTTCCGCCGACGCAGCGTGGGATTGGCTGCACTTTGTCACAAAGAATACCGAGGGTTTGGGTATGACCTCGGAGGAGCGAGTGAGCGTCGTTACCCGATACCTCCAGGGCCAGCCACTGAGTTGGTGGACCAACCTTGAGAGTTGAGCACTGGACCACTGACGTGGGAGATATTTGTTGCTGAGTTCCGACAGAGGTTCATATCGGAGGAGATGGCGATGAGGCGATATGGTGAGTTCCTCCGACTGCAGCAAGACAACCGATCTATTGAGCAGTTTGAGACAGAGTTGCGGAGACTCTCACACCATCTTCCATCCATCACCGAGGACGCCCTTTGTCTTCAGTTCGTTAACGGCCTTCGGTGGGAGATTGTACAGATGATGAAGGCTACTTCCAAGGCCACTTTTGAGCAGTGTCGACAGAATGCGTTGTGGGCCGAAGCTATGATTGCTCAGCGTCGACGAGGAGGGTCGAGTTTGACTGGTCAACGATCTTCTGACGCACCGATGGACCTGGAGCCGAGACAGACTCAGAGTATATATTCCCATGGTGGGATATCTCGGGGCAGTTCTACAGAGTCCCCAGCACCACAAACGTCGCTTTCTCTGCCACCGCCTCCATCAAGTAGTCGAGGAAAGGAGAAGTTCGGATTTGGGTCCATGGTCAGAGGATGGTTTGGGAAGAAGATAGTGGAGTCTGGACCTCGATGTCCAAACTATAGGCGTATTCATTCTAGCCAGTGTAGGACTGGACCTCGATGTTATCAGTGCGGAGGCATGGGCCACGTAGCACGCGCTTGTCCATCTACCACTTCTGTACCACCTAGGTGAAGTTTTACTCAGCCTCCGGTCAGACCGAGCAGCTATGGAGGTTTCCGTCCGTTTCAACCAGCGTGACATTCTTTTGCCGCACCTTCTACCTCCCAGCAGCATTCGGGTACTGGTAACAGTTCAGCGCCCCCTAGACGACCCCCACAGCAGCAGCAGCTGCGGCAACATACCCATGTTTACGCCATGTCACAGGAGGACGCCGACGCTCGTCCTGATGTAGTCACCCGTAAGTATATATTTAAATATTCATGGACAGTCATTTTTCGTGAATAAAGATATCATCGTACTCGTAACTGCTTGTCGAGCAAAAGTAACCGCTTTAGAAAATTTTTGAACGTTAAGCGTGGTAGTTATTTTCGATCAACTGGCGTATGTGATTATGGATACTGGAGCTACCTTGTCTTATGTTAACACCAAGTTCGCCATGCATGCGGATCGATCGTTATCACCTCTGGGTTACGAGTTGTTGGTGAATACACCGTTGGGTGAAAGAATGGTGCGGAATACGGTGTACAAAGGATGTGCAGTGAAGCTGGAGAACCTTATTTTCGAAGCAGACTTAATTCCACTTCAGATGTCCGACTTCGATGCCATCTTAGGGATGGATTGGCTTGGGAGACATCGTGCCCAGATCTTCTGCGAGCACCATTTGGTGAGGATTCCACGACCTGACGGCAGTATGATCGACTTTTACAGTGAGCACCGAGGCACACCGAATGTTATCTCCGCCATCAAAGCAAGTAAGCTACTACTGAAAGGGTGTAAAGCTGTGTTAGGCCATGTGGTAGATAGTTCAGTGGAAGAGCCTAACATTGAAGATATTCCGGTGGTTAATGAGTTTTCGGATGTCTTCCCCGATGAAGTACCTGGTTTGCCACCTGAGAGAGACTTCGACTTCCCGATCGAAGTTTATCCCGGTACGGACCCAATTTCTATGGCTCCATACCGAATGGCACCCACTGAGTTCGTTGATCTGAAGAAACAACTCACTGAATTGCTGGATAAAGGATTCATTCGGCTGAGTACATCACCTTGGGGAGCCCCAATGTTGTTTGTGAAGAAGAAAGACGGTTCCATGCGACTCTGCATCGATTACCGCAAGCTGAATGCGGTGACTGTGAAGAATAGATATCCGTTGCCTCGCATCAACGACTTGTTTGATCAGCTTCGAGGAGCCGGAGTGTTTTCCAAGATTGACCTGCGATCAGGCTACCATCAGTTGAAGATACGAAAGGAAGATATCAACGAGTCTGCCTTTCGTACCAGATACGGACATTACTAGTTCTGCGTGATGTCGTTCGGACTTACCAACACTCCAGCGGTATTCATGGATCTGATGAATCGTATTTTTCATCCGTATCTAGACCGATTTTTCATCGTCTTCATTGATGACATATTGGTTTATTCAAGGAACCGGAGAGAGCATGCCAATCATCTTCGCATTGTGCTGCAAACCCTACGAGATCACCAGCTTTATGCTAAGCTCTCCAAGTGCCAGTTTTGGTTGCAGCAAGTTGGATTCCTTGGACATGTTGTGTCTAGGGATGGCATATATGTGGATTCCAGCAAGATCGAGGCGATCACCAACTGGAAACGTCCTACAACTCCCACGGAGATTCGAAGTTTCTTGGGACTGGCTGGATATTATCGGAGATTCGTGGATGGATTTTCTGCAATTGCTGCACCATTGACGAAGCTAACCCGTAAGAACGCTAAGTTCGTTTGGTCAGAGGAATGTGAAGAGAGTTTTCAGAAGCTGAAGGACAAACTGACGACCGCACCGGTACTTGCCTTACCTGTAAGCGGCAAGGAGTTCACTGTCTACACCGATGCATCGTACAATGGGCTTGGATGTGTATTGATGCAAGACGAGCGGGTGATTGCGTACGCTTCCCGTCAATTGAAGCCGAATGAGGTCAACTATCCAATACATGACTTGGAGCTAGCAGCCATAGTCTTCGCCTTGAAGATTTGGTGCCACCATTTATATGGTGAAACCTGTCGTATCTACACCGATCATAAGAGCCTCAAGTACTTAATGACCCAGCGTGAGCTGAACATGCGGCAAAGACGATGGCTGGATCTCATCAAGGATTACGATCTCGTAATCGACTATCATCCTGGCAAGGCGAACGTGGTTGTTGACGCTTTGAGCCGAAATGCAGTTACGTCCTTGGCGACGATTAGAGATGTTCATTTGCCAGAGTTGGTGGAGTTGAGATTGACTGGAACTAGATTGGCTTATGATCATCATGACGGAGCATTGATTGCCCAGATTCTAGCGAAGCCAGTGCTAGATGATCGGATTCGTGATCTCCAGACGTCCGATCCAAGGTTGCAGCAAGAACTACAGAAGTTGCAGTTGGGTGAACTGTCAGAGTTTTCAGTTCGCAGTGATGGAATTTTACTATTTCGGAGTCGAATCTGTGTGCCGCACGATCTCGACCTTAAAGGAACTATTCTTCAGCAAGCCCATTCTTCTCCATTTGCTATGCACCCAGGTAGCACCAAGATGTATTGGACCATCAAGGATCATTATTGGTGGCCTGGAATGAATAGAGAAGTTGCTGAATTTGTAGCGAGATGCTTGACATGTCAGCAAGTGAAAGCGGAGCACCAAAAGCCTTTCGGAACACTTCAGCCTCTTTAGATTCCCGAATGGAAGTGGGAACACATCACCATGGATTTTGCGACTGGATTTTCGCGCGTTAGACGAGGAATTGATGCCGTGTGGGTGATTGTCGATCGGCTTACCAAGTCAGCACACTTCCTCCCAGTAAGCATGAGGTGGAGTGTGAACCAGTTAGCGCAACTTTACATGAACGAAGTAGTTCGACTTCACGGAGTCCCGGCTTCCATAGTTTCGGATCGAGATCCGAGGTTTACTTCGAAATTTTGGGACAGCTTTCAGCAAGCGATGGGAACTCAACTTCGATTCAGCACTGCATTCCATCCGCAGACTGACGGCCAATCAGAACGTACCATCCAAATATTGGAAGACATGCTACGAGCATGTGCGCTTGAGTTCTCCAGTGGATGGGACACATACCTTGCAGCAGCGGAGTTTGCTTACAATAACAGCTACCAATCTAGTATTGGTATGGCTCCATATGAAGCTCTATACGGGAAGAAGTACAGAACCTTGTTGTATTGGGATGAAGTGGGTGAGAACCGGATCTTTGACAAAGCGGAGATTGAATTTACCACTAAGAAGGTGAAGTTCATCCGAGAACGACTTCAAGCAGCCCAAGATCGAGACCGGAAGTATTCACCTTTAAAATTTCAAGTGGGAGATCGTGTGTTCTTGAAGGACTCTCCTTGGAAAGGCGTTATCCGTTTTCGCAAGGCAGGAAAGCGAAATCCGAGGTACATTGGTCCATTCCTCATCACTGAACGGATTGGACCGGTGGCGTATCGCTTGGAGTTGCCACTCGACATGGCTCGGATACATGATGTCTTCCATGTATCTATGCTCCGAAAATATGTACCTGATCCATCACACGATCTCCAAGCACCACCTGTGAAGCTGAAGAAGAGTTTGGGCTTCAGGGTTCGACCTGCAGCCATATTGGATCGAGAGGTACGATCCTTGAGGAATAAATTGCTACCTTTGGTGTGAGTTTTGTGGAAAAGCTCGCAAATCGAGGAGCAAACTTAGGAGCCTGAGGGAGATATGAGGCGTGATTTTCCCCATCTTTTTGATGATTAGTGTGTATAAATTTCGGGGACGAAATTTTTGTAAGGTTGGAAGAGTTGACATGCCCGGACCTAGTCCGCACATGTCAAGTTTTGTGTTTGTACATAGTTGTCTGGCCAATATACCAAATTAGATTCCCCATGGATCTTCTAAACCGTGTTTAGCTCAATTTCGAGCTTAAAAACCCTAAAATTTAAGTTTCGAGTTGCGGGGACAACTTGGGCCCGAAACCCAAGGAAGCTTGACCGAGTTGACCGGAGTCAACTTTGACTTTGTTGATTTCGGCACCGGAACTGGTCAGAACCGGCAGCGGATCTGACCGATTATATGGGGGCTTCGGTCACCCGAGACCCCCCAATTCCTCTTCTCCTTTTGTTCTTCGATTCTCCGACCCCTCTCTTCCATTTTCTTCAAAATCAAACCTTCAATCTCCTTTCAAACACGCAATTAAACATCATCACTAGCTTCTCTTGCCTTCTTGAAGATCAAAACACCAAAATTCTGAAGAAATCACCAAATCTACAAAACTGTCAATTCGGTGACAGTTTGTTCTTCGAGCTAAATCTCTGAATTCAACCGTGGGAATTGGCTGGGAATTTCGTATGTTGTTCTAGACTCACTAAGCTTTAATTTGATAGTTTATTTGCTTCATTTCGTTGCCTGAGCTAGGAGAATTCATGGATTGAAGTTAGGATTTCTGTTCTTGCCGAGTTTGTGCAACCCTTAGTGTTTTGATTTGAATTCTGAGCATAATTGGTTGTTTATTTCCGTTTCTGAAGCTATAGGTTCTTAGTTTAGATGCTTGTGAATGCTTATTTCGAATCTTGTGCGAATTGGTGTTGAATTAAACAAGAATCGGGCTGGAGAAGATTGGTGGCCGAGTTCGACCTCCATGTGCATTGAGGAACCGGCGCCGGTTATGCTATGAACCGGGGCCGGATCATCCTTGCTGAAATTGCCCAATTCGGGCCTAGGGGCAAAATGGTCATTTTGCAGCCCTAGACCCCATTTGACCCCAATTAACTTTAATTCACTTCAATTGACCTCCGGACTTACCCAATCTTACTCCGAGACCTTAAGAACCCTGGTTCGATTTACCTAGGTGTGTGTTTGATTTTTAGTCAATTTCCTTTATTAATCAAATTAGATTTTTAATTTGATTATTTAGGTACGTGATTGTACGAGGTTGCAACCGGTAGCGATTTGAGCTTAGGCATTCGTGGGAATTTATTGGGAGTATACAAACCTCCCTTACTTGTTAATGGCTTGGATTATATTGGTTGACCATTAAGGGTTAACCGTTTTTAAATTTCTTTATAATTGTTTTATTAAATTGTTTTATATGTTTTGGGGTATGAAATGTCCACCCTCACACACCAAGTTTACAAATGATTTAAAGGGTGGGAATTTCAAATATTTATAAATTGATATTATTGATACTGTTTGGGGTACGATGCCTTGAGAGACGAGAGATTGAGCGGGTTCCTTGGGGCTCCAATTTGCGGGAGCGTGGACCGAGTAAGAGAAGCATGCAAGATTCTCGACCGTGGACCGCCTGTCGAGGGGCACGGCGAGACGAGACCCTGGGAGAGGCGCGAAGGGAAACTTGCCAGGGCTCCAGATTGCTGTGTTCCACCACAGCAAGGCAAACGTCAAGGGAATGGGCCAGTAAACAAAAGAAAGTAATTTGAGTATAAAGTAACCCTTGACGGTCCAGCGGGTACCCCAGTGCACAGGTGTACCTTTGGGATATTTTCAGAAGCCAGCCCATTTAGTAATATTATTATTGATTATTATTAATTTGATATTTGTTTTGGTATGGGATTTCTATAATTTTTAGTAAATGATTTAATAATTTAATTTTGGATTATTTCATATCCCCAGCCTGAGGTGATCGGTCATTATAACTGAGTCCCTCACTAGGTACAAGTTTATTGTACTCATCCCATTCACTTTTGTTGTCAGGTCATCAGGCTTCGGACGGCGGACGTCCCGGTGGTCAGTGATCCCAGTACAACACTGCGGACACGATTTTGTAGGTGCCACCCTTTTTGCCCTGCGAATCTTGGCTCGGAATATTAGTGTATATCATATATATATATGTGTATATATATATTACTTTCCGCTGCATAGTGCACCGTAAAACGTGCCACTTGCTTTATAAATATTTTTGAATTATTATATCTATAATATTTTCGTATGTTTTTATATATTGCTCGAATATCCTTTATTTTTAAGCTTTGTGCTATCTTGGTTGCCCGCCTGACGAGGCACGCATCTCGAGATGGTACGGCGGTTGTCACGTGGCCGAGCCTGCGGGTCGGGGCGTGACAGAAAAACTTGAAACATTCTCCTGTAGGCTACACAATTTAACAACACAAAGAGATTGGACTAAACTCTGGTACACATAAAAGCTTGGGAATATGCACACCTAAGCGAGATCCTTTCTTTCACAAAGAAAAGGACTACTGTAAATGGCATGTTCAGGACAGAAACAGATCTAAGGGAGACGTGGTGGGAGATTGATTACATTTTTTAAGAATAACCATTTGCAAGTATAAATCAAAAGACAAATCCATTAATGTCATTGTCAGGCACCATTCTTTCATCTAGATTTATGAAACAACAAGCCCAATTTAAGCAATTAAACTAGCATACTACTATTCCTCCACTTACTCATATTCTACTTTCAATCAAATTATTAATCTAACACAACTAATATGAAAATAACTAAATTAAAACATGCAAAATTAATTACTTTATTTGACTATAACGTAGAGGTGAAATAGAGAACAGCAAGGATTTAACTATTTGAAATTTTAAAAGAAAATTTAACCTGAACTTCATAAGCTAAAATGACATTCTATAAAAAAATCCAGCCATCATTGTCATCAATAATGAAATTAAATAAATAAATAAAAAGGTAATAGCTAGAAGCAAAGTATAACATTGGGTAATAACTCAATAAATTTTTAAAAATATGCTTTTAAATAACTAAAGCAAAACGTAAATACCAGGATATTAGAATCTAAAGAAATCACCTAAGAAGGAAGCTATAGGCTGGAGGTGTTGTCTTTCACAGATCCGCATGAAAGGGAAGGAGGACGATATATCAAAAAGGAAAGGGAAAGGGAAAGGAAGTAGCTGGGGAGATGAAGGAGGAAAAGTGGCGTAATGGGTATATTGAGAGAAAGAAGAAGGTTTCAGAAATTTGGGAGATAGTTGGGGAGATGGAGGAAGAATGGCGCACAATAAGAGGAAATGGCTGCGTCAGTAGGGGCAATCGGCAAGGAAGATAGCTTTGCTGCAGGAAGGGAGGTGGTCTTGGGAGGGGTTGAGCAATGGGCATCGAGAGAGGAGGGTTTGGGACCTTTGGGACTTAGGGATTTTATGTTTAAGTTGATGCAACACCGACAGAAATAAATGACCTTTACCTACAGATATTCTGTTGTTAACTTTTCTCCGCTTAAAAAATTAAATTCACCAATTTTCCTTCTATGTTTTTCAAAAATTAATAGCATAAAATTTTAATACCGACAGAAATCTATCGGTAAATATATGTCGGAAAGTTTCCAACGAGTTTACCGACAAAATTTCTGTTGGACAATTACGCGCCATCTCAATTTAGTTGGTGCCAATAATCTACCAACGGAAGTGTACAAAAATTCCGTCGGTAAATCTGTTGGTAAGATGAATTTTCAATCCCAAAGAGATCTGTCGGTACTCTGTCGGTAGTCCGTCAGTAAAAAAAAATTATACCAACTGAAAAAATTCCGTCGTTATTGAACGGTTCTCTTGTAGTGTAATAAACCCTTTATCATTGGTTGATAATGAGGGTAAGAAGAAGGAGACCTCCAAAGGATAATAAGAAATGACCATGACAAAGTCAATGGGAAGTAAGCAAGCGAAAATAGTAGAATGCAAGGCAATGATAGGAATGCCTGCATGTGTGTAAAGGAAGAGCACGAAGAGAACTTCCTCCAAAGTTGTGAAGGCATCATCAAAAAGAACTGGTGAGAGTGGAGAAATGGAAAAGAAAAGAAAAGAAAAGCAAACCCTTAAACAAAGGATGTAAGAGATGTCGTGATGTAGTGCGGAAACTTTCTTAATAAAGAAAGAAAGCATAAGGAAGAAGAGGAACTTAGATCAGTTGATGAACTAAATTTTGGTTAACTGGGAATAGAGCCTAAAAGGAAGAAAAGCATAATATATCACTAGAAAACTTTAACCTTAATTAGCAATAATGTCATAACGAACCATAGGTTAATAACCCCAAAATGACTAGATAAAGCTAGCAAGGAGTAAAGCTTAGGAAGTTAGAAATAGAGGCAAAACCTAGGTAAATAACCTAGGCATAGGTTAAAGAAAACGAATAGAAAGGGGATTAAAAAGGCCTAGAAAGAGGATTAAAAAAAACCTAGGGATGCAACTCGAATAAAAGGCTTAAAGGGGATTAAAAACTCCTAGAAAGAGGATTAAGAAAAACCTAGTGATGCAACTCGAATAAAAGGCTTAGAAATGGATATTAGCTAAAGAAAGTTGAGCATAATGAACCTCAAACTCAAGTCAAGCTAAGGCACTACATCATAATACAAAAAAGTCAAAGAGAGGAAAGAATAAATGAGGATGATTGGAGACCAGAACTGCTAAAATAAAGGGGTTATGAAGAAAACCCCTGACTACTTAAGGTTATGAAGAAGAGATAATGAGGTTGGATAGAAAGCAAAATTGGAGAGGAAAAAGGAAGAAAGATAAAGGGAGTTACAAGGAAAAGTAAAGCATGGAAAAACAAACAAGGAAGAAAGGAAGAGGTAAAAGCAAATAAAGGAATGAAGATACCAAAGCGTGGTGGGGTAAACAAAGGTGAAAGCATGGTAAAAGAATGGGATAGAAGAAATTAAGAGTGAAGGGGTTAAGGAATATAAAGGATAAAATAAAAATCGTGAGGGATGGGAGTAGGACAACTTCAAGGATAGCCTCCCCGAAGAATGATAAGTGATGAAAGGATGTGCGAGATGAAGTTAAATCGAGGTAAAATGGAAATAGCCAAGCGCTGATGATATTGTAAGACAATGGATGGTAGAGAAAGGTGTTGTCTGTGGCAAATAAACCTTGATAGGGAGGACAGAAAGAAGAAATCATGGAAAGAAGAGCTGAGAAGGCTAATTTGAAGAGACCCACATGCTAAAAGAAAGAGATGCAGGAACTGAGATAGAAAAGATGACAAGGACAGCCCCGAGTACGCAATGGAAGGGGTACGGGGATAAGGAAAGAAACTAATCAAGCTCATAAACTTCTGTAAGTACAGCCAGTGTAAGGAGAAGAAAGGAAATTCTAACACCTAAGAGAAGCAAAGGTGTTAGCAGAGAAGAGAAATAAGGATGTGGACGATGAAGAAAGCCAAGGAAGAAAGCAAAGAAAAGAAATAATGAAACCCAGGTAAAGAAAATCATGGATAAGGTATGAAGGACCACGTAAATCAAGGTAAAATAGAGTTAGCAGCAAAGCGCAAAACCCTAAGGGAAAGGGTATGGAGATTATGAGAGCTGCAGAGTAATGCCAAGCGATGGCAATGGACCCAAGATAAGGGCAAATCAAGTAAAGAGATGAAAAACCCTAAGAGAGAGGGATACAAGGATAAAGGAAGCTACGAATGATGCTGCACGATTACAACGTGCTTGATTTACCGTGTCCCGTATTAACGGGAAGGCAAGAGAAAGGTGGACCCTATAATGGATTATAGGTGAATGAAAAAGAAAGAAAAATATTGAGAAGGGGATAAAGAAACCCCCAGATAAAACTGTTGATGAAAGGAGGAAAAGAAATCGACCATTAGCAAAGAAGCTAATGTGAAGAAAGGGGGTCGTAGGAAAGAGAAACATGTGACACCTCCTGAAGTAAACACGCCAAGAAGTGAAAGACAAAAGAAAGCCTGAAGAGGCCAGAGAAATGGCATAGATGGGTATGAAGTCGAGGCTCAAGTATGACTGACATGGGAGCCATGTGAGGCGTCCCCATAAGAGGAAAGATCAGAGATCGAGATCTTGAGGATCTCTATGATGACCACTCGAAAGGACAGACCTAGAGTGTGACTGGGGAGTGCATGAGGCCACTTAGAGTTCTCCATCCTAGAGAGGATGAGAGATGATATGGGCCAACGGCCCTATTTGAGATAGAGATGGTCGGCTAGAGAGTGAGTTAGAGTGTGAGAGCCGAGAGGGCACGATCTCTTATTCCTCTGATATGATATGACCGAGAGTGGACCAGTGTGTATAGAAGCTCGACTCATATGCCATGAGTTTTGAAAGGAAAAAGATCATAAAGAAAGAGAATAGATGCAAGAAACAAAATGGAAAAGCAAGACCAAGATAAGGGAGAGACAACTAACTCACTGTACACCTCGTCATGTAGGCGAGGAAGTTAACCTAAGGTCTCCCCCGACAGCTTGGTTACAAAGTCGAGGACAAGACCACGAAACGTTGAGAAATGCATCGGAGAATGGCCTCAAAGTGAGAGGCAGTGACAAAGAAAAAGAAAAGAGACTCCTAAGATGAGTAAGAGGCGGGGAACCTCAGAAGTAACAAGAGGATAGTCTCGTTAGGAAAGACTTTAGAGAAAGGACGAGGGCAAAGCAAAAGGATCGAGTAAGCACAGCTAAAGTAGAAGAAGAACCTCCAAATGACGTAATTGAAGTAAAGTAAGCCTAACCCATGAATGGACAAGGGTAGGCTATGTTAAGGAAAAGATGAGGTTCAAACTCAAGAGCGGAAGGGCGATGAAGCGACTCTTAAGAAAGAATGATCGGAAGAGACTAAGACGCAAATTGGTGGGCATTAGCAGTGAATAGTGGGGTGAACACTATTCGAAAACGAGAATGAGGCTTGGAATAGAAGCCAAATCTCCCCACAGCTACCTCGGTAATTTCGTGGAAGAAATTTTTAGAAGGAGGGGAGAGTTGACACACCCGGACCCCGGACCTAATCTAACTTTCCATACAAACGGAATAGTGTAGGACGGCGTATTAACTAAACAATACGTCGGTTCGGATGTGTCTAATTAGGAAGAGAAGTTAAGCCTAAGATAAGATGGAGTTGGAAGATGAGATAAGTGACCATGCATGGAAGCACTAATTGGACTTCTTTAAGTCCCTAGCCAATGAATTAGATATCCATTGGTGAATTGATCGATGGATCAGACCAAGGATCAAGATTATGAGAGGTGGAAAAGAGGGAATAAAGTCTATCCCGAGATTCGAGTAGGCTCGGTGTTAGGCTTACCTATAAATAGGAGGAGTTAAGCTCTCCCTCTCTCATTTCTCTTCTCCCTCATTTCCTCTCCTCTCATTTGCTCTCTCCGAGCAATTTTGGACTTTTGGACGATCTGGATGATCTGATCAAATGATCAAGGTGAGTTTCTAATATGTTATTCTACTCACCTTAATCTACATTCTATTAAGTTTTCACGCATTTCCATGCATTGGTTTAGGAGAGATCCAAGCTCAAAGTTAGTTTAGCTTTTTAGTTAAATTTTAGCTTAGATTTGAGATCTAGGAACTTTGAGCCTGTGATTCTCACTTTTGCTTCGGTAAATGCATCTTGGGAGGTGTGAGGAATATCTGTCTCGACTTTCGAGTCGAACGGCGGGGTGAGGGGCTCAAAAACCGAGAAAAAGCCTCCGCTCCCTAGGATTGCAGACGACTCCAGGGTAGGAGTGACTTTTTCGGCCAGGTCTCGCACGGGACTTGGCCAGTCCCGTGTGGGAGTAGCTCTAACCCTAGGGGTAAAATCATAATTTTGCCCCTAATGCCCGATTTTAACCCTGAAACCTCCCGAACACCTTTCTAATCCCCAAAACACTTCCAAACACACTCTTAGGTCATGCTAGAGCCTCATAGGTGCATTCATGGTTTGATTATGAATGCTAACACGTACTTTTATGTATTTGGGTTCCAGATGATCGAGTGCGGCGATGCTGCGGATACTTGTCTATGTGGATCATTTGGGAGTATACGAACCTTCCAACACTGTGAGTGACTTAGATTTCATTGCTTAGCCACTAGGGCAAACGTTTTTAAAATATAAAATGATTTTCAAAGGTTTTGGGACACGGGGAAATACACCACCACCACGCACACACTTATTTAGTGATATACCCACGCAGAGAGTGGGATGTTTCGAAATGAAATATAACGATTTATGTGTATTTGTTTATGTTTATGTTTATCTATTTTAAATATATATTTTTTATACATATATATATGATATGTGATGCGGATAGGATGCGAGATGAGCGATTGAGAGGGTTCCTCGTTGCTTCGATTTGAGGGAGCGTGGACCAAGTGAGAGGCATGTATGGACGCAGTTGTGGACCACCTATCGAGGGGCACGGTGAGCGGAGACCCTAGGAGAGGCGCATAGGGAAGCTTACCAGGGTTTGATATAGCTGTGTTCCACCACAGCGTCTGGCACCACCGAGGGAACGGGCTAGAGAAAAGGAAATATTTTAGAAAGAAAAGAGATAGCCTTTGGTTCAGTGAGGCATACGACTAGTGCGTCGAGCTTTTAGTATGTTAGAGGCTAGCCCATTTATTTATATATATATTTATTTAAATGATTTTAAAGCAAGTTCTCATTTAGAGAATTTGAAAAGAGATTTTGAAAAGAAAATATTTATTTTATTATTATGTTTTGGGTTCCCTCCGTTTCCCTAACCCCTGTGGAGATTCATTGAACCTCTATCACTCACCTGTATCCAATGTAGATGGATGCAGATCTGCGAACGAGGATAGCAGATAGACCAGAGGCTCACTAGGAGGCGTCGGTGGCTTAGGTGTAGTTGTTTCCGCTGTGTAGGCATTCTTTTAAATTAGTCCACTGGTGTATTACTTTTAAAAGTTAATTATTTTATTATATTATTTAATTATTTTATTATATGATTTCTAATAGAATTTTAGTACTGTTTTGCAACGATGATAACCATTTCTATGCCTTGTGGTGCTTCAGGTGCTTGACTGACCAGCACGTACTTCGAGGTAGCATGGTGGTTGTCACGTGGCTGACCCTCCGGGTCGAGGTGTGACATTAACCTTAAAATCTTTTTCAAAAGACTTTTATGGTATCGATTTCTGGGCATTTTGGGGGTGCTAATCCCTCCCCGAATGTAACCAACCCCCGAACCCAAAATCTGTTTTTATAGACCAATACTTGTTTGACCTAAGGTAATCTTTGTAGATTATGTTAGGTTGAATGGAGTCAAAATAGGAGACTAACTAACCTAAATCAAATGGTTAGTGGTACTCATTTTCTTTTATTCAAAATGTTCAAAAAACAAAGTATCATTCACCAAAATCTTCCCATTGGACGGTCATTTAGTAGACGTTTCGACAGTAATCTTTAGCAATAGTAACCTATTTGGACATAGTGCACCTAAAGGTTTCCAGAATTGCATGCTTTATGATCATAAGACTCATGCGATTAGAACGTTCCCATCTCTCCATGTCCCTCTTATCATCAGAGAAACTGCCAACCGTAAGATTTGTGGATCGTTCTATCCTTAATGTAAGGTCTAAATCATTGATACCGAGAACCCTAATTGTCACAATTTGTGCGTCCGGGAACCTTATCGTCTGACTTATCTAAATTACCACTAATCTTTTTTCCTAGGTGTGATTAGTCACCTATGGGAATCTACCTATCCTAATATAGTTATGGATACACTAAGCTAGGTTGGTTCCGGTCTACGAAACAGAGTTGAGTTTGGGAGTTCATTTACGTGTGGAGAAAGATCAACACCCCCCATAACACCCGTCAAAGTGATGGTACCATTTTAATATAGTCTAATCCTAGGTTTTATTAAAGCAAGGTTTTGTTTTATTTGAACGATAACCAAAAATTTCTTTACACAAGTTATTATTCATTTTTTATTTTATTACCTTTTTTTAAAATCTTATTTATTAAAATATTAAGCTTATAAATGATGCACGTGATCAAAATTATTCAATTTTTAATTAAAAGGGAGAATAGAATTTTAATAGAAATTATCTCTAAACCACTTCGGCTTACCTTATCAAGTTTAAAAAGAACCTCTCCTTAAGGACCACCCTAAGAAATGCCTACACGATTTCAAGGACCCCCTCACTGAGACCCATTTTTACCAAGCAGTTTTATAGCTCGGATGCAATAATTTCATTTTAATTAAAAATTGTTTATTAAAGAGATTTTTTGTTAGGACCCCTTTCAAACTACTTCGGCTTACCCGATTGTGTTTCAAGGAGACCCCACCCTAAGAGACCATCCCAAGAAGTGCGTACACAACATCAAAGAATGATCCCCTCATTGGGTCATTCCTAATTTATAGTTCATAGACCAATGTTGTGAACAATAATATATGGAATGCAAGGAATTAAGAAAAAAATATTGTTAATTAATACACAGTAAAACTAACTACAACTTACTATCCCAGTGTCCAAATAAACAAATGGCCCATGATAAAAACATGTAGAGCAATGGCCTAAGGTAATTACATCAAGCAAGCAAAATGATAGCCCAAAGCAAACAAACTACTAGTCTATGGGAAAGATTTACCTACAAGCCAAAAGTCCAAATCCCACCAAGTGAGCAAAATCTAAAGTGAAAAGGATGGTATGACACATCACTATTTTGGAGCAAAATGCTTCTTTCTTTTTAGTGTTTTCTTCTACTTGGTCTTCAGTTATCTCTTCACATGTTTTACTTGTCTTTCCATGCAGTAGTCTTTCACAATGGCGTTAGGGACATGAGTTCCTCTTACAACGACAATGTTAATCGTAGCTGTCGAGACGTTTTACCGCTCCGACGATAAAATGATATGGCGTGAAAAATGTTCGGGACTAAACAGTCTAAAAACAAATGGAGTCGCCACTAACCTTTTATTTTTAATAGGTGTGGTTAGTCACCTATTGGTTTAACTTAACATAAATCTAGAAAGATTACGTCAAGTTAAGGAAAGAAACTGGTCTACGAAAAAGATTTTAGGTTCGGGAGTCGGTTACGCTTGGGGAAGGATTAGCACCCCCAAGACGCCCGGAAATCGGTACCATAAAAGTCTTGAAATATTTTACTTGGAAAATGATAATAAAATGTTTTAAAATCATTTTAAGAAAAAACATAATTTTAAATGTCGGAATAAATATTCCTTTTAATGTAGGATAAACATCCCATTATAAAAGCTAAATTCTAAATTTAAAGATTTAATGTCGGAATAAACATTCCTTTTAATGTGAAAATCCATAGCCCAATTTTGAATTTGAAGAAATTTCCTACTTAGAATGGAGATTCAATTTCTAAATAGGAATAAATATTCTTCAAAAATCAAAGTCAAATTTAAAAATGAGGATAAATATCCTTTTATGAAAAACAAAGGTTTAATTTTAATTTTAGAAAGTCTCAATTATGAGAATATTAATTGAAACCTCCTAGGAAACATTTTGCAAAAAAGTTGGGATAAACATCCTCAAATTCATGCTTTGAAATTTACATTAAGAAACTTTAATTATGATTACTTAAATTAAAATCTCTTAGAAAGATTTAATTTTAAAACAATGTCGGAATAAATATTCCTTTTAATTTGATGAAGGGAATAGTTTGACAAAAATTTAGTTTGATAGGAAAATATTTTGAAAAATTAAAAAAAGGATAAAAGAAAATAAATATTCCCTTTTATTGAAAAAGAAATAAAAATAAGAAAAGTAATTTTGAAAGTGATTTTTTATAAAATTTGGATTAATTTTAGAGGCCTTAATTATAGTTGGAAAATTAAGATCTCTCCAAAAAAAAACCTTTAAAACATGTTTTGAAATTAATGTTGGAATAAACATTCCTTTTAATTTAATTGGGCCTCTTAAACAAGAGATTTTCTTAAAATAAAATGAAAATAAAACATAAAAGTAAAGATAAAATAAATAAAAATAAAAATTTTGGAATTAACTTTCCTTTTTGTAAAAAGAAAATTTTTGGAGTTCATTCGCAAATTTTAAGAAATTAAAGAAAATCATAAACATGATGCATGCATTTTATGAAAATTACATGAAAAACATATTTTTTCATTTTTGAAGGATGAAAAATTCTCCCAGAGCCCGATCGGACTCCTGATTAGACACCGAAAAAAACTTTTCATCGGAGAAAACCTTTGGAAACCTCGGATTCCCAAGGCATCTTTCGGTTACCCCATGCATATGAATTTTTGAAAATCAATGTTTTAAATTTAATCATGCATGAATGGGACAAGGAAATATGGGTTAGTATATATATATACACAATTAATCACACAATATAAAATGATAAATAAATAGCACATGGAAATTTAAAATCAATTTTACAAGATCAAATTGCATAGCAACTAATTTAACACAAATAAGTAAGCTTAATTTAAACAAATACATATTCATGGTCAAAGATTAATATCATGCAAAATTTAATTCATAATTGAATAAACATATATACAGGGGTAAAAAGGTAATTTTACAATCAAGATTAAATTTTTAATTAAGCATACATATGAGGGCAAAAAGGTAACTTAATGCAAGATATGATTTCTACTTAAGCAAAAATACATGCAAAGGCAAAAAAAAGGGTAATTTTACATACAAGGTTAAATTTTTAATTAAGAAAGCATATATAAAAGGGCAAAACGGTAATTTAACACATGATATAATTATTAATTAAGCTAACATATCCATAAGGGCAAAGAGGTAATTTTACATTCAAGGGTAAAAAGGTGATTCCACATACAAACTTAAATTTTAATTAAACAAGCATACAATTAAGGGTAAAAAGATAAAATTAAATGAATATGCATACAAGGGCAAAAGGATAATTTCACAAACAAGATTAAATTTTAATCAAGCAAATAAGGATTTATGGACAAAAGGTAATTGAACAAGGTCATATTAAACTAAATAAACATTTAAAAATATAAAAATATAATTTTTATAATCAAGATTTATTCTTTTTATTTAAATAAATAAAAATAAAAAAATAAACTCAAAGATTTAATTTTTATTCACCAAGGTTTTATTTTTAATTAAACAAAAATATTTACAAATTTAAAAATGTAATCTTTATAGCTTAAACTAAAATCTTAACCAAACAAACAAATTTACAAAATTAAAGGTATAATCTTTGTAGCTAAGATTAAGTTTTTAAGCAAACAAGAATGGAAATAAACTCTAAAATGTAATCTTTTAATTTGGGATTAAAACATTTAACTAAATAAGCCTATGGAGCATACAAAGAAAAATTCAACAATAATAAAGCTAAAATTTTTTTGTGTAATCACATAAATAATTAGAAGAAAAGACATATTAACAAAAATAAAATAAAATAAATAAATAAAAAACATCATCTTGAATATTCTTAAAGCATACTCTAAACTAACCAAATTTGTAGGCGATAAATATCAACAAGAAGATTAAAGTTAACATTTTTATGTATAAAATTAACATAACAAAACAAGAATATTGCATTTAAAATAAAAATAAAGGATCTTTATACGTAAAAATAAGAACTTTACCTAAAGGATGAAGTTTTACACCAAAACTAAAAAAGAAAATAATGGTTTTGTGGAGAAGAGAATGGCTAAAAATTGATGAACAACAAGCCTTTTTCTCTATTTTCTCTAGCCATTCTGTTTAAAATAAATCAAGAAGAGGAAGAAAAAATTTCTTCCCTTCCTTCTCGGACTCTCTTTCTCTCTTCTCCTCTCTCTGTTTTTCCTTTTTCCTCTCTCATTTTTTCTCTTCTGTCTTTGAAGAAAAAAAAAGCTAAAATCTCCCCGCTGTGCTCTCTACTCCTCCTCGAAAATGGCTAGCCCTCTCCCTTTTATCTTGAAACTCCAGTCTTCTTTATTCCTCAGACAAAACCCCCGGAAACAGGGAGCCGAAAGCCAACTAATAATGACCCCCAAAAGAATCACCCCGAAATGGCCGACCTCCCTCCCCGCATTTGCTGAAGATGGCTTCCTTTATATTCCCCTTTTTTCCTCTCATCAACAGCTCTCTTTTCTCTTTCTTTTTCATCTAATGGCCCATATCTCTTGTCTTGTGCTCCATATCTTGCTCATTGGTTGGTTACTTTGCTGGCGGCTTTCTCATTAGTTGCCCTTAATTTCTGTGTTTTAGTAAGGGTACCTTAGTTGGCCGAGAATCACGTATTCGGCTGGAGACTATGACACACTCGGACCTAACACGACTTTTCTGTACGAATGAAATAGTACAAGATGACGTATTAATTAAACAATGGGTCGGTCCGGCTGTGTCAAGTCAGAAGAGAAGTTAAAATTAGGATAAGACGGAGTTTGAAGATAAAGTAATTAACCGTGCATGGAAATTAGTAAATGCCAAAAAGACCTCCAAATAAGTCCCTAGAAATTTATTATGGGCCCCATTGGCACAAGAAATCAAAGGATTTAGCCAACGGGTAAAAATAGAAGAAAGTTGAAAAAGGGGAAAAAAATTTGACCCGGGGCCCGAGTGGACCCGGCGTCGGGCTCCCCTATAAATAGGGGAGGGGGGTGCCGAGCCTTTCATTATTTTCTTCTCTTTTTCTTTCTTTTTTCTTCTTTTCTCTCTGGAGCCGACCGGAGGCATTTTGGACAATTGGCAAAGTGGGACATGCCCGGCTATCAGATCAAGGTGAGTTTCCAGTATGTTGTTCTTCTCACCTCGATCTACGTTATGTTAAGTTTGCACGCACATCCATGCATCGGTTTAGCCTAGATCTAAGTTTTCAGCTTTTAACCAGATTAAAGCTTTAAACTCAAATAAATGGATTTCGGGCCGGTGGAATAAGGTGAGTTTTTAGTGGGTTATAGTATTCACCTTATTCTACGTCCCATTCCGTTTTTACGCATTTTTGTGCACCGGGTGTGAGTGAATCGGAGATTTAGTCAATTTGGGCTAAATCTCAATCTACGGGAAAATTGGACCGGTGTTTCTCGTTTCTGCCTCGGCATATCCGTTGTGGATGCCATGAGGATCGCCTCTCTAAGTTTGTACGTCGAAAGTAGGAGAAACGAGTGCGAAAATCGGGGAAGAGACCGGCCGAAGAACTGGCCGATCGAGTCCCTGTTTAGATATTTTCGATATATTATTATTATATTAAAAGATATTTATATATTATATTAATATATTTTAGATATTTATATATAATATTATTATATCTTAGATATTTATATATTATATCATTATAATGTATAAATATCTCATAGGTGGGCTTTTTGAGCTCGATTTCGAGTAGAATTTGGCCCAACCCGTGTGGGGCCCAGCCTAGTCCGGGTGTGGGGCCCACAGGCCCCCGGGGGGCATTTTGGTAATTTTTCACCGAGAGTCCGATTTTAGCCCCGAAATCTCCAGGACACTTTTCTAAGTGTCGGGCCCGGCCCGAGTGGCCCATGGACCCCCAGGGGTATTTTCGTAATTTTTCACCAAATGTCCAATTTTTACCCCGGAACCTCCTGGACACTTTTCCAAGCCCCGAATCACATTCAAGCCTAGTTGTAGGTCATGTTAGAGCCTCATAGGTGCATTCATAAATTTAATTATGAATGCTAACGTATTTCCGTGTACTAGGGCTCCGGGTGAATCGAATGCGGTGATGCTCCGGAGGTTGAGCTACATGGAGCGCTTGGGAGTATACGAATCTCCCAATATTGTGAGTAGCCTAGACTTCTTCGTGTAGCCACTGGGGGAAAGGATTTTAAAAACGGTTTTTAAAACATAAATGCTTTTCAAAAAGGTTTTGGGATATGGGAAATCCACACACACACACTTGTTTGCGATATACCCACATAGTGAGTGGGATGTTTTAAAAAGAAATATAAAGCTTATGTGTGTGTGATTTATATGTTTAAATATAAATGTTTTATGCATATATATATTTTAAAATATTATTATTGTGACTATTGAGGGTACGATGCCCTTGGGAGACGAGTGTTTGAGAGGGTTCCTCGGGGCTCCAATCAGCGGGAGCATGGACTGAGTCTGAGAGCATGCTAGATTCTCAGCCGTGGACCGCCTATTGAGGGGCACGGTGAGACGAGACCTGGTTAGGAGATGCGCGTAGGAAAGCTCGTCAGGCTCCAGTTCGCTGTGTTCCACCACAGCGAGGCACCACCGAGGGAAAGGGCTAGAGAAAGAGAAAAAGAATGAGAATGAGAAAATGTTTTAGAAAGAAAAGAGATAGCCCTCGGTGCAGTGAGGCATGAGTCGGCCGACGGGTCGAGCCTCCAGTATGAGACGAGTGCCAGCCCATTTATGATATAAATTTAATTATTTTATTTAAGATATTTTCAAGAGTGGGTTCTCTGCGGAAGAACCAGAGAAGAATTTTTAAAAGAAAAATAATTGTTTTATTATTATTTATTTTATTTTATTTTATTTTGGATTTCCCTTATCTGCTCTAACCCAGGTGGAGATTCTTAGAACCTCTGTCACTCACCTGTATCCAATGTGGATGGATGCAGATTTGCGATCGGAGTCAGCCATAGAAAAGAGGCTCACTAGGAGGCGTCGGTGGCTTAGGCTTAGTAGTTTCCGCTGTGTAGGTATTCTCTCCATTAGTCCACTGGCATTACTTTTAAAGTTAATTATTTTATTAAATATTTTCTAATTAAAGTTTAGTTTTATTTGACAGCAATGATGCCCATTTATGCCTTGCGGTGCCTTAGGTGCGTGACTAGCCAGCATGTACTTCGAGGCAGCGCGACGGTTGCCACGTGGCCGGCCCGGAGCGGGTCGGGGCGTGACAGACTATGGAAGACATGTAATCCTCTTCTCTCTTTTTTGTGGTTGCAGGCAAAGGACAGGAACAGCCAAGGTTTGTAGGCGAGGTCGTCGACGTTCTCATCCAGAGAGGATTGAAGTTGTGAGTTTTGCGACTGGAGGTTCGACAGCTCTTCCGAGATGGAAACAAAATTATGTTCCAGAAGAGAGGAGGTTTGCTCGGTGGTAATGGTGGCAGCATCAGCTTGGGCCCTTGAATACTTTCAGAGCTAAGGATTTGAACCAAAAGGGGTGCAGCTCCAGAAGCTGCAATTGTAGGCTTGTTAGGTGCAGCAGCCGAGAGTGTCGATATTGCTGCTGCGGCTAAGTCTCTCAAACTAATGCTTTGCAGTTTGAGAAGCTCTACAAGAGGAGGGACAGCCCCTGCCGTTACTATATTGACCTTGTTTCTTTCATTTCTAACAGTAAGGTTGAGGAGAGCAAGAAGAGAGGCTTCACGTGCATCAAGATTAGGAGACAAAAGCATGAAAACAAGAGGCTGAATAACACCAGCAGCAGCAAACTTTGAACATGTCTTAACAGATGATTTTCTAACAAATTTTCTTATATCTCTAGCAGGTTCAATCTTCACCTGAAGATCTCCATTTATCAGCTTATCTGAAAGCTCTAGTATAAGAGTCTGTTTCTGGTGGTTCCAAGTATCTTCTTCAAGGTCTCTGCTGGTGGTGCCGGTGTTGGTTGTCATGGTACTAATTGCATTGGTGGTTTCCCTTCCAGAACCTCACGAGTTTGTAGCTCAAGCTCATGCATGGCAATAGCACTAGCACCATTAGCTGCATGACATGTATTTGTCTGGGACTTTTCCTTTATCCTTGTAAGGCTTCACTAGAACCCGAGCATCACAAACAAAATGAGGATTCCCTTTAGCCAGAATGATTTTCACAGTCTCAGGATAAACAAAAGTAACAAATCCAAACATTTTCTTCTGTTGATAAGGTATGCTCACATCTTGAACCGGTCCATAAATACTGAAATAATTTGACACGTCCTCCTCTCTAAAAGTACTATCAGCTGGGAAAGTTAAATAGATCTGCCTTGATGCCGGGTTCACCAATCCTGCATCACTGTTTATCGAAAAACCATTTCTTTCAAGCCTGGAACGGTTATACTTGTTCATATCATCACCTATCATCAAAGTAGCAGCTGCTGCAGCCCTTTGAGTATCATTTTGTTGCTGTTGAAGAAACAAATTCATGCACTTTGGGGAGTAAGGAAAAGAAGCAGAACTCATGAGTTGAGAAGCAGCAGCCAACCTTTGCTGCTGAGCGGACTTAGATCTAAGTAACTCATAGAAGTCGTCCATCATCTCAATTTGGTTAGGTGACCCAACCATAGTGGCACCATCTGCACCAGCAACCATTGAACCAGACTCCCCAAGCGCACCATGGATAAATCTGCAACTATTCCCATTTTTACAATACCCTCTAGCAAAATACAAGCAGGGTCTCTACTCAAAGCCCGAAGCCGGGTCACCAGCTCCCAAAATATCGCTAACAGAGCTACTCCTCCTATGAAAGGAGCTTCCCCAATAAGAGGGGAAAACCCATGGTGTCAGTGCTGCCACAAGCAGCAACAGCAGAAGAAGAACCATCAATTGCTAATAGCTTCACTGCTGCTGCTGTGTTTTTTTGGTTCTGAGCTATAGTGAAGCAGTCAAAGCTAATGGCTTTGGAGCTCTCAAGTCTCAGCTCTTTCTCTGAGGTTGCTTTTGTTGGCGTCTCTAATATCGAACCAATTATCTTCACGTGGAGGAACAAGTTTCGGTTCCAGCCCTTTTTTTTTTCTTCCGAGGATAGATGCATTCTCTCATCTTCATTCTTCACATGCCATTCTCTTCATCACTGTGCTGCTCCCTGGCGGTCTTCTTTGCTCGACGGGACTTGCATTTGGTAATAAGCTTCGAAGGAGATGGTAGGGGGTTCGGTTGTGGTTTCCATTACCGAACCAGCTATATGTTCTACTCTTTCTTTCATTTCTCTGCATGGGGCAAGGTGGCGCTTTGGTGGTTGCTGTGGTGGCTGTGGGACGGTGGTGTGGCTGCTTTGGTGACGCTGTAGCAGCTGTGGAGCAGTGAAGAGAAGACGTGATTTACAGCCATGAGGGAAGGAATTAGAGGCAGCATGGTTGGCTTAGAGGCAAAGCTCTCGACAAGGCCATCTCTTGCATGGTAGTGGGCCCTAGTTGGTATGGCCTTGACATGTATTTTATATATATTTATATGTATATATATATATTTAAATATTTATGTATACATCTATATATACATATTCATATATAAATATATATAAATATATATATGTATATATATCATATGTAAATATATATTTATAAATGTACATATACATATAAATATATATATATATATGTATATTACATCGTAATTGGGTTGACCCAGTCGGTCTTTTCGGCCCAGGTTCGAAATTACCTGCAAGGTAATAGGATAAAATTAGTAAAATAAAATAATAAACCAAATTTAAAAAGGATAAGTAAAATAAAATTTGGAAATGATCAACTAATTAATTGACTAATTAACCAATTAATCAATTAATTAATTAACTAAAATTTAGAAAGAAAGAGAAAAAAAGAAAGAATAAAAATTGAATAAATAAGTGTCTACAGTGGCCCCTTTTTTTGAAATAAGATTTCGACACTCACACTACTAGGACTTGAGATCTCATTTGCCGTTGTTCTTTACCACTCTCTGAACAGTTACTTAGCAAGCTTTCATCATCTGCATCCCGCCTCCCTTCTTTCCTGTAACCAATGCTTTTTTTTAATTTTTTTCGAAAGAAAACCTCTTCTTTTTTGTATTTTTTTCTCTCTCTTTATCTCTCCTTCTACTTAGCCTTTTTTTTTTAGAAAACAAAAGCACCAAAATCTTTTTTTTCAACAAGCCCTAGGTACTCCTTATATATTACTCCCTTTATCCTTTCTTACACTCTAAGAATTAGGGTTTTTGTCATGCCTCGACTCGAGGGCTCGACCACGTGACAACTGTCGTACCACCTCGAGATGCGTGTCTCGAAAGGCAAGCTATCCAAGATAGCACAAGGCATAAATAAGGGGTACTTGAGCAATAATTGAAATATATATAATGAAAATGATAAAGAAAATATCACAAAATATTTATATAATATAATGGTTTAAACATGCTGCGGAAGAAATAATAATATAATAATATGCAACACTAGTCCGAAGCCAGGATTTATAAGGGGATCTGGGTGGAACCTACAACATCGTGGTCGATTGGTGATGTACCAGGATCACTATCCACCGGGATGCCTATCATCCAAAGCCTGATGTCCTAACAAAAATAAGTGAATGGTATGAGTACAAATATATATGTACCCAGTGAAGGACCCGGTTATAATGACCGATCACCTAAGGCTGGGGATATGAAATAATCCAAAACTCATTTAATAAATCATTTAATAAAATCATGTGCAATCCCACACTAAAATAAATACCAAATATCATAAAATAGGTTGGCATCTGACCCAAAGGTGCACCCGTGCACTTGGGTGCCCCGTTGGATCGTCAAGGGCTAACTTATATTTTAAAATCCTTTTTCTTTTATCCCTTGGCCCGTTCCCTTGACGTTGCCGACATTTTGGTGGAACACAGTTGCATCGAGCCTGGCGAGCTTCCCTATGCACCTCTTCTAGGGTGTCCGCTCACCATGCCCCTTGATAGGTGGTCCACGGCTGCGTCAATGAATGCCTTTCACTCAGTCCATGCTCCCTCGAATCGAAACACCGAGGAACCTCTCAATCACTCAACTCCCAGGGGTCATATCATCAATAAAACATAATAATAATATTTCATTTATTCTTTTAAAAACCACCCTTAAACCCATTTCTAAATTCGTGTGTGAGGGTGGACAATCCATATCCTAAAACGTTATAAACATTTAATATAATAGTTAATAAAGCAATTAGAAAACAGTTGACCCTCAATGGTCAACCACTATAATCCAAGCCACTCACAAGTAAGGAAGATTTGTATACTCCTGAATATACCCTTCGAATGCTCTAGCTCGATCGCTACCGCCCGATCTCGTACAACCACGTACCTAAATAATCAAATTGAAATCTAATTTGATTAATAAAGGCATTCATCTAACAATTAAACATCAAAGCATGACCTAATTAGGGTTTCTAGGGTTTAGAAACTGAATTGTACAAGTCCGAAAGTCAATTATGGTCGATTGGTGTCTAGGGGTGTGAAATGACCATTTTACCCCCATTACAGTATAGGTCCGGCACTGGCTTGGCTCACTTAGGTGCGGGAGTGGTAGATTTGGGGAAATTTCCTTGAAATTTCGTGAGTCCGGTGCTGCGCTCAGCATCTCCAACGCCAGACTACCCTCTGTTCTAGGCCGAGATTCGGCCCTCCAATTTCCCAAGCTCGATTTGAGCTCAAATCAACACCAATTCACATGAAATTCGAAACATAAGTACTTCATCACTTTCACTAAAGGATCACAGCTTCAAGAACTAAATTAAACAGCTACACATGCATGAATTTCGGATCAAAAGTTTAAGGGTGCAAGTGTTCTTGAGCAAAAACGAATTTTGATTTTTAATCCAACATTTCTCTCAGCTCACTCAACGAAATCAAGCAAATAAAAAGTCAAATTGAAGCTGAAGGAGTCTAGAACAACATACCAAGAAATCAACCAAAGCCTACAGTTGGATTGGAAGATATAGGCCGAAGAACACAATGACTCCAAATTGCCAAATTTGAAGATTTGAAGAGAACTTAGTGAATTTGATGTTGTTGATCTTCTTGGAGGCTAAAGAAGTTGTTAGTGATGATTAATGGAGTGTTTAAAGGTGATATGAAGTGGTGGAATTGGTGGAGAGTTAAGAGAATTGGGGAGAAATGAGGAAAAAGAAGAGAAATAGTGAAACAGGCTTGGACCCCATTTAAAAGGTTAGGTCCGGTGTTGGACCCGACCTGTATGGCCCGGAGTCAACAAATTTGTGTTGAATTTTAGTCAACACGACCCCACTTACCTCTATTTTCTAGCCCGAACGGGCCCCATCGACTCCGAGCAACAAATTAAGGTTTCTAAGTCCAAAATTGAGTTAAAAGAAGTTCAAAATGTCTAAAGGAAGTCCAAATTCATTTCGTAGCTTATAACTATATGTACAATTTCATAACTTGACACATGCGGACTAGTCCGGGCATGTCAACTCTCCCCCTTTTATAAAAATTTCGTCCTTGAAATTAAATTAAACTAATCTTCAAACAGGTGTAGGAAGTCACGTCTCATATCGTTCTCGGGCACCCAAGTTTGCTCCTCGATTTTGTGATATCTTCTACAATGTTTGCACCAAAGGAATGGATTTGTTCCTTAAGGATTGAGTCTATCGATCCAATATGGCTACAGGTCGGACTTTGAAGTTCAGACTTTTCTTTATCTTCACTGGTGGAGTTTGAAGAACATGTAATGGATCAGGTACATACTTCCGAAGCATAGATACATGGAAAACATCATGTATTCTGGCCATGTCAGGTGGTAATTCCAGACGATATGCCACGGGTCCAATCCGTTTAGTGATAAGGAATGGACCTACATACCTCAGGTTCAACTTTTCTGCCTTGCGGAATCTGATAATGCCTCTTCAAGGAAAGACCTTCAAGAAAACTTGATCTCCCACTTGGAATTCTAAGGGCATCCGTCTTCGTTGTGCATACTTCAGGTCTCGATCCTAGGCTGCCTTAAGCTACTCCTGAATGAATTTCACCTTCTTAGTGGTGAATTCAATCCCTGCCTTGCTGAAGATTTGGTTTTCTCCAACTTCATCCCAGTACAACGGGGTTTTACATTTCTTCTGGTACAAGGCTTTGTACGGAGCAATACAAATACTAGATTGGTAGATGTTGTTGTAGGCAAACTCTGCCACAGATAGGTAGGTCTACCATCCACCGATAAACTCAAGGCCCACATGCCCACAGCATGCCTTCCAATATCTGAATAGTGTACTTCGACTGGCCGTTGGTATATGGATGGAAAGCGGTACTAAAACCGAGTTGAGTTCCCATTGCTTGCTAAAATCTGTTCTAGAACTATGATGTAAATCTCGGATCTCGATCCGAAACTATGGAAGTTGGAACTCCTTGGAGTCTAACCACTTCATTGATGTACAGCTGTGCGAACTGATTTACACTCCATCTCATGCTCACTAGCAGGAAGTGTGCTGACTTGGTGAGTCGGTCCACGATCACCCATATGGCATTAATTCCACATCTGATGTACGGAAAACCAATCACAAAGTCCATAGTGATGTGTTCCCACTTTCATTCAAGAATCTATAGAGGCTAAAGTGTTTCGAAAGGTTTCCGACGTTTTGCTTTCACTTGCTGACAAGTCAGGGATCTGGCCACAAATTTAACAATTTCTCTCTTCATTCCAAGTCACCAATAATGATCTTTAATAGTTCGATTCATCTTGGTGCTGCCTGGGTGCATGGCGAATAGAGAAGAATGAGCTTGTTGAAGAATAGTGCCTTTAAGGTCAAGATCATTCAGCACGTAGATTCGGCTTCTGAATAGTAGAATTCCATCACTCCAAACTGAAAAATCAGATTGTTCACCCAACTACAACTTCTGAAGCGCTTGCTGCAATCTCAGATCAAAAGTCTAGAGATCATGAATTCGATCATCTAGCACCGACCTAGATAGAGTCTGGGCAATCTATGCACCATCGTGGGAGTCATAGGCCAATCTAACTCAAGTTGACCTAAGCTCTACTAACTCTAGCAAGTGGACATCTCTAATTGTTGCCAAGGGCGTAACTGCATTCCGGCTCAAAGCATCTGCAACCACATTTGCTTTGCCTGGATGGTAGTCAATGACAAGATCGTAATCCTTGATGAGATCTAGTCATCGCCTTTGCTACATATTCAAATCATTCTGACTCATGAAAGTGCTTCAGGCCTTTGTGTTCGGTGTAGATATGACAAGTTTCACCATATAGATGGTGGTGCCAAATCTTCAAAGCGAATACTATGGCTACAAGCTCCAAGTCATGCACTAGAAACTTCTCCTTGTTCGGCTTCAATTGACGAGAAGTGTAGGTAATTATCCTTTCGTTTTGCATCAACACACATCCAAGTCCCTGATATGAGGCATCAGTGTACACGGTGAACTCCTTGCCACTTACTGGTAAGGCAAGTACAGGTGCTATCGTCAACTTGTCCTTTAGCTTTTGAAAACTCTACTCGCAAGCATCAGACCAAAGAAATTTGGTATCCTTGCGAGTCAATTTAGTTAAGGGTGCATCAATCGCGGAGAATCAATCCAAAAATTTCTGGTCATATCCAACTAACCCCAAGAAACTTCGAATCTCAGTAGGATTTGTTGAGCATTTCCAATTGGTGATCGCCTCAATCTTGCTAGAATCCATAAATATACCTTCCCTAGTCACCATATGATCAATGAATCCAACTTGCTGCGACCAAAACTGACATTTTGAGAGCTTAGCATACAACTGGTGCTCTCAGAGAGTTTGTAGCATAATGCAAAGATGGATGGCATGCTCTAGCCGATTTTTTTAATAAACCAATATGTCATCAATGAAGACGATGACAAATCGGTCTAGATATGGATGGAACACATGATTCATCAAGTCCATGAATGCCGCTGCAACGTTGGTAAGTCCAAACGACATTACACAGAACTCATAATATCCGTATCTGGTACAAAAGGCAGATTTGTAAATATCTTCCTCTTGTATCTTCAACTGATGATAACCCGATCACAAGTCAATTTTGGAGAATACTTCGGCACCTCAAAGTAGATCAAACAAATCGTCAATGCAAGGTAATGTATATCTATTCTTCACTGTCACCACATTTAGCTTGCAGTAGTCAATGCAAAGTCGCATTGAACCATCTTTCTTCTTTACAAACAATACTGGGGCTTCCCAAGGTGAAGTACTCGGCTAAATGAATCCTTTCTCCAACAATTCGGCAAGTTGTTTCTTTAACTCAACAAGTTCAGTGGGTGCCATTCAGTATGGAGCCATGGAGATTGGATCTTTACCGGGATAAACATCAATAGGGAAGTCGAAGTCTCCCTCAAGCGATAAACTAGGTAATTCACTGGGGAAGACATCTGAAAACTCATTCACTACCGGAATATCTTCAATGTTAGGCTCTTCCACTTAAGCGTCTACTACATGAGCTAACAAAGCTTCACACCCTCTTCGTAGCAACTTACTCACTTTAATAGTAGAGATGACATTCGGTGTGCCTCTGTGCTCACTGTAGAAGTCAATCATGCTACCGTCAGGTCGAGGAATTCTCACCAAATGATGTTTGCAATAGATCTGAGCACGATGTTTCCTAGCCAATCCATTCCCAAGATGGCATTGAAGTCAAACATTTGCAGAGGAATCAAGTCCTCTTTGAAAACAAGGTTTTCCAACTTCACTGCACATCTCCAATACACCGTATTCTGAAGCATTCTTTCAACCAAGGGAGTATTCACCAATAACTTGTACCCAAGGACGATAATGGCCTATCCGCATGTACGGCGAACTTGGTATTTGTATAAGACAGAGCGGCTCCAGTATCCATAATCACATATGCAAGTTGATTGAAAATAACTACCATGCGTAACGTCCAAAAATTTTCTAAAGTGGTTACTTTACAATCAGCTGTGAACATAATGATATCTTTACCTGTGAAAAATAACTATTCATGAATATTTAAATATATACTTACCGGTGACTACGCTAGGACGAGCGTCGGCATCCTCTTGTGACATCGCACAGACCTGGGTGTGTTGCTGCTGCTGCTGCTGCTGGGGCCATCTTTGAAGTGCGAAACTACTGCCAGCACCAGAATGTTGCTGAGAAGAAGAGGGGGCAATGTAGGAGTGTCACGCCGACTGGAAAAGATGGAATCCTCCATGACTGCTAGGTCCTACTGAAGGCTGGCCAAAACTCCGTCTAGGTGGTGCAGAGGCGGTAAGTGGGCACATACGCGCAATGTGGCTCATACCTCTACACTAGTAGCATCTAGACCCACCCCTGCACGGGCCAAAATGGTTGCGTCTGCAGTGTGGACACCGTAGTCCAGACTCTCCTTTCTTCTTCCTGAAGCATTCCCCGATCATGGATCCAAATCCAAACTTTCCTTTCCCTTGACCACTAGAGTAAGATGGTGGTGGAGGAAGTGATATCTAGGTGCTGGGGACTCGGCTGAACTGCCTTTAGATACCCCACTGTAAGAGCCTATGCCCTGTGAATTCTTCGGTGCCAGTTCCATAGATACATCGGAAGATTGCTGTCCGCTCGCACTCGATCCTTCTAGCCAATGCTGAGCAATCATGGCCTCGGCCCATAACGCGTTCTGTCGATGCTGCTCAAAAGTGGCTCCGGGAGTAGGCGTCATGAGCTGTATGATTTCCCACCGAAGGTCATTGATGAACTGAAGACAAAGGGACTCCTTGGTGGTAGACGGAAGATGATATGATAGTCTCCACCAGCAACTCCGTCTCATACCTCTCAACGGACATATCACCCTACTGGAGTCGGAGGAACTCACTGTATCTCCTTATCATCATCTTCTCCGATAGGAACCTCCATCGAAACTCAGTCATGAAAGTCTCCCAAGTAACCAGTCCAATGACTTGGCTTTCAAAGTTGGTCCACCAACTCAGTGGTTGCCCTTGGAGATATCAGGTGACCACGCTCACTCGCTCCTCCGAGGTCATGCCCAAACCCTCTGTGTTCCTGGTGACAAAGTGCAGCCAATCCTAACCTATGTCAACAGAAGTGTCGGAGAGCTTTGGAGTGTCTAGCCCCTTCATGATGCGAAGGGACCTCACTAGATGAGTCTATAAAGCTGTGTTACCCTCAAAAGTGCTCGCCGCACCGCCAGGCTAAAAGTGCGATAGAACCATAAATAGATGAGGTAGTCGGTATGGATAGGTAGATAGATTAGTAGGCTACTAGGAGGACTATGGTAAGTCGGGAGTGTAGTGCGGCCGCGTCGGTGTCGGCATTGGCAGTGACGGATGAATGAGTGGTACAGTGCCGGCAGGTGGATAAACACCACTGTGCATATGCGTAGAAAAGAATCTGCTAGCCCAGTTGTCAAACATTCGCTCGAGGTCGGCGAGCGTATACTGCACCGGCGTGGTAGTCGCCAGAGGTGGGGGAGGTGGCACCTCAGAATGGGAACCCTGATACTAGGTCTCATCTATAAGCACCACTAGTGGAATAAGCACGTCCGAGATCGCTATGGTCTCCGGATCAACACTATGCTGTGCCTTGAGTTGTCGACATGGGCGACCCTCCTCTTAGGTACTGAAGTAGGTACGAAAGTATCGATGGTGTCCTTTCTTCTAGGTGGCATGGTGTATGCTACATAAAATCTAGGCCAGTAATCATAAATATATCTATGCTAACCGTACTCCATACCTCGATCTCAAAAATCAGAATCTCAAAACTATGTAAACTCCCCGGCTTGGTATAATATAGATATAATGTATATTTTAAAATTTGGTCTGATACCAATCAAATTGTCACGTCCCGACCCGAGGGCTCGGACACTTGACAATAGTAGTACCATCTCGAGATGCATAACTCGAAAGGCGGGCTATTCAAGATGGTACAAGGTATAAATAAAGATAACTTGAGCAATAATTGAAAATATATAATGAAAATGATAAAGAAATTATCATAAAATATTTATATAATATAAGTGGCAAATTTTACTATGCAAACATGCAGTGAAAGAAATAATAATATAATAATATGCAATACTAGTCCGAAGCCAGGATTCACAAGGGGATCTGGGTGGAACCTATAAAATTGTGGTCTACTGGTGATGTACTAGGATCACTGTCTACCGGGACGCCTATCGTCCAAACCCTGATGTCCTGACAAAAAAATGTGAATGGTGTGAGTACAAATATATATGTACCCAGTGAGGGACCCCGATTATACTGACCGATCACCTCAGGTTGGGGATATGAAATAATCCAAAACTCATTTCATAAATCATTTAATAAAATCATGTGAAATCCTACACCAAAATCAATATCAAATATCATAAAATAGGCTGGCATCTAAAATCGTCCCAAAGGTACACCCGTGCACATGGGTGCCCCGTTGGGCCGTTAAAGGCTAACTCTTATCTCAAAATCCTTTTTCTTTTATCCCTTTGCCCGTCCCCTTGATGTTGCCGAAGCTGTGGTGGAACACAGCAATACCGAGCCCTGGAGAGCTTCCCTAGGCGCCTCTTCCAGGGTCTTTGCTCATCGTCCTCCATAGTTGGTCCAAGGCTGCGTCAATGCATGCCTCTCACTCGGTCCACTCTCCCTCGAATCGAAGCATTGAGGAACCTCTTAATTACTCAACTCCCAGGGGTCATATCATCAATAAAACAAAATAATATTTCATATATTCTTTTAAAAACCCACCCTTAAATCCATTTCTAAACTCGCGTGTGAGGGTGGACAATCCATATCCCAAAACGTTATAAACATTTAATAAAATAGTTAATAAAGCAATTAGAAAATGGTTGGCCCTTAGTGGTCAACCACTATAATCCAAGCCACTCACAAGTAAGAAAGATTTGTATACTCCCGAATATACCCTCGACTGCCCTAACTCAATCGCTATCACCCGATCTCGTACAATCACGTACCTAAATAATCAAATTGAAATCTAATTTGATTAATAAAGGCATTCATCTAACAATTAAACATCAAAGTATGACTTAACTAGGGTTTCTAGGGTCTAAAAACTAAATTGGACAAGTCTGGAAGTCAATTATGGTCAATTGGGCTATAGGGGTGTGAAATGACCATTTTACCCCAACTACAATGCATGTCCGGCGCTAGCTTGGCTCACTTCCTTGCGGGAGTGGCCGATTTGGGGAAATTGCCTTGAAATTCGGTGAGTCCGGCACTAGACTCAGCAGGTCCAGTGCCAGAATGTCCTCTGTTCTAGGCTGAGATTCGGCCCTCCAACTTCCCAAGCTCGGTTCGAGCTCAAATCAACACCAATTCGCATGAAATTCGAAATATAAGTACTTCAACACTTAAACTAAAGGATCACAGCTTCAAAAACTAAATTAAACAGCTACACATGCATGAATTTCGGATCAAAAGTCTAAGGGTGCAAGTGTTCTTGAGCAAAAACGAATTTTGATCTTTAATCCAACATTTCTCTCAGCTCACTCAACAAAATCAAGCAAATAAACAGTCAAATTGAAGCTTAAGAAGTCTAGAACAACATACCAAGAAATCAGCCAAAGTCTGCAGTTGGATTGGAAGATATAGGCCGAAGAACACAATGAGTCCAAATTGCCAAATTTGAAGATTTGAAGAAAACTTAGTGAATTTGATGTTGTTGATCTTCTTGGAGGCTAAAGAAGTTGTTAGTGATGATTAATGGAGTGTTTAAAGGTGATTTGAAGTGGTGGAATTGGTGGAGAGTTGAGAGAATTCAGGAGAAATGAAGAAGAACAAGAGAAATAGTGAAATGGGGGTCTCCGGCAATGGAGACCCCATTTAAAAGGTTAGGTCCGGCACTTGACCTGACCCTGTCAGGGGCCGGAGTCAACAAATTTGTGTTGACTTTTAGTCAACACGGCCCCACTTGCCTCGATTTTCAAACCCTAGTGGGCCCCATCGACTCCGGACAGTAAATTAGGGTTTATAAGCCCAAAATTGAGCTAAAGGATGTTCAAAATATCTAAGGGAAGTCCAAATTCATTTCATAGCTTATAACTATATATACAATTTCATAACTTGACACATGCGGACTAGGTCCGATCGTGTTAGTTTCAATGGGTTTTCTCGCATACTAAGTATTAGGGTTAAATCTTCCATGATTTCCTTTCATTTCTTTACCAAGATTTACTCCCTGATTTTTATTTTAGAATATTCCACAATTTTTAAGCCTCCTCATAAAGACCCAAAGCCCAAATATTTTCATTTTAAATTAAAGTCCAAATTTAATTTTAGTTTCAAATCAAAGTCTAACCCATAATTAATCTTAATTACTTAAATTAAAAATTTGTCTAATTAAAATTAGACTAGATTTAAAATTGAAAATAATACTAAAATTAAAACTTTAACTTTAAATGAAGAAAGGCTATTTTCCGGATAAAATATGGTGTCTACAACTGCCCTCTTTACGTATTTTCTGAGAATTTAGAAGTACATACTTCTAAAGACTCAAGAACTGAGTAAAGACGCTAGACACGACCCCTTTTAAAAAGAATTATCAAACAAGTAAATATGTTGCCTAAGAAAACATGGTCCTAACAAGGACCGAGATATAATGTGGTGTCCTTAATGAGGGTAAATGTTGCTATGCAGAGACCTTGATAGCCAAAGTGATGCAATGCAGAGACCTTGACAGGGCAACTATGCAACGCAAGAACCTTGATAGGGCGAAATAACGCAATGCAAAGACCTAGGTAGGGTGAAATGATGCAATGCAAGAACCTTAATAGGGAAAAATGATGCAGTGTATAGAACTTGATAGGGCAACTATGCAATGTAGGAACCTTGATAGGGTAAATGATGTAATACAGAGACCTTGATAGGGCAACTATAAAATGCAAGAATCTTGATAGGGCAAAATGATGCAATACAGAGACTTTGATATGGCAACTACGAAATGCAAGAACCTTGATAGGGTAAAATGATGCAATGCAAAGACCTTGATAGGACAACTATGAAATTCAAAAACCTTGATAGGGCAAAATGATGCAATGCAAAGACCTTGATAGGGCAACTATAAAATGTAAGAACCTTGATAGGGCAAAATGATGCAATGCAGAGACCTTGATAGGGCAAAAATGTAATAATTCTTTGAAGAGAGTTAACAGGTACGGAATTGCTAAATGCAAAAAATGATCAATTTGTATATGCCAAAATGAGATGAGGTTAGAATAAAGATTCGTAACTAACTTATTATGTGACGATGAATCGATCATGTTATGATGTATTGGAATGCTCAGATGTCCTTATTTGTGATGCAAAATTTGGATGTATTTTAGTTGCAGCCCAATTCATATTTATGGTCACACAAGCGAACTTGACGATTCAACGTTCATTTTCTTTGCTCTGTTCAGATGGCTTTCCCATGCATCTGTACTTTTCTTGATTTGAGATTTTCTTTCCATTCCAATTAAACGTTCCAAGCTTTTTGCCTTAGGCAACTTTCGTTCATCTTTTTGAGAGGCTTTTTTATTTGCTCTTTCTTTGCCAAACTTAGCTTACGCCCTTAGATGATGAATACCTTATTTATGCATGTTTTCTTTCTCTTTGTTTATACACATTTTGAAATTTATGAATGAACTTAGCATAATGCGGGATTCATCAACAATAAAAATTCCCATTGCATAAGAATAAATGAGAGTAGAGAGAGACAAATGACAATAGATAAAGGGTTTGATCAAAGGACAAAAGGTTGTACAATTTCAAAAGATTTAAATTGTTCGGATATTTTTCAAGATCAAAGAAACGAAGATACCCTCTGACAATGAATGCTCAGAAACAAGTGCAAGCAAAACCTAAGTTCGTTTTTTATCGGCTTACTGTACTAGTTCTTTGACAGCTCTGTATCAAATGACCTGACTTGCCCCACTCACGTACCAAGGTTGATCAAACTTATGAGGTAATTTTATGTCTATTCCATCCTACTTAAGCTGCCTTTTCAGGTTTTCAACTTAAGTCACCTTTATCTCGATTCAAGTCACCCTTTCAGGTTTTCAACTTGAACCTCTCCTTTTCATTTTTCTTTTTCGAATTCAAGCTGCCCTTTCGGGTTTTCAACTTGAGCCATTCATTTTCTTATTCTTCTTCTTTTTTTCCCTTTTTTTCTTTTTTCTTCTTCATTTTTGGACCTTACCTTTTTTGCTTTAAGTATAGTATTTCTTCATAGCATCAGAATTGATGGGGCTTGATAGCTCTCTGCCATTCATTTCTTGTAAAATCATGGCTCCTCCAGAAAATGCCTTTTTGACAACATACGAATCCTTCCCAATTTGGTGCCCATTTGCCTTGAAAATCGTGTTAGATAGGAAGTATCTTTTTCAAAACTAATTCCCCTTCTTGGAACTGTCTCAGCTTTACTTTCTTATCATATGCCCTCATCATTCTTTTTTGATATAGCTGGCCAAGGTAATAGTGACAAGGTGTTTTCTGCGATCAAATTTAGCTATTCATAGCGTTCTCTGATCCATTGAGCCTCATTCAATTGTACTTCTCTGAGTTTCCGGAGGGTTGGGATTTCAACTTCTATAAGTAGCACTACCTCTATTCCATATACCAGTGAGAATGGAGTTGCCCCAATAGATGTCCTCACAATAGTCCGATAAGCAAGGAGTGCGAAAGGTAACTTCTCATGCCAGTTTCGATAAGTTTCAATCATCTTCGCCACAATTCTTTTGATATTCTTGTTAGCAACCTCTACCGCCCCATTAATTTTTGGTCGATACGGTGCCGAGTTACTATGTGTAATCTTGAATTGTGAACATAGTGCCTTTATCATTCCACTATTTAGGTTCTGGGCATTGTCTGAAATGATCTTTTTCGGAAGACCATACCGACAGATAATTTCCCTTTTCAGAAACTTGGCAATTACTAATTGCGTAACACTGGTGTATGAAGCTGTTTCAGCCCATTTGGTGAAGTAATTAATCATACCAAAATGTATTGGTGACCATCCGATGCCTTTGGTGAAATTGGTCCAATAACGTCCATGCCCCCACATAGAAAAAGGCCATGAAGGTACCATGACATGTAGCGGACTTGGAGGAACATGAATTTGATTTGTATAGATCTGACATTTATGGCATTTTCTGGTATAGTTAATTCAATAATAACCAGATCTCATAATTTGCCTTGCTAATTTGTGCCTGCTAGCATGGGTCTCACAAATTCCTTCATGCACTTCTTCTAAAATCTTTCAGGCTTCTCTTACTGCTACACATCTCAACAGCATTTGGTCCTAGTTTCTCTTATATAAGATGTCCCTATCTAGGTAGAAATTCATTGCCATCCTTTGAATGATCTTTTTGTCATTTTCTGAGGCATGCTTTAGATATTTCTGATAGTTGAGAAATTGTATGATGTCATAATACCAGGGCTTCCCGTCTTCTTACTCTTCAACATTCATGCAATGAGCCTTCTCACTTCTCAAATCCATTTTGATAGGCTAAATTTTAGTATATGCACCTGCCTTAAACATGGAGGCAAATATGGCCAAAGCATCAGTCAACTGGTTCTCCTCCCTAGAAAGGTAATGGAAGGATATTTCTCTAAATTGTTTCATCAAATTTTTGATGTACTCATGGTATTGAACCAATTTTTGGTCTCTTCTCAACCATTCTCCTTTTAACTAATAAATCACTAATGCAGAATCTCCTTAAACTTTCAACATTTCAATCTTTCTTTCTGTAGCCATTTGAATTCCCAAAACACATGCCTCATATTCAACCAGCCATGTTATTAGTACATCTAAAATCTAATCTTGTAGTGGCTAGAAAATGGTTGCCTTCTAGATACATTAGTACTGCTCCAATGCCATGCTCTATTGCGTTTGAGGCTCTATTAAAGAACATTCTCCAAACCTTGTTTTCATCGTCTGATTCCTCTTCCACATGGAATATTGCCATTAAGTCTTCATCCGGAAAATCAAACTCCATAGGCTTATAATCATCATTAGCATGTTCAACCAAGAAATCTGCCACTGCACTTCCTTTGATAGCCTTTTGAGAAAAGTAATGTATGTCTTACTCAGATGATAGCACTTGTCATTGAGCGATCCATCTTGATAAACCTGGTTTCTCAAATATGTACTTGATTGGGTCCAACTTTGCCACCAATAGGGTTGTGTGATACAACATGTACTGCCTTAATTGATGAGCAACCTAGGGATGAGTACTTGGCTTTGTATTCTGTAAACTTCTTACTCAAATAATACACCACATGCTCATTTTTCCCAGTTTCATCTTGTTGCCCCAATACATATCCCATGGAGCTCTCAAACATCATAATATATTACCAAAGGCCTATCAGGAACTAAAACTGGTGGATTAGTGAGATGTTGTTTGATTTTCTCAAAAGCAAGCTGGCATTTATCATTCCATTCACCGGGGCTTTGCTTTCGAAATAACTTAAAAATTGGATCATATTTGTTAATTAATTCCTTTGGTGTTTTAGGCTATGCCAAGCTTTGAATAGCCTTGATTTTTTTAGGGTCCACTTCGATTCCTTTTTCACTTATAACAAACCCAACAACTTGCCTGAAGTTGCTTTGAAGGTACATTTTGCTGGGTTCAACGAAAGCCTGTACTTCCGTAGCCTTTCAAATAATTTCTTTAGATTAACCATGTGCTCGTGTGTTGTTCAAGCCTTGGCTATCATGTCATCCACATACATCTCAATTTCCTTGTGCATCATGTCATTGAATAGGGTCACTATGGCCTGTTGTTATGTGGCTCCCGCATTCTTCAATCCGAACGACATAACCTTGTAATTAAAGGTTCCTCACATAGTTATGAATGTCATTCTCTCCTTATCCTCCAGTGCCATTTTGATTTGATTATACCCAGAGAATCCATCCATGAAAGAAAAAATGGAATATCAGGTTGTGTTATCAACAAGCGTATCAATATGCGGCAATGGAAAATTATCTTTAGAGCTAGCTAGATTGAGATCCCGATAATTAACATACATTCGTACTTTTCCATCTTTCTTTGGCACGAGTACAATATTTGCTACCCACTCCGAGTATTTGGCTACCTCCAAGAAACCGACATCAAATTTATTCACAATCTCTTCCTTTATTTTCAAAAGCATTTTTGGTTTCATGCGTTTCAACTTCTACTGGACTGGCTTGCATTCTGGTCTGATTAGTAGCTTATGTACAATAATCTCTTAACCGAGCCCTAGCATGTCTTGGTATGACCATGCAAAAACATCAGAATATTCTTTCGACAAATTGATTAATTATTACCTTTCTTAGACTGATAATGTGGTGCCTATTTTAACTTCTTTCTTATCCTCTTTAGTATCCAAATTTATCAATTCGGTGGTTTCTTTGTAGGGCAAAATCCACTTTTCTTCTTGTTCAACCATCCTTAGTAGTTCTTGGGGCACTTCAGGATCGTCAATACTTTCACAATCAATTTCTCTGGTATCATTTAACTTTTCAAGATTGAACTCAGGTTCGTTGCTCTTATTATCTTCGCATTCGTTAATCACAGGCCTAAAAAGCAAATTGGAATTAATATATATGCAAGGAGATGGAACAAAAATGTTTTGCAAATGAAATGCGATGAAAAGAGTGAAGATAGGAGAAAGTAAAAGGATTGGATTGCAAAGAAAATTTTGATTGCTTCAAAATCCAGGAATGCATTTTATTCATCATTGTGTTCAAAAGATGCATAAATAAACAAAAAGCCCTAACATTGCATAAAAGGTTCACTAACACCTTGGGCATAAGTATGGGCTTGTCAAATAAGGTTCAAATGCATTACATCTTATTACTGGAGAATATGGATGGTATCTCCATGGTGGACCGGTTATCCAGCTCAATTCCTAGTTCTGCCTTGCATATCAAATTATTAAGAAGGCTTGATTGCTCATCATCTATAACTTGTATGGAAATATACTCCAGTGCTTTCTGAATAAACTCTATTGAAGTTATCACCTTATTCTGTTGGTTGGTGTTGATCCATCCAGTGGAGACAAAAGATTGATTGATATGAGGGAACTCCATCTTTCCCATTTCCATCAACTTTTCTTCAAATCTAGCTAGCCTCTTATTCTTCTTATTCTTCTTCATCTGTAGTTTATCTTTTCTTGAAGGCCTGAAACCTAAACCAAAAGTGTTGTCTTGGCTGGGTCTTGGCTGGGTCACTCCATTAATTCACAATCTTCTTGTAGATTCTTTCCTAATCCTTTCCCATCATACCATCCATACTTGTTCATCAACTTTCGCTGCAATGCAAGGCTTGTAGGCTTCTGGCATGCGGCCTTTTAGAAATAACTTCAGCAATTTCGAAGGATCTAAAGGAACATTCTAATGCTTCCTCCACTGCTTCAATGTATGGAGTACTCGAGGACTGAACCACCATAATATCTTCTTCTCCTTGAACCATCACTATGGTCTTTTCCACCCTAAACTTAACTTTTTGATGTAAAGTCGAAGGGATTACTCTAGCCATATGAATCCAAGAGCGGCCAAGGAAACAAGTATATGAGGGATTAATATCCATCATTTAAAAAGCCAGATCAAATGTTATTGGGCCAATTTGAAGAGGTATTTCAATAGTTCCCAATACTCCCTTTCGGGTACCATTAAAGGCACGAACAATCATATTACTCTTTTACATCTAAGAGGCATTAATTGGCAGTTTCTGTAGAAAAAAGAAAGGCATAACATTTAGTGTAGAGCCATTATCTATCAACACCTTGGCCATGGTATAGCTTTTGTATCTAGTAGTTATGTTAAGAGCTTTAGGAATGTCTCTTCCTCTATACTGCATCTCTTCAATAATGAAAGTGATATAATTAGCTACAGAGATACTACCAACTATATAATCCATATCTGCCACAGAGATGTTGTGTGACACATAAGCTTCATTCAAGATTTTCAGCAGAGCTTTTCGATGTGCTTCAGAATTTAATAACAAAGCAATCAGTGAGATGCGTGCCTGTGTTTTATTCAATTGGTTTATTACACTGTACTCGATCTGTTTGATGATTTTAAGAAATTCCCTAGACTCGTACATTGAAGCAGTCTCCCTTTTTTCTAGAACCAGTGTCGCTCCTTGGTCAGTTTCTTGTATCATCACTGGTTTATCATCAATTTTTACTTTTCCTTTAGAAGATTCTACAATTTCTAGTGAATAACACTACCACTCCGAGTGATCCTATCTACATCTGACAAATGCATTGTCTTTTCAACTGTAGAGACACTGCATTCATATTTCCACGGAATCTAATAGTCATCCTCATATGAGAATAGTTATGGGGCAAAAACCACTAATGGTGAGATTGGTGCTGGCACGAATGGTCCCTTTTTAAGCTCTTCATCATAGTAAACAATGAAAGGTTTTGGCTTGGGAGGTTCATCATCGTATACAATGAATGGCTTCGTCACCTCCATCCCATTTCCTACTGCATTCACTTCTTGCTCTCTAGCTTGCACGTAGGGTTCTACCAATGATTGATCCATCATCCTCTGAAGCCGTTTGCGAAAATTGGTACAACATTGGATGTCATGATCGGGCTTTCCATAATACCAACAACCCTTCTCAGTTTCTAATTTATCCTTTTGGATCATTTGGGCTTGGACTAATGCCTTAAAAATGACTATCATAGGCGTTGTAACCTCATCAACAGATTTCTTAACGTATTCATTTCCACCTATCATGTTCACAGCTGCTCCACCATGATTAGGTAATGGATTTTGCCCCACATTGGGCTGTTGATTCTTATTGAAACCAAGTTTTCCTTCCTTTACTAGCTATTGAACCTTAATTTAGGGCTGAAGTGTTTGGTCTAGGAGAGAATGTTTATGTCATGGGTGTCGGTTGAAATGTAGGTCTAGAGCCAATGTAATTTGAGGTAGAATATTAGTATGAAGTGGGAGGTCGTTGATAAGAATAGGGTGATTGCTGGTAAGGATACTGACAACCTTAGGTTTTCTGTGATGGGCTATAGGGGTGAGCGTAATGCGGTGGTTGGTAAGTGCTAACAGCATTAGCTTCCCCTTTCTTCTTTTTGGAACCTTGACCTTTCTTTTTGTTTATGGACTCTCCTGAATCATTCTGGCCAGATTTGATAGCCTTTCAATTAGCTCACCGATTAGATATCAGAAAAAGCTTTTGGCACGCTGGCCAACAACCTATCATAGTATGGAGCTTTCAAGGTCTCTAGAAACATGAAGTTCGCTTATCTGTCTGTAAAGAGAGGATTGACCTGCACAGCCGTGTCCATCCATCTCTGGGCATACTCCTTAAAAGTCTTAGTAGATTATCTTTCCATAGTTTGCAAGGTCAGACGATCAGAAGCTAGGTCCATCATATGTTTATATTGGGCTATGAAAGCCTTAGCCAGATCGATCCATGTTTTAATTCGGGTACTATCCAATTGATTGTACCACATAGAGGTAGATCCAATTAAATTGTCCTGGAAGAAATGAATCATGAGCTTATCATCGGAAGTGTGAGCCACCATCTTCTTAACATAGCTCAAAAGGCGGTCTTGCGAACATTTTGTGCTATTTTATTTCTCGAATTCTGGTACCTTGAACTTAGGAGGAATAACCAACCCGGTACTAAGGTGGCTTTAGAGGCATTCATGGCCTTGTGATAGCTAAACATTTCAACCATCTTCAATCGTTCATCTAGCATGCTTAATAGCTTGCTATTTTCATCAGGCTTTCCTTTGTCATCATTATCAAAAGTGATGGGGTTTGTTGCCTCATGTCCACTTAGGATCGTGGTTTGAGGCACAAAATGTGACATGGGTGCTTTAGGATAGATATATGCTCCTACCGGAGGTGGCAGAAAATGGAATGGCATTTTTAGTGGTGGCACTGTGATATTTCCAGAAGCCTGGGTAATCATGTCTGTGCGCTCAAGGCTTGGTGGTGAATTCTACTCATCATCATCCCCACTACACTAAACTCTAGCTGTTGTCTTCTTTTTGACCAAATTGGACATCATTTTCATCAATTCGCTCATCTGTTTCCTCAACTCTTCATTTAATTTCTCCAACTGCTCAACTCTTGATATTTGTTCACTCTCCATGATTCTGGCTTGCAGATGACTATAATCTCCTTTGAGCTATCTTGGAACCTTAACCCGTCATAAATATGAATTAAGCCATTTATTCAAAGTTTTGTGCCATGAAAAGGAAACTTATAAGACATCCTGACTACTTGATAAATGTTTTATAAACCTCTTTTTCATCCAGAATTTGATCATCGCCCTATGACCAATGATAAAACTCCTTTGTAATTTGGCACTTAAACTATCATGTCATGATGGATGCAATACTAATTTTGCCGCATAACAATTAAAGAAAAAAGACGTTCAATTAAAGCTTCGAAAAAAAGTTTATTACATCACTTTAAGAAAACAAACTATATCTTTCTCATCTGCACTTTGACTAGATTAAAAAGCTTTACAACTTGATGATATTGATAAATTGCTTCTTCCATGAAGTGGGAGACTCGCTGATGTTGACTACTCGATGGCTTCAGCTTTTCCTCAACTAGCTTCAATTGAATTTTATGTGCCTTCTTTTCTATATAATGAGCCTGAGTGACCCCTTTCTTCAGTTGCCCCAACAAATACTCTACATGGTTGAATTTAAGCATATAAGCTTGCCTCCATGCCTCTTGCATGATAGTTGTTTCTCCATGCTCATTTTTAAGCACTTCGACAGCATCCTCCAAGTTTTTCTTTGTTCCAACTCATTAATAGTTCCCACATGCACCTGGACTGCTTGCTGGAAAACATTCAACTGATGGTTTAGGCTAGCTACAGCTTCCTCAAGTTTTTTAATCTTCAACAAATCCTTTTACCTCGATCGTGAAGGTGGATGAACATTCTTTTTCTTGAGCTCTTGAACCTCATGTCCTAATTCTGTATTCCATCGCTTCTCTTCTTTCAACCTTTTTCTTAGCCTTTCATTCTCTTATTGCTGTATATCCAGTTTATCTTTCAGATATGAAGCTTCTCTCTTTTACTTCAAATACTCCCCATTCACACTCTTGATTGTAGCATCTTTTGCTTTCACTATATCTCCTTCCCAAGCAAGGCTTTGCTTCAAGAACTGAAACTTGTCATCATATGCTTCTTTTTTTTTGTCCCTCCCATTCATTCTTTTCTTCTTGATATTTCTCGCAAAATTTCTCTATTCCAGTGCCGTCCTTAAGCCTTTGGTTCTCAATTGTCAATTCAACCATAACATCTCTCCCATTATGTCCAATTGGATAATTAGGATTTTTCTTTTGAGGAAGCATCACACCATTAACCCTCTGTTGATGCCACTTTAGGTATTCATCAGTTGCACACTCTAAAGGATTTCCCTCTTCAACCTCCTCATTTTTCCACACAACTTCAAATGCTTTAATCTTTTTGATCTTATTCTACTATTCATAAGTAAACTCCACACCATCTAGCCCTTGAGTTAAACGCACGAACTGCTGAAACCTATATTGCTTTTGAACCAAAAGTGGCAAGTAACTGATAGCTCCCCACAATCCAATTAGTGGCAACCAAGGCTCCATTTCTGATCGATATCTCACTTTTTCTCTTACCATCCACCTTACTTTCCAAATGATGTCTTCACTTGTGAAGTTGTTAAACACGTCTACCCATTCTTGCTTCGACTTTCAATTCAGCTTCCTTTCAAAGAAATCACTAATGTGATCTTTAAACATGAACATGTAGTTTAGGCACTTTAGATGACTAACCATCCAAATATAAAGGAGTTAAGAACACCCAATAAAATGTACCTAATGAATGAAAACTATAGTTCCAGTTGGAAGAAACATTCTACAATTCATTGACAAATGACAAGTTCAAAGGTCCAAGCCAACTTTTACATTTCGGCCCTAGGCCTATTGCTATTGGGACAATGAAATGCTAGAATTAAACTTATCAGAAACCTCAAGATATCATTATAGTAAAAAAGTGTTTAGAAATTTGGCATTAATAATAAAGAAAAAAAAAAGAAATGTAGATAGGAAAGCTAATGATTAGTTAAATCTCATGACCAAAGATAATATACCAATTTCGAATCACCATCACTCATAGGAAAACCAGTGATTCTGAGTTCAATGAGAGTTTCAAGTGCCGTTGGTGTTGGCATAAGATTAATGCACCAAAAGTTCTAAAAGATTCAAATAGTACGAACTTAATATAAGATTATAGTAAGCAGTAAGCATAACATACCCTCATTAAAAATGGTTGTTGGTTTAACCACACACAAATCTTCTTTCATTGCAATGTTGTGATTTGAATATGTCCATAATAGTTAAAACACGTAGAAGTGCACGTAATCCCATCCCTAAGAGAACGTCACCATGAATTACATTTGATTCCTCAGGCCTGTTATATACTATCCATGTCCTTGACACTTTTCCCTGCAAAAGCTTAAAATGTATCAGCTAATAATTTAGGACAAAGTTTAAAATCTGCAAATAATGCAAGAGTATAATTGCAAACATGATTATACAAAATTTCTGTGGCTCTATGTCCCATCTTATCCCAAGTATTACTTAATTCTTATCCAAATTACTTAATTCCTATATGTTATTGGTTTTGGCTGGCATGTGTAAATATTAAACTATAGCTTTTCCTCCTATAGTTTCTGACATCATGTTAGATTAGTAAAGTCCAAATTCATTGAACTTGCCCTCTCGAATTTTATCAGCCACTAGAAACTTTGAATGCTTGCAATTGGGCAGCCAGTTTGAATACATCTATATATTGTCCTAATTAAAAAAAAAGGTTGGTTATTAATTAACAAGCGCCAAATTCTTAGACATATCAAATTCAACCAATTTGCCTGAAAAAGGAAAAAAGCAAAAAACTTAATATTGAACTCCATCTCTTAATCAAGCAACCGAGTAAATTTTTCTGTGCTTAAAACTGAATTTATATTACCCCTATATGCAAATGTCATCTATTTTAAGATCTAAGTATTAAAATACTCATCTATGCCGGTACCATAATTTTTTCTACACCCACCTAACATTGCTAAAAAGATGCTGGGATGGTCAAATAATGCAAGATGCTGTTACGAGCAGAGCTTGTGGCCAAGAATGTTAATTGTAGTGGAACTCTTAGTAATGAGTTTATAATTTACAGAGTTGCTTTGTAATTAAACAGATTTTGTAAGGTCCAACCCATTAGAGGCTTGTGACCCTAAATGGTTACGCTATATATTGCAAGCAAAGGAATTGAGAGAGTAAGGAAGAAAAATTATCCTTCTCCTAATTCTATCTTCTCCTCTCTCTCGAACCTCTCTTTCTCTTCTCTGTTTCTCTATCTCTGTCAATCTCTCCTTCCTTATTCTACTCTAATTTCCCTTTCTCTCTAATCTTACTATCTGATAGAATCGAGTTTCTATCAGATGCGAACAGTTTATAAATAACTACTACAATTTCAAGCACAAATTAAAAGAGATGAAAATATAAAATACCTCTGTAGAACTCATTCAGCTTCATGCAGAAAGCTACAAAACAAAACATTCTTAATTATTTTGTCCAAAAGATAATTAATTAATTCAAAAAAGAAAACCCTAGAATTAAAAAAAGAAAAGAAAAGAAAAGAAAAACCCCTCCCTTGGGGTGCATTTGAGGACAGCCAGCTACTAGTACCTTCAACCTCTCACAATTATCACTGCATCTCCAATGGAGACGCACTGACGCGGCCTCAGTGTAGCAATGTTGATTACTTGTTGAACTAAAATGGGCTTTTAGGTTTCGCGAAGTCTAACACTGATTAGGGGAGAATGGGTTTATCGAAAGGACATTCGGCGGTTTATTAGAGAGGCACTCAAGGAGAGCAGCCAGTGGGTAGGTTAGAACTAGGGAGAATGGAGGCAGGGGAGAGGACGAAAGCAAAGAAATTGAGATGGATGGCGTTCGATTTTGTAGCATGAGAAAAAATAGAAAGGCGGTCGGGGAAGAGGAGGGAGGAAATGGCTTAAAGGCCATAGGGGCTTTTTCTTATTTCTAAGGTTTGGAATCCCAACGGTGCCGTTTTTGTGCCTTTCAATGTAATTTCATTATTTTTCAAATTTCTAAATAAAAAATTAAGAGCAAAAAAAATTTTCTGAATATTTTTTATATCATAGTAATTCATTTCTTTTCCTAACTTCCTAATTTAAAAAACTTATGGTTTAAATCATTTCCTTATTTTTTAAATCATTTTTTAAATATATATGTATATATGCAAAGTAATTTGTATATAAATTAATAGTTTCAAATTCCATTTTAGATTTAAACTAATGTAAAATTAAATATATATATATATATTTGTATTTAAAAAAATGAAAAATTTTAAATTTTAAAAAATTATTATTTTATTCATATTATTAAAGTTAAAAATATATAATTTACTTTTTAAAATTATATATTTCAATATTATATATTTAATTTAAATTAGATTATTTTATAATATATATATATATTAAAGCTTTATTCTTAAAACATATAATGAAAAAAGGAAAATGTAATAGGAATTCCATTACAAAAGGATATTAAGGTATTATAATATCAAAATCAAAAGTTAATTTCTAACAAATAAAAAAAAATCCTTAGCAACGGAAACTTCCGTTGCCAAATCTATTTGCTACTATCTTGGCAACGAAATTCAATGATAGAGAAGTAGTGCGCTGAAAATTTTAATGCGCGCACAAATATTGGCGACCGAATAGCAACAGAAAAAGGCTCCGTTGGAATATTCCGTCACTACTCCATCAGAATTTCATTACTAACCAGTCAAAATGTGAGTTCGGTATTATAAGCTAAATTCCGTTGCTATTCCGTCGTTAAAACCATCGCTAAGTGATAAAAATAGTAACGGAATACTTCCGTAGCTAAACTTCCGTTGTCTTTTCCTGTTTTTCTTGTAGTGAAGGACTATAGAGTTTCAGCCAAGATTGCTGTGGAAGGATCTCTTCTATATGTCACATGATCCACCAATTCTACCACAGTTGCATCCACAAATCCGAGGTTCTTTAGGAATATTACCAATGCATAGACAAGTATAGTAAAAGCATCTAAACCTGCTTCGTCATTTGAATGCTTCTTCATGAAGGACCAGAAAAAGTTAATCTCATAACACTTGGTTTCTTGGTTTTGAACATGCTTGCCTAGCTCCTTAATTGTCGTTGCCATCATTCTAGCCAATACCTTGAAAGTGTTCTTCTCACTTTATCAAAAGACTTTACCCCAAAATTCATGTTTCACCTGTATCAATTCGGTATACTCTTCATGTATTGGAACCAAATCTATCTCATTTAGGATGAAGCAGTGATAGGAGGGGTCCCAAAATTGCAGCATGGCTTGGATCAACTGAATGTCGATCTCGGCTTTCAACAAAGAAGCTATACGCCCAAACTTCTTTATGAATCTCTCTTAACAAGCTCTATCCCAACTTTCCCATATCTTAACCAAACAAGCAATGTCACCTTGCTCAAAAGTGGTGTTAACCTGAGCCGAAAGTGTAGATTCAACAACCAAACCAACCTCGATCTGTGGCTAAGCTTCTTCATTCTGAGTCATGACATGGGTTGGATCAAGATCAGTGTTGTTAGTGAGAGGTGCCTTCCCCTTGTTTCCAACCATAACTAAATGTCCTTGTGCCTTTAATTATGATGTGGCAAAACCTATATGCAAAATGATATGCAAAGGATGCATGGAGGGTGCATGGCAATGAAATAAAGGAAATGAAGTTATTATCCATAAGAAATATAGTAAAATAAGGTATATAAAAGAATTTCCAAAATTGGCATCCCTTTTACATATGATCACAATCATTAAATTAGGCAGCAGTGCCCTTGGGACAAATAGTCTTCCTATTGCGGATAAGGTGCCTTTACCCACTCAACAGTCCAAACAGAACTTATGAAACATCATGGTAAAGGTAAGAAGTGTTCCTTCATGTGTCCTAACTTTGGTTTTCACTCAATTTAGGATCGGCTCTACCTAAGTTTAGGCTCCTCACAAGCATCTATATGCTGGGTTCAATGTTCTAAAGGCAAAAAGTTCCCAAATTGTCCCCAAAACTCCTTCACTCATTATACGTAGCAAATTGGAGAAGGTTCAATTTAAGTGGAAGCGTTTTACTACTAAGCTCCATTTGGAGGTGATTGCCCCATAAGGGCTAGCCACTTTGCCTCTTCCTAGCAGGTGAGAGCTCGGGTACAATAATTCTCATGCATGAACGCAATTTGTGAAGTGTGTGTGAAGGAACATACAAACCTTTTACCAATACCACAACTAAACATAATTTAAACTTCAAATAAGAGAAACACAAAAATAATTAGTAATTATAACAAATAATATGACAATAAATAAATTGGTAAAAGAAACAAAAAAAAACAAACAAACAAGTGTTGAAAATTAGAACATAATTATTCACAAAATCACAGTAACATGCCCTTAAGAAAAAATTATTCACAAAATTAACCATGATACAACCAATTATTAAAACCTAGAATAAAACCAAACTAATTAATGGCTCGACTCTCTAACTATTCCCTAATTGAGTCACTATTTTTGAGAAAAATGCTTATTTCTTTTTAACGTGTTCTTCTACTTGGTCTTCACTTATCTATTCGCGTGCTTTACTTGGTTTTCCACACAGTAGTCTTTCACGATGGTGGTGTTAGGGACATGAGTTCCTCTTACAAATACAACATTAATTGTGGCCCTTTTTTTCTAAACAAGATTTTGACACTCACATTGCCAGGAGTTGAGATCTCCTTTGTCGTTGTTTTTTGCCACTCTCTAAACAGTTACTTAGCAAGCTTTCGTCAGCTGCATCCTACCTCCTTTCTTGCCTATAACCAATGCTTTTTTTGAATTGTTTTTGTAAGAAACCTCCTTTTTTTGTATTTTTTTCTCTCTCTCTGTCTCTCATTCTACCTAGGTACTCCTTATATACTACTCCCTTAATCTTTTCTTACACTCCAAGAATTAGGGTTTCAATGGATTTTCTTGCATATTAACTATTAGGGTTAAATCTTTCATGATTTCCCCTTTTTTTTACAAGATTTCCTCCCTGATTTTTATTGTAGAATATTCCATAATTTTTAAGCCCACTCATAAAGACCCAAAGCCCAAATATTTTCATTTTAAATTAAAGCCCAAATTTAATTTTGTTTCAAATTAAAGTCTAGCCCACAATTTATCTTAACTAGTTAAATTAAAAATTTGTCTAATTAAAATTAGACTAGATTTAAAATTGAAAATAATACTAAAATTAAAACTTTAACTTTGAATGAAGAAAGACTATTTTCTGAAGAAAATGTGGTGTCTACACTAATAAAATTCTCTTTCCATGTCTTAAAGTTCATGCCATTAAGGATGGGAACGAGATTTAAGCTAGCAGTAATTGTAGAAGCAAAACTAGCAATTGAACAGAAGATAAAACAAGCAAAATATGCTCACATAATTTCTGTATAATAACCATATATTCAAATAACGATAAACCTCATCACAAGATACCTAGCACAACATTAATATTTAGCCTTTGGATATAAATATTAACTTGTAAGTGGTACTTTTGGTGTAGTAATAAAATATTTACAATAAGATCTTGTCAAAAAATTAACCTTTCTTTGGATAGACTAATTGTTCACATGGCATATCGAATAATTGTCACATATTCATTACCATAGGTGCATATGTAATTTGGTCAAATATTAACCCTCCTTTGGGCTGGCCAACATCCATATGAATTACACATACACAACCAACTTAATATTATAAAATAAATTAATCTAGACAAGAGAGGCAACTTTGGTAGCATGTTGTTTTAATCAATTTATTTCATAATATTAATAGTTGAATAACTTCCTTAAACCAATCAATTTTAACATTGATTGAATTAACCTTAGTTTCCAAAGACCTAATTTGTACAAAGCCAAATGTGCAAATTGCCATAAACAACAAGCATTCAAATATAAAAATATTCCAAAAAGAATATCACAGACAATGCTTAAAACCGGATGCTTAAATTGATTTAAACCACAATCGCATATAGTAAAATCATAAGCATGAACCAAATATGCAAATAGGTTAATAACAAAAGTGGTTTAACGCCAAAACCGAATAGCTAAGAATTGGCCAAAGAACAATAGCTTAGTCAACCTTAATAGCCGAATATATCCATTTTGTACCAATAGCTGAATGTACAAAATTGCTATGAGAGACGGGCCCATAGAGCTTTTTATTGGTCCTGCCACCCACTCTGGGCCCGACCACCAGTGTCACCACTACTCGAACTGGCTGGGCCAGGGACAATACCTTGAGTGCTGGTGGCACTGGTGTTCAGGCCCAGAGAGGGTGGCTAGAATAGTAAAAGACTCTATAGGCCTGTCTCTCACAAAACGCATGTTGGCACTCGAACTGGCTAGGCCAGGGACAATACCTTGAGTAGTGGTAACACTGGTGGTCGGGCCTAGAGTGGGTGGTCGTACCAGTAAAAGGCTCTGTGGACCCATCTCTCACAAGTGCCATAATAATTGAGCATTGAAATATCAAAAAGAATTCCATAATTATTTTACGGCTAAAGTATTAGGGCTGTAACTTTGTTTAAAAATTTTATTTCCAAACTTTCATCTAATTGAACAGAATTCTATCCAAATATTGAAGCCATGTTCTTTAATAAAGTAAATCCATGAATATGGAAGACAAAACAAAAAAATTGATTCTTAATGATCTAACAAGAAGAAGCTCTGATTGCATTGTTAGAATTTCTTTATTTTAAATTTGGTAAAAGCAATCACTAACCAAACATTTATGTTAAATCATCAAGAAAATAGATATGATATGGAAGCATACTTGGATCCATGGGAAAAGCTTGAATCTGAGACTTGTGGTTATTGTTTTCCAAGTCAATACATCATCTTTGCTCTCTAGAAGAGTCGTAACTTTTCTAATCAATGGGATGTTAGAAAAGAAGACCTTGAACGTATGATTTGGGGACCATATATCACACCCTGATTTAAAGTCAACATAGTGACAATCACCGCATGCTACGAATTGTGAACGGAACCCTTCACCCACAACTCAAAATTTGCAAAGCTTATATAATCTCGAACCCATTCTGTAAAACCATTACAACTTTTAGTAGAAATGAGAAATAATAGTTTAGAATACACGTACAATCCAAAATTCGAGTAAAGACAGCCATTTTATAAAGTTTACACACATATGTAGATTTATATCCGTACATCAGAAATAGTAAAAGTTGGAAGAATATTTCTCTACTATTTTTACAAACGAAACATAGACAGCTTCCACATATTACAAAATAATCTTTTAATTGGAAAGGTATAAATAGGTGAAAATCTAAATGTAAACCAAAACTATACCAGTGGGTCTGACAAAAATAGTGTATAAGTCATACAGACTTACGAAGGACAGTCCGGAGTCGAGTCTTAGTGCCTAGCGATCTATCCTTTATGCACGATTTACTATCATGAAAATAATTCTTTTTTTAAAAAAGGGGTGAGTATATGGGATTATACTCACTGACTCAAACTAGACCAATTTTAAACCAATGGGATAAAATATATTTACAATTTTGGAGTATAAAATGAAAATATCCAACAGCTCATAAAAGCGTTTATTTATCATCTCATGTGTATGTAAATATTTATTTATTTAAGATAAAAGAGAAAATTTGAGTGAACTCTAAAATCCATAATGAATGAAAATAAGTAATAGCAACTCGAGAATTTATTTCATTCCATTTATCCTTTGGGCTTGCCAAAAACCATGCTCAAATCCACACCCGGCCAAGATGGGGTTGAGCCCGTCAAAGGATTTCAGGGTTTATCTTAATTCACCAATATGCCCATCCTCGATGTTGGCGTGGGTCTTCACCACAGGTGGTACATGGCTATATCCACTATACTCCCACAGGGATCACATAATCAAATATCAATGTGCACAATCATCCCCTTGTATCACTCCATTCCATGTGGGAGTTAACCTCTTACTCACGTTGCATCTACAAGGTCAGACTGTGAGAAGCGCCACTGCAGTGACTAACATCTCATCCACCATAATTGTAACATAAAACGATATAATTTGATCATATATTGTTTGGCCAACTGGCCCATTATCGAAATTAAATCCAACTATATCAACTTCCATCAAATTCATCGCATAATCTAAACATTTTATTTTTGAAAATTTTGAAGCCAGTCAATCCATGTCAAGATCATAAATATTCAGGATTTAAAAACAAATATTAGTTATTACAGTTCCATTTGTATTTAAGAAAATCAAGCTTTTGTCTTTAAAAGTATATTTGAATAGTAAATCATTTTTATTCATTTAAACTTGAATTTAGGTTCGTAAAAGTTTCATTCACACGTTTGGGGAGGGTTTACACTCTCACTATACCAAATGTTTCTCTTCCTTTGGAGGCGATTCACCACCTATATATGTTTATATTTGGATAATGTGTTAGCACGTAGCAATGGCAAAGGTTTTTAGATGAGCATGCAAAATGCATACTTTACTAATTACTACTATGAGTTCAAAATGGCGGTTTTGTATTCTAGGGCTTAGGTAAGTGGAGTTAGGGCATAAACAAGTTTGTTTCTACTAATGAAACTTGCTTGTAGACTTAATTTGTGGTAATTATGAAAAATAAAAAATTTAGACTAGTTTACCCCTAGAAAATAAAAATTTGGCTAATGGGATTTTAGGTAGGAAAATTTAGCCATTTTGATTCTTCAAGGTTTAGGCATATTACTAGAACACAAGAATTACAAGGAAACTAAATTAGTATGTTCACATTAGGGTTTAGAGCAAAATGCTTAAATTTTTCTAGACTTGGAATGTCCATTTTTCTCCATAAAGCCTCCATAATTGAACTAACCATTTATATAAATTTCCCTCTACATTTATAACTTTTATAAACTTTGAATGACACCCATTTTATTCTTTATGCTCTACTTGCCCAAGATGACTACATTATAACATAAACTAGGTTTATTTTATAACTATTAAACTAAATTTCTTTCTATCAATTTCTTGATTTACATTTCTTTCTAATCTTATCAAATTATTTTTTTTATAGAATAAAATGTTAGTGTTGTTTAGTAAGATACTATAATTTCTCTAGAATGGCATCTTACTACATAATTTAACCTAACTAAATATTAACCTCATTTAAAGACTCTTTTCCTCAATTTAAATATTCCTAGTTTCAATTAAGCATCTAAGAATATAAATTACCAATTTTCATCCTAACTTTATTAAATAAAACTATCCTAGGGTTTTTTTTAGGGTTTCAAACTATATTAATATGCATGAATTTGTATGAATAAAACTTATAAAACAAAAGCTTTTGTAGAGAATTTACATACCTACTAGATGGAAGTATAGATAGAAAAGAGAAGAAATTTCCTTGAAATCCTTGAAGAGATGAAATTGAATTTTCTTGAAGAATCTTGAAAGCTAATCATTGAAATTCTTTAATAAAGTAGGTTTGATTAAGATTTTCTTGGTTTGAAAGTTTGATGGAGGATTTTGGAGAAAATAGTCAATTTAGAAGTTGAAAGAATAGGAAGAAGTTTGGTGTTGGTGGAAGAAAATGAAGAAGAGATGAATTTACAGGTTGAAGAATTGTTTAGAGAAACCTAGAACTTGGTGGAAAATGGTGAAAAAGAAAAAAAAAATCTTATTTGAAGAACCTTGATTTCTCTAGAAAAATCAAGACCCTTTTTTGTTGACAAAAATATCTTTTATGAAATTTGTAAATTACCATTAGGTCCCATGAAAGAATATATCAAATTAAGAATTTTATTAGATTGATTTGAAACTAGGTCACTTCATGAAAAGAAAGGTCAAATAGTCAAAGTAACTATCCAATTAAACTATTTAAAGGCTGCATCCTAGGAAGTTAGATTGCAGTGTTAATTTTTCTAAAGGTAAAATGATAATTATACATTAGATTTTTACGCTGCAAATAGGCTGCTTTCAAGTTTCAATAATGTATAAATAGTATGGGATCTCCAATACTGTAGGAAAAATCATTATCAGTGAAGAAAATTTAATTTATAATTTTGCAACTATTTACAAAAATACCATCGGACACTACGACATTTTCGTCAACCTAGAATGTTTAGAAAAATATCGTGATAGTCTCGAATATTCTTAGACACATTGAGGAAGAAAAATACGTAGTTCGGAAGGTCGGATACGCATTAGGTGGCACATATGGAATTTTGAAAAATACTACAAAAGGTTGGCTTTTACCTCTTAGGTCAAAATTTGTCCTAGACGTTTAGAAGTCTATTTCTTCAAAAAGGAAAAATTTTCGCTAGGTAAAAATCGTTCTTAATTTTACTAAAAACGCATCTATACACATACCAAGCACAAAAACTTCGTTACAATAATTTATGGTTCCAAACTAGGCTAATTAGGGATTGGGCATTACAAGTTTTAACCTCTAAAAGAAATTTTATCCTCAAAATTTCACTCACTTGTTTACCGATACCAAATTTGTGTTCATCTTTTGAGGATTTGGAGAAGTAAAGAGGGAGAAGTTGACTTCCTCTTTCTTTCTTTATCTTATACCCTTTCATAACCACACGGTCAAAGACTAATTAGTCACTCAATTTATCAGGCAATAAAACCCCTTTACCCTTACTAAGATTATTAGATTATCATTTTATTCCTTTAGATCATCTTCATCATCTTAATTATAATCATAATAGAAAAATGATATTGCTCCTCTAATAATCATTCATTGATAATCTTAATTCCACAAATTTGCAAAGTTCATTAATTCTTTCCAACCTATTAAACTCTTCATCAAATTCTCGATTCATCAATAACAAATCTTATAACTCCAATTGCCTTCGTGACCTATCTTTTCAAATTACATATCATCAAATTTCTTCTCACATAAATTTTACAAAAGTTTGTTACTCATACAATCACATTTATTCATACTATCATCACTAGCTCATATCAATTTCACCAATCTTTATTCATTCATTTCACAATTAATATTCTTAATTATGCATTATCATCCTTATGTCTCTGAATCTCTTCCATCGATTAATTTGCTACCTTACACAAATTTATTACTATCAATTTCTAACATACTTTAACTTTAGGAACACTTAAACATTAAGTTTACTTCTTTTCCATCAACCAATTTCTCACTCCTTGAAATTAATTATTACACTCTTTTTACAACTTGAACAAGTTCCATGGTGGGGGATGTTAGGAGTCGTACTAGTACAGGAAAAATGATAGTTTATAGAGGGGCTACTGACACACCTGGACCTAATCCAACTTTTTCGTACAAACGGAATAGTGTAAGATGGCGTATTAACTCAACAATACGTCGGTCCAGATGTGTCTAATTAAGAAGAGAAGTTAAGCTTAAGATAAGATGGAGTTGGTAGATGAGATAAGTGACCATGCATGGAAGCATAATTTGGACTTCTTTAAGTCCATAGCCAATGGATTGGACATCTATTGGTGAAATGGTCGGTGGATCAGGCCAAGGATCGAGATTATGAAAGGTGGAAAAGAGGGAATAAAGTCTGCCCCGAGATTCGAGTAGCCTCGATGTCGGGCTTACCTATAAATAGGGAGAGTTAAGCTCTCCCCCTCCCATTTCTTTTCTCCCTCACTTCCTCTCCTCTCATTTGCTCTCTCGGAGCAATTTTGGACTTTTGGCCGATTAGGACAAATTGACCGAAGGATCGAGGTGAGTTTCTAATATGTTATTCTACTCACCTAAATCTACGTTTTATTAAGTTTTCATGCATTTCGATGCATTAATCTAGGAGAGATCTAAGCTCAAAGTTAGGTTTAGCTTTTTAGCTAGATTTTGGTTTAGATATGAGATCTAGAAACTTTGAGCTTGTAATTCTCATTTTTCTTTCAGTAAATCTATCGTGGACGGCGTGAAGATTGCCTGTCCAAGTTTGCGTGTCAAAGGGAGATCGAACGGCATAAAAACCAAGGTAAAAGGCTCAGTTCCCGAGCCTTTGGCTTGACTCCCATGCGGGAATCGTGCAGATCCCGCGTGGGAGCCGTGCACCGTGCAGATCCTCACAGGAGTCATGCACCGTATAGCTCCCGCATGGTAGCAGTGCTGATCCCGCCCGGGAGTGGTTCCTATCATGCGGGAATCACCCCAAATCCTAGAGGCAAAATGGTAATTTTGCACTAAGGGTCCGATTTTGACCTCGAAACTTCTCGGATATTTTTCTAAGCCCCAAAACACATCCAAACACCTTTTTAGGTCATGCTAGAGCCTCATAGGTGCATTCATAAGTTTTATTATGAACGCTAACACATATTTTCGTGTATTAGGGTTCCAGATTATCGAGTGTGGTGATACTCCAAAGTTTGATCTACGTGGATCATTTGGAGTATACGAACCTCCCAACACTGTAAGTGGCTTATATTTCATTGCTTAGCCACTAGGGCAAACGTTTTTAAAATATAAAATGATTTTCAAAGGTTTTGGGACACGGGGAATCCACCACCACACACACACTTGTTTGATATACCCACTGATAGGTGTATTTTATACCTATATTATGAGCTATTTTATGAGCATAATTGAATGATTTTATTAATATTATAGCTCATTCTATATTTATTATTCTCACTTTTACCTTATTGTTTGTAGGAAAGCTTTATGGTGAAAATTTAAGAAAACAAAGGAGATTTGGGATGAAAAGATCAAAAAGGATGAATAGATTGAAGTTTGGTTCAAGAGAAGAGCATAGAATGAAGAAACATTGAAGCAGACCTGAAGGTGGCTTGGGTATCATATATGAAACGGCCCTACTTCTTGCCTGAAACAGATGTGGGTTTCATATATGAAACGGGGGCCGTTTCTGAGCCGAAAAGTGCGATAGTGTCGACCTGAAACGGCGCCGGTTCTATGTTTTTTAGTCCAACTCGATTTAATCTCCTAATTTTATGTAATCTCTCCAATATAAATACCATAGTTTAGGGTTTTTAGAAGAACCGGGGGAGATATACTTTTCAGAAGAGCTCAAAGGAGCAGACTTTGTCTTCTTTGGGAGATTTTCTTATCTTTATTTTCTTCTTTAATGCATTTATTTATTTTCTTTATTTTCTTTATCTTTAGTAGTTAAATTCCTTGTTGGGGATTTGGGTAGATCTTCTAGGGAATTTAATTTAATTATTGTATGAATTGGTTTTCTTGGGGTTAAATCTGTTTTCTTTGTTCTTAATGCGTTATATGCCTGATCACCATAGAATAGATCTTTGGAATTGTATGAAGGACTGAGAGGTGAAATATAATTCGTGCTCTAGGAAAATAGACACAATCTAATTGGATACGATAGTAATTCAGTTTATTGTGATAACCATAATTGAATTAGGGTCATGGAGAAACTGATTCAATTATAATCCTAGGATCTTAATGTTCTTAACTAATTAGTTTACGCACTGAGAGGTGGTAATCACTTAGTTAGGAAAGCTTAGGATGATCTGAGAGGGCTCCTAAGTAGATTAGTGATTGTTATTTTAACCCTGTTAACTAAATTCATACATAATTGAATTAAATACCTAGAAGAGAAGCCTAAACCCTAACGCTTTTAATATTGTTCATCTTTTTATCATTGTTCTTTTGGTTAATTAGATTAGATTATAATTTCTTGATTTTATTCTTTGCCTTTGATAAATTAGCTTTTCTCTTTTATTAAACTCTATTAGAATTAGGAATTAGCAATTCACAAGTCCTCGTGGGATCGACCTTGGAATACTCCAAGCTATATTACTTGATTTCGTACTCTTGCGAAAAATCCTGATCAAGTTGGCGCCGTTGCCGGGGACTTGATTTAATTGCTAGCTTTTTAGTTCTAGTAGTTTTAATTTTTCTGTTTTTATTTTATTTTTATTTTTCTGGTTTAATTTTTCTGTTTTTAATTTTACTTTTATTTTTCGTACGAATTTTTCTTAGTTTTTTTTTTATTTTTTTTATTTTAGGTAAATATGGAAGATCCTTATGCAACTTTGCTCAATAAGTTGGAGGTGTTGGAGAAAATATTGATGGATGATGAGAATGAAGATTATTCGGAGAATTTGAGCTACATGGGTGCCTACCGAGGACAACAAAATAGGTGGAATGGTTCTTTTGCACCCACCTATAATCCTAGAAGAGGTAATCCGAATTTCTCTTGGTCTCATCATGGAGCTACTGCTAGATCCTCTAGATTGCAAGGTTTTCAACAAAGACAATATCTTCAACCCCAACCATCCACACAAGACAATGGTTATGAGGACAAGCTTCTAGCTTTCATGACTCAAGTCAATTCACAGCTTTCACAGCTGCAAAAGCTTGACAAAATTGACCAGTTGGAAAGGATTGTAGATTCTCATTCAATAGCCATTAAGAATCTTGAAGTCCAAATGAGTCAAATTGCACAATCCATTGATGAGTGGGAGGATGAAAACGAAGAGGAATGGTACAGTGAGGATCCGGCCCCGGAATACATAAGAAGCGGCGGCCGGAATTGCACGTGAAGCAATCATGGAATGGAGTGATGATGAAGCGGCGCCGGATGATGATATAAACGGCGCCGGTTTTGGAAATCAAAATTTTAATTACGCTTACGGCAATGAAACGGCACCGGATGACCACACAAGCGGCGCCGGTACTCCATTGAAACAAGCTGCTATTCAAAATCAGGTTGAGTCAACGTCGAGAGAGCATATAAGCTGGCCTGAACTTCCTTCAAAGCCTTATAATGAGGTCAAGCCTTATGTTCCACCAATTCCATTCCCTCAAAGATTGAAGCAAAGGAAGATGGTGCAAGAAAATAGCTTAGAATTGAAGGAAATTATAAGTCCCAGCCAGGAACTTGAAGCTAAGCTACCGAATGATGTTCAAAATTCATCTTCCGAGTTGGACTCAATGACATCCATCACTGAATCCCCTCCTCCTCTCAATTTGGACATGGAACCTTGTGTGTCACCCATTCTCCAAACTCAAAAGGACATAGCCATTAGTGAAGCATCCAATACTACATTGAAGATTGACAAAGAAAGGGAAGTATTTCAAATTTTTAAACCTTTGTCAATCCAATTCTTTTATGGTGCTAATACACTTTTATTTGTGGTTTCTTTGCATAAGGATAATCTGAAAAATTCCAAGGAGGATATTGCCAAGGCTATTCAACGAGATAAATTGTGGAACATATGGCAATATGATTTCACTGGAATTACGTGACCTCCCTTTGGTGACAATGTCTAGCTATGGACATTAAATTTAGCACTTGTTGGGGGAGGCAACCCAATATTCTAACTTTTCTTTTCTTTTAGTTTATTTTCTTTATTTATTTCTTTACTTACTAACCTTTATTTCAATTTTCTTTTGTAGGTAATTTTTGTTAGATTTCAACAATTTTCTCCATTTTCTTTACATGTGCAAAGGGAGTATTCTTTATCCTTTTTGTTTTCTTGCTTATTTATCAATGTTTTTGCATTAAGGATATTGTTCATGTTAAGTGTGGGGGGTGAATTTTTGAATATCTAATTTTTATGTATATATGTAGTTTAGATTAATTTAGTTTCTTAATTTTAATTTTCATTTATTTTCATACATACTTCTACACTCACTTTATGATTTTTATTTGTGCAGTGATTTGGATGGATTGGTACTCAGAATTCTCTGTTTCATCTAACAATTTTTTCAGGGAGTTTCTGAATTCTTATCTATTTTTATTTTTGCACAATATTGAGGACAATATTGCTCTAAGTGTGGGGGGATGGCTTTGAAATTTTTGAAAATTTTTGTCTAACTATTTTCTGACTTTATTGGTTGTTTTGAGTTGATGATATGAGTATATAATTTTCTTAGTGTTGAATTAATTGTTAATTTTTGAATGCATAATATGATTAAGTGATTGCTTTATGATTTAGATTTTTTGAATACTATGAGATTGATTTTTCTAGGAAAGAATGCTTTGAATTGACTTGAGTTACCTAGTGAGATTTTGAGCCTTCATGCCATATTTTTCTTTGATATTTATGACTTCTATGATTTTGGATTTCTAGAACTTGAGATTCATCTTTTTGAGATTACATGTTTTAATATATGTGCAAGCATTAAGATTAAGGTCTTTAGGATTTTCGTTTGAGCCAAAAAGCATACCTTTTATTCATTAATCCATTAGTGAGCCCATTTGAGCCTATTGATATATCTTTAGCTTTTTCTTTGTAGCCTATCCTAAAGAACCTTGAGCTTAAACATGAAAAACAAGTTTTTGCACCCTATTCATTATTAGTAGAGTGTTTACTTCTTTAATTTGATGATTCTTTGGATTGATTGCAAAAGAATAAGTGTGGGGGGAGATGGTAATGTGTATGAGGTGGTGATGAAAAGAAAATGGAGAATTCTTACCAATTGAAAAAAAAATGAAAAGAAAGGCACCAAGTTTGAAATTTTGCCTTGAAAAAAAAATCTGAAAGTGTTGAAATTAAAAAAAAAGAGAGTTGAAAATTGATTGGCATGTAATTCTTGAGCTCAAAAGTGAAGAAAAATGGTGATGATTTTTGCAAAATATTAAGACATTGGTTGGAGTGATTTTTGATCAAGATATCCTAGGCCCGTCTTGATTTCCTCTCTCTACTAATTTTGAATTATTTTGTTTTTCCTTTTATCTTTTTCTTCATGAACCTTTGATATTCCCTTTTGGCCCCATTGCAACCTTGTACGAAGACCTTTTGATTTTTGCTTGTATGTATATATTGGAGTAGTGGAGATTAGATGTTTTTCAAGCCTATGATAATTCCAATTTCATGAGAAGATGATGAGAGTAGCTCACCGCAAAAATTTCTAAACACTTGAGAGATTGAGTGACCACTTGTGAGAGAATAGTCAATTTGAAGTATTTGATCCTAGTGAAAAAGGTTGAATAGTGTTTGCAATATTTAGATTGTGAAGTGATTTACTTATGAATTATTATGTGCTTGACTGTTGGCAATTTAATTTGGTACTTGAATTTTATATATCTTGTATTATTAATTTGAAGCTAACCAATATTTTTCAAACATGTTTGTGGGTATCGTCCTGGTAAACCCTCAGAAGACTATAACTCCTCCACTAGGGACACCTAGGGGTTTAAAGGCTTGTGGCATACGCTAAATGTCACCGTACACCTACGAAAGTGGAATTGTTTTCTGTTTTAGGATTAGTTAATATATTAGAGTGATACATATTGCTTGAGGACAAGCAATGAGGTAAGTGTGGGGGAATTTGATAGGTGTATTTTATACCTATATTATGAGCTATTTTATGAGCATAATTGAATGATTTTATTAATATTATAGCTCATTCTATATTTATTATTCTCACTTTTATCTTATTGTTTGTAGGAAAGCTTTATGGTGAAAATTTAAGAAAACAAAGGAGATTTGGGATGAAAAGATCAAAAAGGATGAATAGATTGAAGTTTGGTTCAAGAGAAGTGCATAGAATGAAGAAACATTGAAGCAGACCTGAAGGTGGCTTGGGTATCATATATGAAACGGCCCTACTTCTTGCCTGAAACAGATGTGGGTTTCATATATGAAATTGGGGCCATTTCTGAGCCGAAAAGTGCGATAGTGTCAACCTGAAACGGCGCCGAAATTGTATAGAAACGGCACCGGTTCTATGTTTTTGAGTCCAACTCGATTTAATCTCCTAATTTTATGTAATCTCTCCAATATAAATACCATAGTTTAGGGTTTTTAGACGAACCGGGGGGAGATATACTTTTCAGAAGAGCTCAAAGGAGCAGACTTTGTCTTCTTTGGGAGATTTTCTTATCTTTATTTTCTTCTTTAATGCATTTATTTATTTTCTTTATCTTTAGCAGTTAAATTCCTTGTTGGGGATTTGGGTAGATCTTCTAGGGATTTTAATTTAATTATTGTATGAATTGGTTTTCTTGGGGTTAAATATGTTTTCTTTGTTCTTAATGCGTTATATGCCTGATCACCATAGAATAGATCTTTGGAATTGTATGAAGGACTGAGAGGTGAAATATAATTCGTGCTCTAGGAAAATAGACACAATCTAATTGGATACGAGAGTAATTCAGTTTATTGTGATAACCATAATTGAATTAGGGTCATGGAGAAACTGATTCAATTATAATCCTAGGATCTTAATGTTCTTAGCTAATTAGTTTACGCACTGAGAGGTGGTAATCACTTAGTTAGGAAAGCTTAGGATGATCTGAGAGGGCTCCTAAGTAGATTAGTGATTGTTATTTTAACCCTGTTAACTAAATTCATACATAATTGAATTAAATACCTAGAAGAGAAGCCTAAACCCTAACGCTTTTAATATTGTTCATCTTTTTATCATTGTTCTTTTGGTTAATTAGATTAGATTATAATTTCTTGATTTTATTCTTTGCCTTTGATAAATTAGCTTTTCTCTTTTATTAAACTCTATTAGAATTAGGAATTAGCAATTCACAAGTCCTCGTGGGATCGACCTTGGAATACTCCAAGCTATATTACTTGATTTCGTACTCTTGCGAAAAATCCCGATCACCCACGTAGAGAGCGGGATATTTTAAAAAGAAATATAAGGATTTATGTGTGTGTGTGTGTGTTTATGTTTTTGTTTATGTGTTTTAAATATATATGTTTTATACATATATATATATATATATGTATATATGATATTTGATACGGATGGGAGGCGAGCTGAGCGATTGAGAGGTGTCCTCGGTGCTTCGATTTGAAGGAGTGTGGACCGAGTGAGAGGCATTCATTGACGCAGCCGTGGATCACCTATTGAGGGGCACGGTGAGTGGAGACCCTGGGAGAGGCATGTAAGGAAGCTCGCCAAGGCTTAATATAGCTATGTTCCACCACAGCGATTGGAACCACCGAGGGAACGGGCTACAGAAAGAGAAATATTTTAGAAAAAAAAGAGATAGCCCTCGGTGCAGTGAGGTATACAACCGGCGGGTGGAGCCTCAGTATATTAGAGGCCAGTCCATTTTATTCATATATTTTAAATGATTTTAAAGCAAATTCTCATTTGGAGAATTTGAAAAGAGATTTTGAAAAGAAAAATATTTGTTTTTATTGTTGTTATGTTATGGTTTACCCCTATTTCCCTAAGCCCTAATGGAGATTTAGTGAACCTTTGTCACTCAACTATATCCAATGTGGATGGATGCATATCCGCGTATGAGGATAGAAGATAGATCAGAGGTTCACTATGAGGCGTCTGTGGTTTAGGTGTAGTAGTTTCCACTGCATAGGTATTCCTTTAATTTAGTCCACTTGTGTATTACTTTTAAAAGTTAATTATTTGATTATATGATTTCTAATAAAATTTTAGTACTGTTTTACAAAGATGATAACCATTTCTATGCTTTACGGTGCTTCAGGTGCGTGACTGGCCAACACGTACTTCGAGATAGCACGACAGTTGCCACTTGGCCGACCCTTTGGGTTGGGGCATGACAACTATGATCTTCAATATGATAGGTGAGAAAACTTATTATAAGACTTATTCACTTTCCAAAATGTGTGCCATACATACACTACCATCCCACACACTCATGAAACGCCTCAAACAATAGAGAAAGTATCACAATGGGGGTTCAATAAACTAAGGGAATTTGTTCAAAGCCAATTCACAAGCGATCAACTATATTTTTGTTCAAATGAGGAAGAATATCACTTCCGAACTCTTATTAAAGAGACATTTTGAATTTTGCTACGAAATTCTAACTTAGGTTGCAAAAGAAAACTAGAGGTCATCACCAACTTGCTCTAGGATCCATAGGAAGTTCGGGAAGCATTTAAGATATGTTTAGAACACTTTGAAACGGTCAATGTTGACACGTAACCACTTGAATCTATATTTTTTCAAAGCTTGAATATCGGTATCTAAAGATAACCTAAAGGGTTTAGTACTAGTAGTAAGATATAAGCTATCTACAAGCTTAGAAATTTACTCGACCAGACTTGGATCCACTCGGCACTTTAAGAACATTTTAGAAAACTATTTTGAAACACTGTTTAACAAAAAATCGGGCTCTGATACCAATAAAATAGTCACACCCTAATCTGAATGTCAAGAATGTGACAATCGTCGAGTACCATGAATTGTGAATGGCGCGCTTCGCCCACAATTCGAAGTCCGTAAGGCTTATATCATCTCGAACCCATTTTGTAAAACCATTACAACTTTTCATACAAATGAGAAATATAGTTTTGAATACTAGTACAATCCAAAATTCGAGTAAAGACAGCCATTTTATAAAGTTTTTACACAATTATATAGATTAATATCCATATATCAGAAGTAGTAAAAGTTGGAAGAACAATTCTCTACTATTTTTACAAACGAAACATAGACAGCTTCCACATAGTACAAAATAATCTTTTAATTGGAAAGGTATAAATAGGTGAAAATCTATAAGTAATCCAAAACTATATTAGTGGATTCGACAAAAATAGTGTATAAGTCATACAGACTTACGAAGGAAAGTCTGGAGTCGAGTCTTGGTGCTTAGCGATCTATCCTTTATGCATGATTTACTGTCATGAAAATAATTTTTTTTTAAAAAAATGGGTGAGTATATAGGATTATATGTATAAAACATATACATTTAAATCATATAAACATAAAAAATAAGCACACACACATAAATCTTTATACTTTTCTTTAAAAACGCCCCACTCTCTATGTGGGTATATCACCAAACAAGTGTGTGTGCATGTAGATTCCCCGTATCCCAAAACCTTTTAAAATCATTTATATTTTTAAAATCCTTTTAAAACCTTTGTCCCCAGTGGCTAAGCAAAGAAATCTAAGCCACTCAAAGTGTTGGGAGGTTCGTATACTCCCAAATGATCCACATAGCTTATCCTCCGGAGCATTGCCACACTCGATCATCCGGAACCCTAATACACGGAAATATGTGTTACCATTCATAATCAAACTTATGAATGCACCTATGAGGCTCTAGCATCACCTAAGAGGGTATTTGGATGTGTTTCGGGGCTTAAAAAAGTGTTCGGGAAGTTCGGGATAAAAATCGGACACTTGACAAAAATTACCAACATGCCCTTAGAGTTAGGGGCGGGCCCTGCATGAACAGTGCCACTCCCATGTGGGATTGGCCAAGTCCCGTGCGGGACCTAGTTGGCAAGTCACTCCCGTGCGAGAGTGACTCAGCTCCCGCGCTGGAGCAGTCTCCAAAAATTGAGACGGATATTCCTCACACCTCCCATGATGTGTTTACCGAAGCAAAAATGAGAATCACAAGCTCAAAGTTCCTAGATCTCAAATCTAAACTAAAATCTAACTAAAAAGTTAGATCAAACTTTGAGCTTAGATCTCTCCTAGATCGATGTATAGAAATACGTGAAAACTTAATAAAATGTCGATTAAGGTGAGTAGAATAACATATTAGAAACTCACCCTGATCCTTCGATCGGTTTGTCCGGATCGGCCAAAAGTCCAAAATTGCTCCGAGCCAATAAGAGGAGAGGAAGAGAGGAAGAAGAAAAATGAGAGGGGGAGAGCTCAACTCCCATATTTATAGGTAAGCCCGACACTAGGCCTACTCGAATCCCGGGGCAGACTTAATTCCCTCTTTTCCACCTCTCATAATCTCGATCCTTGGCCTAATCCATCGACCAAATCACCAATAGATATCCAATCCATTGGCTATGGACTTAAAGAAGTCCAATTAGTGCTCCCATGCATGGTCACTCATCTAATCTTCCAACTCCGTCTTATCCTAACTCTCACTTCTCTTCTTCATCTAACACATCCGGACCAACATATTATCGAGTTAATATGCCGTCTTATACTATTCCGGTTGCACAAAAAAGTCGGATTAGGTCCGGGTGTGTCAATTTATATTCTTCACTTAAATTGAAGTTTCACCCTCTGAAAAGAATAGTTTGTGTTTTCAAATATTTTTCAATTAGTGAAAATTATGGAAAGTGTGGAAATTTGTTTTCAAATATTTTAAGAAAATTCCAACAACTCTGTAATGATGTTTAGGTCTTATTGGAGGGTAGAACAGACATGCATTGTATTATTTGATGATGTTTGATTGCTAATTTGTAATTATAATATTAGGTTTGATCATTGTGCATTGTAGAAGTGTGATTGTGCATTGTGCTAATCAGGTAATTGGTCAGACCTTTCTGGTTCTTTTGAAAATATATGTTTTTGCAATTGTTTTGTAAATTGTTAAACATTTGGTAAATTGATTTATTAACAATGATTGTTGATTTCAATTGATTTGATTTCCATTGTTTTATGCAAGTGCTATTTTCTCTAAAATTGGATCAAGTATGCAAATGTAAATGTTTTGAATTTAAGGTATTGTGAAATTGATTTGAGATTGTGAAAAAGTGTTTTAATGTTCTTGGATGGCTGTATAGTGGGCCCGTGCCTTAGAGGGTTAAATTGTTAGCTAGACTCGAGTTCTATACCGTTAACGGGAATATTGGATTGTGAATTTGATTATGATCGTGATCGTGATTGTGATTGTGGCAACCGGAAAAGAACAAAATAAAATGTTATTGTAAATTATTTATAAAGTGTATCGATTTAAATTGTGAATTTATTGTGGTTTATTGATCGAAGGTTTGAAATGAGAATTGTGATTTGTTTTCATAAAGTATTGTTTTCTTGTACTTGTTTCGGCCAGTTAGATCTTACTACTTACCGGGGCTTTTGAGCTCATTGTATAATTTATTTTTGTTTTCAGGTGATGATGAATGAACATTTTATGGGGTGTGAGCACTAGATATTTTCTTTTTGTTTAACCTTGAGTATTGGAAATTGAAATTTAGAATTTTATACGTTAAGGATGAGATAAATTTTTATTTTGAAAGTTATTTGCACCTATGTGAATGTTTAGTTGATATTAGGCCTTACATGCTTACGTAGTACGATCAAAATATTTGACGTTGTCATGTTTTGGGCCTACAGGTTCGAGGCGTGACAATTTAGTGCGCCTTTTTTGTAAGAGACGGGCCCATAAAGCCTTTTACTGGCCTGTCTCTCACAAAAAAGGTGCCTTTTTTGTGAAAGACGAGCTAGTAAAAGGCTCTGTGGACCCTTCTCTCACACTCACTACACCGAATGTTTCTCTTCCTTGGGAGGCTATTCACCACCTATATATGTTTATATTTGGATAATGTGTTAGCATGTAGCACCGGAAAAGGTTTTTAGATGAGCATGCAAAATGCATACATTACTAATTACTACTTTAAGTTCAAAATGGTGGTTTTGTATTCTAGGGCTTATGTAAGTGGAGTTAGGGTATAAGCAAGTTTGTTTTGTCTAATAAAACTTGCTTGTAGACTTAATCTGAGTTAATTATGAAAAATAAAAAAATTGAATGATTTTGCCCCTAGAAAATAAAAATTCGGCTAATAGGTTTTTAGGTAGGAAAATTTAGCCATTTTGATTCTTCAAGGTTTAGGCAAATTACTAAAACACAATAACTACAAGGAAACTAAATTAGTATGTTCACACTAGGGTTTAGAGCAAAATGCTTAAATTTTCCTAGACTTGGAATGGCCATTTTTATCCATGAAGCTTCCATAATTGAACTAACCATTGATATAAATTTCCCACTACATTTATATCTTGTATAAACTTTGAATGACATCCAATTTTGACACGCCTGGACCAAGTCTGCACATGTCAAGTTGAGCATTTGTATAAAGTTGTAAAGCTAAGAAATGAATTTGGACTTTCTTTGGACATTTTGAACTTCCTTTAACTCAATTTTGAGCTTAAAAACACTAATTTATAGTCCGGAGTCGAATGGGTACACTAGGGTTCGGAAACCGAGGCAAACGGGGCCGAGTTGACTAAAAGTCAACATAAATTGGTTGACTCCGGCGCCGGATAAGGTCGGATCTGGCACCGGACCCGATGAATTAAAAGTGGGCTCGTCTTCTTCATTTCTCTCCGAACCCTCTTCAATTTCCTTCATTTTCAACACTTCAAATCACCTTCAAACACTCCATTAATCATCACCTGTCACGCCCCGACCCGCCCGAGTCGGCCACGTGGCAACCGCTGCACTGCCTCGAAGTACGTGCCGGCCACTCACGCACCTGAGGCACCGCAAGGCATAAATGGGCATCATCGCTATCAAATAAAAGTAAAACTTTAATTAGAAAATATTTAATAGAATAATTAACTTTAAAAGTAATGCCAGTGGACTAATTGAGAGAATACCTACGCAGCGGAAACTTCTAAGCCTAAGCCACCGACGCCTCTTAGTGAGCCTCTTTTCTATAGCTGACTCCGATCGCAGATTTGCATCCATCCACATTGGATACAAGTGAGTGACAGAAGTTCTAAGAATCTCCATCTGGGTTAGAGAGGATAAGGGAAATCCAAAATAAAATAAAATAAAACAAATATTTTTCTTTTAAAAATTCTTTTTCTGGTTCTCTTGCTGAGAACCCTCTTTTTAAAAACACTTCAAATAAATAAATAAATAAATATACATAAAATGGGCTGGCGTCTTTATCGTACTGGAGGCGTGACCCATCGGTCGTCTTATGCCTCACTGCACCGAGGGCTATCTCTTTTCTTTCTAAAAATATTTTCTCTTTCTCTTTCTCTTTCCCTTTCTCTTTCTCTTTCTCTTTCTCTTTCTCTAGCCCTTTCCCTCGGTGGTGCCTCACTGTGGTGGAACACAGTGAACTGGACCCGTGGCGAGTTTTCCTACGCACCTCTCCCAACCAGGCTCGACTCACCGTGCCCCTCGATAGGTGGTCCATGGCTGAGTATCATGCATGCTCTCAAACTCGGTCCACACTCCCGCAAATTGGAGCCCCGAGGAACCCTCTCAATCACTCATCTCCCAAGGGCATCGTACCATCAATAATCATAATAATAATAGTATTTCATAATTTATATATATACGTATAAAACATTTATATTTAAAACATATAAATCACATACACATAAGTTTTATATTTCTTTTTAAAACCTCCCACTCACTGTGTGGGTATATCGCAAACCAATGTGTGTATGTGAATTTCCCGTATCCCAAAACCTTTTTGAAAACATTTATGTTTTTAAAATCATTTTTAAAACCCTTTTTCCCCAGTGGCTAGACAGAGAAGTCTAAGTCACTCACAGTATTGGGAGAATCGTATACTCCTAAGCGCTCCATGTAGCTCAACCTCCGGAGCATCGCCGCATTCGATTCACCCGGAGCCCTAGTATACGGAAATATACATTAGCATTCATAACCAAATTTATGAATGCACCTACGAGGCTCTAACATGACCTATGACTGGGCTTGAATGTGATTCGGGGCTTAGAAAAGTGTCCGAGAGGTTCCGAGGTAAAAATTGGACACTTGCTGAAAAAATTATGAAAATGCCCCTGGGGACCCGTGGGCCCCTCACTGGGGCCCAGCCCGGCCCGGTTCTGGGCCAGGCAGGCCTGCCCCTGTAGCTGGGTTGGGCCTGGCCTAAAATTTAGGTCGGATGGCCCAAATCCTTTGATTGGGCCCAAAATGGCCCAAGCTCACGGATTGGGCCAAAAGGCCCAGTCCGGCTCCAGACAGCCCAGGTCCCGCGCGAGACCTGGTCTGCTGGTCTCTCCCACGCGGGAGAGACTCGTCTTCTACACGGGAGCCGTCGGCTAGCCTCGGGATCCGAGGCTTTTCTTCGGTTCCTGAGCCCCTCGGTCCATCGTTTCGTGTAAAATTCGAGATGGAGGTTCCTCTCACCTCCCACGACACGTTTATAGGAGTAGAAACGAGAATTACACGCTCAAAGTTCCTAAATCTCAAATCTAAACTTAAAATCTAACTAAAAGCTGAAACTAACTTTGAGCTTGGATTTCTCCTAGACCAATGCATGGATAAGCGTGAAAACTTAATGGAATGTAGTTCAAGGAGTTAAAAACAACTCACCAAGATCTCACCTTGAACTTGCGGTCGGTTTGTTCGGATCGGCCAAAAGTACAAAATTGCTCCGAGAGAGCAAATGAGAGGAGAGAAGAGAAAATGAGAGGGGGAGAGCTCATCTCCCCCCTATTTATAGCAAGGCCTGACACCGGGTCTACTCGGGCCCCGGACCAGACTTTTTCCCCTCTTTGAAACCTTTCATAATTTCGATCCTTGGCCCGATCCACCGACCAATTCACCAATGGACGTCCAATCCATTGGCTATGGACTTAAAGAAGTCCGCTTTAATGTTTCCATGCATGGTCACCAATCTCATCTTCTAACTCCATCTTGTCTTAAGCTTATCTTCTCTTTTGACTTGACACAATCGGACCGACTTAGTGTTTAATTATTGCGTCATCTTGCACTATTCCATTCGTACGATAAGGTCGTGCTAGGTCCGGGTGTGTCAACTCTCCCCTTCTTCTAAAAATTTCATCCTCGAAATTAAATAAGGTAGCTTGGGGAGATTTGGCTTCCATTTGAAACCCTCATTTCGTTTTCGAATAGTGTTCGCCTCACTATTCGCCACTGAAGTTCACCACGCTTCCACTGCGTACTCTGATCATTCTCTCTCTCAAGAGTGGTTCCATTGCCCTTCTACTCTTGGGTTTGAACCTCACCTTTTCCTTAACATAGCCTACCCTTACCTATTTATGGGTTAGGCTCTCTTTACTTTAGTTATAACCTTTGGAGGTTCTTCCTTTGCTGTAGTTGTGCTTGCTTGATCCTCTCGCTTTGTTCTTGTCTCATCCTTTAAGTCTCTCTTGACGAGACTATTCTCTTGTTACCTTTGAGGTTCCATACCTCTTACTCTTCTCAAGAGTTCATTATCATTGCCTCTCACTTCGAGGCCATCATCCGACGCACTCTCGTCGTTTCGTGGTCTTGTATTTACCCTTATAACCAAGTTATCGAGAAAGTCCTTGGCTTAACTCCCTCGCCTCCGCGGCGAGGATGCGGTGAGTTAATTGTCTTTCCCCCTTACCTTGGTTTCGCTTCTTTGTTTCGTCCCTTACTTTCATTCTTTTCTTTCTCAGATCTTCTTCCATTTAAAACTCAGGGCATATGAGTCGAGCTTTAATAACATTGGCCTACACTTGGCCACATCATAACAGAGGAATCAGAGATCATGCCCTCTCGGCTCTCACAATCTGACCCACTCTCTAACCGCCCATCACAATCACAAATAGGGCCCACAGCCCATCACATAACATATAGGGCCCATGGCCCATCATATCTCATCTCTTATCCTCTCAGGGATAGAGAACTCTGGGAGGTCTCATACCTTCCCCAATCACATACTGGGCCGGTCCTCTCGAGTGGTCATCACAGAGATCCTCAAGATCTCGATTTCTGACCCTTTCTCACATAGGGACGCCTCACATGGCTCCCAAATCAGTCACACTTGAGCTTCGACCTCATACCCATCCATGCCTTTCCTCTTGCCTCTTGGGCTTTCCTTAACTTTTATTTTCTTAAGGTACCCACTTCAGGAGGTGTCGCGTGTTTCTCTTCCGTCCAACCTCTTTCCTTTCACATTAGCTTCAACACTAATGGTTAATCTCTTTTCCTCCTGTCATCAATAGTACTATTTGGGGTTTCCTTATCCCCTTCTCTAACCCTTTCTTCCTTTCCATCCACCCACGTCCCTTATGGGGTCCACTTTTTCTCTTGCCTTCTCGTCAATACGAGACTAGGCAAATCACGTATGTCAAACCCATGCGGTATCCTTTGTAGCTTCATTTTCTTCGCATTTTTCTCCCTTAATGTATCTCGTTCTTTACTTAACTTGACCTTCTCGTTGGTCCATCGCCACCTTAAGGCATCCCTTTGCAGCTCTTGTCATCTTTATGCCCTTTTCCTTAGGGTCATCTCCATATTCTTTTCTTTCCATATCTTTTACCTCGATTTACGTGATCTTTCACGTCTTACCCAAGGTTTCCTTTACCTTGGCTTCATTCTTCCCTTTATTTGTTCTCTTTATCATTCTTATCCTTATTCCTCTTTTCTTCTAACACCTTTGATTTTCTTAGGTGTTAGAATTTCCTTTTTGCTTTTCATACTGGCTGTGCTCATAGAAGTTTATGAGCTTGATCAGTTCTTTCCTTATTCTCGTACTCCTTCCGTTGAGTACTCAGGGTTCTTTCTTGTCATCCTTTCTGTTTCAGTTTCCTCATCTCTTGCTTTACCAATGTGGGTTTCCTTCACCTTAGCCACCTTCGGCTCTTAATCCTTCGGTATCTCTTCTTTGTCTTTCGATACCATGGTTTATTTATCGTGGGCAGCACATTTCTCTATCCTCCATTACCTTTCTATCTTGTCCACGCCAAGCTGACTCCACTTAAGCTTGGTTTGAATTCATCTCCCACATCCTTTCCTTCACTTATCATTCTTCGGGGAGTTTATCCTCAGAGTTAGCTTACTCCCCTCCTTCAAAATAATTTAACTTATCCTTTTTGTTCCTTGACTCCTTAACCTCGATCCCCTTTATCTTATTTTACCTCTTTGTTTTCATCCCTTCATCTCTCTCGGTTCCAACCATTATTCTGGTTTATACTTAATCACCCCTTTTTTTTGTCTTCTCCAGTTTCAATCATTATCTTATTTATCCTTATTTTATCCTCATTCCTTTCTTCGACTCTTACTTAGGTCGATCCACTTTCCTTTATCACTGTGTTTGATCATTCTTCAAATTCCATTATCATCATCATTATCATTATCCTGATCATCATTATCCTTTCACCTTATTTATTGCATCACGATTTAATATCCTTACTCATCCTTATTCATCATCCTTTAAGATACACTCATTTCTATCCACTCGTTTCCTACGAGTGCTCCTTCTCTTATGTTTCCTCCAATTTTTCTTTCTATCCAACCTCTTTATCTCTTCTTTTATCATTTAACTAATCAGGGGTTTTTTCCTTTCCTTTCTTTCTTCACCAATTTGTCTCATTGACCTCTTTTTCTCTCTCTTGGTTCTGGCCTCCATTAATCCTTGTTTATTCTTCATTTCCTTGATTTATTCGCTGTATGATGTAGTGCCTTGACTTGACTCGAGTTTGGGGTTCATTATGCTCGACTCTCTTTAACTAATATCCGTTTCTAAGTCTTTTATTCACTTTCTTTCACTAGATCTTTCTTAATCCTCTTTCTAAGCTTCTTTTAATTTCCTTTTTATGCTCTTCTTTAATCTATCTCTAAGTTACCTACCTAGGTTTTGTCTCTAACCCTAATTTCCTAGTTTTATTCTATTACTAATCCTAGTCAGCCATTTTGGGATTATTAACCTATAATTCATTATGACATTACTACTAATTTAAGTTAAAGTTTTCTAGTGATGTATATGCTTTTCTTCCTTTAAGGCTCTATTCCTAGCTAACCAAAACTTAGTTCATCAACTGAACTAAGTCTCTCTTTCTTCTAAGTCTTGTTCTCTTTTATTAGCCTAGGATCTTCTTTTACCTAGGATCCTTATGCTTTCTTTCTTCATTAAGAAAGCCTCCACACTACATCACGACATTTCTTTATCCTTTGTTTAAGGGCGTGCTTTTCTTTTCTTCTCCTCTTCTTCTTTCTTACCAGTTCCCCTTGGTGATGTCTTCACAATACTGGAGGAAATTATCTTCATACTCTTCATTTACACACACGCAGGCATTCCCATGATTGCCTTGCATCCCATTCTGTCTGCTTGCTTACTTCCCATTGTCCTCACTAAGATCATTTCTCATTATCCTTTGGAGGTCTCCTTCTTCTCTCTCTCATTAGCCATCAATTAATGAGAGGTTCATCACCTTTAATCCCCTTAAGAGTGGAGATTTCAATTTATCCTTCTCTTTATTCCATCTCCTCCATTTTCATTTCTTTTCTCTTCTTTCTCCATTATCCATATTATCCTTGGTATCCAATGGTCAAACAAGTAGTAACTGATGTACTACTCGTTGACCACTTGGATGTGATCTCTTTTTATTCCTCCTTCGCTCTCCACCTCGTCATCTTTGCCTTACTCCTCCTCATCGTTTCCCAAGAATGGCTTCTCTTTTGTGCTCTTTCCTTACCCTTCCTTTTTGCCATCCTTGGATCCTTTAAAGGTTTTCTCTTATCAATCCTTTCACATCTTTAAGTGATCTTCCCATATCTCACCTCTTGTGATCTTGGGCTCACTCTTTCTCCTCCAATTTCTTTAGATACTTCTGCACAATTGATTCCAAGTGGGGTCTCGTTTGTCCACTTACACACCACTTACGCACCACTGTGTAAGTACAATAGAAGTCAGCTAATCCTTGCTACCACTTCTCTCACTTCATACTAACTCCTCGGAGCATCATTCAGGAAATCTGTGGGCTTATCCCGCCAGACTTGCCAACCTGTGGGCTCTTCGGCAATCGCTTCTCTTCACCTCCATTTGATGCTTTGTGAAGTCCTCTTTGATCCTTCATCTGGTTGCTCGGATCCTTCATCTCACGTCCTGAGGTTTTTGGTCAACCACATCTTCCGTGATTGACTCCTCTGATTTCTTTCATCCTAACCCAACTCTCTCTCCAAGGCTACACACTAACGGTGTAGAAAACGAGAGAAGTGAGGTTAGCGTTCACGCACATTATGCCCACCTTGACCCCTTGCCTCGTTCTAGTTGCATCATTTCCTCCCAACTCTTACACGTCACTAGTGTAAGGAATGGGGAAACGCATCTAACTTACGTTTCAAACTCGCTGCTTTACTAGCGAGTCTCGATGTTCGCAACTTCAAAGGTTGAACATCGAAGGTTGTGGGCATCGAACCAGTTTCCACTGGTAAGCCTCTAACTAGGCTTCCTTGAAAGACTAGACGAGACATCATCTATCTCGTCATCTCAAGGGAAATACTATCCCTTGCACAGCTAGGCTGTCGAGTAGAAAGAACATTGAAAACTGAAAATTTGAGTTTGGGGAGTTTCTTGGATAATGTGCCTTGCTAGCACGAATCTCAAGGAAAAAGGTGGTCGTGATCTCTTCTCACTTAAGACCACACTCGAGAACTCTATTTGGTGGCTTGCAGCTAAAGAAGGTATTCTAAGAGTAGGTTGGATCATTTATGACGCTTTCGAGTAGCTACATACTTGAACACCGGAATTCTAAACCTATTTAATCCACTGGCTTTGAAAACGTTTGAAAACCTTTAAAAACACTTTGAAAATATTTTATAAGTTTTGAAAACAATCAGAATCTTTTAATTGCTCTGATACCATTCAAATTGTCACGCCCCGATCCGCCCGAGTAGGCCACGTGGCAACCGCCGCACTACCTCGAAGTATGTGCCGACCGCTCAAGCACATGAGGCACCGCAAGGCATAAATGGGCATCATCGCTGTCAAATAAAACTAAAACTTTAATTAGAAAATATTTAATATAATAATTAACTTTAAAAGTAATGCCAGTGGACTAATTGAGAGAATACCTACGCAGTGGAAACTTCTAAGCCTAAGCCACCGACGCCTCCTAGTGAGCCTCTTTCCTATAGCTGACTCCGATCGCAGATCTGCATCCATCCATATTGGATACAGGTGCGTAAGCGGTCGACATGTACTTCAAGGCAGCGTGGCGGTTGCCACGTGGCCGACTCGGGCGGGTCGGGGCGTGACATCACCAACAACTTATTTAGCTTCCAAGAAGGTCAATAACATCAAATTCATCAAGTTTTCTTCAAATCTCCAAAGCTGGCAATTTGGAGTCATTGTGTTCTTCAACCTATATCTTCCAATCCAACCATAAGCTTTGACTGAATTCTTGTTATGTTGTTCTAGACTCTTTAAGCTTTAATTTGATTGCTTACTTGCTTAATTTCGTTGAGTAAGCTAAGAGAAATGTTGAATTGAACATCAAAATCCATTTTTGCTCAAGAACACTTGCACCCTTAGAATTTTTGATTCAATTTTCATACATGATCAGTGGTTTCATTTAGTTTTTGAAGCTGTGATCCTTTAGTTTAAGTGTTGAAGTGCTTATGTTTTAAATTTCATATGTATTAGTGTTGAATTAAGCTCAAACCGAGCTTGGGAAGTGGATTAGCCAAGGGTCGGCCAAACTAGAGGCATGTCCAGCTCCGGACATGCCTGGAACCGGTGTTGGACTCACCCAAAATTGGGGAATTTCCCCAAATTGGCTCACTCTGCCGCGGGAGTGAGCAGGACCAGCACCGGACCTGTACTGTAGTGGGGGTAAAATGGTCTTTTCACAACCCTAGACCCCAGTCAACCTTAATTGACTTCCAAACTTATCCAATTTAATTCCGAGACCCCTAGAAACCCTAATTAGGTCATGCTTTGATGTTTAATTGTTAGTTGAATGCCTTTATTAATCAAATTAGTTTTTAATTTAATTATTTAAGTATGAGATTGTACTAGATCGGGACTAGCATGCGAGCTAAGGCATTCGAGGGGATTATTAGAGAGTATACAAATCTCCCTTACTTGTGAGTGGCTTGGATTATAGTGGTTGACCACTGAGGGTCAACCATTTTCTAATTTCTTTATAAACTGCTTTATAAAATGTTTATAACGTTTTGATATATGGATTGTCCACCCTCACACACGAGTTTATAAATGGCTTTAAGGGTGGGTTTTCAAAAGAATAAACGAAATTATATTATTATGTTTTGTTGATGATTATGACCTATAGGAGTTTAGCGATTGAGAGGTCTTTGGTGCTCCAATTAGAAGGAGCATGTGGACTGAGTGAGAGGCATGCCACCGACCAAGTAGCCGTGGACCGCCTTATAGGGGGCACGGTGAGTGCGAGACCTTGGGAGAGGCATGCAAGGAAGCTCGGTAGGGCTCGATGTAGCTATGTTCCACCACAGCGATGGCAATGTCAAGGGAACGGGCCAAAGAATAAAAGAAAAGAACTTCGAGATATGAGTTTAGCCCTTGACGGTCTAGCGGGGCACCCAAGTGCACGGGTGTACCTTTGGGACAATTTCAGATGCCAGCTCATTTTATGAGATTTGATATTTCTTTTGGCTTGGGATTTCATATGATTTCAGAAATGGTTTATTAAATGAGTTTTGGATTATTTCATATCCCCAACCTGAGGTGATCGGTAATTATAACCGAGTCTCTCAATGGGTACATATATATTTGTACTCACGCCATTAACCTATTTTTGTAGGTCTTTAGGCTATGGACGACCGGCGTCCCGGTGGATAGTGATCCTGGTATATTACCTGCGGACACGATTTTGTAAGTTCCACCTAGATCCTTGTAAATCCTAGCTTCGAATAGTATTGTCTATACATTGTTATATTATTATTATTTCGCTTCATATTTGCATCGTAAAGCATGCCACTTTTATTATATACATATCTTATGATATTTTCAATATCATTTTATTATTTATTTTCAACTATTGCTCGAATACACCTTATTTATGCCTTGTACCATCTTGGGGATAGCCAGCCTTTCGGAGCATGCGTCTCGAGGTGGTACGGCGGTTGTCACGTGGCTGAGCCCTCTAGTTGGGGCGTGACAAATTTATTCTTACTCTACTTGTCTAAAATGACTACATTATAAAATAAACTAGGATTATTTTATAACTATTAAACTAAATTTCTTTCTATCATTTTTTATAGAATAAGGTGTTAGTGTTCTTTAGTAAGATACTATACTTTCTCTAGAACGACATTTTACTACAAATTTCACCTAACTAAATATTGACCTCATTTAAAGTCTTTTCATCAATTTAAATATTCCTAGTTTCAATTAAGCATCTAAGAATATAAATTAACAATTTTCATACTAGCTTTACTAAATAAAAATATCCTAGGGTTTTTTTAGGGTTTCAAACTATATTAATATGCATGAATTTGTATGAATAAAACTTATAAAACAAAAGCTTTTAAAGAGAATTTACATACCTAGATGGAAGTAGAGAGAGAAAAGAGAAGAAATTTCCTTGAACTCCTTGAAGAAATAAAATTGAATTTACTTGAAGAATCTTGAAAAATAACCCTTGAAATTCTTTAAGAAAGTGTTTAGTTTGTAGGTTTGATGTAGATTTTCTTGGTTTGAAAAGTTTGATGGAGGATTTTGGAGAAAAGAGTGAATTTGGAAGTTGAAAGAATAGGAATAAGTTTGGTGTTGGTGGAAGAAAATGGAGAAGAAGATGAATTTATAGGTTGAAGAATTGTTTGGAGAAACCTAGAACTTGGTGGGAAAATGGTGAAAAAGAAAAAAAAAATCTTGTTTGAAGAACCTTGATTTCTCTAGGAAAATCAAGACCCTTTTTTGTTGACAAAAATACCCTTTATGAAACTTTTAAATTACCATTAGGCCCCATAAAAAAATTTATCCAATTAAGAATTTTATGAAATTAACTTGAAATTAGGTCACTCCATGAAAAGGAAGGCCAACTAATCAAAGTAACTATCGAATTAAACTATCTAAAGGAATGCATCCTAGGAAGTTAGAATGCATTGTTAAGTTTTCTAAGGGCAAAATGGTAATTATGCATTAGATTTTTACATAACAATTAGGCAGTTTTCAAGTTTCAACAGTGTATAACAATATGGGATCCTCCAATACTATAGGAAAAATCATCAATGAAGAAAATTTTGATTTATAATTTTGCAAATATTTACGAAAATGCCATTGGACACTACTACATTTTCGCCAATCTAGAATGTTCAGAAAAATATCATGATAGTCTCGAATATTCTTAGACACATTGAGGAAGAAAAATACGTAGTTCGGAAGGTCGGATACGCACTAGATGGGATGTACGGAATTTTTAAAAATACAACTAAAGGTTGGTTTTTACCTCTTAGGTCAAAATTTGGCCTAAACGTTTAGAAGTCTAATTCTTCAAAATGGAAAAATTTTCACTAGGTAAAAATCGTTCTTATTTTTACTAAGAACGCATCTATAGACATACCAAGCACAAAAACTTCGATACAATAATTTATGGTTCCAAACTAGAATAATTAGGGACAGGGCATTACACCATAACCCTAATTTATATCTTTAATCTAATCTCTATTTTAGTCCATCATAAAAATAGGAATCAGGTCTTTGGGTCTTTACACATTAAAGTCCATATTTTATCAAATGTCTAGTCCAAAACTTCAAATCTTATTGATCACTTTAATTGGACTTAAGCTTATGATAGCCCATAATATATAATTAATATAAATATATGAGCCCACACATTGTAGCAAATCCAACATAAATAAGTTTAACATATACATCTCATGAAATATACAAGCAGATAAATTTGTCACATAGTTTCTAAGTGTCATAAGCTATCTGAAAACTTTACTTGGTACAAAAAATGCAAGAACTAGGCAGAGAAGACTAACATGATTAAATACAGGAGATCCAAGGTTCAAATTTTGGACTAATAAACTATCATCTTGAACTAGTCAACCGAACAACAAAAAATAAAATTCCAAATATTAAGAATTAATAATTTTATTTGTACATATTACATGTTAGAGAATTAAAATTAAACTTAATCGCCAATTAGAAATTTTCATTTTAAATTAAATCTTTAAATTTTTATCTAATTAGTAAGTAGTAACATTTTCATTATTATTTTTTTCAATAAGTCTTGAATCTATATAAAAAATGAAAAGTTAATATCTTGAAATAAAATCCGAAATGATACATTGAAAATTTAAGTGTTTAAATTTGAAAAAAATTTCTAATAATTCAAATTAAATTTAAAATAACTCAAACGTAAAAATTCGATTGTCAAACCGAACTCATATGATCCGACCTGACACAATTCAAACCTGAAAATTCGAGTATCTAAAATGATCCGCACCTAAATGACTCATACTCAAACCCGGTATAATCCGATATGACCGACCAGAACCTAAACTTAAAATGACCTAGACTTCGACCTAATCCAAAATAATCGGACCTGAACCCAACCCGTTTGACCCGTCTGCCACCTCTACCACTAAGCAGTGTTACAGGATGGCGCGGGAAGTTGATTAATTAAAGAGATTCTTTTTTTTTTGCAGGTTTCGATAATCTTTTCTTGCAGGTTCATTATAAGATCATAAGAAATAAGAAAATATAAAAGCATCAGCGTACATTATAAGATGCAAGTTTATAACGAAAAATAAGAAATATACTACTATATAAAAGCATTCATGTACCTTGCCTTGCAGTTTAGAGGATCGACACTCGAGAAGAAAGTCTTGTTTTCTCTCGAGATGAGAGTGTTTTCTCCGCGTGAGATATTTTACTCCTACTGAGTACGAATCAGTTAGAATCGGTTTCGTCTCCGTTTTTCTCCATAACTGTATCGACGGGTTTTCTTGGTCTCTCTGCCTTTCGCGACTGTTCATTTCAATCTCAATCGTTGGTTTGTCCTTTTCTCGCCCTTTTCAATCCTTTTGGCTCTTTTCTTTTGAGTTAATTGTGCTCCATTTGTGAATTTCTTTGTTCTTGTATAATTATCTTTGGTTTTAATAGTGGCTCTTTGTAGGAATAGTTAAAGAATTAATTTCTTAGCGTTGATTACTGTTCCATACCCATTTTAATCAAGTTTCTTTTGAGTTAATTGTGTTCCATTTGTGATTTTCTTTGTTCTTTTATATTTTAATAGTGGATCTTTGTAGGACTAGTTAAAGAATTGGATACCAAACTCACGTAGATAATGAGTCTGCGGAGAGAACAGATTTAAGTTTGGAATACATATGAGGGCCTGGCCTGTGAAGAGATTGACGTCAAGAAATGTGGATAGTAGGGGTGATGTAGACAGAAAAGGAACGATGTGAGTGAAAGTGGTGTAAAAATGATTTTAAATTTAGAGATAGAGAGTGGAACTGTAAAGAAAGGAAGAAAGAAGGAAGTGAAGAAAGAAACAAGGGATTGGGGTACAGTTTCAGTGCAATAATTATGGAAGAAATGAAAATAGAGTTGTTGAAGTAGGGGAATATATGGGGAAAATAGCTACCATTAAGGGTAGTGGAGCAATGGAAGGAAGGTTGATGGAAGAGAATGAGGGGGAAAGTTTTGCTATTGTGGAAGCAAGCAAAAGAGTTGAACAAAAGAGTGACGAGGTGGAGACAAAAGAGGAAAACGTTATAGTGGTCAATGATTTGGGAAAGGAAGCACGTAAGAGTTTTTATATTGTTGAGTTCCCAAATGAGGCAAAAGAAGATAAAACAGTGACAATAAGGAATAGTGAAAAAGTTGGGAGCCCTGTCCAAAGCTTGGTCGCTTTATCTACTGTTTTTGGTGTACTTAATCTGAAAAGAATTGTGCATGGACAGGAGATGGGAGAGTTTGAGATGGTTATGAAGAGGTGAAGGGTGGAGATTATGGAAATTAGCGATAAGGAGCCTAGAAGGGTGGAATATGATAAGAGTGAAAATGTGGAAATAAAGGATTAGAAATGCACAATAACAAGGGGAAGAAGGAGAAATGTTACAAAACGAAATGGAATAACAAAAATGGGAGTAAAAGAAAGGGCAGGAATGTGAAAGGAGATGAGCTAGTGGAGCGACCAGTAGTACTTCACTCTATCATGCAGGCATCGCATCTAGATTATATTCAAATCGTGTGTATTCTATCATGTCACATTATATCTTGATGTCCATGCATAGGACCTTATAAATTCCGTGCGGAAATATCCATGTCTTTTGATTTGTGCCATATGTGTCAATTGATGCCATGAATGTCTGTTATTACAACCATGCATATTTATTAATGTCCATTTGAATTAATTTTGCTCACACCTATTTAATTTATCATGCATCATATTCAAGTCCTACATGTTTCATTTGTATATATTGTTACCATGGCTAGTCATCTGCTCAGATGCCTTAATTCAAAAATGGAGTTACACATTTTATTTTGGATTTTGCATCAGTTGATATTCAAATTATGCTTATTTCTGTTGTTCAAATTATGCTTATTTCCATTGTCCAAATGCAGTTTTGCCTATCACACAAAATCAAACAATTCTTACCTTAGAATATCAAGGAATGGCGGACACATTGCTGCCTGTATCAAGTCAGAATTTGCAGAGCAGCGCTACCCAACAAAGAGTTGATAAACGTCATGTGACGCGAAAATTCTATAAAATGGTTTTTCTTGGAACTATTCTTGCTGGAGAGTTGGCTGGTGCTGTTATGGAGTTGAAGAAACTGGACATCGACATGACTATCTGGTTGATTGTTTCTGTCATACTGTGCTCTGTTGCTTTACTATTTGATATATATGAACTATACAGACATGGAATGCATGAAATGACAGTACTCAGCAGCTTTTTCTCTTTGGTTGCTATGGTGGTGGCCATATACCACCTTTTGAGGAAGAAAGACCCTATACCTAAAGAGCTGTATCCCCTCATGTTCTCTACTGTCGTGTTCTGCTCCGCGGTGGTGGATTTTGCTATCGGACTATGGATCCTATTTGGGAATTGGCTGAGGATGCTGGCAGGACAAGTGAAAAATATCTGCAAGTATGTTGCTGGTAGCATATGGAAGTTTGTGAAGAAGATTGCTGGAAGCGTTTGGGGCTTCGTGAAGAAAGTAGCTGGAAGCGTTTGGGGGTTTGTGAAGATGGTAGCTGGAAGTGTTTGGGGGTTTGTGATAAAGGTAGGTAGAGGCATTCAAAATCTTCTGCAGAACATCAGTGAGGTTGCCGATGAGCAGTTTAATGACCCAAATTTATATTCATTAAGGCTTCGACCTCATATGTTGTGAGCCATCATGTGGAAGTTTAGGCCAGATTTAGTTGAGGATATTTTTGATATCTTGTAGTCAGTTTGCAATTTTGAAATGATTCAACTATTCTTGGTTTGCAAATGGTTTTAGCCTTAACGTCAATAGTGCTTCTAATTTGGTAAATTGCTATCATTTTCTCAATTGAAGATGTTAAAAGTTTCTGATGCCCCTCACTGTTCTGTAAAGTTCATCTTTCTAGCTTTACTTGAGCAAATATTGAACTTTTACTTGTTCATTGTTTAGTTCCTAAAATAGCATATTAGATTATCTTCCCTGTCCTGCAGAGAGTGATTAATTCCCCTCTGTTCTTTCTATTGGTTCTACTCTAATCGTAACGAATCAATGAATTTATCCTCAATGAAGTATCAAAAACATGCATATACAAAGACCAAAATGGCAATGCAAAAAAGAAAAAAAAAATGTAGGACTTCTTATTCTAATCCCAAGGTTTAAATACATTAGGATTAATGAATGAAATTGATAATTAAGTGAAAAAGGAAATTTTTAAGGGAGTTTTCTCAAAAAAAAAAAAATGATTGTGAAGTGAGTTTTTGCGTGTTCTTGTTTTGTTACATAAGAAGCCAAAAACGAGGGCCCAAATCCAAATTTGCAAAAAAGAAATGAATGTCCATTAATTATGACTAATGTTTAAACAACATCAATCATCAATACAAACTAGGAAAGTTATCCCTTTCTACCATAAGAGAGAATTGAAAAATTAAAGGCATAATTTGTTGACAAGTGTCCATTTGAATGGTAATTTAGTAATTAATGAGATTTATTTGGACATTAATTTTGGTGGTAATATAGTAATATAAATAGAATTTTATAGGTATTATTTTTGGGTGATTTTGTTATTAACGGGTGTTTTAAGGGTGATTATGGGATTTCAAAATTATTTTGTGATTAATTTAGTGAATAAGGTTAGTTTTTAGGTAGTTATATATTAAGTTGTAATTAATGAGTTGTTATGAATTTTTAATGTTGTTTTTGGGTTAATTTGGGAAATTAGAGGGGTTATTTAGTTATTAATAATAGGTATTTGATGAATAATTACTTCCCAAATTAACTATCCAATTTTAGTCAAAATATTCTAAACTTTGACAATTAATTATGAAAAAATTATAAAGTTGTAATTTTTTAAAAAATAAAGTTAAAAATTTTAAATCTTAAACTTTTCAAAACTCATTTTATGAAAATTTATATTTATATAATTTTTTTATAATTAATGGTCAAAATTTAAAGTATTTTAACCAAAAGTGGACATTGAATTTGGGACGGAGGCAGTAGGTTGGAAGTTTATTTTCAGGATTAATTTGGAGATTAATTAAGATGTTTAGTTGTTTTTTGTTATAGGGTTTTTTATGAAATATTATTATTGTTATTATTGTTGTTATAATTATTGATGACGATATTGAAAATTATAATTTAGTAGATAAATGAAGCATGTATTGATGATCCAATTTTTTATTTATACTATATTTTAATTTAATATTTAAATCTCTTTAAAAACCTTTAAAAATGTTTTAAAATAAAATTTTAATATTAATTAAAAGTATGTCCCGAGGCAACGCCCAGGCAGCTTCTAATAACAAATTAAAGCTATCCCGAGGCCTTATTAAATATGAAAAAGATATCAAAACCAATATAATATATATATATATATATATACTATCTATTATATATTAATCCTATCCCCTAAGCGAAAATAGGATTTAGAGAGGACATTTGCTCTTCTTTCATTGGTTCTCTTGGAAAAAATAGTTTATAGTGTACTATATATGTTATTGTACAGGATTATTGCTTTGAAAAGTGAAATATGCAGTCTTCTTAATTTAATTGCAATTTAACTTTTTTTGATGCAAGGGTAAATAATTTGTTAAGGCAATGTGGGTTTGGATATGACATTTACTATTTGCTTATTGGTTTTTTTTCACACTGACTTTATCTTTCACACTTAAAAGTCTGATAACCTATTATATACCCTATTGCAGGCGATTTTTTCCTTTGCAAATAGAAACATTGTCTTCTCCCCTCCTGCTCCTAGCTGCTCGACCTCACATAGTCTCTTAATATGAGCTTTTCGTGATCAACGAAAAACAATCAATAAATGTTTCTTCAGAAGACGATGTTCCTTTTCCATTTGAATTCAATGATGATGAATCTTTCTTTTTTTCTAAAGAATTTGAGAGGTTTTGATGGGTCACTGAAGAGGTTGATGCTCTGTAATTACGATGATAAAGATGATGATGAGAACCAATTTATTTCAGGCAACGAAATAAAGACTAGGTTCGGTTTCCCTTTTCGAGAATCGAGGTGTCAAATTTAGTTGCTGTTGTTTAGGAAAGTTTAAATTTTACTTAAGCAAATAATGCCCATTCATGTTCTTTGTTTTCTATCTTGATTAATTTCTTCTTTTCCTTCTTTTTTTCCCCTTTGAAGTTTTTTTGGTTTACAACAGGGTTTTTTTTTTTTCATATTCCATTATATCAGTTATTGTTAAAGATATTCTTTCTCATCTTTTTAAATCTTTTGATTTAGATAATGTATAATGCGTTAATTAAAGATCTATGGTTGAGAAAATTATACGGTTCCTCTGTTAATTTATATACAATTTGAGAAACCAATGCTTTTTATGAATCTTTCTCTCAATACTATTTCATCTCTGCTTATTATCCATGTCATAAGTGACACACTCGGACCTAATCGAACTTTTCCATACAAATGAAATAGTATAAAATGACGTATTAAGTGGACAATATGTCGGTCCAGATGTATTTAATTAAGAAGAAAAGTCAAGTTTAAGATAAGACGGAGTTGGAAGATGAGATAGATGACCATACATGAAAACACCAAAGTGGACTTCTTTAAGTCCATAGCCAATGGATTGGACGTCCATTGGTGAATTGGTCGATGATTAGGCCAAGGATCGAAATTATGAGAGGTTAAAAGAGAAGAGAAAGTCTGGCCCGGGGCCTAAGTAGACCCGACGTCAGACTCTCCTATAAATAGGGGGAGGTCGAGCCTCTCCTCCTCATTTTCTCTCTTTCTCTCTTCTCTCATTTCTCTTTTCTCTCAACTGCTCTCTTGGAGCAATTTTGGACTTTTGGCTGATCCGAACAATTCGACTGAAGGATTAAGGTAAGTTTCTAATATGTTGTTCTACTCACCTTAATCTACGTTTTTCTAAGTTTTCACGCATTTTCATGCATTGGTCTAGGAGAGATCCAAGCTCAAAGTTAGGTTTAGCTTTTTAGTTAGATTTTAAGTTTAGATTCGAGATCTAGGAACTTTGAGCTTGTGATTCTCGTGAGAGGCGAGAGGAACGTCCGTCTCGATTTTCGACCCAGACCATGAATCGAGCTGCCCAAAACTGAGGTAAAGCCTCGGTTCCTGAGGCCAAGACGCGGCTCCTACACGGGAGCTGAGGCACTCCCGCACGAGAGTGACGCAAAATGGCCAACTCCCACTATCCCGCGTGGAAGTGGGTGGCAGCCCACTTCCCCTACACGGGACTTGGACTAGGCGTGGCCCAGTCTGCGTGGGAGGGCCTGGCTGGCCCAGCCCGTATGGGCAACCCATGGGCCCCAAAGGCATTTTAATAATTTTTCATCGTGTCCGATTTTTACCCCGAAACCTCCCGGACACTTTTCTAAGCCCTGAAACACTTCCAAACACCTCTTAGGTCATGCTAGAGCCTCTAGGTGCATTCATAAATTTAATTATGACTACTAACATGTATTTCCTTGTATTAGGCTTCCGGATGATCGAATGCGGCGATGCTCCGAAGGTTAAGCTACGTGGAGTGCTTGGGATTATTCAAATCTCCCAATACTATGAGTGGCTTAGATTTCAGTGCCTAGCCACTAGGGTAAAATGTTTTTAAAAGATAAACTGTTTTTCAAAGATTTTACAAATGTTTTAGGATAGGGATAATCCACCACACATACTTTTTATTTTGTGATACACCCACTTAGAGGGTGGGATGATTTTAAAAATATAAAAGCTTGTGTGTGTGTTTAAATGCTTTAAGTATATATGTTTTATATACATATATATATGAAAGATATATGGATGGGATGCGAGATGAGCAACTGAGTGGGTTCCTCGGTGCTCCAATATGCGGGAGCGTGGATCGAGTTGAGAGCATGCATGAGACTCAGCCGTGGACCGCCTATCGAGGGGCATGGTGAGTAGAGACTCTGGGAGAGGCACGTAGGGAAGCTCGCCAGGGATTAAGGTAGCTGTGTTCCACCACAGTGATGGGCACCACCAAGGGAACAGGCTAAAGAAAGAGAAAAAGAGAAAATGGATTTAAAGAGAAAAGAGATAGCCCTCAGTGTAGTAAGGCATACAACCGATCAGTCATGCCTTCAGTGTAATAGATGCCAGCCCGTTTAGTATATTTTTATTTTAAAGGTTTTAAATCTAATTTTCATTTGGAGAATTACGAAAGAGATTTTGAAAGCAAAAATTTATTTATTTTATTTTTATTTTATTTATTATATTTTGGATTTCCCTTGTTTTCCCTGATCCCAATGGAGATTCATTGAACCTCTATCACTCACCTGTATCTAATGTGGATGGATGCAGATCCGCTTATGGGGTCAACAGATAGATAGATTAGAGGTTCACTAGGAGACGTCGGTGGTATAGGTTTAGCGGTTTCTGTTGCATATGTATTCTTTAAATTAATCCACTGATATTGCTTTTAAAATTAAATATTTTATTAAATGATTTCTAATTAAAATTTTAGTTTTATTTTGCAGCAATGATATCTATTTCAATGCCTTGCGGTGCTTCGATGTGTGATCGGCTGACACGTATTTCGAGGTAGTGTAGCGATTGCCACGTGGCTGATCCCGGCGGTTCGGGGCGTGACAATAAGTTTTTCTTTACCTATTATTAGCTTTTTCAAATCATGATTATATGTGTGAGAGACTAAATGTGATGCAACGATAACTGCTATTCGAATTTGTTAAATGTAACCAGTGACAAATTATGCACAAGATTAATTCCAGTTGTAATGATATTTTCATATTTGCTATAATTTTGAAAAATTTGCAATGATTAATTATTCACAAGAGTCAACTCAGTTGAAAGGATGTTACTAATTTGATCTGCAAATGAATGAGGTTGAATGTTAAGCATTTCTTTTTTGTAAAGGTGAATAACTGTTCCTTGCAGACTGGCAATATAGAGTTTATTTTATTTAGTCTTTTGTTGTTACTTTAAAGTATTTTAGTGATTTTACAGTGAAATGAATGGGCCTGAATTTTAAGCATTTTTCATTGTAAATGATAAATACCTGCTAATTGCACACTGTCAATATAGATAGTTCACTTAAATGACATGTCTGTTGCGCTATATGTGACATTGTACTTAAGATTTAACTTGACACACCCGGACCTAGCACGACTTTTCGTACAAATAAAATAGTGCAAGGTAACGTATAAATTAAACAATATGTCGGTCCGGCTGTGTCAAGTCTGAAGAGAAGATAGGCTTAAGATAAGATGTAGTTGGAAGATGAGACTGGTGACCATGCATGGAAATACTAAAGTGGACTTCTTAAATACATAGCCAATGGATTGGATGCCCATTGGTGAATCGGTCGGTGGATCGGGCCAAGGATTAAAGTTTTGAGAGATTTAAAGAGAAGAGAAAGTTTGCCCCGGGGTCCGAGTAGACCCGGTGCCGGGCTACCCTATAAATCGGCCTCCCCCCCTTATTTTCTCTCTTTTCTCTCTTCTCTCCTTTCTCTTTTCTCTCAACTGCTCCTTTGGAGCAATTTTGCACTTTTGACCGATCCGGACAAACTGACCGCTAGTTCAAGGCGAGGTATTGGTGAGTTGTTCTTAACTCCTTGAACTACATTCCATTAAGTTTTCACGCTTATCCATGCATTGGTCTAGGAGAAATCCAAGCTCAAAGTTAGTTTCAGCTTTTAGTTAGATTTTAAGCTTAGATTTGAGATTTAGGAACTTTGAGCTTATAATTCTCATTTCTGCTCCGGTAAACGTGTCGTGAGAGGTGTGAGGAACCTCCATCTTGAATTTTGCGTCGAACGGTGGACCGAGGGGCTCGGGAATCGAGGAAATGCCTCGGATCCCGAGGAGGTCGGACGGCTCCCTCGAGGGAGCCGAGTCTCTCCTGTGCGGGAGAGACCAGCAGGCCAGGTCCAGCGCGGGACCTGGCCAGTCCGGCGCTGGACTGGGCCATTTGGCCCAATCCATGCAACTGGGCCCTTTTGGGCCCAAACCGAGTTAGGCTCGACCCAACTCACATGAATGGGGCCTTTGGGGCTCGGAAACAGGCCAGGCCCGACCCAGCTTCAGGGGCAAGCCTGCCTGGCCCATAATCCGGGTCGGGCTGGGCCTAGGGGCCACGGGTCCCCAGTGGCATTTTCGTAATTTTTCACCAAGTGTCCAATTTTTACCCCGGAACCTCCCGGACACTTTTCTAAGCCCCGAATCACTTCCAACCATCGTCTTAGGTCATATTAGGGCCTCATAGGTGCATTCATAAATGTATTTATGAATGCAAATGTATATTTCCGTGTACTAGGGCTCCGAGTGGATCGAATGCGGCGATGCTCCGGAGGTTGAGCTACATGGAGCGCTTGGGAGTATACGATTCTCCCATCACTGTGAGTGGCCTAGATTTCTTTGTTTAGCCACTAGGAACAAAGGTTTTAAAAATATTTTTAAAACATAATTGTTTTCAAAGGTTTTGGGATATGGGAAATCCACACACACACAATTGTTTGTGATATACCTACACAGTGAGTGGGATGTTTTAAAAAGGAATATAAAGCTTATGTGTGGGTGATTATATGTTTTAAATATAAATGTTTTATGTGTATATATATATTTAAAATATTATTATTATGATTATTGAGGGTACGATACCCTTGGGAGATGAGTGATTGAGAGGGTTCCTCGGAGCTCCAATTGCAGGAGCGTGGACCGAGTTTGAGAGCATGCATGATACTCAGCCGTGGACCGCCTATTGAGGGGCATGGTGAGTCGAGCCTGGTTGGGAGAGGCGCGTAGGGAAACTCGCCAGAGCTCCAGTTCGCTGTGTTCTACCACAGCGAGGCACCACCGAGGGAACGGGCTAGAAAAAGAGAAAGAGAATGAAAATAAGAAAATGTTTTAGAAAGAAAAGAGATAGCCCTCGGTGCAGTAAGGCATAAGAAGACCAACGGGTCGCGCCTTCAGTATAATAAGAGATGCCAGCCCATTTGATATATATATATATATATTTTTTAAGAGATTTATAAGAGGGTTCTCGGTTGGAGAACCAGAAAAGAGTTTTGAAAAGAAATATATATATTTTTTATTATTATTATTATTTTATTTTATTTTGGATTTCCCTTATCTGCTCTAACCCAGATGGAGATTCTTAGAACCTCTGTCACTCACCTGTATCCAATGTGGATGGATGCAGATTCACGTACGGAGTCGGCTTTAGAAAGGAGGCTCACTAGAAGGTGTCGGTGGCTTAGGCTTAGAAGTTTCCGTTGTGTAAGTATTCTCTCAATTAGTCCACTGGCATTACTTTGAAGTTAATTATTTTATTAAATATTTTCTAATTAAAGTTTTAGTTTTATTTGACAGCGATGATGCCCATTTATGCCTTGCGATGCCTCAGGTGCGTGACTGGCCAGCACGTACTTCGAGACGGCGCGGCGGTTGCCACGTGGCTGGCTCGGGATAGTCGGGGCGTGACATAACTAATGATGATATGAATACTATTTTGAAAGTTGGTTGTTATATTTGTTCTATATTGGCTAATGATATTATCCTCCCACATGCTCGTGGCTATTGTTTTTGGAGTGTCTAGTCTGACAGATCAGCAACTTTTTGTGCCTTCCGTTAAAAGGTAACGACACTACAACAAAATGGATGATTAGTGACGAATTAGTATTTGACATATTTTCAAAATGACACAAAAAGTATTCATAATGTGATGAAAATTTTATTTCGTCTCTCAATTTCATAAGTTGAATATTTTTCGTTATGATATTTTATAATGTCACGTCCTAGCGTACAGAATATCTGGTGCCAAAATTTCCCACCAATTAGAGATGGAGGGAAACATTTTTGGTGATGCTAACAAAATTACGTGACGATTTCGACTGCGTCTTCAATGTAATACCTTTGTTGTGATGAATTATATAATGTCATTATTTATTAACAAATTTTGACACTATGTCACTAATAATATTGCTCATTATTTGTGACATTTTAGTTTTGTCATATATCTTATAATGATTTGGTGACATATATGCACGTCACTCAAATATAAGTATTAATGACGATGTTATTGCGTCACACTTAGGTTTAGCATTATGTGATAGTTTTACATAATGTCACAATTTTTAAAATTATTCATGACATTAATTATTCACCAAAGAGACCACATTTACATATTATTATAAGTGACACTATGTTTGTGTCACATATGTATGAAATTATTTGTGACATAAAGTAATGTCATAGATAATCTTTTAATTGGCTAAGTTAATCTTTATTTTATACAATATTTAATTAGTTATTCTCTTTAACCTAAAACTGAAAATTAATAGAAAACCTAAAACTTAAAATTAATAGAAGATACGGTGTGTTTTTTCATATTTTATTAAAAGAAAGGTAAAATTGAAAACTCATAAGCCAAAAAAAGGGAAAAAATAGAAAAAAAAAACTAGCGTTGTATAAAATAAAATGTAGTAAAATATCTTCATTTCTCTTTAATTAAGGAAACCTAAAAATAAAAAAGAATTTTACTACAATAAATTTGTCTAACTAAATTACAAACCGACAAAAAAAATACAACTACCTTTTGGTTTTTTTAAATTAAAAAAAATGAACGATGAACGAAAAAACTCATAATATATCAGTTGACCAATATATAATTATTTAATTAATTAAACTTAATTATTATTAATTAATAAAATAAAGAAAGAAAGTGGAAAGCTATTTCATAAACCATGTTGGCCAGTGGTACAATGGTAATGTAATATAATACTATAATATATATATATATAGCAATAATATACTTAATAATAATACTTTAAAAGAAAAGCAGAAAAAATAAAAAGGAAAAGTTACTTGAAGTAGCCTTGTGGAACTACCATTTGCACAAAGCCATACTTGTTGTCAAAATGCCAAATGGCCCATAATACAAACAAAATGGAAAGTGAATTTTAACCTCTAGCCCTTGGGCCTCTTTAGTCTTCTCTACTTTCTCAGAAAATTTATAAATAAATAATAAAAATGGATGTGCTTTAGCTTCTTGAAGCTACAAGTGTTCTTCCAAGAAGCACCAACACTCCAAAACAGTTTTAGTTGCGTTATCCTCTGGTCGCGTAGGTGATAGCAGAAAGCATACCCATTGAGAAGCTGAAAATCAAAGTTGAAAGGAACCTGACAATAGCCCAAGAATGTAAATCTATACATTTTACTGATGTATTAATTTTTATCAAGTTCTCTCGCCTTTACTTTACATGTGAAAATAGAAATTATTGTCATTAATCTAACCGTCTCAATGTGACTCATTAAGATTGATATTTTGATCGTGTTTGGATTTTTACATGTGGGTTTGTTCTCATGGAGAGCTATTAAGTTGGAGTCTTTCAATTTTGCAGGTATTTTTTTTTCTCTTTCCTTTGATTTTTTAGTTAAACTTATATATATTTTTTTGGTGAGGCATTAAACTTATATATTTGATTTTAATACGTTGCCTGCTAGGGAGAATTTAGTTTAAGTAGATGAAATAATTATTTTCATGAGGTAATTACTTTCGGGAGGTAGTCAAGCCTTTGGGTTTTCTAAATTGTCAATCCTTTATTGCTCTTTTCTGGATGATTGTCTTTCTCTTTTGCCAATTGAATTGGATATAGTGTTTGTAGTTCAATGTTTCTAACCTTAATTAATTTTTCACTTGCCTTTCAAATAATGAAAGATTAAATTCAATTAGAGATCATATACCCCAACTAAGCCATGCACATTTTTAACGTAAAATGAAAATTACTTTATGATCATACATGTTGGAAGAAGTTTTAGGAGAAGCAAACTTGAATATTTAGGTAGTACCATCGCAAATACCTCAACTTGACCTTATATAGGCACTATTTTAACTATGTCCATGTCTATCTGACTAGCTCAAAGACAAACTCTTGAAAATTCTTCTGTAAGTTCTCAATTTCTAAAGTTATTAATAACTTGAACTTATCAAAGGCACAAAAAACACCTTATTAATGCGTTTGCAATTGTGTCTTTCTTGTTCTTTAGTTTGCTTTATAGAAAAACGTAGCTAATCTGTTTCATCCAAGCTTCATAGTTTCTACAGGTAAAACTCCTTTGTGAATAGCAAGTTGTAGATACGTACATTGATAATTGTTTTAGGAAGTAATTGTGTCATATACTTTCAATTTTAATATTTGTGCAATTTCCTCATTTCAGAAATAAATTTAACATGGATAACAGTTGGATGATGGAGAATAAATACTCTCAGAAGTATGTTTCAGGTGTGTCATTGTTTATGAAATTTGTACGCGAGAGTATGGGAACACGAGCTAAAGTTTGATGCCCTTGTCAAGATTGCTTGAATATATTTACTAGATGTCAAGATGAAGTTGAAGATCATTTGTTACTGAAAAGAATGTCACAAAGTTACACCAATTGGATTTATCATGGTGAGAAATTTGATTCTGCAGTCCCAAGTTCTTTGAAGCAAGGTAATGGTAGTACTAATAACTGTTTTTCCGATGATGAGCTAATGGATGATGGGGTGCATGATATATTACAAGTTGTATTTCGTAGAATGGATGAAGATGAGATTGACAATGGTGTTGATTTTAGTTCTAATCCAAGTGAGGAAGAATCTGTCAAATTTAGCAAATTATTGAGTCATTCACAATGTAGATTGCTACCGAAATATACAGATATGTCTACATTATCTTTTATTGTGAAATTGCTTCATGCAAAGGTGTACACACGAATGAGCAACAAGTCAGTGAATATGATATTGTCATTATTGAAAGAGGCTTTTCCAACTAGTACTATTCCTTCATTGTATTATGAGGCTGCAAGAATTTTGAGAGACTTGGGGCTAAGCTATATACCAATTCATGCTTGTAAATTTGATTGTAATTTGTTTTAGGGTGAATTTGAAGATAGACAATATTGTCCCATGTGTGGCATGTCAAGGTGGAAGTTCAATAATAAGAAAATTCCTTGGAAAGTCTTGCGATATTTTCCTTTAAAACCAAGACTGCAAAGATTGTTTATGTCCAAGATGACACCTGAAGATATGCAATGGCATAAAGAAAAACGAATTAATGATCATATGCTAAGACATCCATCTAATGGAGATGCATGGAAAGCATTCGATAAGGAGCATGATTGGTTTTCGTAAGATCCACGTAATAATCGGCTTGGATTAGCAACAGATGGCTTCAACCCTTTTGGGATTATGAGCTCTACCTATAGCATGTGGCCTATTATGGTTATGCTGTATAATCTTCCACCTTGGAAATGTATGAAAGAGCCTTTTATGATGATGTCATTACTTATTCTTGGAAAAAAACTCTCTCGGAAAAGATATTGATGTCTATTTGAGACCATTAATAGATGAGCTGAAAGATTTGTAGGAAGTTGGTGTTCACACTTATGATGCTTACAAGAAGGAATATTTTCAATTGCATGCTGTAATTATGTGGACTGTAAATGACTTTCCAGCTTATGGGGATTTATCTAGTTGGAGCACAAAGGGATATCTGGCCTGTCCAGTTTGTAATAATGAAACTCCTCACAGAAGGTTAAGAAACAAGATTTGTTATATGTATCATCGTCGCTTTTTGCCTGAAGATCATGTTTGGCGAAAAAGCAAATTATTTGATGGTAAACCAAAAAATAGGCCAAGACCTAGGGAGTTATCTGGGGTAGACTTGTTACAACAATTAGAGGTTGTCAAAGACATTAATTTTGGAAAGCATCCAAACAACAAGAAGAGAAAAAGAACCCCTGAAAAGTTGAATTGGACTAGAAAGAGCATCTTGTTTGAGTTGTCTTATTGGGAACATTGAAGTTGCGACACAATTTGGATGTGATGCATATTGAGAAAAACATTTGTGAGAATGTTGTTGGCACACTGTTGAGCACAGAAGGGAAGACAAAGGATACTGTAACTGCAAGATTAGATTTAGAAGATATGAATATAAAGAAAGGATTGCATTTGAAAAAGCAATCAGATGGCTCTTACTTGATGCCTCATGCATGCTACACCTTGTCAAAGGATGAAAAGAAGAAATTTTGTGAGTTTTTAAAATCAGTGAAGTTTCTAGATGGATATGCATCGAACATCTCAAGATGTGCAAATGCCGATGATGGTAAACTCTCTGGACTAAAGAGCTATGATTGCCATATTCTTTTGTATAGACTACTTCCAGTTGCCATTTGAAATTTTGTAGCGAGAGATGTTTTCCAAGCATTGGATGAGTTGGGAAATTTCTTTAGGCTGTTGTGTAGTAAGACATTGAAGAGAAAGGACATAGAAAATTTAGAAGTAGATATTGTCATCATTTTGTGCAAGCTTGAGAAAATTTTTCCTCCTGCTTTCTTTGATGCAATGTTGCACTTGGCACTACACTTGCCACATGAAGCCTTGCTTGGAGGGCCTGTACATTACTGATGGATGTATCCTATAGAAAGGTAAAATTTATAATATTAAATCAATTTTTAGATTTGAAATAAAACTTTTTAAAGAGTTTAATAAAGTTTTTTTTTTAATGGTAGGTTCTTAGGTAAGTTGAAAGCATATGTGTGAAATAAAGCTCGACTAGAAGGATGCATTGCGAATCATATATTTATACTGAATGCTTAACATTTTGTTCTTTGTACCTTTCTAGGATTGAGACCAAATTTAATCGGGAAGAGAGAAACTATGACGGAGGGAAGGACATGAATGATCGAGAATTATCTATCTTTTCAACAACTGCTCATCCTTTTGGTGCATTCAAATATGAAATCTTCTCGGAGCACGAGTTTAAAATGATTCAATGGTATATTCTTAATAATTGTGATGAAGCTCAACCATACTTAGAGTAAGTTTTTTACTTTTTCTATTAAAATTATATAATTTAAAGAGAGTTTAATTAGTTTCACATTTATTTGTAGGAAACACAAGATGGAGCTTGAGTTACAAAGTGCATTTTCTATCGAAGAAAGGCATAAAAAACAGTTTTCCGTGTGGTTTAAAAGACATGTAAGTAATATTAATTTGGAAACAGTGATAGCAAAAATATAAGATATTTTTCCTAACATTTATATTGTTTCCCCCCTTTTAAATTGTAGATTACCTGGTTACGAACTCAAGGTTCGCAAGAAGTGCCTGATGAGTTGTTTGCATTAGCTTTTGGTCCAGAAAAATGTGTTAGAAAATACACTGGTTGCATTGTTAATGGGGTTAAGTTCCACACAAAGGAACATGAATTTCATTTGAGAAGTCAAAACAGTGGTGTGGTTGTTGAAGGGAATGACGAAGAGGATGAAATTGACTTTTATGGTGTTGTTACTGATATTATTCAATTAGATTATATTAAAGATTGTAAGATTGTTATGTTTAGGTGTCAATGGTTTGATCTTGGTGGCAAGAGAAGAATTAACAAAGATGGTCATTTAACTAGTGTTCTTGTTAACAGATTTTGGTATGAAAATGACCCTTTTATTTTGGCAATCCAAGCCAAGCAAGTTTTGTCCTTGGATGACATCAAGTTAGGGAGAGATTGGAAAGTGGTACAAAAGTTTAATCATAGGCATTTGTATGATGTTCTAGAGATGCAACATGAGGAAAACTCTGAAATATTTGATGTGGACAATAACTTAGATCAAGATTTTGAAATTGATGGTGGTGATAGGACTGTCCAGGTTAAGGATAATGAAGGATCATTAAACAGGGATGATATTGCTGTAGAAGTCATTGATTTCGAATCTGTAAAAAGAAATAAGAAAACAAATAAGGATGCTTGTATGAGCGACATTGACGAAGACATTGAAGAGGAAGAGGAATTTGAGAGTTGTGAGGATGAAGAGGAGAAATTTCAGAGTAATGAGGATGATGATAGTGATATAGATCCTACTTTGTAATAGCTACTGGAACCTTGCTACTTTGTAATAGCATCAATGTAAAAAGATTTTGCTTCCATTGTTTAATATCTTGATCTTATGGTATTTTCCCATTTTTGTTATAGAACTAGTTGTAAATGAATATTAGGTGGATACAAACACGATTAGCTTTAAATGAAATATGTTTCCATTTAAAATTCTAGAAATCCGTAGCTTTTTATTCTTTAAGGTTTGCTCCATCATTTCTGCATTCTATGTTGATTCCTTATTTTTAGGCCATATCAATAGATTTTTTGTTCCTGTCCTGTCTACTCAGATTTGAAGTTTTGTGAAATTTTCTATACATAAAAGCATTTTCTGACTATTTTAAACAAATTCTAATCCTAAATAAATATAGGACCACCACCTTGAATTAGTGAAAGAACTTTCGAAGCTAGAAATAATCCATAATTTTGCTTTCTCTTCTTAGAGAACCATAGACTTATCTGCTTTGAAACAGATTCTACAAATAGTCATTAATTTTGTCTAGAAATGTGGACAGCTTAGTTTTGCAAATTGAATTCATTAGTAATAATTAGCGTATTGTTTAAAAAAAAAAGGATCAAAAAGGAATTCCTCAGGAAATGGTTGTTGTGCAGAATTATGCTTTTACTTTAAAGTGATTAAGATGGTTCTTAAGACCAAATCTGATGCACAAAACAATAGTCCTGGAATTATTGTGTTCCTTTACACATTTTACTGAATCTTAGTAATTGTCATGTCTTAAATTAAGTAAATAAAAGGAGAATAGTAGAAGATTGTAAATCCAATTGCAATTTATCAGCCAAATATTGTTAAATTATGAATATGTTACCAAAATTTGAGGATGAATTGGAAAATTTTTCTAACTTTACAAGCAGGAGATGAAGATTTATATTTTGGAAGTTCGTAACTTGAACCATCCATCAATACCTAAGCGATTAGTATCGAAGGGATAATGATTTTATATTTTGGAACCAACTTTATGGCTTAGATTTCAACCTTTTGTATTTTGTTTGGTGAAAAGAAAGGAATCAAATTTGCCAAACCAAACTAATAGAAATGAGGGATTTAATTTACTAATTGAGTATAATTTAACAATAATACTAATAAAAAAATTGGATGAATCTCGATTAAGCTAAAGGGTCAGCCCTTTATTGAAGGTGGAACTAGAAACAATTAGCATGGCATTACCTGCCTTTTGAGATGTGCCAAGTGAAGTAAAATCAAGCTAATAAATTAAATGAAATAAATAGAATAAAAATTTTCTTACAATAATAACATTATTTTTTTTCTTATGTTGATGGTTGATCTATGGTATTTCAAAAATTACAAATGAAACACGCAGGAGAAATAATTAACACACAGGAGAAATAATTATATGCATTTATTTTCTCAATTAATATTTATAAAGAGAATGAAATTCGTCTACTAAGCTAATAAATTTTATATAATTGTTTAAAAAAATTCTATGATCAAGGTTTCATTTCGATAAATGGAAACAAATAATCAATTAATTTTTATAGGATAAAAAATTATAAAACCTTTAGTATTTTTTATGGTGATATTGATAAAATCTTTTTTTGATGAGGCTAGTTTCTAAATAAACAAAAATATATGTGGTTTATCTTAATCTATACTGCATTCAAGTTCAATTTAATAGAAAGTTACAAATTCTTCCCATATGTTATGTTACTTATGTATATATGACTTGAATGTGCAGAACAACTACTCTACTACATTATATTGTGACAAACTCAATACCTATATCTCTTTATGCTATATTAATTCTTTCACTAAGAAAATAAATTAAATTAAAAAATCCAAAATTTTCTGAAAACATATCAAAATCCAACTTTTGCCCATTTCTAATCATTCATTTCAAAAAGCTATTATTTTTTTCTTTAACAATCTCCTGTACTTTCTAGAGCAGCTGTATAACACCTCCAACAAAAATAAAAAGATTTCAATAATATTTCCAATGTTGATTCCATTTTTCTCTCTCTAAAAAGTTTTATGCTTACTCTATCTTTGCTGATTTTCACCCTTAAATTTTTAAACTTTAAGCTAAAAGTAGAGTAAGAGGGAGAGATCTAATAGAATCAGTTTCAGAATTTAGTTAAAGTTTTGAGTTTTTCTATTAAATTTTCTTCTTTACTTTTCGTGTTACTTTTGAGACAGGTAACGAAGAAAGTGAAAATGAACAATACTCATTAAGCAGGTATTAAGAGACTGTCTTTGATGGAAAACGGTGAGATTTGAGTATGAAAATTGATTTATTTTTAATATTTTCTTTTTCTGTGTCTTTCCCCCCAATTATTTTGTGATATGCAAATCACGAACATTTTTCAGGGTTTTTTTTTTTTTGTATTTTCTCCTTGGGAAATTTTAATTACAGTTGATGATGGAATGAAGGGCACATTTCAGGTTCGTTTTCTTCTTTTTTTAATTTATTAGATTTTTTTTTTGCTCGGGGTACACTAAGAAGTTCAGTTGAAGACAACATATAGGAAATTAGATTTATAAGAATTTATCAATAATTGTTTTGTATTGTAGAAAATTGATGAAATAAATATCCTTAAATTATGAATGACATTTTAATATGTTACCATGATTTTTTTTTATTCAAGCAAAATAAAAATATACACGCGACTTATATTTACAGAAGCAAAGAATAATAATTAAAAAAAAAGCTTAGATGTTTAATTTTAAGCTAATTAGAATTAGAAAAATGGTCTCCCATCTAATATTAATATATATATATATATCTATCTTTTGAAAATTAAGATTAGCGTTAAGTGTTTTTTTTTTTTTGAGGATAATACAATAAAATCTTGTTCCCTCCAATTTTTTTATTGATTTTGCGCTCCCTCCAAATTCCAAATGCACGACTGAAATGGTTTTGTTTCAGTTTCCTATCATCTCTTGAGTCTCCTTTTTTTTTTCATCTTTCTTCAGATTATAAACTCAGAACTATTACCTCATAACTCCTAAATACAATTGCTTCTCTCATCTCTTTTTTTACAATCATATCCTTATATTTCTCCCAACTTTCTTAATTAAAGAAGAGAAGGTACATTTATAAAACCTGTTGCTTTACAATGTTGTTTTCATATTTTTTTTAAATGGCCAAAATTCCAATCATACGGCCATTCAATTGCTTTGTGATTATTTGTTATAATCCAATTGTGTCCATATTAGGAATGATTATACTGGAGTTGTAGAATCACAAAACTGCTTTTTCATGAGGAAGAACCTCCTTAGTTGGAGATCGTGAGTCTTTGTTGGCTAATTCATGCCCATCTATCATTAAAAGATGTTGATTAGGCACAAAGCACCACTATATATGATTTACTGGAATTATATAATTTTTTTTTCAAAATACTTTTAATTTACTACCTCCCCTGCAGTCTTAAAATGCATTCTTTAAATGCTTTACTTTGCTACTAGTTGTTTTTCACTTCAAGCCTTTGGGAACAAAGGTTAGAAACAAAGAAGTATCCTTAGACAACAAACTAAATTATATATTTTAGTTTTTTTTTTCTTGTTACATTGTTAAGTCTGATAGGTTAGCATTTTTTTAGGATAAAAAAAACCCCTTAATTGAGGATTAATGCTTAGCTTCATTATATTAATATATGTACTTTGAATTGTTACACTAGTCAAATCATAGATCTCTTGTACTCATAAGAACTACAGCCATCTATTTAGGTTGCATATTGAGTTGAAAAAGTATGTGTCACTTGCCATTTATTAATTCAATTATTTGTAAGAATATGGTAAATCACAATTTTCTTTGATGATCTCTAGGATGCCGCCAGGAAAAGGAAGCAAAAAAAAAGAAACATAGAGCAAAATCAATCAACTAATGACTAACCTAGGCAAGCTTCTATTGTCTCAGAACAGAATTTACCACTTGTACCTACCCCTCAGGCTAATCAAGATGAACCTATTCAAACTCCTGGTAAGAAAGCTCAAATTTGGTAATTTATTAATGGTAAGCTTTAGAGTTAGTTGCTGTTTTTTTTTTTTTGGAAATAAATACTCAATAGTTGATTTGTTGTATTAAGTTCCTATATAACTCTATTACGAATAAACCATTTTTAAAAAACTATTATTTTCAATGCACAAAATTTGATTTTAGTAAATGCACTCTTTGCACATGCTGCCTCATTTGTCATGCTTATTTCTTTATTTTTTTTATTTTAAAGGAGGCACTATCTCTCCCAAAAGGGTGCGGGACCCAACTACAGGGTTAGGACTAGAAAATCTAATCAAAGGGAAGAATAAAATGGTAATAGACATTCCAGATGGTAAGGGTAGACCAGTTTTAGAAATTCAATCAGCAAAATTATCCTCTGAAATTGAGGTGATTTCTCGACAATTTATCTCAATTCCAACAAAGTGGAGTGCACTGACTGATGAGGAGAAGATTCATGCCATGGAGAGACTTAAGGTAAGTGTAAAGTATTAACTATGAAGCTATATAAAGTTACCTATTAATACAATATTCGCTGAACCATTATTTTCTTTTCTTTTTCTTAGACTAAGTTTGAGATTAAGTTGGATGATGAATATGTCCGAAGCTCTGTGCTATCGATTTTGGAAAAGCTGTCTAGAAACCAACGCTATAGGCTACATTTGTACTATAAGTCATTTTCGACTGATCAAGAGGCACATCAAAATCTGCCTCCTAAGTCTAACTTGAGTCAAGAAAATTGGGAAGCACTTTGTGATTTGTTTAGCAGCCCTGAATACCAGGTGTGTTTTTTTATCTATTTAGTATATGTTAATTTACTAGTGTTGAAGAAATTTATATTTACGTTGAACTTTTATTAATACTGTAATATATATATATATATATTTTAAATGAAGGCAAAGTGTGAAAAAAATAAAGGCAGTTGACAGCATGTCAAATTTACTCATAATCAAGAGTCCAAGGCATTCGTTGCAAGTCGCTATGCCATGGTAAATGTTTACCTTTCCATATATTGTTAAAGTCCATTGTTTTTAAAGGTTTTATATCCTGTTTCATTAAATATTAAAATGTTAATTGGTTTGAAAAACATGTAGCGTAACGATGGAGATGAACCTGATAGGATGGAATTTTTTAGGAGAACTCATTATTCAGAGGGTAAAGGATTGTCTACACCTGTGGCTCAAGCAACTTATGTAAGATTTTTCAACTAATAATATATTTTTCAAATTTTCTGCATGACATTAAGTGTATAAGAATTTTTTTTTTTATGAATTTTAGGAGAGAATGGTGGAGTTACTAGCAAATCCTATTGAAGCAGAAACAGAACCTAAGACCATTGACTCTATAGTGGATGAGGTGCTTGGTACTAGGTCTGGCTACATCAAAGGGCTTGGATATGGGCTTAAACCTGCTAGAAAAGCCTCTAAAACAACTCCTTCTAATTTGGAAGAGAGGCTTGCAAAGACACAAGAGGAGCTTAACCAATTTTGAAGTAGTTCAAGATCACATGAAAGCTATGACGCAAGCTTTATTAGCTGCTGGAATTAATGTGCCGACCCCTCAATTTTCTGGTAATTTCTTAATTGATTACGATTTTCTTGAAAGGAAAAAATTCTACATACTGGTTTGTAATTCCATAATCCTTTAAACAGATTTTTACATATGTCCCCCACCTTGAAGACTAAACTGTCCCTTCCATAACTGATGAAGCTAATTGATGCTGCTTAAAAAATTGATATTACAAGACTCATTGTCAAAACATAGCGCTTGACTACAGTATTCTGCTATGAGGCTTTAATATGGCAATTTATTCTTTGTTATTGGAGTCCGGACCATTTTATGTTGCTCCTGCAGGTTCATTGAAGGAGTCATACAATTAGTGAATAACTTCCTTGAGAAATTTTCCCTATCTTTTTTTTTTTAATACCTCTTGTCCTACTAAGTTTGTGTCAGTGGGGGTTTACATGATTGCATTTGCACTTCTCATAGAACCACTTTCAATGGTTATAGTTTCCTTCTTTTTGTAATGCATCTCAAATAGTAATTGGTTCTTGAGCTTTACACGAGAGTCATGAATTATGGTTGCATGTTTGCCACTTGTCATAAAGTAACCTTATTGGTAACAAATGTCTTAGCTTTTGGTTAATTAATTTCCATTTTTAAAACCAGTTGGCTATTATAAATTTAGACTTACTTCAAAGTTTGTAAAACTTTATTAGATTACTTGACTTTATTGTGAATACTTTTATTATATTTATTGTTTGTTCTTGTACTACATTTAATCCTATTTTGAAACGTTATTTTTCACTTTTATTACCCATAAATTTTATTTATTTAAAATTAATATTTATTGGCAGATCCAAGCAGGCCAAGATCTCCATCAATTGAATCACTATTAGTCGAGGAATCTGATTGAAAGCTTGCAAAGAATATTATTTAATTAACATAGTGACTAGTTGGTATTGCTTTTAGGATTTTAAATTTACTAAGGCATTAGGATGGTTTTAAATTTATTTGTTTATCAGTACTTGGTTAGTTTATGTTTGATACTTTAAGTTTGTAATACTAGTGGCATACATTGTTTAGTTTTATGGATCTCATTTTTATCATTTTATGCTTGATATTTTATGATATTAAAATTTGAATACAAAAGGCATTTTCATGACACACCTATTATGACACTAAAATAATAATGGCAAATGGTAAATGTGTCATGATAAATTCATACAATAGTTTTGACAATTTATTATCGTAACTATTTATTCAATAATAAAGTTGTTTGGTGATGATCACTGCATCAGTAATTTTACTTTACATTTTTTACTACGTCATGGATATCAATATTTATAAATATTTTGTGACAATCATTACATCATATATTCGTGCAATAATTTTAATAACGTCACTGAATATAAGAATTTCATAATTGTATAATGACGTTAAGGACATTAACTATTTGTCACCTATTCCTTCGATGTTTTTAGTGACGTCACCAATTTCAAACGTCATTACGTAACGTCACTATTCGAGTGACAGATTTTCTAATGTCACTATTTGTTAAGCATTTACACTAATTTTGTGACATTGGCCATTCTAATTGTGTCGTAACCCCATAACAATAGGTGATGAATTTAACATCACCTTTTATCTTAATGGTTTAATTATTGTCATAAATTATAAAATTATTGTGACATTTGACCATTTTCAATGACATTACTTTCTAATATTATGTGACGCAAATTATGACACACCCGGACCTATTACGACTTTTTCATACAAATGAAATAGTGTAAGATGACGTATTAAGTGAACAATACGTCGGCTCAGATGTGTCTAATTAAGAAGAGAAGTTCAAATTAGGATAAGATGAAGTTGGAAGATAAAGTAACTAACCATGAATGGAAATTAGTAAATATCAAAAAGACCTCAAATTAAGTCCCTAGAAATTAATTATGGGCCCCGTTGGCATAAGAAATCAAAGGATTTAGCCAACGGGTGAAAATAGAAGAAAGTTGAAAAAGGAGACAAAGTTTGACCCAAGACCCGAGTAGACCCGGTGTCGAGCTCCTCTATAAATAGGGGAGAGCCGAAGCTTTTTCTTCATTTCTCTTTTTCTTTTTTCTTTCTTTTTCTCTTTTTATTTCTGGAGCCAAACGTAGGCATTCTGGACAATTGGCAGATCAGGACAATCCGGCCGTCAGATCAAGGTGAGTTTCCAGTATGTTATTCTACTCACCTCGATCGATTTAGAGTAGATCTCAGCTTTCAGCTTTTGACCAGTTTAAATTTTAAAACTCAAATAGGCGGATATCGACCGGTGAAATAAGGTGAGTTTTTAGTATGTCATAGTACTCACCTTAATCTACGTCATACTCCTTTTTCATGTATTTTTGTGCACCGAGTGAGAATAAATCAGAGATTTAGTTAATTTAGGTTAAATCTCGGTATTACAGAAATTGGACCGGTGTTTGTCGTTTCTGCCTAGGTGGATCCGTCATGGATACCATGAGGATCGCCTGTCTAAGTTTGTACGTCGAAAGGAGGAGAAACGAGTGTGAAAATTGAGGGAGAGATAGGCCGACAAACAAGCCGATCGAGTCCCTGTTTAGATATTTTTATATTATATTATTATATTTAAGATATTTATATATTATATTAATATATCTTAAATATTTATATATTATATCATTATAATATACAAATATCTCGTAGGAGGGCTTTTTTAGCCTAATTTTACGTAGAACTTGGCCCAACCCGTGTGGGGCCCAGCCCAATCCGGGTGTGGGGCCCACGGGCCCCGGGGGTATTTTGGTAATTTTTCGTCTAGAGTTCGATTTTAGCCCCAAAATATCCCGGACACTTTTCTAAGTCCCAATCACATTCAAGTCTAGTCTTAGGTCATATTAGAGCCTCATAGGTGCATTCATAGTTTAATTATGAATGCTAACATATATTTCCGTGTATTAGGGCTCCGGTTGAATCGAGTGCGGCGATGCTTCGGAGGTTAAAGTTACATGGAGCGCTTGGAAGTATACGAATCTTCTAATACTGTGAGTGGCCTTGTTTTCAGTGCTTAGTCACTAGGGACAAACATTTTTAAATGTTTAAAAAAATATAAATTGTTTTAAAAGGTTTTACAACTGTTTTGGGATAAGGGTAATCCACGACACACACTTTTGATTTTGTGATACACCCATTTAGAGGGTGGGATGATTTTAAAAATGTAAAAGCTTGTGTGTGTGTTTAATGTTTTAAACATATATGTTTCGTGAGGCTATACATATATGTATATATGATGAATATATAAATGGGACACGAGATGAGCAACTGAGTGGCTCCTCGGTGTAGACACCACATTTTGTTCGAAAAATAGCCTCTCTTCATTTGAAGTTAAAGTTTAATTTTAGTATTATTTTTAATTTTAAATCTAATATAATTTTAATTAGATAAATTTTTAATTTAACTAATTAAGATTAATTGTGGGCTAGACTTTAATTTGAAACTAAAATTAAATTTGGGCTTTAATTTAAAATGAAAATATTTGGGCTTTGGGTCTTTATGAGTGGGCTTAAAAATTATGGAATGATCTAGAATAAAAATCAAGCAGAAAATCTTGGTAAACAAGGAAAGAAAATAATTGAAGATTTAACCCTAATCTTAGTCTGCAAGAAAACCTATTGAAACCCTAATTCTTGGAGTAGTATATAAGGAGTACCTAAGGCTAAAAAAAAAGAGGAGAGGGGGATGGCTGTTTTGAAAAGGAAAATATTTGCTGCTTTTGTTTCCTCAAAAAAAAAAAAATCTTGTTCAAGGAAAGGACATAAGCGTGGAACAAGGAGGTATCACTGCTTGCTTAGCTTTTCCATCGCTTTGAATCTGTCAAGGAGAGCAATCCTTTTCAAGGTGGCATGGGTTATGTGAAGAGAAAGAGAATAAATTAGCAGCAAGTCAGAGAAGCCGAGACAAAATTAAAAGCATCAACGTTTCTGGTCAAAGGAAGCAAGTGTGGCGGCTTGGATTTGATACGTGGCCATTCACCCATAAATTAGTTTAATCCAATTTTTGTAAGTCAATTTACGTCTTGCTTCAATATTTTATTATATTTTGAACCATCATCTCCCTGCATGATTATTTAGACTAGTATATTTGCAACCTTGGGTCATATGTTGAATTTGTTGTCTCAGTTTTTAAAGTTGAACCCAAAAGAATTAAAACAAGCCTTGTATGTATTAATATTTTTAAGATACTTGCAATTCGTATGCATATATATATATATATATATATATATCTTCTGTTATGGCATTTGTAAAAATTAAATTGAAAAAAAGACCTAGTGAGGGGATCATTCTTTGAAGTCGTGTAGGCGCTTTTTAGGATGATCCTTTAGGGTAGGGTATCTTTTAAACTCAATCGAGTAAGCCGAAGCAGTTTGGAGGGGATCCAAATAAAAATTTCCTTTCACTAATTATTTTTAATTTAAATTAAATTACTGTACTTGCATATCATATTATACTTGTCATCGCATTTGAAATATAAATTGTTTAATTAAAAGGACCCAATGAGGGTGGTCATTCCTTGAAGTCATGCAGGCGCTTTTTGGGATGGTCCCTTAGGGAGAGGTTCTCTTTAAATTCAATCGGGTAAGCCGAAGCAGTTTGGAGAGAATTTCTATTAAAATTCTATTCTCGCCTTTAATTAAAAATTGAATAATTTTGCATCACATGCATCATGTATAAACTTAATATTTTAATTTTTTTAAGGAAAGGTAATAAAATAAAAAATGAATAATGAATTATATAAAGAAATTTTTGGTTATGCTTAAAATAAAACACAACCTTGCATCAATAAGACCTAGGATTAGATTAGATTAAAATGGTACCGTCATTTTGACGGGCGTTGTGGGGGTGCTGATCCTTCCCCACGCGTAATTGAACTCCCAAACTCAACCTTGTTTCGTAGACCAAAACCTACCTAGCTTAGTGTACCCATAATTACATTAGGATAGGTAGATTCACATAGGTTACTAATCACACCTAAGAAAAAAGATTAGTGGCGACTCTATAATTTTTGACAGGTCGGACGATAGGGTTCCCGGACCCGCATGTTTCGACAGCTTGGCGACTCCATTGGGGACTAGTCAGAGAGTCGAGCCATTAATTAGTTTAGTCTTATTCTAGGTCTTAATAATTGGTTGTATCATGGTTTAATTTTGTGAGTAATTTTTCTTAGGGGCATGTTAGTGTGATTTGTTTTTGAATAATTATGTTCTACTTTACACACTTGTTTGTTTGCTTTTATTATTTATTTGTTTATTATTCATTTATTTATTTATTTTGTTGTATTTTTTTTCAATTTATTTATTGCCATATTTTTTTGTTATAATTACTAATTATTTTTGTGTTTCTCTCATTTGAAGTTTAAATTATGTTTAGTTGTAGTAATGGTAAAAGGTTTGTATGTTCCTTCTCCCACACTTCACAAATTGCATTCATGCATGAGCCTTATTGTACCCGGGCTCTTACCTTCTAGGAGAGGACAAAGTAGCTAACTCTTGTGGGGCAATCGCCTCCAAACGGAGTTTAGTAGTGAAATGCCTCCACTCAAATCGAACCCTCTCCAATTTGTAACCTGTAATGGATGAAGGAGTTTTGGGAATAATTTGGGAACCTTTAGCCTTTAGAGCATTGAACCCGTCATATAGATACCTGTGAGAAGCCTAAACTTAGGTAGAGCCGATCCTAAATTGAGTGAAACCAAAGTTAGGACACATGAAGGAACACTTCTTACCTTTGCCATTATGTTTCATAAGTTCTATTTGGACTGTAGAACGGGTAAGGGCACCTTATCCGCAATAGGAAGACTACTTGTCCCAAGGGCACTGCTGCCCAATTTAATGACTTTACTCGATTGTGATCAGATGTAAAAGGGACGCCAATTTTGGAAATTCTTTATATATCTTGTTTTATTTCATTTTTTCTATGGATACTAATTTCTTTTTATTTCCTTGTCATGCATCCTTCATACATCTTTTGCACATCATTTCGCATATAGGATTTTGCCACATCATAATTAAAGGCGTAAAGACAGTTAGTTATGGCTGCAAACAAGGGGGAGGCACCTCTCACTAGCGACACTGATCGTGATCCAACCCATGTTATGACTCAGATTGAGGAAGTTCAGCCGTAGATTGAGGCTGGTTTGGCTGTCGAATCTACGCTTCTGGATCAAGTTAACACCACTTTTGAACGGGGTGACATTGCTAGCTTGGTTAAGATATGGGAAAAGGGATGGACCACGTCAAGAGAGATTCATGAAGAAGTTTGGGTGTATAGCTTCTTTGTTGAAAGTCGAGATTGACATTCAGTTAATCCGAGCCATGCTATAATTTTGGGACCCCTCATATTGCTGCTTTGTCTTGAATGAGGTAGATTTGGTTCCAACGCATGAAGAGTATGCCGAATTGATACAAGTGAAGCATGACTTTCGGGGCAGAGTCTTTTGGAAAAGTGAGAATAAGAACACTTTCAAGGTAGTAGCTAGAATGATGGAGACCACAGTTGAGGAGCTAGCCAAGCATGTTCAAAACCAAGAAACCAGGCGTTATGAGATTAACCTTTTCTGGTCTTTCATGAAAAAGCATTCAAATGACGAAGCAGCATTGGATGTTTTTGCTATCCTTGTCTACGCATTGGTGATCTTCCCAAAGAACCTTGGATTTGTGGATTCAGCTGTGATAGAATTGGTGGATCATGTGACATATAGAGGGTATCCTTCCATAGCAATCTTGGCTGAAACTCTATTGTCCTTGAATCATTGTCGCCGTAAGAGGAAGGCACGTTTTATTGGGTGTTCTCAACTGCTTTATATTTGGATGGTTAGTCATCTAAAGTGCCTAAACTGCATGTTCATGTTTAAAGATCACATTCGTGATTTTTCTAAGAGGAAGCTGAACTGAAAGTCGAAGCAAGAATGGGTGGACATGTTTAACAACTTTACAAGTGAAGATATCATTTGGAAGGCAAGATGGATGGTAAGAGGAAAAGTGAGGTACCAATCAGAAATGGAGCCTTGGTTACCACTAATCGGACTGTGGGGAGCTATCAGTTACTTGCCACTTTTGGTTCAAAGGCAGTATGGATTTGAGCAGTTCGTACCTTTAACTCAAGGGCTAGATAATGTGGAATTTATCTATGAAGAGCAAAATGATAACAAGAAGATTAAAGCATTTGAAGCTGTGTGGAAAAATAAAAAAGAGGTTGAAAAGGGAAATCCTTCAGAGTCTGCAACTGATGAATACCTAAAATGGCATCATCAAAGGGTCAAGGGTGTGAAGCTTCCTCCAAAGAAAGATCCTAATTACCTAGTTGGACATAATGGGAGAGATGCTATAGTTGAATTGACAATTGAGAACCAAAGGCTCAAAGACGGCACTGGAATGGAGGAACTTGACAAGAAATATCGAGAAGAAAAGAAAGAATGGGAGAGACAAAAAAAAGCATATGATGATGAGGTTCAGTTCTTAAAGCTAAGCCTAGCTTAGGAAGGTGATATAGTGAAAGCCAAAGATGCTACAATCAAGAGTGTGAATGAGGAGTATGCGAAGCAAAAGGGAGAAGTTTCATCTCTGAAAAATAAGCTGGAGACACAACGAGAAGAAATGAAAGGCTAAGAAAAAGGTTGAAAGAAGAAAAGAAATGGAATGCAGAATTGGGATACGAGCTTCAAGAGCTCAAGAAAAAGAATGTACTTCCACCTTTACGATCGAGGCAAGAGGATTTATTGAAGATCCAAAAACTTGAGGAAGCTATAGCTAGCCTAAACCATCAGTTGAATGTTTTCCAACAAGTAGTCCAAGCGCATGTGGGAACTATTAATGAACTGGAACAAGCAAAGAAAAGCCTAGAGGATGCTGTCAAAGTCCTTAGAAATGAGCATGGAGAAACAACTGTTATGCGCGATTCATGGAGGCAAGCATATATGATCAAATTCAACCATGTAGAGTATTTGTTAGGGCAACTCGAAAAATGAGTCACTCAAGCTCAGTATATGGAAAAGAAGGCACACAAGATTCAATTGAAGCTAGTTGAGGAAAAGCTGAAGCCATCGGGTAGTCAACATCAGCGAGTCTCCCACTTCATGGAAGAAGCTATTTATCAATATCGTCAAGTAGTAAAGCTTTTTGATCTTGTCAAAGTTGAGATGAGAAAGATATAGTTTTTTTTAAAGTGATGTAATAAACCATTGTTTCGAAGCTTTAATTAAATGTTTTTTGTCTTTAATTGTTATGTGGCAAAATTAGCATTGCATCTATCATGGCATTTTTTTTAGGAGTTTCATCATTGGCCGTAGGGCGATGATCAAATTCTGGATGAAAAGGAGGTTTATAAAACATTCATCGAGTAGTCGGGATGTCTTATAAGTTTCCTTTTCATGGCACAAAGCTTTAAATAAATGGCCTAATTCATGTTTATGACGGGTTAAGGTTCCAAGATAGCTCAAAGGAGATATTATACTCGCCTGCAAGCCAGACTCATGGAGAATGAACAAATGTCAAGAGTTGAGCAATTGGAAAAATCAAATGAAGAATTGAAGGAACAGATGCGCAAATTGATGAAAATGATGTCCAATTTGGTCAAAGAGAAAACAACAGCTGAAGTTTCTGGTAATGGGAAAGATAATAAGCAAAATTCACCACCAGGCCTTGAGCCCACTGGCGTGACTACCCAGGCTTCTGGAAGCATCACGGTGCCACCACCACCTCTGGTAGGAGCATATACCTATCTTGAGGCACCTATGATACATTTTGTGCCTCAGCCCACGGTCCTGAGTGGACATGAGGCAACAAACCCCATCACATTTGATAGTGATGACAAGGGGAAGCTTGATGAGAATAGCAAGCTATTAAGCATGCTAGATGAAAGGTTGAAGATGGTTGAAGGGTTTAGCTATCATAGGGCCATGAATGCCTCTGAAGCCACCTTGGTACCGGGATTGGTTATTCCTCCTAAGTTTAAGGTGCCGGAATTCGAAAAATACAATGGCACAAAGTTTAAGCTATGTTAGAAAAATGGCGGCTCACACTTCCGATGATAAGCTCATGATTCACTTCTTCCAGGACAGTTTAACTGGAGCAGCCTCTAGGTGGTATAATCAATTGGATAGTACCCGAATTAGAACATGGACCGATCTGGCCAAGGCTTTTATAGCCCAATATAAGCATATGACGGACCTAGCCCCTGACCGTTTGACCTTGCAAACCATGGAAAGAAAGTCTACTGAGACCTTTAAGGAATATGCCCAGAGATGGATGAACACAGCTGCGCAAGTTAATCCTCCTCTTACAGAAAGAGAAACGAACTTTATGTTTCTAGAAACCTTGAAAGCTCCGTATTATGACAGGTTATTGGCCAGTGTACCTAAGGCATTTTCTGACATGGTGGTAGTCGGTGAGTTAATTGAAAAGGCTATCAAATCTGGCAAGATTGATTCAGGTGATACTGCCAACACAAAGAAAGGTCAAAGCTCTAAGAAGAAGGAAGGGGAAGCTGATAATGTTAGCACTTACCAATCATCACATTACACTCATCCATATAACCCATCACAGCAACCTTATGGTTATCATCCTTACCAGCAATCACCCTATCAACGACCTCCCACCTCATAACAACATCCTACCTCAAATTACATTGGCTCTGGACCTACATTCCAACCCATACCTATGACACAAACATTCTCTCCTAGGCCAAACGCTTCAGCCCCAAACATTGGAAACAACCAAAGACAATTCCGACCTTATACTAAAACGCATATTAATCCAATTCCTTACACCTACACTGCTTTGCTTCCTCAACTGTTACAATAGGGTTTGTTGGAAAAACCTCGCTTCACCAAAACCTACAACCCACCATATCCCAGCTGGTATAAGGAAAATGCTCATTGTGACTATCATAATGGGGCAGCAGGTCACTCCACAGAAGACTGCATGGCCTTGAAAATTAAGGTCCAAGAGCTAGTAAAGGAAGGAAAACTTGGTTTCAATAAGAATCAACAGCCCAATGTGGGACAAAATCCATTACCTAATCATGGGGGAGCAGCTCTGAACATGATAGGTGGAAATGAATATATTAAGAAATCTGTTGATGAGGTTACAACGCCTATGATAGTTATTTTTAAGGCGTTAGTCCAAGCCCAAATGATCCAAGAGAAAAAGTTGGAAACTGAGAAAGGCTGTTGGTATTGTGAAAAGCCCGATCATGACATCCAATATTGTACCAACTTTCGCAAACAACTTCAGAGGATGATGGATCAATCATTGGTAGAATTCTCTGTGGAAACCAGGGAGCAAGAAGTAAATGTGATAGAAAATGGGAAGGAGGTGACGAAGCCATTCATTGTATACTATGATGAACCTCCCAAACCAAAACCTTTCATTGTTTACTATGATGAAGAGCCTAAACAAAGACCATTCGTGCCAGCACCAGTCTCACCATTAGTGGTTTCTGCCCCACAACCATTCTCATATGAGGATGACCATCAGGTTCCTTGGAAGTACGAATGCAGTTTCTCTACAATTGAAAAAACAATGCCTGTGTCAGATGTAGATGGGATCACTCGGAGTGGTAGATGTTATTCACCAGAAACTGCAGAATCTTCTAAAGGAAAAGCTAGAATTGATGATGAACCAGTGATGATACAAGAAACTGACCAAGGAGCGACGCCGGTTCCGAAAAAAATGGAGACTGTCGAGATGTTTTACCGCTCCGACAATGAAATGATATGGCGTGAAAAATATTTGGGACTAAACAGTCTGAAAAAAAAAAACAAATGGAGTCGCCACTAACCTTTTATTTTTAATAGGTGTGGTTAGTCACCTACTTGTTTAACCCAACGTAAATCTAGAAAGATTACGTCAAGTTAAGGAAAGAAACTGGTCTACGAAAAAGATTTTAGGTTCGTGAGTCGGTTACGCTCGAGGAAGGATTAGCACCCCCGAGACGCCCGGAAATCGGTACCACAAAAGCCTTGAAATATTTTACTTGGAAAATGATAATAAAATGTTTTAAAATCATTCTAAGAAAAAACACAATTTTAAATATCGGAATAAATATTCCTTTTAATGTAGGATAAACATCCCATTATAAAAACTAAATTCGAAATTTAAAGACTTAATGTCGGAATGAACATTCCTTTTGATGTGAAAATCCATAGCCCAATTTTGAATCTGAAGAAATTTCCTACTTAGAATGGAGATTCAATTTCTAAATAAGAATAAATATTCTTCTAAAATCAAAGTCAAATTTAAAAATGAGGATAAATATCCTTTTATGAAAAAACAAAGATTTAATTTTAATTTTAGAATTTCTCAATTATGAGAATATTAATTGAAACCTTCTAGAAAACATTTTGCAAAAAAGGTTGGGATAAACATCCTTAAATTCATGTTTTGAAAATCACGTTAAGAGACTTTAATTATGGTAATTTAAATTAAAATCTCTTAGAAAGATTTAATTTTAAAACAATGTCGGAATAAATATTCCTTTTAATTTAATGAAGGGAATAATTTGATAAAAATTTAGTCTAATAGGAAAACCTTAGCAGATTTGATAAATTAAGACCTTTCAAAAAATAAATGTCCTTTTTATCAAATAAAACTGATTTTTTTTAAAAAAAAAGAATTTTAAAGATTTAATAAACATTCCTTTTATTGGAGTTAAAAAATGCATTTTTGATAAAAATGAAGTTTACTTGAAGGGTCTTAATTAATTAAATGTACTAAAGTTCTCCCAAAAAGGTAATTTGGAAAATTAAAAAAAGGTCAAAAGAAAATGAATATTCCCTTTCAAAGAAATAAAAAATAAGAAAAATAATTTTAAAAGTGATTTTTTAACAAAACTTGAATTAATTTGAGAGGCCTTAACTATAATTGGGTAGTTAAGATCTCTTAAAAAATTTCTAAGACATGTTTTGAAATTAATGTTGGAATAAACATTCCTTTTGATTTAATTGGGCCTCTTAAACAAGAGATTTTCTTAAAATGAAATAAAAATAAAACATAAAAGTAAAAATAAAATAAATAAAAATAAAAGATTTTGGAATTAACATTCCTTTTTGTAAAAAGAAAATTTTTGGAGTTCATTCGAAAATTTTAAGAAATTAAAGAAAATCATAAATATGATGCATACTTTTTATGAAAATTACATGAAAAAACATATTTTTTAATTTTGAAGGGATGAAAAAAAAATTCTCCCGGGCCCGATTGGACTCCCGATTAGACACCGAGAAAACATCTCATCGGAGAAAACCTTCAGAAACCTCAGACTCCCGAGGCATCTTTCGGTTACCACATGCATATGAATTTTTGAAAATCAATGTTCTAATTTTAATTATGCATGAATGAGACAAGGAAACATGGGTTAGTATGTACATACACAATTAATTGCACAATATGATATGGTAAAATAAATAGGACAAGGAAATTTAAAATCATTTTTTCAAGATCAAATTGCATGGCAACTAATTTAATACATACAAGCAAGCCTAACTTAAACAAATACATATTCATGGTCAAAGGTATAATATCAAGCAAAATTTAATTCATAATTGAATAAACACGTATACAGGGGTAAAAAGGTAATTTTTCAATCAAGGTTAAATTTTACATTAAGCATACATATGAGGGCAAAAAGGTAATTTAATGCAAGATATAATTTCTACTTAAGCAAAAATACATGCAGAGGCAAAAAATGGTAACTTTACATACAAGATTAAATTTTTAATTAAAAAAGCATATATAAAAGGGCAAAACAGTAATTTAACACATGATATAATTACTAATTAAGCTAACATATCCATAACTGCAAAGAGATAATTCTACATTCAAGGGTAAAAAGGTGATTCCACATACAAACTTAATTTTTAATTAAACAAGCATACAATTAAGGGTAAAAAGATAAAATTAAATGAATATGCATACAAGGGCAAAAGGATAATTTCACAAACAAGATTAAATTTCAATCAAGCAAATAAGGATTTAAGGACAAAAAGGTAATTTAACAAGGGCATATTAAACTAAGTAGACATTTACAAATATAATTTTTTATAACCAAGATTTATTCTTTTTATTTAAATGAATAAAGATAAAATAAAAAATAAACTCAAAGGTTTAATTTTTAATCACCAAGGTTTTATCTTTAATTAAACAAAAATATTTACAAATTTAAAAAATGCAATTTTTTATAGCTTAAACTAAAATCTTAACCAAACAAACAAATTTACAAAATTAAAGGTATAATCTTTATGGCCAAGATTAAGTTTTTAAGCAAACAAGAATGGAAATAAACTCTAAAATGTGATCTTTTAAATTGGGATTAAAACATTTAACTAAACAGTCCTATGGAGCATACAAAGAAAACTTCAAAAATAATAAAGCTAGAAATTTTTTATATAATCACATAAATAATTAGAAGAAAAGATATATTAACAAAAATAAATAAATAAAAACAAAAAACATCATCTTGGATATCCTTAAAGCATAATTTAAATTAACCAAATTTGTAGGTGATAAATATCAACAAGAAGATTAAAGTTAACATTTTTATGTATAAAATTAACATAACAGAGCAAGAATATTGCATTTAAAGTAAAAATGAAGGATCTTTATACATAAAAATAAGAACTTTACCTAAAAAGGATGAAGTTTTACACCAAAACTAAAAAATAATGGCTTTGTGGAGAAGAGAATGGCTAAAAGTTGATGAACAACAAGCTTTTTTCTCTATTTTCTCTAGCCAATCCGTTTAAAATAAATCAAGAAGAGAAGAAAAACTTCTTCCCCTACTTCTCGGACTCTCTTTCCCTCTTATTTCCTATCTTTGTTTTTATTTTCTGTCTTCAAAGAAAGATGCTGAAGCTTTTTTTTAAAAAAAACGAAAGATCTTCCCCTCCCAAATTTTTCTACTCTCCAAAAAGAAGAAGGAAAGAAAAGAATGTGACCGACCTCTCCTTTTCTTGCTAAAAAAAAATGGCCTTTTATACTGTCCATTTCCTCCCTTTCCGCCAAGACAGTTGCTTTGCTCCTTTTTATTTTAATGATGGCCATTAATTCTTTTTGACCATGCTTTCCTTACTTGTCTTTATTTTTTTCATTGTCTACTGGTTATTTGCATCATTGATTTTGAATTTTGTGTCTTTGTAGAAGCATCCGAGAAGCGCAGCATCCAGGGTTGTTGATTGCATTGACAGCATCCGAGGCATATAGCTGGCATTGACATTATGCTTTGATGATAAGGAGTTTGTTGATGCCACCACTAGAGGTTTCCCTGTGATTGAAATGCTAGGAATAGTATTGACTAATGCATGCGTGTTTGACTAGATGCCGACAAATTAGACTAAATCAGAAACCATCTTCCCTGCTTTTGTAGGTGCAAGATCCCACTTAGCTGCTCTCTTCTCTGTAGAGCAATGAACGGTGGAGGGTGTCCTAACAGTAACTTCCGTCTCTCTCTTCCTTGGAAAGTAGCCACCTAAACCACCGATGGAGCCACCATGTTGCAATGAAAGCGCAGGGGAAGACTCATCGAGTTCAGCTTTCCATTCACGGAGCATCTGATGGACTTGATCCTCAAACACTGCTACTTCAATGCTGCGGCTTTCCTTCCTAGCAAACTACAGATCTAAGAACAGTCCTTATTGAAACAAACAACCCTCAACAACTCCCATCAACCGAGAGGGTGATCAAAGGCTCGGGGATTCCTCAACTTTGTGTGGAGCAAGCTTTTGCCATAGTCTTTCCAGCCAATATTGCCATTACTGGCCCAAGAGAATGGCCAGCTAGCCAAATGTTTGAATCCCCAACAGCAGCAACCATGTTTGGAACAGCTTGCATTAGAATCTCAAAGCGAGAAGTCTGGTAGAGCCCGTTTCGTTTGAAGAATAAACTGCATGGGCTGTTGCATGTGTTGCCGTATCCGTCTTGTTGCAGCTGGGAACCAAATCCTGCAAAGCTTTCATTCTTTCAGCAATTCTTTCTCTACGTAACTGCTCGGCAATATTGTGGGGATCTGTTGCCTGTCTTTGTCTAGCTCGCACCTGCAACTTCCTAATCCTTGGTGCTAACCCACACACGAAATCCTGTGCTTGCCTCCCTTCACCCGTCAACCTTTCCAGCTTCTCCAACCCCCAACTTTGGATCAACGCCTCCAATATATCAGCGTAGTCATCGGCATTATACACTCCCATCCGCTGCGCCACGGCCGAGAAGTGCTCGAACAACCTTGGGTCCTGGCCGTCGTACATCAAGTGACCCGGCATCGTTATCCTTTTCTTCATTATGTCAGAGATTGCCAGCATTGCTTCCGTGGGGTCAACTTGTAATAGCTTCTCGACGATCTTGGCGTAGGCGAGCTCGTGGCGTTTCTCGTCTGCGGCAATGGTGCTGCATGTGCGTGCGAGGAGAGGGTCGCCGCCTTCCTTGGCGAAGCGGGCCGTGTTGCCGTGGGAAACGAACGTGGCTCGCTCTTGAAAAGAGGTGTACACGAAGACCAAGTATGGGTTGTTTTCTGTTCCAGGATCCATGCCAGCTCCAATCAGATACTGGACTGTCCTCTCGATCATAAGCATATCAACCCTGCTAGACAAATACAAATAAGTGCGCAACAAATCCCCATGCCGGTTCTCCTCAGCGGTCCAAGCCCAGATTACATGGCCCAGGGGCTCAGGCTAGCCCCCGTCTCATCCCTCACTCCATCCAGCGTATTGATCATGCTCTGGTACGTCGGCAACACGTCCTTCGTTATCATATCCCCCACCAGCACCACAAAATAATCATCGGGCAGCTCCTTTGTGCGCTCTCTCAGCGCCCTAACTTGCTCATTGAACTCTTCCACCGGCAATGCGGTGTCGGGCAAAAAGGTCTGGGGTTGCCAGCAGTCTTTGACAGGTTTAAGTATTGGCAGCACGTTTTTGGTGGCCCAATTTTCCAGCGACGTGAACACTTCTTGCTTCTCGGGTGGCATCAAGTGGGTTTTGTGTGGCCTTGGAGGGGCTGCTGCTACAGCGGAGACTGGGGAGAATCTAACAGCGGAGGTTGATGGAGGAGTTGAAGTTGGCGGTGGAGGAGCTGGAGGAAATCGGGGTGCACCAGGCGAAACCCTTGAACCAATTACCGGTGAAGATGATGCAAAAGGGGTTGGCCGAGCACCTGGTAGTTGTGGTGCAACTACAGCAACTGGGGCGGCGGCTTGGCTCTTGGTAATGCATGGCTCCAGAAGGAGAATAAGCCGTGCCTTTTGGGCTTATATTCATATATATATATATATATACACATAAATATATATACGAATATATATATATAAGTATTCATATGTATGCACATAAATATATATGTATACATATAATTACAAATATATACACGTACATATAAATATATATATACTTACATACCTATATACATATATACGAGTATATATACACGTATACATATATATATATTTTTCGCATGATCACCGGGTTGACTCGGTTGGTTTTTTCGATCTTGGCTCAAAATTGCATGCAAGGTAACAAATTAAAATAAGATAATAATAATAATAATAATAATATTCAAAAATAGACTAAGCTTAAAAAAAAATGATAGATGCAATAAAAATTGGAAGTGGTTAATTGATTAGTTAGTTAATTTATTAACTAATTAACCAGAAGTCAAAATTAAAAATTAGTGTCTACAGAGACCGCTCCAACAGATGAGTCTAGGGAATTTCTTAAAATCATCAAACAGAGCGAGTACAGTGTAATGGACCAATTGAATAAGACACCGGCACGCATCTCACTTCTTGCTTTGTTACTAAATTCTGAAGCATATCGAAAAGCTTTGCTGAAAATGTTGAATAAAGCTTATGTGTCACACAACATCTCTATGGCAGATATGGATTATATAGTTGGAAATATCTATGCAGCTAATTATATCACTTTCACTGATGAAGAAATACCATCTGGAGAAAGAGGCATTCCCAAAGCTTTTCATATAACTACTAGATGCAAAGGCTATACCATGGCCAAGGTATTGATAGATAATGGCTCTGCACTTAATGTTATGCCTTTCTCTTCTTTACAGAAGCTGCCAATTGATGTATCTTACATGCAAAAGAGCAATATGGTTGTTCGTGCTTTTGATGGTACTCGAAGGGGAGTATTAGGGACCATTGAAATACCTCTCCAAATTGGCCCGACAACATTTGATCTAGCTTTTCAAGTAATGGATATTAATCCCTCATACACTTGCCTGCTTGGCCGTCCTTGAATCCACATGGCTGGAGCGATCCCTTTGACTTTACATCAGAAGGTCAAGTTCAGGGTAGAACGGACCATAGTAACGGTTCGAGGTGAGGAGGATATTATGGTGGTTCAATCTATAGATACTCCATACATTGAGGCAACGGAAGAGGCATTAGAATATTCTTTTAGATTTTTCGAGATTGCTGAAGTTATTTCTGAAAAAGCTGCATGTCAGAAGCCTTCAAGCCTTACATTATAGCGTAAGATGATGAATGAATATGGATGGTATGATGGGAAAGGACTTGGAAAGAATCTACAAGGAGATTGCGAATTGGTGGAGTGGCCTAGCCAAGACAACACTTTTGGTTTGGGCTTTCGGCCTTCCAGAAAAGACAAGCTGTAGATGAAGGAGAAGAAGAGGAATAAGAGGCTAGCTAGATTTGAAGAAAAGTGCATGGAGATGGGAAAGATGGAATTTCCTCATATCAGTCAATCTTTTGTTTCTGCCGGATGGATCAACACCAACCAGCAAAAAGATGGAGCAATCTCAGTACAATATGTTCAAGAAGCATTAGAGAATGTTTCCATACAAGCCATAGATGATGCAAGGCCGAGCTATTCAGATAATCTCATATTCTTGGCAAAGCCGGACACTGAGTTGGATAACTGGTCCATTATGGAGATACCGGCCGTATTCTCTATGGACAAAATGTAATGCATTTGAACTTTATTTGACAAGTCAATACTTATGCCCAAGGGTGTTGTTGATCCTTTTATGCAATGTTAGGGCTTTTTGTTTATTTATGCATGTTTTGAACAATGATGAATAAAATGCATTCTTGGATTTGAAGCAATCAAAATTTTTCTTTGCAATCCAATCCTTTTATTTCCTTTTGTCTTCACTCTTTACAACGCATTTCATCTGCAATACATTTTTTTTGTTCCATCTCTATATATCCTTTCCAATTTGTTTTTCAGGCCTGTGATTAATGAATGCGAGGATAATAAGAGCAACGAACCTGAGTTCGATCTTGAAAAGTTAAATGATACTAGCGAAATTGATGGTGAAAGTATTGAGGATCTTAACTTGCCCCAAGAACTACTAAGGATGGTTGAACAAGAAGAAAAGCAGATTTTGCCTTACAAAGAAACCACATAGTTGATAAACTTGGGTACTGAAGAGGATAAGAAAGAAGTTAAAATAGGCACCACACTGTCAGTCCAAGAAAGGCAACAGTTAGTAGATTTATTGAAAGAATATTCTGATGTTTTTGCATGGTCGTACCAAGACATGCCGGGGCTTGATCCAGAGATTGTGGTGCACAAGCTACCTATCAGACCCGAATGCAAGCCAGTCCAACAGAAGTTGAGGCGTATGAAACCAGAAATGCTTTTGAAAATAAGGGAAGCGATTGTGAAGCAACTTGATGCCGGTTTCTTAGAAGTAGCCAAATACCCGGAGTGGGTAGCAAATATTGTACCCGTATCGAAGAAAGATGGAAAGGTACGAATGTGTGTTGACTATCGGGACCTCAACAGAGCTAGCCTCAAGGATAACTTCCCGTTGCCGCATATTGATACCCTTGTTGATAACACAGCCTGATATTCCATGTTCTCTTTCATGGATGGATTCTCTGGGTATAATCAAATCAAAATGGCATCGGAGGACAATGAGAAAATGACATCCATAACTGTATGGGGAACCTTTAATTACAAGGTTATGTCATTCAGATTGAAGAATGCAGGAGCCACATACCAACGAGCCATGGTGACCTTATTCCATGACATGATGCACAAGGACATTGAGGTATATGTAGATGACATGATAGCCAAGGCTCGAACAACACATGAGCACGTAGTTAATCTAAAGAAATTGTTTGAAAGGCTACGGAAATATAGGCTTCGGTTGAATCCGGCAAAATGTACATTCGGAGCAACTTCAGGCAAGTTGTTGGGGTTTGTTGTGAGTGAAAAAGGGATTGAAGTAGACCCTGACAAAATGAAGGCTATTAAAAACCTGCCATCACCGAAAACACCAAACGAAGTGAGAGGTTTTCTCGGGCGATTGAACTATATTGCCAGGTTCATATCACAGTTGACTACCAAATGTGATCCAATTTTCAAGTTACTTCGAAAGCAAAACCCCGGCGAATGGAATGATGATTGCCAACTTGCTTTTGAGAAAATCAAAGAATATCTCACCAACCCACCAGTGCTGGTACCTCCGGTGCCGGGTAGGCCTTTGATTTTATATCTGACGGTGTTTGAAAGCTCCATGGGATGTGTGCTGGGGCAACAAGATGAAACTGGGAAAAAGGAACATGCGGTGTATTATTTGAGTAAGAAGTTTACAGAATACGAAGCCAAGTACTCCTCCATTAAGAAAATGTGTTGTGCACTAGCTTGGGCTGCTCACCGATTAAGACAGTACATGTTGTATCACACAACCTTATTGGTGGCAAAGTTAGACCCCATCAAGTACATATTTGAGAAACCAGGTTTATCAGGAAGAATTGCTCGATGGCAAGTGCTATTGTTTGAATATGAAATACAGTATGTTTCTCAAAAGGCCAACAAAGGAAGTGCGGTAGCAGATTTCTTGGCTGAACATGCTAATGATGATTATGAGCCTATGGAGTTTAATTTCCCAGATGAAGACTTAATGGCAATATTCCATGTGGAAAAGGGATCAGGTGATGAAAGTGGGGTTTGGAGAATGTTCTTTGATGGAGCCTCGAACGCAATAGGGCATGGCATTGGAGCAATACTAATGTCTCCAGAAGGCAATCATTTTCCAGCCACTGCAAGATTAGATTTCAGATGTACTAATAACATGGCTGAATATGAGGCATGTGTTTTGGGCATTCAAATGGCAATAGAAAGAAAGATTGAAGTGTTGGAAGTTTACGGAGATTCAGCACTAGTGATTTATCAGTTAAAAGGAGAATGGCAGACAAGAGACCCAAAATTGGTTCAATACCATGAGTACATCAAAGATCTATTGAAACGTTTTAAAGAAATATCCTTCCACCATCTACCTAGAGAGGAAAACCAACTGGCTGATGCTTTGGCCACATTGGCCTCCATGTTCAAGGTTGATGCAGATACAGAAATTCAACCAATTAGAATAGATCTAAGAGATGAACCGGCTCATTGCATGAGTGTTGAGGAGGAAGATGACGGAAAGCCCTGGTATTATGACATTATGCAGTTTCTCAAGTATCAAAAATATCCAGAGCATGCCTCAGAAAATGACAAAAAGATCATTCAAAGGATGGCAATGAATTTCTACTTGGATAGGGACATCTTATACAAGAGAAATCGAGATCAAGTGTTGTTAAGATGTGTAGCAGCAAAAGAAGCCCGAAAAATCTTAGAAGAAGTACATGAGGGAATTTGTGGGACCCATGCTAGTGGGCATAAATTAGCCAGGCAAATTATGAGATCTGGTTATTATTGGTTGACACTAGAATCAGATTGCATTAATTATACTAGAAAGTGCCATAAATGTCAAATCTATACGGATCAAATTCATGTTCCTCCAAGTCCGCTACATGTCATGGCACCTTCATGGCCTTTTTCCATGTGGGGCATGGACGTTATTGGACCAATTTCACCAAAAGCATTGAATGGTCACCAGTACATTTTTGTCATGATTGATTACTTCACCAAATGGGTTGAGGCAGCTTCATACACCAGTGTTACGCAATCAGTAGTTGCCAAGTTTCTGAAAAGAGAAATTATCTGTCGGTGTGGTCTCCCGGAAAAGATCATTTCAGATAATGCCCAGAACTTAAATAGTGGAATGATAAAAGCACTGTGTTCACAATTCAAGATTACGCATAGTAACTCAGCACCGTATCAACCAAAGATGAATGGAGCGGTAGAGGCTGCTAACAAGAATATCAAAAGAATTGTGGCAAAAATGGCTGAAACTTATCGAGATTGGCATGAGAAGTTACCTTTCGCGCTTCTCGCTTATCGGACTGCTGTAAGGACATCTACTGGGGCAACTCCATTCTCGTTGGTGTATGGAATGGAAGCTGTGGTGTCTATTGAGGTTGAAATCCCATCCCTCCGGATACTCAGAGAAGTACAACTGAATAAGGCTGAATGGATCAGAGAACGCTATGAACAGTTGAATTTGATTAAAGAAAAGCACCTTGCAGCTCTCTGCCATGGCCAGCTATATCAAAAAAGGATGATAAGGGCATATGATAAGAAAGTTAAACCGAGACAGTTTCGAGAAGGGGAATTAGTTCTGAAAAGGATACTTCCCATCCAACGCGATTCTCGGGGCAAATGGGCACCAAATTGGGAAGGACCATATGTTGTCAAAAAGGCATTTTCTGGAGGGGCCATGATTTTACAAGAAATGGATGGCAAAGAATTGCCAAGTCCCATCAATTCTGATGATGTGAAGAAATACTATGCCTGAAGTAAAAAAGAAAAGGTGCAAAAATAAAAAAAAGGGAAAAATGAAAAAGAAAAAGAAAAAAGAAAAAGAATAAGAAAAATGAGTGGCTCAAGTTGAAAACCCGAAAGGGCGGCTTGAGTCCGAAAAAGAAAATGAAAAGGAGAGGTTCAAGTTGAAAACTTGAAAGGGCGACTTGAATTAAGATGGGGGTGACTTAAGTTGAAAACCTGAAAAGGCAGCTTAAGCAGAATGGAAAAGGTATAAAATTACCTCATAAGTTTAATCAGCCTTGGTACGTGAGTGGGGCAAGTCAAGTCATTCTATACAGAGCTGTCAAGGACACTAGTACAGTAAGCCGATCAAGAAAGAACTCAGGTTTCGTCTGCACTTGTTTCTGAGCATTCATTGTAAGAGGGTATCCTCGTTCTTTTGATCTTGAGAAATTTTCGAACAATTTGAATCCTCTCGAATTGTACACTTTCTTTTTCTATCAATCAAAACCCTCATTTATTCTCATTTGTCTCCCACTACTTTTATTCATTCTTATGCAACGAGAATTTCTATTGTTGATAAATCTAGCATTGTATTGAGTTTTTCATAAAATTCAAAATGTGCACAAACAAACAAAAACAAAAGCATGCATAAAAAGCTTATTCATCATCTGAGTGCATAATTTTGGCTAAGAAAAGAGCAAATCAGAAAGCCTTTCCAAGAGAATGTGAAAGCCATCCTAGACAAAGAAGCTTGGGACATTTGAGTGTAATGGAAAGAAGAATCTCAAATCAAGAAAAACACAGATACATGCGAAGGTCATCTGAAAAGAGCAAAGAAAATAAGCATTGAACTGTCAAGGTTGCTTGCTTCACCATAAACATGAATTGGGCTGCTACTAAGATATATCCAAGTTTTGCATCACAAACAAGAACATCTGAGCATCATCACTCGATATGTTGGTTACAAATCTTTATTCTAACCTCATCTCATTTTGGCATATACAAATCAATCATTTTTTGGCATGTAGCAATTTTGCACCAGTTAACTCTCTTCAAAGAATTATTACATTTTTGCCCTATCAAGGTCTTTTCATTTCTTCGTTTTGCCCTATCGAGGTCTTTTCATTTCATCATTTTGCCCTATCAAGGTTCTTACATTTTTTGCCTATCAAGGTCTTTGCATTGCATCATTTTGCCCTATCAAGGTTCTTGCATTTCAAAGTTGCCGTATCAAGGTCTTTGCATTTCATTATTTTGCCCTATCAAGGTTCTTGCATTTCAAAGTTGCCCTATCAAGGTCTTTGCATTCCATCATTTTGCCCTATCAAGGTTCTGGCATTTCAAAGTTGACCTATCAAGGTCTTTGCATTTCATTATTTTGCCCTATCAAGGTTCTTGTGTTTCAAAGTTGCCATATCAAGGTCTTTGCATTGCATCATTTTGCCCTATCAAGGTTTTTGCGTTGCAAAGTTGCCTATCAAGGTCTTTGCATTGCATTATTTTGCCCTATCAAGGTCTTTATATTACATCATTTAACCTATCAAGGTTTTTACGTTGCATAGTTGCCATGGCAAGGTCTCTGCATAGCAACATTTACCCTTATTAAAGACATCACATTATATTTACTTGTTTGATAGTTCTTTTTTAAAGGGTCGGTGCCTACCGTCTTTACTCATTTCCTGAGTCTCTAGAAGTATGTACTTCTAAATTCTCAGAAAATACGTAAAGAGGGGCAGCTGTAGACACCACATTTTGTCCGAAAAATAGCCTCTCTTCATTTGAAGTTAAAGTTTTAATTTTAGTATTATTTTCAATTTTAAATCTAGTCTAATTTTAATTAGATAAATTTTTAATTTAACTAATTAAGATTAATTGTGGGCTAGACTTTAATTTGAAACTAAAATTAAATTTGGGCTTTAATTTAAAATGAAAATATTTGGGCTTTGGGTATTTATGAGTGGGCTTAAAAATTATAGAATGATCTAGAATAAAAATCAAGGAGAAAATCTTGGTAAACAAGGAAAGGAAATAATTGAAGATTTAACCCTAATCTTAGTCTGCAAGAAAACCTATTGAAACCCTAATTCTTGGAGTAGTATCTACGGAGTACCTAGGGCTAAAAAAAGAGAGGAGAGGGGGATGGCTGTTTTGAAAAGGAAAATATTCGGAGCTTTTGTTTCCTAAAAAAAAAATCTTGTTCAAGGAAAGGACACGAGCGTGGAACAAGGAAGTATCACTGCTTGCTTTGCTTTTCCATCGCTTTGAATCTGTCAAGGAGAGCAATCCTTTCCAAGGTGGCATGGGTTATGTGGAGAGAAAGAGAATAAATTAGCAGCAAGAGAAGCCGAGACAAAATTAAAAGCATCAACGTTTCTGGTCAAAGGAAGCAAGTGTGGCGGCTTGGATTTGATACGTGGCCATTCACCCATAAATTAGTTTAATCCAATTTTTGTAAGTCAATTTACGTCTTGCTTCAATATTTTATTATATTTTGAACCATCATCTCCCTGCATGATTATTTAGACTAGTATATTTGCAACCTTGGGTCATATGTTGAATTTGTTGTCTCGGTTTTTAAAGTTGAGCCCAAAAGAATTAAAACAAGCCTTGTATGTATTAATATTTTTAAGATACTTGCAATTCGTATGCATATATATATCTTCTGTCATGGCATTTGTAAAAATTAAATTGAAAAAAGGACCCAGTGAGGGTGGTCATTCCTTGAAGTCGTGTAGGCGCTTTTTGGGATGGTCCCTTAGGGAGAGGTTCTCTTTAAACTCAATCGGGTAAGCCGAAGCGGTTTGGAGAGAATTTCTATTAAAATTCTATTCTCGCCTTTAATTAAAAATTGAATAATTTTGCATCACATGCATCATGTATAAACTTAATATTTTAATTTTTTTTAAGGAAAGGTAATAAAATAAAAAATGAACAATGAATTATATAAAGAAATTTTTGGTTATGCTTAAAATAAAACACAACCTTGCATCAATAAGACCTAGGATTAGATTAGATTAAAATGGTACCGTCATTTTGACGGGCGTTGTGGGGGTGCTGATCCTTCCCCACGCGTAATTGAACTCCCGAACTCAACCTTGTTTTGTAGACCAAAACCTACCTAGCTTAGTGTACCCATAATTACATTAGGATAGGTAGATTCACATAGGTGACTAATCACACCTAAGAAAAAAGATTAGTGGCGACTCCATAATTTTTGACAAGTCGGACGATAGGGTTCCCGGACCCGCATGTTTCGACACTTGGGGCTCCAGTATATGTGGGAGTGTGGACCGAGTTGGAGAAGCATGCTTGATTCTTAGCCGTGGACCGCCTATCGAGGGGTACGATGAGACGAGACACTGGGAGAGGTGCGTAGGGAAGCTCCCCAGGGCTCCAGAGCTGTGTTCCACCACAGCTGGGCGCCACCGAGGGAATGGCTAGCGGAAGAGAAATTATGAAAGTGTGTTTAAAGAGAAAAGAAATAGCCCTCGGTATAGTAGGGCATATGACCGGCCAGTCGTGCCTTCAGTGTATTTGATGCCCGCCCATTTTAGTTATAAATTATTTTAAAAGTTTAAAAAATCAAATTCTCACCTAGAGAATTTGAAAGGAAGTGTTGAAAGCAAAGTTTTTATTTTATTTTATTTTATTTTATTTATATTACTATATTTTGGATTACCCCTGTTTTCCTTAACCCCGATGGAGATTCATTGAACCTCTGTCACTCACCTATATCCAATGTGGATGGATGCAGATCTGCATACGGGGTCAGCAATTAGAATGGAGGCTCAGTAGGAGGCGTCAGTGGCTTAGGCTTATCAGTTTTCGTTGCGTATATATTCTTTTAAATTAATCCACTGGTGTTGCTCATAAATTAAATATTTTATTAAATGATTTCTAATTAAAAATTTAGTTTTGTTTTGCAACAATGATATCTTTTTCAAGCCTTGCAATGCCTCGGATGCATGGTTGCAGACACGTACTTCTAGGTAGCGCTGCGGTTGCCATGTGATCGGCCCGGGCGGGTCGGGGCGTGACAACTTTAATGGTATCAGAGCAATTAAAAGATTCTAACTGTTTTCAAAAGCTATAAAGTATTTTCAAAGTATTTTTAAATGTTTTCAAATGTTTTCGAAGCCAGCGGATTAGATAGGCTTAGAACTCTAGAATTCGAGTAGGTAGTTACTCGAAAGCGTCATAAATGATCAAACCTACTCTTAGAATACCTTCTTTAGCAGCAAGCCACCAAATAGAGTTCTCGAGTGTGGTATTTAAGTGAGAAGACATCACGACCACCTTCTTCCTCGAGATTCGTGCAAGCAAGGCACGTTATCCAAGAAACTCCCCAAACCCAAATTTTCAACTTTTAATGTTCCTTCATGCTCGACAGCTAAACTATGCAAGGGATGGTATTTCCCTTGAGGTGACGAGATAGATGATGTCTCGTCCAATCCTCCTTGATAGCCTAGTCAGAGGCTTACCAGTAAGTGAAACTGGTTTGATGTCTACAACCTTCAATGTTCACTCTTTGAAGTTGTGAACATCGAGACTCGCTAGTAAAGCAGTGAGTTTGAAACGTAAATTAAATGCATTCTCCCATTCTTTACGCTAGTGACTTGTAAGAGTTGGGAGGAAGTGAAGGAGCCAGAATGAGGCAAAGGGCCAAGATGGGCCTCACGTGTGTGAATGCTAACCCCATTTCTCTCGCTCTCTACACAATGGGTGTGCAGCTTTGGAGAGAGAGTTGGGTTAGAATGAAAGAAATCGAAGGAGTCAATCACGGAGGATTTGGTTGACCAAAAACCTAAGGACGTGAGATGAAGCATCCGAGTAACCAGATGAAGGATCAAGGAGGACCTCACAAAGCATTAGATGGGATGTGAAGTGAAGCGATTGCCGAAGACCCCACAAGTTGGCAAGTCTGGTGGGATAAGCCTACAGATTGCTTGGATGATGCTTCGGGTAGTGGGTAGGAGGTGAGAGAAGTTGCGGTAAGGGCTAACCAACTTCTCTTGTTCTTACATAGTGGTATGCAAGTGGTAAAAGAAAGGGGGTATTGGTGGACAAAAATAGAACCCATTGGTTCAATTGAGAAGAAGCATCCAAAGAAATTGGAAGAGATTGAATGAACCCAATATAGTGAGGGATGAGATAATGGAAAATCACTTAAGGATGCAGTAAAGATTGATAAGAGAAAACCCTAAAGGATTCAAGGATGGCAAAGGGAAGAGTAAGGAAAGATGAATAAGAAAGAAGAGCCATTCTTAGGAAATAATGAGGAGGAATAAGGCAAAGATGACAAGGTGGAGAATGAGAAGAGAATGAAAAGTAATCACATCTAGATGGTTAACGAGTAGTACATCAGTTACTACTTGTTTGACCATTGGAAACCAATGTCAAGAGAGGATATTGGAGAAAAAAGAGAAAGGAAATGAAGATGGAAAAAACGAAATAAGGAGAGAGCTAAGCTAGAAACCTCGATTTTTAAATGGATTAAGGGTGATGAACCCCTTATTAATTAATGGATAATAAGAGTAAGAAGGAGGAGACCTCCAAAGGATGATATGAAATGACTTTGACAAAGTCAATGGGAGGTAAGCAAGTGGAGAGACTAGAATGCGCGGGAATGATGGGAATGCCTACATGTGTGTAAATGAAGAATATGAAGAGAATGTTCCTCAGAACTGAAAGGACATCACCGGAAGGAACTGGTGAGAAAGAATAAGGGGAAAGGAAAAGAAAAGCATGCCCTTAAACAAAGGATAACGAAATGTCGTGATGTAGTGCGGAGGCTTTCTTAATAGAGGAAAGAAAGCATAAAACCCTAGGTAAAAGAAGATCCTAGGCTAATAAAAGAAAAATAAGGCCTAAGAAGAAAGAGAGACTTAGTTCAGTTGATGAACTAAGTTTTCTTAGCTAGGAATAAAGCCTTAAAAGAAGAAAAGCATAACACATCACTAGAATATTTTAAACTTTAATTAGTGATTATGTCATAATGAACCATAGCTTAATAGCTCCAAATGACTGACCAGGATTAGTAAAAGAATAAGACTAGGAAATTAGGGTTAGAGACAAAACCTAGGTAGATAACCTAGGAATAGGTTAAAGAAAATGAATAAAATGGGATTAAAAATAAGCCTAGAAAGAGGACTAAGAAAGATCTAGCAAAAGGAAGCAAATAAAAGACTTAGAAACGGGTGTTAGCTAAGGAAAGTCGAGCATAATGAACCCCAAATGTGAGTCAAGCCGAGGCACTACATCATAAAATGAATAAGTCAAAGAAAAGAAAGTATAAACAAGAATGATTGGAGTCCAGAATTGAGGAGCAAAAAGGGGTCAAGGGTATAAATTGGTTAAAAGAAGGGGAAACCCCCGACTACTTGATTGTGGAAGAAGAGAACAAAAGGGTTAAAGTGTGGATTGGTGAAATGAGAGGAAAGAAAAACCTTGATTATTTAAGTGATAGAAGAAGAGATAAGAAGATTGGATAGAAAGAAAAATTGGAGAAAACACAAGAGAAGAAGCACTCGAAGGAAACGAGTGAGTGGGGTAATTGTATTCTAATGGATGATATCAGTAAAGAGTGAATGGAAGAGAAGAAAAGAGAAATAAGAAGTAAGGATACCAAGGTATGGTAATACAAACAAGAGTGAACGAAGGATGAGAATAATGATCATGAAGGGAAATGATGATGAAAGGAATTATAAGGAGATTACAAATCCAATTGATGAGGAGAGTGGATCGATCTAAGAAAGAGTCGGAGAAGAGAGTGATGATAAAACAAAGGATGAGTAAGATGAGCACTGAAACTGAAGAAGACAAAAAGGTGATTAAGCATGAACCAGAATAACGGTTGGAACCAAAAGAGATGAAAGGATGAGATCAAAGAAGTAAAGTGAGATAAAAGGAATCGAGGTTAAGGAGTCAAGAAACAAAAAGGATAGGTTGAAATTTTTAGAAGGAGGGGAGTAAGTAACTTTAAGGATAACCTCCCCGAAGAATGATGATTAAAGAAAGGATGTGGGAGATGAAGCTAAACCAATCTAAAATGGAGTTAGCTTGGCGCGGACAAGATTGTAAGGCAATGGAGGATAAAGAAAGGTGTTGTCTGCGATAAATAAACCATGGTATCAAAAGACAAAGAAGAGGTATTAAGATATTAAGAGCCAAGGACGGCTGAAATAAGGGGAAACCCACATGGGAAAAAGCAAAAGATGCGGGAATTGAGACAGAAAAGATAACAAAAAGGAACCCCGTGTACTCAATGGAAGGAGTACGGGGATTAGCTTCCTTTGTTCTTGTCACCTTTGCATTGATGATCAATTAGTGTCGGAACGTGGACTAGTAAAAGAAAACCTCGATATTCGAGAGGTAACGATACGCTTATTCTTGGCGGGATCATGCGACCTGGGGTACCAATTTCCACGCGCGAACTACGTTTGTCTAAAACATGCCACTAGCTTATACCAGTGAACTATTGACGCCTAGGAAGTTCACACGTTGACTGATTGGTGCCAAAAAGTTCTCTGGGTGCTCGGTCCGTCGACGCCTAAGGCAACTATACGTCAACGGCTTTGCATTTTGGCCTTGATGTGACTTTCCCGGTCCATCCATTGACGTTGAACACTTAACTGTCGACAGATATGCTGAGCTTGATCGCTTTTCTAAACTTTATCCTATCTGACCCAAGCTTAAACATAAGTCAAATCATGATTATCCCTATGATGAAGGAAAGATACTCGGGCCGATCGAATAACAAGTACCATGCTCCCTTTAATCGTGAGACGTAAGCTCTGATTTACCTAGAGTCCGAATAACTATATACTAATACTTAACTTGTACAAAATATTATAGAGTATTAGTATCCTTAGCTTGTGGAACCCGATTGAATAATCAAAGGAAACCCTAATTAAAATATATTCAACCATGAGAAGGCCATATCTTAGTGATTAGATGAGTAGAATTTTGAGGACAAAATTCTTTTAAGGGGGGTAGAACTTGTAGTGCCTAGCCCTAAATTAACCCGGATTGGAGCCATAGGCTAATACAATGAAAAATTTTGTATGACATGCATGTGAGTATATTTTTAGGAGAATTAGAAATAACTTTTGCCCTTGCTAAAGTTTCAATAATAAAATGGGGCAATTGCTTTCATTATCTTAATGACTTGGATACTTTGATAAATTCCCCCTACTTTTATTTAATTTTGCCAATAGGCTTTTGTTTTAAAATTTCTTTTATCCTACTTCAAGTTTCATAATTTCTTCTTAGGACACAAAAGTAATTTTTGAAATTCGATAAGGGCATTATTGTCATTTGACCCACTAATACTCTAGAATATTCAAGAGTTCTCCCAAATCCTTTAGCAATTCACTTGATTTTTAATAACTTTCCATAAAGCACTAAGGTTTAAATACTTTGTGGGACATAACGGTAATTTTTAAAATTTAATGGGGGCATATTTGCAATTTGACCAAATGAATGGTCTAGAATTTTCAAGACTATATTTTTGTTTTCTTCTTCATTTTTCTTCATGTTGGCCGAACACCCTTCCACCATTTTTCTTCCACCATTTTTCAACCTTCAAGCTTTTAGTTTTCTCCATGCAAATTCTCTCTCTAAAATCCTACTAAACTACACCAATTTTCATCAATTTTTTCAAGGAAAATCATCATTTTACCTTCCAAACAACCTTTTCATCAAGAAAAACTAGAAGAAAAGCCTCATATTTGCATCAAATTCATAAGCTCTAAACTTTCATGGGAACTCAAAGGTGTGTTTTCATTCTCTTTGTCTTTCTTTTAATTTCTTTTACACATATCCATAACATGATGAACATTAAGCTTCATGCATGAAAATCGTGCATTTTCTTTAAATTCACTATTAGTTTGTGGCTCCAAACCTTTAAGAAATTCATGCTTCATAAGATTAAGTCATAATTAGGCAATAGAAATGCTAATGTAGATTTGAATGTAGAAAAGCTTAGTTGAATGAAGGAAAATTAAGGTTGGCATTAAAATGTCAAAGTTCCATAGAAATGGCATTTTGGCTTCCTAGGGAAAGTACAATATTTTGGTAATGGCCATGGAGTTTTACTCCATAAATGGTAGTTAAACAATATTAGAAAATGATGTAAATCACGAAATTGAAGAAAAGAACAAGAGTTGAAGTAGTTGTAGTGTAAACTCATAATATGGGACATAATGGCCTCCTAGGAGAGGTGTGATATTTTAGATAATAGAAATAGTGTTTTATGTTCTAAATGACATCTTGGCAATATTAGAAAGTGTTGTGAGTCAAGAAATAGTTGGAAAGAAATTTAGGAGTAGTAGTTGTATAATAAACCCACATTATGGCCAAATAGTGGCCACCTTGAGTAAGTACCATAAGTAAGATTGATTAAATGCCATTTAAGGGTGGCACAAGTCATAAATGGGATAAGGAATGAATGTAGGTGGTTAGCACCCTTAAGCAAATACCATATTTAATTATGATCCTCCCAAGTGAGATGAACCAATGCATTTTTCCCTCTAAAACACCATGTAGGTGTTAGAATGCAACCATTTTTCATATATAGCATCCCTACGAAGTGCTTAAACTGTAGGAATTGGGATCACGGAATCCCCACACCTCAAACCCATTCAGGTCGAAAATCACTTAATCTAGGGGCAAAATCGTCCAACTTTTTCGTTATAGGGAATTAGGCCGAACGAAAAACATGTACATGTGCTGTTTGACGAAATAAACTTGTTCACACCTTGAAAACGCTTAAAGGACCACTAGAACTTGATTTGGACCCTTAGGCTCCAAGTTAGCACACAAATTCCATAAACTAAGCAAATATTGCATACTGGTTCAAATGCCTCTGTAGCACGCCTTAACCTCTTATTGGACCGATTGTATAGGTAGGAAGCTGATCCAAGGGAGAAAAGGGAATGAGGATTAGTGGGAGTGCACACCCTCCCTAAACTTGTGAGTGAGACTTTGGGGACTAAAATAATATTCTATGGTTTTTACTTTGTTTTCAAATACATTATGAGTGTTTTATATGCAAATCAGTTATTCTCTTGAATCATGGATGATGTGGTCATATTATGAATATGAAAGTTGGATAATTTCAAAGTGCTGGGATTTATTTGACCTTTTTCTTCCAGAAACTTTGGAAGATCTCCCTTTATTGAAAATTTCTCTAATTTAGTAGTCAAAGTTGTCTTGGCATCCAGTGAGCCGTCGACGGTTAAAGATGTGTACGTCGACGGATGGGTGAAAAACCTTATTATGCTCGAAGTCAGAAACTTCCATCCGTCGACGGCTAAATGGTTGTACGTCGACGTCTCTGCTCTTTTACTCAATTCAAGTGCTAGCCTGAGGTGCCCGTCGACGTGCACACATTTACACGTCGACGGATGCATGAATGATCCATTTTACTCAAAGTCAGAAACTTTTACCCGTCGACGTACACATGCTTAAACGTCGACGGGTGTATGAATAATTTAACTTCACCGAAGTCAGAAATTCCTCTTCGTCAACGATCAAGCTAGAAGACGTCGACGTCTACTACTAAGCGTACCCTAGAAATTTTGGCCGTGGACGTCCGCCCTTAATCTGTGGACGAATGGTTTGGATTCAAGAATTGTAGACATTGAACAGATTACCCGTCAATGGCCAAAGGTCTGCACGTCGACGGGTATGTGTGAGATTTTCGTTAAAGTAAATGTTTTCATTTCATTTGATTTGGCTTGAACATTGTGGAAAGGATTTTTGCATTTATTTAGGCCAGGTGGCCGAGATGTATATTTTGGATATGAATGTGTTATGATGATTTTCATTGATTGGTGGATGGATGTGAGTCACTGCAGTGGCGCCTCTCATGGTTCGAGCTTATGGAGCCGACGTGAGTAGGCTTTCACTCCCACTCGGGGTGGATGGTACAGGGGATTGATGTGCACCCTGTGGTTGTGATTTACGACCCCTGTGGGAGTACAATGGACATAGCCACGTACCACCCGTGGTGAAGGCCCATGCCAACGCTGAGTAGAGGGCTTTTTCTTATAATGTGACAAAGAAAACCACCTCGGCAGGCTTAGATTTCATCTTGGCCGGATGAGATTTAAGCATTGTGTTTTGGCGAGCCCTTTTTCAAAAAAATGATTTTTACTACATTGATTTGGATTTCACAGGCTATAGAAATACTACCTTTTCATGATTTGAGATGCACTACTTGAGTTTCATAAATTATGGCACTGTTGTTCTTTTATACCAAGTTTTCTTCAAACTCTCTATGAAAATGAAATTGTCTTCTAAAGGATGACTTGTAATATCTTCATAATTTATATAGTCATGCCTCACTCATTGAGTATAAGATAATATACTCACCCTTTTCTTTTTTGTGAAAACTTATTTTCAGGGTAATAGATCATGTACAGAAAGTAGCCAGTTGAAGCTTTGAGACTCGACTCCAGACTTCTCTTACAAGTGGTATGGTTTTTACTTCAAACTAGCGGATCCACTGACACTGATTCAAGTTATTTTCAAACGTTGCTCAATTATGTTTTCCTAACTTAAATTGCTATTCGGTAACGTTTAAGAATTTCACACTATCTCTGTAAAACGATATATACATATATGTACTTTCAACCTTCATTTCTGTATGAAATGTGTAAATCCTAAATGATTATTCTAAGTAAAGTAGAAATTTTGGTTTCATGAGGAACATGAAAATCTATGAAATATTTCATGTAAGTGGACTCCAGACATCATAAGCCTTGCGTGGTTGGAGTTTCGGGTGAGCGCACCATTCGAAATTCTTACTACGCGGCGGTTGTCATATTCCGACCCTCTCGGGTCGGGGTGTGACAAAAGGAGTATGGAGAGGAGAAAGAATATGGAGATGACCCTAAGGAAAAGGGTATGCAGATGACAAGAGCTTCAGGACGATGCCAAGAGATGGCAATGGGCCAGAAAGAAGATCAAGTTAAGTGAAAAAAGGGAAATCTTAAGAGAGAAGTATGAGGATGAAGAAGCTACAAAGGGATGCCGCATGAGTATGACATGCGTGAAGTACTTTATTCAGTGTTGACAAGAAGGTAAGAGAAAATGTGGCTCACAATGGACGTGGCGGATGGAAAGGAAAAAAAGGATAGAGATGGGGATAAGAAACCCCAGATAACACAGTTGACGAAAGGAGGAAAAAGGAAGGCATAGCAAAGAGAAGCACAAAGATAAAGAGCATATAGCGATCGACATGGTACGATCGACTACGTCCCGTGTTGACGGGAATGTCAGTGGGGAAGGAGAGCCCTTCTTAGAGGCCTAAGAGGCCCAAGAGGCATAAAAGACAAGAGAAAAGCCTAGAGGCTAGAGAAATGGCATGGATGGGTATGAGGTCGAGCTCAGGTATGAGTAACTTGGGAGCCATGTGAGGCGTCCCCATGAGAGAAAGGATTAGAAATCGAGATCTTGAGGATTTCTATGATGAGCACTCGAAAGGACCGGCCCATTGTGTGATTGGGGTGTGCATGAGGCCACCCAGAGTTCTCCATCCTAGAGAGGATGAGAAATGAGATATAATGGGCCGTGGGCCTTGTATGTGATGTGATGGGCCATGGGCCCTATGTGTGATTGTGATGGGCGGTTAGAGAGTGGGTCAAATTGTGAGAGTCGAGAGGGCATGATCTCTGATTCCTCTGAAATGATATGGCCAAGTGTGGGGGCCAGTGTGTGCAAAAACTCGACTCATACGCCATGAGGAGGAGAATGGGAGTAAGGAACGAAATGGATAAACAAAACCAAGGTAGGGAGGAATGAAATTTTACTCACCGCATCCTCGCCGTAGAGATAAGGGAGTTAAGCTAAGGTCTTTCCCAATAGCTTGGTTACAAAGACGAGTACAAACCATGAAACGACAAGGAATGCATCGGAGAATAGCCTCAAGGTGAAAGGCAGTGGCAAAGAAAGAAGAAGGAACTCCTAAAAAGAGTAAGAGGTGTGGAACCTTAGAAGAAACAAAAGGATAGTCTCGTTAAGAGAAACTTGAAGGATGAGTCAAAGATCGAGCAAGCACAGCTAAAGTGAAGGAAGAACCTCTGAGTGACACAACTGGATTGAAGAAAGCCTAACCCGTAATTGGATAATGGTAGGCTATGTTAAGGGAAAGATGAGGTTCAAAACTCAACAGTTGAAGGACGACGAAGCCACTCTTGAGAAAGAAAATGATCAGAGTGCGCAACGGAAGCGTGGTGGACTTTAGCAGCGAATAGTGATGCAAACACTATTCAAAAACGAAAGGAGGGCTTCGAATGGAAGCCAAACCTCCCCAAGCTACCTCATTTAATTTCGAGGATGAAATTTTTAGAAGGAGGGGAGAGTTGACACACCCGGACCTACTACGACTTTTTCGTACAAATGGAATAGTGTAAGACGGCATATTAAATGAACAATACGTCGGTCTGGATGTGTCTAATTAAGAAGAGAAGTTCAAATTAGGATAAGACGGAGTTGGAAGATAAAGTAATTAACCGTGCATGGAAATTAGTAAATTCCAAAAAGACCTCCAATTAAGTCCCTAGAAAATAATTATGGGCCCCATTGGCACAAGAAATCAAAGAATTTAGTCAACGGGTGAAAATGGAAGAAAGTTGAAAAATAGGAAAAAGTTTGACCCGAGTAGACCCGGTGTCGGACTTCTTTATAAGTAGGGGAGAGCCAAAGCTTTTTCTTCATTTCTCTTTTTCTTTTTTCTTTCTTTTTCTCTTTTTCTCTCTGGAGCCAAACGGAGGCATTCTAGACAATTGGCAGATCCGAACAATCCAGCCCTCAGATCAAGGTGAGTTTCCAGTATATTATTATACTCATCTCGATCTACTTTATATTAAGTTTGCATGCATTTCCATACATCTATTTTGGCGTAGATCTCAGGTTTCAGCTTTTGATCGGTTTAAATTTTAAAACTCAAATCGGCGGATATCGGCTGGTGAAATAAGGTGAGTTTTTAGTATGTTATAGTACTCACCTTAATCTACGTTATACTCCTTTTTCACGTATTTTTGTGCACTGGGTGAGAATAAATAGGAGATTTAGTCAATTTAGGCTAAATCTCGGTTTTACTAAAATTGGACTGGTGTTCCTCGTTTCTACCTCGGCGGATCCGTCATGGATACCATGAGGATTGCCTGTCTAAGTTTGTACGTCGAAAGGAGGAGAAACGAGTGTGAAAATCGGGGAAGAGACCGGCCGAGAAACAAGCCGATCGAGTCCCTATTTAGATATTTTTATATTATATTATTATATTTAAGATATTTATATATTATATTAATATGTCTTAGATATTTATATATTATATCATTATAATATATAAATATCTCGTAAGAGAGCTTTTTGAGCCTAATTTAACGTAGAACTTGGCCCAACCCTTGTGGGGCCCAGCCCAATCCGGGTGTGGGGCCCACGAGCCCCGGGGTATTTTGGTAATTTTTCGTCTAGAGTTCGATTTTAGCCCCGAAATATCCCAGAAACTTTTCTAAGTCCCAAATCACATTCAAGCCTAGTCTTAGGTCATATTAGAGCCTCATAGGTGCATTCATAGTTTAATTATGAATGCTAACGTATATTTTCGTGTATTAGGGCTCTGGTTGAATCGAGTGCGGCGATGTTCCGGAGGTTAAAGTTACATGGAGCGCTTGGGAGTATACGAATCTCCCAATACTGTGAGTGGCCTTGTTTTCAGTGCTTAGCCACTAGGGACAAACGTTTTTAAATGTTTAAAAAAACATAAATTGTTTTAAAAGGTTTTACAACTGTTTTGGGATAAGGGTAATCCACGACACACACTTTTGATTTTGTGATACACCCATTTAGAGGGTGGGATGATTTTAAAAATGTAAAAGCTTGTGTGTGTGTTTAATGTTTTAAACATATATGTTTCATGAGCATATATATATATATATATATGTATATATGATGAATATATAAATGGGACGCGAGATGAGTAATTGAGTGGCTCCTCGGGGCTCCAATATATGTGGGAGCGTGGACCGAGTTGGAGAAGCATGCTTGATTCTCAGCCGTGGACTGTCTATCTAGGGGCACGGTGAGACGAGACCCTGGGAGAGGCGCGTAGGGAAGCTCCCCAGGGCTCCAGAGCTGTGTTCCACCACAGCTGGGCACCACCGAGGGAACGGGCTAGCGGAAGAGAAATTATGAAAGTGTGTTTAAAGAGAAAAGAAATAGCCCTCGGTATAGTAAGGCATACGACCGGCCAGTCGAGCCTTCAGTGTATTTGATGCCCCTCCATTTTAGTTATAAATTATTTTAAAAGTTTTAAAAATCAAATTCTCACCTGGAGAATTTGAAAGGAAGTGTTGAAAACAAAATTTTTATTTATTTTATTTTATTTATATTACTATATTTTTGATTACCCTATTTTCCCTAACCCCGATGGAGATTCATTGAACCTCTGTCACTCACTTGTATCCAATGTAGATGGATGCAGATCAGTGTACGAGGTCAACAGTTAGAATGGAGGCTCAGTAAAAGGCGTTTGTGGCTTAGGCTTAGTAGTTTCCATTGCGTAGGTATTCTTTTAAATTAATCCACTGGTGTTGCTCATAAATTAAATATTTTATTAAATGATTTCTAATTAAAATTTTAGTTTTGTTTTGTAGCAATGATATCTATTTCAAGCCTTGCAGTGCCTCGGATGCGTGGCTGCAGACACGTACTTCGAGGTAGCGCGACGGTTGCCACGTGACCGGCCCTGGCAGGTCGGGGCATGACAAATTACGTCACCTATTAATGTGACATTTTCACTGTCGTCATGAATAGTTGAATATTTTCCTCATATTTCGTGACAATTCATGCTATTTAGTGACAATTTATAGACTAATTTATGACATAATTTAACGCCACCAAAAGTTTAGTTATAAGGTGACATTGTTCTAATTTGTCATGTAAAAGCATTATTTTCTGACAAAATTATCCAATCGTCACAATATACCTTTAGCGACGTGGCTTAGATGATGATAGGCGTGACAACAAAAAAGACGTCACTGAATATTCCACGTAACGCAGAATTGGTATTTTGACATTAAATTCTATGGTGAAGGTTTTATGTTCCAGACCCCCCCCCCCCAACTAGCTTATACTACAACAAATTTGTCAATTTGTGACACGTGCATTAATGTCACAAAATATTGAATTTTCATCACGTATAATACTATGACATTATTTTTGTTGTCACACTAATCGTCACCTTTGCCGCGTCACTAAAGTATATTGTGACGATTTACGAATTTCGTCAAGAATTTATGACTTTCACGTGACAAAAAAAAATGTCATCTTATAAAGAAACTTTTGTGACTTTATTTCCATCATAAAATATTAATTAAATTGTCACAAAATAATATGAAATGTCATTAAAATGTGAGGTAAAATTTAGATTTGTGTGACGATTTTCATTTCATCACATTAACAGGTGACAATATTATCGTCACCAATTACTAAATATTTTTGTCAATAAACATTGTTTAACACCGTTAAATATTACTAAACGTTAATTAATTAATGACAATAAGAAAACTGTCACAGTAATAAGTGACGCAATTATTGTCACTTATTATTAAAATATACTTTTATTAAATATTATAAAATATCATTATATATTTACAAGAATAAATAAAGAACAAAAAATTAAATATTGCATCATGAATAATTATGCAAACATTTACATTAATTAACAAATGTAATAGAAACTCAAAAATTAATGTAAAATCCTATATAAACAAAATTGTTCAATGACATAAAATTAATAAAATCTATATTATCTATTAGAATTCTACTCAAAGTATCCTAATAACAAGATAAACTTAGTACCTTAAAAAAAAAAAGAATACCAAAACTAGCTAATAGCTGCTAGGTGCGTGTATTTGAGCTCTAAATTCAATTGTTCCATCCATAATTGTATTGATGTGAAATGTCTCTCAAGCTGAAATACACAATTATAAGCACATTTGAAATTAATCATAAGTAGTCAACACAAACATACCCTATTAGCATATAATTAAAACTTAAATATGGGTAAACAAAATAGTTAATCATAATTCATATGTGCTAAGAAAATAATTTAAAAGACAACATAAGAGAGAAATAGTATTAGATCCCAAGATAATTATTAATTATTAATCTCTAATCTATTGACCATAGAGAAGAAAATTATAAATCCAATTCACATTTTGATCACTCTATGTTGCCAACTATTCCTGATGCCAACGGGTCTATGTTCTGTTAAGAGTAAAGCATAATTAGAAGTTAGTCTAATGGACATTAGTGTAACCTTCCAAAACATCATAATGCTTGATCACAAAAGTTCAAATTTATATATTAATTAGTGAAAGTAATAGAACCATAAACAAGCATCTAAGAGAAATCAAAGTAACTCATGTACCTCCCACAAAGTAAGCTTCTTATATGCAAATGTACTTTGCTTAAAGAATATAAGGTGAACAAAACTTAAGAGAAACTAACAAAAGCCTTTAGCAATAGTCAAATTGATACTTTCCAGAATAACTTTGTAAATAGTTATAAGCACAACATTGTAGTCTCAAAATAGTAGTCAAGGGGCTTACTATTTTCAACAAATGGAAATTTCTGAATAAAAAGAACCTCCATTGTCTGTTGCCCTGCATACGAATAATGAGACATCTACCTTGCTTGATAAAGAGAAAGTAAGATCACAAAAGTTGCATACGAATAATGAGACATCTACCTTGCTTGATAAAGAGAAAGTAAGATCACAAACGTTACCAAGCTGAATGATAAGCAAAATGGATTTTACATCATATTATAAGTCCATTCCTGTGAGATAAAATTATAAAGGTAAGCTAACAAAGTTATAGCATAACAAGGAAAGGTAAAAAAAGAACATGTTCAATTTTACATATATTCTCTCATTCATATATATATATATATATATATATATGTGCAGCATGGCCAATGGTTTTAGTAGTCTCAGGTGTAATAGTTGAAGGAGAGCCTACAAAAACCAATCAAGATATTATTTCAAAATATTTGAATTCCACCAAAGCAAAAGTTTACAAATTGAAAAGAGAAGTAAATACCATCTTCTTCAATCATTGGATGATAGGGTGCTTTAGGTTCATCAATTTTTTTTCCTTTAATTTTTTTCCTTACTAGTTTGTTTGCCTCAATTTCACTGAGATTAGCTTCATTCCATCTTACATATCCCCTGATCCTAAATGAAGAAACATATCAATAAATGCAATTTTATTTCTCAAATAGGCAAAAGAATATATAAAGTGTAACTGCTTTCCTAAAAATGTAAGACTACGCATCCAAACAAGTTCCAACTGACCTGTTCTCAAAGCTTATGGAAAGAAGTAGATATGAGTAAATTTGGTTTTGAATCCTATCTTACGAAATAGACTAGTTACCAAAAGAAGGCAATATGAAGCAATCCAGTTCAGAATCTGTTTTACATTCTAACAACCATTCCTAAGTGCCTAGTGATCTCTAGCTATTCTCTAATCCCTGATCTCTTGCTTTTTTCCTTGTTAATTATTTTTACGTCATTCAATTCCCGTAGGCCTAAACCATGTTTTAGTTTCTTCCCCTCTTAGGCAACATATGTAATTTTATTCATTAATAATGAAGCCAAAATCACCCATATTCCTAACCAGTTATGATGGTACTCACACCAAATGCAACCACTTAAGACCCTTATAAAATCTACTTGGTCATCGGTAAATGATTTCAATATTATAATTTCCAGCCAAAGATTAAGCAAGAAAAGAGAAAAAAAAATACTAGAACTAATTTTAATCATGGCTATAGCGATAAATTCTTTCAATCTTCAAAAGCAGATATAAATGAATCGATTACGAATCGAAGGAAGATAGATAGATAATCCATAAGACAAAGCCTCAAAATACATAAAATTTATGTTGCCAATCCTGTTAGTTCAAGAAGATGAGATAGTAAAAGGAGCCGAGAAACTGAAAATTCAAGAAGGTAGGAAGGGAAGGAGGAAAAGGGGGAAAGAGATAGCAGCTGCGATTTCAGGGAGAAAAGGACGTAAAGCAAAGATAAGGGTCGAAATTATCACAAACGCAGTCGTTTTATATTAGGTTTTTGCCGTTCTGACTAGTAAAGTAAAAAGAAGGCCCTAAACCGAGTTTGATTTGAAAATTAAGCGATGCAAGCCCAGGAAACCCAAACCTATTTCATTTATAATATATTTTTTAATAACTTCTTTTATATTCTAATATTTATTTAAATTTTTATAAATGATTTAGGTTGTAAATAAAATGCCTTTTTTTATAAAAAAATCCATAGCTTTTCCCTTCTTTTTTTTCACTTATTCTTTTACTTTTAACTTCAAACCCTTCTTTTTTCTTTTTCATTTTAAATTCCAATTTTCCCTTATCTTTATTTAAAAAAAAAAAAGCTTATAAAACTTTTGACCCAAATCCAAGTCCTTAAAAAATTTGTTTCTTAATTTTTTTTTCAATGGAACATTTTTTCAAACATTCAATAATGATGTATTACGTACTTATTAAAGTCTTTCACTTTCGGAGAATTATCACAAAAAAGAGTTAGTGACAAAACTAAATTTGTACTAAATTTATCTCATGAAAAATTTAATTGCTATATCTTTTTCTAATTTTGTAACATTATTTCAAATCACAAATTATGTGATATATTGATAACCAATAAATATTGAAACTTATATTATATTATATAATTGATTTTATTAGTGACAAAGGGTTATAAAATGTCATTGTTCTAGTTAATTAAATTGTGACGTCGAAAAATGATGTACGTCATAAAATGATAAACATATTTGTGACAAACATTGTAATGTCAATGATACTCATATTTTGGTGACAAAGGTTTATGTCACCAAATCAAATGAAAATACATGACGAAACCCAAACTATCACATATGGTATACCACTTAATTTGTGACATACCCGAACCTAGCACGACCTTATCGTACGAACAGAATAGTGCAAGATGACGCAATAATTAAACAATATGTCCGTTCGGCTGTGTCAAGTCAGAAGAGAAGTCAAACTTAAGGTAAGCCGTAGTTGGAAGATGAGATTGGTGACTATGCATGGAATCACTAAAGTGGACTTCTTTAAGTCCACAGCCAATGGATTGGACGTCCATTGCTGAATTGGTTGGTGGATCGGGCCAAGGATCGAAATTATGAAAGGTTTCAAAGAGGGGAAAAAAGTCTGGCCCGAGTCCCCTAGTAGACCTGGTGTCGGGCCTTGCTATAAATAGGGGGAGATGAGCTCTCCCCCTCTCATTTTCTCTTCTCCCTCTCTTCTCCCCTCTCATTTGCTCTCTCGGAGCAATTTTGGACTTTTGGCCGATCCGGAAAAACCGACAGCAAGTTCAAGGCGAGATCTTGGTGAGTTGTTCTTAACTCCTTGATCTTCGTTTTTCTAAGTTTGTACGCTTATTCATGCATTGGTCTAGGAGAAATCCAAGCTCAAAGTTAGTTTCAGCTTTTAGTTAGATTTTAAGTTTAGATTTGAGATTTAGGAACTTTGAGCTTGTGATTCTCGTTTCTGCTCAGGTAAATGTGTCGTCGGAGGTGAGAGGAACCTCCATCTCGAATTTCACGACGATCGGTGGACCGAGGGGCTCGGGAACCGAGGAAAAACCTCGGATCCCGAGGTGGCCGAGTGGCTCCCATGAGGGAGCCGAGTCTCTCCCACACGGGAGAGATCGCCAGCCTAGGTCCCGCGCAGGACTTGGGCCTGTCCCGTGCCGGACTGGGCCTTGTTGGGCCCAAACCGAGTTAGGCTCTGCCCAACTCACATGGATGGGGCCTTTTGGACCTAGAAACAGGCCGAGCCCGACCCAACTGAATGGGGGGCCTGTTTGGCCCAGAAACAGGCCGAGTGTGGGGCCCAGGGTCCCCAGGGGCATTTTCGTAATTTTTCTTCAAGTCTCCAATTTTCACCCCAGAACCTCCCGGACACTTTTCTAAGCCCCGAATCACATCCAAGCCCAATCTTAGGTCATGTTAGAGTCTCGTAGGTGCATTCATAAATTTAATTATGAATGGTAATGTATTTCCATGTACTAGGGCTCCGGGTGAATCGAATACGGTGATACTCAGGAGGTTGAGCTACATGGAGCACTTGGGAGTATACGATTCTCCCATCACTGTGAGTGGCCTAGACTTCTTTGTGTAACCACTGGGGGAAAAGATTTAAAAAATGATTTTAAAACATAAATGCTTTTCAAAAAGGTTTTGGGATATGGAAAATCCACACACACACACTTGTTTGTGATATACCCACATAGTGAGTGGGATGTTTTAAAAAGAAATATAAAGACTTATGTGTATGTGTTTATATATTTTAAAAATGTATGGGTTATATATAGATATATATATATATATACAATTATGAAATATTATTATTATGAGTTTTAAGGGTACGATACCCTTGCGAGATGAGTGATTGAGTGGGCTAGTGGTCGTGGTGGACTACGGTCCAACAGCCAACAGCTAGCAAAGGCTCCTCGGGGCTCCAATATATGCAGGAGCGTGGACCGAGTTGGAGGAGGCATGCATGATTCTCAGCCGTGGACCGCCTATTGAGGGGTACGGTGAGACGAGACCTTGGGAGAGGCGCGTAGGGAAGCTCACCAGGGCTCCAGTTCCCTGTGTTCCACCATAGAGAGGCACCACCGAGGGAAAGGGCTAGAGAAACAGAAAAGAGAAAATATTTTTGAATGAGAAAAGAGATAGCCCTCGGTGCAGTGAGGCATAAAGCGACTGACGGGTCGCACCCCCAGTATGATAAAGATGCCAGCCCATTTTATGTATATATATTTATTTATTTATTTAAAGTGTTTTAAAAATAGGGTTCTCAGCAAGAGCACCAGAAAAGAGTTTTAAAAGAAAAATATTTATTATTACTCTATTTTATTTTATTTTATTTTATTTTATTTTCCCTTATTTCCCCTAACCCAGATGGAGATTCTTAGAACCTTTGTCACTCACCTGTATCCAATGTGGATGGATGCAGATTCGCGTACGGAGTCGGCTTTAGAAAGGAGGCTCACTAGAAGACGTCGATGGCTTAGGCTTAGTAGTTTTCCGCTGCATAGGTATTCCTTTTAAATTAATCCACTGGTGCACTATTTAAGTTTTATTATTTTATTTAATGATTTTAATCAAAGTTTTAAAGGTTTTGCAACGATGGTATCCATTTATTTGCCTTGCGGTGCTTCAGGTGTGTGAGCGGCCGACACGTACTTCGAGGCAGCGCGGCGATTGCCATGTGGCCAACCCGGGGGGGGGGGGGGGTCGGGGCGTGACAATTGTGACATAATACTAAAATTTGTTTAGAAAGGATGACGTTGAACAAATTGTCACAAGAAATAAGTTATTTTTATGGCAAAAAATTATCATCATCTATTATTTAAAATGTCACAAAGGATATTTCCCTCCATCTCTATTTGGAGGGAAATTTTGGTGCCACATTTTTTGTGACGACATCATGAGACGATTTAATATATCGTCACATAAAATATCAAATAGTAGAAATGAGTGACAAATTTAATATTTCGTCACCTTATGCATACTTTATGTGACAAAAAAAATTATGTCACACAGTAGTTCGTCACTAATTGTCGAATTTGTTGTCGTTTGCCTCCTACTAAAGATGGTGAGGACCTAACATATTTTGTTCCCTATTCAGTATTTAGATGGTAGTGATGATGATGAGTTAATGGCTGCTAGAAATAACTTTAGGAAAATTGGGGAGAGTAAGAGAAAAGCAGCAGCTGCTAACAAGGGTTAAGATGGTGATGATTGTGGACCAAGTGATAATGTTCATGATGTTAATGGGGTCAGGGTTGAAGAGGGAGCTGAAAGTGAAAGAGTTCAATCTGAGGGTGTTCAGGGAGTGAAAGGAATTGAAATCCTTGTTAATGTTTTTGGTGAAGATAGGTCTAATGACAGGCATAATGTAGGGATTGATCCGCAGTCTACCGATTATGCTAGTGAGTACTATGATAGTGATATCAATTGGGAGTTTGTTACTGATGAAGAAGATATGGCAGATGATGCAACAAGGAGAAAATGCCAGTTTCCCAGTTATAATCCAAATGCGATAGTACCATACATAGAACTTGGCATGCTATTTGAAAATTCTGCTTAATTATGCAGTGTCTTTGTTGTCCATTCAATCAAATAGGGAAGTGGTTTGGGCAAAAAATCATAAGTTGACGGTGAAAAGTAGGTGCAAAGCCCCTAACTACCAGTGGATGATGCATTTGAAAAAAATCTACAATCATTTCAGGTGAAGACATATCATAAGATTCACGATTGTAACAAAGTATGGACTAACAAAAGGATGACACAGAAGATAATGGCTGAAATTTTCAAAGATACAATTATGAAGGAACCTTTTATCAAGAATGATGAAATTCAGAAAATATTGAAGAATGATTATGGGTTAGGGGTGAATATAAGCATGGTTAGGAGAGCAAAGAAGAAGGTAATTGAGAAAGTGGTTTTGAACTACCAAGAAGAGTTTGGTCTTCTTTGGGATTATGCAGCTACATTAAGGGATTCAAATCCTGAGACTACTGCATACCTTGTTGCCAATAAGTCCACTGAAGACTCCCTCCCTGTCTTCCAGAGATTCTACATTTATTTAGATGCATTGAGAAAGGGGTTTATTACTGGTTGTAGGCATTTTTTGGGATTGGATGGATGTTGGTTAAAGAGTTTAACCAAGGGTGAACTTTTATGTGTAGTGGGTCGAGATGGAAACAATCAGATGTTTCCCCTAGCTGGGGCATTAGTGGAGGTCAAGTGTACTGATTCTTAGAGATGGTTTATTGAGTTGTTAAAACTAGAAATACCAACAATTGGAGAAGGCAAAGGATGGACTATCATGACTGATCAACAGAAGGTAAATTGTCTTCTGTTTATTATGTTTTGGGTTAATTTATTTAATTATATGTTGTGATAATTTATTCTGTTTTGTGACAATTGTTTTAATGATTATGGTTTTTAATTTTTATTTTTTTTCATCAAGGGACTAGAAAATGCTATTGCTGAGCTTCTGCCACATGCTGAGCACAGGTTTTATGCTAGGTATGTTTACATGAATTGGAGGAAAAGAGGCTTCACGGGTGAAGAGATGAAGTTGATGTTTTAGAAGATAGCCAAGTCACCAAATCATGTTCTTTTTGAAAAAAAACATGCAGGATCTACATACCAAGAATCGAAGGGCACCTCAAGAAATGTTGAGAGTGCCACCAAGAAAATGGTGTAAGGCATTCTTTGACATAGACAGTTTGTGTGATATGGTAGACAATAATATGTGTGAAGCATTTAATGGTTCACTACTTACTACCAGACGATTGCCAGTGATATCTTTGTTTGAGGAAATCATAAGGAACATGATGGTTCGAATTAAAGATAAGAGAAAAAAGGCTGCTACATGGAGAGGATCACTAGGGCCTAGAATTTGGAGAGTTATTGAAAAAAATTCTAAAATTGCCAACCACTGTAAAGTGTTTTTTAATGGGGGTGATGGGTATGAGATACATTCAGGAGAAAATCAGTTTGTAGTGAATTTAGCAAATAAATCATGTAGTTGTAGACACTATACCATAACTGGTATACCTTGTGGCCATGCAATATGTGCTATAAGGGATGAAAAAGCCAATGTTGAAGATTATGTGTCAAGTTGGTATGTTAAAGAGGTGTATATGTGTAGTTATGGGAACTTTATACAACTCATGGTTGGAAGGAATGAATGGCCCAAATCATAGCAAGGAGAGGAGCCAGTACAACCACTAGAGTATAGGAAGATGCCTGGTAGGCCCAAGAAAAAAAATAAAAGAAAAGACCCTAATGAGCCCGTTAAGATAGAGACCATTGTTGAGGGTAAATTGTCAAGGAAGGTGTTAAACGCCTTTTTATTGATTAATTTGGGACTTAAGATCACTCATCTTTTCCCTATTTTAGTGCTGGACGGCTTAAGTTAGTTTAATTTTGCCTTGCAGGTGTACTTAAAAGGAAGAATAAAGTCTGAACTAAAAAGGGACAATTTCCATGATTAATTGAGCAAACATGCAGAGCCGTCGACGGGTAACAATGTAGATGTCGATGGCTACTCGAGTAAGTGACACAGCATTGCCTGCATCTGCAGAGACGTCGACGGGTACCTCAGTAGACGTCGACGGACAAGCTACTTGACGACCACAATTCTGAAATCCAAAGCCTAGATGTCGACGGGCAAGCAGGTAGACGTCCACGGCCATAACTTCCAGAGAGTTCCCAATGCTAGACGTCGACGCCCCCAAACCTAGCCATCCACGGACAGAAATTTCTGACTTCGAAAATATAAAGGCTAAACACGTAGACGTCGAAGTCTAAATATGTAGACGTCGACGGATCCATCGAGCTGGGAAAAAGATGAAGAAAACAAGCTTAGACGTCGACGGGCAACGCAGTAGACGTCGACGGCTAAAAGAGTCAAAACAATATCAGGACCACTTGAGTGCTCCCACTTCAATACCAATTTTTGGGGAGCAGGTCACGTGGATGTAGTTGAAAAGAAGCATAGAAAGTTTCCAACTTTCTCAGACTTTGTCCCCTCTTTCCTTGGTAGCATCTACTTTATTTCATTTTATTCTTAGGATTCTTTTTCTTGTCTCTTAGATAGAGAGAGACTCTTGGATTGAGGGTGTGCTTTTGCTGAGTTTGTAAGGGGGGAAGTAAAAAACGTGGCAAGAAGTTCTCTCTGAATTTTGTCTTAGTTTTGCTGAGCTCTTTCCCCTTGTGATTTGTTTTGCAATTTCTATTTTGTAGCTAAACTTTATTACTCTAATCTACTATAAGATTTGATCTTTTGATATTCACTTGTGAGATTCTTGTTCTTAATGTTTTCTTGTTCATTGATTGTTCTTCTATCTCTTGTGCTTAAAAGATGATGATCATGTTTGTTATCTTGTCTTTTGGGTTGCTTGGTTAATTAATTGCAATTGATTGATTGAGTAGTTCATTAGCATGCTAATCTTTGAACTCCAATGCTAGAGTTTGGTGAGTTCTTAGAACTTGAGTAGCAATAGGATGTTGTACATTCAAAGAGATTTGAAGATGCAATTTGAATAATGAATGCTTGGTTCGTTATTGATTGTTGTTAGCCTTTGTCTTTCCATGGCTTAATGATCTTCTAGACTTGAATTTGGATTGCTAGGATTCAAATTAGTCATAAAAGGAAGGATTAATGGTGAACTTAGATTCATGGTTAGTCAATAATAGAAAAGATTCATGGATTGGAAGCTGGTTTTTAATCCATGGGGTTAATCAATTGATGAGTAGAATATTTAGTCAGTGAATCAATGATCAAGTGCTAGATCAAAAGATTGATCATATAATAGATTGGAGGCTTTATTCTATCTTGCATTGTATTGTTATTATCATTTTTGATAATTTTTTACATAATATTTCCAACACCAACACAAAACCCCTCTTTTAATTCTTGTTTAGTTTGATGAATGCTTAGTAAGTAATGTGAAATATAATAACATTTCCTCGTGGGATCGATCCTTGCTTACCCTGCTGCATAGTAGATTAGTAACGTTAATTTTGTTGTATTGCGACACGCAACAGAAGGGCATGATTATGACATGCCAACTGTGTCATAAAAAGGGCCACAATAAAAGAGGCTATCCTATAAACGGTAGAACGGTAGTATCTAACTCTTCCTTTTATTATTTAATGTGTTTTAAGGTTTCTAGCTTTCATTTTTGACTAATTATTCACTTTTAAATTGTTTACTGGCCAAATTATGCAATATCTAGAAATCCCATGACTTCACAAGGAACTCCAACTGCTTCAGCTTCAACCTCTGCTCCTGCTGCTGCTTTAGCTTCAGCCTATGCTCCTCCTACTGCTTCAGCTTCAACCCATGCTTCACCCCTTGCTGCAATAGTTTCAGTTCCTGGTGGAGACACTGCCCTAACTAAGCAGAGGACAAAAGACAAAGAGCAAGGCAAGAAGAAAGAACCCACTATCCAAACAAATTCTTTTGTTCCTTGTGCTTCAGTATCGGTTTCTGGATCTGGTCTTAGATCTACACATATCAATGCATCTGCTTCTTTTTCTACTTATAATGGAGCTTCTGGATCTATTAAAGTTGCAACTCATATTCCTGCTCCTAAAAGGCCAGCAGCATCTACAAAATGTAAAGGCAAAGCAACTGGTGCTAAGAAACCACCATACACTGGATTTGAGGTTGTTGATGAAAATGGCCGAGTTACTGGTTCTGCATCAACTGGAGTAAGAACAAGTCCCAGATCAAAGGCAAAGTTGTAGGCTGCCCCTAAACCAAAGTATTTTAACCCAACTAGATTAACAAAAAAGAGAATGGAAGGCATTGGAATTTATACTAATGCTGACACCGGATTACAGATTTTTAATGTAAGTTAATTCTCTTGCCATTTGTGATAACTATAGCTGCATTATTTTCTAATATATTCCGTTAAATGCATTAATTTGTGATAACTATAGCTGCATTATTTTCTAGTTTATTATGTTTTGAACTTATTTGTTTATTGGATTTTAATAGCCTGGAAGGCCAAGTGAAGAAATTCTTTCCTTTGGTAAGGACAAAGGTAAAAGAAAGACTGGAGAAGCTATTGGTACGTAAGAATCCGAGACCACAGTTTCCAACAAGAGCAATGAAAAGAAGGGTTAAAGTGATGTTTCATGCAGCATCTGTTACCATTTTCTTAATGTACTTTTCTTTGTTTGCTGTTGTATGATGCTTAAAAAACAATTTATTCAGGCAAATGTTTAAAGAACTTTTTAGAAAACCGTTAAGATAGATGGAACATTTTTGTAAGTTACCATCAGGATACTTTTGTATATGATCATCTGTATTGCTCACAAGTTAGAATTAGGCTCCAACAATGTGCATAAACAATGCTTTTGAATACAACAGGATATATTCAAAATGCCAATCTATGAAAATTGTATGATTCTACTACACTTTTGCTCTTCCAGAAATTGTCACATTGTTATAACAAAAATAATTTCTGCTACATTCAGTCAGACTATTTTCTTGGTAAGGCATACATATTTCCTGCCTTCATTGACCCTAATCCACAAGCATACACCACAAGAATCACAAACATAAACATTACCATAAAGTTCGTAAGTACAATTCCATTGCTACCTTTCCTATTCCTGCCAACATTTTCTTCCATTTCTTTCAACTTAAGCCTCAAAATAGAAACTCCACTCTTCAAAATAAAATTTTCTTTCACAACTTCATCTTCAATATGCTCCACAGCATTCTCCTTGTAATCTTCAACCTCATTTTTCAGGTTCTTCGCATAGTCATACAACTGTTTCTCTCTCTTTCTCAACTCAGAAATTATCTCTTTTTCTCTATCACAGAATTTCGAATCATGCCAGTTATGAAAACCACAATCGAACTCTTACATTTACACCAGAAATTCAAACACCATTAAAAAAGGGAAGAAGAAAATTTGCAAGCATCTTAATGTTTATTTTCCCACTTAACTTACAGGGTATCTATGGCATCCATAGAATCTTCTACCAGGGTTTCGGCAAGTCCAAGAACTCCACCTAGGTGCTTTCAACTTGCAATGACAGAGAACTGGCTTCTCTTCATAATCCATTTCAATTGGATAACTGCCATGGATTAGTTTATAGCTACTTATGTCGAAATTACCAACTCTATCTCGCTGTCCACTGTTAAAACAACAATAACCCAACATCAATCTTATAAATTTCATTTGTTGCAAAAGATGTTCAATCAGAAACCCTAAATTCAAACAAACTCTAACCCTAACTCATACCTTGTAGATGCTGAGCAACCAAATCCATCCGAATAGCTCATTCCTCTTCAACTTCTTCCTTATTCGGACAAGAGAGCAAAAAAAGGGAAAAAGATAAGAAGCAAAACAACTAATGCCCAGAGTTATTGATTGAAGGAGAAGAAGAACATTGCAATTTGGTAAATTTGTGCTGAATGGGCATTTCGCTCTCTTCCTTTGTGTTTTTCCTAACCATTTTTATGTTTAATTTTTTTATTTTGAAATTCTAAAAGCAAAACATAAGTCAAAAAATAATTTCTTTATATTCAAAAAATCAAACCAAAGTGTGACACGTCAGCATTTTATGACGGTAACGGCACGTCACTCACTGCCAAATTTCCATTCTTGCATTTCCTTATTTGTTACAACCTGTGTAGGTTTAGTCCTGATTTGTTATAATTAAAAGGTTTAGTCCTTAAATGAGCAAATCCTCCAATGTTTAGTCCTAAATTGACTTTTAACCCATCTAAAATGACGCGTTATTATTAAAGATGTAAAACCTACATTTTACATATAGTCCTAATCAAACATATTTTAGAAATCAAGTCTTGTAAATCTTTCTTGCCTTGTTCCTTCTAGTTCCTCTAAAACTGAAACAAACAGTCTTCACTCATCTCTATATTTCACTCTATTTCTCCTTCCAACATCACACGGCAATAAAAGATGGCACTATGGATGGACGCAGGCTCCGAACCCAAAACAGAAAGTGAGATTTCTGACCTTGAAGCCATTTCTGCCCTCAAAGAATCAGCTGCTTTCGAACTCAAGGTTCTTTCTTCTTCTTTTTCTTCTCTCTTTGTACTTCCTCATGTCATTTGCTTCAAATTATTCTCTTTTATCATTCTTTGAAGATTGGGTCTTTTAGGAGAAAGGCAACGAGCTTGTCAAAAAGGGCAAAAAGCATTACTGAGAAGCCATCGACTGTTATAGTAGAGCCATCGACCAGAAAGTCCTAAATGACCAAGACACCTCCTTTTTGTTCTCAAACAGAGCTCATGTTAATTTACTCCTTGGAAATTACCGTCGTGCTTTCTCTGATTCTCAAGTCGCCATTAAGCTTTTCCCTGCAAATGTCAAGGTACTAGTTCATTTTTTCTTTGTTTCAGAATATGGACTCCATTTTTTTTTAACTTTTAATTTTAGAGATATGGGTATTCTTGGAATATCTTTGTCTAGGCGTATTATCGAGCTGCCAAAGCGTGTCTGTCGTTGAATTTGTTGTCGGAGGCGAAGTCTTGTTGTGAAACTGGAATAGAAAAGGACCCGAGTAATGAGGAGTTAAAGAAACTGGCAAAGCAGATTGATTTGAAAAAGATGGAACAGGAACAGCGTGAAGCTCATGTTTCTAAGGCTCTTGTACAGGCTAAGGTTTCTATAATTCGACTATGGCAAAAAAATAAACCCTTTTTCCTAGTTAAAGTGAAAAAGGAAATGCCTTGCATCTTACTTGCCATTTTGCTTGATTAGGACCTTGTTTCTGCTATTGAAGATAGAAGGTTGAAGGTTGGGAAGGCAATGTATAGAGAACTTACCGGATTAAAGAAGCCGGTGTTGGATAAAAATGGAATTCTTCATTGGCCTGTTTTGCTACTCTATGCCGAGGTTATGTCCAGTGATTTTATAGAGGATTTCTGTGAAACTGACATGTTTTCAGCTCATCTCGATATCATATCCTTTATTTTTTAAGTCAAAAGTCAAAATGCTTATTAGTTTTCACCATATGATCTGTAGTATATTCTGTTCTGTATGCCTTATGTTAAGTCCTTAACTCTCCAACATGTTTTCAGAAAGCTCTCCCCCTTTACCATGGGATAAAGAAAACAATTATACCCGTGAAGCTATTGAACTCTACTATGAGGTAAGCCCAGTGGATTCTTAATTAATGTTTATTATGCACTCAAATCTCAACTTATTGAATTAGACAAATCCTACATAGAGTACCGAGTTCTTGGGATTAATATCTTATACTAGTTATAAAATGGATAATGGAATTTACCACGCATGTCATTGGTAAGTATATTGTAGTCTTGTAAATCCTAAAAACAACTTAGTTGCCCACCTTTGGCATCTTTTCTTTGGAACAGAGATGGTTCCAGGTGGCTGTCTTAATTTACTGCTAGTAATTTAATGTTAAAATGAGTATGCTTCCAATGACAGTATGATAAAGGAGCCTTCACGTCGCTGTGGTTTGCTGGAGTCCAAAGACATAGAGGCTGTTTCCATAGCCTAGCACTCGTTGACACTCATTCTCATTATCCTTGGTTTTTTGTCAGGCTGGTACCGGGATTTGTCTGTCTAAAACCAAAATTCTTTGTCATCTCCTAGAAGGAACTGCTGCTTCTAATGTGGAAAGTGTTGGAGAGGAAGAAAAGGATGCAGGTGATGGCTCTCCTTATGGCAATTCTGCAGGTGGTATGCTTTCTAATCTAACATTCACATCAAAATTTTCTCTTTTTAGTTGCCATATGTTGGAGGCTGGGAGCACTTTATGTTGCTTGAGTAAAATTGTTGAAGCACAGGGCCAATATTTCCCTTTTTAAATTATTCTAACGGCTAAATTGCTCTAATGTACTCGTTGACAGCCTCTTATTGTCACCACCGTTTTACATAACAATTTGCTGTAGTTTCTCTTTTTATTGAAAGACTAAACGCTTTCTTATCCAGTTTTATTTCTTATATTTCTAAAATCCTGATAAATACCTGGGGGATTGATGAGAATATTGAAGAGTAGCTTTTTTGATTGTCATATATGTGCATATATTTAGGTTGATGAGTTAGTTTCTATTTTTTAAATATTTCTTATGCCTAATATATTTATTTAAAGATGATTTCTTTGGAATGGTTTGATAGTTTAGTATTAAGAGCGACATTTCCTTGGCAATTATGTCAGTGCCGTTTTGCAACAGGTGAAAGTGATATGGTTCATTTGCTTATATAGATGCAATTCATGTTTGCATTCATTAGCACAAGGACAACAATAAGTGCCTTTTCCTTTGACATATAACTCTGCAGCTACTTGGTTGCCTAGCATTCCACTTGGTTTCTCTGGGCCTGGATTGGTAATTGTACATACTCATGCAAGTCTGAAATCTGAGCTAGCTATGCTAGCAAAGAAGAATACGCTCAGTATATTAATTCCTAGGAAACTATTAATTCTTAGGAAAACGAATCAACCTTGTTTCCTTATTCATTTTGGTCAACACTAATGTTCCAGGTTCATCCAAATGGGTTAAAGTGAATGAGAAAAGAACACTTCATGATGTGTTGAAAGAACCGAACTTCATTATCCCAATAATACCAGGTATGTTTGTATTTTCAAGGAAGCATTCTATGCTTAATCAAGCTACCTATCATAATCTTTTTGCGAATACCTATGGATGCACATTTCCTATCATTTGGTGGAGTATTCCATTATTATTATTTTTTTAAAATCTTGTGTTATTTCCTTGTCACAGTGTTTTATGTTGTTTCAAAAAGATCGGGCTTTTATAAGGACTTCGAAACTGGAGATTGGGCGCATCCAATGTAGCTTGATTGTACATGCTAGATAGCCAATGTGTAGTTTCTATTGCATCTTGTGAGGATCAAAACAAGCAATATAGAGGCTGGTCATGATGTTTGTTGCAGAAAATATCACTTGAACTCTAGAACGATAAGAAGCAGCTTTGAGTTTGCAGAAGCCATTGCAATTGGACTTGAAATCAGCAAAGATAAGTGTGTACTATTATTTTCTAGTGTTTTTTTCATGTGTGTGTTAGTTGGCATTTCATAGTTGTGTTACACAACAAAGACAAGCCGGAGGATACTAGAAATTGTGATTTTTCTTTGAATCAAAAGTTGTTCAAAGGATAAGTTTCTTTTACAGCCTAAGACTATGTTTGGTATGAGAAAATATTTTTCTATTTTCATTCTCTAAAAAATATAAAGAAGCTATCATCTAAGATATGTGTTGTAAGGGAAATGTCTATATGTTTTAGAAAATAAAAATGAAAATGGATCTAGAAACGAGATTAAAAAAAAATTGTTCTCAATTTAGGTTCATTTTTATTTTTTAAAACATACATACATTTTTATAAATTACACATTTTATATGATGATTTCTTTTTATTTTTTAGAGAATGAAAATAGAAAATGTTTTTATGTACCAAATATAGCCTAAGTTTTTTATTATTTGGCCTTTGATTTTTCTGTGTTGTTTTTGGATTTTGTCTTTATTTTGTCTTTTTATTTCCTTTTTTTAAAATTAATCAATATTAGTTGTGGGTTGTTTTTAGATTTATTCTTTCCCTTTTCTGCTTTTATTCCAATTTAAAATTTGAAAACAATAATGTATTGATATTAATCCCAATGGAGATTAAATTTGTCCATCTCAGTAATAGGAAGGATCGCCCTCGAGGAAGTGTGGGCAACTTTCTAGTTTTAAGTAATGGACGTATGAGTTGAATGAGAAATTATTATATGGATCTGTTTAACTACGTTAGTCATGAGATTAATTAATACAATTTTGATAACTCATAAATTTATTTATAATTATTAAAATCCTACTTCCATTAATATCCTTAATTTTATGACTTATCCTACAAATCTCACTTTCTAAAATTATAAGCTAAATCTGTTGTTAAATTAGAGGTTAAATTTTAGTAATTATCTTGAATTGTCAAATTTCTATTGGTTGGTCTTATGGATGACGTGATGAGACGGATTCATATAATAATTTCTCATGTTGAAAGGTTTTTACATAATTAAATAATACGATCAAAATAATTTTTCTTTTTTGATTTGACGTTTTATGGGAGCATAAAGATTTTTATAGCCTATATTGGCTTGAAAAGCTTTTGTTTATTTTATCCATTTGTTTTTTTTTTCCATTTGTTTTTTTGTAATTTGATAAAATATCACAGAATACTTATTTTAATTAATCGATATGTATTTAAATAATTTATCAAATAATTTTAAAAAAATGTTTATTTAATAAAAGTATATGATTTCTACAATTTTATATACTTCATATTTTCCTTATTTTTATTGTTCATTTTATACAAATAATTTCTAAACTAATTAATATATTCAAAACTATGTTTTTGAAAAGAGTTTTGTTACATATTCTGTCTAAATTTATCCCTTCAATAACCCTCATGACGTGGTAGGTTCCATTTATTTTTCTTTCTAAACCCTACCATTATAATTGTGAAGAAAAGAAAATTTACTCTATAAATATGATAACTTTTTAAGATGGGGTTAAACCTTATTAAAATAAGAGGTTAAACTTTTGTGATACTGATAAAAACTGGACAAATAAAAAAAAGCCACGTTAGGAGGGTTGCGAGGAGAATTAAGTATTGGAGGGTCAAGAAACATTCTTCTTTTGAAAGGGATTTGAAGATTGTTTTAGATACAATTTCATGGGTTTTTCTTCTTTCTTTCACGTTACTTTTAAGTTCTTTTTTATCTTTTTAATTTTTTTTGCTTCATCATATTAGTTTGGGCTAATTAACAATGAAATTTTTTCTTCAATTTGTGGAAGTATTTTTTCTTTTAAAAAAATAAAATAGTGGAAGTGATCTACCCTTTTTCATCCTAGTACTAATAAATGAGGGCATTTCGGTATTGTGTAAATATCTAACGGTTTTTAACACTCATTTTAATAGTGTCACAACCAATGGACTAATTTGGACTATCAAATTAATAATTTTGTGGTGAAATGTCCATTTTCAAACTAATGGACTTGAGTTAAATTATAACAAAATATTGAGGACCTTAGTGGAATTTACCCAATTGCTTATGTTGTTTATTTCCTCTCTAATTGCTTATGTTGTTTATTTCCTCTTTAATTGCTTATGTTGATCAAGAAAGCTGACAATAACATTTAGAAAAAGCAAAGTTTATTGTATACTTTTACTTGTTTTACAACGAAAATGAATTAAAATGTGTGTCAGCTTCCATACGGTTTTAAAACCATCTCTTAGGCCTAGTATATGGTTTCATTTTATTATTCCTAAATTTATATTTGTCATCTCTAGATATTAAACAAAGTTTATTACCCCTAAGTAGGGCTATGCAAGAAAATCGAAAAAATCAATAAACCAAGCCGGATCGATAAATTCGGTTCAGTTCGATTCGGGTTATTTCCTATTTAGTTCAGACTTGGAGTGGTAAAACGTTGGAACAAACTATTTGGTTCAGGTTCGGGTTTTCCAAATGGACACTGAATATCCAAATAGACTAAAATATTCAAAGAATGCCTAATTTTATTTTACCCAAAATTGAATGACCAAAGTTCTTATAATCTTATTTAGGCTTTTGTAAAAAAGTAGAAGTCCAAAATTAAATAAAATCCAATAATGTCACGCCCCGACCCGCCCTAGGCCGGCCACGTGGCAACCGCCGCGCTGTTTCGAAGTACGTGTTGGCCAGTCACACACCTGAGGCACCGCAAGGCTTAAATGAGCATCATTGCTGTCAAAAAAACTAAAACTTTAATTAGAAAATATTTAATAAAATAATAAACTTTAAAAGCAATGCCAGTGGACTAATTGAGAGGATACCTATGCAGCGGAAACTTCTAGGCCTAAGCCACTGACGCCTCCTAGTGAGCCTCTTTTCTATCGCTGACTCCGATCGTAGATCTGTATCCATCCACATTGGATACAGGTGAGTGACAGAGATTCTAAGAATCTCCACCTGGGTTAGAGCAGATAAGGGAAATTCAAACTAAAATAAAATAAAATAAATAAATAATAATAAAACAATTATTTTTCTTTTTAAAAATTCTTTTTCGGTTCTTCCGCAGAGAACCCACTTTTAAAAATATCATAAATAAAATAATTAAATTTATATCTTAAATGGGCTGGCACTCGTCTCATACTGGAGGCTCAACCCGTCGGTCGACTTATGCCTCACTGCACCGAGGGCTATCTCTTTTCTTTCTAAAACATTTTCTTATTTTTATTCTTTTTCTCTTTCTCTAGCCCTTTCCCTCGGTGGTGCCTCGCTGTGGTGGAACACAGCGAACTGGAGCCTGGCGAGCTTTCCTATGCGCCTCTCCTAACCAGGTCTCGTCTCACCGTGCCCCTCAATAGGCGGTCCACGGCTGAGAATCTAGCATGCACTCAAACTCGGTCCACGCTCCCGCAATTGGAGCCCCGATGAATCCTCTCAAACACTCATCTCCCAAGGGCATCGTACCCTCAATAATCATAATAATAATATTATTTTAAAAACATATATATATATACGCGTAAAACATTTATATTTAAACATATAAATCACACACACATAAGCTTTATATTTCTTTTAAAACATCCCACTCACTATGTGGGTATATCGCAAACAACTGTGTGTGTGTGTGGATTTCCCATATCCCAAAACCTTTTGAAAACCTTTTTCCCTAGTGGCTAGACAGAGAAGTCTAAGTCACTCACAGTAGTGGGAGAATCGTATACTCGCAAGCGCTCCATGTAGCTCAACCTCCGGAGCATCGCCGCACTCGATTCAACTGGAGCCCTAGTACACAGAAATACAAATTAGCATTCATAATTAAATTTATGAATGCACCTATGAGGCTCTAATATGACCTAAGACGATGTTTGAATGTGTTTTCGAAGACTCGAAAGTGTTTCGAGTCGATTTGAGGTCAATTAGGGTTTAGGGAGGTGAAATGACAATTTTGCCCCTAAAGGGCAGAAGCGGCGCCGAAATTGGACAGAACCGGCGCCGGTTCTCTTCGACAACCATGTCGGTCGCCGACATTCAGAAACGGCGCCGTTTCTGGACAGAAGCGGCGCCGGTTCTGTTTTGGGTTTCAACTCGAGAATTTCTTCAATTTTTCTTAAAATTGGTAATCGATGCAATCGGCTACCAATTTAGCTACAAATTGAGATGCATGAACCTTAATGCATCCTCTACACGTTTACCGAAAGAAAAACGAGAATCTCAAGCTCAAAGTTCCTAGATCTCGAATCTAAACTTAAGATTTAAAAAAAAGCTAAACCTAACTTTGAGCTTGGATCTCTCCTAAACCGATGCATGGAAGAACGTTCAAACTTAACAAAATGTAGATCGAGGAGTTAAGAATAACTCACCAAGATCTCGCCTCGAACTGGCGGTCGGTTTGTCCAGATCTGCCAATTGTCCAAAATGCCTCCGTTTTGGCTCCAAAGAGAAAAGAAAAGAAAATGAAAGAAAAAGAAAAAGAGAAAATGAAGAAAAGCTTAGGCTCACCCCTATTTATAGGGAAACCCGACACCGGGTCTACTCGGGCCCCGAGTCAAACTTTTCCCCTTTTTCAACTTTCTCTCATTTTCACCCATTGGCTAAATCCTTTGCATACTTGTGCCAATGGGGCCCATAATAAATTTCTAGGGACTTAATTGGAGGTCTTTTGGCATTTTACTAATTCCATGCACAGTTAATTACTTTATTTTCAAACTCCGTCTTATCCTAATTTTAACTTCTCTTCTGACTTGACACAGCCGGACCGACCCATTGTTTAATTAATACGTCATCTTGTACTATTTCATTCGTACAGAAAAGTCATGCTAGGTCCGGGTGTGTCAAATAACCCAAAAACCCACATATAATACCCGAACCGAACCCAAAAATATCGGTTTCAGTTAATAGTTCATTCGGTTCAGATACAGTTCAAGATATGAAAATCCCGAATAGAATCATTCAAGTATTAAAATCTCAGTACTCGAACTGAATGCATCCCTATCCCTAAGTTTATTTTAAGTGTCTTTAATTTGAAAATACTTTTTCATATCTGGGTGAGACCTGTATGATGTTGAAAATAATGAATGAAAATTTCAGGATAATAAAGATCGCCATTTATTAAAATCCTGCGGATGCTTTGACTATTAAAATGTCTTTATTGTTTTATGGTAAAAAAATAAAAAAGAATTAAAATGCCTACATCATTATCAGTTAATCAGTTTCAATTAATCCTTGTTACTTTTCATAAATTAGGGATGTCAATATGTCCCAGATCCAATGGGGGACCTGGTACCCATGGGGGCGAGAATTTTTTTCAGGGAATAAGGCCGGGAATAGGGAGGAGTTTAGATTGCCTCTCGTAGACGAGGTGATAGACACTTATTTCTCTTATATTTTGTTGCTTATCTTTTGATTATCTAAGTGTTTATTATCTCTAACTAAGTTATTTTGAGTGATTTTATGTCTTAGGAAGTTAAAAGGAAGCTTTGGAATAAAAGGTGTTTAAATATGAAAATTTGAGTTTTTTCCTGTGCAGATAATTTGTAAAGATGGCCAGATTTGGCATCCTTAAAGTCCTTTTCTGAGTTCTAGTTCTTCATCAAAGTTGTAGATGACATCTTAAGCTTTCTGGAATGTTAAAGATCACAAAAATCAGAGTTCGTTTGGGCAGTCAAAAGGTCAAAATACAGAGAGGTCCAGAATCCCTGCGGAAATCCGAGATTAATTCCTATTTTGGGCTTTGGAGCAATTTTGGGTTAGAGATGGACTTGAGCATGTCTTGGCTTGCTTGGCCATGATTCTAGACCTGTTATTGAAGATATTTAAGCTTGGCCCAAGTCCTAAAAAGATGTGGAGCAGCCCTTGAAGAAAAGTTTTAATTGGAGTAGGAAAACAAAAACCCTTTAATGAAGCATGTGTATGGCATGTGGATTATGCTATCTTTTCTCCTACTTGAAGAAGGATTTCTAGTTGCTGGAAAAGGCTTTATTTAAGCCTTGTTCTCCATAAGATTGAAGCCTAATTATCCAAGTTCATTAAATGAGTTCTTCTACTTAGTTAGTATTTTCCTAGAATTAGGTTTTCTTTTCTTGCAAGTTAAGTTTAGGGTTTTTGACTCCTCTATATAAAGAGCCTTAGCCGCCACTTATAAGATGTCTCAACTTTTTTTTTAGAGACCAGTCTCATCTTTCTTTGGGAGACTTTATCTTTGTAATTTTATTTTTACTCTCTCTATGTTATTCTAATTTTCTTTTTCAGTTTAATGCAATTTTGAATTCTTGGAGAAGAAGATTGTGAGACTATTTTGTGCTTAATGTCTTTATCTTTCATGTATTCTAATTTCTTCTATGCTTAGTGATTTTATGATTGCATGTTTTCTTCTCTAGGATGGCCAACTAGTTAATTGAACATGTTAATTGATTGCTAGATCTAGGGTTATTTATCCGAAATTGTAAGTAACTCTAATCGCAAGTGGCAAATTAGATAGAATTAAGGTCTCATACATCTTAGTTACTTATCTATGGGGAATTTAGATGTGAATTAAATCTATGGTGTTAGTTCCTAGACTGTTCATTATTGACTAAGATCTTTCTAGTATTTTCATACTTTTACCTTCTTTAAATCTATGATGCTAGTTTCTAGATTGATTAGGTGAAAAAGGTTTAATAGGGAAGCTTTGTGGTACTTATTAAACTAGGACTAAGGAAAGATAGGGGTTAGTGAGAAGCTTTGTAGTATTGCTGCCTACGTCAATTGCATGCAAAAGATAAGATAATTATTAGATGCCTATGATCGATTTCTCTAATCCAAGGGTGAAGATTGTTTTAAACTGAAGTTTTACATCTTGATTATCTTTTCTTTTATTTATTTAGTTTAATTTCTAAAATCTATCTATTTTATTTTCTTTGCTTGCTTATCTAGATTAGAATTTGTTAGGTTTTCTTATCCAATCCCTGTGGGTTCGACCCTTGCTACCACTATATTATAGTTTTAGTAAAGTTAATTATATTTTGGTGATTCACGACACATCACAAGGACGGAGAATACTTTCCCAATCCCAGACTCAACCCAGACCCTGATATATTAATATTATATTTAATTTAATTTTACATAAATAATTCATAATGTATCATGTTAGATGTTAGATATGTAAACTATACCAGAGTCCATCTTTTGAAAAGAAAGCAAAAAAAAAAACAAGATGGTGAAGTCCATTTTAACTAGAGCCCGATAAACCCATGTAAAGTTTAAGAATAAAGTTTAAGTCTTTACCCATGTAAAACCCATAAACTAATAATGAAAGAAATTTTACCGTTTAGAATGAAAATCCCAAAACCATAATCATGGAATCAAATATCGGTATTGGTATCGATATCGCACTCTCAAAATTAAGGATATATCGATGGATATATCCACATCGCAAAAAAAAGTGGTAAAAATGATAAAAAAAATTACGGATATTTATAGTAAACGTTAGAATTTTGAAATGAAATTTCAATATATGTTTTTTTTTTGCTAGAATAAATTTCAGTATATGTTTGTTTATATATTTTTACGTATTTTAGAGTTATAACATCTTAATTAAAGTATATTTAAATGTAGAATTAATGTGTTGGTAAATATTCAAATTGGTAAAAATATATGAAACATAATAAAAATAAGGCTATCAATCATATTTATGAAAATATATATATCCAACAACATCAAATATGTCACATCTTGACCCGAAGGGTTGGCTACATGGCAACCACCGTGCTACGTCAAAGTACATGTTGACCGTCACGTCCCGAAGCACCAAGGCATAGAATTTGATATCATTGCTACAAAATAATTTAAAACTTAGCTTTGATTAGAAATGATATTTTTAATATAAAACCAGTTAATGGAATAGTTTAAATTAAAATTGAGTGCTGGTGGAATAACTTAAAGGAACACCTATGCTATGGAAATTGAAGGAACTCCTATGGGCCACTAACTCGTCTACTGATCCTTGCACGTGGAAGCTGCATACAACAAAGTTGGCTACAGGTGAGTGACAGAAGTTCAATGAATGTCCACTAGGTTTGGGGAAAGGGGAATAATCAAAAAGAATTTATAAAATAATTTATTTTATTTTCATAAAATCCTTTCCAAAAACCTTTTTATAAAACTATTAATTACATAAATAAATAAATTAATCTTTTCAAATGGGCTGGTAGTAAAACACTGAAGGCTTGACCTTGCGATGGTCGTAAACTTTACTACATTGAGGGTAATCTCTTTTAACTTAAAACATTTATCTCTTTTTCTCTCTCTAGCTCGTTCCCTCGATGGAGCCCTTCATTGTGGGTGGAGCACAGCTACAATAGCCCGGTGAGTCACCCTTTGTGCCTTTCTACTCTGGGGTTTCTCACTCACTACACCCCTTAAAAGGCGGTTCACGGCTACTTGATCGGACACATGCTCCGCTCGGTCGACTCATTCCTAATGAAGCACGGAGAACCACTCAATCTCTCATCTCACATAGCATCATTATCAATAATATACATAACATAAATACAAATAAACATTCATGATTTCTTAAAAGCATCCCACCCACTAAATTGGTGTATCACAAAATAAAAGCATGTGTGGAAGATTACCCGTATCCCAAAATGTTTATAAAAACTTTTTATAAAACATTTTATATTTAAAACATTTAGAAAACATTTAACCCTAATGGCTAAGCAATGAAATCTATGCCACTTATAGTACTGGGAGGTTTGTATACTCCCAAAAAATTCTCCACGATCAGTCTCTAGAGCATCGTTGCACTTGATTGCTCGGAAGCCTAATCATTCGGAGAAACACATTAGAAATCTAAATTGAATCTAAGATACACCTAAAGGATTCTAGGATGTTCGAAGGTAAGGTTCAGGAGTGTTCTAGATCGATTTAGGGTCAATTGTGAAATGACACAAATGCCCATAATGGGCAAGACCGGCGCTGGACTTAGATTGAAACGGCACTAGTTCTCTTCCACTTTATGGCCGTTTGGTCATGCAACACATCCGGTGTCGATTGTGTTGTGGGTTTCAAACCCTGGTTTGCTCCTTTTTTCTCCTAGCTCGAAGCTAATCCATTCCTCCTTTAATTCAACAACAATTTCAGACAATTAACCTCAACACCCATAATAATCTCCTAGCTCAACTCCCCTAATCATCAACTCTAACTACTTAAATTTCTAACCTAACTCCAATTAAATACTTAAAAACTAAACCTAAATTTGTAAGCTTATAACTTTCTACCTAGTTCATGGAATTAAGCAAGATTTAGGGCATTGGAAATCCTAATGAATCTACTACAATATAATAAATTCTCACCTCAAATCGTTGGCCGGTGACACACCCGGACCTAGCACGACCTATTCATACGAACTGAATAGCGCAAGATGACATAGTAATTGAACACTAAGTCGGTTCGGTTGTGTCAAGTCAGAAGAGAAGATAAGCTTAAGACAAGACGTAGTTGGAAGATGAGATTGGTGACCATGCATGGAAACACCAATGTGGACTTCTTTAAGTCCATAGCCAATGGATTGGACGTCCATTGGTGAATTGGTCGGTGGATCGGGCCAAGGATTAAAGTTTTGAGAGATCTAAAAAGAGAAGAGAAAGTCTGGCCCGGGGCCCGAATAGACCCAGTGCCAGGCTCCCCTATAAATATGGGGGGAGATGAGCTCTCCCCTTCATTTTCTCTCTTTTCTCCTTTCTCTCAACTGCTCTTTTGGAGCAATTTTGGACTTTTGGCCGATCCGGACAAACCGACCTCAAGTTCAAGGTGAGATCTTGGTGAGTTGTTCTGAACTCCTTGAACTACGTTTTATTAAGTTTTCACGCTTATCCATGCATTACTCTAAGAGAGATCCAAGCTCAAAGTTAGGTTTAGCTTTTAATTAGATTTCTAGCTTAGATTTGAGATTTAGGAACTTTGAGCTTGTGATTCTCATTTCTGCTCCGGTAAACGCGTCGTGGGAGGTGAGAAGAACCTCCATCTCGAATTTCGCATAGAACGGTGACCGAGGGGCTCGAGAACCGAGGAAATGCCTCGGATCCCAAGGTGGCCGGACGGCTCCCCCATGGGAAAGACCTGTAGGCCAGGTCCTGCACCAGACTGGGCCTTTTGGCCCAATCCGTGTGCTTGGGCCTTGTTGGGCCCAAACTGAGTTGGGCTAGGCCCAACTCGTATGGGATTGGCCTTCGGGCCCAAATTTCAGGCTAGGCCTGACCCAATCACATGGGGGGCCTGACTGGCCCAGCCAGAGTGTGGGGCCCACAGGTCCCTAGGGGCATTTTTGTAATTTTTCACCAAGTGTTCGATTTTTACCCTGGAATCTCCCAAACACTTTTCTAAACTCCGAATCACATTCTAGTTTAGTCATAGGTCATATTAGAGCCTTGTAGGTGCATTCATAAATTTAATTATGAATGCTAACTTATATTTCCGTGTAATAGGGCTTCGGTTGAATCGAATGCGGCGATGCTCCTGAGGTTAAGCTACATGGAGTGCTTGAGAGTATACGAATCTCCCATCACTGTGAGTGGCCTAGACTTCTTTGAGTAGCCACTGGGGGAAAAGATTTTAAAAATGTTTTTAAAACATAAATGTTTTCAAAAAGGTTTTGGGATATGGGAAATCCACACACACACACTTGTTTGTGATATACCCACACAGTGAGTGGGATGTTTTAAAAAGAAATATAAAGACTTACGTGTGTGTGTTTATATATTTTAAAAATATATGTCTTATACATATACATATAATTATGAAATATTATTATTATTATGATTTTTAAGGGTGCGATACCCTTGCGAGATGAGTGATTAAGAGAGATGCTCCTCAGGCTCCAATTTGAGGGAGCGTGGACACGTTGGAGGAAAAACATGCTAGATTCTCAGCCGTGGACCGCCTATTGAGGGGCATGGTGAGACGAGCCTGATTTGGAGAGGCGCATAGGGAAGCTCGCCAGGGCTCCAGTTCACTATGTTCCACCACAGCAAGGCACCACCGAGGGAAAGGGTTAGAGAAAGAGAAAATGAAAAATGTTTTAGAAAGAAAAGAGACAGCCCTCAGTGCAGTAAGGCATAAGACGACCGACGGGTCCCGCCTTCAGTATGATAGAGATGTCAGCCCATTTGACATTTATATATTTATTTATTTAAGAGTTTTTAAAAAGAGTTTTCAAAAGAAAATTTATATTTTATTATTATTTTATTATGAATTTTCCTGTTTCCCCTAACTCCAATGGAGACTCTTAGAACCTTTGTCACTCACCTGTATCCAATGTGGATGGATGCAGATTCGCGTACGTAGTCAGCTATAGGAAAGAGGTTCACTAAGAGACGTCGGTGGCTTAGGCTTAGTAGTTTTCCGCTGCCTAGGTATTTCTTTCAAATTAATCCACTGGTGCACGTTTTAAGTTTTATTATTTTATTAAATGATTTTTAATTAAAATTTTAGTTTTGTTTTGCAGCGATGATATCCATTTCAATGCCTTGCGGTGCCTTAGATGCGTGGCTGCAGACACATACTTCGAGGTAGCGCGACGGTTGCCACGTGGCCGACCCGGGCGGGTCGGGGCGTGACAGCCTGATTATGAGATATGGTTGGATTTTCCTGGCAGAGACAGTGGCTCTTCCTTGCTCCATTTTATGTTTTCTCTTCTTTTTCCTTGAATCCAAGCCTAAGGAAATTGGGGATTTGTTTTGGGATGTTTTAGGGGTGGTTTACATGGTGGTTTGGGTGGAGGAGATCGAAGGAAGAAGAAAATAGGGGAAGATGAGAGAAATAGGGGCTCTCGGCCTTTATGAGCCTATATAAAGGCTCACTTTTGGAGCCGGTTGTGCCTATATCCGGCACTGGTTATGCCTGGATTTTTGTTCTCTCTTGCTCCTCCATTTTTATTGAACCTAGTTCCTCAAGCAACCAAATCCAACACCAATTCACTTCAACTTCGATGCTGGAGGTCTTCTTTGCCTATGGTTGATTTGATTTGCTTTCGATTCTATCCAACGTCTTTCCCAGACTTCAATACTCTTCTCCAACTCCTTGCTAAGCTTTTTTACTTCACTAATTGAAGTCTGCTTAGGTTATGTACGAGTTTCCTCGTTCATACGAACTTAATTAGGGTTTGGGGTTCATGCATAACCTAATGCCTAACCTTCCATCTCCATATATTCCTAACCTAATCCTCATTCCTGTCACCTATAATAAGATTAGATTTTGAACTTGATACATTTGGCTTCCATACTTACACACTATCTTTTGCTATTTCAATTTGTAATGGAAAGCTAAATTAGGTCCGAGTGTGTCAAAATATTATAAATTCCATCAAATTGACAATATTTAATACCACATCAAATTCCTTGGAGGCTCATAATTGACCTGACTTTAAGCCTTAAGTTGAATTAAGGTGCAATATTCAAGCCAACGCATAAGTTTTGTATAATGATTCACATAACTCTGCACATGAGCAAAGTATTTAGTTGAACTAGCTTGCAAAAGATATTCAAGGCGGGGGAATTGACTATAATCCACTGTGTTATGCTGGTTGCGATGGCTGCACTAGTTGACCATCATAAGAAGGATATTGTTCAATGGGGATAATATGATGGATACTGACTAAATGAATATGATGCCTCATGATAATATTCTCCATATCTATCATCATACGAATTTCTAGAATATGAGTCCATCGGTGCATTATAACCGACTGAACTTTGTTCTGTGATTATGCTCATATAGCCAAAATCATTAGTAAGATTACCCATACCTCTCTTCCCTCTTTTACCTTATGCCCCATGCCTAGCTCTACGAGACCCATGGTCCTCATCTTGCGTAGCATGTGTGAAAGTTTCTTCACATGTAAATGGACTTATTGGTTTATAATAATCACTTTCATATAAAGGACCATACCTTACAACATTTTGTGTTCCTCTTTCTCCGCCCCCACCTTGAGTGCTTGTTGTTGTAGTCCTTTTTTCGTTTCCTCCATTATCATCACCATCATTATGATCATCATCATCATCATCATCATCATCTTGGTTCTTTGAATGACCTTCGAATCCAAGTGGAGGATTGATGGTTTCATCTGATAAAGAGTCCAAGCCTACCTCTTCAGACATGACTTTATCAACATCAATCCCATATTCTTGAGCACGAATGTTAATTTCTAGATTAGGCTTCATATCATGACCATCTAAATTTATAGGCCTAATCCATTAGAAAAGAGGATACCTATCTTCATCACTAATTTCAACAGTAATATCAAGTAGATTCAATGGGTCTAACACCGACGTCTCATCTTCTGCGGCTTCCATATCTTCAAATTTCCAAGAGAAGTCCGAACCTTTAGCTTGAGATTGAGCTCAATTCACCAAGTTTCAATGCTAATAGCCACCATCATTGGATAGAGCTTGAAAAGTTATGCAAGATAGAGTATTTATTTGCTCCGATCCGTGAAGAATTGAAGGAGAAATGAAGTTTGAAGTTTAATGGAGGAGGAAGAAGAAAGAATCGAGAAAAGAAAAGAAGGAAGAAGAAATTATTCTTCCATGCACTGTTTGGCCTATTTTATACTATGATGAAAATGTCAATTTTACCCTTCTTCATTTCCTCAAATTTCAATTCTTGTCATAGGTTTAATATAACATTGATTAATTTCTCCAAACCATACTTGGGAAAAATTTAATTTCACCAGAAATTTATTTATTGGGAGTTCAATACTATATTAGATAGAGGTTGGAGTCACAAATATTCTTTAAACTAATCCTAAAAAAGATATTGGGTGACAAGAAAGAAACATATAAAATAATTTAGAAAGTGCTCTATTTTCCTCTTAACCCAATTACTATTTAGATTTAATCATGGAATTAAATATCGATATCGATATCACACTCTCAAAATTACGAATACATCGATGGATATATCACAAAAAATATCGATATCATAAAAAAGTGTTAAAAAATGATAAAAATTCACGATATGTATAGTGAACGTTGGAATTTTGAAATGAAATTAAATCCTATGTTTATTTATATATTTTTACATATTTTAGAGTCATAATATCTTAATGAAAGTATATTTAGATGTATGATTAATGTATTGATAAATATTTAAATTTACGAAAATATATGGAATATAATAAAAAAAGCTATCAAGCATATTTGTAAAATAGTTTTTTCCAACAATATTGAATAGTACAAAGTTCAAATGATATTACAAAGTTTCCAACATCATTTAATATCACATTGAATTTTTTGGAAACTCATAAGTATTAACCCGACTTCCATCTCTATGTTGAATTAAGCTGCAATATTCAAGTCAACTCATAGTATTTCTACAATGATTTACATAATTGTGCATATGGGTATAATATTCAGTTGTACTAGCTACCAAAAGATATTCAAGGCGAGGGAAGTGACTATAATTCACCTATGATTGCATTGGCTGATCATAATGAAAAGTTGATTATTCATAGGGATAATATGACAGATACTAACTAGATGATGCTCCATAATCATATTCCCCATATCTACCATCAAACCAATTTCCAAAATTTAATTCCATTGATGCACTATAATCAACCGAACTTTGTTCTATGGTTATACTCATGGAGCCAAAATCATCAGCAAGATTACCCATATTATTTTTCTCCTTTTTTCTCTATTTCCATGCCCAGTTTTGCGAAACCCATGATCCTCATCTTATGTAGTATGTGTAGAACTTCAAGAGTTGAGAATGGTAACTCATATGAAAACTTCAATAGTTGCGCAGAACATTTTGCAAAAAATATTAGCACCACAAAAATATATAATAATTTAAAAAGTGCTATATTTTTCCTGCTTCCTAAGTTACTATTCAAATATTAACCCCAAAAAAAATATAATAATTTAGAAAGTGTTATATTTTTCTTGCTTCCCAAGTTACTATTCAAGTTTAATGTTGCGTTAACTAAGTTTTTACCATTACATAATTGTAAGTCAAATACCTGATGTAATAAGAGGAATCCTCATTAAGATTTTAAGAATATGAAAAATGTCCAAATTTGAAGTCTACTTTTTTAGTAGTTAGGACATCAACTTTGAATTTAACTTAAATGAGTCCAGTAATTTAAGAAAGTAATTGAATTTAACACTTTTACCACAGGCCAAGCAATTTTCTATTTGAGCCGAGCTCCTATGTATTTCAAATTGAGTTACGATTCGGAGTAGATTACAAAATTAAAGGTACAATAATAAAATTTTTCTAATGTTACGTACTACACATTTTAACGGATAGTTAAAATATCACAATATATCGTGGATATATGAATATATCAATGGATATCATGCGGTCTGCATGGAATTAGATATTAATATCCATATCGATATTACACCCTTAAAATTACAGATATATCGACGGATATATTGCAAAAAATATCGATATCGCAAAAAATAGTAAAAAATGATAAAACAATAACGGATATTTATAGTAAACATTAGAATTTTGAAACGAAATTTCATCCTATGTTTATTTACATATTTTAGAGTCATAATATCTTAATTAAAGTATATTTAGATGTGTGATTAATTTATTGATAAATATTTAAATCTGCAAAAATAGGAGAAATATAATTAAAAAAAGATAACCAAGCATATTTGTGAAATATTTATATCCAACAACATCAAATATTACAAAGTTTAACTGGTATTACAAAGTTTCCAACATCATTTAATACCACATTGAGTTTCTTGGAGGCTCAAAAGTATTAACTTGACTTCCATCGATAGGTTGAAAATAACAGCAATATTCATGCCAAGTCATGGTATTTCTATAATTATTCACATAATTATGCACATGGGCATAATAATCAGTTGTACTAGCTACCGAAAGATTTTCAAGGTGAGAGAAGTGACCATAATTCACTTGTGGTTTTGCTGATTGTGTTGAACTCCAAGTGTTTTTGATGAATACAAAACAACCCAATTAGATGCTTTTAATGAATCTAAGTTAAGTGTACAGATCCTTGAAAGGCAAAATGTAAAAATGCTAAGTGTTAAGGATTCAATCAATTGAGGATCTGTCCCAATCGATTAAACAAGGTTGGACCAAGACTATAAGCACAAACCCGAGGTATTCAACCGATTGAGCAAGACAGTCAACCGATTGAGCATCAAATGGAAAGAAGAAGAAGTTGGAAGTCAGAGATTTTCAACCGATTCACAGCAGAGCTTAACTGATTGAGGAAGAACAAGTGAAGACCAGAAAATCTGAAACTGAAGAAATTGAATCGATTGAGTCTTATGCTCAATGGATTCAACTCCCTGAAGAAAAAGGCAGCTGAAGAAATTGAACCAATTAAGGAGGAATGTGAATCGATTCAACAGAAGAAATAAGAAGTTCAAAAGACAACATCAAAAAGATTGAACCGATTTAGCAATGGCCTCAACCGATTCAATGGCGTCAAAACAGTTAACGAGTAGTTTTTCAAAGTTGCAAGTTGACATCTCTTTTCATTAAATGCCCCAATGGACAGAATTAGCTCTCTAGCTATTTAAGGGGATCTTAAATGCCGAAAAAAAATAAGAAATTGAAGAGAATTGAATAGCATTAACTACACTTTCTTTGTACATTGATTTCTCTCTTGTTCCTAACCTTTCACACTTTGTGAGAGAAATTTGAGAGAGCTTAAACTTCTTATACATCTTAGGTCTTGTTAGAGATCAATTTTTGCACACAATTCTATGTTTTCTTGTATTCTTAGAGGTGAGGGAATCACTCTAAGAGGGTTGCATCAACTAGGAGATCCTAGGTTGATTTGTATTAAAGCTTGGGAAGAGCTTTCTTTGTAAAGGCTTTGTGGAAGCTAGAATTCCACTGTCCTAGTGAAGAGGAGATTGAAAATCCTTGATTAGGAAGATCAAGGTAGTGGATGTCGGTAAGGAACACCGAACCACTCTAAGTAGAAGTGTTATTTATTCTTTACTTGCTTTACTTTGCAAAAAACTCATCCAACTATCCAAAACAACCTCAAACACCAACCACCTCACTACCAAAAATTCCAATTAAAGTTGCACTATAGAAGTAGAAGTCATAAGTGCTATTCACCCCTCCCCCCCTCTAGCACTAATCTAAGGGACCAATAATTGGTATCAGAGCCTAACCCAATTTGAAGGCTTAACATCCTTGGGAAAGATAAAAAATGGCATCTTCTAGCAATACTACGATAGAAGGTTAGTCCACCAATAGACCACCACTCTTTGATGGCACCAACTACCAATATTGGAGCACTAGGATGTCCATATTCATTAGAGCTTATGATTATGAAATGTGGGATGTTATAAAAGAAGGTCCATTTGTGCCAATGAAGGAGGTAGATGGCATGAGAGTGCTAAAGCCAAGAAGAGAATGGAATGAAGCTGAAATTAAGAAAGTGCAAATTAACTACAAGGCAATCAACACTCTACATTATGGACTCAATGCTACCGAATTCAATAGAGTGTCCACATGTTTAAGAGCCAAAGAAATATGGGAGAAGTTGAAAGTTACTTATGAAGGTAATTCTTAAGTAAAGGAGTCCAAAATCACACTTCTCACCCATAACTATGAGGCGTTCAATATGCAATCGGAAGAAAGCATTACAGCAATGTTTGATAGATTCAGTGGCATTGCAAATCAATTAAAGCATCTTGGAAAGGGGATTTCGGAGAATGAGCTTGTAAAGAGGTTACTAAAGAGCTTGCCAAAAGCTTGGAAGCCCAAGGTGACTACCATTAGAGAAGCAAAGATCTCAACACCATCTCCTTGGACAACTTTTGTGGTTCTCTTCTTACCTATGAGCAAGAAATGAAGGAAGATGAAGAAGAAGAGAAAAAGGATGCCAAAGAGAAGAAAAGAAACTTGGCATCGAGAGTGAGTGCTCTTGAAGAAGAGCTTGATTGTGTAAGTAGTAAAGAAGAAGATGAAGAACTTGCTATGCTTGCTAGGAGGTTCAAAAGACTAATGGGACGTAGAGGCAAGAGGCAAAGAAGAAGATTCTTTAAGAAGGATCAAGGAACTTCTTGGAGAAAAGAAAAGATTAAGGCTAACAAGGGCCACAAGTTGGTATGCTTTGAATGTAAGAAGCCCGGCCACTTTAAAGCGGATTGCCCTCTACTCAAAGAAGATCAATCCAAGAAATACAAGAAACAAAAGAAAGCAATGGTGGCTGCCACATGGTCCGACAGTGATTCTCCACTTCGGATAGTGATGAAAGTGATGAGAAAGTCAACCTTTGCTTGATGGCTAAAGAAGACACCATTGAGGTAATCTCTAAACTACCTAGTGTCTATTTCAATAATGATGATGATAATCATGATGATGAGCCTGATGATGATGATATTCATGATGATTATGAAAGTCTTTACAATGAGTTTGAAAAACTTGCTTCAAAATATAAAATATTAAAAAGAAAAGCAAACTGATTAAATAATGAACTTGAAAAGATTAAACTTGATTTCCATGATGTGTTTGAACATAGAAATCTATTGCAAATTGAGTTAGAGCATGCTAAGAATGATTATGATGCTTTGAAGCATGACTATGAGGCTAAAAACTCAAGTTTGCAAAAGACCATTGATGATTTGATAATCATGGTATCTAGTTTAAAAGAAAAGAATGAGAAAGAAAAAGAAAATGAACATATTGCATGTGAATCTAGCAAGAATGCATCTATTAGAAAGAAAAAGCATACATCTACTGTTCACTGTTATGCTTGTGGAAAGAAAGGACATATATCCATAAATTGTTACATGAATAAGAAGTCCTTTCCCAAAACCAAGTTGGTTTGGGTACCCAAAGGCTCTCATGTGCTATCCAACCCCCAAGGACCCATCAAAGTATGGGTACCTAAAAACAAAAACTGAAAAGTTGTTTTGTAGGTTGAGCATGAGCTTAAGGAAAATTGTTTGAATGCTCAACTAAAGGAGAGGCAACCATGGATTCTTGACAGTGGTTGGTCAAAGCACATGACTGGAAATAAAGCATTATTTCAAGAGCTTGATGGAAGAAAGAAAGGTAGTGTTTCTTTTGGGGACAACTCCAAAGGTATCATCCAAGGAATTGGAACCATAGGTAACACATCTACTAGTTATATCAAGCATGTTTTATTTGTTAAGGTTATTAAGCATAATTTATTGAACATCAGTCAATTATGTGATAGAAGATTGAGGGTATGCTTTGACTCTCAAGTATGCTATCTAATTGACATTAATACTAACAAGGTCATTTTTGTTGGAAAACATTTTGAAAACGTTTATGTAATCTATTTTGATGATCTCAATGCTTGCATAAATGAAACTTGCTTTTGGCAAAAGAAATGTGTGATAGTTGGTTATGGCATAGAAGATTAGGGCATGCCAGTATGAAAACCATTTCCAAACTTTGAGAAAAGACTTGGTCATTGGACTTCCAAAACTTGATTTCAAAAGTGACCATATTTGAGAAGCATGTCAATTTAGAAAACAAACTAGAAGCTCTTTTAAGTCAAAGCAAGAGATTTCAACTTCTAGACCACTGGAACTATTACACATGGATTTGTTTAGACCAATAAATGTGACTGGCTTAGGAGGAAAATTCTATGACTTTGTTATTATTAATGACTATTCTAGGTTTACTTGGATATATTTCTTATCCTCTAAAGATGAAGCATTGCATGTGTTCATGAAGCATTGTAAAAGAGTTCAAAAAGAAAAAGAGCTTAACATTGTTAGCATTAGGAATGATCATGGTGGTGATTTGAAAACAAAGATTTTGAAGAGTTTTGCAATGAAAATGGTTTTCAACATAACTTTTCTGCTCCAAGAACTCCCCAAAAAAATGGAGTAGTTGAAAGGAAAAACAGGACTTTGAAATAGATGGCAAGAACCATGATCTGTGAAAACAACTTGCCAAAGTATGTTTGGGTAGAAGCCACAAACACTGTTTGTTACATTCTCAATAGAGTTTCCATTAGGCCAAAAATCTCAAAAACTCCATATGAACTTTACAAAGGTAGGAAACCAAACATTTCATATTTAAGGAGCTTTGGTTGCAAATGCTTTGTTTTAAATAATGGAAAACACCCTATGGGCAAATTTGATGCTAAAAGTAATGAAGCTATTTTTCTTGGATATTCCTTGAACTCTAAAGCATATAGAGTCTTCAATAGGAGAACACTAGTTGTAGAAGAGTCTATTCATGTGGTTTTTGATGAATCTAACAATGCACCGAGAAAGGTAGTGCATGTTGACAATGATGATGTAGGTGAACTAGACTCAAGAATGGAGAAAATGAAGATTCATGAGGAGCCACCAAATGAATCTGCTACCTTGGAAAGAAGTGAACTTGAACCACCTTTTAAAAATCTACAAAGAAGAGAAGAACCTCATAAAGATTTACCAAAGCATGGAAGTATGCCAAGAGTAATCCAAAGGAGCAAATACTTGGTGATCCTTCCGAAAAGGTGAAAACAAAAAGACAACTCATAGAGACTTGTGACCATGTAGCTTTCATCTCACAAGTAGAGCCTAAAACCTTTTAAGAAGCGGAGAAAGAGGAAAGTTGGATGATTTTCATGCAAGAAGAACTAGGCCAATTTGAAAGGAGCAAGAATTAGACCTTGGTTCCTAGGCCAACTGACCATCCAATTATTGTTACCAAATGGATATTCAAAAATAAGATGGATGAGTTAGGCAATGTGAAAAAAGGCAAGACTATTAATTTTGATGAAACAATGTACAATCAAGAGGAAGGTATTGATTTTGATGAAACTTTTGCTCCTGTAGCTAGATTAGAGGCTATTAGGTTATTGCTTGCATATGCAAGTTACATGAATTTCAAACTTTTTCAAACGGATGTGAAAAGTGCATTTTTAAATGGTTTTATTTAAGAAGAGGTCTATGTAGATCAACCTTGTGGTTTTGAAATTCATTATAAGCCCAATCTTGTGTATAAACTACAAAAGGCTTTGTATGGGCTAAAACAGGCTCCTAGAGCTTGGTATGAAAGACTTTCAAAATTTTTGTTTAAAAAGAATTTTAAAATAGGTAGTGTAGATACCACTCTTTTCACTAAAAGTAGTAAAAATGATTTTCTCATTGTACAAATATATGTTGATGACATTATATTTGGTGCTACTAATGAAAAATTGTACGAGTGTTTTGCTAAAGAAATGCAAGGAGAATTTGAAGTGAGCATGATGGGAGAGTTGAACTTCTTCCTCGGTCTACAAATAAAGCAAAGTGAGGATGGCATCTTCATTAACCAAGCCAAGTACACTAAGGATATGTTAAAGAGGTTTGGGATGATGGACATGAAGGGAATTGGAACTCCCATTAGCCCCTCAACAAAACTAGACAAAGATGAGAAAGGCAAAGAGCTGGATCAAAAGCTCTATAGAGGTATGATCGGATCACTTCTTTACTTGACTGCTAGTAGACCTGATATCATGCTAAGCGTATGCCTATTTGCTAGATTTCAAGCATGTCCTAAGGAATCACATTTAACTGCTGTTAAGAGAATCTTTAGATACCTTTTGAATACTCAAAACTTAGGTTTATGGTATCCTAGAGGTAGTTCCTTTGTTCTTTTATGCTATTTTGATTCTGATTTTACTGGTAGTAAAGTTGATAAGAAAAACACCAGTGGTACTTGTCAATTTCTAGGAAATATGCTTGTGTCTTGGTCCAGCAAGAAACAAAACTCTCTAGCACTCTCTACTACTGAAGCTGAATATATATCTTTAGGCAGTTGCTGTCCTCAAATTTTATGGATTAGGCAACAACTTAGTGACTATGGCATGAGAATAGAACAAGTTCCCATTCTCTGTGACAATACAAGTGCCATAAATATCTCCAAAATCTAGTTCAACAATCTAGAACTAAGCACATTGAAATTAGACACCACTTTATTAGAGATCATGTGCTTAAAGGAGATATTAAAGTAGAGTTTGTGGACACTTTGCACCAATTAGCTGATATATTCACAAAGCCCTTAAGTGAAGATCAATTTTGGAAAATTAGGAGAGAGCTTGGTATGACAAATATGTGTGAACTCTAATTGTGATTAATTGTTTGGAAATGCATGTTTGATTTGCTATTGATTTGTTGATTATATACCTTGATTGCATAAACTTGATCTTGTCAATATGTATATATGCTCATGTAGTTGAAAAATTCAAGTTCCCACTCTTAAAAATGATTCTTCAAAGTGTTGAATCGATTGAGCATTCAGCTTAATCGGTTTTTCATAAGTTTGAAAAAGCCTGTTTTGAAGTTTTTCAAATTCAATCAACTCACCTCTATAGTGAACTGATTCAATATTTCTGTGAATAAGGTTTTAAAACTGTTCTTCAAAATTCAATCGATTCACCTCTATGGTGAACCGATTCAACATTTCTATATCAAAGGTTTTAAATAACTTGAACTTCAAATCCAATCTATTCACAAAAGTTTCAATCGATTCAATTTCAAAAGCTTAAAAAAAAATCCCAAACAGAAAGTTTCAATCGATTCAGTCTTCAACCGAACCGATTGAACAAGGTCTGGAAGCAAAATACAGAACTTGCACAATCGATTAAGTATTTTTCTCAATCGATTGAACTCGTTGGGGCTATATATAACCTGATGGTTCTCACTCTTTCAAAATCGTTTTAAATTGATTCAATTTCAAAATTTTTCAGTTTCCTTCACAAAAACTCATCAAGAAACTCTATCATTTACAAAACCCAACCTCCAATTCATTCTTTAAACAAAAAATCAACATCCTTACACTCCAAAATCTGAAAATCCCCAATTCCCAAAACCTAAAAACCCCAAATGGCACCCAAAAGACAAATTCTACAACAAGGAGAGGGTCTAAGCAAAAAGGTGAAGCACATGGGCAAGAAGTTAAGCAAAGGGAAGGGAATTACCAGTGGAAATCCTCCTACTGCCGGAGTTTGAATCCAAGAGGAAGGTAATCTCATTAGATATTTTAGACACTCCATTCATAAAAAGAGATATGATGAGATTATGTCCTCAAAAGAGGTTATTTGTGGTAGGAGATTGATCGGAAGGAATTTGAAAACTACACTTTTCATGATAGCCTTAGGAAACTCTTTGTGGACGCCAAATGGTTTGGCTTGAGTAATTTTCAGGATAGAGAATATAGCGAGTTGATGGTTAGAGAATTTTACTCGAGTATTCCTAAGAATCAAGATGAGTTAGGAGAAAGTGTAGAAATCAACACTGAGGGCATTCATGCCTTTGTCTGTGGTAGGGAGATTCTAATTACTCCTAAGGACCTAGGTAGCTTATTGAAAATAGAATTTGAGAATGGTGCATTTTCTAGGCCATCTGAATTTACATGCAGATTACCATGGAAGGGAAATTATAGGCTTAGATGAAAGTTTTGGTCTCAAGAACTCAGTCTTGAAGATCAAAACTTTGGAGCTTAGGTTATTACATGTTTTCATTAGCACCACTCTCTAAGGGAGGTCAGAGAGCTTTAGCATTGTGTCTCAAGAAGACATTTGGTTGATGTTTTCTGCTATGCATAGTGGACAGGTTAACACTGCTCGATTCTTGATTGAGAGAATGAAATAAATAGCTTGAAGCAAGAGATCGACGCCAGCTTTTGGAAACATCATCACCAAATTACTAAGAAAGAAAGGAATTTGGAGTCAGAGGTACCAGAATGACTTAAAAATGAGCACTCATCTCCCTTTCAACTCCTCCAGTCTTCAGAAAATGCATTATGTCTTGAATGGCAATAATTGGATTAAGCAAATTGTGAAGACAACCAAAACAGTGCTAAGAGAGCAGGAAAATGAACCACAAGAAGAAGAAGAGGCAACTTAAGAGGAAGCCCAAGAAGAAGTCCAAGAACAAATCCAAGCCATACTGCAAGATGATCAGATTGGTTTGATATTGGACGCTATATTGAGAATCGAAACCTCTTTGGGTGAAGAGATTAGGGAGTTCAAGCAACTAGTCCTAACTAGGTTAGATGCTTTCGACACAAAGGTGGTAGAGATCAGCAAATAGAAAGATGATCACTTTTTTTATATTGATGACTTGGGATGGTGATGGGCATGGAGCTACATCGGGACAATAAGCGCAAGAACAAGAGATTCCGAGGGAGCCAATGGCAGAGGAAGAGTTGACGGTAGCTACTCAGACTGTGGAGACCATCATTTTCACCCTCACCACCGCATCCGAGCCTACCCCTAAAACCCCTACTCCCACTCTTCAATACCAAAGAAAACAAAAATGATGAGCTTTTTACTTCTTTCTCTTTTTGATGATGTCAAAAAGGGGGAGAAATAGATGGTACAAACTTAGGGGGAGCTTAATTATGTTTTAAAACAATGTTTTACTTTGATTTACGTATTTGATGAATCTACTTTGGATATTTTACATTTTTGGAATCTTGAAATGCACATTACTTGGAGTTATATATATTAGATAACTTGTTCAGGTTTTACTTTATGATTGTGTTATTTACATGTAGATGAAATTGTTTATCCTTTGAAATGCATTTATAGGTATATGAATATACAAAGTGTAGGGTGAAGAGAATATATCTATTCAGGGGAGCTTTTGCTCAAATCTTAGCATTTGCACATTTATGTTTTAACTTAGATTAATCTCTTTAAGTTTGTTTAAAGGGATGTTTTGTCATCATCAAAAAAGGGGAGATTGTTGAACTCCAAGTGTTTTTGATGAATACAAAACAACCCAATTAGATGCTTTTAATGAATCTAAGTTAAGTGTGCAGATCCTTGAAAGGCAAAATGTAAAAATGCTAAGTGTTAAGGATTCAATCGATTGAGGATCCGTCCCAATCGATTGAACAAGGTTGGACTAAGGCTATAAAGCACAAACTTGAGATCTCAACCGATTGAACAACAAATGGAAAGAAGAATAAGTTGGAAGTCAGAGATTTTCAACCGATTCACAGTAGAGCTTAACCGATTGACGAAGAACAAGTGAAGACCAAAAAATCTGAAACTGAAGAAATTGAATCGATTGAGTCTTATGCTCAATGGATTCAACTCCCTGAAGAAAAGGCAGCTGAAGAAATTGAATCGATTGAGGAGGAATGTGAATAGATTCAATAGAAGAAACAAGCAGTTCAAAAGACAATATCAGAAAGATTGAACCGATTTAGCAATGGCCTCAATCGATTCAACGGCATCAGAACAGTGTAACGGCTAGTTTTTTCAAAGCTGTAAGTTGACCTCTCTCTTCATTAAATGCCCCAACGGATAGGATTAGCTCTCTAGCTATTTAAGGGGATCTTAAATACTGAAGAAAAATAAGAAATTGAAGAGCATTGAATAGCACTAACTACACTTTCTTTTTACATTGATTTCTCTCTTGTTTCTAACCTTTCACACTTTGTGAGAGAAATTTGAGTGAGCTTAAACTTCTTGTACATCTTAGGTCTTGTTAGAGATCAATTCTTCCACACAATTCTCTGTTTTCTTGTATTCTTAGAGGTGAGGGAATCACTCTAAGAGGGTTACATCAACTAGGAGATCCTAGGTTGATTTGTATTAAAGCTTGGGAAGAGCTTTCTTTGTAAAGGCTTTGTGGAAGCTAGAATTCCACTGTCCTAGTGAAGAGGAGATTGAAAATCCTTGATTGGAAAGATCAAGGTAGTGGATGTAGGTAAGGAACACCGAACCACTTTAAATAGAAGTGTTATTTCTTCTTTACTTGCTTTGCTTTGCAAAGAACTCATCCAACTATCCAAAACAACCCCAAACACCAATCACCTCACTACCAAAAGTTCCAATTAAAGTTGCACTATAGAAGTAGAAGTCATAAGTGCTATTCACCCCCCCTCTAGCACTAATCTAAGGGACCAACAGATTGATCACAATGAAAAGTTTGTTGTTCATAGGAATAATCTGACGGATACTGACGTGATGAATATGATACTCCATAATTATATTTCCCATGTCTATCATCAGGCCTCTTTCCAAAATTTGATTTCATTGGTGTATTATAACCAAATGAACTTTGTTCTATGGTTATGCTCATGGAGCCAAAATCATCAGTAAGATTACCCATAGTTCTTTTCCCCTCTTTTTCCTTTAGCTCCATGCCTAGCTTTGCAAGGCCTATGGTCCTCATCTTGTGTAACATGTGTAAAAGTTGCCTCACACGTAAAAGGACTCTATGGTCTATAATGATCACTGTCATATAAAAAATCATACCTTGGACCATATTCTGTAGCTCTTTCTCCACCCCCACCTTGAGTCCCTATTGTTGTAGTCATTTCCCCACTTCTTCCATTGGCATCATCATTATCATCATCATCATCATCATCTTGATTCATTAAATAACCTTTGAATCCAGGTGGAGGAACGATGGTTTCACATTTGAGGAATCTAATTCAACCACTTTGGGCATCACTTTATCAACATCAATCCCAAATTCTTGAGTACGACTGCTGATCTCAGGATTAGGCTTCATATCACAGCCATCTAAATGTGCAGGCCTAATCCATGGAAAAAGAGGATATTCATCTTTATCACCAATTTCAACAGTAACATCAAGAAGATTCAATGAGTCTAGCACTAACATTTTATCTTTTGCAACTTCCATATCTTTAACTTGTAGTTTCATGTTATAGTAATAATACACGAGATTTTGTAGAGTTTTATGGGCTAATCGATTTCGTTGCTTTGTGTGGATTAAAACAAATGTGCTCCAAATTTCTTTCACAAGTTGAAGATGAAACAATTTGAGATAATATCTACATAGCCAATTTATGCAATATTGGCGCATTTTCCCTGTATAACTCCCACTAATCAACTACATAAAAAAACAAAGAATATTTTACATTGAATAAATCGTAGTAATAATAATTTTTCAAGAAAAATAGAGAAATAATTAACTTTGTAATTGTATCTATATTGGTTTCATGGTCGCCCTTGAACTTTGTGCACATGCTTCCCCAAAAGATCTTTTAACTTCTCTAAAAAACATTATCTTTTCAAAAAGAAAATTTTATTTAGGAAATTACAAGTTTTCAAAATATTTAAATAAAGATGAATCTTATCTCACCTCATATCCAAATTGATCTTGTCTAGTTGATTGAGGATATAAAACTTGAAAGACTTGATGAACGACATTTAAGAAATAAGGATTACCTCTAATATCATTTTTGTAATGATATTTCAGATTTAAGAAATGAGCTGTAATCATATAGTATTAGCCAGAATAATATAAATAAAATTAATGTAAATAAAAATAATTTCTTGAGGAAGAAAGATAGATGAAACATTTACTTGTTGCATGTAATGGATGTTTCAATGTTTTATCACATCGTTCATTGATGATATTTAAGACCCAATTATTAAATCTACCAGAATGAAAATTTTGCTTTTTCATGATTTTTCATGGACTCATACAGACAGCCCATTGTTGGCCAAACTTCACTATCGACAATCTGAAGTACTCGATAAATAGGCTCATAAATCTTGCATATAGTGGCAACATTATCCCAGAAACTATGCATCAAAATCAGACCCTCAACTTGCTTCCCAATTCTTCATCAGCTCAATCCATTATTGGCCCATTCTTGAGAAATGAACAAAGCTTTCAAACCCGACCTTTTCTTAAACTGTCTAATACAATGTAGTTAGTTCAAATCGAGTTGCACCATGGTGCACAATATCTCCTTTACAATCAGCTCTCATCTGTGCAAGAAGTCAACCGTGATTGTATATAAAATTGGTGACCATTCTTCCTTTAGCAATCACAGTTTTGACTTTTGGCCTTTTTGTAATCTCTTCAAAAGTTAAATCAATACAATGAGCAACACATGGAGTCCGATAGAGATTATATTTACCCATTGATTTTTTCCCAGCCTTTTTGAAAGCACTTCCAATTTGATCCACAACATCTTCCATCAATCCATAATATAATGATGGTCTTTAATTTGATTAGACGCATCAACTGACTTCAAAAACACTGTTATTCCTTTACAGTAAACCATAAAATTGATGATTGATAATTTTTTTGGACCTGTCCATCCATCACACATCACAGTGCAACCACATGTCTTCCACTTTTGGCTTATTTCACCAACATAATTCCTTGTCTCCTCAACCTCCATATCTAAATATTTTGTTCTAATTTCATATGCCGAAGGAGGTTTCACTCCTTTTCCTCCAACTTGAAAAGCTTTTACCATATTCTTAAAATGATGAGAATTTTCTTTTGCAGCTGGTACATTGTCATAAATGAAAAATTTTGCTACAAACCTACCAACACTTTCCTTCACTGCTTTACCTTTAAAAAAGTCAAACATATCTTTTTGTTTGAACTTTTAGATTTGTAGAGAGAACTAGTGGATATTTTTGTGGATCAATTTTCTTGTTCTCGAACACTATGGCTCTTTTGGAACATTGATGAACTCTTGGACTACTGTTTACTAGTGTTGCCAGGTTCACTTGAATATTTCATTTTTTGCTCCCTTTCCCAGTCAAACTACTTTGAAGCATGATAGGCCCTTTTATAAGCAACTTTCTCATATGTAGACAAATTGGAAGGATATGCAAATCCATTATCATCATCATCATCCTCATCCTCTTCATCATCTACACCCGATCTTAGCTCTGCTCTAATGTCTTCTATTTGTGCTTGCTTTCTTTCTTTATTTTTTGCATATTCGAGTAATGTACGTGTCATTCTTAATTTCACTTCTGAAGGCACATGATCATAAGGCTTAACACTTTTTCTCGGATCTGTACCAGATAAATGATACTTAACTGAGTAACTCCACCACTTTTCATAACAAGCCCACAATAATTGTAGATAAAACCACCCCTAGTATTTGGTATTTGCTGTCCATTCTCCCATGCTTCATCTCTAGCCATCTACAAAAATAGTAATATATTATTTGTAAATTATATTTTATATTATAATAATAGTTTCAAAAGTAATAATATTTCAAAACAGACGTAAACCAGTAGTTAGATAATAACAAGGGTTAATTCTTATGAAGTGTATTAGGATCAACATAAAGAAAAATTGGTGTAATGGAGTAAAAAAAAGACAGCCAAATGGACTGCCAAATGTAATGAAAGACATCTTCCTAGTTTGGTGTAATAGATATAGGTTACTTTTCCTTTTTTACCCTTTATATTTGAAAGAACTACTACTTCAATCTATTGAAACTTGAAAATTAAAGACGATCGACTTTATACAAAAAAAAAAGCTTGTCTAAGTAATTGTTTTATTTTACAATTTTACAATATAAAATTTTTAATAATATGTAATTGTAAAAATAAAAAAGAAATATATATATATATATATATCTAACATAAAAATTTTAGAATTTGCACTCTAAAAAAATAAATTAAAGAAAAAAAGGCCCCCAATTAACTACGACAAAAAAAATGTAACAAAAAAAACTATAAAAAAATGGAAAGGTCACACATTTAAAGGGTAAAATTGACAAATTGTTAATAAGCCATTACACCTTAGTGGAAAAATCTATGTGGATACACTTTCTTTTTTTCTGTTTCTAATACACCAAATGTTCTTTTTCTTGATCCCAGTACACCTTTTTAATTTTAACCCCAATAATAATAACAATAACAATAATCACAACAACAACAACAACAACAACTAGTTAAAGTCAATATGTATTTAATAAGTTTATAAATACATTGAACCTATGTCCATTTTAATTTTTTCATAGGAACCGGTGATCTCTCACCTTATAAACTCCCTTCGTTTGCCAATAAGGTCTTCACCGTTTCTAAGCTTTGAACAATCGATTCTTACCCTTGCACATAGAATTAAATTAAAAAAAATGTTCAAATCGTCAATACATATGTAAACAAACCAACAATTACTTACTTTTAAAAACTTGAAATGTGCTCCATATAATTCAAATCAATATATTATTCTTCCAAATTTTGATAAAGGAAATGAAGAATAAGATGAAATGGGGTAGTTCTTGTACTACTTATAATATGATGTGCATGTAAAATTTACACTGATGATTTGAGCAAGAAAGAAAGCAAAGCAACTCAAAATAGGGATGTTGTTGAGCTCCATGTGTTTTTGATGAGTACAAAACAACCCAATTAAATGCTTTTGATAAATCTAAATTAACTGTGTAGTTCCTTAAAGTCAAATTGAAAAATACTAAGTGTTGAGGGTTCAACCAATTGAGGTTCTACCCCAATCGATTGAACAAGGTTGAAATGGAGCTATAAGTACTAACCCGAGATATTCAACTGATTGAGTGGGTGCTAAAAGAAGAAGAGATTAAAAGTCAAAAACTTTCAACTGATTGAAGAAGAACTAGTGCAGACTAGAAAGTCTGAAGCCAGAAGGATTGAGCTGATTGAGTTTTACACTCAATCGATTCAACTCCCTAAAGAAAAAGCCAGTTGAAAAGATTGAACCGATTGAGGAGATAAGTGAATCGATTCAACAGAAGAAATAAGAACTTCAAAAGGCAGAATCAGAAAGATTGAATCGATTCAACCTTGGCCTCAATCGATTCAATGGCGTCAGAATAGTATAACAGCTAGTTTTTTCAAAGCTGCAAATCTACCTCTTTTTTCATTAAATGCCCCAACAACTAGAATTAAGTGTAAGGGGACTTAAATGCTGAAGAAACAAGAAGAATTGAATAGAATTGAAGAGCATTTACTACAGTTATCTTGTATATTTCTTGTTATTGATTTCTCTCTTTGTTTTTTCACTTTCACACTTTGTGAGAGAAATTCTTAGAGCTTTGATTCTTGTACAAACTAGGTCTTTGAGAGATCATCTTCTTGTACATCTTTTTCAGAATTTCTTGTATTCTTAGAGGTGTGGGAAACACTCTAAGGGGATAGAATCAACAAGGAGGTCCTTAGTTGATTTGTTTTGAGCTTAGGGAAAAGCTCACTTTGTAAATGCTTGGTGGAAGCTAGAATTCTACTTTCTTAGTGAAGAAGAGGAAGTTGAAAATCCTTGATTGAGAAGATCAAGGTAGTTGATGTAGGTGAGGAACACCGAATCACTATAAATCAATTGTGTTGATTCTTCTTTGCTCTCTTTAGCTTTACAAAGTGTTCATCTTTAACAAACTATCCCAACCTTAACCCACCTCAACTACAAAGTTCCAATAGAAGTTGCTCCATCAAGAAAAAAAGTCTTAAATACTATTCACCCTCTCTAACACTAATCTAAGGGACCAACAATTGGTATCAGAGCCTAACCCAAATTAAAGACTTAACATCCTTTGAAAGATCCAAAATGGCATCATCTAGCAATTTTACGGTAAAAGGTCAGTCCACCGATAGGCCACGGCTCTTTGATGGCACCAACTACCAATATTGGAGCACTAGAATGTCCATATTCATAAGAGCTAGTGATTATGAAATGTGGGATGTTATTGAGGAAGGTCCATATAAGCCAATGAAGAAGGTAGATGGCATAAGAGTGCCAAAGGCAAGAAGAGAATGAAGTGAAGCCGAGATAAAGAAAGCGCAAATCAACTACAAGGTAATGAACACTCTACATTGTGGACTAAATGTAGCTGAATTCAATAGAATGACCACATGTTCAAGTGCCAAAAAAAATGGGAGAAGTTAAAAGTCACTCATGAGGGTACTTCCCAAGTGAAGGAGTCAAAAATCACACTTTTCACCCATAACTATGAGGTGTTTAAGATGCAACCAGATGAGAGCATTACGGCAATGTCCGATAGATTCAATGGCATTGCAAATCAATTGAAGCATCTTGGAAAGCAGATTCTGGAGCACGAGCTTGTGAAGAGGTTACGTAGGAGCTTACCTAAAGCTTGGAAGCCCAAATTGACTGCCATTAGAGAAGCAAAGGATCTCAACACCATCTCATTGGAAAACTTTTGTGGTTCTATTCTCACCTATGAGCAAGACATGATGGAAAATGAAGAAGAAGAGATAAAGGATGCTAGAGAGAAAAAAGGAATTTGGCATTGAGAGTGAGTGCTCTTGAAGAAGAGCTTGATTGTGCTAGTAGTGAAGATGATGATGAAGAGCTTGCCCTACTTGCTAGAAGGTTCGAAAGATTAATGGGTCAGAGAGGCAAGAGGCAAGGGAGAAGATTCTTTAAGAAGGATCAAGGAACTTCTTGGAAAAAAGAGAAGAATGAGGCCAACAAGACTTCAGGTGATTTACCCATTGGTTCCAACCAGTGAGTGTGGTCAGCCAAGTTAACGGAGCTTTGCCCGAAGACCATTTGCTCTAATCAAAAGAATCAACTTCAAAAGGCAGAGGACGATAACAAAGGAAACGAGGTCTTAGGGTTTCTGGTGGGTCGGCCTTAAAGGTATAAGCGAGGCAAGGAGGATTTTGACTGGTGTCTCAGTGAAGGAATCTGGGTAAAGTCTGACAAGTTTTTAAATGTTAGAAAGGTTGAACTCACCAGCAGTGGCCATCGTAGAGGAGGAAAAAGAAGTGAAAAAAGGATTCTAAACGAGGTGTTGATATAATGGACACGAAGTATACGTAAGATAAAAGTTTTGCTAATTATTGGGGATTTCAAAAATGGGTTGCGAAAAAACCGCCAAGGGATTTATAAAAGTCTGAAGAGACAGGCCGATTGGTGATTTGATGAGGCGCGTCCATTAATTAAATTTGAATGTTTATGTTTGATAGGCATAAGTGTTCAAGGAATTTAATGACAAAATAACTGTTGATTAACAGTCACAAATATGAAATCAACTGGGTAATTAATCACAAGTGTTTAAATTTTACCCAAATTTTCACACTTAGGGGGGGGGGGCAACGTTTATACTCTAATTTATAAATAGTGGGCCAATGGGCTGAAGAAAGAAGTGAATGGGCCATAACATGAATAGGGATGCAATCGGCCTGAATGAAATTAGTTATTACCAAGTCAGCGACTTTAAATTGACAATTAAAACCGTGACAATCATGGATAGAGAATCAAGCAATAGATTGGCCAAGGATCAAGCGGGACTTTAAAACCATATTATTCGAATTGAAGGTGGTAAAATCACAAGACCTTGATATCAGCCTAAGAACGGCTATAAAAGGCCTAGACCTGAAAGACAATGGGATATAAACAATTCTCCGGACAACACAGACAAATCTCTATTTAACACATAGCTTAGTCACATTCTTTCAATTGTTCTTGAAGGCTTTCTTTCCATTTGTTCTTGTCAAATTCCTTTTTATCATCCCTATTCATTAGGGTTTCAGTTGTTTTGTATTCTTAGACTTTGCTTACCCTTTGATCGGCCAAGGTCGATTGTTCCATTTTAGACTAAAAGCCAATCGTATAACATTTGTGCTCTTGTTGTTAAAGAAATATCCAGTTTAGTTCAATGATTAAAACAGTCTAACTATGACTTTGAGCTAGGACCTGCATTCTTCTTTTTTTTGTTGTTTTTCATTACATAAGCAACTGGTACACCCCATCAAACAGCAAAGTGGCTAGCAAATTGGCATAGGAGATTTTTGGTGAAACACCCCTTTCATCATCAACTTTCTCATTTGACGTTACGGAAGTGTTGTTGAAGGATGTGTTAGACCAAAGACTCCCAGCTCACACAAACCAGCTTACAGAGGAAGTTTTGTTTGTAATGACTATGGCATTTGTGTGTACAAATATCGAGTCGGAGTCGAGGCCTACCATGTGATTTGTGGCACAAGAACTATCAGAAAGAACATAGGCTTGCCTGAGTGGCCATTAGGAAAGTTAACAGTTAGCAAGCTAATTGAATATCTGTTATTTTGTGCCTTGAATTTATGATCCAGTAAATTATGATCGAACTCGAAACAGTTGGGGCTTAGCCCAAATTGAGCTGTATCCGTAATTTATGTATTGGTGACTAAATGAGGTGTATCTAGGATTTTATCCCTGTAACACATACTGAAACTCTCATACCCGTGGACGTAGGTCGAATTGACCAAACCACATAAATATTGTGTGTTCTTGTTTTTATTTTCTTATTTAATTTTCTTGCTTCCACGTAACAATTGGTATCAAGAACCTGGAAGATTTCCTATGTTCAATTTGCTGATTGAGATGGCATCCACTCATAAGTTCGACATTGAGAAATTCAATGGGTTGAATGATTTCACCCTATGGCAGGTGAAAATGCAGGCGATTTTGGTTCAGCAGGGTATGCTGTGACGTTGTTAAAAGAAGAAGAATTACCAGCAAATTTGAAGGCGGGGGAGAAAGCAGAGATCATGGCGAAGGCTTATAGTGCAATCTTATTAAGTCTAGCAGATGAAGTTTTGAGAGAGGTTGTTACAGAAAAAATAGTTGCAAGATTATGGGTGGCCCTTGAAACCAAGTACCATAAGAAACCCGTAACAAACCACGTATATCAGAAGCAGCGGTTGTACATGTTGAAGATGACAGAGAATACATCGATGAAAGATCATCTCGATATGTTTAACCAAATAATGCTTGATCTTCAAGCTATTGGGGTTAAGGTTGACGAAGAGGATTAGGCTGTTATTCTTTTATGTTCATTGCCTAAGTCCTTTGATAACTTTCGTGAGATTATGCTGTATGGGAGAGACTCTATCAGTTTTAATGACATGAAGGATGCTCTATTATCCAAGGAATTGAATAAAAAGGTTGCTGGCCTTGGCGAAAACGGATCAGATTCAGGCCTGATTGTTAGTAGAGACAGAACCAAAGAAAAGGATAACGAGAGCAAGAGATCACGCTTAAAATTGAGATCTGGTATTCGATGTTATCACTGCAAAGAGAAAGGGCACTTAAGGAGAGACTGTCCACAGCGAAAGAAAGGCGAAAGGAATAAAACAAGTGGAAAAGCTAATGCTGCTGTAGAACAAGATAGCTCTAATGAAGGAGATGGTAATGATATTCTGACTGTTAGTACTATAGGTTTTGCAAATTCATGGGTTTTTGATACTGGTGCATCTTATCATATGACTTTTACAAAAGATCTGTTTACTGCTTTTAAGCAGTGGAATGGTGCTGTGAAATTGGGTGATGATTTAGAGCTTTGTATCAAAGGCAGTGGTTCTGTGCAGATTAAGATGTATTATGACATGGTTAGAACACTTGATGCCTAGGATGTTCCTGGTCTATGGAATCACTTGATTTCTTTAGGTACTCTGGATAAACAGGGTTACAGCTATTCTGGTCAAGGTAGGCAGATTAAAGTTTCCAAGGGTGCTTTGACTGTCATGAAGGGTAAACTACACCAAGGAATTTACATATTGATAGGAAATTCAATTATGGGAGCAACAGCAGTCTCTCAGTCTTTAGAGCAGCATGGTGATGGTTCTACAAAGCTATGGCATCATAGATTAGGCCATATAAGTGAAAGGAGACTTGCAATATTAAGTAAGCAAGTATTGCTAGATGGTGCTGAAACTGGGAAGCTAAAATTTTGTGAGACTTGTGTTATGGTCAAGCAGCGCAGGGTGAAGTTCAGTTCAGGTAAGCACACTTCTAAGGATATTCTTGAGTATGTCCATTTAGATTTGTGGGGTCCTACTTCAGTCAAAACTCATAGTGGCTGTAAGTATTTTGTAACCTTTATTAATGACTACTCTAGAAAAGTTTGGGTGTATTTTCTGAAATCGAAAGATGAGGTGCTTTGGAAGTTCAAGGAGTGGAAGACTATGGTTGAAAAACGTATAGGTAAACAAGTCAAGACACTTAGAATTGATAATGGGTTAGAGTTCTGTAATATCCAATTCGATGAGTTCTGCAAGAAAGAAGGTATAGTGAGGCATCGCATTGCACGGCTTACACCATAGCAGAATGGAGTTGCAGAAAGCATGAATCAAACACTTCTGCAGCGTGCTCAATGCATGCGATTGAATGTCAGTCTACCAAACCAATTCTGGGCTAAAGCAATTAATATTGCTTGTTATCTGGTGAATAGATCTCCATCAACTGCAATAGATTTTAAGACTCCTCAAGAGGTATGGTACGGTTCTCCCTCTAATTATACTGGCTTGCTTATATTTGGTTGTCTTGCTTATGCTCATGTTGATGATGGTAAACTGGAGCCTAGGGTAGTGAAATACATATTTTTAGGGTATGCTACTGGAATTAAAGGGTACAGCCTATGGTGTACTGAAATTGGTAGAACTCTGAAATTTTTTATTAACAGAGATGTAACTTTTGATGAGTTTGCTATGTTTGGTAACAAGGAGGAGTGTGATAATCTTGCAGGTAACAAAGATCGGGGTGCTAGCCAGAAGATGGAGTTTGATATTCAAATTCCAAAGAAGACAATTAATAGTTCTGTAGAATAGCCCAAGAATGTGCAGAAAGAATAAGATTCATGAAGTATAGCAAAAAGAAGAACCAAAAGGGAAATTAGAAAGCCAACAAGGCGTGCAAATTGTGTTTATGATTTTGATACTAATCTTGATGTGTATGCTTTTGCAATTGTAGAAAGCATTGATTCAGATGAACCTCGATCATATAAGGAGGCAGTTCACAGTAAAGAAGCATCAGAATTGCTAATTGCCATGAATGAGGATATGCAGTCCCTTGCAAAGAATGAAACATGGAATCTTGTACCATTACCAAAGGTGTAAAGCCCGTGAGGGTGTAAATGGGTCTTCAAGAAAAAGAAAGGTATCCCTGGAGTTGAACCAGCTAGGTTCAAGGCACGGCTTATGGCAAAAGGGTTTTCACAGGAGGGAGTAGACTATCTGAAGTATTCTCACCTGTTATGAAACATAAAACCATACAAGTTCTTCTAGCCATAGTAAGCACATTGAATTTTGAGTTAGAACAAGTTGTTGTGAAGCCTACGTTCTTACATGGGAATCTAGAGGAGCAAATTTACATGTCACAGCAAGAGGGGTTTCCTGAAACTGGAAAAGAAGACTATGTTTGCTTGTTAAAGAAATCATTATATGGGTTAAACCAATCTCTAAGGCAATGGTATAAGAGGTTTGATGCTTTTATGGTTTCTCATGATTTTGTTCAAAATCAGTTTGATAACTGTGTTTATTCTAGAAAACTAGTTGATGGTTCTTTTATTTATTTGTTGCTATATATGGATGACATGTTGATTGCAGCTAAGAATAAAGCTGAAATTAACATTTTAAAGACTTTGTTGAGTAGTGAGTTTAAGATGAAGGATTTGGGTGCAGCCAAGAAGATTTTAGGCATGGAGATTTGGAGAGATAGGAAGGTTGGCCTATTGTATGTATCTCAACAGAAGTACATTGAAAAGGTGCTGCAATATTTTCAAATGGATGACTCCAAGCCTATTAGTACTCCGTTGGTAGCACACTTTAAACTTGATGCTAGTACGTTGCCTAGTACAGATGCATAAAAGGATTACATAAGCAGAGTTCTGTACTCTAATGTAGTTGGAAACCTGATGTATGCCATGGTATGCACTAGGCCGAATTTAGCTCATGCTGTTAGTGTGGTCAGCAAGTTTGGATAATCCGGGAAAAGCTCACTGGGAGGCAGTCAAATGGATTATGCGATATTTGAGAGGTATGAAAGATATCTATTTGGTTTATGGTTCTAATGGGTCTACTAGTAGTCTTGTTGGTTACGCAGATTCAGACTATGGTGGAGACCTTATGAGGAGGCGATCTTTGACATGTTATATCTTCACTCTCTATGGATGTGCTATCAGTTGGAAAGCAACACTACAACCTACAGTTGCTTTGTCCACCACTGAAGCGGAATACATGTCTTTGACAGAGGGTGTTATGGAAGGTAAGTGGCTGCATGATCTTATTGATAGCTAGGGTTTGGATGTTCAACGACTTGTTATTTATTGTGATAGTTAGAGTGCTTTGAGCTTGGCAAAGAATCCGGTTTATCATGAGAGATCAAAGCATATTGATGTCAAGTTAAATTTTATCTGAGATGTTATAGAGGATAAGATGTTTTCTATTGAGAAGATAGCCACTGCACATAATCCAGCAAATATGTTGACAAAGTCGTTGCCTGCAAAAAAGTTGAAGCATAGCTTGGACTTGGTAAATGTTCGCATAGCATAAGGCCCTTAGGGGTAGATTGGTAGGGAGTTGTTCTTGGTTTTCTGGTTCCTGGTGCTTTGGGGAATTCAAGTCAAGGAATTGTTATTTTATGCCTTGAATTAACGATCCAGTAAATTATGACCCAACCCGAAACAGTTGGAGCTTAGTCCAAATTGAGCTGTATTCGTAATTCCTGTATTGGTGACTAAATAAGGTGTATCTAGGGTTTATCCCTATAACATGTACTGTTATCTCTCAAGAAATAAATAAGAAAACTCTCTTACCCGTAGACGTAGATCGAATTGACCGAACCATGTAAATCTTGTGTGTTCTTGTTTTTATTTCTTGTTTAATATTCTTGCTTCCGCATAACAATATCAAAAGTAGAATGGTCTGAAACAAAATGAGCTAGAATATGAAGAGGGATAGGGACTGACCAACAAAATCCCTAGTTCGTTTTGCAGTTAGGCCTGTGTCACATTTCTGTCACTTTAGGAGATACACTTGTATATAAATAATTCTATTTTATGTTTAATTGTATCTAGTATAAGATGTATCGTCCAAACCTGGACGAAAATTTTATTGTAAATGCTCCCTTTAACCTTGCAATTGGGTTAAAAAAGGTGAGCATAATTTTCGGCGTAGAACTAGAAACTGTGGAGCTTGTCCTGTGACTTATTAAATCTGTATTCTAGGAACAAAATTTTCTGTTGAAAATGTTTAAATTATTAATTGGGTCGGTTTTTTTTGTTCCTTTTTTTGGTAGAATATATTAGATTTTTGTGTTTTCACTTCACTGTTATTATAACTAGCCATAAGAAACAACGCTAGAGACATTTCCTGCAGTATTAAGTTTGAAGCAATATCTTTCCCAATTGATAAAATTGTCAACATTTTAATTTTTAAATAATAAAAATAAATATAATTTGCTTACCACAGTTCCTATTCAGAAGGAAACTCTGTTAAAAGTTCTGTTAGTCTTATATTCTATTTCTAATTCTCTTTGAATCTCCTAGTCTACAGGAATGAGGAGTCTCTTGATCCCTGAATTCAACCTTATAAAAGAGGAACCACAAACACCAGGAGCAGAACACATTTCCATATTCTCACTTGCTCGTCCCAATATGGCTAGTTTTGCCTGCTCTGCGGCTGATCTGCGCCCACTTCTTGGCTCGGCTGCAAATGCCACAGCTGCTGCTGAATACATCTGCAGTGGCTTTGATGCTATTTCAAACAAGTTGGTTGATGCAACTTATGCTATTGATAACACCTACCTTCTTTTCTCTGCTTACCTTGTATTCTCCATGCAGCTTGGTTTTGCCATGCTTTGTGCTGGTTCCGTACGTGCTAAAAACACCATGAACATCATGCTTACAAATGTCCTTGATGCTGCAACCGGTGGCTTATTCTATTATCTCTTTGGCTTTGCCTTGGCCTATGGTGCTCCTTCCAATGGATTCATTGGCAAGCATTTTTTTGGCCTTGCAAAGTTCCCTTCCCCTTCTTATGACTATGGTTTCTTTTTGTATCAGTGGGCTTTTGCCATTGCAGCTGCTGGAATCACAAGTGGTTCTATTGCAGAGAGGACTCAGTTTGTTGCTTATTTGATCTATTCCTCCTTTTTGACTGGTTTGGTTTATCCTATAGTGTCTCATTGGTTTTGGTCTGCTGATGGATGGGCGAGTCCTGCTCGAGCAGATAATCTTCTATTTGGATCTGGGGTAATCGATTTTGCGGGTTCTGGAGTGGTTCACATGGTTGGAGGCATTGCCGGCTTATGGGGCGCTCTGATTGAGGGCCCTCGCGTTGGTCGTTTTGATCCAAATGGCAAATCTGTCGCATTACGTGGCCATAGTGGCACATTGGTTGTTCTAGGAACATTTTTGTTATGGTTTGGCTGGTATGGTTTCAATCCAGGTTCATTCCTCAACATCTTGAAAGCCTATGGAGAAAATGGAGGCTCTTATTATGGCCAATGGAGTGCCATTGGAAGAACTGCTGTCACAACAACTCTCGCCGGATGCTCAGCCGCTTTGACGACCCTCTTTGGCAAACGTTTGCTCACAGGCCACTGGAATGTTACTGATGTTTGCAATGGTTTGCTTGGTGGGTTTGCAGCAATCACAGGTGGTTGTTCAGTCGTCGATCCATGGGCAGCAGTCATTTGTGGATTCGTTGCTGCTTGGGTTCTTATTGGATGCAACAAACTGGCTGAGAAATTCAAGTATGACGACCCTTTGGAGGCAGCACAACTTCATGGAGGGTGCGGCGCATGGGGCATTATATTTACTGCATTATTTGCAGAGAAGGCTTATGTCAACGAAATTTATCCAGGACGACCTGGGAGACCATATGGGCTATTCATGGGAGGTGGAGGAAGGCTTTTAGCTGCACATGTTGTCCAGATTTTGGTGGTTACAGGGTGGGTGAGTGTGACCATGGGCACATTGTTTTGGATACTGAAAAAATTGAAGCTTTTAAGGATCTCATCAGATGAGGAGATGGCAGGGTTGGATTTGACTAGCCATGGAGGATTGGCCTATGTATATCATGATGAACATAATGATCAGGCTCTGAAAAATTCAATCATGATGACAAAGGTGGATGGGTCTGCAGTTTGATTTCTTCCCATTTAGAGTGTAAAATTGGTAGGTTCCTCAAGAGATGTGTGTCTGGACTAAGCGTTTGGAGTTAGAAAGATTGTATTAAAGTTCTTCGGAATTGTATATGTTTGCAATTGAATTTTAATTACTTATTAGCTATCAAATGGTTTGATGGAATAATCAAGTACCAGTTTCCTTCTCTTTCCAGTTTCAACATACAATCTGCATGGAAGAAGTGGGTTAAACAAGAAATTCTACAAGAACAAGGAGAATTAGATGATCATTCCTAGCAATGAACATTGTCACAACTAATGACTCCAACAGATTATTAACCTGGATTTTTTTCTCTTTTTCATGCTAAAGCCTTAGACGCCTCTGAAACTATACAAGACAACCTAAGACTACAGAAGGCACATGTCCAATTAAACCAAATACTCGAACAACTAGCAAAATCATTGATTAAACCAATGGCATCTCTTTCCACTTTAAAATACAGGCGGTGGCTTGTTTGCATCATTTTTCTGATCATCATATTCATAAGCCAGACCGCCATGGCTTGTCAAATCCATTCCTGCCATCTCCTCATCTGGAGTAATTCTCAATAGATTCAACTTGTGCAGAACAAAAAAGAGAGTCCCCATTGTGACAGTGACCCAAGCCACAATCACCAAAATTTGTACAATGTGTGCTGCAAGGAGCCTTGAGCCACCTCCCATAAACAAGCCATAGGGCCTTCCTGGTAGTCCTGGATAAACCTCATTAACATACTTCTCTGTTTCAAACAGTGCTGTGAATATTATCCCCCATGAACCGCATCCTCCATGAAGCTGTGCCGCGTCTAAATGATCGTCATAATGGAATTTCTCTGCAAGCTTGTTGCATCCAATGAGCACGCAAGCTGCAACAAAACCACAAAGAATTGCAGCCCAAGGGTCAACGACAGAGCATCCACCGGTTATTGCTGCAAACCCACCAAGTAATCCATTGCAAACATCAGCGACATTCCAGTGGCCAACAAGTAATCTCTTTCCAAAGAGAGTGGTCAAAGCAGCAGTGCAGCCGGCAAGGGATGTGGTCACGGCTGTTCTGCCAACAGCACTCCATTGTCCATAAGAGGACTCTCCTTCACCGTAAGCTTTCAAGATATTGATAAATGAGCCTGGATTGAATCCATAGCATCCGAACCATAACAGAAATGTGCCCAGCACAACCAATGTGCCGCTGTGTCCGCGTAAAGCCACAGCTTTGCCAGAATGATCAAAACGGCCAATACGTGGTCCTTCAATGAATGCACCCCATAGGCCTGCAATGGCACCAACCAAGTGAACCACTCCAGAGCCAGCAAAATCAATAACCCCGGATCCAAATAAGAGATTAATAAATCTAGTAGGACTCCCCCAGCCATCAGCAGACCAGAACCAGTGTGATACAATGGGGTAAACCAATCCAGTCAGGAAAGACGAGTAAATCAAATAGGCAACAAACTGAGTTCTCTCTGCTATCGAACCACTGGTTGTCCCAGCAGCAGCTATCGCAAATGCCCATTGAAACAAGAAATAACTATAACCGAAAGATGGGATAGGGAATGTACTCAAGCCGAAGAAATGCTGTCCAATGAAGCCATTTGACGATGCCCCAAAAGCAAATCCAAAGCCAAAGAGATAATAGAATAGACCACCGGCAGCAGCATCAAGGACGTTGGTGAGCATTATATTCATGGTGTTCTTGGCACGTACGGAGCCAGCACAAAGCATGGAAAAACCTAGTTGCATGGCAAACACAAGGTACGTGGAGAAAAGAAGGTAGGTGTTGTCCACGGCATAGCCAGTGTCAATGAACTTGTTGGAAACCACATCAAAACGGCTACAGATGTACTCTGCCGCAGCCGTTGCATTGGCAACACTGCCGAGGAGGGGTCGTAGGTCATCGGCAGAGCATGCAAGGGAGGCCATGGGATGGCGGGTGGGAGGAATTGGCAGAGAAACATGCCAATGTGTTTATTATATTTGCTTGGAAACAGATATATATATATATATATATATATATATATTATATATATATACATATATACGTGGAGAGGAAGAAGATAATCGGATTCCAGGCTGGAACTAGACTATTACAGTGAAAAGGGTGAGAGGAATCCTAGTAATCCTACTTTCAGAATCTAAGCCAAGTTGGATTCTATACTGTAAACAGTTCAGATTCCCAGGAGATTTCAGTTCAGATTCCCAGTAGATTTCAAAGACCAAGCATACCAACAATATGAATTTCAACCGTGTGCCTAAACTGTCATATTTATTATTCTATTTGCCCTAAAAACGTATGCATAGATACAGCAGAATTATGGAATAAATGGCAATAAATCATGCAATATAACAGATTAAAAAAATTAAATCTGCAGCACATTTTTCCTAATCAGGCGCATAAAAACGTGTTTTCCAACCTATTTTTGAGGAAACTAAAATGAAATTAATTACTGCCCTTCAAGGGAGGCCAGCAGATTTTTCCATTTTCAATTTGATTAACACACCATCTGCACCCAAGAGAAGCATTTTAGTTATACTCTCAGAGCGACAGATGGTGGGTTGAAACAAAAATCAAGCCAACTGAAACTCAAATACTCAAACGCCACCAAAATGCAACAGCTTCAATCATTTAGAGCTCAAATTATTTTATTAATAATGCATGCGCCTCCACTGCAGGTTATCTTTTAATACGGTAAAGCAAACAAACATTTCACTGAAAACTAGGCTTTAGAAGCAGTTTGTTCCAAACACATTCCAGTTTCTACTTATAAGATGGCAATAAAGTACACGCCTGTTCCAGAGGATGGGCATGGAGTTCTTCACAGGTCACCCCTTCGGTTCACACAAATAGCTTCAATCATGCACCTTAAGCACACAGCGGAGGCAACCCCCTTCATGCATCAGATCAAATGCATTGTTAATCTCTCCGAGTGTCAAATTGTGGGTAATGTACTCATCAATTTTGATTTCCTGTGAGATAAAAGGAGAGTATAATAAACTACTGCTCAAACAACAGATTCATACATAGGATGAACACAAACTAGATTTACCTTCTTCAGGTACTTATCCACAAGCCAAGGCACTTGTGAACGGCTCTTGAAACCACCAAAAGCAGTCCCTTTCCAAACACGGCCAGTCACCAATTGGAAAGGACGAGTAGATATCTCCTGACCTGATGCTGCAACGCCTATGATAACTGATGTTCCCCAGCCCTGTAAGTATTCCAGGTGATGTTAGTTGAAATCAGCCATTTGCAGAATCATTAATACTCTATTAATTTAGATACCATTCACCTTGTGACAGCATTCTAAAGCAGCCCTCATGACAGAGACATTTCCAATACACTCAAAACTGTAATCAACACCACCATCCGTTAGATCAACAAGGACCTGCTGAATTGGTTTGTCATAGTCCTTTGGGTTCACAAACTCTGTAACTCCAAAGTTCTTTGCTGCAAGTAGCAATTTACTTAAAAAATAAGCATACAGAAGTAACACATTATTTATTGCCAAAAAAATAGGAAAGTAACACATGATTGATATTACGCAGAATGTTTACTAGATATTTATTTAATATTTTACCAAGTAGTCTCCTTTCTGGATATCATTATTAGTAAATTACTTACCTATATCATACTTTTTGCTGTCAATATCTATGCCAATTATTCTTGAAGCACCGGCAGATTTTGCACCCTCTGCAACCTGCAACATTGCATTAAAAAATAAATAACAAAAACTATTTAACATCCAGCACCGTAAAGAGAGCAATGGTAGCAAGGACAAACATTTTACAAAGACAGATGAAAACATGCTAAGAATTTCATAATAATTAGTCTAAAGAAATTTCAGGATAAATGGGATGATATTTGACACATACTGCAAGACCAACAGTCCCAAGGCCAAAAATAGCAACAGTAGCCCCTGGCTCAACTTTAGCTGTGTTCCAAACTGCTCCAAGTCCTATCCAACCAAGACTATATATAAATTTGAAGGTTTGGGCAAATAATGCAGAGTAGATAACCATGAAACCAAATAAATTCCACAGTAGAAGATGGAATATGCTATCTAGTTAGATTGATGATATATAGAAGGTTAATAGATAAATCTGGTACTAAAACCGCACTTGGCTACCCAGCCTTTACCGTGGGCAAGATAACTGCAAAACCAGTAGGTGTGTCCTCTCTGGTCCTCTTGTACTAGGGAAAGGTCCTCTCAATGCTCTATTATAAAGTTGTGAAATTGGTACTTCGAAAACAAAATCCTAATTAAGTACTCGAACTATAGTCAAATGTCTGATGTGTCAAAATAACTCAACTTTTACATGATTTACATCCTTTCTCTCTCTTCCTTTTTCTTGCATATATCTCCCCAATTTCCTTCTCTCCCCCTGTATGATATTTTTCTTTTTCTTTCTAAATATCTGGTTTTCATTTTTATTTTTGAATCTTATATTTTGCAAGAAAATTGACATAGCTTTTTTAGACACATGACATGCATATATTGGTTATGTTTGGATACATCATTTGACTAATGAAGCTAATAAAAGGTGCAAACCGGTGGATGGAATGGTCATTCAAGTGCCAAATTGGTATTTTTTTTCTTCAGGCACCAAATCTACATTTCGATAAGGTTTACATACTAAATGTGTAATTGCCCTAAATGGAATTACAGATTCGTGAAAACAAAGTTAAACTTACCAGTTGGAACACCACATCCAAGAAGGCATACTTTTTCCAAGGGAGCTTGTGGATCAATCTTAGCAACACTAACATCATGTACAACCGTGTACTGGCTAAATGTTGAGGTGCCCATGAAATGGTAGATTGGTTTTCCATTTATTGAGAAACGGCTCTGGCGATCATTCATCATGACTCCAGCTCCAGTGGCTGTCCTAACTTTTCCACATAGGTTTGTCTTTCCTGATTTGCAGAACTTGCAGTCTCTACACTCTGCCTGGTAACAAGGGATGACATGATCACCTGATTGAACTTCAGTTACACCTTCACCAACACTTTCTACGATCCTGTGGTCAAATATTCAAAGAAATCGTCCCCTTTAGCGATCAAGAGGCTTATGAATTATAAGAGCTAATGAGAAATGACATACCCAGCAGCCTCATGACCAAGAACGCATGGGAATAGACCCTCAGGATCCTGAAAAAGCAAATCAAGCAAGTTAGACATCTCAACTAATGGGCAGATTAGACAATAAAGCAGACAAAAATCTTTAACCATATTATGTTAGGTACATGCGAAGAATCAAACTATTCTTATCAATAGCATCTCACTCTAATTTATCAGTACCAAAATTGGCGAAATTAACATAAAACAACAATATACACATTCCCATTTGAAAGCAAGAATAAGAGTCTGCAAAATACATGCATCTGGAATTAAATTTCCCATTTTACTATTCGGTTTACAACACATTTCAAGCAGAGAAAACATTATCTTACGAATTGTTTGGCTATTTCTTTATCTTTTTCTTGTAATGATTTTGGATTTATCCTAAGTATTTACCTTTAGAGCTGAAATTTGCATTTTAGTTGTCTGCTCATCTTTGATCAATTACTATAAATTTACTTTTCCTCAATCACTTTCAGTGAATCAATAGCAACATTTTAGAATAGCAAAAAGCTAATCTTCAAAGTATTTGCAAATTGAATCCAACTTAAACAATTCCTTCTCTAAAGAAAAACAAACTGATGCTTATAACATTACAACCAAAAAGATAATACCCACATAAAAACAATGCAATGCACTTAATTTTAAACTAAACGAAGAAATCAACTGAGACATGCAAAACGCAAACAAGAGAAAAAAGGAGAAACCTTTCCGCTCCAAGTGTAGGCGTCAGTGTGGCAAAGAGCAGTGAAGAGGATCTTGATCCGAACCTCACCGGCCTGCGGCGGAGCCACCTGGACATACTCAATGACTAGCGGCTTGTTGGGTTCATAAGCCACCGCAGCTTCACAATCGCAACCACTTCCATATTAATTCGTTAGGGCTCCAAATCAATGATCCAAAAACAATATGAGAGTTTGCTTACCTTTGCAAGTGATAACTTGGCCTTGAGTAGCCATTGATGAATTTTTTTTTTTTTAAAGAAGAAGATGATGAAAATGAAAGAAACCTTTTTGAGGTTGAAAGTTGAGAGGAAGAGTAGACAAAAGTCCTAGTAAAGCTTTCACTGTTTTCTCAGATATTTGCAAATTGCAATGAATCAAATTATTGGGTGATGTTTCCTTTGCCAGCGGACTCTTATCACTGACCCGAATTTCGTAGCCCGACCCTCCCTTTATTTACAATAAACTTTAAAAACCACCCACAGCTGCTTAACATTTCTTCTTTTCTTAATTACTAGCAATTAACCCCTGCTTCGCAGTTCGATCAGATTTGATAAATTTTTTATATGTAGACATATTAATTATAAATGAAACATATAATAAGTTATAAATATTTTTCTTAAAAAAAATTATATATGCATATATAAATTAAGATAAAATTTAGCAAACTAAAAAATATTCTAAAGTGATAATGCGACCGTCAAAATAAAATTTTACAAATTAAAGAAACTTCTAAGGTGACAGTGCGACTGTCAAATTTTTTATCACCATAATGTATGGCAATAAACAATTAATAGATTATATAATAATTGTAAAATTTATTAATATTACAATAATCTTATACTTTAATACCTAATCATGTCGTCAAAATTTCAAACTTTAACAAAAAAATATTATGTCAACATCTTTATTCCGTTAATAATCTCATGAAAAAAAATTGTCAAAATCTTCAAAATTTCGCAAAATAACTAATTGGATACACATTATATATATAAAAATAAAAAATAATTTTTAAAAGTTAACTATTTCCATAATAGTTGACTTATATCTTGTACTCTAATTTTATAAGTTTAAGCAGTAGATACATTATACCTGAAACTTTATGTCTCATGTTAAAATTTTCACATATATATATCCTTAAATATTGACCCCCATTATGTAGATATATAAATCCTTAAACATTGACCCCCATTATCCTTGGGAATTTATATCCCTTTTTTTTTTTTTGTTAATCGATATAATGTAAACTTTTTTTTTAATATGAAATATTTTATTAAAAGAGGAAGAGTTTACAATCAAGCAATAAAATCATTAGCCTCTAGCAATTCCTAACTTAGTAAGAGACAAAGCTAAGAAATTATTTTTCGTATAAATATAAGAAAAGCTGCTATTAAATAAAGTTAATTCATAATTTTTATTAAAAAATAATTTACAATTATAAAAAATAATGATTTAGATGATCAAAAATTTTTAACATATATATAAATAAATAATATTTCCAAACTTAAAAGATTTTTTAAGTATAATTTTGACATTGAAATTTATTGAACTCTAAATGAATAAATTAAATAGACTCTAAGAAAAAAAATAATAATAATAAACATTAAATTTTTAATTTATATAAATCAGATGAAATACCAAACCACACATTGTTAAATTAGTATAATATATTATAATTTATTAAATTAAAATTTATATAATCTATCAAACTGATTAATCAATAATTAAACTTTATATATTAAAAATTTTACTTAATAAAGTATAGATAATATAAATTATAGATTCAATTTATTAAATAAAATTTAATAGCATATTAATTGATAGTATTTTATTTAATACTTACATTTGAAAATTTAATTTTATCATATGGTATCTTTATATATATATATATATTTTTTTTTGCCAAAAGAATTTTTTATTTTTCTTTCTCATATTTCATGTGCCATTAAATTAGTAAATAGAAATAAAATAATTACAAAAATAAAAAAATAAATGAAAGAATAAGAGAGATAATGAAAAAAAAAAATTGCCGGCCCCTTCCCCCCCCCCCCCCCCCCTCTCCCACCAATAAAAAGTTATCGAATGGCAACAAAAGAACCATCCCCTATTACTTTAAATGTAAGTTAGATATAAATAAACAGGTGAAACCTTTAATCAGCCCCTTTTAGTCAGCCTCTCAATCAGCCCCCTTATTTATAGCCATAAGATGTAATAGCTGTTTTATAGCCATTAGATTTAAATATTGTTTTATTTAAGGTTTAAGATAAAACTTGCAACCAGTCAAACAATTTACAAGAGAAACTTTTCTTCTTCTTCTTTTTTTGGTGAAACCAAAGAAACTTTTCAAATTATTATGTTTCTCGTTCAATTTTTTTTTTCTCAAAGGCCTATGAAAAAAATAATTTATTGAGAAAGAACACAAAATAGTCCAATGAAGAATAAGACTCCATCATAAAACAAAAAACATGAGTGAAAGACTCCAAATACAAAATAAATACTGGAAGAAAGAAAACTAGAAATCAATCAACGTTAAAAGCAAAATCAAAACACTAAAGGATTCAAAACATTAAAAATAAAACTAGAACACTAGTGGATTTAATAAAAAATTTGGAGTAAATACAGTTATCTTCCAATCCCTATTTTTTTGCTCAATTCTTAGTTTCATTTTTCATTTTTCATTTTTCTTTTTTTCATATCATCTTCCTTAATTTCATCATCACACTCATAACCATGCCAGATTTGAGTATAATGTTAGTCAATAAATTAATTGCAACAAAAAAATTAATTGCTACCGAGAAGATTCGAACCCTCCACCACTAATAATAAAACTAAATACCCTAACCACCATATCAATTTCAACTATTTGTTAAATGTTTACTTCCTAATATAAATATTGAATACTAAAATATATTAATAGTTTGCACCAAAATATGTTCAAACTCGATTACAATTACTTAAAAATCGATTTTAAACAAATTCAAACTAGATTACAAACATGATCAAATAAGGAAAACTCGATTTATTGCAAGTTCAGAGTTAATTTTAAAAATATAACTGCAAGCCACCATTACATACTCGATTTAGATATCCGTAAAATCGATTTAAATATTTATTCGATTTTAACATTGCTCTCAAATTTGATTGTACCAGTATTTTTTATCATAAAGGGTTGTAATGTTGTTTGCATTATATATCCCCAGTAGCTAACACACAATAAATATATAAATAGCAGAAACTATAAACTAATATGAAAATCTTGTCAATTACAATAAATTAATATCTAATCATCCACTATAACGATCTAATGGACTCCTTCAAGCAATCAATTTACTCTTTAGATTTAAGTACTTATCTCACCGCCAATTCTTCTCCTCGTAGTTGAAGTCTTTGACTTTAAATCTCAAATCAAACTACACTACGTGCAGAGCTTCCTTCGTAGCAGCTTCTATTGAAACATAAAGTGTATCGCATATAATACTCTCAATATGTTATTGAATGACCCTAAGCGGTCTATGATGCGTATCTCGGTTAAGAAAGCACCACCACCATTGACTACATGCCACATTATGTTAGGCCGTAAGAAACCATACTTTTGGCAAATCAAAAGTAACAATTTTTTTTAAAAAAAACTAAAACATATGATGATAACAACAATTTTCTCTTATCTAAATGAAAACACTATACTTATTTTAAATAATTTTGAAATGCCTTCTTCATAGGAAAATACTACTTCTATACAATCTCACACGCCTAATGGTTGGAGAATTGAAACCCCTCTGTATGCGAAATTGACGTTTGATGAAAAAGTAAATAGCAACGGTCATCACCTAAGATAATCACTATAAGGTTGCAAAATATACATGCAGTGGTGGATTTTGGTATAAGGTATTGGGAAGCCAATTTGGAATAAGTTATTTTTAGGGGAGGCAGATGCAATATGAGATTTTTAATGTGTGTATATGTGTGTGTGTGTGTGTACATACACAATAATATATAGTCAGTCCATGTAAAAAATAATAGGAATTTTAAAATTTGGGGGACCAAAGCATTACTACCATCCGTCATTATATATATGTTATGCTCCAATGAATGTATGTCATTAATCATGATTCATGAACATAATGACTTAAGATAATTGTTCATTTCAAATTGATAGAAGTCACACATAGTTTCAAAACAATTTTCAAATTTTATGGCCAAATGAATGTAGTTACTGGATGGCTAGGTTTCATAAGTTATATACTTGAATAAGGTTATGAGCAAAATAATTGAAAGATCAATCGATGTCTGAATATATCTAAGACAGTTTCAAACTCGATTACAAACTCCCAAAATCGATTTTAAACATATTTAAACTCGATTACAAATATGATCAAATATGGAAAACTCGAGTTATTACAAGTCCAAAATCGATTTTAAGAACAAAATTACAAGCTACTATTATATACTCAATTGACATCCTCATGAAATCAATTTAAATATTTATTCGATTAGAATATCATCGGTGAACTCCATGACTTTTGAACTCGCACTGAGAAATATCATCGAAATAAAAAAAAAAAACAAAGTTAAACTTAACTAAGAAAAACTTATTTACATATTATAAACTAGTATTGAAATATTCATAAACGATTTAACTACTTTTATTTTATGAAAAAAAAGAAAACATAAATCCATAGGATAGAATCGATATGGGAAAAAGAAAATACAAATTTATAGGATAGCATCGATTTTAATATAATTTGCATCTATTCTGTATAACATAAGATAAAGGTACAGCACAACCTAATATCATAGATACGATGCTATCCTAAATACCAATAGTTAGTTATAAAATAATAAATCAATACGATACACTAAACACTTACTCTTTTCGAAAACTCCATATAAAATAATCACACGATTTCAGTGGCTTTATAAAATATACACATAAAATCATATTTTAGAATCGATTCTATAAAATTAAAATCGATTCTATACAATTAATCGATTTTATAAAAAGATCAAAATCGATTTCAGTATCTTCTGCCTGGTCAAAATTTAAAAATTGATTTCACGTAATTATCTCCAAAATTTTAGGAGATTGACTTTCTTAAAATTAAGGATTGAATTATATAATGATTTAATTACTCAAATTAAATCAAATAAAACCGGTAACCTCTTAAACAAATTCCCTAAATTCAAATTCTAACAATAAAGTACCTACATCTAACGGTTGATAAACAACCATTATATCTAACGGCAATAATTAAAGGGGCTGATTGGGGGGCTGACTGTAGCCTTCACCAAATAAACAAGTAATGTTTTTTAATTACAAAAATTTTCTTTTCACCCACATAGGAGACATGCAAGAGTCGTGTAACCCAAAAAAAAAAAAAAAGAAATGCAAGATTCAAATCTTTTTACTTGTGATGAATGAAGTGTTTCTTTTCTATTAAAAAAAAAAACTGAATTAGTTCAAAGAACGTGCTCATTAAATTTGAGATATATGAGATTCAATTCAGCATTTATTTTATTATGATTTATGAACGAGGAGTAAGCAATAACATGGTTCTTTACTGTACTTTTACATTTTGGGTTTTGGATTTTGGATTTTGTTGGCAAAACCTAAAATTATGAAAATTATTTTTTTTATATATATATATATATATAAACAAGGTGTTTTGCCAAAAAAAAAGATAAGGTGTTGAAAATCTTTTGCACTTTGGCACTGAATGATTTTAATATTATCTTTCTTTCTAAATAATTATCGTTTAAGATTATTGTACAAGAATTAAGAAAGTTAATAAATCTCCTAAAATCTAGACAAAATTGATTATATAACTAAATTACTCTTTTCTGAGATTATAAATTATTTAAAAACTCATTAAAATAACTTGAAAATAATGAAGAGTGAGAAGGATAAAATTGACAAAAAAGCAATAAATACTTCCTTAATTTTGTAAAACAATGACTAATGTGGAACAATAAAACTTTTCTAAAATGACAATTATTCAAGAATAGAGAAAATAATATTTAAAGTAAACAAATCATTCTACCTCTACTTTTATAATATTTCGAAATTAATGTATCTTAAACAAATCATTTTCAATCTTTACAAAATTTCTTAATTTTTCTTTCAGAATAAGAAAGAATTTTTAATCATGATGTATTCAATTAATACGAAAGAACATCTTTATTTGGATTGTGTTTTCGTTAGAAGTGGTCTTCTTTTTTTTTCCCTCCCCAAATTTAGAAGATTTTTTGCACATATAATAGGTTACACAACATGGAGATAGCTAGCTTTCTCCCATCCCATCCCATCCCATCCCATCCCATCCCATATATCCCAGCTTGCCCAATTCAAGATACAAACTCAAGACGTTTAACAAAAAATCTCAAACTCCAACTATTTGGGGTGTCCCATTGAGGACAGCAAATCTAGAATTAAATCAAAGCAAATTTTGTGTGAGTATCATTATTCATTTGGTTCATATAGGTCGCCTTTTGTATACTAGCTTTAGTATCTCCTGATGGTAGCCAACCTTGAAAGTTTCAAGCCATTTCAGTAAGTTTTAGACAAATATTTTGCATGGTACTAAAATATGGAACTATTTTTTTTTCTCTCGTTTACTATTTCAATCCATCAACAGCTTCTATCTTGATGGATTGAAATCCTCTGTCCTCGATTGTGTCCCCATATGTGCCCCAGCTCCCATAACAAGCCACATGTCCATTGTTTCTTTATTTTATTGATCTTTGTTCGGTTGTAACCATTTTCTTTCCATACACTGAGATCTAACCATTAAAAGGACCCCAGAACTAGAAAGAATAAGACCAAATGAAGGACTTCGTAGGGAGTTGAAAGAAGTTTGTTGCTTGTCTCCTGGTTACATCTCCACCTTGCAATTCAATCCCTTTTTTTTTTCAAAAAAAAAAAAGATTTTTGCCAAATTTCTTTGATCACAAAGACCAAGGAATAAGATATTTAATTTTATAACCCGCTAGAGGAATCTATCTTTTTAGTCGATATGCTTGCCATAAAGCATTGTAATGATGATGAGATAACAATTGAAGGAAGAAGTTGCCATATAATGAGATAACCATCTATGGCAACTTTTTAGTCGATCCTTTCTAGAGGTGTCAAATCGGATTGGTCAGGTTAGTTTTAAGTTTGGGTCAATTAAATCGAACCAGTTTGGATTAAAAGAGATTTTCGGATCATTCAGGTTTCAGGTCATTCGGGTTTGGGTCTCAGATCATTCGGGTTCGAGTCTCGGGCCATTCGATCTCGGGTTTTTCTGGTTTTGTCCTCGGGTTTGTTGGATTTTGTCCTCGGGTTTGTCGGGTTTCGGGTCATTTCGGTTTCAGATTTTTCGGGTTTGACCATCGAATCTTTCGGGTTTCAGGTTTTTTAGGTTTTTCGAATTTAACTCTAAGTTTCCAATTACTTTAAATTAAATTAAAGTTTTGATTTTAGAAATTAATAGTCAAGAGAGATTTTATCAAAAACATTGTTTATTAAATTTGTTATAAATTGTAACTAAATCAATTAAATTTGTAATGTTATAAATGTATTAATTAAATTAGTGATATTTATAAAATTTTTTAAAATTTTTCTATAAATTATCTATAGTTTTAAACGAAATAAATATTTGTGTTTTATTATTTACTAATTAATGTTTAAATTCTAATTGATATAGAATCAATTCATCATGATTTATATATATATATATAAAATTATGAATTGCCCATCATATAATCACAAACCAATAGCCTGAATTTTGGCATATAATAGCAAATTAAGGAGCCAAAATTTTGGGATACAATTGTAAAATTTGTCAATTTCTCACCTATAGTATTAAAAATTTTAAATGTTCCATTTTGTTGATGAAAATAGTCAATAGCCAATAGGCCATGCCGACTGCCATGTGGCTACAGCCACCCATGTATTACTAATCTTAGTATCTTACTATTTTAATAAGTATTAGTGACTTTGTTTTATAAGATTCATATAAATACTATACTTAATAGTGTTAATGATTAGTGATTCTATAGATCTACAACTATAAGGCATAAGCTAAAATGTCAAATTATGAAATTATTAATTATGAAATATGGTATATAGTCAAATCTTGATACAGACAAGTATAAGCGTATAATATATATCCATAATTTCATATAATTGTTCATTCATTACAAGTAAATAACTATTATGAATCAATCAACAATAGATTTGATTTACTTATTATTGATATTTTATTTTAATTATTTTGGATAATATTGATAATATATTGTTTGTTCATACAATGAATTGATTATATATATTTAATGTTAAAAAAATTACTTAGAAATTGATTAATGAATATAATAAGGTAACTTTAATGTAACATTCATTAATAATTGATTATTTTTTATCTATATTATATAAGATCACCTTAAGTAACTACTAACTAATAAACATTCCTAAGAGTGATATCAAATAAGCTAAATCTATTTATTAAATTTGAAATTTAAGAGATATATAAAATGATTTCACTCGTCTGTTAGATTTTTTTAGATTAGATTCTCGGGTTTATCGGGTTAGCTTCTCGGGTCAATTAGGTTTCGGATTAGTCGAATTCGGGTCGTTTACTTTTTTTGATCAAATCAGGTCAGATTAATTTCAGATTCGAGTCGATCGGATATATTTTTCATGTTTAGATCAGCTTTTGATAACTCTAATCCTTGCCATTAAAACAAAATGGGCCGAGGGCCACGCTAGCTGCACGCACAATCCGCAGGTTTTGACGCACTAGCATGTGGAGGCCATTTCTCCCTCGTCCGAACTTCGTTTTGGGAGATTTTTATATTGTTTGAAAGCTCATTGAGTGCTTTACAACTTTCTAATTTATCACTTTCACTAATTATGTTTTTAACTAATTTCGTTCCAAACATATACTGTCGCCAGAAAAGTTTTATGCAACAATTCTATATATTGCCCATAACTTTTCTTACATGCATTTTTGAGAAAAATATCCTGCCAGACTTATTTTGAGGACTGTTTAAGCTCTCAAATAGTGGTGGCGGCACTCAATTTTGATCTAATTTGCCTCTCCGGGGTCCCCCAGTCTAAATGAAAACATAACCTGTTATCGAACAATAATCTAAACTAACAAGCATTCTTGTTTTTTTTTTTTTAAAAAGCAAAGACCAATTTTATTAGAGAAACAGAACCGGGAAGGAACCCAGTTTGAAAAGAGACCAAAACATGTCAAAACATCACAGCATAGGAACAGAGAGATGAAAAACGTCCACCACAAGCAAGAGGACAAAAAGAAAATCAACCCAGAAAAAAGACATGAAAGAAACCCACACAAAACATCAGCAACCAGCCTTTAGAACCTCGCTCCAATAAACATCAAAAACAGCCCCCACGTCCACAAAACAGAACAAAAGACCCACCTTGATTAGCCTAATGATAGAAAACCACAAGATCATTCCCACGATCCACTCCCGCTTTTGCCAATCCATCCGCAATCTCATTAATGTTTCTAGAGATATGCATAATACTCCAAGCTTGCAACTTCTTCTTATAAGTTTCAATCTGCAAAATAATATTCCTCAGTCTCCACGAGCATGAAGAAGGATCAACAACCCATTTGACAGCATTTTGTGAATCACTTTCAATAACAAGTTCATTGTTGCTAGCCCATTCCGTGGCACAAAAAATCAGAAAAGCCTCTTTGATAGCTAATAATTCTGCCATATTTGAATCAGCTTCCTCGATAGCCTTAGAGAACACCAGCTTAAAACTTCCATTATCATCTCTTAAAACACCTCCAATACCCGCTTTACCAGGTTGACCTTTGGCCCAGCCATCCACATTGAATTTCTGTTGTCCTGCTTTTGGTCTGGTCCAAACCCAATTAGACACCTTGGTGCTGCTTTCAAATTCCAGTTCAACGAGATTAGGAAAACTAAAAAAATCAGTAAAAGGAATGTGCTTTTCAGGCCATCTAGCTTTGCACCAAATTGCAACTTTCAGTTTGACAGAGTCGATAACTTGCATAACATCAAAAGACTTTCCTATGAAAACCACCTCATTACGTCCAATCCAAATGGACCAGATAATAGCAAAAAAGGATATTCTCCCGATGTTGTTTTTATTGATTCTGTTCCACACCGAGAAGACCATTTTTGGATCCCCTGGCATCACCCATTCAACGTTCCAAATGGAGCAAAGATGAGTCCAGATAATCCATGCACTCCTACAATTAAAAAAGAGATGAGATACATTTTCAATAGCGTCCCTACACAAAGGGCAGAAGGCATCGTCACCACTCAATAAACCCCTTCCAACAAGCTCAGCTTTAACCGCAACCAACAAGCATTCTTGTTAATTGTTTAAAATAGCATCCAATTAATCTCTCTGATTTATACCCTCGGAACCTCAAACTAATTGCTAACTCAATTTCATTTTCGTAAATTTTAATTAACTTTTTTTGTCGTCATTAAATTTAATTGAATTTTTTTCTCTCTGATTTGATTTTAGATTATTCTATTTGAATTTACGATTTGTTAAATTTCAAGTCTTGAGTCTTAATTACGTTTCGATTGATACGCATTTAACTAGGTGGTATACATAGAATTAAATGGGTCAAAATTTTTAATGAAATTAGAGGGTGAAGGCTGCCAACCGGCCACTGTGGTCAGACCTTATGTACGGACCACAGTGGCTGGACCATTCTGCCCTTTTTAATTTGTAGCTTTTTTTTTCAGTTTTAATAAATTTTATTCGTTTTTTACTTTTGTGAGTGATTTTTTTTTCACCGTCTCGTCACCTTCTTTTCTATGTTTCAAGAGTCTTTTCGGCAACCGCCTGTTCATCTCCCTCGCAACAGCATTCGCCCAGACGAACTCTCCTTGCTCTCTCTTTCAAACTCTTTCCTTGGTAATTTTCACATTCTTCAAAGCTCTTTTTGGACCCTTGTAATAGCAAAAACAAACAAAATTCATTACTTTTCCATGGCTTCATGTGAGTATCTCACGTTCTCTTTCTCTTTCTGTCTTTTTATGTGAATTTTTAGATTAAGTAGATTAAGATTGAAACTGCGTTTTGGTTTCTTGAAGTTTTGAATGTGTAAAGATGTTTGAAGTTTTACTTTGTTTCATGGCTTGGTACTTGAATTAGCTTGGGCATACAGGGGAAGGGATACTTGCCAATTCTTTGTCTTTGTTGATTGATATGCTGGGATTTCTGGGAATTGTGTTTTGTTTCTTGAATGCATGTACATTGTGGTATATGTTGATTGTAGTATGTTGTGTTCAGTTGTGCTATCATTGTTGCTTCCTTATATTGCCAAAATTTATTTTTTTTGTCCAAAGGAAAACGCAAATTATGATGGCGACATTGGCAAGTGGGGATATCGGAATATATGTCCACCATGAAATGAACAAACATATACAATTTATGCGCTAAGACTAGTAACGTAGCAAAAGAATACTATATATTCCACTAGTTTGATTAGTTAACAAATATACAGAAAATTACAAATGCGGCTGCACTATACCTCTGGTTCACTGGGGCTGAGAGGTGCAGCATCCCAGCTTCCACAACCAGAGAGCTTGATATTCACTTTGATTATCCTCGGTATTAATAAAAAATTAGCATTTCGACTTCAGATGAATGTGTTGAACCAAATTCTAATCAAAAGAATGGCATCATTAACTTGTATAAGGCTTATCAATTATCATCCTTACTGTAATCAGAAGCCTTTTCATCAGAATCTGATGCACTGTCGAAGTGGATGTCTTAAGCTTCCACTGCATAGTCCTCCATGTTATCAGTACCTACCTTTAGAAAATCTTTCAAGTCATCTAATATGTGAGGTTCTAGCAGTTTCCAAAACCACATAGAATTGGTTCCTAGGAATCCTATCCGAAACACCTACCCCTTTCTCTTCACTCTGCAATTTAGAGATTTTGCTCGCAATGTTTTTGATGTACAATCACAATATATTTCTTGTATATGTCGCAAGATGGAGACAGAAGGGATTCCATGCAGGCATGTTATCAATGTTATGAAGATGGAGAACTTGGTTAGCATTCCAGATTCCATGATAATGAACAGATGGAAAATTAATGCTGGTGATAAACATCAGCCATTGAATGAATCCCATTTAACAACAGAAGAGGTTGAAATGTTTAGGCAGGCCAGTATACGTATCTTGTGCAATCAAGTGGCAAATATTGCCTCAAGAACAGCCGCAGGGTATGATCAAGCGATGAAATCGTTACAGAAACTAGTGCGACATCTCATGGTCAATCAGGAACCCCAGGCTAGAAGTGAATCATTTTCGCCTATGTTCACACAGGTTGTTGGGGATCCTGTAAAGGTACAGTCGAAAGGGAGGAAGAAGATTAAGGACAAAGGGAAGAGGAAGGTGTATTCTTGCAGCAATTGCATGAGGGAGGGGCATAGTGTCAGAACTTGTCCTGACAGAGTAATAAACCTTGGTGGCACCTTTGATAAGGTCTCAATAGGTTGTGACAGTGCTTGTGATTCTTCAGATGATGATATTTTTGACAAGGAATCATTATCGTCTATAGACTTAAACGAGGTAAATTTGAATCGAATTTTCTTATACCTTTTTAATGTAACATTCATATTTGGTTTTGCTTTACTGAAATTGAAATTGTTAGTTATCAAATATTATTTTGTATGTTTATTGTAATATTGTTTGGTGTGGTATTGGAATGCAGGATGAATTTGAACATGATGATATGAACAATGAGGATCTTGGGAATGAAACTGATGACATGGATTTTGATTTAAATAAGTCCCCCAAATGTATGTTGGTTTTATTTTTATAGAAATGGTTGTTATTAATTTATGTTAAGAACTTTTATATCTTATAAAATATTATTGACATCTATTTATGTTCTGGCATGTAACAGGATAATGAAGATTGACCATTGCTTTAAGGATGCAGTTCAAAAATGAAGATTGTACATTTTTTAAAGTTGGGTGTTGGATGTTAATGAAGACGTATGATTTGGCCTCAATTTATTTAATTTTTTTATTGGATGATGAAGATAAGTTTTTAGGATGGCTAATACTATATCGGATGTTAAGAATAGTCTTCTGGGATGAAGCTTTGATTTTTCGAAAAAGGAAATTTCTTAATTATTCCCAAAACTTTGTACCCTCCATCCCCAAATTAGATTTTTTTTAAATAACGAATTTAACCCTATGAATATTATTCCAAAATTTAAATTTGGCACAAGCATATATTTGACATTTTTTTCTTGTTTTAATAAAAATCAAGGAAGCATCCCCAATTATTTCTTCATTATCCCCAAAATAATCTTAATCATCCCCGAAAGATTATAGTCTTTATCCCCAAAACTTTTAAATTTGAAAAAATAAAAAGAATTTAACCCAATTCCATGATTGAATTATGAATTGCGTTTAAATTTACCTAATTACCTTTTTTTTTCCAGGTTATAAAAATCAGGGATCCATCCCCAATCATTTCTTCATTATCCCCAAAATAGTATTAATCATCCCCGAAACATTATAGTCTTCATCCCCAGAATACTCTTTATCATCCCAAAACAAAGAAGACCCAATTCCATGATTTATTTATGAATTACCCATCCCCAGTCTTTTATTCATTATCCCCAAAATAGTCTTAATCATCCCCGAAACATTATAGTGTTCATCCCCAAAACATTAAAATTTGGAGAAAATAAATTTAGCCGAATTCCCCAATTTAATTATGAGTTATGCGTATATTTAATTAATTGACTCATTCCATTGTTCAATTTTTTCAATTTTTTCCTTTTTATAAAAACCAAGGATCCATCCCTAATTATTTCTTCATTATCCCCAAAATAATCTTAATCATCCCCGAAAGATTATAGTCTTCATCCCCAAAACTTTTAAATTTGAAAAAAATAAAAAGAATTTAACCCAATTCCATGATTGAATTATGAATTGCATTTAAATTTACCTAATTACCTTTTTTTTCCAGGTTATAAAAATCAGGGATCCATCCCCAATCATTTCTTCATTATCCCCAAAATAGTATTAATCATCCCCGAAACATAATAGTCTTCATCCCCGGAATACTCTTTATCATCCCAAAACAAGAAGACCCAATTCCATGATTTATTTATGAATTACCCATCCCCAGTCTTTTATTTATTATCTCTAAAATAGTCTTAATCATCCCCGAAACATTATAGTGTTCATCCCCAAAACATTAAAATTTAGAGAAAATAAATTTAGCCGAATTCCCCAATTTAATTATGAGTTATGCGTATATTTAATTAATTGACTCATTCCATTGTTCAATTTTTTCAATTTTTTCCTTTTTATAAAAACCAAGGATCCATCCCTAATTATTTCTTCATTATCCCCAAAATAATCTTAATCATCCCCGAAAGATTATAGTCTTCATCCCCAAAACTTTTAAATTTGAAAAAATAAAAAGAATTTAACCCAATTCCATGATTGAATTATGAATTGCGTTTAAATTTATCTAATTACCTTTTTTTTCCAGGTTATAAAAATCAGGGATCCATCCCCAATCATTTCTTCATTATCCCCAAAATAGTATTAATCATCCCCGAAACATAATAGTCTTCATCCCCAGAATACTCTTTATCATCCCAAAATAAGAAGACCCAATTCCATGATTTATTTATGAATTACCCATCCCCAGTCTTTTATTCATTATCCCTAAAATAGTCTTAATTGTCGAGACGTTTTACTGCTCCGACGATAAATGATATGGCGTGAGATATATTCGGGACTAAACAGTAAAAAAAACAAATGGAGTCGCCACTAACCTTTTATTTTTAATAGGTGTGGTTAGTCACCTACTTGTTTAACCCAACATAACTCTAGAAAGATTACGTCAAGTTAAGGAAAGAAACTGGTCTACGAAAAAGATTTTAGGTTCGTGAGTCGGTTATGCTCGAGGAAGGATTAGCACCCCCGAGACACCCGGAAATCGGTACCACAAAAGTCTTAAAAATATTTTACTTGGGAAATAATAATAAAATGTGTTTAAAATCATTTTAAAATAAATAAATAAATAAATTTAAATGTCGGAATAAATATTCCTTTTAATGTAGGATAAACATCCCATTATAAAAACTAAATTCGAAATTTAAAGACTTAATGTCGGAATAACATTCCTTTTGATGTGAAAATCCATAGCCCAATTTTGAATTTGAAGAAATTTCCTACTTAGAATGGAGATTCAATTTCTAAATAGGAATAAATATTCTTCAAAAATCAAAGTCAAATTTAAAAAAGAGGATAAATATCCTTTTGAAAAACAAGGGTTTAATTTTAATTTCAGAATGTCTCAATTATAAGAATATTAATTGAAACATTCTAGAAAACATTTTATAAAGAGGTTGGGATAAACATCCTCAAATTCATGTTTCACATTAAGAGACTTTAATTATGATTACTTAAATTAAAATCTCTTAGAAAGATTTAATTTTAAAACAATGTCGGAATAAATATTCCTTTTAATTTGATGAAGGGAATAGTTTGACAAAAATTTAGTTTGATAGGAAAATATTTTAAAAATTTTTAAAAAAAAGATAAAAGAAAATAAATGTTCCCTTTTATTGAAAAAGAAATAAAAATAAGAAAAGAGATTTCGAAAGTGATTTTTATAAAATTTGGATTAATTTGAGAGGCCTTAATTATAGTTGGAAAATTAAGGTCTCTCCAAAAACTTTCAAGACATGTTTTGAAATTAATATTGGAATAAATATTCCTTTTAATTTAATTGGGCTTCTTAAACAAGAGATTTTCTTAAAGTAAAATGAAAATAAGTGACACACCCGGACCTAGTCCGCACGTGTCAAGTTGAATAATTATGTATTGTTGTCTTGTTAATATACCAAAGTAGACTTCACATGGATGTTTCAAACTTCGTTTAGCTCATTTTCAAGCTTAAAAATCCTAAAATTTGAAGTCCGGGGATGTGGGTCCCACTTGGAATCGAGACCCGAGGCAATTGGTTGTGAGTTGACTGGATCAACTATGAAAAGGGTGACTCCGGCGCGGGACCCGTCATTTTCTATAAGGGTCTCGGTTGGCCGAGACCCTCATTTGCTCTTCACCACTTCTTCTTCAATTCTCTCCGAGATTTCTTCAAATTCTCTCTGAATCAAGGCTTCAATCCCTCTTCAAAGACTTCATCAATCATCTATATCAACTTATTTTGCTTTCTTGAAGATCAAAACATCAAGATTTCTAAGGAAATCATCAAATCTTAAAATCTGGAAATCTGGCGACAGTTTGTTCATCAGCCGATATCTTTTGATTCAACATTGCGTTTTGGCTGAGAATTTGGTATGTTGTTCTAGACTCCTCAAGCTTTAATTTGATAGTTTACACGCTTGATTTCATGATCTGTGCTAAGAGAATTTGATGATTGAAGTTAAGATTTCTGTTTTGCCCGAGTAAAGTCAACTCTTGATGTTTTGATCCAAAATTCGAGCATGATTTATTGTTTGATTCCGTTCTTGAAGCTGTGAATTCATAGATCATGTGTTTAACTTGCTGTGTTTCAATTTTGGTGTGGATTGGTGTTGAATCGAACTCAAACGGAGCATGATTTGATGAAAGGCCGAAACCGGCCATTTGCTAGGTCCGGCGCCGGACCTGCCTAAAATTGGGAGTTTCTCCCAATTTGGCTCACTCCCGCCCGGGAGTGAGCCATCTGCAGACAATGGCACTGTAGCACCAGGGGCATTTTGGTAATTTTGCAACCCTAGACCCCATTTGACCCCAAATAACTTCAATTGACTTCCGGACTTACCAATTTTAGTCCGAGACCTTTAATTGGTGTTGTTTTATGACTTGATCATTGGTTGAATATTTTATTAATCAAATTAGATTTTTAATTTGATTATTTAGGTACGTGATCGTACGAGTTTTGGACCAGTTGCAATTTGAGCTAAGGCATTCGTGGGTAATCGGGGAGTATACAACTCTCCTCTGTTGTAAGTGGCTTGGATTATATTGGTTGACCATTGAGGGTTAACCGTTTACAAATTTATTTATAAATGCTTTATTAAATTGTTTATATATGTTTTGGGGTATGAATTGTCCACCCTCACACACTGAGTTTACAAATGATTTGAAGGGTGGGAATTTCAATAAATTTGATTTATTGATATTATTGATTATTGTATGGGGAATGATACCCTTGAGAGACTGATATCATTATTGATTATTGTATGGGGAATGATACCCCTGAGAGATTGGTATCATTATTGATTATTGTATGGGGAACGATACCCCTGAGAGATGAGAGATTTAGCGTTGTCCTCGGGGCTCCAATATGTAGGAGCGTGGACCGAGTTCAGAGCATGCGTGTTACTCAGCCGTGGACCGCCTGTTGAGGGGCACGGTGAGTCGCTCCTGTGTGCGAGAGGCGCGTAGGGAAACTCGCCAGGACTTCGGATGCTGTGTTCCACCACAGCATGGCAAACGTCAAGGGAATGGGCCAGTGAATAAAGTAAAAATGTTTTAAAAGTATAAAGTAACCCTCGACGGTCCAGTGGATACCCTAGTGCACGCGTATACCTTATTGGGACAGATTTCAGATGCCAGCCCTTATGTAAATATTATTACGGATTTGATATTTGATTTGGTTTGGGATTTACTATATTTCAGTAAATGGTTTATTAAATTGATGTTTGGATTATTTCATATCCCCAGCCTGAGGTGATCGGTCTTTATAACCGAGTCTCTCACTGGGTACAAGTTTATTGTACTCACCCCATTCACTTTTGTTGTCAGATCATCAGTCTTTGGACGGTGGACGTCCTGGTGGCCAGTGATCCCAGTTCGTCTCTGTGGACACTATATTGTAGGTGCCACCTCTTTTGCTTTGTGTAGCTTGGCTCGGAATATTATTGCATCTTACATATATATATTTGTGTATTTATAAATAATACCTTCCGCTGCATGAAACACCGTAAGATGTGATATTTTATTTTGAAATATTTCTGAACTATATTATTTATGATAATTTCGTATGTTTTCATATATTGCTCGAATATCCTTTATTTTTAAGCCTTGTGCCATCTTGGTTGCCCGCCTGACGAGGCACGCATCTCGAGGTGGTACGGCGGTTGTCGCGTGGCCGAGCCTGCGGGTCGGGGCGTGACAATTAAATTGGTATCAGAGCAAATTTTAAAATATAATATATATTTATGTTATACCGAGCCAAGCAGTTCATATAATTTTGATATTTCTGATTTTGGGGTCAAAAGCAGAGAGTATGGTTGGTATAGAAATATTTTTCATCTTTTGACTTAGATTTTATATTTAGTTACGCCATGCCACCTAGAAGGAGTATTCCGAATCCTTCCGTTCCTACCCCTGATCCCTCTGTACCTTGAAGGAGAGGCAGACCATATAGGCAACCTGAGATTCAGCCTACTGTAGATCCGGAGATCACTGAGATTCCGGATGAGCCTATTCCACCTATTCCGCCTGTTGATGATACGCATAATCAAAATACTCATACTGATATTCCACCACCCCCACCTCCGATGACTGTCACGCTGGTGCAGTTTACGCCCGCTGATTTCGAGCGTATGTTTGACATTTGGGCCAGTAGATTCTTTTCATCACTGATGGCCACTGGCATACATCCGACTGCCGGCATTACACCACCAGTTCATCCATCGCCATCGATGCCGACACCGATGCCACCGCTTCCATCAGGTGGTCGAGGAAAAGAGAAGTGTGGATTTGGGTCCAAGGCCAAAGGAAGATTTGGGAAAAAGAGAGTGGAGCCTGGACCTCGATGTTCAAATTGTAGGCGTTTTCATTCTGGCCAGTGTAGGGCTGGACTTTGATGTTTTCAGTGCGGAGGCATGGGCCACATAGCACGAGTATGTCCATCTACTATTTCAGTACCACCCAGGCAGAGTTTTAGTCAGCCTTCCGTCAGACCGAGCAGCTATGGAGGTTTTCGTCTGTTTCAACCCGCGCGACATTCTTTCGCAGCACCTTCTACCTCTCAGCAGCAATGGGGTATTGGTAGTAGTTCAGCAACCCCGAGACGACCTCCACAGTAGCCGCAGCAGCGGCAGCATACTCAGGTTTATGCTATGTCGCAGAAGGACGCTGATGCACGTCCTGATGTAGTCACCGGTAAGTAATATTTAAATATTCATGGATGGTAATTTTTCAAGAATAAAGATATTATCATACTCGTAACTACTTGCCGAGCGAAAGTAACCGTTTTAGAAAATTTTTGAACGTTAGGCGTGGTAATTATTTTCGATCAACCGGCTTATGTGATTATGGACACTGGAGCTGCCTTGTTCTATGTTAATACAAAATTTGCCGTGCGTGCGGATCGATCGTTATCGCCCTTGGGGTACGAGTTATTGGTGAATACACCGTTGGGTGAGAAAATGGTTCGAAATACGGTGTACAAAGGATGTGCAGTGAAGCTGGAAAACTTTATTTTTGAAGTAGACTTAATTCACTTCAAATGTCCGATTTTGATGCCATCTTGGGGATGGATTGGCTTGGGAGACATCGTGCTCAGATCTTTTGCGAGCACCGTTTAGTGAGAATTCCACGACCTGACGGCAGCATGATTGATTTTTACAGTGAGCGCAGAGGCATATCGAATGTTATTTCTGCCATCAAAGCAAGTAAGCTACTACTAAATGGGTGTAAAGCTGTGTTAGCCCATGTAGTAGATAAGTTAGTGGAAGAACCTAATATTGAAGATATCCCGGTAGTTAATGAGTTTCCGGATGTCTTTCCTGATGAATTACCTGGTTTGCCACCCGAGAGAGACTTTGACATTCCGATCGAAGTTTATCCTGGTACGGATCCAATCTCTATGGCTCCATACCGAATGGCACCCACTGAACTGATTGAGCTGAATAAACAACTTGCCGAATTGCTGGATAAAGGATTCATTCGGCCGAGTACATCACCTTGGGGAGCCCCCGTTTTGTTTGTGAGAAAGAAAGAACGGTTCCATGCGACTTTGCATCGACTACCGCAAGTTGAATGCGGTGACTGTAAAGAATAAATATCCATTACCTCGCATCGATGATTTGTTCGATCAACTTCGAGGAGCCGGAGTGTTTTCTAAGATTGATCTGCGATCGGGCTACCATCAGTTGAAGATTCGAGAAGAAGATATCCATAAGCCCGCTTTTCGTACCAGATACGAACATTACGAGTTCTATGTGATGTCGTTTGGACTTACCAACGCTCCAGCAGTATTTATGGATCTGATGAATCGCATATTCCATCAATACTTAGACTGATTTGTCATTGTCTTCATTAATGATATATTGGTTTATTCAAGGAACCAGCGAGAGCACGCAAATCATCTTCGCATTGTGTTGCAAACTCTTCGAGATCATCAGCTTTACGCTAAGCTCTCCAAATGCCAGTTTTGGTTGCAGCAAGTTGGATTCCTTGGACATGTTGTGTCTAGGGACGGCATATATGTGGATTCCAGCAAGATTGAGACAATCACCAATTGGAAACGTCCTGCAACTCCTACGGAGATTCGAAGTTTCTTGGGATTAGCTGGATATTATCGGAGATTTGTGGATGAATTCTTCACGATTGCTGTACCATTGACTAAGCTGACCCACAAGAACGCTAAGTTCGTTTGGTCAGAAGAATGTGAAGAGAGTTTCCAGAAGCTGAAGGATAAATTGACGACCGCACCGGTACTTGCCTTACCTGTGAGCGGCAAGGAGTTCACTGTGTATACTGATGCATCGAGCAACGGACTTGGATGTGTGTTGATGCAAGACGAGCGAGTAATTGCATATGCTTCACGTCAATTGAAATTGAATGAGGTCAATTATCCAATACATGACTTGGAGCTTGCTGCCATAGTCTTTGCTTTGAAGATTTGGCGTCACCATTTATACGGTGAAACCTGTCGTATCTACACCGATCACAAGAGTGTCAAACATTTCATGAACTCAGCGTGAGTTGAACATGCGGCAAAGGAGATGACTAGATCTCATCGAAAGACAAAGAAGAGATATCGACGGATTAAGAGCCGAAGATGGCTAAGGTAAAGGAAACCCCGAGTACTCAAGGGCAGGAGTACGGGAATAAGGAAAAGAATCGATCAAACACATAAACTTCTATGAGCACAGCCAGTATGAAAAACAGAAAGAAAGTTCTAACACCTAAGAGGATCAGAGGTGTTAGAAGAAAAGCGGAATAAGAATGAGAAAGATAAAGAAGGTCAGAGAAGAGAGTAAAGAAGGAATAATGAGGTCAAGGCAAAGGAAACCCTGGATAAGAAGTGGAAGATCACGTAAATCATGGTAAAAGAAATATAAAGAAAAGAAATGACACGGAGATGACTCTAAGGAAAACGGCGCAAAGATGACAAAAATTGCAAGTGATGCCTAAAGATGGCAATGGACCATAAGGAAGATCAAGTGAAAAGAATGGAGATGAAACCTTAAGAGAAGTGTGACGAGAAAGAAACTACCAAGAATGCAACATGTGTGTGACAAACATGAATTACGCTATTCCACAATGAACGAGAAGGCAAGAGGAAAGTGGACCCCACAATAGACGTGGGCGGAACGGAAAATGAAGAAAGGAAAAAGAAATAGGGATATGGAGACCCCAGAATATATCATTGATGAGAAGAAGGGAAGAGAGATTGATAAGAGACACGTGACACCCCCTAAATTGAATACCTCAAGAAAATAAAATTTAAGCAATGCCTAGAGGCAAGAGAAATGATATGGATGGGTATATGGTTGAAGCTCAAGTGTGATTGATTTGGGAGCCATGTGAGGCGTCCCTATGAGAGGAAGGGTCGGAGATCGAGATCTTGAGGATCTCTGTGATGACCACTCGAGAGGACCGGCCCAGCATGTGAGTGGGGAGAGCATGAGACCTCCCAGAGTTCTCCGTTCTTGTGAGGAGGAGAGATGATATATGATGGGCCATGGGCCCTGTATGAGATTTGATGGGCCATGGGCTCTATTTGTGATTATGATGGGCGGTCAGAGAATGGGTCAGCTTGTGAGAGCCGAGAAGGCATGGTATCTGATTCCTCTGTTATGATATGGCCAAGTGTGGGCCAGTATGTATTAGAGCTTGACTCATACACCATGAGATTTGAATGTAGGATGTGCAAAAGAGGAAGAATGAAATAATAGATGAAATGAGAAACGAAACCAAGATAGAGGGAAGGATATTTAACTCTTTGCATCCTCGCCATGAAGGCGAGGGAGTTAAGTGAAGGTCTTTCCTAATAAATTGGCTACAAGGATGAGTACAAGACCACGAAACAGGCAGAAACACGTCAGAGAATGGCTTCGAAGTGAGAGGCAATGGCAATGAAAAAGAAGAAGGAACTCCTAAGAAAAGAAAGAGGTGTGGAACCTCAGAAGAAACAAAGAGATAGTCTTGCCAAGAGAGACTTGAAGGATGAGACAAGAGCAAAGCGAGAACATTACGCAAGCATAACTACAGCAAAGGAAGAACCTCTAAAGGCCATACTTAAAATAAAGAAGACCTAAACCATAAATAGGTAAAGGGTAGGCTATGTTAAGGAAAGGATGAGGTTCAAACTCAAGAATAGAAGAGTAATTTTTTAATTCATCCGAAAACGATTTCAGGTAGCACAGGATCGAGATCGAAAATATGCACAGCAAAGGAGGACACCTTTAGAGTTCCAAGTGGGAGAATCAAGTGTTTTTGAAGGTCTCACCTTGGAAAGGCGTTATTCGTTTCCGCAAGACGGGAAAACTAAATCCAAGGTACATTGGTCCATTCCTTGTCACTGAACGAATTGGACCGGTAGCGTATCGCTTGGAGTTGCCACCTGACATGGCTCGGATACATGATGTCTTTCATATATCTATGCTTCGAAAATATGTACATGATCCGTCACATGTTCTACAAGCACCACCTGTGAAACTGAAGAAAAGTTTGGGCTTCAAGGTTCGACCTGTAGCCATATTGGATCGAGAGGTTCGATCGTTGAGGAATAAATCGGTACCTTTGGTGCGAGTTTTATGGAAAAGTTTGCAGATTGAGGAGTAGACTTGGGAGCCCGAGAATGATATGAGACGTGACTTCCCCCATTTGTTTGATGTTAAGTTTGTTTGAATTTCGGGGACGAAATTTTTGTAAGGAGGGGAGAGTTGACACGCCTGGACCTAGTCCGTACCTGTCAAGTTGAATAATTATGTATTGTTGTCTTGTTAATATACCAAAGTAGACTTCACATGGATGTTTCAAACTTCATTTAGCTCATTTTCAAGCTTAAAAATCCTAAAATTTGAAGTCCGGGGATGTGGGTCCCACTTGGAATCGAGACCCGAGGCAATTGGTTGTGAGTTGACCGGAGTCAACTATGAAAAGGGTGACTCCGGCGCCGGAGTTGGTCGGGTTCGGCGCGGGACCCGTCATTTTCTATAAGGGTCTCGGTTGGCCGAGACCCTCATTTGCTCTTCACCACTTCTTCTTCAATTCTCTCCGAGATTTCTTCAAATTCTCTCTGAATCAAGGCTTCAATCCCTCTTCAAAGACTTCATCAATCATCTATTTCAACTTATTTTGCCTTCTTGAAGATCAAAACATCAAGATTTCTAAGGAAATCATCAAATCTTAAAATTTGGAAATTTGGCGACAGTTTGTTCATCAGCCGATATCTTTTGATTCAATTGTGCATTTTGACTTAGAATTTGGTATGTTGTTCTAGACTCCTCAAGCTTTAATTTGATAGTTTACACGCTTGATTTCATGATCTGTGCTAAGAGAATTTGATGATTGAAGTTAAGATTTCTGTTTTGCCTGAGTAAAGTCAACTCTTGATGTTTTGATCCAAAATTCGAGCATGATTTATTGTTTAATTCCGTTCTTGAAGCTGTGAATTCATAGATCATGTGTTTAACTTGCTGTGTTTCAATTTTGGTGCGGATTGGTGTTGAATCGAACTCAAACGGAGCATGATTTGATGAAAGGCCGAAACCGGCCATTTTCTGGAGGCAGGTCCGGCGCCGGACCTAGCAGGTCCCGCGCCGGAGCTGCCTAAAATTGGGAGTTTCTCCTGATTTGGCTCACTCCCGCCCGGGAGTGAGCCATTTGCAGACAATGGCACTGTAGCACCAGGGGCATTTTGGTAATTTTGCAACCCTAGACCCCATTTGACCCCAAATAACTTCAATTGACTTCCGGACTTACCAATTTTAGTCCGAGACCTTTAATTGGTGTTGTTTTATGACTTGATCATTGGTTGAATATTTTATTAATCAAATTAGATTTTTAATTTGATTATTTAGGTACGTGATCGTACGAGTTTTGGACCAGTTGCAATTTGAGCTAAGGCATTCGTGGGTAATCGGGGAGTATACAACTCTCCTCAGTTGTGAGTGGCTTGGATTATATTGGTTGACCATTGAGGGTTAACCGTTTGCAAATTTATTTATAAATGCTTTATTAAATTGTTTATATATGTTTTGGGGTATGAATTGTCCACCCTCACACACTGAGTTTACAAATGATTTGAAGGGTGGGAATTTCAATAAATTTGATTTATTGATATTATTGATTATTGTATGGGGAATGATACCCCTGAGAGACTGATATCATTATTGATTATTGTATGGGGAATGATACCCCTGAGAAATTGGTATCATTATTGATTATTGTATGGGGAACGATACCCCTGAGAGATGAGAGATTTAGCGTTGTCCTCGGGGCTCCAATATGTAGGAGCGTGGACCGAGTTGAGAGCATGCGTGTTACTCAGCCGTGGACCGCCTGTTGAGGGGCACGGTGAGTCGCTCCTGTGTGCGAGAGGCGCGTAGGGAAACTCGCCAGGACTTCGGATGCTGTGTTCCACCACAGCATGGCAAACGTCAAGGGAATGGGCCAGTGAATAAAGTAAAAATGTTTTAAAAGTATAAAGTAACCCTCGACGGTCCAGTGGATACCCTAGTGCACGCGTATACCTTATTGGGACAGATTTCAGATGCCAGCCCTTATGTAAATATTATTACGGATTTGATATTTGATTTGGTTTGGGATTTACTATATTTCAGTAAATGGTTTATTAAATTGATGTTTGGATTATTTCATATCCCCAGCCTGAGGTGATCGGTCTTTATAACCGAGTCTCTCACTGGGTACAAGTTTATTGTACTCACCCCATTCACTTTTGTTGTCAGATCATCAGTCTTTGGACGGTGGACGTCCTGGTGGCCAGTGATCCCAGTTCGTCTCTGTGGACACTATATTGTAGGTGCCACCTCTTTTGCTTTGTGTAGCTTGGCTCGGAATATTATTGCATCTTACATATATATATTTGTGTATTTATAAATAATACCTTCCGCTGCATGAAACACCGTAAGATGTGATATTTTATTTTGAAATATTTCTGAACTATATTATTTATGATAATTTCGTATGTTTTCATATATTGCTCGAATATCCTTTATTTTTAAGCCTTGTGCCATCTTGGTTGCCCGCCTGACGAGGCACGCATCTCGAGGTGGTACGGCGGTTGTCGCGTGGCCGAGCCTGCGGGTCGGGGCGTGACAATAAGACATAAAAGTAAAAATAATAAAAATTTTGGAATTAACATTCCTCTTTGTAAAAAAGAAAATTTTTGGAGTTCATTCACAAATCTTAAGAAATTAAAGAAAATCATAAACATGATGCATGCATTTTATGAAAATTACATGAAAAACATTTTTTTTTATTTTGAAGGGATGAAAAATTTTCCCGGGCCCGATCGGACTCCCGATTAGACACCGAGAAAACATCTCATCGGAGAAAACCTCTAGAAACCTCAGACTCCCGAGGCATCTTTCGGTTACCCCATGTATATGAATTTTTTGAAAATCAATGTTCTAATTTTAATTATGCATGAATGAGACAAGGAAACATGGGTTAGTATATACATACACAATTAATTACACAATATGATATGGTAAAATAAATAGGACATGGAAATTTAAAATCAATTTTTTCAAGATCAAATTGCATGGCAACTAATTTAACACATACAAGCAAGCCTAACTTAAACAAATACATATTCATGATCAAAGGTATAATATCATGCAAAATTTAATTCATAATTGAATAAACACATATATAGGGGTAAAAAGGTAATTTTTCAATCAAGGTTAAATTTTAAATTAAGCATACATATGATGGCAAAAAGGTAATTTAATGCAAGATATAATTTCTACTTAAGCAAAAATACATGCAAAGGCAAAAAAGGGTAATTTTACATACGAGATTAAACTTTTAATTAAAAAAGCATACATAAAAGGGCAAAATAGTAATTTAACACATGACATAATTACTAATTAAGCTAACATATCTATAAGGGCAAAGAGGTAATTTTATATGCAAGCATAAATTTTTATATTAGATAAAACATATATTTGAGGGCAAAAAGATAATTTCGCATACAAGATTAATCTTTAATTAAACGAACATACAATCAAGGGTAAAAAGGTAAAATTAAATGAATATGCATACAAAGGCAAAAGGATAATTTTACAAACAAGATTAAATTTCAATCAAGCAAATAAGGATTTAAGGACAAAAAGGTGATTTAACAATGTCATATTAAACTAAGTAGACATTTACAAATATAAAAATGTAATTTTTCATAACCAAGATTTATTCTTTTTATTTAAATAAATAAAAATAAAATAAAAAAATAAACTCAAAGATTTAATTTTTAATCACCAAGGTTTTATTTTTAATTAAAAAAAAGTATTTACAAATTTAAAAATGCAATCTTTATAGCTTAAACTAAAACTTTAACCGATCAAACAAATTCACGAAATTAAAGGTATAATCTTTATGGCCAAGATTAAATTTTTAAGCAAATAAGAATGGAAATAAACTCTAAAATGTGATCTTTTAAATTGGGATTAAAACATTTAACTAAACAAGCCTATGGAGCATACAAAGAAAACTTCAAAAATAATAAAGCTAGAAATTTTTTGTATAATCACATAAATAATTAGAAGAAAAGATATATTAACAAAAATAAAATAAAATAAAACAAAAAAAAATCATCATCTTGGATATTCTTAAAGCATAATTTAAACTAACCACATTTGTAGGTGATAAATATCAACAAGAAGATTAAAGTTAACATTTTTATGTATAAAATTAACATAACAAAGCAAGAATATTACATTTAAAGTAAAAAATGAAGGATCTTTATACATAAAAATAAGAACTTTACCTAAAAAAGGATGAAGTTTTACACCAAAACTAAAAAATAATGGCTTTGCGGAGAAGAGAATGGCTAAAAGTTGATGAACAACAAGCCTTTTCTCTATTTTCTCTAGCCAAACCATTTAAAATAAATCAAGAAGAGAAGAAAAAGCTTCTACCCTTCCTTCTCGGACTCTCTTTCTCTCTTGTCTTCTCTCTTTTTTTTTTTTTTGTGTTTGAAGAAAAATGCTCCAGCCTTTTCCTCTTCCACGCTCTATGTTTTTTTTTTCTCTTCTGTCTTTTTTAGAAGAAATGCTGAAGCCTTTTTCCTTTAAAAAAAAAACGAAAGACTCCCCCCCCCCCCCCCCCAAAATCTTCTCTGCTCCCCAAAAAGAAGAAGAAAAGAGCCAAAGATATGACCGACCACCCACTTCTATTGCTAAAAAATGACCCTTTTATACTCATTCCTCCCGTTGCTTTTCTTCCTTTTGTTTTAATGATGGCTATTAATTTCTTTTGACCAGGCTTTTTTCTTGTCTTCCACTGTCGGTTGGTATCATCTTTGTAGAAGCATCCGACGGGTGCATTGACGAGGAGTGCAGCTGGCGTTATGAGTTGTATTGACAGCATCCGAGGCATATAGCTAGCGTTGTGGGTTGTATTGAGAGCATCCGAGGATAAACAACAATGTGTGATGCCATTGCTCTAAGGGAGAAAGGGCAGAGAGTGAAGTGGAGAAAGGAAGGAGGCGAGTGTTTGAGGGCTGTCGGGGACAGGGCTGTTACCGAGGTCATCACACAATTGGAATCCGGCCTGCTAAGCACATTCGAATCATGACAAAACCGATGAGCCAATTCTGGAGAGTTGTAAAAATATGGTGATACTCTTTGACAAACGCATTTCTATCAGCTTGAGCGCCGAGTGTAGCTGGCTGAGTTGCTATTTCCAGTGCCATATTGACTCCAATTCAAACCACATTCTCAGCCAAAAGTTGAGTCTTGCATCTCTCGGTGGTGCTCGGAGCCTCTCGCGGATGTTCTGAAACCGGTTCGACCTGACGTTGTTAATTGCCACAATGAGGATTTGCATGTATTCACCCAAGAGTTGGCTCAGCTTGAAGCCATAGACGATTTGGCAGCCTGCATGTATCTAAAGTTTGCGGGTGGATATCCATGCAAGTTCGTGACTCTGTCATCTTCTTGCTACCGTAGTTCTCCTTCACCATAAGACAGCAAAGGAAAGAACAGGTGCCTAGCTCTATCATTATTGAAAGCTTTGCTAGTTTGCTTCCTTGCTCGGCCTTAGCTCAGCACCAGCGACGGCAAGCTCCACCAACAGTGCCCTGTTGGGTTGCTCGGTGAAAGGAACTGATTTGATAGCGTTGGCAATGACTTGTTGGATATAGAGGAGCATGAGGTGAGAACCGGAAGAAGGTTCGGTTGTGGTGGGGCAGAGACAGCAGCAACGTGGGAAATGCGAGATCGAGTCGTGGCGGCGGAGGTGATGGCGGCTGCTTTATTGCTGCTGTGGCTATAGCTGGGTCGAGTTTGGAAAACCGAAAGAGTGTGGAAATGCATGGCAGTGGTTTGCATGGGGACGGTTGTGTGGCTATTTTGCTGCTGTGGCGGCAGCTATGGAGCGGTGGCGTGGCTCTTGGCGAGAGCGGCCTGGAACAGTGGCTCGCATGGGTGAAGGTTTGCGCGGCTGCTTTGTTGCTGCAACTGATAAAAGCTTGCCGAGATGATTGAAAGATCGCTTGAAGAGTTTGTGTTTGCTGTGACAGCGTCTGAGCTAGCTAAGAAAGGGACTGCTGAAGTGGTTGAAAAGGTGGTCGTCATGGCACTAACTGCGTTGGTGGTTGTGATGGCTGCTGTGATTGTTGCTTCTTTTCCCCATGGCTACCGCCAAAACTTGCGAAACCATTCATTTAGAGCAGCAGTCATCAAAGCAAAATTTGGAGCCTGTAAAGGCACAGCAAAATTTGGACCAATATATTTGCACGAGGTACTCGGCTGTCAGCAGTTGATGGGCTATCTTCACCCCCTAATTCACCCTCAAGTTGCCGAGCTTGATGAGAAGCATGTTGATTTGGTTGCTGCTGCTGCTGCTGTTGTTGTAGTGGCTGCGGAGGGTGGAGGAGGAGCGTGTTGCGGCTGCAGCTATTGTATGGAGTGCGTATAAGGTGGAGGAAACTGTCCTTGCTGCAGCGTTGAAGCTACTGCTGTCCTTACTGCCGCTGTGGTGGCTATGAAGACGAGCTACTGCTACCGTAGTGGCTGCTGCCGTGAGCTGCCGTGGCTGCATGAAGGGAAATGGTTGCAGTCGAGGGTGGCGGCTGCTGTCACGTGAGGCCATTGCCCTTTTTTTTTTCTGATTTGTTTTCTGCCTAAAAATTGGCCCATTCTAGCATCCCATCATTCGCACTTGTGCAAGGTTACTCTCCTATATCTGTAACTCCTTCTCGAAAATCCTGTGGTTTATCGGCGAAGTACGTCCACAAATTCTTCCTTGGTTAAGTTGCTCATCTGTTTCATGTCTTCTTCACAATCTTCAACGCTAAAATTTATATCTGTTTCCAACTCCCCAGAACTTGATTATTGCCCCATTATATGCACGAGCAGCTGCATGTGCTGTGTCAAATCCACCTAAATTAAATAAACTTGTTTTCCACAGTCCCAAATATGAGACTCCCATATGCTAGCTCCTCTATAAAAAGCAACTTCATGATACTGAGGGCTTCGGGACCTGGGTCTTCATCTACTTTTCTTCAATGTTTGCACTTCTAGTTTATTGTCTAAAAACCGCAATTAATGATTATGCCATGCTAATGGGTCCCTTTTTGAAGAAACGTCACTTTGGAGAAGAATATTAAGAACCTGACAAAGGTAGTAAGGCTTTTTAATTTGGTAGACATATATATATATATATATATATGTACATATATATATATATACACGTATTTATATATATATATATATAAATATACATATACATATAAATATATATACATATATATATATACATAAGTATATATACATATATATATGTATATAAATATATTTATATATACATATATTTATATATTTTTTTGCATGATAATTAAGTTGACTCGGTTGGTCTTTGGCCTCTCGATTTCAGGTTCGAAATTACCTGCAAAGTAACGAGATGAAATTAAAATTAGATAAAGTAAAATAAGTTAATAGGAATAAACAAAAATAAACTAAACTTAAAAAGGAAAAGTAAAATTTGAAAATGGCTAATTAATTAATTGATTAATTAACCAATTAACCAGTTAATTAATTAATTAAAATTTAAAAATAAGTGTCTACATTAATCATCCCCGAAACATTATAGTGTTCATCCCCAAAACATTAAAATTTGGAGAAAATAAATTTAGCCGAATTCCCCAATTTAATTATGAGTTATGCGTATATTTAATTAATTGACTCATTCCATTGTTCAATTTTTTCAATTTTTCCTTTTTTATAAAAACCAAGGATCCATCCCCAATCTTTTCTCCATTATCCCCAAAATAGTCTTAATCATCCCCGAAATATTATAGTCTTCATCCCCAAAACTTTTAAATTTGAAAGAATAGAAAGAATTTAACCCAATTCCAAAACATTAAAATTTGGAGAAAATATATTTAGCCAAATTCCCCAGTTTAATTATGAGTTATGCTTGTGTTGCTGCATGTAGCAGCCATGAGCCAAGGCGATGGCATCCCTCAAATCTAGGCTATAGCGCATGACTGTCAAGAATATGCGGAAAGCATTTGCTACGATTAAATCTGAAACTTGTCAAAATTAGTGTTACATGTTTGTTTTTCTGCCAGTTTTGCAATCTCTCATGCGTGTATATATAAGCTGATAGCCTACCTAGCAGTTAAAATAGATGAAGCTTATGCACAAGTAGGCAACTAGAGTAAGGTAAACAGACAAAGAACTCTTTGGTATCTTTTACAGAATTGTTAATGTACATTAAATACGAAATAATACTAATAAACCACCTGCCAAAGTGCACAAAGAACTAAAGTTGCTTACCTCAAGATGAAATACGGGCAGGAGGAAACAATACCAAGAATAAACCTACCCCTTCCATTGGTTCCATTTCAGGTTAACCTTATCTACCTTTCTCTTCACAATACAGCCTCCAAAACTTACCTGAACACATACCATAACCAAATATTTCTGACTTGAAAGGATACATGGCCTCTTTCCTTCAAGAGAAGAAAAAGGACCATTATACACCAGCAAAATCCAAAATACGCCAGCCATTTGAGCTACATATAAAACATTATAAAGAAACCAAAACATGATGGCATTTATACCCAATGAAAGATAATGCTACATTTACACATAGGCTTACAGCAACCTAAACTTTCCTATTTGAAACGGTTATCAATCCACAAGGATACATGAAAAAGCCTAAACAAGCATTTGCTACCTGAATTCCATTATAAAACATAAAAATCACTTCATGATCCAAAGTGCCAAAAATCAAGGCTACAAATGTAAGGGTTTTACATTGAAAGCAAATTACTGGAAACACATTACATATCCTGAAAATCATGTAATCCAGGCCAATATGATTGAGTGGTGATTTGCATCATCAAATGATCTTGGTCACCCAAGACAAGCAAGGGCGAGGCAAAATGGAACATAAGTTTCTCAAATCCAATTTGTCTGGTGTTCTGATCTAGGCTGGCTTCATCGAAAGAGGCAAAGGTCTGGCTTCTACATTTGTTGAAGACAACTATTTAGATAGGGGAGAAAAGGCAACAAGTGAGGAAGGTGCATTAGAATCCTTGACAGAGGATGGCTGGCAGGGTTTAAGATATCATTTTGCAGTAACTTCTTCACTCAAAAGTATCAAAAGAACTTTCTTATGAAAACCCAAATACCCAAATTATGTAAAAGAAACTAAAAACCAAAAACAAAGAAACATATTTACCTGCAGAATCTGGGACTAATACCCATGCTTCCTATGCAAAACTGGGTTTTGATTGGACAACCTGGTCACAGAAGCCAAGAATCAGGCCAGGTAGTTGCGATTATAATTAAAAAACCAAACAAAGGTGAACAAAAATGTCAAGCTAAATAGGTAAGCATTACCCCCGGCCAGAACTGCGACCACCATGAGATCCATATATGTCGCCTCCACTCTAAAAAATGACAACATAAAATTGGTCTGTGAAAAACATGCTCTTTAATGGTGACAGCAACCGTTTCTTGACTAATGATCCACTGGACTCTGTTTCATTTGCTCTAACACCAACAGTAGAAGAATGAACATGATCAGTTGAAACTCCATCCACTGCCTTACTTATTCCCTGTGATTCGAAGCCCACAATCCTAGAAATAGGATTTTGGACTTTATGTCCACTCCTATGAGTGGCAAAGGATCCAGCCGCATTGGCAGCGCCAGTCTTCAGCCCATGAACATTAGATGAAGCATGAATTTTGACTCCACATTTGAAAGAATCATCTGAAAATTTTGAAAGCTCCAAAGAAGTTTTCCTTTGAAAATCACCTAGGGAAGAACACAAAATATCCCCAATAGTATGGCTCATACACCCTCTTTGCATTCCATCTAAGTCACAGGTGCTGACACCTGCAAACCGTGGTGGGCTTTGCAAAAATGCACCCATGGATGCTGCTTCACCTTCCTCAGCACTATCATCTGAAGAAACTTGTGGCAACCCCATTGCTAAAATTGCAGAGAATGTTACCAAGATATCCAAATGGAGCTAAATAAGTTATCCTTCCACTTCCTGGCTCACTTGTGTTTTGCCTTTACAACTTTATGCAACTTTATGCAATTCAGTATTTTCTAATCGGTTCTACTCTCTCAATTTAATCTAGAACATAACAGAGAAGGGAAATCAAGTCTCCTAATCCTAATAATGTCACTGAAGATCAAACAAATGTTCCAACGAAAAAACTAGTTCCTAATAACACGGTAGTGTACTATGTATCTACTAATGGCATCCACATTTCAGCAGCAATTGGCTTACGAGCCTCTGTTGAGAAAGCCGAACACAAACTAACTACCCATTGGTAATGAGTTGCACATATCTTCTGACCTCCATACCAGCAAGCGACAAAGCACATAGAATTCATGTTGCTCACAAAGGTAATCACGGCAATTGCCTGACGAGAGTTTCCGATTAAAAAAAAATTAGCTGAACAAGAAATTTTTTTTAAAAAGATGACAATTTAGCTCAAATGCATTCAGCATAATAATAAACTAATTTGAACTAATCAAATTCAAATTTTTATCTAGCAGAGCCTTAAAATTCTCCATCTAACAACACAATTCACAAAAAATCATTAAGTCTAGTGACTGTTTCATACCAAACAAAAACAGGGAATTAAAGCTAGCCAAACAATGACCGAACAAAGGAGCAAAAACTTAACAGAAGAACTCAAAGGCATACGTTGATGCTTCCTCTTTAGAAATAATGCTATTATTCATAACAATGAATTATCTCAATAAATTATCTCAGATTTCTGAAAAAACTAAACATAATGGAAAATCAACCAAGTAAAAACCATAATATCACTCACCTATCATTACCAGCAATTCTGAAGCATCAGGGACAATGTCAACAACTACTCTTCCCCCAGAACAATCGTGATTCAATATTAAGAGATCAAGTAAGAGACGAAAATCAAATACCCAACGAATTTTGATCGACACAGTGACCGAATGCTGTTGCGAGGGAGATGAACAGGCGGTTGCCGGAAGGACTCTTGAAACATAGAAAAGAAAGTGACGAGACGGTGAAAAAAAATCACTCACAAAAGTAAAAAACGAATAAAATTTATTAAAACTGAAAAAAAGCTACAAATTAAAAAGGGCAGAATGGTCCAGCCACTGTAATCCGTACATAAGGTCGGACCACAGTGGCCGGTTGGCAGCCTTCACCAATTAGAGTAGGGTTTTACATGCAAATTGTGTACGAACTCGATTTTTTTCTTTCTTTAAGTTCACTGAATTAAAGAAGTCACTAAAAAAATATTCTTCAATTTGACACTCCAACCGTTCAGATTGTGGCTGAGATTTCTATGACAGGAGAGCTACCTATAGTACACTTTTTTATTACATATTCAACTACGTCATGTGAAAACATCCTTCTCCAGGCAGCCTATAAAACGAAAAATATTTAATTGTTGCAATTTTATAATATAATAATAAACATGATAAGTTCATAATTGTTATTATACTATATGCTTGGTTTAAAAGTAGCATAATTAAGAATTCCAGGTTGTTGTTCAAGTTTGGCCATTTCTTCCTTGGTCAATGAGATCCATGCTTCTATGCCTTTACCATCACTTGTATCCAGAAAACAACCCAACCTATTGATCCTCAAAGCAGTTGCACACCATGTGGGCTTTCCCCCATCCAAAATCAGTTTCATAAAATGGAAATCTACACTAACTACTAAAATAGAAAATCCCAATTTTTGAACTGAATTTTTCAATTGCTTTCTCCATGAAACTTCTAAAACATTCACTGTACTGCCTGTTTACATCTTCCTTGTATACTTATCATCTATCTCCTTTATTGACTCATGGAATTTCCTTGCTAGATTACTACGATTCTTGATCCTCTCGTCATCGTTATGGATATTTGATATTAGCTATGAGGGCTTCCCAAACAAGTGCAGCCACAACCTCAACTCGCGTTGGACTTACGGTTCAAGTTCAATAACTTTAACTCATCTCCAATTTCATTTTCAGAGTAGCAATCTTAGAGCCATCAAACAAAAACCTCTTCATAACAACTAATTTATTCGATTGGTCCCCACCCTTGTCACTCTTGTGCAAGGTTGATAAATCTTGGGGAGGAAAAAGAGAGCTACAATCATAAATCACACCCTCGATGTTATTATCATCAGCTGAACCAGAAGCAAGTCCAGCCCAAGCTTTTAGAAAGCTAGCTGTCGCTGATGCATCAGCTATAAAATGACTAACACAAATAGTAATTGCCAAACCATGACAAGCAAAATAGTTGACTTGAACTGCAAGCAATACCTGATCTTTGCTTGATTGATGAGTTCGAGGTAGATGTTGGAATGGATTATATGGTAATAGCTGTTACAGAACATCAAACTCTGGATCTTCGAGCACAAAGGACATGTCAAGGGCAACCTTAGCTTCAATAAAAGTGGCACCACTATCATTACAATCAATGGTTAAGTCATCCTCGATCCTACCAGCGAACGGGTAAAAGTGGGTTAAAGTTTTGGATAGGGACTTTTTGAGGTGATCAGAGACATTAATGTTTTCAGGATTCTCATCCGAAGCTGAGAAAAAGAGAATCATGGGGATGCAGAAACAAGGGGCTACCTGATCCAAAAGACAAAGTTTGTAGGTTTTTTGGTGGTCAGGAGTTGGCAAAGAAGGTTTGATGGTTTCCCTACTTTTAATTTGGACTTCCATCCCTATGATTTATCCTAGCAATTATCTTCAAGCTTGTATGTAGAATGCGATCCAAAATGAAGTTTAATTATTGGAATTATATAAGCTCCAGAGTATAGTAGTTAGTGACGAAGTTAGGGGCGAAAAGGGTCAATGGTCCCCAAGCTTTCTACAAGTAAATATATATATATATATATATATATATAGTACATAAAATTTTTAAATTTAGGTCATAACTCTGTAAAATTCTATATATGGCCCATCTAAATTTACCTCCATTTTAAACTTAAGTATTGGAGGATTGCCTAGAAGTAAGTTAAAAAAAATAATACTGTAATAATAACTATTGTAGAACAATTAATAGATGGAGGACATTAATTTACAAGTTAAATAGTTACAAGAAAAAAAGAATTTTGCGATCAACTGATCTCGTAGTATAACATAGTTTATTGTCCAAATTAACATAAATTATTTATTGTCCAAAGTAACATAAATTATGTTTTAATATTTGTTTATATGAATTTTTTAATTTGGGCCCCTGAAAGAATTTCTCACTCCGTCTCAGATAGTGGTTGAAAAAGATGTCAATTATACATTGCATATTATATTTACTTAAGCAAAAAAATAAAAAGAACCTATATTATATATTGGAAATTTGAACTACTAATATGATTGTTAGGAATTAGCCAAAAAGTTATCATCTGGTTCAATAAATAATGCATTTTTCATTAAAGTTTAATCTAAGTTAAAAAATTATTATATTATTTCAATAAGAAAAGTATAAATCAATAATTAATGTATTTTCATTAAAAATTTAATCTAAATTAAAAAAATTATTATATTATTTCGATAAGAAAAGTTTAAATCCAATAGCAAAATTAATATTATAATATTTATGCATTGAAAAACTAGAATACTTTGAAAAAGTATTAAAATATTGATATTATTACTATAATAATAGTTTTAAATTATTGTAATAGTAAATTTAAAAAATATGGGTAACTTAGATGGACGCGAAACATGTCTTAAATAGATATGATTAGTTCGAAACAGAACAAGCTTGGTCAAGCCAAAACCATGAATACCTCTTCTTGCACTCATGATTAGTTTTCTTCAAAAGAATCTCTAAGGGTATTTACATAAAAAACAAGGTAGAACCGATGTTGGAATAGCCCATAACTGGCGTCAGATCATACCTTTATAAGTCTTGGGTTTAGCCGAGACCTCTCATTTCTCTCTTTTTCTTCTTCTTTCTTCTCCTCTGATTCTCTCTACTCCTTCCACCCTTTAAATCACCACCTCCTCCTTCATCAATTTAAAGAGAAAACAAGAAAAACACAAAAGAGGAGCCCTCCTTCATCAATTTAAAGAGAAAACAAGAAAAACACAAAAGAGGAGCTTAATGAGCCATTGGAGCCATTTTGGAGATCTAGCCATGTCACGCCCTGACCCGAGGGCTCAGCCACGTGACAACCGCCGTACCACCTCGAGATGTATGCCTCGAAAGGTGGGCTACCCAAGATGGTACAAGGCATAAATAAGAGATCTAGGTCCACGGCTACCTCGTGCATGCCTCTCACTCGATCCACACGCTCCTAGAATCAAAGCACCGAGGACCACTCAATCACTCAACTCTCGGGGGTCATATCATCTATAAAATCATAATAATATAATAATATAATATCATAATTTCTTTTTAAAACCCACCCTTAAATCCATTTCTAAACTTGTGTGTGATGGTGGATAATCCATATCCTAAAACGTTATAAACATTTAATAAAACAGTTAATAAAGTAATTAGAAAATCGGTTGACCTTCAGTGGTCAACCACTATAATCCAAGCCACTCACAAGTAAGTAAGATTTGTATACTCCCGAATATACCTCCTTGAATGCCCCAGCTCATTCACTACCGCCCAATCTCGTACAATCAAGTACCTAAATAATCAAATTGAAATCTAATTTGATTAATAAAGGCATTCGACTAATAATCAAACATCACAACATGACCTAATTAGGGTTTCTAGGGTCTTGGAACTAAATTAGACAAGTCCGGAAGTCAAACATAGTCAATTGGGGTCTAGGGTTGCAAAATGACCGAAATGCCCTTGCTACAGTGTAGCTTCGGCACGCCAAGGCTCACTCCCACGTGGGAGTGGCCGATTTGGGGAAATTTCCCAAAATTTGGTGAGTCCAGCATCGAACCTAGGCATGTCCGGCGCCGGACATGCCTTGTTTCAGGTCGAGAATCGGCGATTCAACTCCCCAAGCTCGATTTGAGCTCAATTCTCCACCAATTCACATGAAATTCGAAACACACAATCATAAGCACTTAAACCAAGAACCTATAGCTTCAAAAACTGAATTAAACAACTAATCATGCATGAATTTCGAATCAAAAGACTAAGGGTGTAAGTGTTCTTGAACAAAAACGAATTTTGATCTTCAATCCAACATTTCTCTCAGCTCACTCAACAAAATCAAGCAAATAAGTAGTCAAATTAAAGCTTGAGGAGCTTAGAACAACATATCAAGAAATCAGCTGAAGCCTATAGTTGGATTGGAAGATATAGGCCGAAGAACATAATCACTCCAAATTACCCAATTTGAAAATTTGAAGAAAACTTGATGAATTTGATGTTGTTGATCTTCTTGGAGGTTAAAGAAGTTGTTGGTGATGATTAGTAAAGGGTTTGAAGGTGGATTGAAGTGTTGAAATTGTTAGGATTTTGAGAGAATTCGGAGGGAAGAAGAAAATAAGAAAATGGAAGCAAATAAGAAGGGTCGGGCAACCGACCTCCTTTTAAATTCATCGGGTCTGGCGCCAGACTTGGTCTGGTTCGGTGCCAGAGTCAACAGAAAATTGGTTAAGTTTTGTTAGCCCAGTCCCAATCGCCTCGGTTTCTGTGCCCTAGTGCACCCAATCGACTTCTGGACAACAAATTAGGGGTTCTAAGCCCATAATTGAGCTAAAGGAAGTTCCAATTTCATTTCTTGGCTTACCAACTATATACAATTCATAACTTGACACTTGCAGACTAGGTCTGGACGTGTCAACTCTCCCCCCTTACAAAAATTTCGTCCTTGAAATTAAATTAAACTAATCCTCAAACAGGTGGGGGAAGTCACATCTCATATCGCTCTCGGGCTCTCAAGTGTGCTCCTCGATTTGCGAGTTTTTCCACAATACTCGCACCAAAGGAACCGATTTGTTCCTTAAGGATCAAGTTTGTCAATCCAATATAGCTACAGGTAGAACCTTGAAGTTCAAACTTTTCTTCAGCTTCGCTGGTGGAGTTTGGAGAACATGTGTTGGATCAAGTACATACTTATGAAGCATGGATACATGGAAAACATCATGTATTCTGGCCATGTCAAGTGGCAATTCTAGGTGATATGCCACTGGCCCAATCTGTTCGGTGATAAGATATAGACCTATGTAGCCCGGATTCGGCTTTTTTGCCTTACAGAATTTGATAACGCCCCTCCAAGGAGAGACCTTCAAAAAGACTTGATCTCCCACTTGGAATTCTAACAGCATCCTTCTTCGTTGTGTATACTTCTGATCCCGATCCTGGGCTGCCATAAGTCTCTCTCGAATGAATTTCACCTTCTTAGTGGTGAATTCAATCCCTGCCTTGTCAAAGATTCGATTTTCTCCCACTTCATCCCAGTAGAATGTGGTTCTACACTTCTTTCTGTACAGGACTTCGTATGGAGCCATACCAATACTAGATTGGTAGCTGTTGTTATATGCAAACTCTGCTAAAGATAGACAGGTGTCCCATCCACCGGTAAACTCGAGTGCACATGCTCGCAGCATGTCCTCCAATATCTGAATGGTGTGCTCCGACTGACCGTCGGTCTGTGGATGAACAGCCGTACTGAAACAGAGTTGGGTGCCCATTACTTGCTGAAAGCTGTCCCAGAACGGTGAAGTGAATCTCAGATCATGATCCGAAACTATGGAAGCTGGAACTCCATGGAGTCTAACCACTTCGTTCATGTAAAGCTGCGCGAATTGGTTCACGCTCCATCTCATGCTCACTAGCAAGAAGTGTGCCGACTTAATGAGTTTATCCACTATCACTCATAAAGCATCAAGTCCATGTTTGATGCACGGAAAACCAGTCACGAAGTCTATGGTGATGTGCTCCCACTTCCATTGGGGAATCTGTAGAGGCTAAAGTGTCCCAAAAGGTTTCTGACGTTTCGTTTTCATTTGCTGACATGTCAAGCATCTAGCCACAAACTTAGCAACTTCTCTCTTCATTCCAGGCCACCAATAATTGTCATGCCCCGACCTGCCCATGGCCGACCATGTGGCAGTCGCTGCGCTACCTCGAAGTACGTGTCTGTAGCCAGGCCTCCGAGGCACCGCAAGGCATTAAATGGATACCATCACTGCAAAACAACTAAAACTTTAATTAAAATCATTTAATAAAATAATTAACTGTAAAAGTAATGCCAATGGACTAATTTAAAGAATACCTACACAACGGAAACTACTAAGCCTAAGCCACCGACGTCTCCTAGTGAGCCTCTATTCTATCTGCTGACCTTGTACGCGGATCTGCATCCATTCACATTAAATACAGGTGAGTGGTGGAGGTTCAATGAATCTCCAACGGGTTTAGGGCAAATAAGGAAATCTAAAATAAAATAATAATAAAATAAATATTTTTCTTTTGAAAATCTCTTTCTAGTTCTCCAGCTGAGAACTCTCTTTAAAACACATTAAATAAATAAATAGATATACATAAAATGGGCTGTCATCTCTATCATACTGAAGGCACGGCCCATCGGTTGTCTTATGCCTCACTACACCGAGGGCTATCTTTTTTCTTTCTAAAACATTTTCTTTTTTTTATCTCAAGCCCGTTCCCTCGGTGGTGCCTCGCTGTGGTGGAACACAACGAACCGGAGCCCTGGTGAGCTTCCCTACGCGTCTGTCCCAGGGTCTCATCTCACTGTGCCCCTCGATAGGCAGTCCACAGCTGAGAATCATGCATGCTGTCTCCAACTTGGTCCACGCTCCCGCATATATTGGAGCACCAAGGAGCCCTCTCAATCACTCATCTCGTAGGGGTATTGTACCCTCACCAATCATAATAAAATTATTTCTTATATATATTTAAAATATGTAAACACACACAAGCTTTTATATTTTTAAAATCATCCCACCCTCTAAATGGATGTATCACAAAATAAAAATAAAAAGTGTGTGTCGTGAATTACCCTTATTCCAAAACAGTTGTAAAACCTTTTAAAACAATTTATATTTTTAAAACATTTAAAAATGTTTGTCCTTAGTGGCTAAGCATTAAAGACAAGGCCACTCACAGTATTGGGAGATTCGTATACTCCCAAGCGCTCCATGTAGCTTAACCTCCGGAGCATTGTTGCATTCGATTCAACCGGAGCCCTAATACATGGAAATATATGTTAGCATTCATAATTAAATCTATGAATGCACCTACGAGGCTCTAACATGACCTAAAACTGGGTTTGAATGTGATTCGAGGCCTAGGAAAGTGTCCGGGATGTTCCGGGGTAAAAATCGGACACTTGACGAAAAATTACGAAAATACCCCTAGGGCCCGTGGGCCCCACAACTGGACTAGGCTGGGCCAAGTTCTACGTGAAATTGGGCCCAAAAAGCCCTCCTGCGAGATATTTATATATTATAATGATATAATATATAAATATCTAAGATATATTAATATAATATATAAATATCTTAAAATATATTAATATAATATAAAAATATCTAAACAGGGACTCGGTCGGCCTGTTCCTCGGCCGGTCCCTCCCCCAGTTTTCACATTCATTTCTCCTCCTTTTGATGTACAAACTTAGACAGGCGATCCTTATGGCATCCATGACGGATTCACCGAGGCAAAAACGAGAAACACTAGTCCAATTTCCGTAAAACTGAGATTTGGCTTAAATTGACCAAATCTCAGATTTACTCTCACCCGGTGCATGAAAATGCATAAAAATGGAGTAGGACGTGGATTAAGGCGAGTAGGATAACTCACCTTATTTCACTGGCCTGATATCCTAGATCTGAGTTTTAAAATTAAACCAGCCAAAAACTAAAAACTCAGATCTACGCTAAATCGATGCATGGAAATACGTGCAACCGAAATAAACATAGATCGAGGTGAGTAGAATAACATATTGGAAACTCACCTTGATCTGATTGCTGGATCGGCCGGATCTGCTAAAAGTCTAAAATGCCTCCGTTTGGCTCCAATGAGAAAAGAAAAGAAAATGAATGAAAAAGAAAAAGAGAATGAGGAAAAGCTTCGGCTTTCCTCTATTTATAGAGGAGCCCGACACTGGGTCTACTCGGACCCCGGGTCAAACTTTTTCCCCTTTTTCAACTTTTTTTCATTTTCACCCGTTGGCTAAATCCTTTGATTTCTTGTGCCAACGGGGCCCATAATAAATTTCTAAGGACTTAATTGGAGGTCTTTTTGGCATTTACTAATTTCCATGCATGGTTAATTACTTTATCTTCCAACTCCATCTTATCTTAAACTTAACTTCTATTCTTAATTAGACACATCGGGACCGACGTATTGTTCACTTAATACGCCGTCTTACACTATTCCATTTGTACGGAAAAGTTGTATTTGGTCAGGGTGTGTCAATAATGATCTTTGATGGTTCGATACATCTTGGTGCTACCCTGGTGCATGGCGAATGGAGAAGAATAAGCTTGCTGAAGAATGGTGCCCTTCAGGTCAAGGTAGTTCGGCACACAAACTTGGCTTCTGAATAGCAAAACCCCATCGCTTCGAATCGAAAACTCCGTTTTTTCATCCAACTGTAACTTTTGAAGCTCTTGCTGTAATCTCGGATCAGAAGTCTAGAGATCGCGAATTCGATCATCTAGCACCGGCCTAACTAGAATTTGGGCAATCAGTGCACCATCATGGATGTCATAGGCCAATCTGGCTCCGGTTGACCTAAGCTCCACTAACTCTGGTAAGTGGACATCTCTAATTGTCGCCAAGGGAGTAACTGCATTCCGGCTCAAGGCATCTGCAACCACATTTGCTTTGCCGAGATGATAGTCGATGACCAAGTCGTAATCCTTGATAAGATCTAGCCATCCCCTTTGCCTCATGTTTAGATCACGTTGACTCATGAAGTGCTTTAGGCTCTTGTGATCGGTGTAGATGCAACAAGTTTCACCGTATAAATGGTGGCACCAAATCTTTAAGGCGAAGACTATGGCTGCAAGCTCCAAGTCATGCACTGGATACTTCTCTTCGTTCGGTTTCAACTAACGAGAAGTGTAGGCGATTACCCTTTCATCTTGCATCAACACGCATCCAAGTCCTTGGTATGATGCATCAGTATACACGGTAAACTCCTTGCCGCTCATGGTAGGGCAAGTACAGGTGTAGTTGTCAACTTGTCCTTCAACTTCCGAAAACTCTCTTCGCAAGCATCTGATCAAAGAAACTTGGTATCCCTGCAAGTCAGTTTTGTCAAGGGTGCAGCAATCGCAGAGAATCCATCCACAAATCTCCAGTAATATCCAGCTAATCCCTAGAAGCTTCGAATTTCAATAGGATTTGTGAGGTGTTTCCAATTGGTGATCGTTTCGATCTTGTTGGAATCCACAAATATACCTTCCCTAGTCACAACATGACCAAGGAATTCAACTTGCTGCAACCAAAACTAGCATTTGGAGAGCTTGGCATACTACTGGTGCTTTCGGAGAGTTTGTAGCACTATGCGAAAATGATTTGCATGCTCTCGCCGATTTCTTGGTGCAACCTACAAAATCGTATCCGTAGGTGATATACTGGGATCACTGTCCATCAAGACGCTTGTCGTCCGTAGCCTAATGACCTGACAAAAATCAGTGAATGGTGTGAGTACAAATATATATGTTCCCAGTGAGGGGCCTGATTATAATGACCGATCACCTCAAGCTGGGGATATGAAATAATCCAAAACTTATCTTAAAAACCATTTTATGAAATCATATGAAATCCCACACCAAAACAAATATCAAACGTCATAAATGGGCTGGCATCTGAAATCATCTCAAAGGTACACCCGTGCACTTGGGTGCCCCATTGGACCGTCAAGGGCTAATGTCATATCTCAAAATCTTTTTTCTTTTATTCTTTGGCTCATTCCCTTGACGTTGCCGATGCTATGGTGGAACACAACTATGTCGAGCCCTGGTGAGTTTCCCTACGCGCTTCTCCCAGGGTCTCTATTCATCGTGCCCCTCAAAAGGAGGTCCACGGCTACCTCGTGCATGCCTCTCACTCGGTCCACATGCTCCCCAGAATCGGAGCATCAAGGACCACTCAATCACTCAACTCCCGGGGGTCATATCATCAATAAAATCATAATAATATAATAATATAATATCATAATTTCTTTTTAAAACCCACCCTTGAATCCATTTCTAAACTCTTGTGTGAGGGTGGACAATCCATATCCCAAAACGTTATAAACATTTAATAAAATAGTTAATAAAGCAATTAGAAAACCGGTTAACCTTCAGTGGTCAACCACTATAATCCAAGCCACTAAAAAGTGAGATTTGTATACTCCCGAATATACCTCCTTGAATGCTCCAGCTTGATCACTACCACCTGATCTCGTATAATCACGTACCTAAACAATCAAATTTAAATCTAATATGATTAATAAAGGCATTCGACTAATAATCAAACGTCACAACATGACCTAATTAGGGTTTCTAAGGTCTTGGAACTAAATTGGACAAGTTCGGTAGTCAAACATAGTCAATTGGGGTCTAGGGTTGCAAAATGACCAAAATACCCTTGCTACAGTGTAGCTCCAGCGTGCCAAGGCTCACTCCTGCACGGGAAAGGTTGATTTGGGGAAATTTCCCCAAATTTGGTGAGTCCAACGCCAGACCTAGGCATGTTAAGCGCTGGACTTGCCCTGTTTCAGGCCAAGAATCAACCATTCAACTCCCCAAGCTCAATTTGAGCTCAATTCTCCACCAATTCATATGAAATTCGAAGCACACAATCATAAGCATTTAACTAAGAACCTATAGCTTCAAAAACTAAATTAAACAAATAATCATGCATGAATTTCGAATCAAAAGACTAAGGGTACAAGTGTTCTTGAGCAAAAACGAATTTTGATCTTCAATCCAACATTTCTCTCAGTTCACTCTATCAAGCAAATAAGCAATCAAATTCAAGCTTAAGGAGTCTAGAACAACATACCAAGAAATCAGCCAAAGCTTATGGTTGAATTGGAAGATATAGGCCAAAAAACACAATGACTCCAAATTGCCCAATTTGAAGATTTGAAGCAAACTTGATGAACTTGATGTTGTTGATCTTTTTGGAGGCTAAAAAAGTTATTGGTGATGTTTAATAGAGGGTTTAAAGGTGGATTGAAGTGTTGAAATCGGTGGGATTTTGAGAGAATTCGAAGGGAAGAAGAAAAGAAGAAAATGGAAGCAAATAAGGCCCGACCTCCCTTTAAATTCATCAGGTCCGGTGCCGGACTTGGTCGGGTCCGGCACCAGACTTGGTCGGGTCTAGCGCCGGAGTCAACAGAAAATTGGTTGACTTTTGTCAACCCAGTCCCAGTCATCTCGGTTTCTGTGGCCTAGTGTACCCAATAGACTTCGGACAACAAATTAGGGTTTCTAAGCCCATAATTGAGCTAAAGGAAGTTCAAAATGTCTAAAGGAAGTTCCAATTTCATTTCTTGGCTTACCAACTATATACAATTCATAACTTGACATGTGCAAACTAGGTCCGGGTGTGTCAAGCCATATCTTCCAATCATGCCAATAGATTAGGATGAATTTTGGATATGTTGTTCTAGACTCTCAAGCTTTGAAATGCATATTTGCTTGCCTCAATCCATGCACTAGATTAGTGTTAGGTTAGTTAAAAATTTAGGTTTAGTTTTTAGGCGTTAATTGGATATAGGTTAGAAATTTATGAAGTTTAGGTTAGTATTGTGAATGACGGAAGCTATGAGTTTATTATGGGTGTTGTGAGATTGGATTGTGTGAGTTTGTAGCTAGATTGATGGAGGTTTGATTTGTTTTCAAGGTAGGAGAAGATTGAAGCCATTCAGGCTTTGAAACCTAGAACACAACCGGCTTCGGACGTGTCATTTTGCAATGAGGGCCTTTTTGTCAAAGAGGTCCGACACTGAACCACCTATGAACCATCAACGATTATGCCTCTTGAAGGGCAAAGTTCTCTTTTCACCTTTATAACCCTAATTTGGCCTCGAACTAACCCTAGACTTTTTCTAGCATCCCAAATCACTTCCAAACCTCATCTTAAAGCATCATAAAACCTTATAGGTACATCGTAGAATTGAATTAGGTTTCTAACATGCTTCTCCTTATGATTAGGCTTCCGGACGATTAAGTGTAGTGACACTTTGGAGACCAATTGTGGAGGTTTCCTTAGGAGTATATGAATCTTCCAGCACTTTGAGTTGCCTAGATTTCATTGTTTAGCCATTAGGGCTAAGCTATCTTGAATGTTTAATCATAAAATGTTTTATAAATATTTTGGGATTTGTGTAATCCTTGCTCTTTTATTTTGTAATACACCTATTTTATGGGCGGGATGATTTATAAATGTTTTGTTGTGTTTTATGATATATATATATATATATATGAGATGGAGGACCACAACTGCCTGACAAAGGGTAGGGAGAGATAGAGAAGAGAGGCTCAGTGCTCTTAGGTTTAGATAGAGTGAGTGGGCCATCTGAGTAGAGGGGAACGAGAGTGAGATCAAAATATCGGATGATGACTTTAGACGAGAGGTGCGAAGATAACTTGTCAAGATCGATATAGCTGTGTCCACCCATAGCAAAAGCATCTTTGAGGAAATGAACTAAGTGAGGAGATAAATAAATGTATATACTTGTATGGACGCAGATATACATACATACATACATACATACATACATACATACATACATATATATATATAAAGCTTCATACGATGATGAGGTAACCCTTGACAATCGGAGTGTGTTTACACACATGTCGGAGTGTATTTTTTGGTTAGCCCATTTAAAATGTTACTTTAAGTAAAATAAAATAGGTTTTGGGAAAATGTTTTGAAAATAAAATAAATTGTTTATAATCTATTTTGGATTGTACCCATTTCCGTAACCCTTAGTGAATATTTATTGAACTTTTATCACTCGTCTGTAGTCAACTTTATTGGGTACAACTTCTGCATGCGAGGGTTGTTAGTTTGATTAGTGACTCTTAGGAATTCGTTTACTTGCGCTGCTTAGGTATTTCTTTAAGTAAATCCACTAGTACTCGATTTTAATTAAATTATTCTATAAAATAATATCATCATCATCATCAATTTCTAATTAAACTTTAGTTTTAATTTTTTTTTTGTAGCAATGGTACTTCTTTCATGCCTTGCATTACTTCAGAATGCATGAGGGCGGCGGTTGGTGCACATAGTTCGAAGTGACATGACAATTCGGGGCGTGACACTTATTATCTTATTCCAAAGTCAACATAATCTTTTCATTAATACAAATTGCGAGAATATTTGAAATAATATTCAATATTGAAAGTTTGAATTTTTATAAATAATCCACAAAATTTATAAAAGTTTTAGATATTATCAATTTCTTATAATTTATTAAATCACTCAATGATATTGAGTTAGTGTTTAACTATTTTTATCTAACATAAAAATATCTCAATTCGAAAATAAAAAATTAATAAATTATACGAACCCCAAATTGACCTGTAACCTACTCGAAACTAAAGTCATCCAAATTTGAAAAATGTTCGAATGCGAAATAAGTTGGACTCGAAAATATCCGAATTCGAAATGATCTGAACTTGAAATGAATCATAATTCGAGATAATCTAACACCGAAAACAACCTTATCTAAACCCATCCGAACCTGTCCATTTGCCAGCACTACTCTCTATATCGAGGTATCAAAAGCTGACTTGATTAAGAAATCCGCCTGAATCCAAAACTAGCCTAGTCGATTTGACCAAAAAAAGTAAACGATGCATACCCGACTCACCCGAAACCCAATTGACCCGAGAACCAAATGACCCAAAACCCAATTGACCTGAAAGGCTAACCTGATTGACCCAAGAAACTAACCTAAAATAATTCAAAATATTAATTTAAATAACTAAAAACCAGAAAACTCAATTCCAAATAACTAAAAACCCAAATGACTTGAAAGATTTGATGGTCAAACCCGACAGACCCAAAGGCCAAACTTGATTAACATGAAACCAAATAACCCAAAAACCCAATTGATTGAAAACCCAAATAACTTTGGGGTTGGAGTCTACAAATATTCTTTAAACTAATCCTAAAAAGGATATTAGCACAAGAAAGAAACATATACAATAGTTTACAAAGTACTATATTTTTCTCTTAACCCAAGTTACTATTCAGATTTAATGTTTACATTCACTAAAGTTTGTCGTTACATAATTTCAAGTCAACTAAATAGCCAATGCAATAAAGATGGGTCCCAAAGTCTAGTTTTTTAATCTTTAGGACATCAACATTAAATTTGACTTAAAGAGTTCACGAATGCAATATAGTGATTAAATTTGAGTCTTAAGCCCGAACCTTTTACTTCTACCATAGATTTTAAGCAATTCTCCATTCGGGTCAAGATCCCAAATATTTTAGATCAAATCACTATTCGAGTCGAATAGCAAAAATTCAAGGCACAACAACAAACAAATTTTTGTAATACTAATTTTTACGGATAAATAAAATATCGCAATTATATCGTGGATATATGAATATATCAATGGTTATTTGATAAAAAAAGATTACCGTAGATATATCATAATATCGATATTGATATCAGATATATCGATGTATCCATTGATATTCAATTCCATGAGCACTACATATAGGACATGCGTTTGGAAATGACCATCAAACTGAGCATTATTGGCTCTCACTAGCAGAGACCACCTCAAAATCCATAAGCCTATTGCTTTCAATATGACAGCCTATATTTGCATCTAGTCTGCTGTCCAATGCATGTGTGTTAGTTTGTAGAATGCATCTCATCATGTATCTTAGTGCCAATTCCCCATGCCGAGCACCAAGCTTTATCTTTATTAAGCATCTAAGGCATTTTTAGGTTCGTGCTTCCATTTCTTATTCTGCATCTTCAGTCTCCTTTTCTATTCCTATGCTTCTGTTTCAGTACCATATACTTGTGATGACAACTTGTATGACTTTCTACCATTAAGTAATGGTAGCTATGTTTGTTTAAACTACACTTTAAGACTACTAACTGAAACACCAAGACAAAGAGAATGTCAGCTATTTCTTTTCCAAGCAACTTTACCTTGTCTCCAATCTTGTATTGCATAGTGCCAACTTACTTATCTCCTAAGCATTTCAAGCTCACTTGGCACCAAGCAATTCCTAATTGGTGCCAACCTTGCTCTATTCATCGTTATTCTACTCTTTTTCTAGTTTTTGCATGGTTTGTTCTCCACACACTACTATTTATAATAGACTTGTTCCTCATATATCTACTAAGGTAACCCTCCAACCTCTCAAAATTACATCTCTATTTCGACTATTTAGATGGTTTCCAGTTCATTGCACACACATTGAGGACAATGTGTCATTTAAGTGAGTGGTGTGTTTAGATCTATTCTTTCATTTGAACCTTAGAATAGGTCAGATGACAAGTAAATATTTGGATTGCAAATTGGTTTACATATGCTCATTAAGCTATCAGTTGCTTTTAATAAAAAGAAAAAGCATAATGTTGGTTTATTTTAAACCTTGATAATCTGATTGAATTTTGGGATGTATATATTGATTACTTGTTTTAAATATAGTTAAATTGGGTAAATAATGAAGCAAATGAGGAATTTGAGCCTTTAAAGGATTGCACTTAATCCTATGTTCCTTTATGAGTGATCAATTGTTTTTATTCTATCATTGTTTGTTACTAGAACTTTCATGATACCTAATTGAGATTACATGTAAATATGGGTTTTATTAAGCAAGGTTAAGATTTGTTTAGGTAAGATTGAGCCAAATAGCCAATAATCAATTAATTTGAGCCTTGATGATTAATGAGCTAATCTTGTTTCTTTGATTAGTTGTTTTCCAAAGAACCCCAAAGCTTAAAAGAAAGACAATGTTTTGTGTCCTTGCTTAGGATAATGAAGTATTGAAAAGTTGAACTGGTTTTTGTCATGAAGCTAAGGCATTATTTGGTTCTATATGAGCTTGATAAAGAGAAAAATGGGAAAATGTAGTCAATTGAAGTTGACATCTTTAATGGAAAGTTGTTTGGTAAAGAAAACGTTGAGAAATAAACTAAAGGTGCAATTAATAAGAAAAGGAATGGATCATGCTTCATGGAAGCCTAGCTTATGAAATGGATTGAAGAAGTGGTAATATCAGAAGGCTAACAAAGTTATATTTGCCTTAAATACTAAATCTTTAATGCTTAATTGTCTTAAGTGTTTGATTCATTCTTTATCCCTTCTTTCTTGAGCCCATTACCTTAGCCCCATTACAACCCTTTTGAACAATCTTAATTCTTGCTTGATTATGCATGTATATGGAGTAGTGGAGATTAGATAGTATTGCAAGCTTAAGGTTAACATGCATTCATTGGAATATTTTGAGTGTAACCTATCTATACTTACTCAGGAAGAGTGTATTGTGATAATCTTATACCTTATTTGATTATACTTGACTAAAGGAAGCTTTATATACATTCTTGATTCTTTTTGGGTATTTATCTTTCCTCATTGATTGGCATAATGTTGTTTTCTTTGTTTTAAGATTCAACCGCATCTTACTTTGCATATGTATATTGACTTGCTTTTGAAATATTTGTATTTCCATAAAATAAATGTTTATGGGATATATTACAGATTCCTAAGGAGACCATACCTCCTCATACTAGTTTATCTAGGGGTTTAATATGGGCTTAGTTTAGATTAAAATTGACTGTGTGACTATGAAAGTGGAACTATTTTGCTTAATTAATTTGATTAGGGTTAGTTTTAACTTAATTTACTTTCTATGTTTAGGTGTATTTAGTTCATTTAACTTCCTGATTACATTTTCTACGCTTTAATTACTACGGAATAGCAACCATCTAAGTGTGAGGGAAATGTGATAACCACTTTATTATACATACTTTTTATGCTTTATTTGTTATGAATTAGGGTTATCTCTATCCTATTTGTGTCACTTAAGTGTGCTTTTGTTATTATAGGTTAATTGAAAGACTTAAGGGAGATAATGCACTTAGAGGAGTGATTAAAGGCAATTAAGGACGAAATGAGTCATAGGAAACACCAAGCTATTGGTTTGGCACCAACGAGAAGCAACATAGCCCTAAAAGAGCTTAAGCCATCACATTGAAGTGTAGTTTAATTCAAATGAAGTATTAATTAAATGTTGAAGTTATCCTGGTGAATAACCTAGCACCAGGGGAGTGTCCATTATGCAAAGGTGGCTTAGCTCTTATCAAATGGAAGCAAGGAACTTTAGCTTGGGTTAGCACCAAGCATGCATAAGTTGGTCCCAAGGGTTTTTTCTTGCCATAAGAAGAAAGCCACAAAAAGCTAAAGGAAGTTAAAAGTTGCCCTAACTCTAAGGCAAAAGAGGCGAGTGCCAGGTCCGATTCTCTCAACTCGGTGAGCCAACTCACTTTAACTCAGTTGGAAATGCCTTTAGAGCCCTTTTCATTCTAGTGCTAAGACCTAGGGTTCTGAGGGTAAATTTTTAATTAGGCCATTTAATACCTATTTTTATTTACAAAGTACAGCTGTAATACCCGTTCTAAATTACTATTTCTCTTAGTCCGTCTGGCATGCATCATTTAGTAGGAAGACATGGAAAATATAGTTTAAGCCTTACATAAGTTATGAATAGGTTATAAATGGAATTAAATGAATTGTTAAAGGTTAGTAGTAAAATTAAAAGTTTAAACTGATTTTACAAAAAATTGACAGAGAATTTAAAAATTTCATTGCCAATGGAATAAAAGGAAATTGCATGAAGAATAAAAATATACATTGAAAATTTTTATTACACTGACTTAGGATATAGATGGAATTTTGGTGATTTTAAAGGGTAAAATGGTAACTAAGAGAAAAATTTTACTTTTAGAATTTAACAATCCTTTGACAAGTGGCAAAGCCTTAGAAACCAATGGCTAAGATGAAAACAAATTTTGTCATCTTATGGGCATGCAAAATCCGGCCATGCATAAGGAAAAGTGTCACGCCCCGACCCGTCCTGGCCGGCCACGTGGCAACCGTCGCGCAACCTCGAAGTACGTGTCTGTAGCCACGCATCCGAGGCACCGCATGGCATTGAAATGGATATCATCGCTGCAAAACAAAACTAAAATTTCAATTAGAAATCATTTAATAAAATATTTAAACTTAAAAGGTGTACCAGTGGAGTAATTTAAAAGAATACCTACACAGCGGAAACTACTAAACATAAGCCACCGACGCCTCCTAGTGAGCCTCCATTCTATTGGCCGACCCCGCACGCGGATCTGCATCCATCCACATTTGGATACAGGTGAGTGACAGAGATTCAATGTCTCCATCAGGGTTAGGGAAAACATAGTAATCCAAAATATAACAATAAAATAATTTAAATCAAAACTTTGTTTTCAACACTTCCTGTATCAAATCTCCAGGAGTGCTTAAAATAAATTTTGTTTTCAAAACCTCTTTTGAAATTCTCCCAAGGAGTATAAATTTTAAAACCTTTAAAATAATAATAAACCAATGGGCTGGCACCTAATACATTGAAGGCACGACTGGCCGGTCGTATGCCTTAGTGCACCGAGGGCTATTTCTTTTCTTTTCATAAACATTTTCTCTTTCTCTCACACACTAGCCCGTTCCCTCGGTGGTGCCTCACTGTGGTGGAACACAGTTAACTGGAGCTCTGGCGAGTTTCCTTATGCGCCTCTCCTAACCAGGCTCGACTCACCGTGCCCCTCGATAGGCGGTTCACGGATGAGTATCACGCATTCTCTCAACTCGGTCCACACTCCCGCAAATTGGAGCCCCAAGGAATCTCACTCAAACACTCCTCTACCAGGGGCATCGTACCCCAATAATCATAATAATAATAATAATAATAAAATTTCTTTATATAAATATTAAAACATGTAAACACACACAAAATTTATATTTTTAAATTCATCCCACCCCTATAAGTGGGCGTATCACAAAATAAAAAGTGTGTCGTGGATTACCCTTTTCCCAAAACCGTTGTAAAACCTTTCTTAAAACAATTTATGTTTTTAAAACATTTTGCCCTAGTGGCTAAGCACTGAAAACTAAGCCACTCACAGTAGTGGGAGAATCGTATACTCCCAAGCGCTCCATGTAGTTTTAACCTCCGGTGCATCGCCGCATTCGATTATCTGGAGCCTTAATACATGGAAATATACATTAGCATTCATAATTACAATTTATGAATGCACCTATGAGGCTCTAATATGACTTACGATGGTGTTTGAATGTGTTTTGGAAGACTCAGAAGTGTTCCGAATCGATTTGGGGTCAATTTGGGTTTTGGGAGGTAAAATGACCATTTTACCCCTAAAGGGCAGAAGCGGTGTCGGAATTGGAGTGAACCGGCGTCGGTTCTCTTCGACAAAACTATCGGCCGTCGACGGGCAAAAACGGCGCCGTTCCCGGACAGAACCGGCGCCGGTTCTATTCTGGGTTTCAACCCGAGAATTTCTTCAATTTTTCTCTTAGCTCGAAAATCAATGCAATCAACTACCAATTTGGCTACAAATTTAGATGCATGTACCTTAATGCATCCACTACACGTTTACCGAAAGAAAATCAAGAATCTTAAGCTCAAAGTTCCTAGATCTGAAATCTAAACTTAAAATTTAACTAAAAGCTGAACCTAACTTTGAGCTTGGATCTCTCCTAAACTGATGCATGGAAAAGCGTGAAAACTTAGAAAAACGTAGATCGAGAAGTTAAGAATAACTCACAAAGATCTCGCCTCGAACTGGCGGTCGGTTTGTCCGGATCTGCCAATTGTCCAAAATGCCTCCGTTTGGCTCCTGAGAGAAAAAGAAAAGAAAATGAAAGAAAAAGAAAAAGAGAAATGAGGAAAAGCTTCGGCCTTCCTCTATTTATAGAGGAGCTCGACACCGGGTCTACTCGGGCCCCGAGTCAAACTTTTCCCCCTTTTTCAACTTTCTTTCATTTTCACCCATTGGCTAAATCCTTTGCTTTCTTGTGCCAATGGGGCCCATAATAAATTTCTAGGGACTTAGTTGGAGGTCTTTTTGGCATTTACTAATTTCCATGCACGGTTAATCACTTTATCTTCTAACTCCGTCTTATCCTAATTTTAACTTCTCTTCTTAATCAGACACATCCGGACCGACATATTGTTCAATTGATACGCCATCTTACACTATGCCGTATGTACGAAAAGTCGTGCTAGGTCCGGGTGTGTCAAAAAGTCTAGAAAATTCAACAATTTTCATGTTGTCTTCAACCTTGAGAAAAGATGAGCAAAACTCCATTGTTGAACACTTAAAACCTTCCACCACAAAACACAAGTCCTAAATTCTCCAAACAAGCCTACCAAAATTTCCTATCAAATTAAACCTCTAACTTAGCCCAATTATAATCCCAAATCAATTTTGAAAAATCTAAGCTAGTGTGGGAGAATTTTCAATTTGAAGGATTAGGGTTCTTGGTGGAAATTTTCAAACGAAACGTAAGCATGCATAAATTCAATGTTAGATTGTAGCTTTTGGCATGCTAAACATGAATATCAAGTTGGTTTAGTTTGATTTTGCTTGTAGGCTTGCAAATCTAGAAAATTAGAAAAATTATGGAGAATTTTTGAATTCAAGATTTTTAGGTCAAATTGAATTCATGGAACCTTAGGATTGAAATATGAGGTTCATGGAAGCTTATTAAACTAGGAAATGCCATCAAATTACATTAGAAACGAAAATTTTGATTTTTCAATATTTATGCCGAAAATTACAAGGAAAATGGCATTGTGTCATTTTGGGATTTAAATGAAAATGTAGTTGTTTTGAAGTAATTTTAATGTGAAAATGTTAAAGAAAAATGTTGGAAAAGAAAAATGTTGAAATTGGGTGAAATGGAGCAAGGGCCGAAATTTGTAATGTGTTATAGCTATGGGAAATTTTCAACTTTTAATGAAATAAATGTGCATTTTGAAGAAAAATTGGGTGAAAGAATATTAGTAAGAGTAGTGATTAACTACTAAATTACTAAATTATTGCATGGCATGCATGGCATTGCATGTAGATTAAGCTTTAGTCCAATTTTATAATAATTTGGAAAACTAAGTAAATTTATGAAAATTAGGAGTGCCCGCACCATCAAAGGACAAAAAACCGGGTGAGGACGGTCAAGAATAGCGAGGACCTCATTGTGAGTGGATAACTACAATTTGAACTCTTATATTTTATTATTTTTGTTGAATATGAATTTATTGAATTCAATGGTTTATTACTATGTGTGTGGAATAATGAGAAATATATCGCCCATGGAATGTGATGGCTAATTTATGAAATTGGTTTTGGGAAATATTTTGTAAAAATAGTTTTAAAACAAATCTCTACTCTTGTTTTTGAAATAAATGGAAAAAGGTTTTATATGGTTTTGAAAAGTGCCAATTTGTAGAAATGAAAACAAAGGGTTTATAAGCCATCACAATTCCAAGATGTTACTATACGGTGACCTCCAAGGGAGGAATTTTATTACTGCAGTAGCTAAGTAGCCACGAACCGTCTTTTGAGAGGCGTGGTGAGTGTGGTATGTACCTTGACGAGAGGCGCGGAGGGAAACCCACAAGGTAATTTGAGTCCATCTTGTGGTATCCACTGTTCAAGATGGAACTCGCTACTCAGTTGTCGGCCTCGGTCAAGGCGACAACTCGAGTGAGGAATTGACGGACAAAATAGATGATACATGGGCCAAAGTTTACGTAAATCTTGTTTTATTTATATTTATGCTCATGATATTGACTTTTATTGCCTTATCATAAATATCGTTTTTCTACATTGTTGTTTATATAGTTATTTATCCACTCACTGGGTAGCTCTGTTACTCACCCGTGTTTTAACAAAATAACTTTCAGGCTGTAGACATCGACCATGCTAGTAGGTACGTTGTGGTGGGAGAACTACTAGGCTTTTGGCTCAAGCTTGACCGAGGGTGAAAAAGTCAACTTTTATACTATTTTTCAAAAAAATTGTGTAGGACCCACCGAGTAAGTAAATGTCGGTTTAAATAGCTATTTCACTACTTTAGTGTGTCTAAAATATTTTGACACTGTTACCGTATTTTTCTGAATTTTGTAGCTTAGTTTAAAAATTCAAGGAAAAATATGTCGAATATCTAATGGCATTTTCGTAAATATCTTGGAGTTTTGGTAACTTGTGTTTACATGAATTTTTACACCACGATAGTGTGATTTTTAATCTGTTTTGAATCGTCTGCGTATTAGTTAAATGTTTTAATTATTGAACTGGATGAAAACTGTATAAGAGAAAAATTGAAGAAATAACCGTTTTAGCCTTGCAACCCTTGAGGTGTATTCTAACCTAATAGAATACATTTCAAGAGTTGCGGCGATTGTTATGTGCTCGATCATGGTATCGGGGCGTGACAACAGACATGCTAGACAGATGAGAAACAAAAAGGATACTCAGAAGAAAGAAAGTTGAAAAGAAAAACAAGAAGAATTAGTTGGATTTTCTTGACCTTTTGCTTTGATTGAAAACTTTCCTCTAATCTCCTATTCAATCAATGAGTGGGTAGATCAATACTCTTCTCCCTTTATGATTTAATTGTTCTTTTAGTTGAATTATGATGAGATCCTTGAGCTTATTTATGATTTCTTGATACTTTTTGATTGTCGAAATTCAAGATTAAGTGTTTGATTTTGTTAGCTTAATCGATCTGGACCCTTTAAGTTAATTTAATTAAACCATGGCTAGATTGGATTTGGTGAATCTTTAGTAATCAGGTACGATATTTAGGTAGCAATTGAATTAGGGTTTATTCTTGTTCAAGTCAATCTAATAATTTGTTCTAAACAGACATCCGAAGTGTTCTGCTGTTCAATTGTAGGTTGTCTACCTATTTGATAAAGCTTCACTGATCTTGTACATGTATACCGCGAAGGATTCATGCCTGATAAAGTGAAAGGATCAAATTAGGAAGCGATAGTACTAGGTTGGTTTATATTGAGTAGATTTAGGATCGGAAGGAATCTTCATTACTCTGATACTACGCCTACTGTCTAGGGATTGACACATATCTTTGGTGGGTCGGGGATTCATAATTCTAATAAAAAAGATAGTTAATTGTCACAACGTTACCCGAGACGACGACGGATTTGGGACTTAGAGAAAAATTTATGGAGTCGCCACTAACCATTTTTGTTTAGGTGCGGTTAGTCACCTATTAAGAATCTACCTGACTTAGCATTGGCCGTTAAATGGCGTACTTAAGCTGGGTAGGTCCCGGCTTGCGGAACAGAGAACTGGAGTCGGGAGTACGGTTACGTGCGGGGAAGGATGAGCACCCCCACAACGTCCGTCAAGATGACGATACCGATTAATTTAATAGTATTTAGGCTTTAATTTAAAAAAACATGTCTTTATAATTTTCCTTTTGCTTTTGATTGATTTTTTTTATTTTTTTTTGGATTTTCTATTTTTATTATTCAAGCGAAAACACAAGCAAATTTCAAAATATTTTCTCTTCTTTTTAAGTGAAATCGAAATTTATAAACCAAAGTTTATTACTATCATTCTTAAGCCAATATTTTCTTTCCTCTTTTTTTTTAAGAAAAAAAAAGTGAATTTTTTCATTTTTTTATTTTTTTGGGAGTTCTAAGGTTCATTTTATTCAAGAAAATCATTTGTTTTTTTTTTGGGAAATTGACATTTTTATTAAAAACATTGGATAATCTTTCTTTTCAAAAAAATCGTTTTTTATTACTTTATGTTTTTTTAAAACAAATTTTGTTTCATTTTTATATTTTTGAAAATCATCATCTTCATTAGATACTTACCAATTTTAAAATGAAGATAGCAAGGGTTTTATCAAAACCTATTGTAAATCTCGTCCAATTCTGGGTCCGATTCAAAACATATCTTTTACTTAGGAACCTGGATTGGGTATGAATTTTCACTTTCCCAAGCCGGATCCCATGATTGGACCTTCACTATCCTCACATATTTTTAACTCATTTTCAAAGATTTGATTAAAGATTATTTATCAAATTTATTGACCCTAATTATTGTCATTTTTATTTATTTTTATTAAAAGAACTACACTAGTTTAAATTAAATCATATATTCAATTATTTATAATAATTTCATTAGTTGTCTAAATGCATGGCATGTAAAAATGTTATCTTGCCAATTTCAAAATTGAAAATAACAAGGATAAAATCGAAAATAACAAGGACTTTATCAAGGCTCACTATGAATCTCGTCCAATTCTTGGTCCGATTCAAAGTGGGTCTCTGACTTAAGCAATCCGGACTAGGTGTGAATCTTTACCCTCCCAAATCGAATTCCGTGATCGCATCCTCATTTCTCCCACGTAACTTAAACCACATTTACAAATATTTGCTCAAAGATTATTTATCGATTTCATTGACCTTAATTATTATTACATTATCTTTGTTTTTTTTTTCTAAATGATTATTTATTTATTATTTTTTTAATTAATACCCAATATTTATTTAGATGCCTAAATGCATTTTTACACTCATATATACATATATATATATATTATATTATAATAATGCAAGTACATAATTAATGCAAATAGAAATATAGAATATATAAAAATAATAGTAAAAGGGTCCCAACTTAACGTGGCATAAGCTCACATGGGTGATAGCCCATAATCACAAGATTAATCAATTAATAATCATAAAAGTAGGGTTCCACTTCAAACATATAAACTGTACCCCAATATATAAACAACCTGTAGGCCGAAACAACTTTAGTACTAAACTCCAATAACCACTGTGTGTCGGCCGTAAACAAAACAATGGATTAAGGTCCAAAAAAAAAAAGCAGCCAGCCCCAATTAGCAAAAATACCAAGATCCAAAATAATGAAGACAGCCAAATTATAGCATCAGTATTAATAAAAAAAAACCAACAAGAAATTGACGGTATAACAATAAGCCCAATAAACAAAATCAGAACACCAAGTCCAAACAACATTGATATTTTGAAAATCGAAGGCATGCAATACTAATTTCAACAGAAACTTAGACAGTGATATCTAATCAATGCAAAAGTGACTAATGTAAAAAAATTTGGAATCCAAATACATGAACAGAGCTAGGATCCGATTATGTATAAAGTGAGAAAATAACTTGGAAAAAAAATGACCCAAACCACTAAGAGTCCAACATGCCATCAAAGTCTGAGCATCGGAACTAAATCATCAAACCCGATAATCAATTAAAATCAGCCAACTTAACAAATAATTAAAATAGTAAGTCTAACAAGTAATATCAACCAGAATAATCAAGGTTAAGGATTTACCGAAACGCAAATGGAGTGTGCGTTTTAAACCTTCAACCTTACTTCTTCCTTTCTGCTTCGATTTCCGTCACAGCCACCCTTCTTTGCTTAGATATCGATCTCTGCTTTTCCCGAAATGAAACCTTTCGCAGCTGTCAGCAAATTACTGGAACCGAGGAAACAAACAATTCCAAAACAGCTTCACTCCCTCTGGTTTCATCGATTTAAAACTACAATATCGAATATCTCAACTCCAAAACTTGCCAATCTCTTTCAAAACATCAAGAATTACAAACCTCCGTTGCCAGAAACTCAACCATCTGATTACCCTCCTCTCTTTTTTCTAAAAAAAAAACTTCTTTTTTTGAAAACCCTCCAACCTTATTTCTAATCCTCCCAAAATTTTTTCTTCTTTTTTTTTTGAAAACCCTCCAACCTTACTTCTAATCCTCCCAAAATTTTTTTCTTTTTTTTTTGAAAACCCTCCAACCTTACTTCTAATCCTCCCAAAAAATTTTTTTCTTCTTTTTTTTTCTTTTCTCAAAAAAATTCTTTTCTCCAACAATCTTTTTTTTTTGCCAATCTCCCCCCCTTGCAATCTCTTCTTGCCTCCCCTTTTATAGATGATGAATTTATGTGGGGTGGTTGAAAAAATGATTTTGTGAGTTGAAAATGATGAGTGGGGTGGTTGAAATGATGATTTTGTGAATTGAAAATGATGAGTGGGGTGGTTGAAAAGAATGATTTTGTGAGTTGAAAATGATGAGTGGGGTGGTTGAAAAAATGATTTTGTTTGAAAAAAATGATTTTGTAAGTTGAAAATGATGAGTGGGGTGGTTGAAAAAATGATTTTCAATTTTTTTTATTTTTTTATTTTTTTATTTTTTTATTTATTTTATTTTTTATTATTATTATTTTCTTAATATGGTGTCTACAGTTGCCCCTCTTGGAACGTTTTCTAAGAACCTTGAAGTTTGTTTCAAGATAATTAGGAGATGGTCCAAGACGTAGACACCATGTGTTTTAGAACTTTTTCAAAAGCCAAAAATTGGTCTCCAAACGAGTCAAATGCCATTAATTGATCTTTAAATGAAACAAATGCCATTAATTGGTCTTTAAATAAAACAAGAGCTGTGACTCAGTCTCTCACTAAACTAAATGAATCTTCAGAACCTAAACCATGACATGATCTCTAAATGAAACGAGAGCCAAGATTCGATTTTTTTTAAAATGGAACAAGTGCCGTGATTCGGTCGCTAACTGCAACAAAAACCATGATGCGGTCTCCCAATAAACTAAATGATCCTTGAGAACCTAAAATAGGTCTCTGAATGAAACAAGAGCCAGGACTTGGTCTCAAAAAATGTAATGAGTGCCGTGATTCGGTCACTAAAATGGAACAAGTGCCGTGATTCAGTCACTAACTGTAACAAGAACCGTGATTCGGTCTCCCAATAAACTAAATAAATCTCGAGAACCTACATTAGGTCTCGGAATGAGACAAGAGCCATGACTTGTGTAGTAACCATTTTTGGCATGGCCTAATGTTTCAAAATTTGATTAATTAGGCTTAAATAGTGTTATTTTTATTTAGGATTTAGACTTTAGTTGGACTATTTAAGTCAATAGGGCATTTATTTTTAGTATTGAATTTTATTAGTGGATCAATGTGATTTGAGTTGGAGAGTTAAAATAAATTAGACAAATGACTCAATTAGAGTCTAATTTTCCATTGGATTGGAATTTCAATTTGGAAAAATAAAATATATAAAAAAAAGTAAAAATTAAAAATTAAAAAAAAAAAACCAAAACATGAAAAACAAAACAAATGAAAAAAGTTGCCAAATTCCAACTAGACAAAGTGCACGTATTTCTTCCCTAATTGGCCAAGCTTCACCAACTTCGCAAGATGCCAACACTGTTGCAAATTTCCCCTACTCTGCTCTGCAAATCAAAACAAAATACTGACAAGAGACAAAGGTAGAAACTTGAAGATAAACACGATGAAATTTTGGGTTGTATTTCATCCTCAATCTCATATGTCAAGACGAAATTAAAACAAGCAGTGAAATTTTTGAAACTTACCGCACAAGAGCGACAAACACAATTGGAGAAGTACCCCTCTGCTGAAATCTCTGCTTGCCTCTGATTGGTTCATCGGGGGCACTCCCACAAACAAACAGAAGGCAATCAAGACGGGGTTCAAGTGCCAACGGGCATTCAGTCTGAACAACTCTTGTTTGATTCGGAAGTGCTGTGGGTTGGTAAAGAAAACCTGTGCAAAAGACAAGAGAAGACAGAGATCAACAGGCTTTCAGAAAATACAAAACCAATTGGAAAACCACGAGCCATTTTTGGAAGGGGAGGGAGGAGAAGAGCAGTAAGTTTTTTTAAGGAGTGGTAGAGAGAAGGCTGGGGGGGGGGGGGGGCGGAACATTTTAAAAAAGAAGGGGGCTGGAAGGTTTTGAAAAAAAACAAAGGAGAGAAAAAAGAAGAGGGGTTGAGAGGCGTGAAGCTGGGAGAAGGTTTTAAGGTCTTAGAGAAGGTTAAGAAGGGTTCGAAAAGAAAGAAAAAAAGAGAAGAGGAACCCAGCTAGGTTCACCGACCAAAACCAGCAACGGGTTTCGAGAGTAGCGAATAGAGTGCAGCGAAAGGAAAAGAGAAGCACGACAAAGTTGGAAAGGTAACGAGGGTTGAATGTTCAAATCTTGCTGGATATCTTTTAATATGATTTGCTTGCTTCTTGAAACCCAACTTCATTGGCTTTATTATTTGGGCCGTGGTTAACGCTTTTGGTATTTGTATCCACGTTATTGAATATTTAAGCTTTACCATGGATTGTTGTTCATAGGCCTTATTAACAATTTATTTGAAGACCTTGCAGCCTTGCCCGTGTTGAGTCAATGGTGTTGGTTGCTTTTGTTTGTAAATCTGATATGTTGAGTCTTGATGCGTTTGGGCTACGTTATTGGGTCTTGGTGTAGGAATATGCTTGTACCATGCATATTTGAGTTCCATAGTTGATCTTTTTACTTTTGTAATCTATAAGTAAAATAATTGGCTAGCCCACGAATTACAATGAATCCATCCTCTGACCGCATGGAAGGCTTAAGAGAAGAATGAAGGATGATGTAAAAAAAGGGACTTGTTATATTCGTTTGTAGCCATGCATTAATGTCTTTTGTCCATACCATTTCCACTAAATAAAAGCATTAAAAAAGACAAAAAATGATGACACCTGCAGGATTAATCTAGCATCAACGTACTATGGGATTATTCATGCATTATCTCTAGCCAAAAATGTATTCATGCATCATCTCTCTTTATGACATTTTGCCTTTTATCCATATGTACGTTTGGTTTGTATTTTCAATGGCCATGCTCATGCATCTCAAATCTATGACACTTAGCATTTCAAATATTTACGTATTTTTTGTAGTTCCCTTTTTAGCATCCATGTTTGTGACTTGCAGCTCAAAGATATATACTTTAAGAATGTGTCCCTAAAAATCAATACATTAATAAATGGTAATTTTCTAAGGAAATTGTGACGGCAATCTCCCTTAGGAATTACCCATTTTCCAAAAAAAAAATGCTTAAGGAAGAAAATTAAGTCTTGAATAAAATTAATTGTTAAGGGAATTGTGATGGCAATTTCTCTTAGTAATTATTGATTTTTCATTAAAAAAAAAGGGGTTCTTTCCAAATATAAGTTTAAGAAAAATCAAAGGAATTAAATCGTGATTATTAAGGGAATTGTGACGGCAATCTCTCTTAATAATTATTTGTTTTTTTTCAAATAGTTCAAAAATATTTTTTAAGAAAAATAATAATTAAGTATTTTCTAGGGGAATTGTGATGACAGTCTCCCTTAGAGATTATTCACTTTTTTCATAAGAATGTTCAAAGTATGTTTTCTAAGAGGAAATCAAATTAATAAATAGTTTCTAAGAGAATTGTGATGGCAATCTCCCTTAGTAACTATTCACTTTTTCACAAAATTTCAAAAAAAAAAAAAGGGAGTTTAAGACAAACCAAATCATTAATGAAGGATGATTATTGAGGGGATTGTGATGGTAATTTCTCTTAATGATTATTCAATTTCTAAAAAAAAACAAAGGAAAAAAGAAAGAGAATTTTTGAAAGGGAAGGTATTTGAATTAAAAGTTACTAAGTATCAATTCCTAAGGGAATTGTGATGGCAATTTCCCTTAGGAATTACCAATCTTTCTAAATAAAAAAATCTTAATAAAGGAAAATTTCAAGGAAATTGTGACGGCAGTTTTCTTGGAGACTCCAATTTCATAAAAAAGGAAAACCATTAAACTCAAGAATTATCAATTAAGAGATATAAACCTAAGCCATTGTTAAGGCCTAATTAATGTTAAACTAATTGGTACCATCATTTGATGGGCGCTGTGGAGGTGCTAATCCTTCCCCACGCGTAACTGTACTCCCGAACCTGATTTTTGTTTCGTAGACCAGAACCTATCTAGCTTGGTACACCGTGGTGAGGTCCAAGTTAGATCGATTTATAATAGGTGAGCTAACCGCAACTAAGAAAATAAAAGGTTAGTGGCGACTCCCGTTTTCAAAACTCTTTTAATGGTCCCAAGCCTCGTCGTTGCGGTAAAATGTTTCGACAGTTTGGCGACTCCACTGGGGACATTTTGGAGAGTCGAGCCGAAATGAAGTTAACATTAATTAGGCCTTAATGAATTGAATTTTTCTGCAAAGCAAAATGCAAAAAAAAAAAAACTTTTAAGGGAACAATAATTTCTTACATTGCATTTAGGGATATTGCATCATGTATTGAGTTTATTACATTTCTTTATCTGTTGGCTCTTAACTTGTTTGTTGTTGTTTCTTTGTGCAAAAAAAAAAAAGAGGTGGATTTGCTTGGTGGTGTTTGAAATGTAATGGTGAATGGTAAAGGTTTGTGAGTTCCTTCCACACACAGCACTTTATTACATTCATGCATAATCCGATGACGGTCGGATCACCCTTAGACGAGAACAAAGTAACTGGCCTTCAGGGGACTCCGTCCCCGAGGGTTGAGCGAACCCTCTCACTCAGGTTGAACCCTTTCCGATTGAAGCCTATGATGGGTGAGGATAGGGGGCCTTGCTAGCGTAGGATAGCTAACCACTAGTAAGGACAATCTGGGAACCTTTTTCTTAGGACCTAAGACTAACCAGCATATAGCCCTCTGATGAGAGAACCTACGTAGAGCCAAACCCGTGAGGTGACTACAATGCTAGGGACACATGAAGGAACGCTCCTTTGCCTTTCTTTCTTTATATTCATGAATCATGACTCTAGAGTGGATAAACTTTTTATCCGCAAAAGGAAGACTACCTGCCCTTAGGATACCAATGTCCTAAATTGGAATATGCATGTGCGTGTGTGAGTAATGGTGGTAAAAAAAAAAAAGATGGGGCAACCTTGTTCATTTGTTTGTTGTCAGCTACTTAGTTTACATTTACATTCGTATTTACTTGTGATTTTACTAATTAAGTTCCTTTTTGTTTTGTTGCTTCTTTTTGGCATCGCATTTCACATTTTTGCATGCATTTCCAGAACATTTGCCTGTTGCCAATCGAGATTTAGAAGCCTTTGAATCATGGAAGTGTTTAAGGATAGTATGGAGGAATTTAACGAGATAATGGTCAGAAATCTGCATGGAAGAAATGAGCATGGTGATTGTTTGACAATTCGACCCCAACGTGCATTACCTAAGATGGTGAAGATGGACTTTCAACAAAATGACCTCACCAAACTCAGAAAATTGTGGGATGAGTTACCAAACAAGTCGGAGTTTGAGAGAGGGTTTGGTCGAATAGGATTGCTATTGAAGATTGATGTGGATGAAAATCTGTTGGGCGCATTGGTCTACTTCTTTGATCCGTCTTATAGATGCTTCGTGTTCAATGACGCGGATATGTTTCCGACTGTTGAGGAGTATCAAGAGTTGCTGAGGCCAAAGATTGATGACCAAGATAGGGTTTACTTGAGGGATGTGAGTGCAACACGCGCTATGAGGAGATTTCGTAATGAGTTTGGTGGAAAGATCGAGTTAAAAACCCATCTGACCAGTTTTGGGTTGGATGAATTGGAAGCTAACTTGGCATCAGAACATGCTCATGTGTTCATGGCCATTCTGATATACGGCATGATTATTTTCCCGAAAGTTGTGAAGGAAATAGACTCTGTTGTCATAGAATTGGTTTACCAAGTTCAATTCAAATGCAATCCTGCTCATGCAATCTTAGCCGAAACTGTCCGATCTTTGATGCACTGTCGAAAGACTGGAAAAGGCCGATTCCAAAGTTGTGCTCAATTGCTCATGGTATGGTTTAGAAGTCATCTACCTTGCTCTACTCCTAGGTTCCTAAAATGTTATCATGGCAATCGGAATACCTTGGAAGAGTATGCAAGGGTGGCATGGGAAACCAAAGACAAACAAGAATGGATTGATTGGTTGCAAACCTTGTCGAGTAAAGGCGTTCTCTGGAGGGCAGAGTGGATGAGCCAAGGAGGAGTAGTATGTCTTTTCGGAGACAAACCATGGGTAGCTTTGGTTGGATTGTGGGGTACGGTTTCATTCTCTCCATTATTGTTCATGAGACAGCTAGGGTTATGTCAGTTCATTCCTGCAACACATGACCTTGATAGCATTGATATTTCTCATGAAACCGATGAACAGATAGAGAAAGCTAAGGTTTTGGGGAAAAAATGGAGAAATCTCGTGAAGCGGACACCATCGGAGAATCGATTGGGGCCATGCACAACAGAATATGTCGAATGGCAGAAAGATAGGGTGAAGAATCTAGCTCCACCTCCAAAAAGGGGTCAGAAGCGCAAAGTCGGGCAACACTCTCAAGACATGTATGCCCAACTAGAATATGAAAACAAAAGGCTCCGTGAGGGGCGAATGGTGAATGAGTTAGAGGAACAACTAGCTATGTATCAGACAGAGTTGGCAAAGTTGAAGCGAGAGTCTGAAGAAAGGGAAAGGGATTTGAGGTTGGATGTTGACATGGCTAACTATGCTCGAGATCAGATAGCAAGGTACTACATGGAAGAGAAACAGACTGTAGCTAAATTAAAGGATGAAATAAAAGAATTAAGGAAACGGTATTGGAGTGCGGAGGACACCATAACTGACTACAAGCAAAGTTTGAAAGAAGAAAAGGAAAGACGGCTCTCCGAGGTGGAACGAGATCAGAAAGTCTAGCAGTTAAAGGAACAATTGGGTAGGATGACTCTTGATCGGGGAAAAGATAAGCTACAGTGGGAAAAAGAAAGGCAAAAGATCAAGGCAGAAAAAGAGAAGCGTGTAGAAGCTGAGAAAACACTTGAGAAGCTAGCAGTGGATTATGCCAAATCAGTCAAAGAGTGTGACAAGTTGAATGGGGAAAGAGATGAGCTAAAGGAGAAGTTCAAGGATATGGAAGATGACTACACCCGTCAGTTGATAAGGGTGGAACACTATAGGTATCATTTGCTGGATGAACGGAGTCTAAAGCAAAATTGGAGGCATTATGCCCATGAGTTGGAAAGCCATGTTTTCTTACTCCAAGTCCGGCTACGTGATACCAAGGTGGAGTTGTTACAATTCAGGGAGGCTTTCTTTCGTATTATGTGGATTTATCAGCGATGGGAGGAGTTATCCCTTCGAAAGGATGTCCACATCAAGATGTTACTCAGCCAGGTTGGTGAGATAATCGTGACAGTCAACCGCATCAAGGCGAAAGCAGCAGCAGTGCTAAACAAGGCTACACCGACTGGGTCTCACGGATAAGAGGCGATCACTTTCCTTGAAGAGATTGTTGCAACATGCCATCAGATTAGGAACTTTTATTGCTTCTCATTGACTGAAAATTGATGATTTGTAACAATTTATGGTTTATCTTGGATGTAGCGGTTTATGATATGTCAGCTTATTTATGGTTGCTAAGAACTTGTTCAGTTTATTTGGTAGCCTGTAAAAACTTTTATTTGGAGTAATAGTATGAATCAAAGTGCTTCAAAGTTTCAATTGGTAATTGGCAAAAAATTTGGATTTGCAACATTGCATTTCATTCATTCATGCATTCATCCATCCATTAATAAAAGTAGTTAATAATGATGGACCTAATTCATGTTTATGATAATAAAAGGTTTCAAGATAGCTCAAGTACCCCGAAGAAGATATCGAACCCGTTCGCAGACTAGACGAGTTATAGAGGAACAGACAGCTGAAATTGAAAGGTTGAGAAAAGAGAAAGAGGAAATGCAGAATAAAATGGCTATGATGGATGAAATGATAGACAGCTTAAAGCAAAGGCTCCCTGAGAACATAGCAGGCAATGTTACTGGGCAAACATCCCAAGAGTCACTCATGTACCCACCCGGCTTTGGGCCTACTAATGCCCCCTTACCTCAACCAACTATTCCTGTAAATTCATCCATTCCACCGTCACAACCTTTACCTTCAGCACAATTCACTTTCCCATCACTTTCTTTTTCTGCTAGACACCCTTTCATACCACAACAACAGCAACCAACTGCTACTAATGGAGGATTTTCATTCACCGCTCAACCAACCCCACAGATGTTCACAACCACACCTGCAACATCTGGGGATGCCCTTACTAATCCAATAGTCGTTACTGATGGAGGAAACATTACGGGGGCTGACACACTGGTAGGAGGTATAGGAAATCAACAAGCATGGAATCAGATTGAGGAGAGATTGAGGGCCGTGGAAGGCACAAATGCATATGGAACTGTTGACGCCATTGAATTGAGTTTAGTGGAGGGATTGGTGATACCACATAAATTCAAGATCCTTGAGTTCGAAAAATACAATGGAACAAAATGCCCCCATGAGCATGTTACCATGTATTGCCGTAAGATGGCGGCCTATTCTCGAGACGACAAGATGCTTATCCATTTTTTTCAAGATAGTCTTATCAGGTCAGCCACGAGATGGTACAACAAGCTTGATAAGCGCAGCATACATTCATGGACAGATCTTGCTCGAGCCTTTATCAATCAGTACAAACATATGTCAAACTTGGTCCCTGATAGGCTCACTCTGCAAAACATGGAGAAAAAAGCTACAGAAACTTTCACCGAGTATGCCCAAAGGTGGAGGGATAAGGCGTCTCAAGTTCAACCTCCCTTCAACGAGAAAAAAACCACCAGAATGTTTGTTCACACTTTGAAAGGCCCTTATTACACTCACTTACTGGCAGGAGCAACCAAGAGCTTTACAGATATGGTGTTGATCAGGGAAATGGTAGAGAGTGCCATCAAGACTGGTAAAATTGAGGGGGGTGACTCTAGTTCATCCAAGAAGAACCAAAACTTTAAAAAGAGAGATGGGGATGTGAATGCCGCAAGTTATGGAGGATACCAACCTAGGTACCAGTACCAATATCCGCAACAAGGATACCCGAGACATCAATACCCAATGAATTACCAACAATTTCAAAGCCCTCACCCATATCCAGCTAATTATGTGGCCGCTGGAACCACTTTTCGGCCCACTACCTCTAATCAACAAGCTGTGGCACCCAGAGCAGTCACGCAAACATTGAATCAAGGGGGTGATCAAAGAGCATCAAGACCAAGAGTTCCTATTGATCCCATACCAATGACCTATGGGGAGCTGTATCCAATGTTGATTGAGAAGAGTTTGGTTACTCCAGTCAAGTATGAAACCCCATTGCGCCCACCATATCCAAAATGGTATGATGCCAATGCCACTTGTGCATTTCATTCAGGTGCACAAGGTCATTCAATAGAAAATCGCAATCATTTAAAATATAAGGTGCAAGAATTGGTTAGAAGTGGAATAGTGAAGTTTGGTGATGAGACTCAACCGAATGTAGGACAAAACCCATTGCCTAACCATGGTGGAGGTGCTGTCAATGCTGTCGAGGAAGTAATGACCCCACTAGAGACAGTTTACAAGGCCTTGTTTAAAGCAAATATGATCACGCCACTTTGCCAAGCAACAGTAGAGGTCGGGAGAGTTTGTGAGTATCATGGGATTAGAAGTGACCATGTGATCCAAGATTGTAAGGAGTTCCGTCAGAACCTACAGTCTATGATGGATAGGGGAAAAATTAAGTTTTACACTGAGAATGATGAGCACTCAGTTGATATGGTAGCCGGGGAACATGAAGAATCGACCGAAAAGGGATCTTTGGTGGCATATTATGAGAATAGTGGAAATCAGAAGCCGAGCTTGGTTATACCAGGAACACATCTAGCAACTCCATTTGAGCCAAGGCCAAGTTTAGTTGTTCCAATCAATCCAAAACTGAGCTTAGTTGTTTCAATTACTCCCAAGCCCAGTTCAATCATGCACGGTGCTTCTAGACCGCAGCTAGTAGTTCCAGCTCCAAATTGCTCTAAGCCAACATTAGTAGTCCCGATACGGCAGCCCAGTCTAGTTATCAATGTGCCAGCTCCATTCCCTTATGAAGATAGCAACCGTGTACCTTGGAGATATAAGTGCACAGTTAAGCAAAATGGAGCTCATAACAGTGAAGTCAGTACTGCCAACATTACAGGAGTGAGTGGCATGACAAGAAGCGGAAGATGTTATTCTCCTGAGATGATGAGAGTTGCTCAAAAGGAGAAAGCAAAATCGACAGAAGAAAATGCAACAAAAGAAACAGCAGCAACAACGTCGAGTAGAGATTTTGTGAGGGAAGTGATAAAGGAAGTAGCCAAGCCAGTGACAGAAGATGATGCACGTGAGTTCTTGAAATTCATTAAGCAGAGCGAGTATAGTGTTGTAGAACAGTTGAACAGAATGCCTGCTAAGATATCTTTGTTAGCATTGCTTCTTAATTCTGAGGCGCATAGGAAGGCTTTGCTTCGCATATTAAACCAATCTTATGTGTCCCAAAATATCACAGTGGCCAACCTTGAGCACATTGCCGGGAGCATTACAGCAGTGGAATATATTTCCTTTACTGATGAAGAGATTCCATTTGGAGGGAGGGGCATTTACAAAGCATTGCATATCGCCATTAGATGCAAGGATCATATGGTTGCAAAAGTGCTGATTGATAATGGATCAGCATTAAATGTGATGCCTTTGTCCACATTAATGAAGTTACCAGTGGATCAATCTCACATGAGAAAGAACCAACTAGTGGTTAGAGCTTTTGATGGTACTAGAAGAGATGTGGTTGGTGAGATCAATATCCCAATGATGGTTGGGCCTGTTGAGTTCGAGATCCTTTTTTAGATCATGGACATAGCTCCAACGTACAGTTGTTTATTGGGGAGACCATGGATCCACATGGCTGGAGCTGTCCCATCTTCACTCCATCAGAAAGTCAAATTCAGGATTGAGGATAAGATGATATCAGTATCCGGAGAAGAAGATATCATGGTAATGCACCCGCCTAATGCTCCATATGTTGAGGCTGCAGAAGAAGCTATAGACTGTTCTTTCCGATCTTTTGAGATTGCACACGTGACTCACGTCGGTGAGGGAGCCATGATACCAAAGCCACATATGTCTGATTGTCTGAATATGCAATTGAAGATGACTGTGGGAAAAGGATGCCGAGCTGGGAAAGGTCTTGGGTTGTATGGCCAAGGGATCCGTAATCCCATTATTCTTCCAAAAGTAGAGCCAACCTTTGGCCTTGGATATAGACCGTCATGGAAAGAAAAGGCCGAAATGAAAGAAGAAAAGAGGCGTAAGAGAATGGCTACATTTAAAGGGGATGAATTTGAGGCAAAAAAGTTGAAGATTCCACCCTTGCATGAATCTTTTGTGTCTGTTAGTTTCGTGAATCCCAATTGTTCAATGGAGGGAATGCCGATCCTAGAAATGGCTATGGAGGAATTGGCTGTAGATGCTGTGGAAGAAGGCGAGTCAAGTACTCGGAATTGTCGTCAATTGGTTTATCAGACGATTCCAGATACAGTTTTTCAAAATTGGGAGATTTTTGAGGCACCTATCCTCGTTATCAATGATGAAATGTAATCAGCCTAACTTTTCTTTTAATCAGTCAAACTGTTAATCCTACACTTCTGCCCAAAGGTGTTTAGGAGGAAGTTTCATGTATTCGGGGCTTTATTCTCATGCTTATTCCACCTATAATAATTAAATGAAATACATTCCATGATATTTCTCCCACACCTATATATATCTTTGATCTATTCCTCTCTCTCTAAACCATCATTTCAATGTTTTGTTTAATCATGTACATATTCCATTTTCCATTTACTAAATGATTACCAAATTATGTATGTATATATATTCTTTCTACCCTTTCCTTGCTTTCAGGTCTCCGAACAATGAATATGATAACCATGTGGATGATCAACTTGGATTTGACTTTGAGCGATTCATTGATGTGAATGAACTTGATGATAAGAATTTCAATGATTATACTCTACCTCTAGATCTAAAGAGATTGATTGAGCGAGAGGAAAAAGAGATTTTACCGCGAAGCAACAAAAATGGTCAATCTAGGCAGTGAAGAGGAATCGAAATAAGTGAAGATTGGGGCTTCATGGACAATTGAAGAAAGGGGAAGGTTGATAGAGCTGCTTAAAGAGTATGCAGATGTCTTTGCCTGGTCTTATCAGGATATGCCTGGATTAGACACTGAGATAGTGGTGCATCGATTACCCATCATCCCCGGATTTAAACCGGTTCAACAGAAGCTGAGAAGAATGAAGCCCGAAATGTTGCTACAGATCAAAGAAGAGGTGAGGAAGCTACTTGATGCAGGATTTTTGGAAGTGGCTAAGTATCCAGAATGGGTTGCAAACATAGTACCAGTTCCTAAGAAGGGTGGAAAAGTACGAATGTGTGTGGATTACCGGGATTTGAATCGGGCTAGTCCAAAGGATAACTTTCCACTACCCCATATTGATACCTTAGTTGATAACACAGCTCGAAATGCTGTCTTTTCATTCATGGATGGATTTTCGGGGTACAATCAAATTAAGATGGCACCAGAAAATAAAGAGAAAACAGCTTTCACAACCATGTGGGGAACTTTCCAATACAATGTGATGTCATTTGGGCTAAAGAATGCGGGTGCAACCTATCAGAGGGCCATGGTGACTCATTTCCATGACATGATGCATAAAGAGATCGAGGTGTATGTTGATGACATGATCGCCAAAGTAAGAAATCCAGATGAACATACGGCCAATTTGCAAAAGTTGTTTGACAGATTGAGAAAATTCCAATTGAAATTGAACCCAGCAAAATGTACTTTTGGTGTCACGTCAGGGAAGCTGCTTGGATTCATAGTCAGTCAAAAGGGAATAGAAGTAGATCCAGATAAGATCAAAGCTATACAAGATCTACCGCCCCCAAAAACCCAAAAAGAAGTGAGAGGTTTCTTGGGCAGATTGAACTATATTGCTCGTTTTATTTCACAATTAACAGCCAAATGTGATCCGATCTTCAAATTGTTAAAGAAGCATAATCCGGGGGAGTGGGATAAGGACTGTCAGAAAGCATTTGAGAAGATTAAAGAATACCTTTCAAGTCCACCGATTTTAGTACTGCCTGTGCCTGGAAAATCGTTAATTTTGTACTTGACGGTTTTGGAGAACTCGATGGGATGTGTGTTGGGCCAACATGATGAAACAGGCAAGAAAGAACAGGCCATTTACTATCTCAGCAAGAAATTCACTGATTACGAAGCCAAGTACTCTCCACTGGAAAAGATGTGTTGTGCATTGGCTTGGACTGCTCAGAGGTTAAGGCAATATATGTTGTATCACACTACATGGTTGATAGCCAAGTTGGATCCAATTAAATATCTCTTTGAAAAGCCATCATTGTTAGGGAGACTAGCTAGATGGCAAGTACTGTTATCTGAATATGACATAGTATATGTGTCTCAAAAGGCCATCAAAGGAAGTGCCATTGCAGAATTTCTTGCGGATAGGGCTGTAGATGATTATGAGCCGATGAAGTTTGAATTTCCTGATGAAGATCTCATGGCAATTCTCAATGTGGATGAAGAAATTGAGAAAAAGAAAGTGTGGAAAATGTATTTTGATGGGGCATCAAATGCCTTGGGGCATGGAATTGGGGCTGTGCTCGTTTCACCTGATGGCAACCATTATCCCGCAACTGCTAGATTGGATTTTGACTGCACCAACAACATGGCAGAATATGAAGCTTGTGTTTTGGGAATTCAAATGGCCTTAGAAAGAAAAATAGAAGACTTGGATGTGTATGGGGATTCAGCTTTAGTAATTTACCAATTGAGAGGAGAATGGGAAACCAGGGATTCGAAATTGGTTCATTACCACAAGTACATTATGGAGCTAGTTCAACAATTTGATAAGATTGATTTCCATCACATGCCCAGAGAAGAAAATCAGTTGGCCGACGCTCTTGCAACGTTAGCCGCAATGTTCAAAATAGATGTCAGGGCAGCAGTAGAGCCAATTAAAATAGATATGCGAACTCATCTAGCTCACTGCATGAGTGTCGAGGAAGAGGTTGATGATAAACCCTGGTTCTACGATATTTGCCAGTACCTTAAATATCAGAAGTACCCAGATCATGCATCTGAAAATGATAGAAAGGCTATCCGAAAAATGGCAGCAAGCTTCTTTTTTGATGGTGAAGTTCTTTATAAAAGAAGTCGTGATCAATTACTATTGAGATGTGTTGATTCAGTTGAGGCGACAAGAATCCTAGAAGAAGTGCATGGCGGGACTTGTGGAACTCATGCCAGTGGACATAGAATGACAAGACAGATCATGAGATTAGGGTACTATTGGCTTACGTTGGAAACTGATTGCATTAATCACACTCGAAAGTGTCACAAGTGTCAGATATATGCAGATCAGATCCGTGTGCCTCCAAATCCGCTTCATGTTATCTCTTCTCCGTGGCCATTCTCAATGTGGGGCATAGATGTGATTGGAGCCATCTCTCCAAAAGCTTCTAATGGGCATCAGTTCATATTAGTGGCTATTGATTATTTTACCAAATGGGTAGAAGCTGCCTCATATGCAAGCGTGACGCAATCAGTAGTCACCAAATTCATAAAGAAGGAGATCATTTGTCGATATGGACTGCCCGAAAAGATCATCACTGACAATGCTAAAAACTTGAACAATAGAATGATGGAGTCTGTTTGCTCACAGTTCAAGATCAAGTATAGCAACTCAACACCATACCGTCCAAAGATGAATGGAGCAGTAGAAGCGGCAAATAAGAATATAAAGAAGATTGTGGAGAAAATGACAGTAACTTATAAGGACTGGCATGAGAAGCTACCTTTTGCATTGCATGCTTATCGCACCACTACTAGGACATCCACAGGAGCTACACCATACTCTCTAGTTTACGGGATAGAGGCGGTTGTGCCGATCGAAGTAGAAATCCCATCTTTGAGGGTGTACAGAGAAGTGAAACTTGAAGAGGCAGAATTGCTGCAAGAGAGGTATGACCAGTTGAATTTAATTGATGAGAAGAGGCTCGGTGCCTTATGTCATGGCCAAATGTACCAAAGAAGGATGGTGCGCGCGTTTGACAAAAAAGTACGTCCACGTCGCTTCCAAGAAGGAGAGCTGGTGTTGAAGAAGATTCTGCCTAGTCAACATGACCGCAGGGGCAAATGGACTCCGAATTGGGAAGGCCCTTATGTGGTGAAGAAAGCATTCTCGGGTGGTGCCCTAATCTTACAAGAGATGGATGGTGATGAGTTACCAAATCTGATAAATGCTGATGCTGTGAAGAAGTATTATGCTTAAGAAAAAAAAGAAAAAAAAAGGAAAAAATGAATGAAAAAAAAAATTGAATGGACCAAGTTGAAAACCTGAAAGGGCGACTTGGGTCTGAAGAAGAAGAAAAAAAAGGGGGCAGGGTTCGAGACGAAAACCCGAAAGGGCGGTTCGAATCTAAAATGGTTGATTCCTAAACTGAAAACCTGAAAAGGCGGTTTATGGAAAACAAAGTGTAAGAAATCATGGCTACTAAAAAAGAAGCATTTCGCTCAGGAGAATCTCTTATGATCAAAAAGGCATGAATCGATTTGAGGTAGTCCACATTGTCGAGAGCATTTATAGCAATGGGTCAATTGGAGGGAAGTTCAAGTTGATTAGAACGCGCATGGTTTGAGTTTTCATTGGTTGGAGATTACCTTTCCTTTATCTCTTTTATATATCTATTCCCTTTTTCTTTTCTTGTTATAGTCGAGTTGAATATTTTCCTTGGAACTCTATGATAAATATATTACCCTTTTATTGATAAATTCCTATGCATTCTTTGAGTGGCAATGTATGTTATTTTATATGAAATGGTGGATAAAGCAAGTGAATAAATATCAGGATACATGATTTTTCGCGCTAAATTGGTAAGGGGAATGTATGGTTTGAATAGTGAAATTGATTAAGAGAAAAGCAAGAGAAAAAGTTGGCGAAAAGAATTGATTGTGGCTGGCAAAATTGGGATGGGAGCTACTCAGAAGTGATGGATAAGAATCGGCTGGGGAAAGGAGAATGAACAGACAAGAGGGGGTCAAAAGAATTAAAATAGAATCAAATATGGGTCAAGCTATAACCTCGAGATTCTTCATTGATTGAAAAAATGAAATCACCTGCACTACAAAAATTTTATCATTCATTTACATGCATCATGAATGCACAATTTTGGATTTTTTTTAAGGTTTGTTAAAGGTGGTGAAGAAGGATCATCATTCCTAGCATAATAAGGAAAAAGGTATTACTGGCGCATGCCAAGTTTTCAAAATCCTTGTAGAATGAGAAGCAATATGTTTATCTCGATCAAATTGTGTTGATGTTCTCTTAGCAAAAGCCTTGTCAATGCAAGAATCCATGTCTACTCTTAATGTGATAGTCTTTGTTTTCTCCTAGTGTGAGAGTTGCCTTCTCTTGGTACGAGAAATGTCACCTTCATGTGACATCGGAAATTTTACCTTCTCCTAGTGCGAGAGTCATTGTTGTCTCCTAATGTGAGATATGAGTTAATTTAATCTCTTAGCATAACAGTCATTGTTGTCTTCTAATGCAATAGTCACTGTTTGTCTCCTAGTGCGAGGATCATCCTCTTCTCCTGGTATGAGAGCTGCCTTCTCTTAGTACGAGAAATGTCATCTTCCTATGATATGGGAATTTTTACCTTCTCCTAGTGCGAGAGTCCTACTGTGAGAGTCATTGTTGTCTCCTAGTGTGAGGTATGAGTCAATCTCATCTCCTAATGTGAAAACCGTTCCCTTCTCCTAGTGCGAGAGTTGCCTTCTCTAAGTATGAGAAATGTCATTTCCTCATGGTATGAGAAATCTTCTATTCTCCTAGTGTGAGAATCATTGTTTCCTCCTAGTGTGAGAATCGCCTTCTCTTCGTACAAGAAATATCCTTGCCTCGTGGTGTGAAAAATCTTGTAGCCTCCTACTGTGGGAATCATTGCCTTCTTCTAGTGCAAGAGTAGTTGCCTCTCTTAGCACGAGAGTTGTTATCTCCTAGTGTGAGAGTCATTATGCTTTCCTAGAGTGAGTCATTGTTGTCTCCTAGTGGGAGTCATTATGTTCTCTTAACGTAAGGGTCATTGTTGCCTCCTAGTGCGAGAGTCATTGTTGTCTCCCAGTGAGAGCTGTTGACTTCTTCTAGTGAAAGTTATTTCTTCCTCATAATATAAGAGTTGTTTTCTTCTCCTAGTGTGAGAATTAGTATTTTCTCCTGGTGGAGAAAAGTTTCATTATTTTTCTTCTCTTTGCAAAGAAAACTTTGTTGTTGTGTACATGTTCTCCCATGGTAAGGAAGACATCATGCTATTGGGTCAATATGCTCTCTCCTGGCATGAGAGACATGTTATTACTTTTCCTCTTGGTATGTCAAAATGTATATCCAAATTCAAGATGAGGAGTGTTCAATAAAATATCCAAAAATGGTTACATTTTCTTCGTGCTGTCCTTGATTCTCGAAAACACACGAAGAGGGGCAGCTGTAGCAACCATTTTTGGCATGGCCTAATGTTTCAAAATTTGATTAATTAGACTTAAATAGTGTTATTTTTATTTAGGATTTAGACTTTAGTTGGACTATTTAAGTCAATAGGGCATTTATTTTTAGTATTGAATTTTATTAGTGGATCAATGTGATTTGAGTTGGAGAGTTAAAATAAATTAGACAAATGACTCAATTAGAGTCTAATTTTCCATTGGATTGGAATTTCAATTTGGAAAAATAAAATATATAAAAAAAAGTAAAAATACAAAATTAAAAAAAATACCAAAACATGAAAAACAAAACAAATGAAAAAAGTTGCCAAAAGTGCACGTATTTCTTCCCTAATTGGCCAAGCTTCACCAACTTCGCAAGATGCCAACACTGTTGCAAATTTCCCCTACTCTGCTCTGCAAATCAAAACAAAATACTGACAAGAGACAAAGGCAGAAACTTGAAGATAAACACGATGAAATTTTGGGTTGTATTTCATCCTCAATCTCAGATGTCAAGACGAAATTAAAACAAGCAGTGAAATTTTTGAAACTTACCGCACAAGAGCGACAAACACAATTGGAGAAGTACCCCTCTGCTGAAATCTCTGCTTGCCTCTGATTGGTTCATCGGGGGCACTCCCACAAACAAACAGAAGGCAATCAAGACGTGGTTCAAGTGCCAACGGGCCTTCAGTCTGAACAACTCTTGTTTGAATCGGAAGTGCTGTGGGTTGGTAAAGAAAACCTGAGCAAAAGACAAGAGAAGACAGAGATCAACAGGCTTTCAGAAAATACAAAACCAATTGGAAAACCACGAGCCATTTTTGGAAGGGGAGGGAGGAGAAGAGCAGTAAGTTTTTTTAAGGAGTGGTAGAGAGAAGGCTAGGGGGGGGCGGAACATTTTAAAAAAGAAGGGGGCTGGAAGGTTTTGAAAAAAAACAAAGGAGAGAAAAAAGAAGAGGGGTTGAGAGGCGTGAAGCTGGGAGAAGGTTTTAAGGTCTTAGAGAAGGTTAAGAAGGGTTCGAAAAGAAAGAAAAAAAGAGAAGAGGAACCCAGCTAGGTTCACCGACCAAAACCAGCAACGGGTTTCGAGAGTAGCGAATAGAGTGCAGCGAAAGGAAAAGAGAAGCACGACAAAGTTGGAAAGGTAACGAGGGTTGAATGTTCAAATCTTGCTGGATATCTTTTAATATGATTTGCTTGCTTCTTGAAACCCAACTTCATTGGCTTTATTATTTGGGCCGTGGTTAACGCTTTTGGTATTTGTATCCACGTTATTGAATATTTAAGCTTTACCATGGATTGTTGTTCATAGGCCTTATTAACAATTTATTTGAAGACCTTGCAGCCTTGCCCGTGTTGAGTCAATGGTGTTGGTTGCTTTTGTTTGTAAATCTGATATGTTGAGTCTTGATGCGTTTGGGCTACGTTATTGGGTCTTGGTGTAGGAATATGCTTGTACCATGCATATTTGAGTTCCATAGTTGATCTTTTTACTTTTGTAATCTATAAGTAAAATAATTGGCTAGCCCACGAATTACAATGAATCCATCCTCTGACCGCATGGAAGGCTTAAGAGAAGAATGAAGGATGATGTAAAAAAAGGGACTTGTTATATTCGTTTGTAGCCATGCATTAATGTCTTTTGTCCATACCATTTCCACTAAATAAAAGCATTAAAAAAGACAAAAAATGATGACACCTGCAGGATTAATCTAGCATCAACGTACTATGGGATTATTCATGCATTATCTCTAGCCAAAAATGTATTCATGCATCATCTCTCTTTATGACATTTTGCCTTTTATCCATATGTACGTTTGGTTTGTATTTTCAATGGCCATGCTCATGCATCTCAAATCTATGACACTTAGCATTTCAAATATTTACGTATTTTTTGTAGTTCCCTTTTTAGCATCCATGTTTGTGACTTGCAGCTCAAAGATATATACTTTAAGAATGTGTCCCTAAAAATCAATACATTAATAAATGGTAATTTTCTAAGGAAATTGTGACGGCAATCTCCCTTAGGAATTACCCATTTTCCAAAAAAAAAATGCTTAAGGAAGAAAATTAAGTCTTGAATAAAATTAATTGTTAAGGGAATTGTGATGGCAATTTCTCTTAGTAATTATTGATTTTTCATTAAAAAAAATGGGTTCTTTCCAAATATAAGTTTAAGAAAAATCAAAGGAATTAAATCGTGATTATTAAGGGAATTGTGACGGCAATCTCTCTTAATAATTATTTATTTTTTTTCAAATAGTTCAAAAATATTTTTTAAGAAAAATAATAATTAAGTATTTTCTAGGGGAATTGTGATGACAGTCTCCCTTAGAGATTATTCACTTTTTTCATAAGAATGTTCAAAGTATGTTTTCTAAGAGGAAATCAAATTAATAAATAGTTTCTAAGAGAATTGTGATGGCAATCTCCCTTAGTAACTATTCACTTTTTCACAAAATTTCAAAAAAAAAAGGGAGTTTAAGACAAACCAAATCATTAATGAAGGATGATTATTGAGGGGATTGTGATGGCAATTTCTCTTAATGATTATTCAATTTCTATAAAAAAACAAAGGAAAAAAGAAAGAGAATTTTTGAAAGGGAAGGTATTTGAATTAAAAGTTACTAAGTATCAATTCCTAAGGGAATTGTGATGGCAATTTCCCTTAGGAATTACCAATCTTTCTAAATAAAAAAAATCTTAATAAAGGAAAATTTCAAGGAAATTGTGACGGCAGTTTTCTTGGAGACTCCAATTTCATAAAAAAGGAAAACCATTAAACTCAAGAATGATCAATTAAGAGATATAAACCTAAGCCATTGTTAAGGCCTAATTAATGTTAAACTAATCGGTACCATCATTTGATGGGCGCTGTGGAGGTGCTAATCCTTCCCCACGCGTAACTGTACTCCCGAACCTAATTTTTGTTTCGTAGACCAGAACCTATCTAGCTTGGTACACCGTGGTGAGGTCCAAGTTAGATCGATTTATAATAGGTGAGCTAACCGCACCTAAGAAAATAAAAGGTTAGTGGCGACTCCCGTTTTCAAAACTCTTTTAATGGTCCCAAGCCTCGTCGTTGCGGTAAAACGTTTCGACAACTTGGTCTAAAAAAAAATGTAATGAGTGCCGTGATTCGGTCACTAAAATGGAACAAGTGTCGTGATTCGGTTACTAATTGCAACGAGAAATGTGATTCGGTCTCCCAATAAACCAAATAAATCTTCGAGAACCTACATTAGGTCTCGGAATGAGACAAGAGCCATGACTTGGTCTCAAAAAAAAATGTAATGAGTACCGTGATTCGGTCACTAAAATGGAACAAGTGCCGTGATTCGGTCACTAATTGCAACGAGAGCCGTGATTCGGTCTCCCAACAAACTAAATGAACTTCGAGAACCTACATTAGGTCTCGGAATGAGACAAGAGCCATGACTTGGTCTAAAAAAAAATGTAATGAATTTCAAAACCTTAATTGAGTCTCTAAAATGAAATGAATGTCATACTTTGGTTGCTTAAAAAAATAAGAGCCTTAACCTGGTTTCTTTCGATGAACAATTATATTTGCTGGATGCTTGAAAAAGAATACTTCCATCTTGATCTGGACTTGATATATCAAATACCTGACATGCTATCTGAAAACCTGATGCTCTAAAATGATGCAATGATCATGTCATGATGCATGCAATGCTTAATGCTAAATTTGCAATGACAAATTTATTATCCTTTTGTACAAAGCCTGATTCTTGTTTGTAACAACATGGAAACCTTTTTACTCAATCCCAATCTTCTTGCTTATTCATTCGAATTAGCAATTTCAAACTGTATCAGTGCTTTTCCTGACTCAGATTGCTCGTTCTGTTGTTTCTGCACATTCTTGATGATTTGCCACAAATAACTTCCGTTTTCCTTCTGAGTGACTGATTAGTTGAAACCCTACCTCTTAAACTTAACTTATGCCTTTGAAAATCAAATGAGCATTTTCATACCTGTATGGTTTCTCGCATGTTTATTCACATTTTGAAATTCATGACAAAATTTAATACAAGCAACAAACCCATTAACAATAATATTTATCATTAGGAAAAGGATCAAAGAAATAAATCAACTTGATTCAGTTTTTTTATTTTAAAAAAAAATTCATACAAACGAAAGGAATTCAAACTTCAATTCTCATTCAAAAATAGATTCTTCTAAACGAGAGAGAAAGTTCATTGATTCAATATAAGAGAAAGGACAATAGGTACTTCCCACCAATGAATACTCAGAAACATGTGCAAACGAAACCTGAGTTCTTCCTTTGATCGATTGACGGTACCAACGAACTTGATAACTCAGCCTATTGAGTGATCTGATCTGCCCCAATTAGACCCACTGAATTTGATCTCGCTTCATTCAATAACTGTGCTTATACCTTCTTTTTCTTCCTACTTAAGCCGCCTTTTCAGGTTTTCAACTTAAGTAACCCCTCAATTAATCCAAGTTGCCCTTTCAGGTTTTCAAATTGGATCTCTCCTTTTTCTTTTTCTTGTTCTTTTTTTTATTTTATTTTATTTTTTTCATGTTTACTTCAGGCATAGTATTTCTTTACAGCATCAGCATTGATAGGACTGGAGAATTCTACCCCATCCATCTCTTGTAATATTAAAGCTCCACCAGAAAAGACCTTCTTGACAACATATGGACCTTCCTAATTTGGTGCCCATTTGCCCCGAGAATCACGTTGATTCGGGAGTATTTTCTTTAACACCAACTCCCCTTCTTTGAATTGCCTCGGCTTCACTTTCTTATCATAAGCTCTCATTATTCGTTTCTGGTATAACTGACCATGACAAAGTGCGGCAAGGCGCTTCTCATCAATCAAATTCAATTGATCATGTCGTTCTTAGATCCAATCAGCTTCATCCAAATTCACTTCTCTAAGCACTCTGAGAGATGGAATTTCCACTTCGATAGGCACTACTGCTTCTGTCCCATATACCAACGAAAAAGGAGTTGCCCCGGTAGAAGTTCTGATTGCAGTAAGGTAAGCAAGGAGAGCAAACGGCAACTTCTCATGCCAATCTCTGTAAGTTTCAGTCATCTTGGCCACAATCTTCTTGATGTTCTTGTTAGCTGCTTCCACCGCTCCATTCATTTTTGGCCGATATGGTGTGGAGTTGCTATGAATGATCTTGAAACGAGAACATAGCGATTCTATCATTTTACTATTCAAATTCTGAGCATTATCGGAAATGATTCTCTCCGGAAGGCCATATCTACAGATGATCTCCTTCTTCAAAAACTTAGCAACTACAGATTGTGTAACACTGGCGTATGAGGTTGCTTCAACCCATTTGGTGAAATAATCAATCATAACAAAGATGTATTGATGACCATTTGAAGCTTTTGGAGTAATTGGGCCGATAACATCCATTCCCCACATGGAGAAAGGCCAAGTTGATGCCATAACATGTAGAGGATTCGGAGGAACATGAATTTGATCTGCATAAATCTGACATTTATGACATTTCCTTGTGTAGTTGATGCAATCTGATTCCATGGTTAACCAGTAATGGCCGGATCTCATAATTTGCCTAGCCAATTTGTGTCCACTAGCATGAGTTCCACATACTCCTTCATGCACTTCACTCATAATCATTTAAGCTTCTTTAGCTGCCACACACCTTAACAAGACTTGATCACGGGTTTTCTTATACAAAATTTCCCCATCCAAGTAAAAGTTCATCGACAATCTCCGAATAATCTTCTTATCGTTCTCTGATGCAATATCAGGATACTTTTGGTACTTTAGGAACTGTACAACATCATGGTACCAAGGTTTGCCATCTTCTTCCTCAACATTCATACAATATGCCGGTTCACCTCTCAACTCGATCTTGATCGACGGAATCTCTGTATCTGAATTAACTTTGAACATGGAGGCCAATGTGGCCAGGGCATCAGCAACTTGATTCTCTTCTCGAGGTAAATGATGGAAAGATATCTCCTTGAAGTTCTTTACGAGATTTTTGATGTAGTCATGATAAAGGACTAACTTCAAATCTCTAGTCTCCCATTCTCCCTTCAACTGATAAATCACAAGTGCAAAATCACCATACACCTTTAAATTTTCAATTTTTCTTTCTATGGCCATCTGAATACCGAGAACACATGCTTCATATTCTGCCATATTGTTTGTGCACCTGAAATCCAACCTTGCAGTGGCTGGGAAATAGTTACCTTCTGGGGATGTCAGCACTGCCCCAATGCCATGTCCAATTGCGTTTGATGCTCCGTCAAAATACATTGTCCATGTTTCATCATCATCTAATTCTCCATCAACATGAGATACTGCCATCAAATCTTCATCAGGAAAGTCAAACTCCATAGGCTTATAATCATCACTAGCCCTTTCTGCTAAAAACTCTACCACCGCACTTCCTTTGATGGCTTTTTGAGAAACATATTGAATATCATACTCGGACAACAATACTTGCCACCGAGCAATTCTTCCTGACAAGCCGGGTTTCTCAAATATGTATCTAATTGGGTTTAACTTAGCCACCAATAAAGTAGTATGGTGTAACATGTACTGTCTTAGTCGGTGAGCGGCCCAAGCCAATGCACAGCACATCTTCTCCAATGAAGAATACTTGGCTTCATATTCAGTGAACTTCTTACTCAAATAGTATACTGGATGCTCTTTCTTTCCGGTCTTATCTTGTTGCCCCAATACACATCCCATGGAATTTTCAAACATTGTGAGATATAAGATCAAAGGTCTTTCGGGTACTGGAGGCACCAACACTGGAGGATTTGTGAGATATTCCTTGATTTTTTCAAAAGCTACTTGACAGTCATCATCCCATTCACCTGGATCTCGTTTTTTAAGCAATTTGAAAATTGGATCGCATTTAGCAGTCAATTGCGATATAAATCTGGCAATGTAATTCAATCTCCCAAGGAAACCTCTGACTTCTTTTGGGGTTTTAGGTGGTGATAAATTCTGGATAGCTTTGATCTTATCTGGGTCTACCTCAATCCCTTTTTCACTAACTACAAAACCCAATAGCTTTCCGGAAGTCACCCCAAAAGTGCACTTGGTTGGATTCAATCTGAGCTTGTACTTCCTCAGTCTTTTGAACAACTTCTGCAAATTGACAATATGTTCTTCCATAGTCCGAGCTTTGGCAATCATATCATCCACATACACTTCAATCTCTCTGTGCATCATATCATGAAACAAAGTCACCATAGCTCGCTGATAGGTAGCACCGGCATTTGTAGTTAAAAGTTCCCCACACGGTGATGAAAGTTGTTTTCTCTTTATCTTCTGGTGCCATCTTGATCTGATTATATCCCGAGAAACCATCCATGAATGAGAACATGGAAAAGCGGGCAGTATTGTCAACTAGGGTATTAATGTGAGGTAAGGGAAAGTTGTCTTTGGGACTGGCTCGGTTGAGGTCTCTGTAGTCTACACACATTCGGACCTTCCCATCTTTCTTTGGCACCGGAACTATGTTGGCTATCCACTCCGGGTACTTTGCAACTTCAAGAAAACCTGCATCTAACTGCTTCATTACTTCTTCTCTTATTTTCAATAACATTTCTGGCTTCATTCGCCTCAACTTTTGTTGAACCGGCTTGCATTCTGGCTTAATCGGCAACTTATGAACTACAATTTCTGGATCTAATCCTGGCATATCTTGATAAGACCATGCAAAGACATCTGAATACTCTTTCAACAAATCAACTAGCTGTTGTCTTTCAGTTTCTGATAGAGTGGTGCCTATCTTCACTTCTCTCTTGTCCTCTTCTGTGCCCAAATTGATCAACTCTAGAGTTTCCTTATGGGGCACTATCTGTCTCTCTTCTTGCTCAACCAATCTCAACAAATCTTGGGGTAGATTAGAATCATCAATATCATCGTTATCAACCTCATCAATATCAATCAACTTCCCAAAGTCGAACTCAGGCCTGTCGTTTGTGCTATCTTTGCATTCATTGATGGTGGACCTGCAAGGAAAAATTTGGAATGGATATATACAAGGTAATGGGATAGAAGTATGCTTCAAAAAGAAAAAGGTTGAATCAAAAGATATGGAAAGAAAATTGGGGAAACAATAGAAGAAAATATAGTGAATATGTTGCAATGTAACTTCATTTGTCGAAAATTCATACATGCATCAATTCATCATTGAAGTTTCAACTTATCTATAAACAAGAAAGAAAGCCATTAACAATTTCATGAAAATGTTCATCCACACTCTTAGGCATAAGTGTTGGTCTAACAGAAAAAAGTTTGAGGTAATTACATTTCTTCTGCAGATGTAAACACAGCCGGTATTTCAACAACGGACCAACTGTCTAAATCTGTACCCTCTTCAGTTGCATAGATCAAACTATCTAACTTATCCGATGCCCCATCATCAATTGCATGGATGGCCAAATTCTGTATTCCCATTTGAACAAACTGGACTGGAACTGGTGCTTGCTCATGCCGATTAAGGTTAACCCAACCAGCTGATACAAAGGTTTGATTGATCGGTGGAAATTTCATCTCTTTCCCCTCTTCCATGCATGCCCCTTCATTCCTAGCTAATCTTCGAGCTTTCTTCTTCTCCCTCATCTGTTGCTTATCTTTCCATGACGGGTTGAAACCCAGACCAAAAGTATTGTCTTGGTGGGGCCAATCTACCAATTCAGGATCCCCTTGTAGGTTCTTGCCTAAACCTTTGCCATCAAACCATCCTTGCTCTCGCATCTGCCTTTTTTGCACTGTTAAACCCTCTGAGCTTTGCCTTACACCCTTTTCTGACATAACTTCCGCTATCTCAAAAGATCGAAATGAACATTTCAAGGCCTCCTCGGCAGCTTCAATGTATGGAGAGTCTGAAGATTGAGCCACCATTATATCCTCTTCTCCCCTTACTGTCACTATTGTTCTTTCCACTCGGAATTTTACCTTCTGGTGTAAAGTTGAGGGGACGGCCCCAGCCAAATGGATCCATGGTCGACCAAGGAGGCAAGTATAAGAAGGGTTGATGTCCATTACTTGAAAGACTAGCTCGAATGTAACTGGGCCTACCTGAAAAGGAATTTCAATATTACCCAAAACCTCTCTTCGAGAACCATCAAATGCCCTGACTATCAAATTGCTGGATTGCATATAAGACATGTCAATTGGTAGCTTTTGCAAGGACCGAAGAGGCATAACATTCAGTGCAGAGCCATTATCTATTAGAACCTTGGCCATGGTGTAACCTTTACATCTAGTAGTGATGTGGAGGGCCTTGGGAATTCCTCTCATTCCCGTAGATATTTCTTCATCCGTAAAGGTAATGTAATTTGTAGCACCAATACTACCAACAATATAGTCCATATCAACAACAGAAATATTACGAGATACATATGACTGGCTTAGGGCTTTTAGTAACAATTCTCTGTGAGCTTCTGAGTTCAACAGCAATGCAAGCAAAGAAATACGAGCTGGTGTTTTGTTCAATTGATCAACCATACTATATTCACTTTGCTTAATGATTTTAAGAAATTCCTCAGGTTCACTAACAGAAGCACCCTGAGCACTCTCCTTTCCTGTCATCATCTTTTGTGCAGTCATCGGTTCTTCAACCGCCTTAGCTTTTCCCTTAGAAGATTCAGCATTTTCAGGATAATAAATTCTACCACTTCGGGTAATTCCATCAACATCAGATAATGATGGGGCTACAGAATCACTGGTTTCCTCAGTAGTGGAAAAGCTACATTCGTATTTCCACGGAACTTGATGATCGTCATGGTAAGGGAATGATTGTGGAGGAGCTACTACAATAGGTGCAGCAAGTTTGGATTGTGGAGGTTTATCATAATATACCACAAATGGTTCAAGCTTAGGTGGTGCCTCCACAGGTATAGGAACAAATAGTTTTTGTGTTGGAGGTGAGTCATAGTATACCATAAAAGATTTCGGCTTTGGTGGTTCGTCATAGTACACCACGAATGGTTTGACCACCTCCTTGTCTTTTTCCACCACGTTCACCACTGTATCATCTATTTCCACATAGAATTCGATCGACAACTGATCCATTAACTTCTGGACTTGCCGGTGAAAAGCAGTACATTTCTGAATATCATGATTCGAGTTCCCACAATTCCAACAAACCTCATTTCTCTTTTCAGAGCAAACCATCTGAGCTTTCATTAATGCTTCGAATACTGTAGCCATTGGGGTTCTCACTTCATTGATAGACCGTTTCACATATTCACTACTACCAACTACATTCACTGTTCCCCCACCATGTTTTGGCAAGGGATTTTGTCCCACATTAGGTTGTGGATTTTGAGAGAAACTCAACCTTCCTTCCCTTACCAAATCTTGAACTTTAAGCTTCAGCACATAACAGTCTTCGGTTGAATGACCGGCTGCCTCATGGTGGTAGTCACAATGTTCATTGGGCTTGAACCAGTCCGGGTATGGTGGTGCATAGGTTTTGGTCACATGGGGTTTCTCAACCAGTTTCTGTTGTAAAAGTTGCGGAAGTAAGGCAGTGTAAGTATATGGAATAGGATCAATTCTGGTGTAGGTTCGAGTTGGCCGTTGGTTATTTTCAGTGTTGGTGGTTGTGATATTTGGTCTAGGTGTGAAAGCTTGGGTCGTTGGGTGGAAGGTGGATCCGGAAGCAACATAGTTAGTGGCTGGGGGTTGGTATGAAGTAGGGCGCCGGTTGTATGAAGGTCTTTGGTGAGGGTAATGATAATTTGGTTGAAGGGCATATCGATATGGGTAGTTGTAAATGGCAGTGACTTCTCCATCCTTTTTCTTGCGATATTGTCCTTTCTTGGCACCAGATTCACCGACATCTAACCTTCCTGACTTAATAGCCTTCTCTAGTAACTCCCCGGACAGTATAAGATCAGAGAAATCCTTTGGAGCGCTAGCGATCAGCCTATCATAGTACGGGGCTTTTAATGTTTCCAAAAACATATAGTTGGCCTCCTTGTCAGTAAGGGCAGGAGTAACTTGCGCGGCTATATCCCTCCATCTCTGTGCATACTCTTTGAAGCTTTCATTGGATTTCATCGCCATGGTTTGCAAAGTCAGATGGTCAGGAGCCAAATCGGTCATATGTTTGTACTGAGTAATGAACGCTTTTGGTAAATCAGTCCAGGTTCGAATTCTAGAACTGTCCAACTGATTATACCACCTTGCAGCTGCCCCAGTCAAACTATCTTGGAAGAAGTGGATCATGAGCTTGTCATCATAAGTGTATGCTGCCATTTTTCGGACATAGCTTAACAAATGGTCTTGGGGGCACTTCGTGCCATTGAATTTTTCAAACTCTGGTACTTTAAACTTATGCGGAATAACCAACCCGGGTACCAAAGTTGCTTCAGAGGCATTCATTGCCCTATGGTAGCTAAATCCTTCAATTAGCTTCAACCGTTCATCCAGCAAACTGAACATTTTACTACTTTGCATTGAAACATCCTTTTTCTCATCATCTAAAACCACTGGATTAGTGGCATCATGCCCTTGATTGAATTGAGGGATGGCATTTGGGATTGGTGGTGGTACAAAAGTGGGTGCAGGCACAAAAGCAGGTGCAGGTATAGACATTGTAGGATAAGTATTCTCTCCAATGGAGTGTTGTGTAGGATGTGATGGAGCTACCATTGGGGGTATGGCCACATTAACAGTATTGCCTCCTACACCCTGAGCTGCGTTTCCCATAAATTCAAAGCCTAGGGCATGAATTGGTGTCTCTTTACCAATATTTCTTCCTTCAGATGTTTCCTCCGCAGACTTCTCCTTGACCAAAGCTCTCATCATTTCCATTAACTCGTCTAACCTTTGGTTTGTCTCTTCGTTTGCCTTTTTCAGTTTCTCAATTTCTGACATTTGTTCATTCTCCATGATTCTAGCTTGTAATCTGGTAAAGTATCTTCTGGGTTGTCGATCTATCTTGAAACCTTTGTTACCACAAACATGAATTAGACTTTGTTATTTATTGAAAAAGCTTAATGAAATCCATCTTTTGTTTGGTTTAGTAAAAATTAATTAACATGATGCATGCGTGACATGATGCATGAATCTAAAATTTGCCGTACATCAATTAGAAGCTAGTGAATTTATTTATAACTTCCTAATAAGAGTTCAGCACAAAAGTATAACCCTCATAACAAGAGTTCATAACATAAACGCCTTCCAAACTACATTCCCTTTTAAGTAAACCTTCCTGACACATATTCATTGAAATCCAGGACACGATTAGCTTTGTCGATGACATCTCGCAGAATATCAATCAATTCTTGGCCATTCGGATCTAGTGGTGTTGTGGTTGCCTCCAAAAGCATATCCCTTCTGCCTCTGCCTTCCCACTATTAATATGATGTATCATGAACCCCACTTCTAGACATTTACGCTCATATTCTCCATCCCTTTGTTCCGCAGATTGTTTCAAAGCAAGGTATTCCTCATTAAGCTGATCTTGATGCTGTATTAACCCATCCACTTGCTGTTGTAGCTGAAGGACTTGTTGATGTAGTTGAAGGTATTGCTGATATAATGGAGTTTGCTGTAGAAACTGCACCTTGTGATTCAGCCTTACTACTTCGTTTTCTAATCCTTGCCTCTTAGTTTGTTCTTCCACAAAACGTGCTCTGAAATTGACAGTTTGCTCCAGTTCTTGACTCAACCTTGTTACTTCAACTTCCAGACTTTGCCTCATTATTTGTTATTTTTCCCTCAAACTAGCATTCTTTTGTAATTCAGCACTCAATTTCGCTATCTCATTCTCCAAATTCTGCACTTTTAATTGTCCCGCCTTCACAGTATACCTCAAACTATTGTTTTCCTTTTCTAACTCTGTCATTCTTCGTAAGTCTACACCTTTGAATGAAGTGGAGGTCGTCTTCCTTTTCAATTCTTGTTCCAGATTACTACACTGAGCCCGCTGAGCTTTTAAGTTCTTTTTAAGCCTTTGGATTTCAGATCCTTGGCCTTCTAGTTGGACATAATAGGATGCCGCTTCATTGCTTTCCTGGGTATACTTTCCCTTCCATTCTTGGATCTTTTTTTCTTTGTGTTCCACCATGTGCTTCTTTAAAGAGACATGCAATCCCAAAGTCTGGATTTCTCCTTCCATTGTCAATTTTTGCTTCTTCCATTCTTTCTTTTCATGTTCATGTCTTTTGGTCAATTCCGCTACCTTGGTACCGTCTTTGAGGATCCGATTTTCAATGGCCAATTCGGTTACAATATTTCTTCCATCATTTCCCACAGGGTGAGTGGGATGTAGCACTTCAGGTTGTTTCGCATCCTTCACCCTTTGCTCATGCCAGATCTCATATTCCAATGTTGCAGCTTCTGAGGGCTCACCCCATCCTACCACGTTCTTCTTTTTCCAGATTGCAACATAATCCAACCCTTTTTTTATGTCATCAGCTTCTTGGTAGTCAAGTTCAACACTGTTCAAGCCGTTGGTTACTGGAATGAACTGTTCTGATCCATATTGCATCCTTGCCAAAAGCGGCAAATAACTGATGACTCCCCAAAGCCCCATAAGTGGCATCCATGGATTTCTTGCAGTTTGGAACCTTATCTTAGTTCTGGGCATCCAAATAGCTTTCCAAACCACTTTTTCACTAGTCAATTCCTTTAGCATGTCGATCCATTCCTTCTTTGTCTTTTTCTCCCATTGAACCTTATTAGCTTGCTCGAGATAGTCTTGATGCCAACATTTGCAATTGAAATACTTCAGATGGCTTATTCCCCAAACTTGCAACAATTGCAAACATGTTTTGAGCCGAGACTCTTTGCGATATCGGGAATAATTCAAAGCACGTAGAGTTTCTGCCACTATTGTTGTAGATGGATCTACCTTGTGCAGCAACTGCTCTACTATACTCACTACTTCATAATCCACATACCCGATCGTCTTAGGGAATATAACCAGACCATAAATCAGTAAAGCAAACACATTGAGGCCTTGATCATCATTGGGGTGTTGTTCCACAAAGTTGCACAAAGACTCGGTTTCATAACCATCTGTCTTGCTACTTTTTACTAATTCGTCGGCTTCTTTCGGAGTCACTCCCATAATACCACTGAGTTTCTTAGACAGAGATCTCTTATTAAACCTCCTCCAATAGATTTTTCCTCTATGGTCTTTGGGCACATCGATCAATTGTGCATACTCTTCCGGGGTGGGTAGCAAATCAACTTCATTGAAGACAAAACAGCGATAAGAAGGATTCCAAAAATGAACCATAGCTCGAATGAACCCTTTGTCAACTTTAATCTTTATTAGAGAGGCTATATTCCTATACTTCTCACGGAACCTTTGTTGACGCATGGCACCCCAACTTCCCCAAATTCTGAGCAACCGTGATACATCATTGTGTTCTAAGTTGAGTCGAAACTCCGCAAGCAATTTAGGCTTGGAGCTTTCTGGTAGGCGATCACCCACTTTTCCTTCACTACTGAGGCAAATGAATTGCGCTGGGTCAATCTCTATCTCCACCCCATTTTGCACCGAAGCCTCTTCAGAGGCCATACTTAAATCTACTTTCTGGATAATTGATACACGGCAAATACCTACTTTTGATGCATGAAGATGCAAAGAATGCAGATGACAAAGAAAAAGAAAAATATTTAAATTAGTAATAAAACCATAAGTAATAATTAAGGATAGATAAAAAATAGACTTTGCACGAATGCCCCATTCTAATTAATTTTTTTAAAAAAAGCAAAAGGGTTAAGCAAATATGCCCTGGGGCAGGTAGTCATCCTAATATGGCCAAAAATGCTCAACCACTCTACAGCCCTCATTACAAAAGCACGAGTAGTAAAAGGGATAGGAGTTGTTCCTTTATGTGTCCTATTTCAAGGTTGCGCTCATGAAGGGTTTGGCTCTACCTAAATTTGGCTGCCGTAGGTGACCTATATGATGGTTATGGTCACGCCATCTAAAGGTGCCCAGACTGTCCTTATTTCGCCATCTATCATAGGCTAGTAAGGCCTCCAATCCTAGCCCATTATAGGCTCATTGGAAAGGATTCAATCTGAGTGGGGGGTTTTTCGCTTAGAAACTCACTATGAGGAGTTGCCCCACGCGAGTAAGCTACTTTGCCCCCTCCTAAATAGGTGATATCCAATTCTGGACTTATGCATGTAATGCAAATGTGAATGTGTGTGAAGGAACGTACAAACCTTTCCAATTTACCAATATACCCAAAATGCCACATTAATCTAGAAGCAATAAACTTCTATTCACAACAAAAGGCAAACAGATTAGTAACAACAAGAAAACATGTACATTCATGAGCAAATGAAGCATCAAATTCCTATCATGCAAACTAGGATCCAATTTATTATCTTGCATTTACCAAAATGAGATGCAAAATCATGCAATCGAAATGTCGAAATAAGATTTAAAAAAAATAAAAAAAAAATTAAGGCCTAAATAATTATTAAATTAATTCCCGGCTTGACTCTCTAACCAGTCCCCAGTGGAGTCGCCAAACTGTCGCAACGTTACCCGAGACGACGACGGATTTGGGACTTAGAGAAAAATTTATGGAGTCGCCACTAACCATTTTTGTTTAGGTGCGGTTAGTCACCTATTAAGAATCTACCTGACTTAGCATTGGCCGTTAAATGGCGTACTTAAGCTGGGTAGGTCCCGGCCTGCGGAACAGAGAACTGGAGTCGGGAGTACGGTTACGTGTGGGGAAGGATGAGCACCCCCACAACGCCCGTCAAGATGACGGTACCAATTAATTTAATAGTATTTTAATTTAAAAAAACATGCCTTTATAATTTTCCTTTTGCTTTTGATTGATTTTTTTTTATTTTTTTGGATTTTCTATTTTTATTATTCAAGCAAAAACACAAGCAAATTTCAAAATATTTTCTCTTCTTTTTAAGTGAAATCGAAATTTATAAACCAAAGTTTATTACTATCATTCTTAAGCCAATATTTTCTTTCCTCTTTTTTTTAAGAAAAAAAAAGTGAATTTTTTTCATTTTTTTGGGAGTTCTAAGGTTCATTTTATTCAAGAAAATCATTTGTTTTTTTTTTTGAGAAATTGACATTTTTATTAAAAACATTGGATAATCTTTCTTTTCAAAAAAATCGTTTTTTATTACTTTATGTTTTTTTAAAACAAATTTTGATTCATTTTTATATTTTTGAAAATCATCATCTTCATTAGATACTTACCAATTTTAAAATGAAGATAGCAAGGGTTTTATCAAAACCTATTGTAAATCTCGCCCAATTCTGGGTCTGATTCAAAACATATCTTTTACTTAGGAACCTGGATTGGGTATGAATTTTCATTTTCCCAAGCCGGATCCCATGATTGGACCTTCACATATTTTTAACTCATTTTCAAAGATTTGATTAAAGATTATTTATCAATTTTATTGACCCTAATTATTGTCATTTTTATTTATTTTTATTAAAAGAACTACACTAGTTTAAATTAAATCATATATTCAATTATTTATAATAATTTCATTAGTTGTCTAAATGCATGGCATATAAAAATGTTATCTTTTCAATTTCAAAATTGAAAATAACAAGGATAAAATCGAAAATAACAAGGACTTTATCAAGGCTCACTATGAATCTCGTCCAATTCTGGGTCCGATTCAAAGTGGATCTCTGACTTAAGCAATCCAGACTAGGTGTGAATCTTCATCATCCCAAATCGAATTCCGTGATCGCATCCTCATTTCTCCCACGTAACTTAAACCACATTTACAAATATTTGCTCAAAGATTATTTACCGATTTCATTGACCTTAATTATTATTACATTATCTTTGTTTTTTTTTCTAAATGATTATTTATTTATTATTATTTTTAATTAATACCCAATATTTATTTAGATACCTAAATGCATTTTTACACTCATATATACATATATATATATATATATTATATTATATTATAATAATGCAAGTACATAATTAATGCAAAATAGAAATATAGAATATATAAAAATAATAGTAAAAGGGTCCCAACTTAACGTGGCATAAGCTCACATGGGTGATAGCCCATAATCACAAGATTAATCAATTAATAATCATAAAAGTAGGGTTCCACTTCAAACATATAAATTGTACCCCAATATATAAACAACCTGTAGGCCGAAACAACTTTAGTACTAAACTCCAATAACTACTGTGTGTCGGTCGTAAACAAAACAATGGATTAAGGTCCAAAAAAAAAAAGCAGCCAGCCCCAATCAGCAAAAATACCAAGATCCAAAATAATGAAGACAGCCAAATTATAGCATCAGTATTAATAAAAAAAAACCAACAAGAAATTGACGGTATAACAATAAGCCCAATAAACAAAATGAGAACACCAAGTCCAAACAACATTGATATTTTGAAAATCGAAGGCATGCAATACTAATTTCAACAGAAACTTGGACAGTGATATCTAATCAGTGCAAAAGTGACCCATGTAAAAAAATTTGGAATCCAAATACATGAACAGAGCTAGGATCCGATTATGTATAAAGTGAGAAAATAACTTGGAAAAAAAATGACCCAAACCACCAAGAGTCCAACATGCCATCAAAGTCTGAGCATCGGAACTAAATCATCAAACCCGATAATCAATTAAAATCAGCCAACTTAACAAATTATTAAAATAGTAAGTCTAACAAGTAATATCAACCAGAATAATCAAGGTTAAGGATTTACCGAAACGCAAATGGAGTGTGCGTTTTAAACCTTCAACCTTACTTCTTCCTTTTTGCTTCGATTTCCGTCACAGCCACCCTTCTTTGCTTAGATATCGATCTCTGCTTTTCCCGAAATGAAACCTTTCGCAGCTGTCAGCAAATTACTGGAACCGAGGAAACAAACAATTCCAAAACAGCTTCACTCCCTCTGGTTTCATCGATTTAAAACTACAATATCGAATATCTCAACTCCAAAACTTGCCAATCTCTTTCAAAACATCAAGAATTACAAACCTCCGTTGCCATAAACTCAACCATCTGATTACCCTCCTCTCTTTTTTCTAAAAAAAAAAAACTTCTTTTTTTGAAAACCCTCCAACCTTATTTCTAATCCTCCCAAAATTTTTTCTTCTTTTTTTTTTTGAAAACCCTCCAACCTTACTTCTAATCCTCCCAAAAATTTTTTCTTTTTTTTTTGAAAACCCTCCAACCTTACTTCTAATCCTCCCAAAAAAAATTTTTCTTCTTTTTTTTTCTTTTCTCAAAAAAATTCTTTTCTCCAACAATCTTTTTTTTTTTTGCCAATCTCCCCCCCTTGCAATCTCTTCTTGCCTCCCCTTTTATAGATGATGAATTTATGTGGGGTGGTTGAAAAAATGATTTTGTGAGTTGAAAATGATGAGTGGGGTGGTTGAAATGATGATTTTGTGAATTGAAAATGATGAGTGGGGTGGTTGAAATGAATGATTTTGTGAGTGGGTGTTGAAAATGATGAGTGGGGTGGTTGAAAAAATGATTTTCAATTTTTTTATTTTTTTTATTATTATTATTTTAATATGGTGTCTACATTAATCATGAATGGGGAAATTCTTTATCATATGCTTTTATTGTTCTGTTCTTATATTTTGCAATATTGATTTAATTAGTTTACTATTGATTTACATATGTTGTTAATTCAAAACCCCTTTTTATTTACCTCGTTTTTTGTATAGATTGAAATTGGTGTTTGATTAATACTTTTCCCTGTGGGATCAACTCTTATTTACGATACTACGTCTAAGTAAGATATTATTTTTTTGGTGGTGCAACGACCAGTCCATCATCAGTGTTGTGCTTATTTGGTGTAACTAGATCACTTTAGGATCATTCAAACACTTCATTCTTTATTATTTCTGGTTTGGTTGTGAGCTACGAGCTCAGTGCAAAGATAATGAGTTGTCTTTTGTTGTAAATGACTCAGTGAAGGCCTGTAACTTCATAAGTGATTAGTGGATTGGTTGAAAATCCTTGGCTAGTGAACTAAGGTAGTGGATATAGGTCAAAGAGGACCGAACCACTATAAGTTATTGTGTATCGATTTCTCTTTATGTTTGTTCTATTACTTTTGCCCTCATCTCTGCCTTCACTCTAAAATCAACTTACACTCTACCAAACCTTCAATTGTGCGCTTAAGCTTTCATACTTATTTTATTTAAGCAGTTCACTGCCTTCATAAATTCAATTATCGATTTTCTTTTTCCTTTAATTTTATCAATCCGAATCTTAGCTCTAATATTTCTATGAGAAATACTCACACTGACAATCAAGTTAGCCATGAGTTTTAAGTGAAAAGAAATTCGAAGAGTGCTATTCACCCTTCCTCCCCCTAACCCCCCAAAAGCACTACTCTTGGGAGGATAATAATAAAAAACTATTCATTCAAAAAATAATAGTTTGTTAATACTAAGATGTAGAATCACTAGCAACGCACACTTAGTGTACGTATTTTCTGTAACGTGTCAAAAAATATTACTACCCAAAAACATGACCTAATGTAGATGCCACAAAAGTAAGGGACAAAATTATTATAAGGGTAAATACATAGTTGGTCATTTTTTTAGAAGCTTTCAGTTTTAATCACCAAATTATGAAAACAAACTATTTGATCACCTATATTTGTAAAATTCAATATTTTAATCATCATATCCTTATAAAATAATGATTTGCTAACCTAGCATACCTTTATCACCCAATATATTACGTGGTCAAGAAACTCATACCCTCATATCCTAATTGTGTTTTCTATTTCCCCATGATTTAGTTTCCCAAAACTGATTTTGTGATTTACACTTATACTTGAAAAAATAAGATTTATTAGGAAACTACTAACAAAAACCAAATAAAGGTTTATTAACAAACATTGACAATTACAATCTTTCATGCATTTTCTTCTATTAAGATATGTGTTATATGTATTGTGTATGTTCTTCTTGGCTTAGGGCTTAAACTTGTTAATATTAAAATATTTATCCAATGATGGTTTATTAAAATATCAAGGTTAAATGCACAAATCAGGACATAATGTTTGGTAAGGGGGGTTCTCATTTGAGGATCAAACCATTCAGTTATAACAAATTAGGATATAAACTACACGTGTTGTAACAAATTTGGACTTCCATTCTCAGTTGTTTGCGCATGTAATAAATGCTGCAACTAAAACAAGTGAATTAATGACATCATGACATGTGGCATAATTGGGTCTTAAATCCACATTGACCATAAACAACACTATTCCTTCTTTTTTCTTTCTTTTTTTCTCTTCTTCCTTTCTATTTCCACGCCTCTTTCTCCCCGATTCCTTTCCTCACTTCACTTTCACGATCCCAAGTTTTCTGGTCTTAAACTGAGACGCTAGTTGCTGCCTTGTTGTTCCTCAAAAAACCATTGGCTAAACTCCCCGTTTACACCCGAAACTGAAAAACTTCGTTTGTAAGAAAACCCTAACTGAATTCCAACTCTCCCTCCAGTGTCAATCTCTACACCCAATGCCCTAGTTCAACTGGGTTTTAACATCCAACCTTTCCCTTTTTAGCCTTGACCTCATGATGGCTTGAAAGAATTCATTGGAGAAGTCTAGATATGCTTTTTGTTTTTGGGTTATTATGCTCTTGATTTTTATTTTTTATTTATCTTGATTATTCTTTAGTTTAAAAGAGAGGTTTTGTTAATATGGGATTTTAGAATTAGGTTTTGAATTTGAGAAAGGAAATAGGATATGAAATATGGGTTAGCTGTAGGTTTGTTTTTCTTTCAATTCATTTTATTTTTACCATTTTTAACTTCGTGATTGAGGAAAATTTATGTCAAATACTCATCTAGATTTTTGCTATTTGTTGGAATTTGGGTATTTAAGAGAGAAAGTGACCGGAAGGGTTGGGGGTGTGATGAATAATATTTGGATTTAATTTTCTTTTTGTTCTATTTATTACTTGTTTTGAAATATTATTATGTTTATTAGGAATATCAACAATAAATGAATGCATTTTTAATTAATTTGATAAAAGGAAAAAACGAATTAGAGCTTGTCACATCATTATTCTATTAATGACTGTTAAATTTAATGGCGCTTGGCTTGCACTCAACCCATTCACCCATATCCTAATTTGTGCAATCATTAGGTACCAATTTGTTACAATTAAAATGTTTGATCATTAAGTGAAAAAAACCCATAGGCCTACTACACACATTTCCCCATAAGGTTTGCTAGTTTTGACAATTTATCTCTTAAAGTTTTATTATGTACATTTTGTTCCTATATTTTTATTTTGGACACCTGTTGTTGCTTCCGTCAATAGAAATTGACACATGGCAACAAAACTTGTAATCGTGCACACACGGAGGTTAAATGTCACGCCCCGACCAGCCCGGGTCGACCACGTGGCAACCACCACGCTGCCTCGAAGTACGTACCGACCGGTCACGCACCAGAAGCACCGCAAGGCATAGAAATGGATACCATCGCTGCAAAACAACTAAAACTTTAATTAAAAATCTTTTAATAAAATAATAAACTTTAAAGTAGTACCAGTGGATTAATTTAAAGGAATACCTACGCAACGGAACTACTAAGCCTAAGCCACCGATGTCTCCTAGTGAGCCTCCAATCTATTGGCTGACCTCGTACGCAGATCTGCATCCATCCACATTGGATACAGGTGAGTGACAGAGATTCAATGAGTCTCCATCAGGGTTAGGAAAAACAGGGTAATCGAAAATATAATAAAACAAATAAATTAAATTAAATTAAAAACTTTATTTTCAACACTTCCTGTATCAAATTCTCCAGGTGAGAACTTGATTTTCTTTTAAAAACCTTTAAATATTTTATAAATAAAACGGGCTGGCATCCAATACTCTGAAGGCACGACTGGCTGGTCGTATGCCTTACTGCACCGAGGGCTACCTCTTTCCTCTTTAAATAAATTTTCAAATCTTCTCTATCTCTAGCCCGTTACCTCGGTGGTGCCTCACTATGGTGGAACACAGTGATCTGGAGCTCTGGCGAGTTTCCCTACGCGCCTCTCCCAACCAGGCTCGACTCACCGTGCCCCTCGATAGGCGGTCCACGACTGAGTATCATGCATGCTCTCAAACTCGGTCCACGCTCCCGCAGATTGGAGCTCCGAGGAATCCCATTCAATCACTCCTCTTCCAGGGGCATCGTACCCCAATAATCATAGTAATAATAATAATAATATTTCTTATATAAATATTAAAAACATATAAACACAAACAAGCTTTATATTTTTAAAATCATCCCACCCCCTAAGTGGGCGTATTACAAAATAAAAAGTGTGTGTATTTATTGGGCTCTAGTATTCTAAGTTAAAATGGGCTTATTTTTCTTTTTTTATATCGTATCAAAAGATGAGCTCTAGTATAGTTTACAAGTCTAGCATGATATATTAGGAATCACGGTCGGGAATGGGGTGGAGAGGATATTCCCCGTCCCTGTCCCTGACCTTGACGGGGTATCCAAACTCTTCCCCATCCCTGCCCCCGATCCCCGAAAAATTTCTCGTCCCTGTCCTTGTCGGGGTGGAAGATCAGGTTCCCCATTGGGTACGGGGTATATTGACATCCCTATGCACTTCACCTCAATCCCTCTATCAATGATAAACCTAACAATATAAGTTGAAAAATTTTTTGTTTCATCAGGTCTAAAATTTCATCAAGCTCTCCAATAGAAACATGCAAGCAACAAAAGGCCAACCATTTTCATGCCAACAACAAAAGAACAACAAAGCCTAGGAAGCAAAAAGAATAGAAGCATAACAAGGCATAACAAGGCTGTAAAAGTCAATAGAAGCATCCATTCGAAATGAAAAAAGCAACAAGTGAAAAAAGGACACTAGTAAAAAAAGACAAGAAGTCGAGGAGGAGGAGGCGAATCTACATATTTAATCTAATTTGTTTTCTTTTCATAAAGTAAAAAAAAAACTAAAAAATTTCTTCTTTACAATTTTACAGTACCTTTACAAATTTGATCCGAAAGGGTGGCCTTGATAGTTTGATTATCCACATCCCAAGCTCTTCTCACAAACTTTGTTGTGAGAAGCTAGTGAAAATAACACATAAACATAAAAAACTATTAAAGAGAGCCACTCAACACATACTATTCTTCTTTAATTTTTGGTGGAAGGCCTCTAGAGAAGTATATGGATGATCCCAACGGTGGAAAACGAGAGTAAAGAAAGGAGAATAACATAGTTAAGAGCATATAAAGGTGACAAAATAAACCCGAATCCCAAACCCTGTCTGAACTTGAACCTGATCAAACTCGATTTGATCAAAAAAGTCAATTATCCAAACTTGCCCGAGTCCAAACCCGACATGGGTCAACCCAAAGCTTGAACCCAACCTAAACTGATACCAAACTCGATTAAACTCGAACGCGAATTTAATACTAGAAAAAGCTAATCTTATAATACTTTATATAAAATATAATTTTAAATTTAGTAATAACCATATTTATTTAAAATAATATATTTTTTCATTCTTAATATAATAAATGTAAAATGAAATTATTAAACTTTATACTTAAATTTCTAAGATATTGAAATTACTTAACTTTTGTTTGTTAATATTACATATTTTCTTTTAAATTTAATAAAGAAGCAATATAAATTAAATGATCTATTCATGATTTAATAATTAGAATTGATTAATTAATGGCTAAATATCCAATTAAGGACTATACATTTTGGGTATTATGCAAATTAGGACTAAACCTTAAAAATCGAACAATTTAGTCCTAAATGTTTTCGAGTTCGACAGATTCAAGCCTAAGTCTGACAAAACATCCTGCGTGAATTACATGTGTTGATTTTTTTGCATATAACGTGATAACTTGGATTTTGTCAGGCCATCTGGCATTGTTCTTGTCCATATTAACTTGGTCAAAGGGAGTTGGAAATTAATAACACCCATTTTCGAAGAGAGAGAAAATATTTTCTTTGAAGAAAAAACTTCATTTAATTTCTTTCTTATAGCTAAAATCCCCAAATTTAGATGAACCCTAACTTTACAAATGAAGGATCTATGGGTTTACTTTCAACCTTGATTAGAAATAGTCAGTACCATCAAAATCTGTTTGAAGGTTATTTTGACTTGGGGTTTTCAGACAATTTCTTTGTTCGTGTTTGGTTTTCTCTGTTTCGTTGGGTTTAGGCTGCAATTTGCTTCAACTTGAAGATGCTGTGGTGAAGAAATTCAGCGAACAAGTATTCATAAACAAATTTATGTTTGTTTTTTTCAAGTTTTTTTGCATATTTTAGAATGTCAAGGGTTTTGACATTTGCTTTATGGGTTTTTTGTTTCAATTATAGAAAACTAGTTCTGAGTTTAGAAAAGTGAAGTTTCATATTCTCTACAATTTTGTTAGAGAGGGACACATCCTTGATTATGTTGGTGGAGAAATGAAAATTTTAGAATTGGACTTGGATACAACAAGCTACTTTCAGCTCATAGGAATTTTAAAGGAGAATGGGTTTGATAAAATTAGAAACATCTATTACTTAGTGCTTGGAAAGTCATTGGATGAAGGGTTAAGGATGACAAGGGATGATGCGACGGCAATGCAACTTTTAAGATATATAGAGAAAGAAATTGTTGACATATATGTTGACCATGGTGTATGACACACCCGGACCTAGCACGACTTTTTCGTACGAACGGAATAGTGTAAGCTGGCGTATTAATTAAACAATATATCGGTCTGGATGTGTCTAATTAAGAAGAGAAGTTCAAATTAGGAAGAGACAAAGTTGGAAGATAAAGTAATTAGCTGTGCATGGAAATTAGTAAATGCCAAAAAGACCTCCAATTAAGTCCTTAGAAATTTATTGTGGGCCCCATTGGCACAAGAAATCAAAGGATTTAGACAACGGGTAAAAATGGAAGAAAGTTGAAAAAGGGGAAAAAGTTTGACCTGGGGTCCGAGTAGACCCGGCGTCGGGCTCCCCTATAAACAGGGGAGGGCTGAACCTTTTCTTTCATTTTTCTTTTTCTTTTTCTTTCTTTTTCTCTTTTTCTCTCTGGAACCAAAACGGAGGCATTTTGAAAATTTGGCAGATTCGGACAAACCGACCAGCAGAACAAAGTGAGTTTCTAGTATGTTATTGTACTCACCTCGATCTACGTTATATTAAGTTTGCACGCGTTTCCATGCATTGGTTTAGCCTAGATCTCAATTTTCAGCTTTTAACCGGATTAAAACTTTAAACTCAAATCGGCGGATTCCGAGCCAGTGGAATAAGGTGAGTTTTTAGTATGTTATAGTGCTCACTTTAATCTACGTCACCCTTCGTTTTCACAAATTTCTGGGCACCGGGTGAGGATAAAATTGAGATTTGGTCAATTTAGGCTAAATCTCGATCTACGAAAAAATTGGACTGGTGTTTCTCGTTTCTGCCTCGGCGTATCCGTCATGGATGCCATGAGGATCGCCTCTCTAAGTTTGTACGTCGAAAGAAGGAGAAACGAGTACGAAAACCGAGGGAGAGACCGGCCGAGAAACAGGCCGATCGAGTCCATGTTTAGATATTTTTATATAATATTATTATATTAAAAATATTTATATATAATATTAATATATTTTAGATATTTATATATTATATCATTATTCTATATAAACTTCTCATAGGAGGGCTTTTTGGGCCCGATTTCGAGTAGAATTTGGTCTAGGCAGGGTGGGGCCCAGCCCAGTCCGGGTGTGGTGCCGACAGGCCCCTGGGGGCATTTTGGTAATTTTTCGTCGAGAGTCCGATTTTAGCCCCGAAACCTCCCAGACACTTTTCTAAGTGCGGAGCCCAGCCCGAGTGGACGGCCGATGGACCCCCAGGGGTATTTTCGTAATTTTTCACCAAGTGTCCAATTTTTATCCCGGAACCTCCTGGACACTTTTCTAAGCCCCGAATCACATTTAAGCCCAGTCGTAGGTCATGTTAGAGCCTCGTAGGTGCATTCATAAATTTAATTATGAATGCTAATGTATATTTCCGTGTGCTAGGGCTCCGGGTAAATCGAATGCGGCGATGCTCAGGAGGTTGAGCTACATGGAGCGCTTGGGAGTATACGAATCTCCCAATACTGTGAGTGGCCTAGATTTCTTTGTTTAGCCATGGGAACAAAGGTTTTAAAAATGTTTTTATAAACATAATTGTTTTCAAAGGTTTTGGGATATGGGAAATCCACACACACACAATTGTTTGTGATATATCCACACAGTGAGCGGGATGTTTCGAAAAGGAATATAAAAACTCATGTGTGTGATTATATGTTTTAAGTATAAATGTTTTATACGCATATATATAATTATGAAATATTATTATTATGATTATTGAGGGTACGATGCCCTTGGGAGATAAGTGATTGAGAGGGTTCCTCGGGGCTCCAATTTTGCGGGACCGTGGACCGAGTTTGAGAGCATGCATGATACTCAGCCGTGGACAGTCTGTCGACGGGCACAGTGAGTCGAGCCTGGTTGGGAGAGGTGCGTAGGGAAACTCGCTAGGGCTTCAGTTTGCTGTGTTCCACCACAGCGAGGCACCACCGAGGGAGCGGGCTAGAGAGACAGAGAAAGAGAAAATGTGAAAACATTTTAGAAAGAAAAGAGATAGCCCTCGGTGCAGTGAGGCATGGGACGACCGACGGGTCGAGCCTCCAGTATAAAAGAGAGATGCCAGCCCATTTGAGATTTATATGTTTTATTTATTTAAAAGTTTTTAAAAGAGGGTTCTCAGCAGGAGAACCAGAAAAGAGTTTTGAAAAGAAAATATTATTATTATTATTATTTTATTTTGGATTTCCCTTATTTTCCCTAACCCCAATGGAGATTCTTAGAACCTTTGTCACTCACCTGTATCCAATGTAGATGTATGCAGATTCGCGTACGGAGTCAGCAAATAAGATGGAGGCTCACTAGGAGGCGTCGGTGGCTTAGGCATAGTAGTTTCCGCTGTGTAGGTATTCTTTTAAATTAGTCCACTGGTACATCTTGTAAGTTTAATTGTTTTGTTAAATGATTTTATTTACAGTTTTAGTTTTGTTTTGCAGCGATGATATCTATTTCAAGCCTTGCAGTGCCTCGGATGAGCGGCTGCAGACACGTACTTCGAGGTAGCGCGGCGGCTGCCACTTGGCCGACCCGGACGGGTCGGGGCGTGACAGTGTAGATGACCCGATGTAATTGCTAATGAAATAGTTTTTGGTTTAGGGTGAGGGAATTTAAATGACAATGGAGCTCAGGATAGACAAGATGTTGGCCATGAAAATGATAAGAATGCTGACAATGGGCAAGACAATGAGCAGATTCATCAAAATGGTGAGCTGAGTCAAGGTGTTGAGCATATGAATGAATTAAATCAAGATGTTGAGCATATAAATGAGCATAATCAAGGTGTTGAATAGATTAATGAGCAAAATTAAGGTGTTAAGCAGGTTTATGAGTAGAATCAAGGTTTTGAGCAGAATAATGAGTAAAATGAAGATGATGGACTAGATAACGACGAAAATCATGAGAATGAAGATGCTAATGAGCACTACTTTGCTTATGACTACAATGGGTAGCGGAGAAAAAATTATGAAGCTAGAAATGAGGTTGAAGTCCAAGAAGAAGTTAGAGGTGATGTTGATAATGACGAACATGTTGAAGAAGCTGATGATTTGGACCATGCACACTGTGTTGACATTGTATACTTAAGTGGGAATGATGATCTTGATATAAGAGGAGCTAGGGCTGGTTTTCAAAATATTAGATCTGAGATAAAGAATGAAAGAAAGAGGTCAGCATTTAAAAGATTTAGCATATGTGTTGATACAGTTGGAATTGGTTTTGAAAAGAATCCAATTGAACAGAACCATGATGAAAAAGCTCAAAAGAGTAAAGATGCTGAGTAGCCGAACCAACCTTTGGATGGTGGATATCATAGTGAATACTATGGTTCTGATGATTATAGAGAAGTCATTAGTGATCCAGATGAGATTATTGATGATGCAACTCGAAGGAAAAGTAAGTTCCCATCTTATACACCTAGGACAAGTAAGTTCCCATCTTATACGCCTAGGAATGGTATGCCTAACATAGAATTAGGAATGCTTTTTTAAAAATACCAAAGAGTTTAAACATGGTGTTTCTTTGTTATATATTAAGCCTTGTAGGCATATTTATTAGGCAAAGAACCACAAGGATTATGTTAGAGGTAGGTGTAAAGCCGAGAGGTGTCCTTGGTTCATATATAGGGCATATGATAAGCAGCTTCATTCTTTGCAAGTAAGGAAATTCAATAATACCTATGATGTGAACCCTGTAAATTGAATCTAGGAACCCACGAACAAGTTGATGGATGAAGTTTCCAGGAAAGCCAAATCAGTTTAGAACTCAAGAAAAACCTTGACCCAATGTTTAGAGAAACAAGAACCAAAGGTATAAAGAAGGATAATTGACGCCACACTCTAGAAAAGGAAGAGATTGAGAGTGATAAGTCAGAAGAACGCCACAAGGAATCAACCCTGATAAGTTCAGAAGTTCAATGAAGAACAAACCAAGTGAATAATCTCACTAAATTCATAAAATTCCCATCTTCTAAGTTTAGTACAAGAATTCATAGTTTAAACGCTAAAGAAAACCCTAATAAATCTTCTAGCAAGATTTACTCCTAAAGATAAGGGAGTTCCTAAAATTTAGGAATGTGACTTTAAGGCACCATAAAATCAGCTAGAAATCTCCTAAAAATCTTCAAAATAAAACCAAGTCTGAAAACCAGAATCCAATTAGGTCGAAAACAACTAGAATTAGGCCCCATTAAATGCTTCAATTAAATTGATAACACCAATTGATTCCTCCAAGCCCAATTCAGCTCCTATTGTTGCTTGTTTAGCCCAAACAGCTTGAATTAGTCCATTAAGGGCTTCTTTTATCCTTTTAGCTTTAGCTCGAGTTATTGGACCTCCACTAATGAATAATGGATCATCATGTTGTGTTGAACCAGATTGCTCCATCCTTTGCATGTCCCTAGCTTGGCTTCCATCATTCCCCTTCTCTTCAAAAGGATTCGTCCTCGAATCTTCATCATCTACATTAAATGGAGAAAGATCAGAAACATTGAAGGTAGCACTAACATTATACTCACCTGGTAGATCCAACTTGTATGCATTGTCATTTATGCGCGCAATGACTTGGAATGGTCCATCTCCTCTTGACTGCAACTTGGAACGACGTTTCAACGGAAAACGTTCTTTCCTCAAATGAACCCAAACCCAATCTCCAGGTTCAAAGATCACTTTCTTACGCCCTTTGTTGGCTTGAGTAGCATATTGTTCCGTTTTCTTCTCTATTTGCTGCCTAACCTTTTCATGTAATTGCTTCACCATTTCAGCCTTCCTTTTGCCATCCAAACTAGCGCGCTCATCAATTGGTAAAGGTGTTAAATCCATTGGAGTCAAAGGATTAAACCCATACACAACTTCAAAAGGTGAAAGGTTAGTAGTAGAATGGACAGAACGATTATAAGCAAATTCAACATGTGGCAAGCAGTCCTCCCAATTTTTCAAATTCTTTTGAATGATAGCACGCAATAAACTAGAAAAAAGTTCGATTAACTACCTAAGTTTGCCCATCCGTTTGTGGATGGCAAGTTGTAGAAAACATAAGTTTAGTACCTAGCTTACCCCACAAAGTCTTCCAAAAGTAGCTAAAGAACTTGGCATCTCGATCTGAAACAATGCTCCTTGGCACACCATGAAGCCGCACTATCTCTCAAAAGAATAAGTCTACAATGTGATTAGCATCATCTGTTTTATGGCATGAAATGAAATGCGCCATCTTAGAAAACCTGTCCACAACCACAAAAACAGAATCATTACCCCTTTTTGACCTTGGTAAACCTAAAACAAAGTCCATGGAAATATCTACCCAAGGTTCATTTGGTATAGGCAAAGGAGTATACAATCCATGAGGTAAAGATCTAGATTTGGCCTGTTTGCAAGTTATACATTTCTCACAAATTTTTTCTACATCACGTTTCATATGTGGCCAAAAAAAATGCTCAATAAGGACATCCAAAGTTTTTTGAACACCAAAATGTCCCATTAATCCACCTCCATGAGCCTCACGAACCAGCAACTCCCTTAAAGAACATATAGGCACACACAATCTATTTTCTCGAAATAAAAAACCTTCATGCCTATAAAATTTACCAAAGGCAGCATGTTCACAAGCTTCAAACACATTAGCAAAGTCATGATCAGAAGAATATAAATCCTTAATGTATTCAAAGCCTAATAATTTAGTATCCAAACTAGAGATCAAGTCATACCTTCTAGACAAAGCATCTGCCATGACATTTTCCTTACCTTGTTTGTACTTGATCACATAAGGAAAAGATTCAATGAACTCCACCCATTTTGCATGGTGTTTATTCAACTTACCTTGGCCTTTCAAATGCTTTAAGGATTCATGCTCAGTATGAATGACAAACTCCTTTGGCCACAAATAGTGTTGCCATGTCTCCAAGGCCCTCACCAAAGCATACATCTCCTTGTCATAAGTTGGGTAGTTCAAGACTGCCCCATTGAGCTTTTAACTAAAATAAGCAAGGGGTCGGTTTTCTTGCATCAAAACAGCCCCAATACCTATTCCTGAAGCATCACACTCAACTTCAAAAGTTTTAGCAAAGTTAGGTAAAGCAAGTAATGGTGCTGAACTTAACTTGTCTTTAATTAAATTGAAAGCTGATTCTTGTTCACTACCCCACTTGAATCCAACACTTTTTTTAACAATTTCAGTCAATGGTGCAGCTATAGTGCTAAAATCTTTAACAAACCTCCTATAAAAACTAGCCAATCCATGAAAGCTTCGCACCTCAGTTATTGATTTTTGGTGTAGGCCATTCTCGAATAGCCTTAACCTTTTCTTCATCAACCTCTATTCCCTTAGCACTAACAACATATCCAAGAAATACAACCTGACTAGTGCAAAAAGAACATTTTTTGAGGTTTGCATACAACTTCTCTTCACGCAAAACACTTAGAACCTTTTGTAAATGATCAAGATGCTCATCTAAGTTTTTGCTATAAATCAAAATATCATCAAAGTACACAACAACAAACTTACCAATAAAAGCGCGCAAGACATGGTTCATTAATCTCATGAAAGTACTAGGGGCATTAGTTAACCCAAAAGGCATAACTAGCCACTCATATAAACCATACTTAGTTTTAAAGGCAGTTTTCCATTCATCACCTTCTCTCATGCGAATTTGATGATAACCAGATTTCAAATCAATCTTAGAGAAAATACAAGCACCATGCAATTCATCAAGCATATCATCTAACCTAGGAATGGGATGGCGATACTTTACCGTAATCTTGTTGATAGCTCTACAATCAACACACATTCTCCATGTTCCATCCTTCTTAGGCACAAGTAGAACCGGAACCGCACAAGGACTCAAACTTTCTCTCACATACCCTTTAGCTAGCAACTCCTCAACTTGCTTTTGAAGTTCCTTTGTCTCCTCAGGATTACTCCTATAGGCTGGTCGGTTAGGAATAGATGCACTAGGAATGAAATCAATTTGATGCTCTATTCCCCTAAGTGGTGGTAAACCGTTAGGAACTTCTTCAGGAAAAACATCAGTGAATTCCTGCAAAAGAGACTTAGTAGCACTAGGCAAAGATTGGTTAAGATCATTAGTATTAAAATAAGCCTCTTTGTACAAAAGTACAATCATTGGCTGTTTTAAATAAAAAGCTCTCTTAACCTCACTTTCTTTTGCATAAAAACTTCCTTTTTTTCTCTCTTGCTCTTGAGGCTTTTCTTTTTCCTCTTTTTTTGTGTTTTTAGCCTCTTTTTCATTTTCAATCTCATTCTTTTTACCACTTCCCTCAGCTTCGCTCTTTCTTTTCTCATGTTTGGCCTCACTCTTTCTTTTCTCACATTCTTTTTTAATTCTCACTTGATCTTCATAAACTTGCTGAGGTGTTAACGGTACAAGAGTTATTGGTTTCCCATGCATTACAAAAGAATACTTATTTGTGCGCCCATCATGCATAGTATTCCTATCATATTGCCATGGTCGACCCAAGAGCACATGGCCAGCATGCATAGGTATAACATCACAAAGCACCTCATCATGATACCTACCAATGGAAAAAGAAACCAGCACCTGTTTGCTAACCTTAATTTCCCCACACTCATTCAACCATTCAAGCTTATAAGGTCTAGGATGCTTCATAGTAGGTAGATTCAATTTCTCAACCAAAAGAGTGCTTGCTACATTAGTACAACTCCCCCCATCAATAATAAGGCTACATACCTTGTCCATGATGTGACAACGTGTGTGGAAGATGTTGTCTCTTTGTGATTCATCCTCCCCCTTCACTTGCATATTCAAAGCTCTCCTAGTGACAAGGATTTCACCAGTAACCGGATGTACTTCTTCTTCACTCTCCTCCAATGGTGTGTCATCATCAGATTCACTTTCAGTCTCAACTTCACCATCTCCCCTTAAAATCATCACTCACTTATTCGGGCATTGGGATGCAATGTGTCCCCTTCCCAAACACTTAAAACATTTGATATCTCTATTTCTAGAAGTTTGGGGGTTAGATTTACCTCTATCTATGCTAGAACCAGCATCCTTGCTTTTAGACAATTCAGACTTGCTCACAAAATCAACCTTGTCTTCCTTTTTGCTCCAAGTTGATTTCAAAGAAGAACTTGAATTCTGTCCGAATCGTGCTGAACCCTTTCTTTTGAGTTGCCGCTCAACCTTCATGGCCATGTGTACCATATCCTCCAACTCCACATAATGTTGCAACTCCACCACATTTGCAATGTCCCTATTCAGGCCATGTAAAAATCGTGCCATGGCTGCCTCTTGATCCTCTTCCATATTAGCCTTAATCATGGCTATCTCCATCTCCTTGTGGTACTCCTCCACACTCTTGGATCCTTGGGTTAAGCCTTGTAACCGCTGGTACAAGTCCCTATAGTAATGACTTGGAATAAATCTCCTCCTCATAACAGCCTTCATTTCTTCCCAATTATCAATTGGCCTCTCCCGATTTCGTCTCCTAGTCAAAACAAGTTGATCCCACCAAACAATAGCATAATCAGTAAATTCAATAGCTGCAAGTTTTACCTTCTTCTCTTCGGAGTAATTGTGGCAATCAAAGACCAGCTCCACTTTCTTCTCCCACTCCAAGTATGCGTCAGGATCATTCTTACCCGAAAAGGGTGGAATCTTCATTTTGATACTCCCCAGGTTTCGATCATAATTACCTATCCTCCTTGCTCTTTGACCACCTCTATCATGATTGAATCTGTTATTGGCCTCTCTCGGATCAAAATCATCATGGTCATCATCATCTTCTTCCTCCTCTTCATGCTCATCATGGTATTGTCGCCTTTCTCGCCTTTGCACATTAGGAACTTTACGAACTTAATTCCTTTGCAAAACAGCAATAGCCGCATCGTGTCTCTCCATTTATCCATGATTTCACCAAATCTGACCTCCATGCGCTCAAAGTGTTGTCGCAAAGCGCGTTGTTCAAGTGTCTCTATCCTTCCTTCCTCAGCCATTATAGTAGTCTGGAAAATATTAGATTTGCCAAGAATAGAAAACCTCACAAGTGTTTACACTCAAGTGTGTTTCACTCTTTTATGGCTTTTAAACTATGATGGTAACACTCTTGCCTTTTACCACTCAATTCACTTAAATAAGTTCTTTAAGGAACTAAAGAAAATCTAATCAAGAGCAATTACCTTGCAATGCCCAGCCAACTTACCCAAATAAAACTCAATCGATTATGAATCAAAGAAAAGCATAAAAGATAGAGAGGATATAAAAGAGAAGAAATATGAAACAAAAAGATTCAAAGAAAGGAATACTAATCAGGAAGCAAAGAAAGATAGAAAAGATGCTCAAATCAAATCTGTCCTTTTTGCCAAAATCACGCCTCCACTAGTTTTCTTTGTTTTTCAATTCTTTTCACTTTCTTTTTGCTTTCTCCTTTTTTTTATCTATTTCATTTTTTTTCTTTTTTTTTTGAATTGAGACAATAAAAAAAGAAACAAACTAAATAGAACAGATATGAAAACTAAAAAGAGCAATTAACAAAGAAAGAACAAACTGACCAGATTTATAAGATTTGGAGCGTATGTGAATCAAAGAAATGAAACAAGAAAGGTTAAAGAAATAACCAGATTTGCAAGAATTGATTACTTTCAGAATGAAAGAAACAAATCAAACAAAGGGAACGAAACAAAAAACGTAATGAAACTGATTTAGATACCAAAAGCTCTAATGCCAACTGATGTGAACCCCGTAAATTGAATCTAGGAACCCACGAACAAGTTGATGGATGAAGTTTCCAGGAAAGCCAAATCAGTTTAGAACTCAAGAAAAACCTTGACCCAATGTTTAGAGAAACAAGAACCAAAGGTATAAAGAAGGATAATTGACGCCACACTCTAGAAAAGGAAGAGATTGAGAGTGATAAGTCAGAAGAACGCCACAAGGAATCAACCCTGATAAGTTCAGAAGTTCAATGAAGAACAAACCAAGTGAATAATCTCACTAAATTCATAAAATTCCCATCTTCTAAGTTTAGTACAAGAATTCATAGTTTAAACGCTAAAGAAAACCCTAATAAATCTTCTAGCAAGATTTACTCCTAAAGATAAGGGAGTTCCTAAAATTTAGGAATGTGACTTTAAGGCACCATAAAATCAGCTAGAAATCTCCTAAAAATCTTCAAAATAAAACCAAGTCTGAAAACCAGAATCCAATTAGGTCGAAAACAACTAGAATTAGGCCCTATTAAATGCTTCAATTAAATTGATAACACCAATTGATTCATTCAAGCCCAATTCAGCTCCTATTGTTGCTTGTTTAGCCCAAACAGCTTGAATTAGTCCATTAAGGGCTTCTTTCATCCTTTTAGCTTTAGCTCGAGTTATTGGACCTCCACTAATGAATAATGGATCATCATGTTGTGTTGAACCAGATTGCTCCATCCTTTGCATGTCCTTAGCTTCGCTTCCATCAACCTATGACTGTAACTCAATTTTTGTTAACCCTAGGATGACTAAAAAAATTGTTAAACAGAGATGTTTGAGGATAAGATTATAAGTGATCTTTTCATTAAGACATCTGACATACAGAAAGTACTTAAGAATGAGCATCGGGTTGGAGTCAATCTTAGTATGATTAGGAGGGGAAAGAGGCAAGTTGTTGCCACTGTCATTGCAAATTACCATGAGGAGTTTGCTCACTTAAGGGATTTTGGAAATGTTTTATTACAATCGAACCCTAGTTCTATAGTTGTTATTAAGGTGCACAGAGAGATACCCACTACCCCACCTATTTTTGATTGACTGTATGTTTGTTTAGTTGGACTGAAAAAAGGTTTTAACATAGGACGTAAACACTTCTTGGGGTGGTTTAAGAGTTTGACAAAGGGTGAGTTATTTTGTGCTATTGGTAGAGATGGAAACAATCAGATGTTTCCATTAGCTTGGGCATTGGTGGAGAATGAGTGCATATAAACTTGGAGATGGTTTATTGAATTAGTGAAATCTGACCTTCACATCAATTCTGGATCAGGTTGGACTATCATGACAGACCAGCAGAAGGTATTATTAAATTTATTGCACTTATTCATTTTGGATTTTATAAGTGTATCCTTTTATATTTTATACGTGATTTAGGGACTTGACAAGACAATAGATGAGATATTACCGGATGTTGAACACAGGTTATGTGCAAGGCATATCTATGTTGAATCAACAATTCTGAGGGGTTGCAAAGGCTACAACTAAGAGAGTATTTGAGAAAGATGGCAAGAACTATTTAAAGTGAATAAAAATGCTGCAAAAGATATCAAGAAAACACCATACCAGAGATGGTGTAGAGCCTTCTTTAACACAATAAATATGGTAGAGATTGTGGATAATCTTTGTGAAGCATTCAATAGAACACTGTTAGATTGTGGAAGAAAGCATGTTATTTCATTATTTGAAGATATTATGAGGAATATGATGGTCAGAATAGTGAAAAAAAAGGAAAGAATGTAGCAAGTGGAGAGGTGGATTGAGGCTAAACATTTGGGATGACATTGAAAAAAGTTCAGAATTTGTTGATCAGTGTACAGTTTTCTTTACTTGAGATTTTGGTTTTGAAATCTATCTGGGCAGTGAAAGATTCATTGTTAACTTAGAGCATAAAACTTGTACATGCAAAAGATACACATTAAGTGGGATCCCACGGCCATATGTGCAATTAGAGATCAGAGGTTAAATGTACAAGATTATGTTTCCAATTGGTTCAACCAGGATATTTATATGTTGGCTTATGGACATATTTGGCAACCAGTGCCTGGTATGGCAGATTGGCTCAGAGATGAAAGTGTTGATCCATTGAAACCACCAGAGTTTAAGAAGACTGCTGACAAGCCCAAAATTGCAAGGAGAAAGGACCCAACTGAGCCCACAAAATATGCCACCGACTATCCAGGAAGGGCATGATAGTGACTTGTCAACACTATTACCAACAAGGCTACAATAAAAGAGGTTGCCCAGTTAGGGTTTCAAAGGTAAATAACCTCATTTTATTTATATTATTATATTATATTATTTTATTTGTTTTATCTAGGTTTAGGGTTCCTAAGTAATAACATTGTTTTCTTTGTTGTTTTCAAGGAATCTGATGCAGAAGTCATGGAAGATAACTCTAGCAGTGCACCTCAACAATCTCAAACGGCAGCAACTGAAGGCACACAAAGTTCAAGTCAACAAACAGTGAAGAAAAATGCCAAGGGTTATGGTTCGACAAAGGTTTTTGCAACTGGAAACTCAACATCTACTTCTGCTAATATAACTAGTCCTGGGTTGTTGCTATTTCTACTTCTCCATCTAGATCTGTATCTGTCGAGGAAAATGTGAGGATTGATGCAAATGTCTCTAAAGGCAAATATATGGATTGAGGGAAATCTGCAAGACCTCAACCTTCAAGCTACTGTTTTGCAAATGTAAAAAGTAAATTGTACAATCAAGTCCATGAAAGAACAAGCCCACTATCAAATAGCAAAAACAAGACTATCACAGGAAAGAAGTTTTTCTCACCACATAATTTGGGAACTGTTTCTACATCCACTGCTATGTCGACAAGAAGCAAGGATAAACTGTAGAAAGGTGTTACTACAAGAAGCACCAGTAAAAGAAAGATGGAAGGGATGGGTGTTTACACCAATCCTAAAACAGGCAGACAAATATTAAATGTGAGTAATTACTGTGTATATTTGGTATCCAATGCATCAAATATTTTTGTTGTCATAATTCTAACCTTCTAATATCTTTACTTACAACCTGGAAGACCAAGTCAAGTGGTCCTTTCTATTGGCACTTCCCAAAAAAAGTTTAGAGTGGGTGTTGTTGGTGATGTGAATGGTGGAGTGGGGTCTTAGCTAAGTTAGAATTCAAGGAAAGGGAAAGAAAAAGTTTGATGGAGTTTTATCCTTTAGGAATATTTAGATTCTGCTATCTTAATGTTATTATGTTTAATATGTTAAAGACAATGTAGTGCTGCTGAGGATAATGTTATGAAATGTTAACACATCATGAAAAATGTATTTTGATTCTGTCAAATGCTATATTTTGGCAGATTGTGTATTTTGGGACATGACCTTTGCTCAATACTTATGTATTAGGGTTTTCAAAATAAATGGTAGATTATGTATTAGGGCCTTCAACACAGATGGTAGATTATGTTAATCATGTGTTTTGAAAATGCTTATAATGCTTTAATTTTATAATGCATATGCTTATAATGCTTGATTTGTTATATTGTATAGTATAGCTGTTAGATTTCTAAATTTACAGTGTCAAATTGTAATAATATTGATAGAGTTATATTAAAATAGCATCAGAATACATCTTAGAATAAAGGCATTCACAGCCCTAAACCATAAGTCAGTGTCCTAACCAACCTAATGATAAGTGCTCAATTGTTCACAATTTTGTTATTGAATTCTCTTTGATTTAAGCAGTTATATACTTTAATCGAGCTAATTAGAGTTGTTTTGTGATTTAGGTACTTCAAAGGAGAAAGATTCAATTCGGACTAAAAAGGAGGTGAAATCAACAAAGTGTAGCCAAGAGAAGAAATTCAGTAGCAAAAGTAGTAGCGATACCTGGCCATAGGGTTACAAAGACCAGAGAGCACCAACAAACATAACCCAGCGACTGGTAACCCATACTCGGTTGTCGATGTGGCCCAATAACCTTACCCTGAGAAGAGCAAATTATGACCCAATGGCCACCTAGTTAAGTCCTCCCAGCAGGTTGCTGTGCGAGAATAATTGTTCGGGATTTACTCTTTTATCTATTTGGGCTAATCCCTTGGGCTTGGAAAGCAAAATAAAGTCCGAGATGATGAAACTACATGTCCAAAACATTCATAAGAAAAAAGAAAAGCTTTGGAAAACCTATTGTCAAGCCCCGACCCGCCCGGGTCGGCCACCTGGCAACCGCCGCGCTGCCTCGAAGTACGTGTCGGCCGGTCACGCACCAGAAGCATCGCAAGGCATTGAAATAGATACCATCGCTGCAAAACAACTAAAACTTTAATTAAAAATCTTTTAATAAAATAATAAACTTAAATAGTGCACCTGTGGATTAATTTAAAAGAAATACCTATGCAGCGGAAAACTACTAAGCCTAAGCCACTGACACCTCCTAGTGAGCCTCCATTCTATTTGCTGACTCCGTACGCGGATCTGCATCCATCCACATTGGATACAGGTGAGTGACAGAGGTTCTAAGAATCTCCATCTGGGTTAGGGCAATTAAGGGAAATCCAAATTAAAATAATACTAAAATAAATATTTCTTTTTGAAAACTCTTCCGGTTCTCCTGCTGAGAACCCTCTTTTAAATTTCTTTAAATAAATAAATATATATATATATACTAGCAAATGTGCCCGCGCTAACGCTACGGGTTATGGAAAACCTTCCAGTATATTTGTTCCACTTGTTTATTTTTTTTTAAATTCTATAAGAATATTATATTAATTTATCATTCAAGTCAATAAAATTATGTGGCATTTTTTCAAAATTAGAGAAAAGATATTTAAATTGCAATAGGAACCATAGATGAAATGTTTTGTAAGGTGAAGAAAAGATAATATCACATTTTAAGTAACGTAAAAATAAAAGCTAGAGATTTGGATGTTTATATAATATTAGGTTATTTATTTACTTATGCGGCTTTATTGATTACATCTACATCAGGAAAATTTGGATTTGTATGTTTATATAATATTAGGTTATTTATTTACTTATGCGGCTTTATTGATTACATCTACATCAGGAAAATTTGGCTAATTCCTTATATTATGCGTTGTATCTACGAAAATATCATCTCTTTCCGTGGAGGAGGGCATGCCCCTCCCTCTATTTCTACTTCTAAAATATGACTTGTATCATTGATAATAAGAGAAACTGAATCATTATATTATGGCAAAGAAAAGTTTGATTCATAGGGAGAAAAAGAGGTAAAAATTAGAACAAAAATATCATTTGATTCGTTGAGCCTCAAAAAAAGAAATAAGCAAAGTTCCGTCATTGAGTGATAAATGTTGTGAAAAGAATCATAAAATAAAAGTAGAGAAGTCTAAAAGAAAAAAATAGATCATACAGCTCATGCATTGTTGAAAGAAAATATTATTGACAATGTTCTAATAAGTAGGTGATAAATTTTTTACTACATTACTCACCATAAGCAGTATAATTATATAAACAATAACATAATATAACTTAATTTGTCTTCAATGTAAATGCTATAGACTTGTCGCCATCTCCAACTTATATAGATTCATTCAGTCTCACTAGTCACAAAATTCATTTGTGAGTTTATGCAATAGTAAGATATGCAGTTTTTTTTTACTAAAATATCTTAATTCCTTTAAATGTACTTGGTCCTTGGTTTTTTCAAAGAAGGTTCTTCAAGACTTTTGTTCTTTTCTGTTTGATGAATATCTAGTGCTGGTTCAATAGCATCTTCTTGAAAGGGGATCCGCTTTGTTCCAAATATTCTGGAGTAATTCAGAATTCCTTCTTTTATCGATTTTTTGGACAATTCAATTGTTCGTTGGTAATTTATGTCCTTCAGATCTTGAACTTTTGTTAGAATGTTCCGCTTTGAAATTTCCTCCACTGCTTGCTATTAATGACATGTTTATGCCTATCATATCCTTGGCATGCATCCGAAAAGCTGTCAAATGATTTAAGTCTTTTAAACTATATAGAATGTTAAAATTACAAATTAATGCAGCAATCTGAGAACAAAGTATAATGTCTCTTGCAAAGACTAAAATGCTAGAGATGGGAACCATGCTTCATATTCACTGGCGATTAAAAATATGCAATCATGCAACTACGCTTACAAAAGTTTAGATCTTCAATTTTGTTAAAAAATAATACATCTCATTGAGACAACCAAAATAACACATTCATTATTCAATACGGATGTCATTTTGTGCAATACATGTCTTCAAAACCAAATATGCTCTATGTGTACATTTATAAAATATAATGCTCAACCGGATTTCATTCAAAACTCAAGCCACTTCCCTCAGCTTTAAGTCATTAGATGGCATGGAATTTAGTAGAATATCTACTATATAATTTTGGAGTAGTGCAGGGAAAAAAGGAACAAATAAGTTAACTACATAAAGTTAATAATGAACGAAAGGAGTAGAGGTGCGATTATTCTTTAAAAAATTTAATTAATATACCTTGATCTTAAAGGAGGCTCCGCATGCCAATGAAGGGCACCTCCACTTTGGTTTAGCAGCTTTTTAACAATCTGAAAAGGGTGCATAAGTAATTAGATAGGCTTACAGACTCTTTTCATCTGTATAAGAGATACTAATTCTACCAGCAACTTATATTAGTTATTTTTAGTTATTACAGAGAGCATTTGTTGGTAAGAAATACTTAGAACCTATTATATCGCTAGCTATGACTTAAGTTATTGGCAATATTTAACACAACATGCTAAGAAATTATAAATTCATCCTGTAATAGGTTAAGTTGGACAATAAAATGGCAAGTTCTATAGTGGAGAAAGAACAATTACAAAAAAAAAAATTAAACCTAACTACCTCATTCTAACCCTTCGAAGTTCCTGTATGCAAATCAATGTTGCCTTTAGCATCAACCACATTTAGTAAAGAAGGATCCAACTTTATCATCTCATCTACACCCTTCTTGTCGGTACTTGTTGCAATTCCAGAATTTTAGCTAAAAGGGTCTTTACTATCTCTACATGCTCATTTCTTGTTGACGAATGCAAAGAAGAAAAGAAGTGAAATTTAGAGCAGACTTCATCTCAAGGCATACAACATTAAAAATCAAATTTTTAACTGCAGTTGAAGGCATTGCTATTGCTATGAAACTTTTAAGAAGTATTTGATTATTCTACAGAATCATCCTAGTCAGATCACATGACTTCTCTAGCCATTAAGTAAGAATATCCAGAACTTGTTAGTTATTTCAGTTGAGAATTATAATTACTTTAAAGTAGGAAAAATGATCTACTTCTAACATCAAGACTCAACATCAATAATTATTCAATCTTTACAATTTGAATTCTACTGCCTCTACTTTGTGATGCAATATATACTACTTATTCTTATGCAGGAGATAATGTTTTTCCTTAAAAATACCTACTTTAATTCCTTTACGTTTTATCTGTTTGAACAATTAATGTGATATTGTTTGCTAAAAAGTAGCAGGAAATCTGTTTAATCAGTGTCAAGTGTTTTTATTAAGTTTCTAATAAGCAAGTACGAATGAAAGTTCAAGATCCCTTATCATGATTACTTCTCATCTAATCAGATATTATTGTTGTAATTGGTATACATCATAACTGTACTTTCTTAGCAACCCACCAAATAAATTAAAACTCCCAACTTTCAATGTGAAATTGATTGCAAGTAGTACGTCCATCCAAATAAGATAAAGAGAATCATAAACGTATTTAAATTTTTAATTAAACATAGACATCCATGTACTTACTATTTTGCCACTGCTCACTAAAATCTTGATAAAAACTTCATTGGAAAGGACTTCCACTTTCTTTTGCTTTTTTGGCCTTCATTCAAAATAGACAAACTTGACATAATATGAGGTTAACAAATTTCTCACCAGCCTTCACATCTTTGCAGACTTGACAACACGTGATCTATGCAATCTATTAAGCATTGCTTGATGCCTATCGATAGTAGGCAATGGTGCTATTATACCACTTCTGCGTCTCTTACGAATCGAGACATGATTTCCAGCAACAAGAACTCCTCCACCTCTATCTAGATGAGCCATGACTTATATAGCAATCCGTCGATCAGATATGAAGCTACAACAAAACATATATCTTTCAGCAAATGCAAAAAAACTTAAATCTACCATTGACATATTCAATGAATAGAATGAATAGATAACATATTAACATTGTAGTATTTTGCTTTGTTTATTTAAACACTTCTTTATCAATAGAACAACAACTATAATATAAATAAAAGTTTAATTACTTATTTAAACTCTCCAAAAAAATTCTCACATAGAAAAAGTCAATCTTTATGAATACTGAATTGATGATGCTGAGAAAATATTTAAAACCTCCAATATTAGGTGGAAGATATAGTAAGTCATTTCACCATTTATGATGCTTTGCAGCCTAAGCCCTAATGTAGAGGCAAACAACTTCCTATACTTTTTGCTGGATTCCATTTTATTTGAAGGTATGCACTTACCAAAGACTTATCCTATTGTAAAACCAGAAGCAATAAGGAATTACCTTCTTAATGTCTCTAGAATATCTCAAAATGAAAAAACTGATCTAATAAGGAAAGTTGTAATGTCACAGTCTAAATTAAAAAGTTTTAGAATTTTAATGTTCTCTTTGCTTTTCTAAATGGGGCTAAAAGTTGAATCGATTTAATTAGTTTCTAAATGAGGCAAAAATTTGGGTCGATTTAATTAATAGCTACTTTTGAGCTAATATTGAGAAGGGAAGCAATCTAGAATTACCCTATGTGGGTTTTGTTTGAGCAGCATAGAACATTATATAAACGTTAGATAGATGATTTACCAAAGAGTTATCCTATTGTAAAAGCAGAAGCAATTTGGAATTACACTCTTAATGTCTTTGGAGTATTTCAAGATAAAAATGCTGAACTAATAATGAAAAGTTTTAGAATTTTAAAATTGAACTAATAAGGAAAGCTATAATGTCAGACTCTCATTTAAAATGTTTTGGAATGTTGATGCTCCCTTTGATTTCCTAAATGAGGCTCCAAGTTTGGTCGATTTAATTAATGGATATTTCTAGCTAATAATGAGATAAGCTTGTTTTTCAGTTATAGTTGGACACATGCTATTCTCTTCTTAAGCAAATGTTTAGGATATTCTAATCTAGATAATTATATAACAAATATCAAATCTATTTGTTCATAACAGAACCTTTTTTCTTCCACATAGACTTCTTTGTAATATCCTAGCTAGCTAGCACCGCCTAGTCTAAGCTGAAGTCTTGTCAAATGTTTCTCTTCAAATTATATTGGCATTTGTTATTGATGAAATGTCTACCTCTAACTGACATTCTAATAGTATAATTCAATAAATTGAGATGAACGTTTTAGATTTGGTTTAAAAGGTAAAATCATCTAATTACTACAATTATAGCATATAAATATATGAACTTGTAGAAAGAAATTTTGAAACTGGAGCTTGGAAATATTTCAGCCTATATATAAATATGATTAGTGGTACCAAGAAGATTTAGAAGGTTCTAAAGATTATAGGTTTTAGTATAAAAAACCAATTCTTAGTGGGGTAACTCATTTCTTTCTTCCTTTCTGTTGTAACAGTGCATTAAACTTTCTTTATTCTTTGTGCCATAAATAATTCTTTATGCCATAAATAGTGGGCTGAAACCAATTAACATGCTATTTTCCCATTTAAATCAGAAATCCACTAAAAATTTTCAAACTCAACTTTGACTCTAGTATGTACTCTAATATTCTGTCTATTGCAGAGTGCCTGAGCTCATAAAGATTATCATTTATAGGAACTATATATAGCCAATAATTCATTCCTAATGCTAGATTTCTTCGTTCTAAACACATGTAATTCTAGTCTTTCTTCTCTAATTTCTAAATCTCTATCTACCTTGGCAATAGAAAGACTCTATGATTGTAGGTCTTCGACAACATTATTTCCTTGAAAATTACATAAAATACTTGAATGTTATGACAATCATACAAACAAAAGAATCATTGAACGTCTAGAAAACCATAAATAGAGAATAATAAGAATTTGATGGATCAACAATTTGCTTTACTTCCATTAAACTTTCAATATTCTACCTCTGATAAGCACGTCAAAGTAAAACAGGATGGGTCAAAGATAGGATTGGCTTTTCCTTTTTTCATTGACAGATATAGTGGAAATTAGGATTAAAGAGAACAACATATGGTTGAGCTAACAATAGTTCTTAGAACACCAAACATTTTCTTTGCTAAAAGTTAAGCATTTCTATAACCTATGAAATTATCTATGACTTATTAAAAAAATCACATAATTCATATGGATTATTTAAAAAAACCACATGACAATAAGATCAAAAGAACAACAGAGGGGACATACCTATATAAAATTGAATCATCCTCGCCAATGTACCAAGTAAAAAAACATAGTTCCTTTCAGGCGTGTGCACTTCACTGCGATCAACAAACTAATACTTATAAATAAATAATGATAGGAAAAATAGGGATATAGAAGAACTCAAGGAAAGCAGAATTCAAATTTATTAAAAATCTCACACCACACATACATTGAAACCACTTAATTCCTCAACTTATATTCAAGCATTAACATTTCATGTTTTCAACCGACCAATCTCATCACAGATTCCTTCTTTCAAAAGAAAGCAAACCTGAGAAAATTGAAAATAAATAAAAGGACAAACTAAGAAATATTTGGAAATTTGTAATTAAAAACCTAGTATCTCAATTAAGCAAGTCTACAATATAAATAAATAAATATATATATATATATATATATTAGTTTTTGTCACAATCAAAAGTAGGGGAGTAAAGAAATACTATTTACAGTTTATTGTACTTTGATGACTATATACATACTGGCAAAAGAGGTGGCATTAACGTGGGAAGAAATTTTGGTGACGGTCAATTAATTTAACGATTTAAAAACGAAATATGTGTGTAAGGATTATCATTGCCTTTATTCCCTCCCACATACTACGATTAGTATATAGAAAAATTATAGATTGTTAAAGTACAAATAGTTCAAGTTCACACAGAAAGGAAAAGCATCCAAAAAAAGAATGCAGAATTATGCTACAAAATAGACTATGTTAAGATCCATGGGAACTATGTTGGCTGGTAACATGTTCATGTCACTTCTCTTCGGTGGAAGTGATGCTTCTGGCACAATTGATGGGCACTATATATGCAAGTTCTAGCATTTGCCTCTCTTTTTCCTTTCCATTTATTAGCTATATATTTTTTTCATTTAGTTTTGGGGGGCAAGGCAAGGGGCTTTCAAATTTAACCTTTTGGAGTAGGATCAGCTTGTGGGCTACTTTTATGCTTACTGCTTTGGATGTTCCTTATTCTATATTGAATCAACTCTTGCGACTTATGAGCAACTACCTAGTTTCTTACTTTCATTCATGTGTGTAAAATTATACTTAGCAATGGCTTTTTGGCTGCAAATTCCAACTTCATTTTTTTTTCACACAATTGATGGTCAATTAACCATTTAATTGGGTCAAGGCACACTTAGCAAAGATATTCATAACACAATGAAACAACTTCTTCATATCTAAAAAAAAGGCCAGAAAGATGACATGGTTCTTTTAAAATGCTAATATTTATTTTGTCTATCATTCCCCTTCACTAATAACTAATTGAAAGTAACTATGACCAAACCATTTTGTGAAAATGTAGAAATAATAGTATTCCATGGACATTAATATCTCTCAAGCATTCTCTCAAACACCCTATAAGCTTGATTTGTGTAAATTTCTAATACAAATCAACAGCAACGCAATTTTTTTTCTTCTTTCTCGTAGATCGACCCAACAATAATCTAAACATATTGCTAATACTTTTAGAATTGTTATGGAACTAAGCACATTAGGAAACTCTTACCTCCATCAATTCATTCATTTTCGGAGTGGCCACAAACCTTGCCTTCATCAATTCTTCCTGCTAAAAGAAGATGATGTAGTTAGAGAATATAGGCAATGGAATAAACTTTACAACCTGTTCCAGAACACCTTTTTCTAACAGGTGGAATCGCGGAGGACATTAAGAAGCCAAGGCAAAAAACCCAGCTGCTCTATAATTCTAGAGAACAATAGGAGGGGTAAAGCAATAAAGGCTATGAATCACCATGATACATGATATAGAAAAAGTACCTGGGCAGGACAAAACAATCACTATAGGAACTGAAAGTCACGATCGGCATTATAACTCACAAAATTTCAAATATTTTGTACAAAAAATTCGAACCCTTGTCGGCAATAACCAGAATAAAAAAAAAGGGGAAAAGTAGGGAAAAAATTCAAAAGATAAAATTAATTTGGTCATGGGAACGGCAATAGCTAGGATTTAGCGGTTTCTCCATGACTTCAGTTTGCGTCGGTGTTGGAGAATGAGTTGGGGAAGGCTTTTGCTAGTGGATTTAATATGCTATTTTTTCATCTTCCTTCACAATTCAGGATAAAAGTATTTTAATAAAAATATATATTCTCATTAAAAAATAATAAATGAGAGGAAAAATTAAAAATATCTTATTTAATTGAAAAATAAAAAGATGACGTGGATAGTTTGAGAGCAATTCTTTCAGGATTGTTTTAAACGTATGTATAATATGTCACAAATGGGTTGGCATCTCTTTTATACTGAAGGCACGACCCGTCGGTCGTTTTATGCCTTACTGCACCGAGGGCTATCTCTTTTCTCATTCAAATATTTTCTCTTTTTTATCTCTTTAGCCCTTTCTCTCGGTGGTGCCTCGCTGTGGTGGAACACAGCGAACTGGAGCTTGGCGAGCTTCCCTACGCGCCTCTCCTAACCAGGACTCGTCTCACCGTGCCCCTCAATTGGCAGTCCACGGCTGAGAATCTAGCATGCTTTCTCCAACTTGTCCACGCTCCCGCATATATTGGAGCCCAAGGAGCATCTCTCTCAATCACTCATCTCATAAGGGTATCGCACCCTTAAAAGTCATAATAATAATAATATTTCATAATTATATATATATATGTGAAACATACATTTTTAAAATATATAAACACACAAACATAAGTCTTTATATTTCTTTTTTAAAACATCATACTCACTATGTGGGTATATCACAAACGAGTGTGTGTGTGTGTATTTCCCGTATCCCAAAACCTTTTTGAAAACATTTATGTTTTTAAAAATCATTTTTAAAACCTTTTTCCCCAGTGGCTAAACAAAGAAGTCTAGGTCACTCACAGTATTGGGAGATTCGTATACTCCTAAGCGCTCCATGTAGCTTTAACCTTCGGTGCATCGCCGCATTCGATTATCCGGAGCCCTAATACATGGAAATATACATTAGCATTCATAATTAAATTTATGAATGCACCTTCGAGGCTCTAACATGACCTAAGACTGGACTTGAATGTGATTCGGGGCTTAGAAAAGTGTCCAGGAAGTTCCGGGGTAAAAATTGGACACTTGAGGAAAAATTACGAAAATACCCCTGGGGGTCCATGGGCCGCCCACTCGGGCTGGACTCGGCACTTAGAAAAGTGTCCGGGAGGTTTTGGGGCTAAAATCGGACTCTAGGCTAAAAATTATAAAAAATACCCCGAGGCCCATGGGCCCCACACCAGGACTGGGCTGGGCCCCACCTGAGTTGGACCAAGTTCTACTCAAAATCGAGCTCAAATAGCCCTCCTATGAGATATTTATATATTATAATGATATAATATATAAATATCTAAAATATATTAATATAATATATAAATATCTTAAATATAATAATATTATATAAGAATATCTAAACAGGGACTCGATCGGCCTGTTTCTCGACCGGTCTCTCCCCCGATTTTCACACTCGTTTCTCCTCTTTTCGACGTACAAACTTAGAGAGGCGATCCTCATGGCATCCTTGACGGATCCGTCGAGGCAGAAACGAGAAACACCAGTCCAATTTTCCCGTAGACCGAGATTTAGCCTAAATTGACCAAATCTTAATTTTACCCTCACCCGGTGCACAGAAATGCGTGAAAACGGAATATGACGTAGATTAAGGTGAGTACTATGACATACTAAAAACTCATCTTATTCCATCGGCCCGAATTCCGCCGATTTGAGTTTAAAAATCTAATCTGGTTAAAAGCTGAAAACTGAGATCTAGACTAACCCGATACATGGATATGCATGCAAACTTAATATAACGTAGATCGAGGTGAGTAGAATGACATACTAGAAACTCACCTTGTTTTGCTGACTAGTTTGTCCGGATCTACCAAATTTCCAAAATGCCTCCGTTTTGGCTCCAGAGAGAAAAAGAGAAAAAGAAAGAAAAAGGAAAAGAAAAAAATGAAGAAAAAGCTTTGGCCTCCCCTATTTATAGGGGAGTCTGACACCGGGTCTACTCTGGCCTCGGGTCAAACTTTTTCCCCTTTTTCAACTTTCTTCCATTTTTACCCGTTGGCTAAATCCTTTGATTTCTTGTGCCAACGGGGCCCATATAAATTTCTAGGAACTTAATTGGAGGTCTTTTTGCCATTTACTAATTTCCATGCACGGTTAATTACTTTATCTTCCAACACTATCTTATCCTAATTTTAACTTCTTTTATTGATTAGACGCATCCAGACCGACATATTGTTTAATTTATACGTCATCTTACACTATTCCATTTGTTCGAAAAGGTCGTGCTAGGTCCGGGTGTGTCACCTATACTTAACTTTGTAATCTTTTAGTTTGTTTAGGCCCAATTTCTGAGGGCCTAATGAGACTTTTAGGTTTCTTAGGTCTTAGTTTTTATGGAGCCTAGTAGGGTTTTGAAGAGAGAGATGGATATTTCCAGAACATAGAGAGAATTTCATGTTTTCTTCTCTCTACCATTAGCAGCTAAACTTTTTCTTCTCTGATGTAGAGATTTGATTTGATACTCGATTCTGATTGTGAGACTTTTACCTTCGATTTAATGATTTATTATTTAGTTATTCTATAATTTTCTATTATTTGAAGGTTGTAATCTTGTTTACAATCTTGCAATTACATGGTTAATATTGATTAGTCATGAATGATCGATTCTTGCATGTGTTTACCTTTTGGAATTAGGGTAATTCTAATCCCAATCATAGTTTACCCTAATAAATAGTAACAAATAAGTACAAGTTTGTGTTCATGGAAATTACAGGAGTAAATCGAGCGAAGTATACTGGATATTCCGTTATTTGCTATTAGCTAATATTGATTTTGTGCTTAATCATCTTATTAACTTGAATCTAGGCTGTTGGGGTCTTGGGTTAGTCTACGAAGATAGAAATTAATTATGAAGCTGGTTTTGAGTTGATTTATCTAAGAATCAATTATGTTAATGTGAAGCTACTGTAACATTGGCTATGCTAATTAATTAAAGGGTTAATCTTACTTTAAAAGTTAATGATCAGTTTTTTATTTCGAGTATCAATCGTTCTCTAGGTTGGAAGTTTACCTTTCCATTGATTTTAGTTAGTTTATCACTTTTGTTTGCTCACCTCCCTTGCTGTTTTTAATCTTACAAAAACCCCTTATTGTTTATTTTCTTATTTGCTTGGTTTATCAAAGTAGCGATTAATCAATTGAGCTCTTTGTGGGATCGACCCTCACTTTTGTTTGCTCACCTCCCTTGCTGTTTTTAATCTTACAAAAACCCCTTATTGACACACCCGGACCTAGCACGACTTTTCATACGAATGGAATAGTACAAGATAACGTATAAATTAAACAATATGTCGGTCCGGATGTGTCTAATTAAGAAGAGAAGTTTAAATTAGGATAAGACGGAGATAGAAGATAAAGTAATTAACCGTGCATGGAAATTAGTAAATGCCAAAAAGACCTCCAATTAAGTCCCTAGAAATTTATTATGGGCCCCATTGGCACAAGAAAGCAAAGGATTTAGCCGATGGGTGAAAATGAGAGAAAGTTGAAAAAGGGGAAAAGTTTGACTCGAGGCCTGAGTAGACCCGGTGTCGGGCTCCCCTATAAATAGGGGTGAGCCTAAGCTTTTCCTCATTTCTTTTTTTCTTTTTCTTTCATTTTCTTTTCTTTTTCTCTCTGGAGCCAAACGGAGGCATTTTGGACAATTGGCAGATCCGGAAAAATCGACCCCCAGCTCGAGGCGAGATCTTGGTGAGTTATTCTTAACTCCTCGATCTACGTTTTTCTAAGTTTGCACGTTCTTCCATGCATCGGTTTAGGAGAGATCCAAGTTCAAAGTTAGGTTTAGCTTTTAGTTAAATTTTAAGTTTAGATTTCAGATCTAGGAACTTTGAGCTTGTGTTTCTCATTTTTCTTTCGATAAACGTGTAGTGGATGCATTAAGGTACATGCATCTGAATTTGTAGCTAAATTGGTGGCCGATTGCATCGGTTTTTGAATTTAAGAAAAATTGAAGAGTTCTCTGGTTGGAAACCCAGAACAGAACCGGTGCCGGAATTGGTGTGAACCGGCGCCGTTTCTGCATTCCGGCGACCGACATTCTTGTCGAAGAGAACCGGCGGCGGTTCATTCCAGATCCGGTGCCGTTTCTGCCCTTTAGGGGCAAAATAGTCATTTCGCCTCCCAAAACCCTATTTGACCCCAAATCGACTCGAAACACTTTCGGGTCTTCGAAACCACATTCAAACATCATCTTAGGTCATATTAGAGCCTCGCAGGTGCATTCATAAATTGTAACTATGAATGCTAACATATACTTCCGTGTATTAGGGCTCCGATTGAATCTAATGCGGCGACGCTCCGGAGGCTAAACTACATTGAGTGCTTGGGAGTATACGAATCTCCCATCACTGTGAGTGGCCTAGACTTCTTTGTGTAGCCACTGGGGGAAAGGATTTCTAAAATGATTTTAAAACTTAAATGCTTTTCAAAAAGGTTTTAGGATATGGGAAATCCACACACACACACACTTGTTTGCGATATACCCACATAGTGAGTGGGGTGTTTTAAAAGAAATATAAAGCTTATGTGTGTGTGATCTGTATGTTTAAATATAAATGTTTTACGCGTATATATATATATTTTTAAAATATTATTATTATGATTATTGATGGTACGATGCCCTTGGGAGACGAGTGTCTGAGAGGGTTCCTCGGGGCTCCAATTTGCAGGAGCGTGGACCGAGTTTGAGAGCATGCAAGTTACTCAGCCGTGGACCGCCTATCGAGGGGCACGGTGAGTCGAGCCTGGTTGGGAGAGGCGTGTAGGAAAACTCGCCAGAGCTCTAGTTCGCTGTGTTCCACCACAGCGAGGCACCACTGAGGGAAAGGGCTAGAGAAAGAGAAAAAGAATGAGAATAAGAAAATGTTTTAGAAAGAAAAGAGATAGCCCTCGGTGCAGTGAGGCATAAGACGACTGACGAGTCGCGCCTCCAGTGTGATAAAGATGCCAGCCCATTTCATGTATATATATATATTTATTTAAAGTGTTTTTAAAAGAGGGTTCTCAGCCGGAGAACCAGAAAAGAATTTTTAAAAGAAAAATATTTGTTTTATTATTATCTTATTTTATTTTATTTTAGATTTCCCTTATCTGCTCTAACCCAGTTGGAGATTCTTAGAATCTCTGCCACTCACCTATCCAATGTGGATGGATGCAGATTCGAGAACGGAGTCGGCTTTAGAAAGGAGGCTCACTAGAAGGCGTCGGTGGCTTAGGTTTAGAAGTTTCGGCTGTGTAGGTATTCTCTCAGTTAGTCCACTGGCATTTCTTTTAAAGTTATTTATATTATTAAATATTTTCTAATTAAAGTTTTAGTTTTATTTGACAGCGATGATGCCCATTTATGCCTTGCGGTGCCTCAGGTGCGTGACTGGCCAGCACGTACTTCGAGGCAGCGTTGCGGTTGCCACGTGGCCTGCTCGGGATGGTCTGGGCGTGACACTTATTGTTTATTTTCTTATTTGCTTGGTTTATCAAAGTAGTGATCAATCAACTGAGCTCTCCGTGGGATCGACCCTTACTTGCCCTTCTATAGAGTTAATGAGGTTATAACTTCGATAGCGCTGCAACATGCTCATCACCCACGTACACAAATTTAAGGCAACCCATCCATAATTAACAAATCCAATAAAAGGTCAAGAACAAAATCATCAATGACAGAGCAACAGTAAACCTCCATACTCTGTTTTTGCCATTTCTCCATTTTTCTCATCCAACTTTATCTTTAAAACATTTACTTCATTTTTCAAATGGAAATTCTCCTTAATAATTTCCGCTTCAACAATATCAATGGCATTTGACCTCAATTCTTGGACATGATTTCTGGCTATCTTTAATTGATTATACAGCATTTTCTCCCTCCTTTTCAGCTCCAGAATTATGTCTTTAGCTCTATGGCAGAACTTTGGGTCTTGCCATGTATGAAAATCACAATGATTCATTTGAATAAAAGAAATAAAATCATAAATAAAAGAATTAACTTGATTTAATTGATTGAAATTTAAGCTAAATAGTGAAAGTTACCGGATGTTGGCCACATCCAAAGAACCTTCGACCAAGATTTTGAGTTGTCCATGAAGTCCATCTCTTCGCTTTTCTTTTACAGAAACAATAAACATCCTCTCCTTCATAATCAAATTCGACCTGATAGCTTAAAGAAATCAGTTTGTATGATCCCAAATTGAAAGCATCTCCACATGATGAACTGTAACAATGAACAAACTCAACCTTCCAAATAATGAAAAATCCAAGTTTAAACAAGAGATTTTGGAAAAAAGAATAAACAAAACTTTAGACCAAAATCCAAGTTTAAACGAGATATTTTGGAAAAAAAGAAGAAACGAAACTTTAAACCAAACCTTGAAGATCCAGAAGAAGAAGCCATTGAAGATAAAAAACAAACTCAGATCTTCTTCCCCAATTTCTTTTCTCCCGAGGTTTTTCCGTTTTCCATTTTTCTTATTTCTTTCCTTCTATTTTTACCCCACCTTAAACCTTTTTTAAACAAAAATTATTTCTTTTTCAAATCTTTTAAAGCAAACATAATTCTACATGCCATCGTTACAGACTTAACGATGTGTGTAATTCACGCAAGACATTCCATCGACCTTAGGCCTAAATTTGTCCAACTCAAAAACGTTTAGGACTAAATTCTTTGATTTTTAAGGTTTAGTCCTTATTTGCACAATAACCCAAACGTGTAGTCCTTAATTGGATATTTAGCCTTAATCATTCACAAGAGCATATATAAATTGAAATATGTATTTCATAATTTATTGATAAAAATAATGAAATAATAAGTTAATTTTTATTAAAAAAATAATATATAGAGTATAGAATTTTATAAACCTGCAAATAAAAATGTAATTAATTTAATTACATGAATGATTTATATTTGAGTATCCTCTATTTCTATATTTTAAGTTATTTAGATTACTCAGTATATTCATTAATAATTGCTCCCTCCATCCCTTTTTGTTTATCTAGTTTTCCTTTTTTGGAAGTCTCAAATTCTTTGTCCCTCACATTAAATAAATAATGAATATACTTAAATTTTCGAATCTATCATTTCTTTCTATTATATCAGTATACAGAACCCTAAAAAAGCAATACAAACACAAAGATAATAATGTAAATCAACAAATTTTGACTATCTTTCTTAAAGATTGTGCAAGTCAATAAGGAACTAAAATTTAGGAACAGAGAGAGTATTAATTATATTAATTATTATAATACTGAGTATTAATTTGCATTTTTATCAGTCTATCAATTTTAAATAGTAAAAAATATGATTTAACTTATAAAACAAAGAATAATAAATTCAATTATGACATGATTTAAACTCGAACTAAAATCAATACAAACCTAAATTCAATTTGACACAAACCGAACTCAACCTGACCTAAGCCCAAATAAGATCCGAGCTTGAGCCCAACCTGACTCGAACCTGAACCCAACCCGAGTTCGAACCCAAAAATACCCGAACCCTAAAGTGCTCGTATTTGAAATTATCGAAACTCGAAACTAGAACCCGAAGTGAGCGAGCCCGACTGAACCCCACTTTTGCCATCTCTAAAAGCAAGCTTGATCCAACAGTGGATGGAGGAGATTAATGGATTTATTTGTTTTAGGTTTTCTTGGATTTTTGGAGGAACAGAGGAAATTTTAAAGAAAACTAAGCTCAAAATGTGTTTAGGATGTCAGGAAAGGGTAGTTTGAAAAGTTTAAGGCATATTCGACAAAGTCTCCAGCAACCGACGACGGAGGGAGGCGATGAACTCGTTAAAATATGGGTTCACTTGTTTGCTCTTCACAGAGAGAGAGAGAGAGAGAGAGAGAGAGAGAGAGAGAGAGAGAGAGAGAGAGAGAGAGAGAGAGAGAGAGAGAGAGAGAGAGAGAGAGAGAGATAGATAGAGAGAGAGAGAGAGAGAGAGAGAGAGAGAGAGAGAGAGAGAGAAGATTAGCCTACATTGAGAAAAAAAGAGTTTAGAAGAGTAAAACTGAAAAGAAAGTTTTTATTTGATTAAAAATAATTTTTTTTAATTTTTAACTTTTATGTGGGTCCTACATATGACGTAGCATTACCATGTCATATTGGGTCTCAATGGCTAATGTGAAAATTCAACATCAGCAATTTAACTGTGTTGTTGATCACATTTTGTCACATGACTAATGTTTGTTGATGAAACAGGTGTCCAAAATAAAAGTGTAGGGGACAAAATATCCATAATAAAATTTTAAGGGGTAAAGTATCAAAATTGACAAATTTTAAAGGGCAATGTGTGTATTGGGCCTAAATGTTATGTCCTAATTTGAGTATTGAGCCAAATATCAATAGTGTACAGTTAGTTTTATTTAGTTTGTTTTGTTTTCAGTTTGTTTTTGTCTTAGTTTAGAGTAGATTTAAAACTTTTAATCTTAGACTAAGATGATTTTACTTTATGATTTACTGTTCAATAGAGGAAGTCTTCGAATTAGTAATTTCTTTGTTATTGATTAAAGTCTTCAGTTGGAAAAACACACCGAAGCAAAGAGTAAAGAATATATTAGAGATTCATAAAGAAGGTTTGAGACTCAAAATTATCAGTAAAATAACTCGGGTCACGAAATAAAATCCAGATTTATAATCGACAAGAGGAAAACACTTTTGAATTTATTATAATTTTTAATATTGTTAATGTTAATGAATGTAATTTCATTTGAGAGAATAAAGTTACATCTTCTTTTAAAAAAAATAATAATATATTAAGTTATAAAAAAAATAGTGATAGGATAAAGATTGGGCTTTAACGGTGTAATATCCTTGTTAAGTTAATGGTTAAAAGATCAATTTTAATCTTTACCCTTCGAGAAAAGCCCTTTTGGCCTGATGGCCAAGTTGCTCGGGCTTCTCACCCTTATGGTCAAACCCCTACCTTGTAGTTAAATGTCTATGTAAATAGCCAACTAGTATGGCGCCCAAAAAAAAAAAAAAACTTTGCCCCTTGGAAATAAAATAGCCAAATGTCATTAATCTAAATTAGAAGAGAATTTCTTACTTCCTTTCGGGTTACAAAATAAAATATGATATAATAAATAAATTTTGACTAACTTAATTTTTTCATTATACATAAAGTAGCAATTGTGAGAGCGAGTTTACTTCACTTCGGGTTACTAAAATAAACATAATAAATAGACAAAATTAGACTAAAAGAAATTTAAATATATGATAAATCCAATAAATATTGGTAAAAAGTTTAAATATAATCATAAAATAAAAAAATTGAATAGAAAATTTGTGAAAAATGAAAAATCATAGGTTAAATGTATTGTCATTTCTTGTGAAATTTAATATTTATAATAATTTAAAACGTTGTAATAAATAACATAACAATATTAAAAAATTAATCCATATTTTCTAATTTTTTATCAAAATTAAAAAAAATATCTTTGTAAAGAATCGCAATAAAAATTATTTTAGATTAAATATAATCATTTTTCTCTCTCCAGCTCACAAATACAATAAATAGCTCACACAAAATATTTAATACACTTAAAAAATAAAAAATTTTAAATTACCTATAATTATTTTTCTCTCCTCTTATTAAATTTAAATCTATACTACTATATCAAAAAAATAATGTGAATTTACAAAAATACCCATTTTATCTTAATTCTCATTCTTTATCTATTGATTCTAATGGTTTTTTTTTGTCATTTTACATGCCACCTTTCTTTTTTTTTCCTATATATAAAAAGATAATGTGAATTTACAAAAGTACCTATTTTATCTTAATTCTCATTCTTTATCTATTGATTCTAATGGTTTTTTTGTCATTTTACATGCCACCTTTCTTTTTTTTTCCTATTTTTAAAATGATGGGACCTACATACTTATACACAATCATTATTATATAAATAAATATTATATAATATGCTAATATTAATATTAATATATTTAATATAATAGTGTATATATATAGACACACACATACATACCATACATATACATATATGTACATACATACACATATACAATTTAATATGTATATATATATACATATACATACATACAATACTACTAAAGTTGAATGAGAAATCTGTACTACTATATCTATACTACATTATGTAAGTTTATAAAATTATCCATTTTATCTCAGATTTCCTTTTTCTATCTATTTCCTACTATTGGCTTTTAGTCATTTTACATTCCACTATTTTTTTAATCTATTCTTAAAATGGTAGGACCCCATACACATACACAATTATTATTATATTATTATATATAAATTCTATTATATATTATAAATGCTACTAATATATATATATATACATACACACACATAAATACATACAATATATATATATATATGTATACATATAATATTACTTAAAGTTGAGTTAGAAATGACAATTACTCATCATTTTCTTAATTTTGAGGCTATCTTAGGCTATTTATGAAATGGGTTAAGTGGAACTTATCTGATATTCTAATATGTTTTAGTGAGATCTATAGAAGTGGGGATGAAATTTATAAATTTTGAGTTTTGGATTTTTTTCTTGGATTTTTTTTATACCTTATGAGTTTTGGCCTTTTTTAGATTTTCTATGATTTTGAGATTTGTTAGTGTTAAACTATATATATGTTGTATATGCATAAATTTTCATTAATTTACTTATGATATATATACACATTTAAATACATACACATAAATATACATATAAACATATACGATTATTTATATATAATGCACATATTAATTTCCCGCAACGAAGTGCGCGGGCCATTTGCTAATAATTACCTTTATAAAAACGCTATAAAAACTATTTTTAAATTAAATATAATTATTTTTCTCTCTCTGTCACAAATACAATAAATAGTGCCTACAAAATATTTAATATACTTAAAAAATAAAAATAGCTTTTAAGTTACCTATACTTATTTTTCTCTTATTGTACTACATGGTCCTCTCTATGGCATTCTTTTACTTTTTAAGTACAGATATAGAAATAGATTGGCAATACCCTTCGAATATCTCATCTTGGGTTTCCAGCTTCTGTGTCTAACCGCCCGCAAATGTTACTTTGAGATTGAAAGAATGGTTGCTTACTTGCGAAAATGCCGAAATTTAACGATCCATATGAAGCCTGTTAGCGAAGTCGGCGTCGTCTTCACCCGGCGTTTCTTGCACAACGGTCCGGACACTGTGGATGAGCTCCTCGACAGACACGTGGTGAAGAAGGAGAAGAAATCCCTAGACGATGAGGAAGAACAGTTGCTGAACCGGCAGCGACTCACCAGCACTCGGCGAGAGGCCTTGAGTCTCTACCGTGACATCCTCCGCGCCACCCGATTCTTCATGTGGCCCGATTCACGGGGCGTTCTGTGGAGGGATGTGTTGAGAGAGAACGCAAGGAAGGAATTCGAGGAAGCTCGGTTCGAGAAGGATCCGGAAATAGTGACCCGGTTGCTTATTGGTGGGCGTGACGCGGTTCAATCGGCTTTAGAGAAACTCGCCGAGAAGCAGCGGCAGCAGATTGCCAAGGAGCAGGGCGGTAGAGATGGACGGTGATTGGCCATCTTTTAATTTTCCCAGATTTTGATTCTCTCTGAATAGCATTTGTTTGTAATCTACGTATTTTGTTTATGGATTATAAATTATACGATCATCAAAATGTTCAATAACTTAATTGTTTGAAGACTTGAAACTCTTCTTTGAAACAGAGGCCACTGTTTGGAATTGGCGGTAATGGCAATATGCAACTTTTCAGGGAGAATCCCCGTAATGCAATCAGATTCATTCATTCAGATTTTTGTACATTGAAAACAGTATCAGATTCAGTCAGACGTAACAAATCCCTGTATCTGTCAATGAAAGTTTTGCAATAGACAAGCATTCTGTTCCTGAGCCCTGCAACTCCACCACTTTCTTGTGCCACCAAGAAAAGAAGACAAAAAAAAAAAAAAAAGAAAGCTCTTACTCAACACCTAGATCTAATTGTCGAATTGGGCTAAAATCCTACATATGAACCAAATATGATGGACCTCATGGATCATGGTATTTGGGTGCTTCAAAAACTGCACTTCTTTTAACCCTGCTCCAGATTTACAGACACTTTTTTTTTTTTTGCCACGATTTACAGACAGTTAGTGACCTGCTCTTTTAAGGGGAAATCAGTTTCAAACATAAGTTGCAGTCTTATGAAAAAGTAGACCGGCTTGAAATCAAGCTTTTGGAGTCACACAAATCTGAAAAGAGATCTTCCATGTAACCAACTCATGGCTTGATAACTTTTAGACCCCATAGTTTGACAGTTTTTCTCTCACTTGGGGTTCCAATGTGGAAAGACATTGTTCCCAACCTCCATCTTTGAGAAGCTGTACATATGCGTTGTTCACCGGTTAGTAAGGATAGGATCACCATTTTTGAACCACAAGCACAAAGAGAAAGGAACAATACCTGTTTATAGCCGACCAAGATCTGGCAAATCCCATTCTGTAATTCCTCACTCCTTATTACCTGAGATACAGAAAATAGTGAACTTAGAGAGAGAAGGTTCATCAAACATTCAAAAGTCTTTAACTGTTGCTTGCTACAAGTATTACATGCCAACTTGCAACAGCTCTGCATATATAGCTTAGTGAATTCAATGCCCCAGGTGGATTTGTTCTAACCTGCAAATTATTGAAAAGTTCTCTAGTCAGATTCCAACTACTAATGTAATTCACTAATAAGAGGGATTTTGTAAGAAGTCACATACAATTGCACAGAGACCGCGAAAGGCTTCTTCCTTCTCCATATCATCACGTATTCTGCAAGGAATTTACAATAAGAATCTTCGATAATAGCAAAGCAGCAACTAAAGAGTGAATGCGTATGACAATTGTAAACATAATGACTGAAGTTTTGAGGAATTGAGGTAGAAATTCTGATAGTAATCAAGGAACATTTCATTCCTTTATCTATAATTCCTCATCCTGGCCCCTGGCAAGGCATGAATAGATCCCCCCACCTTTTCAGCCGGTTTAAGTTACAATCTGAATTCAAGCACTGAGTTCTTTAACATAAATTAGCATGCATGTCTGAACATGTAAATTTCATGAATACCGGGACGTAGATTTTGTTTATGCACTTTTGAATGCACAATTCATGCAATATCAGTACACAGATTCCATGCAAAATATCAGTAGATGTTAATTAATTAGCAACTTTTATTAAAACTTATTTTCCTTATAAAAATGGTCTCACTTGTTCTGGAGTAAAGTTATTAAAAGACCTGTATTTTTGTGTGAAGGGGAAACTGTAGAGTGCAAGAGGATCTCTCCTAGGTGTAATATACATGTATTGAAGAATTTGAAATGGCTCAGGTTGATGCAAAAAGTTTCATGGGCAAAGGTAAGGCCACCAAACATGATTAAATCAACGGCTCCTGTCCTATCAACTGAGTAGTGAAAATGTACTAACGTGGATAAAGCAGTGCACCATTCTCGCATGAAATGTTCCATATGGGGTGAAACAATCTCTGGACAGACCCAAGCAAGCCTACCCAGAGTTATAGCACTATTTTCTACAAGTGATCTGTCGGCACCCTGCACAATAGCAATATTAAATTTATATTAAAAAATATAGAAACTCAAAACTAAAAAAAAAAAAAAATACAGTTCAGTAATACCTCTGCATGTTGAAGAACTGGAACTATGCTTGAGACTACAGTCATGACAATTGGAGAAACTTCCTGATTGACCTGTTAATTCCGAACAAAAGGTGTCACTGCATATACAAAGGAATTGTAATTTGTAAGCAATGCAATGGAACTTACTCTTGCAAGATCCCCAAGAAGGGCAAGAGCACTTTTTCGAACATCAATAGAATCATCCAAACAACATTGCACAAGTTGGTCCCTCAAATTGCTTTGTGAAACCTGTGAAAACCGCATGTATCAGTAGCTAGTGGCACTGCAGCTGAAATAGTATCTGATAATAGTATATTAAGAATAAAATGACAGACTTATCTTAATTAAGGCTGCAAAGTTGTGAATTGATTTTTAAAATGATATTAAAATGACAAGCTTAACATTGGAAAACATGCAGCCAACAAATAACAGATGGATGCACAGGTATACTACTAAAAGACAATTTTATTAAGGTCAATACCAAACTTTCAATGCCGCTACCAAGACTTTCAACAAGCACTGATACCAGGTCCAGAAAGCAGACAATGAACTCTTTCTCATATAGTACTTCTGCAGATGAGGGATCAACCTGCAAATTAAGCATCAATCCACAATCAAGATTTGATGAACTTTTCTAGTTAAGCACGTCATAAAAGAAATATATAATAAAAAGGTGACAAGATGGCTAAACAAAAGATGAACCTTTTCCAATTGCTGTGTTTGGATGATATTTATGCACCTTTGCAATACTGGTTGAGCAAATTGACTAAATCCAGCTCCAAGTGCCTGAAAAGGGTAAGCCATAAACTTAGGATGACTGGATGTGTACACTAAGGCTCCAAAGCCACCAGATATTTAATCTAAAACTCGAAAACTTTGGACCAAGGGTAAGAGAGAAATGGATGGAACAACACAGAGGAAGAGGAAGAGAGAGAATAAATCACTTATACTGAAAGTGATGAGCCCTGGAAATCTGGTACAGCTCATTGATCCCTTAGGACTGATTTAATCTCAATGCCTTTACTACCACAGGGTACTGCAGGTTCCATTTCAAATGTCCTTTACCACTCAATTCATAAGAGACATGAACCTACAATGATAGGGCTCCCAAATAGGTACAGGACAGAGAAGAACTAGAGGTAAATACTTCTAGGATTTCTTTAAATTAGTTCTTCCTCCCACAGGCTTTAGTAGTCATTTATTACTAACTATAGTCAACCACCATGCTAACATTTTCATTTAAAACTCATAAAACTCGCTTAGGCTTTGTTTGGTAAACGCTTTTGCTTTTTGTTATTTGTCTTTAGTTTTCTATTGCTGATTTTGTTCGTGCTCCATTAATTTGCAGCAGATTACTCATATTAAACAATCTGGACAACAAAACATGACCTTGCAATACAAGCATGTGTTTTTTTTTTTTTCTTTTTTTTTTTTGGCCGAGCATGTTAGAAGGAAAAATCCAATAACTTTTTGTAGCTCATATGAACTAGTGCATAGAAATGATTGAATGGCTAAGAAGTTTATGAATAGGCGGCTTCTACAGTTTTACTCTCTAGGAACTAACTGCGCCATACCTTTGCTATAGATGTAAAGCACTCTAGTAGTAGGGAAAGGTCTTTGTCTGCATCGGAAAGCTGCTGCCACTTAGCAATCAACGGAGGCATCAAAATCTGTAGATACCTGGGCTGCAATGAAGTAGGAAAGTTCACAGCTATTTTAGTTGATCTCAAAATGACCACGAGATATCAGTATTTATCTACTACTTTCCAAACTAAAGCCATGCAGATATTTGATACCTGATTCAGCTCTTCTCCAACAGCCTCTGCTAAGGTGCCAATGGCATCATAAAGAATAAGAAGGTTCTTTTTCTAAGAATAGTTAGAGAAAGAGCAATTAGCATAAGAGAAAACAACAAGTTCTTGTACTGATTTCAATGGTAGTTCTGGTGAGACTATTTCTATGCAGCAGAACAAAAACCTGATATCTTCCATAAGCACATAAAAGGTGCTGAAGGATGATTTCCAAGTGTGGTGTCAACTTCTCAGCTGCCTCCTGTAGAAATTATGTTATTGAATCTAGGTATGCTTGAGGTAGAAATGTTGTTGAGTAATGAAATTATAGGGGAAACCTCTTCAAGTGTGGCAAAAGCTGAACACGCTGCCTCTTGCACTCGTTTTTTGGTGTCTAAGATTCTACGTAAAAGGCCCATAAGGATTTTGTTGAATTGTTCATAACCTTTCTGATGGCCAATACCCTGAAAGGAAGCTATTTAAATTTCCACCTAAAATTGGTCATTTCTATTGCTTGATTTGACAAGGCAACATTTATTTTAAACTGAAGACCTTAAGAGCATCTAATTAGCATGAAGAAAGAAAGAAAAGGTATGTTTGTTAAAAGCCTCATGATTATTTGCTCTAAACCATCGAAGCGAAGTATGGAAAAACCATGAAAAATAAAAAGAATACTGAGCATTAGACTTTGCACATGAAGAGATCTTCATACTTGAACAATAAATTTGCTGAAGCGAGACAGTGTCCAACAAGTGATACTCCTAAGCAAAGGAAACTTATCATCAAGCACAGGGAGTAGAAACTCCACAATCTGCACATAAGGATATTGAATCACTAGCAGCAATCTGGTCTTAATCACAGACAAATGACATAAACAAGAAGCACAATCATATAAACTCCTCAACAATCAGATGCGGTAAAACATGTTGTTTTATTGGTTGCCAGTTAGCCAGTCCCAGACAAAATAAACCGTCAAGTGAAACAAAACCATTTCGGTTTTTTCATCTGTCTTCCTCTTTAACAAGCATTAGACCACATGTTCAACCACAGGTATATAAATATAATATGGTTAGTCAGACAAATACAAGACGAGCTTCGAAAAGAAGAAAAAGATATTTAAAAAATGCTAAAGAAAAAAGTTATAGCTAATTTTTAACATTATATAGCCTTTCCTGCATATAACTAGGAACATTTTATCACCCACTGCAGTATTACCTCTGGCAAATGAGGATAAAGACCTCTTATGCAACCCTCAGCTACTGCACCAAGCGCCAAGACTGCAGCCTCTCTTTCCTTCCAGCTACCATCATCTGAGGTAGATAACTTTGCCTGGAATTGATCAAGAAATACGTATAACGTTGTTGTTAATAAGATTCAAAACCATTCAAAGGCATGCTGAGGCAGATAATTAGAAATTAAATTATTGCAACAGTCCATGGTCCTCTGTGCTAATCAGTGCAGATGTTTGGTCATATGAAAGACAATCCAAAACAAACACCTTACCGGACTAGATACAATTATTTAGCATTACTATTCAACACTATTATACCATCTAATCTTCTATGATTAATCACCTGTACTAAAGGCATTAGCATCGGAAGAATCTCATCCCCAAAGACATTTGAAAGGGCATCAATACCAGCAGCACTGCATTTCCTCAAGTTCCAAACATTTAAACTATCATCATCCTGCAAATAAAAAGTCTTTAAATACAAAACATAGATATTCATGTAAGAAATGTAAAATTTCAAAGAAACAATGAAACCAAGAGGAAGAGTTATTGAATTCTTCAAACAACTGAGTACCAGATACAAATGGGAGAAGGAACAAGGGAAATCACCATTCATTTGGCCTTTTGAAACAATCAACTACCAAGAGTTTAGTTAAAAACTTACATCAGCTATCATATCTTCTGATCCATGAAATCGTGATGAATGAAAACGAGGCTTAAGGTCCTATAAGTCATGGTTCAGATACGAATGATCATCAGAAGAAGATGAAATATATAATTATTAAACTCAAAAATATCTGGGAGGTAAAAAAAGGAACATTGTGCAATCAAAGAAAAAGACCAAAGAACAATGAAAACCTGATCTCTATCTGGCACAGACTCATCCTCCTGCTAGTACAAGAGCAAAAGAGTAAAGAAATGCATATACAGAAAAAATGACTGGAAAAAAAATAAAAAAGTTCATCATGATCTAAAAAGATTTACCTCAGCATCAATAAGAGATTCATCATCATCAGCGTAAACCATATTTGACAATAAAACCTAAGATAAATAGCAAAGCAAACAAAAAAGTTTGTAATGGTAGAAGTTAAAAGTCAAAGACAAACAAAAGGACAAGGTTTATACCGGAATTAGCTGCTCTAAACACTCCCTTAAAACCTCAGGGTTTAATGGTGCCTCACAGTATGTTGACCTGAAAATTACATTTGACAAAAAAATTCTTAGTGCATAAACTCTCTCCATCTATAAATGGCATATAGAGATGTATAAAACTTAAAATAGTTTCATTGTATTAATAATCCAAGCCAGATGATTCATAAAATATAAAGTAAACCAACTTCTTCACTTTCATTTAAGGAAAATAACAAACTTGTATGATCAGCATTAAGTAAGATGCCGGTAGCTACAAGGTACTTCTTCCAGGCCCAAAAGCTCCAATAACCATTCTTAAATACTACTAATTTGTTAATAAGAGAGATCTTGTAGTTTTACCAAAATTCACAAGCTTCAAGAGCAACCCTATGATCAGCATCCTGGCTTGCTATCAACATAAATTCAATTACATTCTTCAAATATGGCTGTGATATAACAACAGACATTTTAGCAGAAGGGGCCAAATATTGTGCGCCATTGCAGGAAAATGAAAAATATATACATCACAAAAAATGGAAGGGTGAACAAAATCATCAATTCTTTCAATCAATGGCAAGAAAAAGCAAATCAAACTATGCAACTGGCATTTGCGTATTTCAACTAAAACCCACAAATTAATCTATTTGACTATTGAACTTTTCAAAGTAGTTTCTCCTCCCTTGACGTGAAGGGGATGGTGCATATCAGAGTCATGAGTTTAATCCCCCTGGGGTGCATGACTATTTGATATGGAAGGTTAAAGAAGGTTAAAAAGCTGCTAAACCAACATTTATATCGGTGAACAGATTGCATTGGATAGTATGAAGAAGAACAGCCATATAATACCTCCAAGAAAGAAGGGGTAACTTCAATGAGCTGAACAAGAGCTGCACAAACCTGTGGCAAAGAAATAGATAATGCAACATATACAACTTAGAGTAAAAGACAAAACAAAGTATGTACCATCCATTTCTGAAAGTTGAGTCCAAGATAATCTCAAAAGAAGGCAGACTAACAGATTCATTCAGCTTGGAACATAATGGCATGTATAGAACCAACTTACCAATTTTTTAACCTCTGCAACTGGATCGTGAGAAAGGAAAAATAGACCCTGGAGATACCGATCCATGGACAGATACAAAGCCTACAACACATTCTACAAATTAAAGTGAATAAAGCAATAAACTTGGGTTTCTGAGGTAGTAAGTAGAGTTCTTAATAATCTTACAGTGGGCATCAGCATTATGAACTGATTTACTGATCCAAGAGAAAGCTTCCTTAGAGAGGCATGCGGTGATTGGAATAACTGACCAAAAAGAAGAAATGCAATGAATACATATGCAACTCAGTTGCGAAGAACCATTATGACTTATTAATATACAGCATATAGGATGGCAAAAATAAAGCTGTTCAATCACAGAAGAAAATCGTCACCTGTACTAATCTAGGTAGAAATACATCAATGGGTCTTTCATGTAAACCAGGTACATCTGAATCAAGCTCAAATGGTGTGTCTTCACTGATCTATTTTCACAAGATCATAAATAATCCATAGGATAGCGTTTAATAATTTTCCTTTCTACAAAAGATGAATGCCCATGTTGCATTTGTCTATGAAATTCTTCACAAATGAACGCTGTTGATGGGCATGTGGAATCTATCAAGCAAAGCTAAACTTCCTAAAGTTTGCTTCAAGAAATTTAATAAGGCATGGAAACCCATTTAATTTATGGAAGAGATAGACATAGAAATTAACTCTAAGTATTGCATCCAAAGATTCATACTATCTGGGAAGCTTATGTAAGTTAAAAGGGTTTTGGAGGACAAACTCCAAACTCATGCAACAAGTTTAAGCATTGGCTTCAAAGAAATACTTCCCTTAGGTAAGGTTTAATAACTTAAATCTGAAAGAAGAGATTTGAATTTCAACTTTAGAATAAATAGAGTGATAAAGCATTTCTATAATGATTATTTTCAAATTCATGGATTAGTTGGATGCATATTCAGCAGTGTATTTAAAATACATATAGAAATTTGTGCATTCAAATGCATCTTCTTATAACCCTTCTATACACTCAAATCATAGATGTATATGAATGTTAGCTAAATTTTACATAGTATGTGCAGTTCAGTCTCACACTTCATGTAACAAATCAAATCAAAATCTACTCTCCCAAATTCATGTTTGCAAACATAGCATTAGTTACTTAGACAATTTTTATTTTGATTCAGTTCCACAATAACAAAAGGCAAACCCCGTTGGAACTAATATATTAGTAAGGGATAACATTGTTGCTAGTATTCTTAAACAAGATAATAAGCAATCAGGGAAGCAAATGATACCTTTGATAAAGTATCCAAGGCACCTTCCATATGGTTGATGTCATTACTGTCCAAGCACTGGACAAGAGCTCCCAAAAGCTCTGGCCAGCCACAAATTCGTCCTTGCTGGACAATAACACTGATAATTGTCCCAGCTGTATTCCTTATGTCCTTTTTCTCTTCCCCTAAACATGGTAACAACAGTGACTTTATATATTGCAGATATGCAGGGTCTAGGGATTCAAAAGCACTTCGCAAATTGTTTTTCAGAAGTAAACCAGCTGCCTGTCGAATTTCAACAGATGCACCCTGCTCAGAAAGGAAAGTATGAAATAAACTCCATTCAGTCATGATGAAAGGAGTTGAATGAAAAATAGCAGCTCACAAAGTGAAATAGTGCAAGGAAACAACTTATTGTAACTACAGATTTCTGAGTTTCACATAGATTAAAAACCAATAAAATCACAAAATCATCCAACACTGTAGACCAGTTCTTTGATTACAGAGCCATAACCAGAAATGTAGAATAGAAGTAATGGCATATTAAAAAGCATGCAATAAAAATGAATCAAGCACATATAAAACAACAAACAGAATCCAGAGAGAATTGAAATGAACCTTAATACACGAGTCAAAAACTTTCTCTCTCAAGATTTCAGCCCTGACTTATTTGATTAAGATAGAAATAATGGAGATCAATCAAGAATATACCCATGTAATTATCGTAATCCTATATATCTTTTACTTATGTGTCTCCGGAAAAAGAAAAACCTTAGCAACCTAATAACAAGAACTTCAAAGTCAACTCACTTTCCATACATGGAAGACGCTCAAAGACTCGCTCTCCCTTTCAGCTACACTTCACAAATGATGCTTGACCAAGCATTTACGTACTCTTTTACAACCAAAATAAGCAAATAATGATGCAATTATAGAATCTATTAGTATAAACAATCAAGCATAAAATACAATAAGCAATTATTGAAAAGGCATTCTAGGAGTTTGATGGGAACGAAATAGCAGTGCCTGAGCGTGAGCAAAGATGAAAACAAGGTAGTTGTTGAAATCGGGGAATTGGGTGTAATGTTGAAGTTGCTGCCAACCACGAGGCTTATCAGAAGTAGGAGAAATGTGCTGCTCTAATACGCTGCAGATTTCCCTCAGCCCTTCCTCTCTCGGTTGCCATATCCCCTCACCTGCCATTTCCAGCGGAGATTTGACGATTCTGTCGTTGACTTTTGAAACAGGTGATGATCAATGTCGAGCAGAACTGGTTTTCGAAATTGACAAGTCTTGCTATTGCCCACTGTTCTTTTCATCTATTGCCATCCACTACCTGCTTGATTTATCCTTCCTTGATGTTAATGTTTAGTTACCGGGAAATTTAATAGTTGACTTCAAAGTGTTCAAGCCTGCCAAGTAAAAAACCGGTTCACAAACGCAGTTGTGCATTATCCTAACAAAACTTGCCAGCTACTTTCCGTGAAACATATAAAAAGTGATTTTGTTAGAGTTTCAACTTTCAATTTTTATTATCAATTTTGACTCGCGCTAAAGTCACGGGATTATCGAATATATAATTATAATATATTTTTATTTTTATTTTTTAAAACATATATGAAAAAAATTATATTAGAATTGAGCTTAATGTCATAAATTATATAAATACCATATATTTATATAAAATTGTAAAAAATTCTTTATATTTGTTAAAATATATATATTTTTAATAATATTATTATTAAGAACAATATTATTATAGAGAAAGAAGATTATGTGACCAATACAGTGGCAAAAAATCAATTGAAATAGTCTATTAATGCCTTTATTAAAAAAAAATCTCTTAATGCCTATTTCTTTTTTTATATAATTTTAAATCATGCGTATTTTCCTTTTTTTCAGTATTGTATAATCTATTTTTGGAATAAGAATAGTCTAATTTTAATGAGATTTTTAATTAGTGTGTATTTCTTTTTTTTTTAAATAGTATGGACTTAATGGGTTCTTTTATAAGTATTGAATTTTTTTAAGAATTTAAATGGAAGTTTTAATGGTGTTAACTTTAATATATTTAATTAATATAGATATTAAAAAAAACAAGTTAACACGCCTACTTTAAAAATATATGCTCTTAATGGCTTTTTTTTATTTTAAATCATGCATATTTTTCTTTTTTAAAGGATTATATAATATATTTTTTGAATAAAGATAATATATTCTTAATTGAATTTTTACTTCATATGTATTTCCTTTTTTTAAAATAGTATTGCATTAATGGTTTTTTTTATAAGTATAGAATTTTTTTAAAGAATTTAAATAGAATTTCTAATGGTGTTAACTTTAATATATTTTATTAATAGATATTAAAAAAGATAAATTAATACATTAAAAATATAAGAATAATTAAAAATTTATTGATGAGATTTCACAACAATAATTAAAATTATTATTATAAAAAGACCAAAAAGGACATTAAACTTAAATCTACAGTAATTAATATAGGGTTATTAATTAAAGGTTATTTTAGAAATTTTATATCTTCTTAGGAAATTACCAAAAAGACATTTAAGTTGATATCATATGAAAAACCAAAGGGTTCTTTTGGGGTTTTTATATGGTGTTAGCTTTAATATAAATATATATATATATATATAGAGAGAGAGAGAGAGAGATAAGCAATCTAAGAATTAAAATCAACTAGCATATATATGCCCGGCGCTAATTCTGCAGGTTTTATAAAAGTCTATATTTTGTTTTGAAGTCTTTAGATAATATTGTAAAATTTTACATTAAATTATTCCTAATTTGACGTTACATATATATATATATATATTATCTAAATCAAAATAATAATTACCTATCCTAACTTTTTTTTTGTCAAACATTGGTTCATTTAATAAATTGATGAAGAGAGAAAGAAAAATTAAAATGATATTCATTAATAACTCAACAAAAAATTAAAAAAATTAACAACTAATATATAGGAGAAAATAAATGGAAAAAATAAAAAGTTAAAAAAAATCAAAAGATTCTCAATTAATCATTTCCCACTTTTCACATAATTCAGCATTAAAAGCATCCATTGCTTAAAAATAAAATTAAAAAGCATCAAGCAAATGACCATAGTACCAATGACCATAGGAAAAATAATTTCATACAAACAAAAGACAATTATGTAAATTTATGCTGACTAATCACATTTAATCTCTTTAATACGGAATCGCCATACAAACCAGCAAAATAAGGCACTACTTATGATACACCTGGACCTAGCACGACCTTTTCGTACGAACGGAATAGTACAAGATGACGCGATAATTAAAGAATATGTCGGTCCGGCTGTGTCAAGTTAGAAGAGAGGATAAGCTTAAGACAAGATGGAGATAGAAGATGAGATTGGTGACCATGCATGGAAACACTAAAGTGGACTCCTTGAAGTCTATAACAAATGGATTGGAGGTCCATTGGTGAGTTGCTCGGTGGATCGGGCCAATAAGCAAAGTTTTGAGAGATTTTAAGAGAAGAGAAAGTTTGGCCTGGGGCCCGAGTAGACCCGGTGCTGGGCCACCCTATAAATAGGGGGAGGCCGAGCCTCTCCCCCTCATTTTCTCTCTTTCTCTCTTCTCTCATTTCTCTTTTCTCTCAACTGCTCCCGGGGAGCAATTTTGGACTTTTGGCCGATCCAGACAAACCGACCGCAAGTTCGAGGCGAGATCTTGGTGGGCTATTCTTAACTCCTCGAACTACGTTTATTTAAGTTTTCACTCTTATCCATGCATCGGTCTAGGAGAAATCCAAGTTCAAAGTTAGGTTCAGCTTTTTGTTAGATTTCTAGCTTAGATTTAAGATTTAGGAACTTTGAGCTTGTGATTCTCATTTCTGCTCCGGTAAACGCGTCGTGGGAGGTGTAAGGAACCTCCATCTCGAATTTCACGCAAAAATATGGACCGAGGGGCTCGGGATCCGAGGAAATGCTCGGATCCCAAGGGGTGTCGAGCGGCTCCCGCGCGGGAGCCACGTCTCTCCTGCGCGGGAGAGACCGCCTGGCCGAGTCCCGCGCAGGACTTGGCCAAATTGGCCACCCGCGCAGGTGGGCCTTTGCCGGCCCAATCCGTGGCTGGGCCTCTACGGCCTAGAATCTGGGCCGGGCTGGGCTGTGGGGCCCACGGGGTCCCCAGGGGCATTTTCGTAATTTTTCTTCAAGTGTCCAATTTTTACCCCGGAACCTCCCGGACACTTTTCTAAGCCCCGAATCACTTCCAAACATCGTCTTAGGTCATATTAGAGCCTCGTAGGTGCATTCATAAATTTAATTATGAATGCTAACGTATATTTCCGTGTACTAAGGCTCCGGTTGGATCGAGTGCGGCGATGCTCCGGAGGTTGAGCTACATGGAGCGCTTGGGAGTATACGATTCTCCATCACTGTGAGTGACTTAGACTTCTCTGTCTAGCCACTGGGGAAAAAGGGTTTTAAAAATGTTTTAAAAATATAAATGTTTTTCAAAAGGTTTTGGGATACGGGAAATCCACACACACACAACTGTCTGTGATATACCCACATAGAGAGTGGGATGTTTTCAAAAGGAAATATAAATACTCATGTGTGTGTGTTAATATATATTTTAAATGTGTATGTTTTATATATATATTTTTGAAATATTATTATTATGATTGTTGAGGGTGCGATGCCCTTGGGAGATGAGTGGTTGAGAGGGTTCCTCAGGGCTCCAATTGCGGGAGCGTGGACCGAGTTGAGAGCATGCATGATACTCAGCCGTGGACCGCCTATCGAGGGGCACGGTGAGTCGAGCCTGGTTGGGAGAGGCGCGTAGGAAAACTCGCCAGAGCTCCAGTTCGCTGTGTTCCACCGCAGCGAGGCACCACCGAGGGAAAGGGCTAGAGAGATAGAAAAGAGAAAATATTTATAAATGAGAAAAGAGATAGCCCTCGGTGCAGTGAGGCGTAAGGCGGCCGACGGGTCGTGCCTCCAGTATGATAGAGATGCCAGCCCATTTGAGGTTTATATATATATTTTTATTAAAGAATTTTAAGAGAATTTTCAAAGAAAAATATTTATTATTATTTTATTTTATTTTATTTTATTTTATTTTATTTTGGGTTTCCCCTATTTCCCCCAACCCAGATGGAGATTCTTAGAACCTCTGTCACTCACCTGTATCCAATGTGGATGGATACAGATTGGCACACGGAGTCAGCAATAGAAGAGAGGCTCACTAGGAGACGTCAGTGGCTTAGGTTTAGTAGTTTCCGCTGTGTAGGTATTCTTTTAAATTAGTCCACTGGTATTGTTTATAAATTAATATTTTATTAAATATTTTCTAATTAAAAATTTTAGTTTTATTTTGCAACGAAGATATCCATTTCAATGCCTTGCGGTGCTTCTGGTGCGTGATCGGTCGGCACGTACTTCGAGGCAGCGCGACGGTTTTCAAACTATATAGTATTTTCAAAGTATTTTCAACTACAAAGTATTTTCAAAATGTTTTCAAATATTTTTGAAGCCAGTGGATTAAATAGGTTTAGAACTCTAGTGTTCGAGTATGTAGCTACTCAAAAGCGTCATGAATAATTATACCTACTCTTAGAATACCTTCTTTAGCAGCAAGCCACCGAATAGTGTTCTCGAGTGTGGTCTGAAGTGAAAAGACATCACGACCACCTTTTCCTCGAGATTCATGCAAGCAAGGCACGTTTTCCAAGAAACTCCCCAAACTCAAATTTTCAATTTTCAATGCTCCTTCTACTCGATAGCCAATTGTGCAAGGGACTGTATTTCCCTTGAGATGACGAGATAGGTGATGTCTCGTCTAGTTTTTCAACGAAGCCTAGTTAAAGGCTTACCAGTGGAAACTGGTTCGATGCCCATAATCTTCGATGTTCAATCTTTGAAGTTGTGAACATCGAGACTCGCTAGTAAAGCAGCGAGTGTCAAGCGTAAATTAGATGCATTTCCCCAATTCTTTACACTAGTGACGTGTAAAATTTGGGAGGAAATGTTGCGACTAGAACGAGGCCAAGATGGGTATAACGTGCGTGAACGCTAACCTCACTTCTCTCGTTTTCTACACCTTTGGGCGTAGTCTAGAAGAGAGAGTTGGGTTAGGATTGAAGAAATCGAGGAAGTCAATCACGGAAGATGTGGTTGACCAAAAACCTTAGGATGTGAGATGAAGTACCCGAGCAACCAGATGCAAGATCGAGGAGGACTTCACAAGCATTAAATGGAGATGAAGAGAAGCGATTGTTGAAGTGTCTACAGGATGGCAAGTCTGGTGGGATAAGCCCACAGATTGCCTGGATGATGCTCCGATGAGTGAGCATGAAGTGAGAGAAGTAGCAGCAAGGATTTGCTGACTCCTGTTGTACTTACACAGTGGTGTGTAAGTGGACAAAAGAGACCCCACTCGGAATCAATTGTGAGGAAGTGTCCAAGGAAATTGGAAGAGAAAGAGCGAGCCTAAGATCTCAAGGAATGAGATATGGGAAGATGACTTGAAGATGTGAAAAGGATTGATAAGAGAAAACCCCAAAGGATTCAAGGATGGTAAAAAGGGAAGAGTAAGGAAAGAGAAATAAGAGAAAAGTCATTCTTGGGAAACGATGAGGAGGAATAAGGCAAAAATAATAAGATGGAGAATGAAGAGAGAAGGAAGAGAGATCACATCCAGGTGGTCAACAAGTAGTACGTCCATTACTACTTGTTTGACCATTGGATAACAATGTCAAGAGAGGATATTGGAAAAAAAAGAAAAGAGAAAGGAAATAAAGATGGAAGAAATGGAATGAGGAGAAAGATAGGTTGGAACCTTCAAATCTAAGTGGATTAAGAGTGATGAACCCTTATTAATTGATGGATAAAGAGAGTAAGAAGGAGGAGATCTCTAAGGGATAATAAGAGGTGATCTTGACAAAGTCAATGGGAAGTAAGCAAGCGAAGAAAGAGCATAATGCAAGGTAATGATGGGAATGTCTGTGTGTGTGTAAATGAAGAGTATGAAGAGAATTTCCTCCAGTATTATGAAGTTATCATCAGATGGAACTGGTGAGAAGGAAGAAGGAAAAAGGAAAAGAGAAGAACCCTTAAATAAAGGATAAAGGAATGTCGTGATGTAGTGCGGAGGCTTTCTTAATGAAGAAAGAAAGCATAAAAACCCTAGTAAAAGAAAATCCTAGGTTAATAAAAGAGAACAAGGCTAAAAAAAAAAAGAAAAAAAGAAAAAAAAGAGAGAGACTTAGTTCAGTTGATGAACTAAGTTTGTTAATTAGGACTAGAGCCTTAAAAGAAGAAAAATATAACTTCTCACTAGAAAACTTTAACCTTAATTAGTAGTGCCATAATGAACCATAGGTTAATAGCTCCAAATGACTGAACAGGACTAGTAAATGAACAAGACTAGGAAACTAGGGTTAGAGACAAAACCTAGGTGAGTAACTTAGAGATAGACTAAAGAAGAATATGAAAAAGAGAATAAAAGAAACTTAGAAAGAGGATTAAGAAAGATATAGTGAAGGAAAGTGAGTAAAAGATTTAAAAACGGATGCTAGTTAAAGAAAGTCAAGCATAATGAACCCCGAACTCGAGTCAAGTCAAGGCACTACATCATAAAACGAATAAGTCAAAGGAAAGAATGAATAAACAAGGATTATCGGAGGCCAGAACCAAGAAAGAGAAAAAGGGGTCAAGGATATAAATTGGTGAAAGGAAGAAGAAACCCCCGATTATTTGATTTTGGAAGAAGACGACAGAAGGATTAAGAATGTGAATGGCGAAAGGAAGGGAAAGGAAAACCCTGATTAGTTAGATGATAAAAGGAACGATAAAGAGGTTGGATAGAAAGAAAAATTGGAGAAAACATGAGAGAATGAGCACTCGTAGGAAACGAGTGAATGGAGATGATTGTACCTTAATGGATGACGGGTAAGGATGATATCAGTAAAGAATGAATGAAAGAGAAAGAAGAGATAAATAAGGAAATAAGGATATGTAAGGATGATAATAAGGATGAGAATAATGATGATGATGGAAACATCAAGGGTAATCAAACACAGTGATAAGGAAAGTGTATCGACCTAAGTATGAGTTAAAGAAAGAGTGTGTATAAGACGAGAATGAATAAGATGATGAGTGGAACTGGAGAAGACAAAAAGGTGATTAAGGATAAATTTGAATAATGGTTGGAATCGAGAAGGAGGAGAGGATGAGATCAGAGGAGTAAAGTGAGGTAAAGGAATCGAGGTTAAGGACTCAAGGAACAAAAAGGAAAAGTTAAATCTTTTAGAAGGAGGGGAGTAAGCTAACTTTGAGGATAAACTCCCCGAAGAATGATAAGTGAAGAAAGGATGTAGGAGATGAAGTCAAACCAAGCTAAGATGGAGTTAGCTTGGTGTGGGCAAGATTGTGAAGCAATGGAAAATGGGGAAAGGCGTTGCCCCGATAAATAAACCATGACATCGGAAGACAAAGAAGAGATATCAATGGATTAAGAGCCGAAGATGGCTAAGATAAAGGAAATCCACACGTGGAAAACAAGAGACAAGGGAACTGAGACATGAAGGATGACAAGAGAGAACCCCGAGTACTCAAGGGAAGGAGTATGAGGATGGGGAAAGAATTGATCAAGCTCATAAACTTCTATGAGCACAACAGTATGAGCAGTAGAAAGAGAATTCTAACACCTAAGAGAATCAAAGGTGTTAGAGGGAAAAAGAGAATAAGGATGATAAAGATAAAGGAAGTCAGAGAAGAAAGCAAAGAGAGGAAAGAATGAGGCCAAGGTAAAGGAAATTTTGGATACAACATGAAAGGTCACATGGATCAAGGTAAAGGAGTCTGGATAAAAGAAAAGAGATGGAGATGACCCTGAGGAAAAGGGCATAAGGATGACAAGAGCTGCAAGTGATGCCTAAAGATGGCAAAAGACCAAAGAGAAAGTCAAGTTAAGTGAAGAACGAGATATCTCAAGAGAGAAGAATGTGAAGAAAATAAAGCTACAAATGAAACCGCACGGGTTCGATATGTGTGATTCGCCTAGTCTCGTATTGACGAGAAGGCAAGAGAAAGGTGGACCCCATGATGGGTGTGGGTGGATGGAAAGAAAGAAAAGGTTAGAGAAGGGGATAAGGAAACCTCAAGTAATACTGTTGATGAAAGGAGGAAAATAGATCGACCATTAGCAAGAAAGCTAATGTGAAGGAAAGAAGATGGAAAGAAGATAAATACGCAGTACCTCCCGAGGTGGATACCTCAAGAAAATAAAATTTAAGGAATGCCGAAGAGGCAAGGGAAACGGTATGAATGGGTATGAGGTTGAGGCTCAAGTCTGATGGATTTGGGAGCCATTTGAGGTGTCCCTACGAGAGAAAGGGTCAGAGATCGAGATCTTGAGGATCTCTGTGATGAACACTCGAGAGGACCGGCCCAGTGTGTGATTGGGGTGTGCATGAGGCCACCCAGAGTTCTCCGTCCTTGTGAGGAGGAGAGATGAGATATGATGGGCCATGGGCCCTGTATGTGATGTGATGGGCCGAGGGCCCTATGTGTTATTATGATGGGCGGTCAGAGAGTGGGTCAGCTTGTGAGAGCCGAGAGGGCATGATCTCTGATTCCATTGCTATGATATGGCCAAGTGTGGGCCAGTGTGTACTAGAGCTCGACTCATACGCCGTGAGTTTTGATGGAAGAAGATCAGAGAAGGAAGAGAATAAAAGTAAGAGGTGAAATGAGGAAGCGAAACCAAGATAGGGGGGAAAGACGATTAACTCACCGCATCCTCGCCGTGGAGACGAGGGAGTTAAACGAAGATCTTTCCGGTAGCTTGGTTACAAAGACGAGTACAAGACCACGAAGCGGCCAGAAACGCGTTGGAGAATAGCCTCGAAGTGAGAGGCAATAGCAATGGAAAGGATAAGGAACTCCTAAAGAGAATAAGAGGTATGGAACCTCAAAGGTAATGAAAGGATAGTCTCATCGAGAGAGACTTGAAGGATGAGACGAGGACAAAGCGAGAGGATCAAGCAAGCACAACTACAGCAAAGGAAGAACCTCCAAAAGTCATAATTATAGTGAAGAAAGCCTAACCCATGAATAAGTAAGGGTAGGCTATATTAAGGAAAAGATGAGGTTCAAACTCGAGTGCAAGAGTGACGAAACCACTCTTGAGGAAGAAAATGATCAGAGTGCGCAGCGAAAACGTGGTAAACTTCAACGGTGAATAGTGAGGCGAACACTATTCGAAAACGAAATGAGAGCTTCGAACGGAAGCCAAACCTCCCCAAGGCACCTTACTTAATTTCGAGGACGAAATTTTTAGAAGGAGGGGAGAGTTGACACACCCGGACCTAGCACAACCTTTTTGTACGAACGGAATAGTACAAGATGACGCGATAATTAAAGAATATGTCGGTCCGGCTGTGTCAAGTTAGAAGAGAGGATAAGCTTAAGACAAGATGGAGATAGAAGATGAGATTGGTGACCATGCATGGAAACACTAAAGTGGACTCCTTGAAGTCCATAGCCAATGGATTGGAGGTCCATTGGTGAGTTGCTCGGTGGATCGGGCCAATAAGCAAAGTTTTGAGAGATTTTAAGAGAAGAGAAAGTTTGGCCCGGGGCCCGAGTAGACCCGGTGCTGGGCCACCCTATAAATAGGGGGAGGCCGAGTCTCTCCCCCTCATTTTCTCTCTTTCTCTCTTCTCTCCTTTTTCTTTTCTCTCAACTGCTCCCGGGGAGCAATTTTGGACTTTTGGCTGATCCGGACAAACCGACTGCAAGTTCGAGGCGAGATCTTGGTGAGCTATTCTTAACTCCTCGAACTACGTTTATTTAAGTTTTCACGCTTATCCATGCATCGGTCTAGGAGAAATCCAAGTTCAAAATTAGGTTCAGCTTTTTGTTAGATTTCTAGCTTAGATTTAAGATTTAGGAACTTTGAGCATGTGATTCTCATTTCTGCTCCGGTAAACGCGTCATGGGAGGTGTGAGGAACCTCCATCTCGAATTTCACGCAAAACTATGGACCGAGGGGCTCGGGATCGGAGGAAATGCTCGGATCCCGAGGGGTGCCGAGCGGCTCCCGCGCGGGACTTGGCCAAATTGGCCACCCTCGCGGGTGGGCCTTTGCCGGCCCAATCCGTGGCTGGGCCAGACCCAGCCACACGGGTGGGCCAGACCCAGCCACGCGGGTGGGCCTCTACGGCCCAGAATCTGGGCCGGGCTGGGCTGTGGGGCCCACGGGGTCCCCAGGGGTATTTTCGTAATTTTTCTTCAAGTGTCCAATTTTTACCCCGGAACCTCCCGGACACTTTTCTAAGCCCCGAATCACTTCCAAACATCGTCTTAGGTCATATTAGAGCCCCATATCCAAAACCTTTGAAAATCATTTATGTTTTTAAAACCTTTTTAAAAACCTCTGGCCCTAGTGGCTAGGCAAAGAAATCTAAGCCACTCACAATGTTGGGAGGTTCGTATACTCCCAAAAGATCCATGTAGCTTAACCTCTGGAGCATCGCTGCACTCGATCATCCGGAGCCCTAATACACGGAAGTACGCGTTAGCATTCATAATCAAACTATGAATGCACTTATAAGGCTCTAGCATGACCTAATAGGGTGTTTGGATGTGTTTTGGGGCTTAGAAAAGATTCCAGGAGGTTTCGAGTCAAAATCGGGCATGAGGGGTAAAATTACGATTTTGCCCCTGCCCCAAGGTTTGGCAGTCCCACGCGGGACTTTGCCAAAACAGTCACTCCAGCACGGGAGCCGTCTTCTGGCCTCGGGAACTGAGACTTTTCCTCGATTGTCAAGCTGCTTGATGCATTGTTTGACCCAAAAATCGAAGACGTTCCTCACACCTCCCTCGATGCATTAATCGAAGCAGAAACGAGAATCACAAGCTCAAAGTTCTTAGATCTCAAATCGAAGCTTAAATTTAACTAAAAAGCTAAACTAACTTTTAGCTTGGATCTCTCCTAGATCGATGCATGGAAATACATGAAAACTTAATAATACGTAGATTAAGGTGAGTAGGATAACATATTAGAAACGTAGATCCGGATCGGCCAAAAGTCCAAAGTTGCTCCGAGAGAGCCAATGAGAAGAGAGGAAAAGAGGGAGAAAAGAAATGAAAGGGGATAGCTCAACTCCCCTTATTTACAAATAAGCTCGACATCGGGCCTACTCGAATCCCGGGCCAGACTTAATTCCCTATTTTTCCACTTCTCATAATCTTGATCCTTGGCCTGATCCACTAACCAAATCACTTATGGATCCCCAATCCATTAGCCATAGACTTAAAGAAGTCTAATTTATACTTCTATGCATGGTCACTTGTCTCATCTTCCAACTCTGTCCTATCTTATTTTCCATTTCTCTTCTTCATTTTAACACATTCGGACCGACATATTCTCAAGTTAATACGTCGTCTTATACTATTCTAATTGTACAAAAAAGTCAGATTAGGTTCGGGTGTGTCAATAAGCATCGGAGTTTGATTCTATTACTACTTATGGAATCCATCAATCAGAACTTGTTGTTATCCCTACACAAATAGGCAAGTCACCCTAATTGAATCTTGGCTCTGTCCCATTTGGGAAGCTTAACTAGCTCGACTTAATTAATGCTTGCATTTTGTTCTTCAATGTTGTGCAATCCTCCGTTGAATGTCCTTGAATATTCATGTGGTATTCACATTAAGCTTCAGCATTATACCATTTCGCATATGGAAGCTGTAAAGGTTCCACTTGTACTTTGGTCAAGAGTTGTTGCTAGAGAAGTTGAGGGAGTAATTTCGTGTAGGTGATTGAGATCTAGTAAAATTGGTGTTTCTCTTGATGACTTATGTATCTTTTCTGTTTGTCATGTGGGATGGTTGATTGGGTGGTATGTTGCATAACTGACATCTGCATAGGCAATTGAGCATGATATATGTTTTTTGATTTAGGTGGACGAAAAGGTCGATCAATTTAAACTCTATGACTATAAAAAAGATAGGTTGGTGGGACAGGTGCGTATAGATATGAATTTTGACTCATGTTCAGGTGGTAAGGTTGATATGTTGGGTATGGGTTGTGCAAAACAGAATAGTCAACTTGTTCTCTTTAACTAATATCTCCCCTTCTTAGCATTGGACTCACCGACATCTAACCTCCCTGACTTAATAGCTTTTTCTATCAATTCCCCGAATAGAATGATATTAGAGAAATCTTTTGGAGCACTAGCAATCAATCGTTCATAATATAGGGCCTTCAATGTTTCTAAAAACATGTAATTAACTTCCTTATCAATGAGTAGAGGAGTAACTTATGATGCAGCATCCTTCCACCTTTAAGCATATTCTCTAAACCCTTCATTTGACTTCATCCCCATGATTTGTAGAGTCAGTCAATCTGGAGCCAAATCAATTATGTGCCTGTACTGAGTAACAAATGCTTTTGCCAAATCGGTCCAAGTCCGAACCTCGAAACTATCCAACTGATGATACCACCTAGAAGCTATCCTAGTCAGACTATCTTGAAAGAAATGGATCATAAGCTCGTCATCATGGACATATGCGACCATTTTATCGACATAAATAAGCAGATGCTCCTTTGGGCATTTGGATCCATTGTACTTCTCAAATTCTGACACTTTGAACTTTGGTGAAATAACCAATCTTAACACTAGAGTAGCTTCGATGGCATTTATAGCACGATGATAACTGAACCCTTCTATCATCTTTAATTTTTCATCTAACAAGCTAAACATCTTACTGCTTTCCATAGTATTGTCCTTTTTTCCATCATCGATAACTACATGATTTAAAGCTTCATTTCTAGGATTGAACATAGGAAACTCATTCAGAATAGGCTAAGGTATAAAGGTTGTAACCGTAGTGTAAGGATTTCCAGCAATTGCATGATGTGTGGGAGATGTCATCATAGGAGGCAGAATGACCACATTAACAGTATCATGATTCATCACTAGCATGGAAGGATCATCCTCTCTTACATCTTTTCCCTAATTACCAAACCTGCCAGCAGTTAATCTTTCACTTAACAAAGCCGTCATCATTTCCATCAATTGTTTCAACTTCTGATTAGTTTTTGCATTTCTCTTTTTCAGTTTCTCAATTTCGGCCATTTGTTCATTCTCCATGAATTCGGTCTATGATCAAATGTCCTTATCTGTATTCTGTATGAATCTTAAATGTAATCATGAAATGCAGGGATGGAGGCAAGAATAAAAGGATACAGAAGAAAAAGAGGAAAAATGGAAACAAGTTAGTATATTATCATAGAAAGTAAATTAGCAAAAACGTAAATAAAGCAAAATAGCCCATTTTTATTCAATTTGTTTTAAAAAAGAGAAGGTCAAGCAGTCCTCCAAAATGTAGGTAAAAGGCTTACCCACTCTACAATCATGAGAAATAAAAAGAGTTGATAGAAGGTTAGAAGGCGCCCCTCCTTGTATCTTAAAAAATTGGTTTCCCTCGAAAAGGGTTTAGCTCTACCTAGGTTTAAGGTTTGGCTCTACTTAGGTGGGCATTCCTCATGGGAGTTCTATATGCTGGGTTTACGATTCTAGACAAGGTACCCATTGCGAATATGACGGGGTAGAAGGATCCAAGCACCTTCCTTCTAATTGGGAAAAGACCCTGAATTCCGAACCTTTTATGTTAGGAATCATGTAGTGTGTGGGAGGGACCACCAACCTTTACCAACCACCTTTCACCACGTGTAGCCTCGAAGAATGGGAGAATAGAACAAAATCGCTATCAACCAATCAAATAAACGGTTAGTTCAATTTAAAGGATAAACACAAAAAGATAATAAAGAAAAGAAAATAGGCATGCAATATATAACATAAATGGCAAAAAAAAAGCATGAAGTATATACAAAGATAAAGACATTTAAGACCAAAAGACAAGCATTTAAGACATACAAAGTATTTACAAAGTTAAGGAGCAATCAAATAAGCATACAAGATATATACATAGGAAAAGAGAAAAAATCATAAGGACATACAAGAAGGCAAGATCATACAAAAAACATAGTGTATGACGAAATAAATCAAATAATGCGATGTGAAAATGTAAAATGCAAAATGCAATTTTGAAAAATATTTATTGATGCAAATGTAAAATGTAATTTTAAAAAAGTTTATTGATGGAAATGTAAAATTTTAATTTTAAAAAATTTTATTGCTGCGAATGCAAAATGCAAAAAGAAAGTTTATTTGTACTTTTGTCAAATCAATAAAATAAAAAGAATGAATGTTTATGAATGACATCGAACTTTGAAAACATTTCAAAATTAACCCTAGATTGAAATAAAACGTCGTAAAATGGCTCGATGCTTTAAAGTGTCCCCATTGGAGTCACCAATCTGCCAAAAAGTCTAAAAAGACAGCCCAATGGGAAATATTTATTTAGCGATCTGAAAGAGTTTTTTTTTTTTTTTGAAAAACAACTCCCTCCTCATCCCCTAATGGCTATTCTCTTTAAAAAAAATGAAACTAAAAAACCTCTTCCTTTTTTTTTTCTTAAGGTTTTGTTAATTGCATTTTTATTGATATTTTGATTGATAATTCTTATGATTATATACAACCAACTTTCTAATTCTTGGCTAATTCACTTCTTTTCTTGTCTTAGTGTTAATTGAGTGAGAATGATGAATTTGAAGAGAAAAGAAGCAAAAACAAGTCAAGTAGGAAGACAAGTGCAAAAAGTTCAAAGTAGAGGATCTTGACAGTTTGGATAGATATAAAAAATCGCTAAATTACACCATCTTAGAGACTCCGGTTTCTTTATGTTCTTCATAAAAATTGTAGAGAACATCTTGGGCTTTCTGAAATGCTAAAGAACATCAAAATCCGATCTCATTTGACCCTCACAACCTCTATTTTACTGAAGACTGTCTTTCCTAGTCGAGGCCAGCTGGCCACTGGGTCTTGGATCCTGGACACGATAGCCCTAGGTCTCATAGGGAATCACAAGGAAAAGTCTATTCACAGCTGGCCACCAGGTTCTTGACCACCTGGCACCGGCTCCCATTGAGATTGACCTAGAACAAGCTCTTTTCGAACCTTGGACACCCTTTGGTTGGCCTTTGATCATTCTGAATCATCAAGAGTCATCAATTGAAGCCCAAAAGCATGGAAGATTCAAGAGAAAGTTAGAATCAATTGAAACTTGGTCATCAAGAATCAATTAATGAGGGAAGAGGATTGAAGCACAAGAAAGAGTTTTCTAGTTTATTTAGGAGATTAAACCTAACCTCTATAAATACTCTTTATATGGGAAAAACCCAAAGTTTTGGAACAAGCTTTAGTTTACTTTGTAATTTCGAATTTTATGCTTAATTATTGTTGTGATATAGAAGCTTAAACATATTTTCTCCAATCTAATGTTCTAGAGGATGCTCTTCAACTATTTATGAGGTTTCTTACACTTAACTAGTTTACTTTGTAATTGTTCTTTGATTTCTCTATACTTAAGGTAAATATGCTTGTTTATTTACTAGTCTCTTGTTTATGCTTTTGATTAAAGGCCCATAATCACTTGTTTATGCAATTGACTTACCAATCTCCATTAAATCCATGCTGTTTAAGGTTTAATTGAGATATTAGTGGAACTTAAGGAGGACGCCTTCCTCAAGGGGAATTCAAAGGATTATTTAAAAGATTCATGTTGGGTGAATCTCTGATAGTGATTAATTGATATAATCTTGTTCTTAATGCTTCCAAGCACTTAAATTCTGGCTGCTAGGGTTTCGGGTTATTGTAAGATTGAAAGATTTGATATGAAACTTGAGTAATCTCATCTCTAAGGCTTAGGATTATTATAATCAATGAGGATACTGGGTCCTCACTTGATTGGTTAATACAACTGTGATTTAAACTCATCTTTTGGTGAACCGATGACCAATTAGTTTGCAAGCATCCCTAAACATTAGGTTGGGGGTCTTTAATCATATAGTTTACTTAGTTAAATTACAATTTTTCTTTTGCTTGTTATCTAATACCCATTTATTCTTTTTGTTTGTTTCTTTGTATAAGTAATGATGAATCAATAAGGCTCTCTGTGGGATCAACCCTTGCTTCCCTAGCTACATGTTAGTTAAGTAACGTTTATTTTTTATAGCATAGCAACAAGCATTACTAGTTTTTCACTAGTTTTATTTTTGTTCTTACTTTGATCTAATGGCCACTGTTTTGTTTTATTGGAGGGTTACGATTTTATGCTGAATAGTGTCAAATTCTTGTACTTAGCCACCAAGTTTCCTTCGGTTATATTCCACTGCAGCATACTCTCATTCTTTCTTTCTTTTTCTTTTTTTTTCATGTGCTACTCTTTGCGATAAATTGGTGCCATGTGTGAAGTGCATGTGTATGATGCAATTTTGAAGTGTGCATGTGTGCATGCTTGATGACTGTGGTAGTGTGTGTTTGTGTAGAATGTCTGATGTAAAGCAATGATGCCATTTTGTTATAGATGTTGTAACTGGATACAAGCATACTTACCATAAGCTCATGAGTTGATATACTATGGATTGGCATGCTATTATTTAGTGACACTTTGATGATGATGGAATGAAATGTGGGGGTATTAATGAGAATGGAATTTATCAACTTTGAGCTTACAGTAACAAGCCGTGACTTTTGTTTACTTGACTTTGGGCATTCCTAATTTTCTTTGCAGCTTTATTTGCAAATCTGGTCAAAGAAGAATTGGCGTGGCAACACATCATGATAGCTAGAGTGGCAAAAGGAATTGGGAAGGAAATTAATCTTGACTTTTGGGACTGCAAGCAAAGACCCCCTCTTTTTTTTTTGGTATTTTTGTATTTTATTCTTTTTTTGTAATTTTCATTTTATGAAAACATAGCAAGAGAGAATTTCATTTTCTTCAATTATTGTCCAATTCAGTTCTAAAAAGAGATTCAATATTCAAGACAAAGCAATTAGCTTGCAATAATTCTAAATTATAAATTAGAACAAAATTGGACTAATAAATAAGGAAAACGGAAATTAGTTTTTCAAACCAAAAATTGGTGTCTACACCCTCAACGTGCATTAATTCATCATGCATTTGCATGAATTGAAAGCTCATTAAGAGCATAACAACATACCTTAATAAATTAAACCAAAATAAGTTAAACTTTCTTTAAGAATCCAAAAAACCTAAAATCATTTCCTCAAAACTGAGCTCAACTCTTCCACTTTCTTCAAGAATGAACACCACCAATGAGTGGAGCTTGAAAAACACTAGGATTTAGAGTGTTTGCATGTTGAATTTAAGTGAGAAATGGGGGGAGAAATCTTAGGGAGAAGATTTGAAATGTTTGAAAGCTACTTAGTGAGAGAAAGAGTTAAAATTGCTAAAGAAGGGGGACATAACTCAATAGGGGCTATTGGTGGTATAACCTGCCACATCACTTGGCTATTTATGTTTTCCTTAAATAGGAAAATTGTTTACAAGTGCCTCACTTTTAACAGTTAAGAAAATTTTCCCTTAAACTCACTTATATCTTTAATTTAGTCCTAAATTTGATTTCAAATTAAGCCCACTAACACCATAATTGTCATAATTTAATTTTTTATTTGAAATTTTGGACAACTTACATATTTAAAGTGAGGGTAAAAGTCCACAGCTCTCCCTTCCTTACAAAAATTTCATCCTCAAAATAAAGAGGTCAAGCAAGAAACAAGTAAGGATAGTTTAGCCTCATCTCATCTTCGAGCTCCCAAGTTTTTTCTTTTATCTCAAAGCTTCTCCATAAAACTTTCACCAAAGAAATCTGTTTATTTGTTAAGGACCGCTATTACCGATCCAAGATTTCTATTGGCTTAACTTCAAAGTTTAGTCCTTGATCAAATTTGATCAGATGAGCTTCAAGTTTGCGAGAGGGATCAGATACATACTTTTTCAACATAGAGACATGAAACATGTCATGGATTTTTTGTAATTTTGAGGGCAATTGTAAACGATAAGCTATAGCACCAATCCTTTCAGTGATAAGGAAAGGGCTAATATATATCGTGGATTAAGCTTGCCCTCTTCCAAAATCTAATCACACCTTTCTAAGGAAAGACCTTAAGGAAAACTCGATCTCCCACTTGGAACTCCAAATCAGTTCTCTGATTAATTGCATACTTCTTATGTCGGTCTTAAGCTACTTTCAATCGGTCTTGAATTATTTTCACCTTCTCGATAGTGACTTCCACAATCTTATTACCAAGCATTTGTCTTTCTCCCACTTTGTCCCAACAAAGTGGAGTCTAACACTTTCTCCCATACAAAACTTCATATGGTGCCATACTGATCCTAGCTTGGTAATTGTAATTATAGGTAAATTTAGTTACGGACAACTACATGTCGCAACTTCCTGGAAAGTTGATTGCACGAGCATCCAACATGTTTTCCAAAGTTTAAATTGTTCTTTTAGATTGCCATCAGTTTGGGGATGAAAAGCAATACTAAAGTTCAACTATATTCCCATTGCCGTTTTCAACCTTGTTCACAATCGAGATGTGAATTTGGGATCTTGATTTGAAACAATAGACATATGAATACTATAGAGTCTCATAACTTCATCAATATACAATTGTGCTAACCGTTTTGAATTCCAAGTCATCTTTATTGGCAAAAAATGCGCAAATTTGGTAAGTTTGTCAACAATCACCCAAATTGCATCATGCCCTCTTGGCGAGGCAAACCTAACACAAAGTGTATGGTAATATTTTTCCACTTCCACTCAGGAAAAAGAAGTGGTTGTAACGAGCTAATAGATTTTTTGTTTTCTGTCTTCCTGACTTGTCAAACATCTAGCTACATACTCCGTAATCTCTCTTTTCACACCCAACCACTAATAGCTATCTTTGATAGTCCAGTACATTTTTGTGCTACCTGGGTGCATAGCAAAAGTAGAGGAGTCAGCTTCCTCTATAATCACAGTCCAAAGTCTAGCATCATTTGAAACACAAACTCTATCGGATAGGGTAACACCTCATCATGTCTCACTCAAAATTTAGCTTGCTCACCTCTCTGTAACTTTTCTATTTCCTTCATCAATCTAGGATTTGAACTGCCTCATGCAAATCTACTCAATCAAAGATGGTCGGACAATGAATTGAGCGATCAATGCACCATCAAGTCTAACACCTAAGTTGGCACTAGTAGTTTGAATTCTAACAAGCTGTGGCATGTAGCAAACTTTCAATGCATCTATCTGTGCAAATGAAGAAGCCATTTGGCTCAGTGCATCAGCCATTACATTGGCTTACCAGGGTTGTCACGCCCTGAACCAGAGGGGTTGGCCACGTGGCAACCGTCGCACCATCTCGAGATGCATGCCATGTGGGACGGGCTATCCGAGATGGCATAAGGCATATAAAGAGTATCGTCACTGCAAAACCATTAAAAACTAAACTTTAACTAGAAAATATATGTAATAATAAATAACAAAAAGAACACCAGTGGATTAATTTAAAGGAATACCTACGCAGTGGAAACTACTACTCCTAAGCGACTAGTGCCTCTTTGTGAGCCTCCGATCTATCTGCTGTCCTCGTACATGGATCTGCATCCATCCATATTGGATATAGGTCAGTGACAGAGGTTTAATGAATCTCCATTAGGGTTTAGGGAAACAGGGGTAATCCAAAAACATAATAATAATAGCATAAATAAATTTTGTTTTCAAAACTTCTTTTCAAATTCTCCAAGTGAGAATTTTATTTAAAACCATTTAAATAATATATAAATAAAATGGGTTGGCCTTAAACATATTGAAGGCAAGACTGGCCGGTCGTATACCTTACTGCATCGAGGGCTATCTCTTTTCTTATAAAACATTTCTTTTTCCCTAGCCCGTTCCCTCGTTGGTGCCAGACGTTGTGGTGGAACACAGCTATATCGAGCCCTAGCGAGCTTTCCTACACGCCTCTCCCAGGGTCTCTGCACATCGTGTCCCTCGAAAGGCGGTCTATGGTTGCATCAATGCATGCCACGCACTCGGTCCATGCTCCCTCAAATCGGAGCATCGAGGACACCTCTTAATCACTCATCTTACCTCCCAATCCGCATCATATATCATATATATATATATGTATAAAACATATATATTTACACATTTAAACATAAATATAAGCACAAACACAAAAAATCTTTATTCTTTTCTTAGAAAACATCCCACTCTCTGCGTGGGTATATCACCATGCAAGTGTGTGTGTGTGTGGATTCCCCGTATCCCAAAACCTTTGAAAATCATTTATGTTTTTAAAACAATTTCAAAACATTTGTCCCCAGTGGCTAAGCAAAGAACTCTAAGGCACTTACAGTGTTGGAAGATTCGTATACTCCTAAATGATCCACGTAGCTTAACCTTTGGAGCATCATCGCACTCGATCATCCGGAACCTTAATACACAGAAATACGTGTTAGCATTCATAATCAAACTTATGAATGCATCTATGAGGCTCTAGCATAACCTAAGAGAGTGTTTGGACGTGTTTCGAGGCTTAAAAAAGTGTTTGGGAGGTTTCGGAGTCAAAATCAAACACTTAACAAAAAATTACCAAAATGCCCCTAGGGTTAGAGGTGGGCCCGGCATGAACAGTGCCACTCTAGCGCCGGACTTGGTGGCCCACAAGTCACTCCCGCGTGGGAACCGCCTCCAAGGCTCAGGAATCGAGGCCTTTCCTCAGTTTTCGAGCCCCTCGGTCCATGGTTCGACCCGAAAATCGAGACGGACAATCCTCTGGCCTCCCACAATGCGTTTACCGAAGTAAAAACGAGAATCACAAGCTCAAAGCTCCTAGATCTCAAATCTAAGCTAAAATCTAGCTAGAAAGCTAAGCCTAACTTTGAGCTTGGATCTCTCCTAGATCTATAAATGGAAATGCATGAAAATTTAATAAAATGTACAAATAACATACCAAGATCTCACCTTGATCCTTCAGTTGGTTTGTCCGGACCGGCCATAAGTCCAAAATTGCTCTGAGAGAGCAAATGAGAGGAGAGGAAGAGAGGGAGAAGAGAAATGAGAAGGGGAGAGCTTAACTCCCCCTTATTTATAGGTAAGCCCGACACCGAGCCTACTCGAATCCTTGGCCAGACTTAATTCCCTCTTTTCCACCTTTCATAATCTCGATACTTGGCCTAATCAACAAACTAATTCACCAATGGATATCCAATCCATTGGCTATGGACTCAAATAAATCCAATTAGAGCTTCCATGCATGGTCACTTGTCTCATCTTCCAATTCCGTCTTAACCTAATTTCCACTTGTCTTCTTCATCTTAACACATCCGGATTGACGTATTGTTGAGTTAATTTGCCATCTTACACTATTCTATTTGTACAGAAAAGTTGGATTAGGTTCGGGTGTGTAAACTCTCCCCTCCTTCTAAAAATTTTGTTCTCGAAATTACCAAGGTAGCTGTGGGGAGATCTGGCTTCTATTCCAAACCTTTCTCTTGTTTTCGAATAGTGTTTGTACTACTATTCGCTGCTGACGCCAACCAACTTGCGTCTCAATCTCTTTCGATCATTCTCTTTAAAAAACAACTTCATCGCTCTTCTGTTCTTGGGTTTGAACCTCATCTTTTCCTTAGCGTAGCCCACCCTTACCTATTCGTGGGTTAGGCTTACTTCACTCCAATTGTGCCACTTGGAGGTTCTTCTTCTACTTTAGCTGTGCTTACTTGATCCTCTCACTTTGCCTTCGTCCTTTCTTTAAAGTCTCTTCTAATGAGATGATTCTCTCATTGCTTCTGAGGTTCCACACCACTTACTCTTCGTAGAAGTCTCTTCTCCTTTTCTCTGTCACTGCCTCTCACTTTGAGGCCATTATCCGACTCATTTCTCGTCGTTTCGTGGTCTTATACTCATCTTTTTAACCAAGATGTCGGGAAATACCTTAGGTTAACTCTTTCGCCTTCAAGGTGAGGTGTGCGATGAGTTAGTTGTCTCTTCCATTTTGGTCTTGCTCCTCTATTTTGTTTCTTGTTTCTATTCTCTTTCTTTTTGATATTCTTCCTTTCTAATCTCATGACGTATAAGTCAAGCTCCTGTACACACTGGTCTACTCTTGGCTATATCATATTAGAGGAATCAGAGATCATGCCCTATTGGCTCTCACACTCTGACTCACTTTTTGATTGCCTATCTCTATCTCAAATAGGGCCCTTAGCCTATCTCATCTCTCATCCTCTTTGGGATGGAGAACTCTGGGTAGCCTCATGCACTCCCCAATCACACTTTGGGTCGATCTTCTAGAGTGGTCATCACAGAGATCCTCAAGATCTCGATCTTTGACCATTTCTTTCATGGGAATGCCTCACATGGCTCCCAAGTCATCCAAACTTGAGCCTCGACTTCACATGCATCCATGCCATTCATCTGGCCTCTTAGGGTTTTTTTTTTTATTTTTCACTCCCTTGGAGTGTTTTATTTTAGGAGGTGTCACATGTTTCTCTTTCCTACGACCTCCTTTATTCACATTAGCTTCTTTGCTAATGGTCGATTTCTTTTACTCCTTTCATCAACCATTCTTTCTAGGGGTTTCATTATCCCCTTCTCTATTCTTTTCTTTCTTTTCATTCCCCCACAGTTCATCGTGGGGTCCACTTTTCTCTTGCACTCCCGTTAATATGGGACTACGTGAATCATGCACATTATTCTCATGCGGCATCCTTTTTAGGTTTTCTTAATCCCAGTATTCCCCTCTCTTTGGGTTTCTTGTCCCTTTACTTGATTCGCACTTCTCTCATGTTGGTTGCCATCCTTAGGCATCGTTATAGTTTTCACCATCTCTGTACCCATTCCATTAGGGTTTTGGGCTCGCTACTAGCTCTCTTTTACCTTGATTTACTTGATCTTTCACGTCTTATCCATGATTTCCTTTACCCAAGCTTTTTTCTTTCTTTGCTTTGCTTTCTTCCCTGGATTTTTTTTATCGTCCTCATCCTTATTTCTCTTTTCTTCTAACACCTTCGTTTCTCTTAGGTGTTAGAATTCCTTTTCTTCTCCTTATACTAGCTGTGCTTATAGAAGTTTATGAGTTTGACCAGTTCTTTTTCTTATCCCCATACTCATTCCATTGAATACTTGGGGTCCTTCCTTGTCATTTTTTCTGTCTCAATTCCCGCATTTCTTGCTCTTCGCATGTGGGTCTTTTTTTATCTGAGCCATCCTTGGCTCTTGATCCCATGATATCTTCTCTTTGTTGTCCACATCAAGGTTTATTTGTCGTAGACTACACCTTTCTCTACCATTCTTTGTTTCACAATCTTTTCTAGGCTTAGCTGCTTTAATTTTACCTTGTTTTAACTCCATTCCCACATCCTTTATTCACTTATCATTTTTCAAAGAGGCTATCCTTAGAGTTGATCTGCTCCCCTCCTTCATGAATTCATCTTGTCTTTCATATTCCTTTAACTTCTTACTCTTAATTCCTTTTATCTCACTCTTTTATCTCGCTTTCACCTTTTTGTCTTCTCTAGTTTCAATCATTATCTTATTTACCCTTGTTCTTTCTTCAACTTTTTACTTAGGTCGATCCACTTTCCTCGTTAACTGGGTTTGTAATCTCCTTATTATTTCCATCATTATCATCTTTTTCCTTATCCTTTCACCCTCATTCGCTTTTCCATACTTTGGTAGCTTCACCTCTTTATCTTCCTTTTCCTCTTCCTTTCTTTCTTTACTTGCATCATTAGGATAGACAAGTACTGGGAAGCCTACTACCCATCACCTATCAGGATCCAGTCATCCCCATTCATTCGTTTCCTTTGAGTGCTTTCTTCTCCTTCATCTGTCCACTTTTTCTTTCTATCCAATCTCCTAATCTCCTCTTTATAGCCTTAATTATCAAGGTCTTCCTTTCCTCTCTTTTCACCAATTCACATTCTTAATCCTCCTGTGCTATATAGTTCTAGCTTCCAATCATCTTTGTTTATTCTTTATTTTCTTTGACGTATTCGTAGTATGATGTAGTGCCTTGGCTTGACTCAAGTTTGGGTTCATTATGCTCGACTTTCTTTAGCTAACATCCGTTTCTAAGTCTTTTATTTGATTTGCATCACTAGGTTCTTTTCTTAATCTTCTTTTTAGGCCTTTTTAAACCCCCTTTTATTCACTTACTTTAACCTATCCCCCCTAGGTTCTTGCCTCAAGTTCTAATTTCCTAAGCCTTACTCCTTATTACCTCTACCTAGTCATCTCGGTCTTATTAACCTATGGTTCGTTATGAAATTAGTACCAATTAAGGTTAAAGTTTTTTAGTGATATATTATGTTTTTCTTCTTTTAAGGCTCTATTCCTAATTAAACAAAACTTAGTTCATTAGCTGAACTAAGCTTCGCTTCTTCCTAGGCCTTATTCATCTCTGAGTAACCTAGAATTTCCATTTACTTAGAGCTTTATGCTTTCTTTCTTTATTAAGAAAGCTTCCGTACTACATCACAATACCTCTTATATCCTTTGTTTAAAGGGTTGCCTTTTCCTTTTTTTTTGCTACTTCTTCTCTCTCACCAATTCTTTCTGATGTTGTATTTACAACTTTGGGAAAGGTTCCTTCCATGCCCTCCATTTTCACGCATGTAGGCATTCCCATCATTGCCGTGCATTATACTCTCTCCACTTGCTTACTTCCCATTGACTTTGTTAAAGTCATTTCTTGTTATCCTTTGGAGGTCTCCTCCTTCTTACTCTTATTATTTTCAAATGATGAGGGGTTTATTACTTACTAACCCCCTAGGAGTGGAGGTTTCTAGCTTATCTTTCTCCTAATTTTGTTTCCTCCATCTCCACTTCCTTTTTCCTAACATTGGTATCCAATGGTCAGACAAGTAGTACGGACGCATTACTCATTGACCATATGGATATGATCTCTTTTCATTCTTTCCCATTCTCCGTCTTGTCATCTTTGCCTTATTCCTCCTCATCGTTTCCTAAGAATGGCTTCTTTCTTGTTCCTCTTTCTTTACTATCCTTTTTGCCATTTTCGAGTCCTTTAGGGTTTTCTCTTATCAATCCTTGCCACATCCTCGAGTGACTCTCCCTTATCTCACCCCTTGTGATCTTAGGCTTACTCGATCTCTTCTAATTTCCTTGGATAGTCTTCCTCAATCACTTCCTCTTCTGTGGTTACTCATCTCACATCTTGGAGTCCTTGGGCACAAACCCTTTTGACTCTGGGTGGCCTTTCTTTCACCATTTACTCACCATGGTGTAGGAATAAGAGGAGTTAGCTAGCCTTTGCCGCAAACTCGCTTACTTTCTGCCTACTCCCAGGAGCATTTTGCAAGCATTCGGTGGGCTCATCCCTCCAGGTTTACCTCAGTGTTGGGTCGAGTCCAACCACCTCATATGTTATCCCAAGGCCTAGGCATTCGAGTGCCAGTGCGCTGTAGCACTCCTCGAACCATAGCTGTCAAGGGTTTTGTTATTCCCAAGAGTACACCTCTCCAAGTCTACACGCGATTATGTAGAGTGTGAGAGAAATTAATTTGCACCAAGTGGGTTAATGATAGACCTCTGTACTTTGCTAACTCTTCCTTGGCTTCACTTTTTCATCCTTTTATTTGTTGCTTTGTGAGGTCCTCTTTTTCTCTACTCGAATGTTTTTTCTCGCTTCATGAGGTTCGTTCAACCTCATTCTCCGTGATCGATCTCTTCGATTTCTTTTATCCTAACCCAACTCTCTCTCCTAAGCTACACACTAATGGTGTAGAGAGCGAGAGAAGTGGGGTTAGCCTTTATGCACATTAGGTCCATCTTGGCTCCTTGCCTGGTTCTAGTAGCTTCATTTCCTCCCAAATCTTACGCATTACTAGTGTAAAGAATGGGAAACGCGTCTGGTTTAGGTTTATAAATCGAACTCACCTCTTACTAGTGAGTCTCGATGCTCGCTACCTCACAAGTTGGGCATCGAACTAGTTTCTTTCACTGGTAAGCCTCTAATTAGGCTATCTTGGAAGGTTGGATGAGATATTGCCTATCTTGTCATCTCAAGGGATTACTACCCCTTGCTTAGTTTAGTTGTCGAGTAGAAAGAACATTATATGGTGAAAAATTGGTTTTAGGGAAATCCTTGGAAAATTTTCTCTCTTTCACGAATCTCGAGAAAAAGGTGGTCGTGGTGTCATCTCACCTAAAGCCCACACTCGAGAACTCTGTATGGTGGCTTGCCACTAAAGAAGGTATTCTAAGAGTAGGTTTAGATGTTCATGATGCATTCGAGCAATCATATACTCGAACTTTGGAGTTTTAAACCTAAGTAATCCACTGGCTTTGAAAACGTTTAAAAATGTTTGAAAACACTTTGAAAATACTTTATAGCTTTTGAAAACAGTTAGAATCGTTTAAATGCTCTGATACCAATCAAATTGTCACTCCCCAACCTGGAGGGGTTGGCCACACAACCGCCATACTGTCTCGAGATGCATGTCATATGGGGTGGGATATCTGAGATGGCACAAGGCATAGGAAAAGTATCGTCGCTACAAAACCATCAAAAACTAAACTTTGATTAGAAAATATATGTAATAATAAATAATAAAAAGAAAACCAGTGGATTAATTTAAAAGAATACCTACGCAGTGGAAACTATAACTCCTAAACCACCGACACCTCCTACTGAACTTCTAATTTATCTGCTATCCTCATACGCGTATCTGTATCCATCCACATTGGATACAGGTGAGTGATAGAGGTTCAATGAATCTCCATCAGGGTTAGGGAAACAGGGATAATCCAAAAACATAATACTAATAGCATAAATAAATTTTGTTTTCAAAACTTCTTTTCAAATTCTCCAAGTGAGAATTTGATTTAAAACCATTTAAATAATATATAAATAAAATGGGCTAGCCTCAAACATACTGAAGGCACGACTAGCTGATCATATACCTTACTGTACCGAGGGCTATCTCTTTTCTTAAAAAAACAGTTTTCTTTCTCTAGCCCTTTCTCTCTGTGGTGCCAAACGCTGTGGTGGAACATAGCTACATCGAGCCCTGACGAGCTTTCTTACGTGCCTCTCCCAGGGTCTTCGCACACCGTGCCCCTTGATCCATGGTCCACGATTGCGTCAATGCATGCTTCTCACTTGGTCCACGCTCCCTCAAAACGGAGCACCAAGGACACCTCTCAATCGCTCATCTCGCCTCCCAATCCGCATCATATATCATATATATATATATGTATAAAACATATATATTTAAACATATAAACATAAATATAAGCACACACACATAAATCTTTATTCTTTTCTTTGAAAACGTCCCACTCTCTACGTGGGTATATCACCATGTAAGTGTGTGTGTATGGATTCCCTGTATCCCAAAACCGTTGAAAATCATTTATGTTTTTAAAACAATTTCAAAACCTTTGTACCCAGTGGCTAAGCAAAGAAATCTAAGCCACTCACAGTGTTGGGAAATTCGTATACTCCTAAATGATCCATGTAGTTTAACCTCCGGAGTATTGCCGTGCTCGATCATCTGGAACCCTAATACACGAAAATACTGTTAGCATTCATAATCAAACTTATGAATGCACCTATGAGGCTCTAGCATAACCTAAGAGAGTGTTTGGACTTGTTTCGGGGCTAAAAAAAGTGTCCGGAAGGTTTTGGGGTCAAAATCAGACACTTGATGAAAAATTACCAAAATGCCCCTAGGATAGGGGCAGGCCCCGCATGAACAGGGCCATTCCGGGGTGGGATTGGCCAAGTCCTACCCGGGACCTGGCCCATAGGTTAGTCCCGCATGAGAGTGACTCAGCTCCTGTATGGGAGCCGCCTCTAAGGCTCGAGAACCGAGGCCTTTCCTCAGTTTTTGAGCCCTTTGGTACATGGTTCAACCCGAAAATCGAGAAGAACAATCCTTACGCCTCCCACGATGCGTTTATCGAAGTAAAAATGAGAATCACGAGCTCAAAGTTCCTAGATCTCAAATCTAAGCTAAAATCTAGCTAAAAAGCTAAACCTAAATTTGAGCTTAGATCTCTCCTAGACCAATGTATGAAAATATGTGAAAACTTACTAAAATGTAGAGTAAGGTGAGTAGAATAACATACCAAGATCTCACCTTGATCCTTCGATCAGTTTGTCCAAATCGGCCACAAGTCCAAAATTGCTCCGAGAGAGCACATGAGAAGAGAGGAAGAGAGGGATAAGAGAAATGAGAGGGGGAGAGCTCAACTCTCCCCTATTTATAGGCAAGCCCGACACCGAGCCTGCTCAGATCCCGGGCCAGACTTAATTCCCACTTTTCCACCTTTCATAATCTCGATCCTTGGCCTAATCCACTGACCAATTAACCAATGGATATCCAATCCATTGGCTATGGACTCAAATAAGTCCAATTAGAGCTTCCATGCATGGTCACTTGTCTCATCTTCCAACTCCGTCTTACCCTAATTTCCACTTCTCTTCTTCATTTTAACACATCTGGATCGATGTATTGTTGAGTTAATATGCCGTCTTACAATATTCCGTTTGTACGAAAAAGTTGGATTAGGTCCAGGTGTGTCAGGGGTAATAATCAGTCACCAAATCAAAATCTTGAATTGAGTTTAGCCATCGTCGTTGCCAAATATTGAGATCTCGTTGAGACATAAAGTGCTTTGAACTTTTATTATCATTGTAGATGTGGTACATTTCTCCATACAAGTAATGCCTCTAAATTTTGAATGTAAAGACTATGGCAACTAACTCTGAGTCATGCACATGATAATTTTCCTCATGTTTTCTTGACTGACGAGAAGCATAGCAGCCAACTTTTCATCTTGCATAAGGACACATCTAAGACTTTACCTTAACGCATCTATGTAGATTGTATAACCTCTGCTAGGAACTGGTAAAGTAAACATTTGGGCTATAGTCAAACACTTCTTAAGCTTATGAAAACTGATTTCACATTTTTCATCGAAATTAACCCCTTTACGAGTCAAGCGAGTAAGTAGTGTAGCTATTGGAACATATCTCTGAAAGTAGCCTGCCAAATCGAGAAAGCTACAAATCTCAGTGCCCTTTCTAGGTTGTTCTCAATTGAGAATGGCTTCTACTTTGCTTGAGTCTACAAAATTGCCTTCTTTTGTCACCATATGACCCAAGAAAGTAACTTGTTGTAAGCAAAACTGACAATTGGATAGTTTGTTACAGTGGTGTTCCTTGAAAGTTTGCAAAACAATGCAGAGATGCTTAGTCTTGAAACATCTACCGAGGGGTACATCCGATGGGAGCTTGGGACTTAAATTTTGATTAGGAGTCACACTAACCTTTTATTCTCTTAGGTGCGGTTAGCCACCTATCATTGCTCCATTTAACTTAGCATAAATCTAAAAAGATTACTCTAAGCTAAAGAAGTATCGATCTACAAAAAATAGATTTTGAGTTTAGGAGTCAATTACGTATGGGAAAGGATTAGCACCCGTATAATGCTCAGAAATAGGTACCATAAAGCCTTTTAAAACTTATTATAGGGTTTATAATACAATGTTTTCGAAATTAAAGTAATTTGAAATCAAAATTTGGATGTCAGAGTAAAACTCCTTTTGCTATAAGTTAATTTACCCTTTTGAAAACAAAATTTTATTTAAGATGAGATCCAAATTGAAATTTAAGTAGAAAGGTCCCAATATTAAATGAAAACAAACTTTTAGAATTTTGAAAATCAAAACTTCAGAATGGATAATTCATTTTGTTAATGCGATAAGCTTTAACTGAGGAAAAATTAGGGTTTTGAAAAGGATTTGATCGAACTTGGAAAGACTTCAATCACTAAGGATCAAATTGAAATCTATTGAATTTTTTTTTATTTTTGAAAATAATGTCGGAATTAGAATTCCCTTTTGTTGATGGATAGATTTAGATTGAAAAGTAACATTTAAAATAAAGTTTAGTTTAATTGGAAAAACTTCAATCATGAGGTTGAAATTGAAATCTTTTGAAAATATTTTTTGATTTTTGAAATTAATGTCGAAATAATCAAATTCTTTTTATTTCCGGATTTCATTTTATAACTTCAATTAAGTAAATAAATTGAAATTTGGTTTGTAAGAAAGACTTTATGTAATGCCTCGCTCCTAATTAGCCTAGTTTGGAGCCATAAATTATTGTAATGAAAGTTTTTGTACTTGGCATGTATATGGATATGTTCTTAGTAAAATTAAGAACAAATTTTTCCTATTGAAATTTTTTCCATTTTGAAGAATTAGACTTTTAAACATTTACGACAAATTTTGACCTAAGAGGTAAAAGTCAACATTTTTGTAGTATTTTTCAAAAATTTTGTACATCTCACCAAGGGTATATATGACTTCTCAAACCACACAGTTATCTTCCTTAGTGTGTCTAAGAATATTTGAAACTATCACGGTATTTTTTTGATCACGTTAAGTTGACTAAAAAAAATTGCCAAACAAAATGTCGTAATACCCAATGGTATTTTTGTAAATATTTGTAAAATCACAAATTGAATTTTTCTTCATTGATATGATTTTTCCTTCAGTATTGGAGAATACTATACTGTTAAATATTGTTGAAACTTGAAAACTACCTAGTTGCTGCATAAAAATCTAGTGTATAATTACCATTTGCCCTTGAGGATTGAAGTATGTTTTAACACTATAAGATGTTTTTTTCCTAAATTGCCTAGTTAGCTAATTATTTTTGACTAGTTGACCTTTTTTTTCAAGAAGTGACCTAGCTTCAAATAAATTTCATAAAATTCCTAATTTAATCATTTCTTTCATGGGACATGCTGGGAATTAATAAAATTGATGGAGGGCATTTTTGTCATTTAAAGAGAGTCTTGATAACTCTAGAAAAGTCAAGATTTTTCAAGACAAAATTTTTGCTTTTCCCCTTTTTCTTATGCTTGGCTGAACCCTACCTTCTTCACTTTTTTCCTCCATTTTTCTTCTACCAACTCCAAACTTCTTCCTTTTCTTTCAACTTCCAAATTCACTCTTTTCTCTAAAATCCTCCATTAAGCTTTTCTAACCAAGAAAGTCTCTACCAAACCTGCAAACTAAACACTTCATCAAATAATTTCAAGGGTTAGTTATTCAAGTTTTTTCAAGCAAATTCAATTTCGTTTCTTCCAAGGTTTCAAAGAAGTTTCTTCTCTTTTCATTTTCCTTCCGATTAGGCATGTAAATCCTCTTTAAAAGCTTTTATTTTGTAAGTTTTATTTAAGCGAATTCATGCATAGTAATATAATTTATGGCTTCAAAACCCTAGGATAGTTTTATTAAATAAAGTTACGATGTAAGTTAGTACTTTGTATTCTTAAATATCTAATTGAAATTAGGAATGGTTAATTTGATGAAAAATTCCTTAAATAAGGCCTTTACTTTAGATGGATTTTACAAAAGAACCATGACATTTTATCTCATGAATGATGGTTTGGTGGAATTAGGGAGAAATGTGAGCCAGAAATTGATGAGAAAAATTGCAATTTTGGTAGTTATAGAATAAAGCTATCTTATGCCATAATGTGACCACCTTGGACAAGTAGGGTATGAAAATTCAATTGGAATAAATTCAAAGTTTGTTTAAGTCATAAATGGAGTAAGAAATTAATATGGATAGTTAGTTTAATCATAGAAATTTTATGGAGGAAAATGGCCATTCCAAGTTTATGGAAAATTCTAGTATTTTGTTTCAAACCTTAATCTAAGCATATAAACTTAACTTCCTTGTAGTTATTGCATATTAGTAATGTGCCTAATACTTTAGGAACCAAAATGGCCGGATCTTCTCCACCTTAAAAGCCAAAATTTCCTTTTCTAGAGGCAAAATCATCCAAAATTTTCATTATACATAATTACACCAAATTGGGTCAACAAACAAATTTCGTTAGGCGAAACAAACTACTGTTGTCCCTTAGATTAGTGCTAGGGGGGGTGAATAGCACTTATGATTTCTTCTTCAATTGTGCAACTTCAATTCGAACTTTTGGTAGTGAGGTGGTTAGTATTTGGGGTTGTTTTAGATGATAGATTGAGTTCTTTACAAAGCTAAGAGAGTAAAGAAGAATTGACACTTCTGTTTATAGTGGTTCGATGCTCCTCACGTACATCCACTACCTTGATCTTCCCAATCAAGGATTTTCAACTTCCTCTTCACTGAGATTGTGGAATTCTAGCTTCCATGAAGCCTTTTACAAAGAGAGCTCTTCCCAAGCTCAATTACAAATTAAACAAGGACTACCTTTTGATGCAACCCTTTAGAGTGAATCTCTTACCTCTAAGAATACAAGAAATTAGAAAATGTGTACAAAGAGTGATCTCTAACAAGACCTAAGATGTATAAGAAATTTAGCTCACTGAAATTTCTCTCACAAAGTGTGAAAGTGTAAAAACAAAAGAGAGAAATCAATGATGAATGTAAGTGTAGTTAATGCTCTTCAATACTCTTCAATTCCTTCTTTTTCTTCAACATTTAAAACCGCTTTAAATAGCTAGAGAGTTAATTCTGTTGGGGCATTTAATGAAGAGATAGGTCAACGTGCAACGTTGAAAAAACTAGCCATTACACTGTTCTGACGCCATTCAATCGGTTGAGGCTAAGGCTGAATCGGTTCAATCTTTCTGATTATGTCTTTTGAAGTTCTTGTTTCTTCTGTTGAATCGAATCATATTCCTCCTCAATCAGTTCAATTTCTTTAGTTGCCATTTTCTTCAGGGAGTTGAATTGATTGAGCATAAAACTCAATCAGTTCAATCCTTCTGGCTTCAGACTTTCTAGTCTGCACTTATTCTTCCTCAATTAGTTGAGCTTTACTGTGAATCCGTTGAAAATCTCTTACTTCTAACTTCCTCTTCTTTCCATAAATTGCTTAATTTGTTGACTATCTTGCTTAATCAGTTCAATATCTCGGGTTTGTGCTTTATCCAAACTTGTTCAATCGATTGGGACAGAACCTCAATCGATTGAATCCTTGACACTTAGCATTTTTACTTTTAACTTTTAAAGATCTGTACACTTAACTTAGATTCATCAAAAGCATTTAATTGGGTTGTTTTGTTTTCATCAAAAACACATGGAGTTCAACAATCTCCCCCTTTTTGATGATGACAAAACATCCCTTTAAATTGACAAACTTAAAGAAAATATCTAAGTTAAAACAAATGAGTGTGCATGTGCTAAGTTTTGAGCAAAGGCTCCCCTTGAATTTATGCTCTCTTCAACCTACACTTTGTACATTCATATACACATACATGTAATTCAAAAGATAAACAATTCTATCTACATGTAAACAAAACAATCATAATATAAAAACCTGAACAAGTTATCAAATATATATAACTTCAAGTAATTGCAATTCAAGGCTCCAAAAATGTAAAATATCCAACGTTGATTCGTCAAACAAGTAAATAAAAGCAAAACATTGTTTTGAGACATAATCAAGCTCCCCCTAAGTTTGTGCAAACTATTTCTCCCTTTTTTTGACATCTTCAAAAAGAGAAAGAAAGTAAAATTAAAAAGCTCATCACAGTCATTTAGGTTTTCTTTCATATTGGAGAGTGGGAGTGGAGGCTTTAGGGGTAGGCTCAGATGGGATAGGTTCGGATGGGGTGGTGAGGGTGGAAATGATGGTTTCTATAGTCTGAGTAGCTACTGCCACCTTTTCGTCTGCCATTGGCTCGCTCGAAATCTCTTGTTCTTGCCCTTGCTATTTCGAGGTAGTGCTGTGCTCATCGCCATGATCCAAGTCACCAATGTCAAAGAACTGATCATCTCTTTGCTTACTGATCTTTACCACATTTTTTTCCAAAACATCTAACCTAGTTAGAACTAGTTGCTTGAACTCCTGAATCTCTTCTCCCATAGTGGTCTCCATTCTCAACACAGCGTCCAGAATCAAAACAATCCGATCATCTTGCGGTGCAGCTTGAGTTTGTTCTTAGACTTCTTCTTGGGCTTGCTCTTGTGTAGCCTCTTCTTATTCCCTTGGTTCATTTTTCGACTCTCTTAGCACTATTTTAGTAGTCCTCACAATTTTCTTGATCCAATTGTTCCCATCTAACATATAGTGCATCTTTTGAAGATTGGAGGAGTTGAAAGGATTATGAGTGCTCACTTTCAAGTCATTTTGGTAACTTTGACCCCATATTCCTTTCTTCTTTAGCAATTTGGTGATGATTTTCCCAAAAGCTAACTTTGCTCTCTTGGTCCAGGCTATTTCTTTCATTCTTTCAATCAAGAACCGAGCCATGTTAACCTTTTCACCATACATTGCCGAAAACATCAACCAAACATCCTCCTGAGTTACAATACTAAAGCTGTCAGACCTCTCATAAAGAGTGGTGCTAATAAATACATGTAGCAATCTAAGCTCCAAAGTTTCGATCTTTAAGACTGAGTTCTTGAGACCGAATTTCTCATCTAGACAAGTAATTTCCTTCCATGGCAATCCACAAGTCAACTCAGATGGCCTAGAATATGCACCATTCTCAAATTCAATTTTCAATAAACTACCGAGGTCCTTAGGAGTTATCAGAATCTCCCTACCATAGACAAAGGCATGAATGCCCTCAGTGTTGATTTCTACATCTTGCCCTAACTCATCTTGATTCTTAGGAATACTTGAGTAATATTCTCTATCCTAAAAGTTACTCAAGCCAAACCATTTGGCATCTACAAATAGTTCCCTAAGACTATCATAAAAAGTATAGTTCTTGAATTCTTTCCAATCAATCTCTCTGCCACAAATAACTTCTCTAAAGGACATAATCTCATCATATCTTTTCTTATGAATAGAGTTCCTAAAGTATCTAATGAAATTACCTCTTTCTTGGATTCGAACTCCGCCACTTGGAGGATTCCCACTAGCAATTCCCTTTCCTTCACTCAACTTCTTGCCTATGTTCTTCACTTTCTTGCTTGGACCTTTTCCTTCTTGTTGAATTTATCTCTTGGGTGCCATTTGTTAGATTTTAGGTTTTAGGAATTGGGAATTTTTTATTTTGGAGTGCTAGCGTGTTGATTTTGTGTTTAGAGGATGAATTGGAGGTTGGGTTTTGCAAATGATAAAGTTTCTTGATGAGTTTTTGTGAGGGAAACTGAAAAATTTTGAAATTGAATTCATTCAAAATGATTTCAAAAATATGAGAATTTTCGGGTTATATATAGGCTTGACGAGTTCAATTGGTTGAGTGAAAGACTCAATTGATTGAATAGGTTCTGACTTTTGCTTTCAGACCTTGTTCAATCAGTTTAGTCGAGGACTGAATAGATTGAAACTTGCTATTTGGGATTTTTCCTATTGAAAGCTTTGGAAAGTGAATTGATTGAAACCTCTTATGAATCGATTGGATTTGAAGTTAATTTTGAAAACCATTTACACAGAAATATTGAATCAGTTCATTACAGAGGTGAATCGATTGGATTTGAAGTTCAATTTTGAAAACCATTTACCCAAAAATATTGAATCGGTTCACTACAAGGGTGAATCAATTGAATTTGAAGAACTTCAAAATAGGCTTTCTCAAAACTTATGAAAAACCGATTGAGCTAAATGCTCAATCGATTCAACACATTGAAGAATCAATGTTAAGATTAGGAACCTGAATTTTTCAAACACATGGAGCATATATATTGACAAGATCAAGTTTCATATAATTAAAGTACATAAAAACAAATTAATAGCAAATCAAACATGCATTTCCAAACAATTATTCATAATTTGAGTTCATGTATATTTGTCATACCAAGCTCTCTACTAATTTTACAAAATTGATCCTTATTCAAGGGTTTTGTGAATATATCAGCTAATTGGTGCAAGGTGTCCACAAATTCTACTTTAATATCTCATTTAAGCACATGATCTCTAATAAAGTGGTGCCCAATCTCAATGTGCTTAGTCCTAGAGTACTGAACTGGGTTCTTGGAGATATTTATGGCACTTGTATTGTCATAGAGAATGGGAACTTGTTCTATTGACATGCCGTAATCACTAAGTTGTTGCCTAATCCATAAAATTTGTGCACAGCAACTACTTAAAGATATATATTCAGCTTCAGCAGTAGAGAGTACTAAAGAGTTTTGTTTCTTGCTAGACCAAGACATAAGCATATTCCCTAGAAACTAACAAGAACCACTAGTGCTTTTCCTATCTACTTTACTACTAGCAAAATCGGAATCGAAATAGCCTAAGAGATCAAAAGAACTACCTCTTGGATACCATAGACCTAAGTTTTGAGTACTCAAAAGTTATCTAAAGATTCTCTTAATAGCAGTCAAATGTGATTCCTTAGGACATGCTTGAAATCTAGCACATAGGCATACACTTAGCATGATATCAGATCTACTAGCAGTCAAGTAAAGAAGTGATCCGATCATACCTCTATAGAGCTTTTGATCTACCTCTTTACCTTTCTCATCTTTATCAAGTTTTGTTGAGAGGCTTATGGGGGTTCCAATTCCCTTCATGTCCATCATTCCAAACCTCTTCAGCATAGTCTTGGTATACTTGGCTTGGTTTATGAAGATGCCATCCTCACTTTGCTTTATTTGTAGACCAAGGAAGAAGTTCAACTCTCCCATCATGCTCATTTCAAATTCTCCTTGCATTTCTTTAGCAAAACACTCACATAATTTTTCATTAGTAGCAACAAATATAATGTCATCAACATATATTTGTACAATGAGAAGATCATTTTTACTATTTTTAGTAAAGAGAGTGGTACCTACACTAACTATTTTAAAATTCTTTTCAATCAAAAATCTTGAAAGCCTTTCATACCAAGCTCTAGGAGCATGTTTCAGCCCATATAAAGCTTTTTGTAGTTTATACACATGATTGGACTTATCATGAATTTCAAAACCAAGAGGTTGTTCTACATAAACCTCTTTTTGAATAAAACCATCTAAAAAGGCACATTTCACATCTAGTTGAAAAAATTTGAAATTCATGTAACATGCATATGCAAACAATAACCTAATAGTTTATAATCTAGCTACCAGAGCAAAAGTTTCATCGAAATCAATACCTTCCTTTTGATTGTACCCTTTGGCAACAAGTCTTGCCTTGTTTCTTACCATATTACCTAACACATCCATCTTATTTCTGAATACTCATTTAGTACCAATAATTGGATGGTTAGTTGGCATAGGAACCAAGGTCCAAACCTTACTCTTTTTGAATTGGCCTTGCTCTTCTTGCATGGAAATCATCCAACTTTCTTCTTTCTCTGCTTCTTCAAAGGTTTTAGGCTCTACTTGAGAGATGAATGCCACTTGCTCATAAGCCTCCATGAGTTGTCTTTTTGTTTTCACCTTTTCAGAAAGATCGCCAAGTATTTACTCCTTTGGATGACTTTTGGCATATTTCCATACTTTAGGTAGATCTTCATGAAGTTCTTCTCTTTTTTGTAGATCTTCAAGAGGTGGTTCAACTTTTCTTCTCTCCAATATAATAGATTCATTTGGTGGTTCCTCATGAATCTTCATTTTCTCCATTCTTGAGTCTAGTTCACCTACATCATCATCATCAACATGAACTGCCCTTCTCGGTGCATTGTCAGATTCATCAAAAACCACATGAACAAACTCTTTTACAACTAGTGTTCTCCTATTAAAGACTCTATATCCTTTAAAGTTCAAGAAATAACCAAGAAAAATAGCTTCATCACTTTTAGCATCAAATTTGCCTATAGGGTGTTTACCATTATTTAAAACAAAGCATTTGCAAGTAATGCTCCTTAAGCATGAAATGTTTGGTTTCCTCCCTTTGTAAAGTTTATATGGAGCTTTTGAAATCTTTGGCCTAATGGAAACTCTATTAAGAATGTGACAAGCAGTGTTTGTGGCTTCTGCCCAAAAATACTTTGGCAAGTTGTTTTCACAAATCGTTGTTCTTGCCATTTTTTTCAAACTCCTATTTTTCTTTCAACTACTCCATTTGCTGGGGAGTCCTTGGAGCAGAAAAGTTATGTTGAAAACCATTTTCATTGCAAAACTCGTCAAAATCTTTGTTTTCGAACTCACCACCATGATCACTTCTAATGCTAACAATGTTAAGCTCTTTTTCTTTTTGAACTCTTTTACAATGCTTCATGAACACATGCAATGCTTCATCTTTAGAGGATAAGAAATATACTTAACTAAACCTAGAATAGTCATCAACAATAACAAAGCCATAGGATTTTCCTCCTAAGCTTGTCACATTTATTAGACCAAACAAATCCATGTGTAATAGTTCTAATGGTCTAGAAGTGGAAATCTCTTGCTTAGACTTAAAAGAGCTTCTAGTTTGTTTTCCAAACTGACATGCCTCACAAATATGGTCACTTTTGAAATCGTTTTACAAGTCCAATGACCAAGTCTTTTCTTAAAAGTTTTGAAATGGTATTCATACTTGCATTGACACGCCCGGACCTAGTCCGCACATGTCAAGTTTTGTATTTGAATATAGTTGTGTGGCTAAATGATGAAATTGGACTTCCCATGGATGTTTTGAACTTCCTTTAGCTCAATTCCGAGCTTAAAACTACTAAATTTGGAGTCAGGGTCAGTAGGCCCCGTACGTACACATAAACCGAGGCAATTGGAGGTAGGTTGACTGAAGTCAACAAAATTAGGTGAGGTCCCATGCTGGACCCAACAAATTTAAAAGGGGGTCTCGGGTGGTTTGCTCATCTTCTTCTCTTCTTTCTTCTTCCATCGAATTCTCGCAATCTTCTTTTCGAATTCCTTCAAATCAACCCTTCAATCTCTCTTCAAACACTTAATTAATCATCATCACTAGCTCCTCTTGCTCCCTAGAAGATCAACACACCAAATTTACCAAGAATTTCACAAATCTCTAAACTGTCAATTCGTTGACAGTTTGTTCTTCAGCTCATATCTTCCAATTCAATCATAGGAATTGGCTGAGATTTTGATATGTTGTTCTAGACTCATCAAGTTTTAATTTGATAGTTTATACACATGATTTCGTTGTCTGAGCTGAGAGAAATCATGGATTGAAGTTAGTAATTTTGCTTTGCTCAAGAACACTTTAACCCTTAGTGTTTTGATTCAAAATTCAAGCATGCTTAGTTGTTTAATTCCATTCTTGAAGCTGTGATTCCTTAGTTTAGATGTTAAACTACTTGCGTTTCAATTTTGGTGCAAATTGGTGGAAGATCAAGCTCAAACCAAGCTTGATTTGGTGCAAGCCCGAGCATGGCTTTGCATTGGAAGCCACTCCTGCGCAGGACCCATTGAGTCCCGCGCGGGAGTCAAGCAAATTTGGGATTTTCTCAAATTGGCTCACTCACGCCTGGGAGTGAGCCACCAGCAACGTTTGGGCATTGCAACATGGGGGCATTTTGGTAATTTTGTAGCCCTAGTACCCAATTGACCCTAATTAACTTCCGAACCTATCCAATTTAGTTCCTAGACCTTGGAGACCTTAAATAGGTTTTGTAATGTGCTTTAATTATTGGTCGAATGCCTTTATTAATCAAATTAGATTTTAATTTGATTATTTAGGTATGTGATTGTACGAGATTTGGACAGGTAGCAATTTGAGCTAAGGCATTCGAGGGGTAATCGGGGAGTATACAACTCTCCTCACTTGTGAGTGGCTTGGATTATAGTGGTTGACCATTGAGGGTCAACTGTTTCCTAATTGCTTTATGAATTTCTTTATTAAATATCCACCCTCACACACAAGTTTTATAAAAGATTTAAAAGAGGTGGGAATTTCAAAGGACTTTATAAATTGTTATTAATATGAGTTAGGGGTACGATGCCCCTGAGAGATGAATGGATGAATAGGCTCCTCGGGGCTCCAATAAATGTGGGAGCGTAGACGGAGTTGGAGAAGCATGCAAAATTCTCAACCATGGACTGCTTATCGAGGGGCACGGTGAGACGAGACCCTGTGAGAGGCGCGTAGGGAAGCTCGCCAGGGCTCCAGTTGTTGTGTTCCACCACGACAAGGCTAATGTCAAAGGAATGGGCCAGAAAGTAAAGATAAAGGATTTGAGTTATGAGATAGCCTTTGACGGTCCAGCGGGGCACCTAAGTGCATAGATGTACGTTTAGGATGATTTCAGAAGTAAGCCCAATTATGAAAATTATATTTAATAATTGTTTTGGTGTGGGATTTCATATGATTTTGCTGAATGATTTTTAACAAATGAATTTTGGATTATTTCATATCCCCAGCCTGAGGTGATCGATCATTATAACCGAGTCCCTCACTCGGTACATATATTTTTGTACTCACACCATTAACTTTTGTTGTCAGGTCATCAGGCTACGGACGACAGGCGTCCAGGTGGTCAGTGATCCCAGTATATCACTGAGGACACGATTTTGTAGGTGCCACCCTTTTCCTTGTGAATCTTGGCTCGGAATAGTAGTGCACATTGTATATATATATATCATGTTTTTTCGCTGCATGTCTGCACCGTAAAACATGCCACTTACACTTTAAATATATTTTAAATAAAATTTTGTATATTATTCCTTAAATGTTTTCGTATATTGCTCATATACCCCTTATTTTATACCTTGTGCCATCTTGGATTGCCCGCCTGACGAGGCACGCATCTCGAGGTGGTACGGCAGTTGTCACAAGGCCGGGCCTGCGGGTCGGGGCGTGACATGCATGCCTTAATATTCTATGCCATAACCAACTATCACATATTTATTTTTCCATAAAACAAGTTTCATTTATGCAATCATCAATATCATCAAGATAGATTACATAAATGTTTTCAAAACGTTTTCCAAAAAAATGACCTTGTTAGTATTAATGTCAATTACATAGCATACTTCAGAGTCAAAGCATACTCTGCATCCTCTATCACACAATTGAGTAATGCTCAATAAGTTATGCTTAAGACCCTTAACAAATAAACCATGCTTGATATAGCTAGTGGATGTGTTACCTATGGTTCCAATTCCTTGGATGCTACCTTTGGAGTTGTCACCGAAAGAAACACTACCTTTCTTTCTTCCATCAAGCTCTTGAAATAAGGCTTTGTTTCCAGTCATGTGCTTTGAGTAACCACTATCAAGAATCTATGGCTGCCTCTCCTTTGGTTGAGCCTTCAAACATTTTTCCTTATGCTCATGCTTAACCTACAAAAACAACTTTTTAGTTTTTGTTCTTAGGTACCTATACCTTGATGGGTCCTTGGGGGTTAGTTAGCATATGAGAGCCTTTGGGCACCTAAACCAACTTGGTTTTGGGAAGGGACTTCTTATTCATATAATAATTGAAGGACATATGTCCTCTCTTCCCACAAGCATAACAATGAACATTAGAAGCATGCTTTTCTTCCTAATAGATGCATTCTTGCTTGATTCATATGCAATATGTTCATTTTCTTTTTCCTTTTTATTCTTTTGTTTTAAATATGCATAACATTCCCATAGCAAAACTGATATCCGACTGACTACATGTTTGAGCATACATCAAACTCCTAACTGTTGGTCCCTTAGATTAGTGCTCGTGGGGGGTGAATAGCACTTATGACTTCTTCTTCAATGATGCAACTTCAATTGGAACTCTTGATAGTGAGGTGGTTAGTGTTTGGGGTTGTTTTGGACAGATGGATGAGTTCTTTGCAAAGTAAAGCAAGTAAAGAAGAAATAAAACTTCTATTTAGAGCGGTTCGGTATTCCTCACCTACATCCACTACCTGATCTTCCTAATCAAGGATTTTAAATCTCCTATTCATTAGGACAGTGGAATTCTAGCTTCCACAAAACCTTTACAAAGAAAGCTCTTCCCAAGCTTGAAGACAAATCAACCTAGGACCTCCTAGTTGATGCAACCCACTTAGAGTGATTCCCTTACCTCTAAAAATACAAGGAAAGAGAAAATTGTGGTCAAAAAGTGATCTCTAACAAGACCTAAGATGTACAAGAATTTTGGCTCAGTCAAATTTCTCTCACAAAGTGTGAAAGGTTAGGAACAAGAGAGAAATTAATGTACAAAGAAAGTGTAATAAATGCTATTCAATGCACTTCAATTTCTTGTTTTTCTTCAGCATTTAAAACCCCCTTAAATAGCTACAGAGCTAATTCTATCTATTGAGGCATTTAATGAAGAGAGAGGTCAACTTGCAACTTTGAAGAAAACTAGCTGTTGCATTGTTCCGATGCCATTGAATCGGTTAAGGCCATTACTGAATCGGTTCAATCTTTCTGATGTTGTCTTTTGAACTTCTTGTTTCTTCTGTTGAATCGATTCACATTTTTCCTTAATCGGTTCAATTTCTTCAACTGCCATTTTCTTCCAGGTGTTGAATCGATTAAGCATAAGACTCAATCGGTTCAATTTCTTCAGCTTCAGACTTTCTAGTCTTCACTTGTTCTTCCTCAATCGATTGAGCTCTACTATGAATCGGTTGAAAATATCTTACCTCCAACCTCTTCTTTTCCATTAGTTGCTCAATCGATTGATTGCCTTGCTCAATCGGTTAAATATCTCGAGTTCGTACTTTATAGCATCAGTCCAACCTTGTTCAATCGATTGGGATAGAACCTCAGTCAATTGAGTCCCTAACACTTAGCATTTTTGCTTTTGCCTTTCAAGGATCTGCACACTTAACTTAGATTCATTAAGAGCATCTAATTGTGTTGTTTTGTATTCATCAAAAACACTTGGAGTTCAACAATCTCACCTTTTTTTTATGATGACACAACATCCCTTTAAACAAACTTAAGGAGATTAATCTAAGTTTAAAACATAAATGTGCATATGCTAAGATTTGAGTAAAAAACTCCCTCTAAATATGTGCCCTCTTCACCCTACACTTTGTATATTCATATACTTACACATGCAGTTCAAAGGATAGATAATTCCATCTACATATAAACATCACAATTATAGAATAAAACCTGAACAAGTCATCAAATATATATATATATATATATATATATTCAAGTAATTTGCAATTCAAAGTATCCAAGGTTGATTTATCAAATAAGTAAATCAAAACAAAACATTGTTTTCAAAAAACATAATCAAGCTCCCCTTAAGTTTGTACAATCTATTTCTCCCCCTTTTTGACATCATCAAAAAGAGAGAGAAGTAAAAAGACTCATCATTTAGGTTTTCTTTGGTATTGAAGAGTGGGAGTCGGGGCTTCAGGGGTAGGTTCGGATGAGATAGGCTCGGATGGGGTGGTGAGGGTGGAAATGATGGTCTCCACAGTCTGAGTAGCTGCTGTTAACTTTTCCTCTGTCACTGGTTCACTCGGAATCTCTTATTCTTGCTTTTGTTTTCCCGAAGTAGCTCCGTGTTCATCACCATGTCTCAAGTCACCAGTATCAAAGAACCGATCATCTCTCTGTTTGTTGATCTGTGCCACCTTTGTCTCCAAAGCATCTAACCTAGTTAGGACTAGTTGCTTGAACTCCCGAATCTCTTCACCCAAAGAGGTCTCCATTTTCAGCACAGCGTCCAATATCAAGCCAATCCGATCATCTTGTGGTGCAACTTGAGTTTGTTGTTGGACTTCTTCTTGGGTTTGCTCTTGAATTGCCTCTTTTTCTTGTTGTGGTTCATTTTTTGGCTCTCTTAGCACTGTTTTGGTTGTCTTCACAATTTGCTTGATCCAATTGTTACCATCCAAGACATAATGTATTTTCTGAAAACTTGAAGAGTTGAAAGGGATGTGAGTGCTTACTTTCAAAGTCATTTTGGTACCTCTAACCCCAAATTCCTTTCTTCTTCAATAATTTGGTGATGATGTTTCCAAAAGCCAGCTTTGATCTTTGATCTCTTGCTCCAAGCTATTTCTTTCATTCTCTCAATAAAAAATTAAGCAGTGTTAACCTCTCCACCATGCATAGCAGAAAACATCAACCAAACGTCTTCCTGAATCATAGTACTAAAGCTCCCTGACCTCCCATAGAGAGTGGTGCTAATGAAAACAAGTAGTAATCTAAGCTCCAAAGTTTTGATCTTCAAGACTGAGTTCTTGAGACCAGAACTTTCATCTAAGTCATTAATTTCCTTCCAAGGTAATCCACATGTAAATCAGATGGCCTAGAATTTGCACCTTTTTTAAATTCTGTTTTCAATAAGCTATCTAGGTCTTTAGGAGTGATTAGAATCTCCCTACCATAGACAAAGGCATGAATGCCTTCAATGTTGATTTCTACACTTTCTCCTAACTCATCTTGATTCTTAGGAATACTTGAGTAAAATTCTCTAACCATCAACTCACTATATTCTCTATCCTGAAAATTACTCAAGCCAAACCATTTGGCATCCATAAAAAGTTTCCTAAGGTTATCATGAAAAGTGAAGTTTTCAAATTCCTTCTGATCGATCTCCTTGCAACAAATAACCTCTTTAGAGTACATAATTCATCACATCTCTTTTTGTGAATGGAGTTTCTAAAATATCTAATAAGATTACTTCTCTCTTGGATTTGAACTTAGCCATTTAGAGGATTCCCACTAGGAATTCCCTCTCCGTTGCTCAGCTTATTGCCCATGTGCTTCACCTTTTCGCTTAGACCATCTCTTTGTTGTGGAATGACTCTCTCCATGTAGTGGAATTTGTCTCTTGGGTGCCATTTGGGATTTTTAAGTTTTAGGAATTGGGGAGTTTTTATTTTGGGGTGCAAGGATGTTGATTTTGTGTTTGCACGATGAATTACAGGTTGGGTTTTGTAACTAATAGAGTTTCTTGATGAGTTTTTGTAAGGGAAATTAAAAAATTTTGAAATTGAATCGATTCAAAGCGATTTTGAAAGTGTGAGAACAGTCGGGTTATATATAGCTCTGACAAGTTCAATTGATTGAGTGAAATACTCAATCGATTGAGCAAATTCTAAATTTTGCTTCCAGACCTTGTTCAATCGACTCAGTCGAAGATTGAATTGATTGAAACTTTCTGTTTGGGATTTTTCTTTTTGAAAGCTTTTGAAATTGAATCGATTGGATTTGAAGTTCATGTTATTTAAAACCTTGATATAGAAATATTGAGTCGGTTCACTAAAGAGGTAAACCGATTGAATTTTGAAGAATAGTTTTAAAGCCTTATTCACAGAAATATTGAATCGGTTCACCATAGAGGTGAATCAATTGAATTTGAAAAACTACAAAACAGGCTTTTTCAAACTTATGAAAAACTCATTGGGCTGAATGCCTAATCGATTCAACACTTTGAAGACTCTTTTTTAAGAGTGGGAACTTGGGTTTTTCAACCACATGAGCATATATATACAATGACAAGATCAAGCTTTATGCAATCAAGGCACATAATCAACTAATCAATAGCAAATCAAACATGCGTTTCCAAACAATTAATCATAATTTGAGTTCATGCATATTTTTCATACCAAGCTCTCTCCTAATTTTACAAAATTGATCCTCACTTAAGGGTTTTGTGCAAATATCAGCTAATTGGTGCAAGGTGTCCATAAATTCTACTTTAATATCTCTTTTAAGCACATGATCACTAATAAAGTGGTGTCTAGTTTCAATGTGCTTAGTGCTGAACTGGATTTTTAGAGATATTTATGGCACTTGTATTGTCACAGAGAATGGGAACTTATTCTATTCTCGTGCCATAGTCACTAAGTTGTTGCCTAATCCATAAAATTTGAGCACAGCAACTACCTAATGATATATATTCAGCTTCAGCAGTAGAGAATACTACATAGTTTTGTTTCTTGCTAGACCAAGACACAAGCATATTTCCTAGAAACTGAGAAGTACCACTATTGCTTTTCCAATCAACTTTACTACCAGCAAAATCAGAATCAGAATAGCCTAAGAGATCAAAAGAACTACCTCTAGTATACCATAGACCTAAGTTTTAAGTATTCAAAAGGTATCTAAAGATTCTCCTAACAGCAGTTAAATGTGATTCCTTAAGACATGCTTGAAATCTGGCACATAGGCCTACACTTAGCATGATATCAGGTCTACTTATAGTTAAGTAAAGAAGTGATCCGATCATACCTCTATAGAGCTTTTGATCTACCTTTTTGCCTTTCTCATCTTAGTCTAGTTTTGTTGAAGCGCTCATAGGGGTTCCAATTCCCTTCATGTCCATCATCCCAAACTTCTTTAACATATCATTGGTGTACTTGGCTTGGTTAATGAAGATGCCATCCTCGCTTCACTTTATTTGTAGACCGAGGAAAAAGTTCAACTCTCCCATCATGCTCATTTCAAACTCTCCTTGCATTTCTTTAGCAAAACACTCACATAATTTTTCATTAGTAGCACCAAATATAATGTCATTAACATATATTTGAACAATGAGAAGATCATTTTTACAACTTTTAGTACAAAGAGTGGTATCTACACTACCTCTTTTAAAATTCTTTTCAATCAAAAATTTTGAAAGCCTTTCATACTAAGCTCTAGGAACTTGTTTCAACCCACACACCTTTTGTAGTTTATACACATGATTGGGCTTATCATGAATTTCAAAATCAAGAGGTTGATCTACATAGACCTCTTCTTGAATAAAACCATTTAAAAAGGCACTTTTTACATCCAGTTGAAAAAGTTTGAAATTCATGTAACATGCATAAGCAAGCAATAACCTAATTGCCTCTAATCTACCTACAGGAGCAAAAGTTTCATCGAAATCAATATCTTCCTCTTGATTGTACCCCTTAGCAACAAGTTTTGCCTTGTTTCTTACCATATTGCCTAACTCATCCATCTTATTTCTAAATACCCATTTAGTACCAATAATTGGATGGTTAGTTGGCCTAGGAACTAAGGTCCAAACCTTGCTCCTTTCAAATTGGCATAGTTCCTCTTGGATGGCAGTCATCTAACTTTCTTCTTTCTCAGCTTCGTTAAAGGTTTTAGGCTCTACTTGTGAGATGAAGGCCACATGCTCACAAGTCTCCATAAATTGTCTTCTTGTTTTCACCTTTTCGGAAGGATCACCAAGTATTTGCTCCTTTGGATGACTCTTGGCATATTTCCATGCTTTAGGTAGATCTTCATGAAGTTCTTCTCTTCTTTGTAGATCTTCAAGAGTTGGTTCAACTTCACTTCTCTCTAAGGTAGCTCAGTCATTTGGTGGCTCCTCATGAATCTTCATTTTCTCCATTTTTGAGTCTAGTTCACCTACATCACCATCATCAACATGCACTACCTTTCTTGGTGAATTGTTAGATTAATCAAAAACCACATGAACAGACTCTTCTACAACTAGTGTTCTCCTATTGAAGACTATATATGCTTTAGAGTTCAAAGAATAACCAAGAAAAATAGCTTCATCACTTTTAGCATTAAATTTGCCCATAGGGTGTTTTCCATTGTTTAAAACAAAGCATTTGCAACCAAAGCTTCTTAAATATGAAATGTTTGGTTTTCTCCCTTTGTAAAGCTCATATGGAGTTTTTGAAATCTTTGGCATAATGGAAACCCTATTAAGAATGTAATAAGCAGTATTTGTGGCTTTAGCCCCAACATACTTTGGCAAGTTGTTTTCACAAATCATGGTTCTTGCCATTTCTTTCAAAGTCCTATTTTTCCTTTCAACTACTTCATTTTGTCGGGGAGTTCTTAGAGCAGAAAAATTATGTTGTAAACCATTTTCATTACAAAACTGTTCAAAGTCTTTATTTTCAAACTCACCACCATGATCACTTCTAATGGTAACAATACTAAGCCCTTTTTCTTTTTGAACTCTTTTACAATGCTTCATCTTTTGAGGATAAGAAATATGCCCAAGTAAACCTAGAATAGTCATCAACAATAACAAAGCCATAGGATTTTCCTCCAAAATGGAAATCTCTTTCTTTGACTTAAAAGAACTTCTAGTTTGTTTTCCAAATTGACATACTTCACAAATATGGTCACTTTTAAAATCAAGTTTTGAAAGTCCAATGACCAAGTCTTTTCTTAAGAGTTTTGAAATAGTGTTCATACTTGTATGCCCTAACCTTCTATGCCATAGCCAACTATCACACGTATCTTTTTCCATAAAACAAGTTTTATTTATGCAAACATCAAGATGGGTCACATAAATGTTTTCAAAACATTTTCCAACAAAAATGACCTTGTTGGTATTAATGTCAATTACATAGCATACTTGAGAATCCAAGCATACCCTAAATCCTCTATCACACAATTGACTAATGCTCAATAAATTATGCTTAAGACCCTTAAATAAAACATGCTTGATATAGCCAGTAGATGTGTTACCTATGGTTCTAATTCCTTGGATGATGCATTTGGAGTTGTCACCAAAAGAAACACTACCTTTCTTTCTTCCATCAAACTCTTGAAATAAGGCTTTATTTCCAATCATGTGCTTTGAGCAACCACTATCAAGAATCTATGGTTGCCTCTCCTTTGATTGAGCCTTCAAACAATTTTTCTTAAGCTCATGCTCAACCTACAAAACAACTTTTTAGTTTTAGTTTTTAGGTATCCATACTTTGATGGGTCCTTCGGGGTTAGACAGCACATGAGAGCCTTTGGGTACCCAAACCATCTTGGTTTTAAGGAATGACTTCTCATTCATGTAACAATGTATGGATATATGTCTTTTCTTTCCACAATCATAACAATGAACATTAGAAGCATGCTTTTTCTTCCTAATAGATGCATTCTTACTAGATTCACATGCAATATGTTCAATTCCTTCTTCTTTCTCATTCTTTTCTTTTAAACTAGATACCATGATTATCAATTCATCAATGGTCTTTTGCAAGCTTGAGTTTTTAGCCTTATAGTCATGCTTCAAAACATCATAATCATTCTTAGCATGCTCTAACTCAATTTGCAATAGATTTCTATGTTCAAACACATCATGGAAATCAATTTTAATCTTTCAAGTTCATTATTTAATGAGTTTGCTTTTCTTTTCAATGTCTTATATTTTGAAGCAAGTTTTTCAAACTTGTTGTAAAGACTTTCATAATCATCACGAATATCATCATCATCATCAAGTTCATCATCATGATTATCATCATCATTATTTAAATAGATACTAGGTAGTTTAGAGATTACCTCAATGGTATCTTCTTTAGCCATCAAGCAAAGGTTGGCCTTTTCATTACTTTCATCACTATTCGATGTGGAGCAATCACTGTCGAACCATGTGGCAGCCACCATTGCTTTCTTTTGTTTCTTGTATTTCTTGGATGGACCTTCTTTGAGTAGATGGCAATCTGCTTTGAAGTGGTTGGGCTTCTTACACTCAAAGCACACTAACTTGTCGCCCTTGTTGGCCTCATTCTTTTCTTTTTTCTAAAAAGTTCCTTGATCTTTTTTAAAAAATCTTCTTCCTTGCCTCTTGCCTTTATGTCCCATTAGTCTTTTGAACCTCTTAGCAAGCATAGCAAGTTCTTCATCTTCTTCTTCACTATTTGCACAATCAAGCTCTTCTTCAAGAGCACTCACTCTCAAGGCTAAATTTATTTTCTTCTCTTTGGCATCATTTTTCTCTTCTTCTTTATCTTCCTTCATCTCTTGCTCATAGGTAAAAAGAGAACCACAAAGGTTGTCCAAGGAGATGGTGTTGAGATCCTTTGCTTCTCCAATGGCAGTCACTTTGGGCTTCCAAGCTTTTGGCAAGCTCCTTAGTAACCTCTTTACAAGCTCATGCTCCAGAATCTCCTTTCCAAGGTGCTTCAATTGATTTGCAATTCCATTGAATCTATCAAACATTGCTGTGATGATTTCTTCCGTTTGCATCTTGAATGCCTCATAGTTGTGGGTGAGAAGTGTAATTTTGGACTCCTTCACTTGTGAAGTACCTTCATGAGTAACTTTCAACTTCTCCCATATTTCTTTGGCACTTGAACATGTGGACACTCTATTGAATTGGGTAGCATTGAGTCCACAATGTAAAGTGTTGATTGCCTTGTAGTTAATTTGCACCTTTTTAATTTCGGCATCATTCCATTCTCTTCTTGGCTTTGGCACTCTGATGCCATCTACCTCTTTCATCGGCACATATGGACCTTCCTGTATAACATCCCACATTTCATAATCACTAGCTCTTATGAATATGGACATTCTAGTGCTCTAATATTAGTAGTTGGTGCCATCAAAGAGTGGTGGTCTATTGGTGGACTAACCTTTTACTGTACAATTGCTAGAAGATGCCATTTTTGATCTTCCCCAAAGATGTTACGCCTTCTAATTGGTTTAGGCTCTAATACCAATTGTTGGACCCTTAGATTAGTGCTAGAGGGGGGGTACATAGCACTTATGACTTCTTCTTCAATGATGCAACTTCATTTGGAACTCTTGGTAGTGAGGTGGTTGGTGTTTGAGGTTATTTTGGATAGATGGATGAATTCTTTGCAAAGTAAAGCAAGTAAAGAAGAAATAACACTTTTATTTAGAGTGGTTCGGTGTTCCTCACCTACATCCATTACCTTGATCTTCCCAATCAAGAATTTTCAATCTTCTCTTCACTAGGACAATGGAATTCTAGCTTCTACAAAGCCTTTACAATGAAAGCTTTTCCCAAGCTTAAAGGCAAATCAACCTAAGACCTCTTAGTTAATGCAACCCATTTAGAGTGATTCCTTCACCTCTAAGAATATAAGAAATAGAAAATTGTGTACAAGAAATTATCTCTAACAAGACCTAAGATGTACAAGAATTTTGGCTCATTTAAATTTCTCTCACAAAGTTTGAAAAGTTAGGAACAAGAGAGAAATTAATGTACAAAGAAAGTGTAGTAAATGATATTTAATGTTCTTCAATTTCTTGTTTTTCTTCAGCATTTAAGACCCCCTTTAAATAGGTAGAGAGCTAATTATGTCCGTTGGGGCATTCAATGAAGTGAGAGATCAACTTGCATCTCTGAAAAAACTAGCCGTTACACTGTTCTGACGCCATTGAATTGGTTAAGGCCATACTGAATCGGGTTCAATCTTTCTGATGTTGTCTTTTGAACTTCTTATTTCTTCTGTTAAATCAATTCACATTTCTCCTCAATCGGTTTAATTTCTTCTGCTGCCATTTTCTTCAGGGAGTTGAATCGATTGAGCATAAGACTCAATCGGTTCAATTTCTTTAGCTTCAGACTTTCTAGTCTTCACTTGTTCTTCCTCAATCGGTTGAGCTCTATTGTGAATCGGTTGAAAATCTCTGACTTCCAACCACTTCTTCTTTCCATTAATTGCTCAATCGGTTGATTGTCTTGCTCAATCGATTGAATATCTCGGGTTTGTGCTTTATAGCCTCAATCCAACCTTGTTCATTCGATTGGGACAGAACCTCAATCGATTGAGTCCTTAACACTTAGCATTTTTACTTTTGCCTTTCAAGGATCTGCAAACTTAACTTAGATTCATTAAAAGCATTTAATTGGATTGTTTTGTATTCATCAAAAACACTTGGAGTTCAACACCAGCCGCTGATGCATAAGGGATGGATTTCATAGCCTTTCATTTTAAGTCATTATTAAGACATAGCATTTGACTGACCTTGTCCCTTTTCTGAATTGGAACTATTCTAGCGAAACACTTTTCCATTCTGAATCTCTCTAACACCTTATTAATATAACCTTTTTGAAACAATCCTAACGATCCTAGTGATCTATCATGGAAAATTTCTATTCCTATCACATAAGATGCCTCGCCCATATTTTTTTTAAAAAAAAAAATTGTTAAAGAGATATATCTTTACATCATGTAATAAAGCAGCATCATTTATAGCGATAAGAATGTTGTCAACATATAAGACTAATATAATGAACTTACTCTCAGTGAACTTCATATAGATACATCGATCAATAGTATTTTCTACAAAATCGTACAACTTAATGGTATTATTGAACTTAAGATACCATTATCGAGAAGCTTGTTTCAGTCCATATATTGAATTTTTAACTTACACACCAAATTTTCCTTTCTTGTGGTCAAAAAATATTCTGGTTGGATCATATAAACTTTTTCCTCTAAGTTACCATTCACGAAGATGATCTTTACATCCATTTATTAAAGCTCTAAATCATATTAAGGTGGCAAAGCCATAGCAATCCTCAAAGTGTCTGTGACACCTCGAACTGCAAGCTTGACAACGTGGTAGCCACCACATTGCTTGAAGTGCATGTTGCTGCCACACACCAGAGACAATGCAAGGCATTAAATATCATGCATAAATACAAATATCAAATATCATTTATAAAACAATATTTTTAACAATTAAAATAATATCTTTAAATAACATTTATAGTAATAAAGTCCGCCAATGACAATATCAAAATGAAATGTGATTACAATTGTGCTGAGTGAAATTATAAAACATAACACAGCGGAATTAAAATACATAAATGGATCACTATAACTAAAAATAGAGAAACCTACTATAGCTAAAACCTACTACACGCACTTATCAATGTGGTTGCTCCTCAATGAGCCTCAAGCTTGAAAAACATATAAACCATGATGGTGAGTCTACAGACTCAGTGATGTGGTCTGGAAACAATGTAAAAAACTAGAGATGGTGGGGGATATAACTATACCAAAATCCAATTTCTAAATCATCATTTTCATTTAAATAAATTTCCCACCAAAATCATTCTCATCAAAATGATTTAATTAGGACAGTGTAAATCGACTGAGCCTTATCTATCTATGAGTTCGAACCGTTGGAAGAAATTCTCATCAATAATCACTTAGCACACACACACATATATATATATACACACACATACATACTATGCCCTTTTCTCCCAACGTTGCCATTCATCAGCTCAATGACTACAAGCGCTCCTAGTGAGTTATCTTCCGTGCCTTTCAGTCCTAGGAGAGTGCACTTGTGCCTCCCTATGGAATGTCCACAAGCCACTAAACTGCTAGCAAATTTGCCCTCATGGGTAGTCCTCCATGGACTAATATCATACCTTAATCGAAGCAAGTCACACATGGACTTTAATCACCCCATGATTAGGTTTATATATATATATATATAATCAATACCTCGATCGGGCAAGTCACATACGAACTCTTATCACACCTCGATCAGGTTTACATAAAATCATATAACACATTTATACCTCTTATAAATGTGATATTTTGCCTACCCATACAAATAGTGTATACTTGTACAGTGGTATATTATACCCCAAATCAATAAAACATTTAATTTAAAACAATTAAAAACATTTGCCATCAATATCACTAAACATTGAGGTCACAATGAAAGGAGATTTGTATACTCCCTAATCAATCCACTACACACTTGAGTCGTCTCTGTGATCCACTGCCGATGCTCCTAATTTGTATTTAAGTTCCATCAAAATCATACATACCAATGATGACTCAAGACAACCTAAATAGAAGTTTAATATACCCAGGAATGACTCTATGTTAAATCGAGATAAATTTTGAGCCAATCTAAAGATGTCAACCCTCGGGTCAAAAGTTAACATTTTCCTATTTTGGTAAATTCAACCGAGGTGACTTCCAAGGTAGTCTAACCTCGAATCTGGCTTAATCTGCCCCAAATTGACCGCAGTCACCATCTATGACGGCCTTTTGACCACTCCAATATTGCCAAATGACAATTTTTACACTTCTAAATCCATTTCTAACCTCCTAAGGCCCAAATACACCACATAATCCAACCACAATACCACACAATAATAATTTAAGCTTAAATTTACAAATTTAAGCTAAAATACCCATTTTTTTTTTAAAATTCAAGATCTCTTCAGCTTAACCAATTTGTATGAAATTAACATCAATTGAAAGGTTTTAGCAAGCTCTACAACATTCCTTGATAGCTTAAACCAAAGCAAGCTAGATTTTCTCCAAAAATTTGATGAACCCAAAAATTCTTCTCCAATTTTGCGCTTGATCTTGCCAATTTCTTCACAAATAAATCCCATCATTACATAAAGCTTGAAAAAAGCTACGATTCAAATATTTATTTGCTTGATTTTGTTAAGAAATGAGATAGATATTTGATAGAGAAAATTTGGATCTTAAATCACCAAAAATGGTGATTTTTGGCAAAAAAAAAAGGAAGACACACTGCAGGGGAGAGAAGCACGCCAGGAGGGGCTGCTGGCTACAGCTCGTCGTTCATCCACCTTTGTACAACTTGCCCTTTTGAGAAAATTGCAAACAAGTCCTTTAACTTGTCAAAACTCTTCAATTACCCCCATCAATTTTATTAAGGTTTAAATTTAACCCAAAATCACAATTTTAATTCTTTTCGATTCCCCTCTTAATCTCTAATATCTAGTTAAATTCCACCATTTGGGACCAAATACCAAGTTTAATTAGGGGCAGAGTCCACAGAGTCTTTCTTTGAAATTGGGGAGAAGGTTTCCTTATAGTCAATGCTGTCTTTTTTAGTGTAACCTCTGGCAGCAAGTCTTACCTTATACCTTTCAATGTTACCTTCTGAGTCATATTTGGCCTTGAAGACCCATTTACAATGAACTCGTTTTAAGCCCTCAGGTAACTCAACTAATTTTAGACTTTGTTGTCGTCCATAGATTTCAACTCTTATTCCACGGCATCTCACCACTTTCCATAATCATCACATTCCATGGCTTGTTTGATCGAGACTAGATCAACATAAAGCTCAACTAAAGTCACATTCATGATCAAGTGAGTAGACCACATAATTTTTGAAATGGCTTATCTTTTCTGTCGTACAAATCTTTTTAATCCCATTTCATGTAGTTCATTCACTGTTTGCTCATTTTTTACTTGTGCATCATTTTTTTTATTCATCATTTACATGTTCCTCTTGTTGATTTAGAAATCATCACCTACAAGTTCATTTTATGGGTTTGAACATTTATTTGTTGTTTTAATATGATGTGTGATTGTGATACAACAAATGGAACAATAACTTCATGAAAAGCACTTGATGTAGGCTTTTCACCTTGAATTTTTTGAATATGCACCTCTCGTGATTCTTCACTCCTACTGAGCTAGCCATTTTTAATAAATCGTGTATATCCAAAATTAACTATTCCCATACTATGGTTAAGAGAGTAAAATCTATAGCCTTTTGACTTTTCTAGATAGCTGATGAAATAACCACTAATGATTCTTACATCAAACTTCTTTTCATGTGGATTGTATATCATTACTTCTTCTAGCCAACCCCAAACATGCAGGTGCCTCAAACTATGTTTTCTTCCCATCTACAGTTCATAAGGAGTAATAGGAACTGCTTTATTAAGAACCATATTAAGCAAATACCTAGCAATCTTTAATGCAAGTATCCACAATGATATGGGTATAGAACTATAACTCATCATATTCCTAACCATGTCTATAAGAGTACATTTAAATCTTTTAGCTACACCATTTTGTTGTGGTGTACCAGGCATTGTATATTATGCACATAGGCCTTTATTTTCAAAGAACTTTGTAAATGGACTTTGACATTGGCCACTATCATCATATTTTTCATAATATTCACCAACTTTATCTAACATCACAACTTTTTCCTTTCTATCTACCTACCTTTCCACTTTATCAATGAATACCTTAAAGGCGTCCATTGATTAATTAAGGCTTCTTATGTAGAAGATATATATAAACTACCGTGAGTAGTCATCAATTAAGCTAATAATGTATCTTTTATCATTCCATTATGGAGTGTTAAAAGCATCACAAATGTCAATGTATATCAACTTAAAGAGTTAACTCCTTCTTATGGCTAGATTCTTTGATATGTGACTAGTTTGCGTTCCTTAAATGCAATCCACACATACATCTTATTCAATAAAATCCAAGCGAGGTAAGATATCATTTTTAACGAACCTCAGAATCCTTTCTTTGTATATATGACCTAATCTTTGATGCCATAAGAAAGTAAAGTGTTCATTATGTGCAGTACGTTTACTACCTATATTGTGATCAACATAGAACAGGGATTCAACAAAATTAACATCAAGATTGAAACGATATAACCATTAATCAAAGCACTAAATCCATAAAAGTACTTTTGTTTACAAAATGAAAAAGTACCATTTCCAATCTTAAAGTTAAAACCTAAATTATCCAACTTTCCAACAAAAACTAAATTCCTAGCACATTCAGGAACATAAAGATAATTTTCTAGATCTAGGTGACAGCCGGTGTCTAAGATCAATCTGTAAGTCTTAATTCCTTCTATCTATCCCTTTATTCTATTTCATATATGTAAAAACTTTTCATTACCGTTTTATGGGCTGAATTGAAAAAAATCCCCGCATTACATGTGACACATAAGTAGTTGCAATAGAATCTAACCACCGGGTATTACTAGTACTTCAAAAAGATTAGATTCGAAACATATTGAAAAATATTATATACCTTTCTTTTCGAACCAGGCTTTTCTTTTCGGATAGACCTTCATAAGACAACCAATTTTTTTGCAAAAGAAGGATCTCACTTTCTTACAGAGTTGGCCCACCATAACTTTCAGTGGAGCCTTATCCCTTTTCCTATCCTTGCTAACTAGTTTAACCTTCTTACTGCTATCTCCCTCATGAACCGTAAGATGGATAGTCTGTTCTTTTATGTTCTTTAATCTCCCTTCCTCCTAAACAAATATGGCCTTGATTTCTTGAAAGTTTCTTTTTTCCTTAACTGAATTGTAATTCATTCGAAATGGACAAAATTAGGAGTAAGTGAGTTGACAATGAACTGAACAAGAAAAGACTCACTTACATCCATTCCCAATGACTTCAGCTTAGCTGCTAGATTTGCCATTCCCGTCACATGATCATGGATAGGTTGTGACCAGTTAAATTCTTTGGTCGTCAGCTAGCTCATCAAACTCCTAACAATGGACTTGTCCACTATGTCTAATTAAAAGAATTTGATTTGTTGGATAAATTTCATGCATTGTCCAATTTGGGCATTGATGGCTTCACATTTTTAGCCATCGGCATTTGCATCAAGTTCAAGCTCAATCTATTGGACCTTTCCCAAGCCTCATAAAAAGACTTGTTATCAGCCTTACTATCCTCCATAACAGGTGCATGCTTTTCATTCGTTACTATAACTAGGTCCAAATCTATAACACTCAGCTAAAACTAGATTTGCTCAGACCAATTTGCATAGTTCAGTCCATTAAACTTAATTACCCCATTGCCCAAAGCGAACAAATTACGAAAAGCTGTAAACATTACAAAAGCTCCCACATTATTGTTTTGAGTAACCTTAATGGATTCAAACAAACAATAAGCTTTCATTATGTATTTAAGTTCCCCTTTGGGTGATACCTAAAATATATAATATATAATTATGCCAACTCAAATAAACTTTAATAGACAATGAAATATACCCAAATAAATATACAAATCATCTTTGGATATACAATGAAATATGTCAATTAATCTTTTTTATTGTCACTAATCATAAGCAATGACCCTTTAGGTGACCTCTTATTATTGGCATCAATAATGAATTAATTGAAAACCCATTGTTTACACCCTAATTTACAAGATAGGGCCAGTGGGCTAGAGTTATAAATGGGCCATAACATACATCAATGGGCTATGCATTAGTCAAGTTGGCCAAGAGGAAGAAAGTGGACGATTACAAAGTCAGCGACTTTAATTAGTAATTAAGGCTGCGACAATCATGGGAATGAAAGATTAGAGGCAGATTGGCTAGAAATCAAGTTTTGTTTTAAACCAAGAAATATTTGAATTAAAGGCTGTGAAATTATAGGACCTTAATAGTAGCCTGATAGTGGCTATAAAAGGTTCCAACTTGAAGGAAGAAAGGCATCAACAACTCTCCAAATTACATAGACAACTCTTTGTTCAAGCATGGGTTAGCCACATTCTTTTCCATTTTAGTCTAAATCTTTCCTTCCACTTGTCCTTGTTAAGATTTCCTTTTATTTTTTATTTTCATCAAGCTTTTTCCATTTTTCTAAGCTCAATCAACTGTTTGGTTTCTCAGTTCTTTAGCCTCCGATCAGCCAGAAAGAAGTACTCACTTTTAATCATGTAGTCATTACACTTTTCCAATAATAGAATACCCAGTTTAGTTCAATGATTAAAACAGTCCGACTGTGACTTTGAGCTAGAACCCATATTTTTCTTTCCTTTTATTGTTTTTCATTGTAAAAGCAACTGGCACACCCTTCAAACCACAAATCGGCCTCGAATCGGTCAAAGAGATTTTTGGTGTAACATCTCCTTTTGGCACACCCAATGGGAAAATATTGGGTTTTTTTTTTCTGCTTCATTTGGTAATTTGATTTTGTTATTACTATTAATATTTTTTATAGACATGGCTTCAAAGAAAGATATAGGAAAATAGTCCAATGGATCCCAGCATCCCATGACATTACAGTTCCATGATCAAAGCTCTTCAAGTAGCCCTGTCGGGAGTTATACTTCTGGAAGATTGCAAATTCCATTGAAGGAATGGCTAAATCAATGGATGTCAATTTCAATAAGTTGCTTGGCACACATCAGGGGTCTACCAAATTGGCCAATAATTTGGGTAGCTACAAGCAACACTAATGATAGTACTGGAGAGATTCGAGGAGCAGAATCTTTTAGTTGTGCAAAATAATAAGCTCTTAGCACCCTCGGTTGCTAGCCAAGCTGACCAAGATGGAGAGAACAATCAAAACTTGGTTGAGAAAGTGGCTGACAATCAAGATCGACCATACCAAGTGCAATAAACCTGACTGCTAGCCCCAAAAGATATGGGCCTCCACCTGTTCGCAATGGCAATGATAACAGTAATGGCCACGGTAATGGACATGGCCACCATGGTCAGGACCCGATGCCACCTCGCCAAGAGCCAGCCGTAGGTCTTGATCAAGGGTAGAACATAGATATTATTCAGGACGTGCTCGGACCTATAATGAGAAGGGTTGGTTGGCTAGTATTCCAAAAACTATACCTGGAATGGATTGGCCACTTATATCCATATCCAATGAATTAAAAAGCTCCTAAATTTTCATTATTCTATTGGGAATTTGATCAATCCACAGTTAAGCACATTGGTAGATTTTCAATCAAGTGTGGTGAAACAGGTATAAATGTTTCCTCAAGTTAAGGCTATTTCCAAACTCTTTAATAGGACACGCATTCACTTGGCATATCGGACTGCCAATTGATTCCACCATAACCTAGGAAGAAGTAGAGAGGATGTTCCATATCTAATTCTACAGATTGGAACTAGAGATGTCCATGCCGACTTGTTCAGAATGTCCTAAAAGGGGGCAGAGTCAACAAAAGATTATTTGACAAGGTTCAACTAGGCCAAGAACAAGTGTTGGGTTGCTTTACTTGAGAAGGAGTTTGGGCGATTAGTTTAGAATGGGCTAGATATCCAATTAAGGAAAAACTTTGAAGGGATGGAATTTCGAGACTACTACGGGATGTCCATGAGATGTCCAACAAAGTAGCATGATATGAGAACTTTCTTAGGGAGAAGGGTGATCAAAGAAGCTCGTCTTATGGGACATATTACTAGGAGCTAAGTTTTAAGCTAGGAATTGCTAAAATCCTAGTGGATCTGCCCATAGAATGCCCTCTATTCATGAAGGCTGGTTTGAGACACCCTGTCAACTAGGAAGCTATCCACTCTAGTTACCAGAAACAGGCTGAAAATTCAGCCAAGAAGTTTCTACATGATAACAATCGAACATATACATTTGATGTTAGAAAGGCTTATAAAATCTTTAACTTCCTTCAGAAGGTGAGTCAGATCAAGCTTCATTCGGGTTATAAACTACCTAGCCCAAATGATCTGAAGGGCAAAAATTATTGCAAGTATCATGATTCTTGGAGGCACTCAACCAATAATTGTCTAGTTTTCAACAATGTCTCCGAAGAAAAGATTGACCGAGGGTGCTCCGTTTTCCTGAAGCTGAGACAAAAGAGATGGGGGTTGACAAGAACCCTTTCCCTGGCACTGTGAATGTTGCTTCGGCCAATCTCACTTATATGAACCGAGTTGGGAATGGAAAGTATGGATTTTTAGGGGAAAATATCTGTCCATGGTTAGACTTCAAAAAGGAGGCATATCTGGCCCAACAGCAGAAAAGAGGGTTACCATTCCAAGGGATCAGTCAGAATTTTATTCCTCCTAAGTAGGATCCTAAGCAAGCAAGGATGGTAAAACCTTCCAGTGATGTTAAAGCTGACCGATGGCAGCGCGTGAAGCATCCAAAATTCCAAGAGAGGAGAAATAGAAAATAGTAAAAAAGAGATTGCTCCGGCAAAGAGTAAGAAGACTTAGGCAACAGGAAAAAGATGTTCCCAGTGGTCGATTAATTAATCTCCAGGCAAAAAAGTACAAGATCATACAGTAATGTGAATTTCACACTATATGAAATTATGTCTGAGACAGAGATGTTAGACCTGACAATCCGAGGAGTAAAATATGACAAGGAGTAACGATTGCTGAAAATAAGAGATCAAAAGAAAAAACTGATCCAACTTGATGAAAATGTGAAATACAAGCTGTTTGAAGTAGAGCATTGGTTGACCAAGGCAAAATTAATATCCTAAGGTTTAGAACATAAAAGGGCTTCAGCAAACGAAGTTGAGCATAATATAGAGAAAAAGAAGGCGAAACGAAAAGAAGTTAGCTCAGAACTGAGCGAAGACGACAAAACCTTGGTGGCAGATGACCTTTATGAGTTAGATGGTAATATCCAATTCGGGCAGTTCATTGTAAACCTACATTGTTGCACTCTAACTTTGCCAAGGATCATTGCCATTTGACCACCAAAAGTAGAAAGAATCCTCTTTCCAGGCAGATTTTATTGAGGAAGTGATTGAGGCCCTAGGAAGTGAAGAAGAGAAACTCAATCGTCTAGAGAAGATTATCTTTGAGAAACCTGAGGATCGAGCAGTGTATCATATAAAGCCATTATACATTCAGGCACATTTTGAACGTGTCAATATGAGCCTGGTCCTAATAGATAATGGGGCAACGATCAATATTCTGCCATATCGATCACTCAAAAGGCTAGACAAATTAGCTAATGATCTCATCAAGACAAATGTAACGGTAAGTCATTTCGTAGGAACAATTAATCAGACAAGAGGAATTCTACCCGTAGAAGTGATGGTAGGTTCCAATACCATGCTGATGGCTTTGTTTGTGGTAGATTCCACCTCAACATACAATGCATTGTTAGGCCACGATTGGATTCATTCCAATATGTGTGTGCCATCATCTCTACACCAACTTTTGATCTTCTGGGATAGAGATAAATTAAAGATTATCCAGGCCGATCAGAGACCTTTTCGGGTTATGTCCAATGTAGTGGAAGCCCGATGCTATGATAAGATAGTAGGGATTATCAAGTTCTTCGGTCAAGATAAGTATTGGCTTCCTCGCTCGGTCTTGTCAACTGTGCAGCCACAAGAGACAAAAGTAAGAAATGAGTTTGAAAATCTGCTATGGCCAAATGTGATTATTCCATTTAGGTTGACAGAGTCTGGTCAGATCATTAAAGAAATTCCATGATCAGTGACTAGGAAGAAAGAAATTCCACGACAAATGTCGTTATGAAGAAGTTCATGGCATATCAAATAGAAAAAAGAATTCATCAAGAAAAACATTATAAGGCCGATTCTTGTGAGAAAACTACCAAACTGATGAGATTACCATGGAACAATTAGACAAAGCCCCTAACATTAGAAGATTCAAGGGTAGAAGTCTAAGATCCATTGGTAGAGATCAATTTGAGAAAGGATGGTGAACATCGACCAGCATATATCAGTGGTCTTTTAAGTAAAGAAGAACATGTTGACATCATAGTAATTCTAAGAGAATATCGAGATTGCTCTGCTTGGGAATAGTAAAAAATGCCTGACCTCAGTCAAGAATTGGTGGAACATAGATTACCTATTTTGCCAGACCGATGGCCCTACCAACAGCCTCTAAGAAGAATGTCCAATGATGTTATATTAAAGATTAAAGAGGAGATTGAGTGATTCTTGAAAGCAGAGTTTATATGACCAGCCTGACATGTGGAATGGTTGTCCAATATGGTTCATGTTGTCAAGAAAAATGGTAAGCTGAAGGTTTATATTAATTCAAAAACTTAAATGCTACCACTCCCAAAGATGAATATCCAATGCCAGTGGTCGATTTATTAGTAGATAAAGCATCAAAGCACAAGATCATGTCCTTCATGAAAGGTCATAGTGGCTACAACCAGATCTTTATTGTAGAGGACGGAATTCCAAAAACAACATTCAGGTGCCCAAGGGCTGTTGAGACCTTTAAATGGGTAGTCATGGCATTCGGCCTAAAGAACATTAGGGCAACCTACTAGAAAGCCATGAACGCCATTTTCCACTACATAATTAGGAAATTCATGGAAGTTTACATTGATGATGTGGTGGTAAAATCCTATTGATAAGAAGAATATCTCGGCCATTTGAAAAGGTTATTCAAAAGAATGAGGAAGCACGGTCTGAAAATGAACCCTTTGAAGCGTGCTTTTGGAGTCACGACATGCAACTTTTTGGCATTTTTGGTTCATCAAAGAGGGATCAAGTTGACCAAAACAAGGCCAATGCCTAACGAGTGCCCAACCTCCAACCACAAAAAAGGGGTTGCAAAGGAGAACAAGACTTTGCGTAGAGCCAAAAGCATCAAGAAGATTTTGATAAAGTCAAGGGTTACTTGGCAAATCCTCTATTAATTAATTTTGCCTGATTACTTGTACATCTCGGCCACACATGCTTCAATAGGATGCTTGTTGGCCCAAAAAAATGAAAAAGGAAAAGAATAAGCAATGTGTTATCTTAGCCTGGCTTTGACTAGTTGTGAAGAGAAATATAGCCCGATTGAGAAACTCTTTGTCTTTGTACTTTGCAGCGATAAAACTCAGACATTATATACTTTATTTTACTGTGTTCATTATTGCCAAAACTGATGTGGTAAAAATATATGTTGTCCAAACCAACCTTGAAAAGCCATATTGGAAAATGGTGCTTGGCTTTGTCCGAATTAGATTTAATTTACATCCCTCAAAAGACTATCAAAGGACAAGTGTTGGCTGATTTCCTGGCTGATCATCCATGCTTGGACATCAGACAGAATATGGAGGACAATCCTGAAGTTTTGGCAATATCCATACCGTGACATGCCTGGACCTAGTTTGTACGTGTCAAGTAGTGAAATTTGTGCATAGTTGTAAAGCTATGTGATAAATTGGAACTTGTTTTGCACATTTTAAACTTCCTTTAGCTCAATTACTAGCTTAGAAACCCTAATTCGTAGCCCAGAGTCGATTGGGTGCACTAGGGGTTCAAAAAATGAGGCGATTAGATGAAATTAAAGTCAAAGTCAACAATTTTTGTTGACTTTGGTGCCGAACCCAACCCAGTCCAGTGCTGGATTGGACATTTTAAATGGGAGGTCGGTTGCCCAACCCTCTATTTGCACCATTTTCACTTCTCTTCAAGCTTCTTCTGAATTCTATCAATTTTCACCAATTTCAACACTTCAATTCACCTTCAAACACTTCATTAAACATCACCATCAACTTCTTTAGCTTCCTTGAATATCAACAACACCAAAATCATCAAAACTCTTAAAGATCTTCCAAAAATTCAACTTGGAGTCATTGTGTTCTTCAAGCCATAACTTTCAATTCAACCGTAGGCTTTGGCTGATTTCTTGGTATGTTGTTCTAGAATCTTTAAGCTTTCATTTGACTACTTATTTGCTAAATTTCATAGATTGAGCTAGGAGATATCTTAAATTGAAGATCAAAGTTTTTTATTTGTTCAAAACCAATTGTACCCTTAGGCTTTCAATCCGAATTTTATGCATGTTTAGCCATTCAATTCAGTTTTTAAAGCTATTGCCTCTTAGTTTATGTGTTGACGTGTGTTTGTTTTGAATTGCACGCTGATTGGTGCCCAAATGAACTAGAATCAAGCTTAGGAAGTTGAGAAAACTGTCTTGGCCAAAGCCAGAGAGATGTCCGGTGCTGGATATACTTGTGTCCGGCACCGGATATGCTTGTGTCCGATGCCAGACATAAGATTTTGGGAGAAAATCTCCCAAATTGGCCACTTCCATGTGGGAGTGAGCCAAGGCAGCACCGAAGCTATACCATAATAGGGTGATTTTGGTCATTTCATATCCCTAGACCCCAATTGACTTCAATTGATTTCCGAACTTATCTAATTTAGTTCTGAGACTCTAGAAACCCTAATTAGGGCATGCTTTGACGTTGATTATTAGCCAAATGCCTTTATTAATCAGATTAGGTTTCAATTTGATTATTTAGGTACGAGATTTTACGAGATCGAGTAGTAGCGTTTGAACTAAGGCATTCGAAGGGTTTATTCGAGAGTATACAAATCTCCCTTAGTAGTGAGTGGCTTGGATTATAGTGGTTGACCACTGAAGGTCAGCCGTTTTCAAATTGCTTTATAAGCTATTTTATAAAAATGTTTATAACATTTTGGGATATGGATTATCTACCCTTACACACGAGTTTATAAATGGATTTAAGGGTGGGTTTCAAAAGAAAATATGAAATTATATTGTTATGTTTTATTGATGATTATGACCGATGGGAGATGAGCGATTGAGAAGGTCTCGATGCTTTGATGCGAGGGAGCGTATGGATCAAGCGAGGCGTGCCACTGACAAAGTAGTCGTGGACTACCTTTTGAGGGGCACGATGAGTGTGAGACCCTAAGAGAGGCACGCAGGGAAGCTCACCAGGGCTTGAGTGTAGCTGTACTCCACCCACAGCGATGGCAACATCTAGGGAACAAGCTAAAGAATAAAGAATAATGGTTTTGAGACATGAGTTGTAGCCTTTGACGGTCCAGCGGGGCACCCAAATGCACGGGTGTACATTTGGGATGATTTCAGATGCCAGCCCATTTATGAGATTTGATATTTGATTTGGTTTGGGTTTTCATCTATGATTTCATTAAATTGTTTTATTAAATAAGTATTTGGATTACTTCATGTCCCCAGCCTGAGGTGATCGGTCATTATAACCGAGTCCTTTACTGGGTACATATATATTTGTACTCACCACATTCACTCATTTTTGCAAGTCAACTAGCAGAAGACGACAGACATCCTAGTGGATAGTGATCCCTGATATTCTCACCAGTCGACCACGACTTTAGGTTCCACCCAGATCTCTTGTGAATCCTAACTTCGGAATACTGTTGTATACTACTATATCTTTATCCGCTGTACATTTGCATCGTAAAACATGCCATTTTGATTATATAAATATTTTATGACATTTTCTATATTAGTTTCATATATATTCTCAAAAATGCTCGAGTACACCTTATTTATGCCTTGTTCAATCTTGGATAGCCCGCCTTTCACGGCATTCATCTCAAGGTGGCAAAAAGGTTGTCACGTGATCGAACCCTCGAGTTAGGACCTGACATATCGCCTCGAGTACTTGAATTTGATGGGTCGAGCACAGAAGACTCTGTCGGTGCTGGGGTGGTTATCATCTCCCTATCAGACAACACACAATGTGGTCATTTCACCTGGACTTTGAATGTAATCGGGCTGGAACTGCCACAATAATTGCAAGTATCAACAATCCATATTAGAGGGGATTCTCAATTGATAGTTAGCCAATGAACTGCGAGTTCAAATGTTTAAGTCCACAACTAAGGGCATACTATGCTTTGGCCGTTCAACTCTTGGATGAAATATGGCCGCTTAATTTGCTTTAGGGATATCTTTTCCTTAAGATCTCGTGCAGAAGAAATTATGGTGGAACGAAAATCGATGCCATAGGTCTTGTAAAGAAGAAAATCTTTAATGTCAATACAATTCGAGTAATTTTTACTGATTGGTGCTTTCCTTTTATCCAATATCTGAACGATCCAAATTCTTGAGTAAATAGGAGAGTCAAAACATTATCAGTCCACTATGAGTTACTTCATGGAGATTTGTACAGAAAAAGGGTTGATAGGGTATTGTTAAAATGTTTAGGACCTAATGAATCTTTGGAAATGGTGAGTGATGTCCATAACGGCTTATGTAGTGCTCATCAAGCTGGACGAAAGATAAGGTGGCTGATAATGCGACATGGTTTTTATTGGTTGACAACTATGAAAGATTACGTCGAATATGCCAAACAATATAGAGCATGTGAAGTTCATGGTCCAATCCAAAGATTGCCAGCTATGGAACTTCATTTAATCGTTAAGCCTTGGCCATTTCAAGGTTGGTGATCGACCTAGTTGGGAAGATCTATCCTCCAACTCATGGAGGATATTCCTTTATGATCATAGCTACGGATTATTTCACCAAGTGGGTCGAAGCAAAGCTTTTAAAAAAGCTCAAACGGGGAGATGTGGTGAAGTTCATTAAGGAATATATCATGTATCAATTCGGACAATCACTAAAGATCAGGAGACCATCTTTGTTGGTCAGCAAACTCAGGCTTTGGCCGATGAGATGGGATTTAGATTCATCCAATCAAACTGCACTATGCATAGGCAAACAGTCAGGTAGAAGCTTCCAACAAAGTCATCCTAACTTTGATGGAAAAGTAGGTTGATGACATCCCTAGAAGATGGGATCAGTTACTCCTAGAAGCACTTTAGGCTTATAGAATGTTTCAACGGTTGAGCATGCGGTAAGTCTTTTTACTCTTACTTATGGCCATGATGCCATAATTCCCACGGAAATTCTAGCCCGATCGGACAAAATTGCTTTTCAAAATCATCTTACATGGGAAAAGTATAGTGAAGCCATGATGGTGGAGTTAGAGAATTTTGATGAAAAATGATTGGTAGCCTTAAATCATATACAAACCCAGAAAAGGAAAGTAAAGCGTAGTTATAATATGAAGGTTCGAGTAAAGAATTTTGTCGAGGGCGATTTAGTTTGGAAGCTAGTACTGCCTATTGGGAGGAAAGATCCTAAATTGTACAGTGGTTACCTAATTGGGAAGGACTGTTCTGAGTAAAGAAGGTGCTTAAAGGAGGAGCTTACTATTTGGAGAACTTGGAGGGCGAATGGCATCCAAGGCTTATCAATGGGAGATATTTGAAGAAATATTATCCTACGAACGTAGAGATAAGCACATGTTTAAAGTTAAACTTGTTGTTTGTATTATCTTTGTAAACTTTTTGTACATGTTTTGTTTTCCTTCCTATTGACCATCAGGGAATAATTCAGGACCCAAAGGATCAAAACCTGCTCATAAATTATCTCTTTCTTGCTTAATGAGGATAAGTTGGTGCCTTTAAGCATCTATTTTTAGTTTTTGGGTGTGAAGCAGCTTGGTCCGATTGTCTAAATCTTGAAGCTGATCGATCTTCTCTTGGTCAGTAGCCTCTACCTTAGCAACTTGAATTTTTCTCTTTTCTTCCCACTCCTTCAATTGGGCCCTAAGTTGAGAGATATGAGCATCTGCCTGGGTACCCTTCTGCTAATGGTTGTCCGATTCAATAGCAAAAGTTTTCAGGCTGATACTTTCTTCATGAAGCTTCTTTTGTGTTGTCTAAAAGCTCATAATCTTTTCATTCAGAGCTTAGGTTCTGGCCTCCAAAGACTCGAATTTTGGCTTACATTCTTATAAGGATTTAAAATTTGTCTAGAGAAAACTAGAATCCTCTTGCACTTCAGGGGAGTGACTCTAAGTCTTAACTGCTTGATAAAGTGGCCCCATATCAAACCGCTCTATAGCATTATAGTAGTCGGTCAGAAACTCCCTAAGGTTTTTTCTTAGGCTACTATCAACTTCTCAGTACAAGATTTGAGAACTTGAGGAATGGCGGGATCAAAGGCAGCAAAATTGCCAACCGCCTTGGCCAATTGGAGTTTCATAAGTGAAAAAGAAGATATACCAAAAACCCACAAATAGCAAAAACAAGGAGTCAGAAGATGAAAGGAAGACATGAGCATAGAAAGAAGTGAGACGAGGTTTACCAAAGTAGATGATGGAGCATCAGTAGCTTGAACAGTGAGCAATCATGCAAGGTCATCCACAATGGACGAGTATGGAGCAAAATGTTTCTTGGTAGTGGTACGAGCTGGGGGCAAAATAAGCAAAGTATGAGCGAGAAAGATAGACAACAAATAATTATGAATAAAAATGATATTTACCTGATTTCTTAGAAGCAACAGGAGGACCGATCCTACCTAAAAATAGGAAGAAGGAAAGATGCCAGCCAAGTCAGTCCAGCACTTGCCCCCACAAGTGGATGAATTCTAGCGTAGCCTAATTTAAGCTAGGGTTAAGGATGAAGGCTACCTGATCTCCTGCATTCGTGTGTAAGACATAGCCTTGTTCAATTTCTGATCCTTCGCAGTTCCCTTTTTAGTGGCATCTAGTAGAATTCATAGAAGAAAAAGGAGGAATAGGAACTCTCTGATCAAAATCAAGTTGCCTACTGAAAAATTGAAGCGCTACAGCTCAAACCCACTTTTGGAGTTAGTAGCCCCAATAAACCAACCAACGAACAAATCATAGCTCTAAATGGCTTGAGCCCACACTTGCTTTTGTATCTTGTTGCTCTCATCAAGAACTGCTACAAACCATTTAGGGCCTTGCTCTCGTGGCAGAGAGGAAAGAAGCTGAAACTGTCAAATTCTATGCCATCGCTTTTAGTGGTCTTGGAGTGGTAAAGAAAGGAAATGATCAAAGACCTCAACGAAAGGTTGAAAATAGGGCTCGTTATCCACCAATGTCAGCCCGAAACAAGGCAGAGGATTGGCGATAGGGCAGGCAATTGGGGATATATCAGGGAAATAGAGATATGCCTAAAGTTGGATGAACCACATTGGACCACCTACATTATGAAGGGGTTTGTTACTGGTGATGGAACAATGTCCTCTGTATAAAATCCCAAGAAGAAACTGGCACAGGGCCAACTGCTGCCTAGCTGCTATCGCCCTAGCTAGAGGAACGTACTCCTGCATGCAAGTCTTGCTCCCCGAACACACCATGAAATGGCAAATGATGTAGAGTAGGAAGGAGCTATGCTTCTTCAAATTAGCAGGGTTCAGGTTTGTTGGCTTACCCTCTTTAGCCATAAACTTGCAAAAGTCGTGTGCTTTGCATGGAATAAGACTCAGTTTCTTCGAAAGAGGTGATAGAAGAGACCAAGTCATCGTCCAGAGGAACCCTGGTAATAGCAGCAATGTCTAGTAGAGTGACAAACATCGACCCATCGGGAAGATGGAAGAAGTTAAAGTAGGGATTCCATGAAGACATGAGATGAGATGTTAAATTCCATTTTGCTCTATAAATATGTCTAAATATCCCTTATCTTTTTACCTTCAATACTTCAGAAACTAATTTTTGATCAATTTTTCTTTGCAAGTGAAGTTGGATGAGTAAAATGGAAATGGAGTTGAAAATTGACTTAAGCTAACAAGGAGCAAACCCACTAGGAGCCATTGACAGATGATGACCTTAGACATCGATGAATCGATTAGGTAGGGCTAAAGTATAGAGGACACAAGCTGATCCGTCAAAGGATCGATCGAGCAGCTGTTTAATATGGAGAATACAAGCTGATCTATCAACGAATTAGTCGATCTAAGCTGACATACGAGGCCATTCCTGTACACACATTTTAAGGCTAATTTGGTGGGCCCATTTTGTCATTGTAATTACAAAATATTCTTTTATTTAGAGAGAGAACGATTTAGAGAGAGATGAGAGAATGAAGAGGCATTTAAGGAGTTAGTAAAAAAGGAGGAGGTAACTCTAATTTTCCAGGATAGTTTATAATTTTCTAGAATTTTAACTGTTCTTTGATTATGTGTAGCTAAACATCTTAATCCTTAATCTAGATTTGATTTGATTCTTATTATGAATTGTGAGATCTTATGTATGATTGAGATTGTATACATTAATTTTTCTTGAACTATTTATACTTTTAAGGGATTAATGCTAGTGTTGATTCTCTACTTTCAATCTTGATTGATTATTTGAATGGGCCCTTGATTAATTAGTTAGGATTGATTGCTTGTTAATTTGGAAAATTCATCCCGATTGGAATTGCTTAATTGTAGTAACATGTTGGGTAATATCTTTACCTAATAAATTCAAGAATTGGAGTTGAATAGCCTAAGCTACCTTGGGCTATTATTTCATCAAGTTGAAACCCCTGTGCAAATCCTTCTATTGATTGAATTCATTATGCTAACATAATGGATTATCAATTAGCTAGAGTAATTAGCCTACGGCTGGTCATATGCTAGTTCAATTAAGGTGGTTTATTCAATTTTGTTAATGATGGGTTAGTGAGATTGAAGCTTGACAATCAATGGTCGATTAGGTTTTCGATAGATCTATGATCAATTCCCATCTTATAATCGATCAATTTCTAGGTTAAGGGTTCTTGACACCTTTATTTTGGCAAATGCATCTTGGTTTTTTCTTCTAGTTTTCTTGAATCTATTTTATTTTATTTTACCTCATTCCACTTCATTTTATGTTAATTTACCCTTTTATAACTTTAATCTTTTTCTTTTCTTTTACAAATGATTGGATCATGACTGATTGTGGATATGGAGTACAATTATTGAAGCCCGAACTCATTTGGATACAAGGCCTACAAGCCCAAATTCATTTATTCAGAAACAAGGCTTACAAATAAACCTAATGTTGCAATTCAAACCCAAATGATAGCCAACAATAGAAGACCCCAACCCAGTTGAAACCGAAAGAATATCACCAAAACTGTAAAGTTTCAAATATGCTGACTGGTGAAATACTCAAATCATACAAAATCGACACTGTTTGGTTTTACAAATCTGCCACATTCAGATTAAAAGCAAGTTTATGAGTGAGACAGCAACCCCATTAACCTGCAAATTAAGGGATAAAGTTGAAGATTTGTAGAAGCATTAACTGGCACAAGCAAAGAAAAGAAAGTCACTGAATTGAATTATGCATAGTTAAACCAATTGAAATTTACTTTACCTTAAGCAGCCAAATTCTACTAGGCTTGGTCCCCACTTCTCTCTCTTCCCTGTGGCCTCGATATTACCTCAACGTTGCTGGCAATGTGTCTCACCAAAGTTGGAAACTTACATAGCAAGAATAGTAAGATAAATATCCAGAGCAGCCAGCCATATAAAACACCCTACATAACACATTCATCTCAGCATTTTCACGTAAGTAGATAGGATGTATAGTTGTCAAGATTAGAAGAATAGAGCATAAGGAATAGCAACGCAGGTAGTGCACACGATTGCAACAATGCAATTTATATGAATGAAAAGCAATATTCGTAAAAAGCAGAGAGGGTAAAAATAAGCAAGGGAATTTTTACCTCATTTGTCTACCATAGGATTTTCCTTAAAGTCCCTCTCAGCCGTTTGATCAAAACTTTCTCTCCAAGTTCCCTAAAAGCTTCCAGGCCTCATCAACAGCCCATAATTTGTAGAAGACAGAAAAACGATAAAAAGTGGGAAGCGTGTGAGAGTTCTGAACCTTTGATCTTAGGGTTTGGAATCACTTCCAACCCTTAGATTAACCCAGACCCACATATATAAGCAAAGAAATTTTTGTACAAATGAGGCCAAATTCCAAAAACAAAAAAAAATTAGGGTTCTTCAGTCTTTTGCAAATTTTAGGGTTTTCGTTTCAAGGTTCAGCATGGAAATCTAGATGACGAAAGATAATATCGAAGGGCTAACTACAACATATTTGATTTAGGAAACCATCAAACGAATGAAACTTTTGGAATCGGAGGTAGCAGAGTTTTAAGGAAATTCGGGTAGCTGGGTTTGTTATATTGAAGAGTTGGAACATCATGCTCTTTGGGCCACTTACCGATTGAGTTGGAACACCGTGCTCTTTGGGCCATTAAGAAGTGCAATCTCAACATTGATGAAGCCGGTGTTTATAGAAAGCTTTAACTTCAAGAATTAGAGGAACTTTGCAATGATGCTTATGAGAACTCTCTTCTATACAAGGAAAGGACTAAAGCCTATCATGATAAACTTCTTAAAAAGAAATCCTTTCATGCTAGTAAGCAAGTTCTCCTCTACAATTCTAAATTGCATTTCTTTCCCGGCAAACTCTAGAGTCGTTGGATTAGTCCTTTTCAAATCATCAAGATGTTCAACTATGGTGCGGTGGAAATTCAAAGTTTGGCCAATTCAAAAATCTTAAAAGTCAATGGCCATCGTCTGAAACCCTACTATGAAAGTGTCTTGGTTACACTCATGAAAGAGATTCTTTTAATCGACCCCACCTACACCTAAGTGTACTCATCTTCTTTTTCTGTCGAGCTACCGATGTTAAACAAAGGCTCTACTTGGGAGGCAACCCAAGCTCTTTCCTCATTTCACTGTAATGTATTTCCCTTCCCTTCTTTCTTCTTACATCCATTCATTCCATCAGCATGGTGCTAAGAGTTCATGAGGATCACTATGGACATGGCCATTTGAAATTTGATCAATTCAAAGAGGAACTTTTTCGATTTTCTGAACTTTAAAATTGCAGGTTTAGCATTGAAAGTGGGATAAGGAACAAAGATTTGTAAGCTCTATGGAACACTTATCTGTCGATGGCTAAATCTTCAATCCGTTGATGAATGTTACTGTATTAAACACCTCTTTTCCATGGACTGTTGATCCGTCGATGGCTCTACACTAGTACGTCAACAAATGACACAGGTAAGGGAAACTTTTGAGTGATATCTTCAATCCATTAATGGCTTTACACTAGCCCGTCAACGAATGATACTGGCAAAGGCAATAGACTGAGTTAGTACATATACCCATCTACGTATCTAAGTCAATCTATCGACAGATGACACGGCAGGGACAACATATCAAGTTGGAACATCTATTTGTCGACGGATCAACACCTATCCATCGACGGATCATCTAAATTCTACAAATTTAGCTCCCTGCCTTTTTCATTCGTCGATGAATCAACATTTTCCCATCGACAAATCAGTTAGTTTCACCTTTTTTAAATCATCATCAACCCACTTCCTCACCAAACCCCTATTCACCATTCTAACCAACTTCCGTCCCTCTAAACCACCTAAAAAACATCAAACCCAATCATTTTTCACCAAAACTAATGTTCCCCATCCATCGCTAGACACTTTTCACCCATCCGTTTCAATAATCTCGAATTTGGTGTTCTTAGAGCCAAATCGGGCAATTTTCGAAATTGGGCAATTGGAGTACTTTGAGTTGAATTGAGCACTCCTGTTGCTTTTTTTTTTCCCCTTCATTTCACTTCTTGGTTTACTTGGCATGGAAATTGGAAGCTATTCATAGGATTACATGACTTTGTTCTTGCTTTTTGGATTTTTTGTCTATACTATTCTATTAACTCCGAAATGCGATATTATTATTGAACTATTAGGTTTCAGTGCTGCCATGCTTATGATACTTATCTAAATACATGTTCTATCTTGTGAGTTATTACATTTAGAGGTGTTCATTATGGAACATTCTTGAGATTGGTTCAAGTTTTCTTTTCTACCTTTAACCTGCTCAACGAAATGTCTAAAAGACCTCACCAATCCAAACTGAAAGTCACTACTGAGCCTCCTCCCCCTCCAAAGTCTAAGGGTGCTTCCAGTTCCTTAAAGACATCCAACTCGTCCAAGGCAACAAAAGGAAAAACTCTGACTTCCACCCTGACCCTTCCTAGGCCTCCGACTTCCTCAAAAAAAAAAAATGAAGACTGGTATTATGCTCATCTCAACTCTTGGAGAATTGTTGAAAAAATCATGGATCCATCCAGTTTTGACCAATTCGGTTTGGTATAACTATTCCATACCGTAGAATGGGATGCCATTCTTGACTTGAAAAGTGAATACTATCCCGACTTAGTCGTTCTCTTTTATGCCAACATGAAGAATAAAGGAGCCGCGTTGTAAGACATCCACACAATAGTCAACTGAGTTCAAATCAAAGTCAACACTACCTTTCTTTGGGAAAACTTCCAAATCCCGAATGTGGGATATCCATTGAATGCCGAGGAAGATGACAAAGAAGACGAAAACATAGAGTGGCCTAGAAATGCTGCCATGGACTGTTTCAATGTACGGCCACACCCGATTCTCGAGAAGAAAGATACACTTTACTGCAAAGACTTTGATATTCTGAGTTGGTTGGTTGCCTATCTCATCCACCACAATGTTGATCCTAAGGTCAATGACACCCATCTAGTCTGACACAAGGATTTAAATTTAATGGAAAAAATCATCCATGGGCTTGGAGACACTCCTGGACTTCCGTTGGCGCAAACAATCATCTCTGCCATGCATGACACCAACCAAGCAAGATGCATTGCATTTCCGTTCGTTATCACAAAGACTCTTAGGGGGCGTTTGGTTCAGGTAATCTGAGATAACCTTGGTTATGTGATTAGCTCCATCGAAGATAACCTATACATATGACCTGAAAGATTACCAAATTATGTTTGGTTCAACATTTGTCAATGTTAAATTAATCTGTTTGGTTGGGGGTTATGTTTTTTTGTCAAAATTGATATTTTACTATTATGTCCTCACTTAAAGACTTGTAGTTTATTTCTTTTTTATACTATGTATCCTATATTTTTCAAGTCTTTTTATTTCAACAATTATATATGACTAACAAAACAAGTTTATCTTCATTGAATTTAACAAAATAATATTTATTTGTTTCATTAAATTAAATTATGCCTAATTTACATAAGGAAAAAAATATATGTTTTATACTTGAGTCTTGTGAAAAAATTAATTGGGTAAATCATATGCACAAATTATATAATTAATAATATTTTAATGATTATATGAGTTAAGTTTAATTATATTTATTTTTGACAAAAAAATTATGTTTCTAGTTTAATTGAACTAACATATATTTAAATAGTTTTTTTAGTTAAAATATATTTAAATAGTTTAATAATTATATAAGTTAAGTTTAATAATATGCTTCTTAAACAAATACTTAAAAAGAATGTTGTAATTCACCAATTACATTGGGTTATTGTGGTCCAAAGGAATAAAATAGTGAGGGCAAACTAGGAAAAAATTTAAGATAACTTGGTTATCTCAAAATACCTAAGAATTTGGAGGTTATCAGATAACCTGATTTTGAGATTATATCAGATAACCTGATAACCTTGGTTATCTCATTACCTCAAACCAAATAAGGGCATATAAGATAACCAAGGCCAGATAACCAAACGGCCCCTTAAGGTTTATGGCATCTTTCTAGATACAGACGAGCAGCAATTGCTCACTACCAAGAAAGATGTTATCAACTCTACCAAAATACTCATATTCCGGTACAAACTTGTAGAGAATATCTGGACCAAACAAAGGGATCTTGATAAACTTCTGTAGCAAGGAGATGACGACCAAAAAGGCCAAGAGGGCTAAGACCAAGTACAAGCTCTACCGGCTCCTTCTCTATTTCAATTGCCGATTGGAAATAGGTCGCTACCTCAACACCAATTTCAATCACAGATGCTTGGTTGGTGTCAAACCATTGGTCACAACTTCACCACTTTGCAAGGTGAAGTTAATAGCTTGACTGATGAGGTTCACTCCCTTCACACCAAACTTGATTAGCTGCTCGCCTTCCATACTCCACCACCACCTCCTCAATGACCTCTAGCACCTTGTTTTAGTATTCTCATGCATTGCTTTAGACTTTTGTTTATTGTCTTTAGTTTTGTAAGACTTTAGCTTGTAGTTTTTGTACTTTTTAATTCTCTAACTTTGTGGATTTTCGCTTTTCATTTCTCTTATTAACCCCTTTTTCGGATTTTTCATACTTTTAATGCTATTTGCTTATCTATCCTCAACTCTTGTGTTCGTAATTCTTTGCCTTCATGTTTATCTTCGACATCACCAAAGTATTTCTCTCTCCACCCTTTTTTTTGTTCAACACCTTGCTTTAATGTCAAATTCCTTTACATTGTGGACAAGGCTTGATTCAAATGTTTGGGGGAAAGGGGGGGGGGGAGGTGGGAGGAGTTAGCAATTGCATCACTTGATAATTAGGAGATATACGTAAGTTGTTTGGTAGTTAACTTTCAAATTGAATGATAAAGTTCTTCATGGAATGAGTGTAGGCCTACTTTAGAATGAAAGAATGCATGATGATAAATGAATAGGATACTTTGCTTCTTGATTTCTAGGCAACTTCTTGGTTAATTTCCTTGAACCAAATATGGTTGAGTAGGGTAATGATTCAATAACCTTGTGAGGGATTTGAGCCTTATAGATTGCTTTACAATCTCTTTTCATTCTGGAGTGTATTTATGTCTTATATGATTATATGCTTCTAGAACTTGCTTTATACCTCATTGAGATTACATGTATTGCATTCATGTTTGAAAGATGATATGGTTTATGATTGAGATTGAGCCAAATTGACCAACCCTTGTAAAACCAATGTAGATAACCCCTTGAGCTTAACATGATTTAAGCCATTTTCTATTGTTGTTTAACCTTGTTATCCCAATGAACCTTAATCCTTCGAAAAGAAAAACAAGTTTACTCACCTTGTCTCTTTGACCTAGTGAAATAATTGACTTGCTTTACATTTACGTTCTTGGTAAAGGTTGGCAACAAGATTAAGTGTAGGGGAAATATCCCTTACAGGCTATTTGGTTCGTGATTATGGGATTTTATAGTGTAAAATGATATAGTCGACTATATCACTTATGCATATAATATTACTGGTTCGTGTCAATGTCAAAATATAGGCGACTATGTCATGGTAATCTGAAAACATAGCCACGTTTGGTTACTATTAAAAAGGCCATCTGCTAACCATCTTCTTTTGCCTCACGTGATCACATTGCCTTGTTTGTGGAAATGCGGATTGCCACACGGGAGGGTGGGTACCTCACTTACCCACCAAGGTGGTAATATTGGCTATTTTTTTCTAATTTTATCCTTACCAGTTGAGTATTTGACCCCGTTTGAAACCCTATTCTTTTTTCCCCTTTCTTAACTTTTGTTGTCCGCCGCTGCTCAACTCTTCCCACCCACCAAAGCTGTCGGCGATCCCTCCTCTATTGGCTATTGGTCAATCGATCCTCCCTCCATCCTAAACCCATCTCTCCTCCAAGTGTAAATAATCATGGTCAAAACTCAAAAGACAGGATGCTTTTGCTTTCTAAAAAGACACTTTTTAAGGATTCTGATAGTGAAAAACTGGGTTGGGTGGTGATGGCTATTGGGTGGTCTTTATTTGCAAGCTGGTTTCAAGTTGAGAAATCTAACCTTTATTTGGAATTTGGAATCTTTTTTTTTTTTTCTGCATTTTTGTACTTGGACTCGAAATAGTTTCATATCCTTTTTCTCTCTCTTCATCTTTGTTGGGTCCAAAACATCAAATAAACATATGAATTTTCACCATTTTTTTTTCGGCTAACAGAATTTTCCTAGCATTGACCTTTTTTAGTTGAATTAAATAGTTGTAACAAAAAAATTAAATTAAATTAAATTAAATAATCATTGGAATAAATAATAAATAAAATTTTATTTAGTTGACTAAGAAATAAATGGGAGTCCACCTCCAACCATTTCCAACGCTAAACAAATTATAATTTTATGGTAAGGTTATTTTTGAAATTTTATCAATGTAGACAATAGATGTCCAGTAACATACTACAATGAACCAAACATGGAGAAAAAAAAATTCTTGACTATATTACTTTTGAACCAAACATGGTAAAAAGAAAAAGACATTGGATATCTAGTAATATTACTTGCTTAAGTGAAATAGCCGACCCTATCATTTAGACAGTAAAATCTTATAACTGTGAACCAAATGGCCCGTACATGGTATCTAATCTCTTTTTCTTTTTGCCATGTTTGGTTCAAAACTAATATTACCAGCGATTTCTTTTACCCATGTTTGGTTTATTATAGTACATTGCTTGACATCCATTATCTATATCAATTAAATTCCAAAAATAACCTTCTTATTAAATTATAATTCGTCTAGCTTTGAAAATGGTTGGAAGTGAATTCCCATTATATTTCTTAATCAACAGGATAAAATTTTACTTATATTTTTATACCATGATTATTTAATTTAATTTAATTTTTTATAATTTTTTAATTAAATTTATTATTTATTATTTATCACTGCTACTATGTGACAATTTATAATATTTAACTACTCTTAATTACTGAACAATGTCACAATGATGGCAAAAAAAATTAACATCCTTTTTTTTGTGAAATTAATGTAACAATTTATTATGTTAAGTTGACAATTAAATTAAATATAAACAAACATGAACAATCAATAATGCTCGGCTCTCCTCTACTAGTAGAAAAATAATGAAGCTAAAGGAGAAAAGAAAACGAACAAAAATGATGTGATAGAGCTGCAGCAAGAAGAACAGCCGGAGAAGAAAACCCATCGGCTAGGTAAAAGCCAAGGTTGATATTGTCCAAAATAAAAAAATGATAGGGACAAAATTGGTAGAAAAAAAGGGAGTGAGATTGCAATTTTTTGGTTGCAATCGAGATACCCACCCCTGCATGTGGGTATCTAACTACCCCAAAAGCCTGTAATGTAGACACGTGATGCCAAAACTTTTTCCCTCAAGATGTACACTAATATAGGAACCAAACATTGCTACATTTTTATTTTTGCCACAACGTAGTTGGCAATATTTTGACATGGACATCAACCAAACGCCCCCTTAGAGTTGGTCATTTGAGGAAAGGTTGTATGAATGAGATGTTCAATGCAAGAGTTAACACAAATGTGCCTTAAGGAAGCCAAAAAAAAAAACCTATAAGAAAAGGCACTATAAAGGAAACTAACATCTTCTTAATTCAAATGGGAAGAGAGGTGAGAGAAAAGGGTGAAATCAATTAAAAGAATATTAAGATAGTGAATTGTTGACTGAACTAAGAGTTGGGCTACCAAAAGTCAAGTGCGCCCATTATTTCAAGTAGTTGATACTTCACTAAATCCGAAGAGATTTTTTTTTATTGAATTCCTTTGCCCTTTCTTTCACAACATATTCACCCAAAGCCCTATTACAACCTTACTTTAGCCCTTTTTTATTCATTTATTCATGGCATGCAAGATGGAGTAGTGGAGATGAGGTAGATTAGCAAGCTTATGGTAAGTGTATGTTCATAAGAAGACTCTTGAGTGAACCATTATCAAACACTTGAGTGAATGAGAGACTACTAGTGAGTAATTACCTCATTCAAGCATGTTTGGATGAAGTTTATTACTTGCTTTGTTGCTTATTTATCTTGTTAGTTTAGCTTCCTATTCATGAGTTGTTATGTTTTCTTCCATTTTCAACTATGCTTCTACTTGCTACATGATCATATTTTGAGTTTGATTTAACCTTTAACTATCTTAATAAAATGTTGTAAGAAGCTTAGAAAACTCTCAGGAGGCCATAACTCCTCCTATTAGGGCCACCTAAAGGTTTAATATGGGCTTGTAGTTTAGGCTAAAAACTATCGTGTTTCCTACGACAATAGCTAGTAAACTTAGGTTTACTTTTAGTCTTCTCTTCCTTCTCTAAGCTTACTCAAGGGGGAGTAAGATTCAAGTGTGGGGGAATTTGTTAAACTCCATTTTGCTCTATAAATATGTCTAAATATCCCTCATCTTTTTCTCTTCAATACTTCATAACACTAATTTTTTATCAATTTTGCTTTGCAAGTGAAGTTGGAGGAGTAAAATGGAAATGGAGCTAAATGGAGTTAAAAACTGACTCAAGCTAATAAGAAGCAAACCCAATAGGAGCCGACGACGAATGATGAACTTAGACACTTAGACGTCGACGGATCGATTGGGCATGGCTGAAGTATAGAGGACACAAGCTGATCCGTCGACGAATGAAGACTTAAACATCGACGGATCAATCGAGCAACTGTTTAATATGGAGAATACAAGCTGATCCATCGATAGATCAAAGCTTAACTATCGACAGATCAGTCGATCTCAGCTGACATATGAGGCCATTTGTGTGCACGTATTTTAAGGCTGATTTGGTAGGCCCACTTCATTAAGGACCGCAACCACTAGAGGAATAACACCTAGTCTATCCTCAGTCTCTCCCTCTTTTGTTTTGAAACCCTAGGATATAATTGTAGTTACAAAATATTCTTTTATTTAGAGAGAGAAGGATTTAGAGAGATAGGAGAGAATGGAGAGGCATTTAAGGAGTTAGCAAAGAGGGAGGAGGTAACTATGATTTTTTGGGATAGTTTACAATTTTCTGAAATTTTGATTGTTCTTTGATTATGTGTAGCTAAACATCTTAATCCTTAATATAGATTCGATTTGATTCTTATTGTGAATTGTGAGATCTTATGTATGATTGAGATTGTATACATTGATTGTTTCTTGAACTATTTATGCTTTTAAAGGATTAATGCTAGTGTTGATTCCCCACTTTCAATCTTGTTTGATTAATTGAATGGGCCCTTGATTAATTAGTTAGGATTGATTTTTTGTTAATGTGGGCAAATTCCTCCCTATTGGAATTGCTTGATTGTAGTAACATGTTGGGTAATGTCTTTACCTAATAGATTTAAGAATTGGAGTTGAATAGCCTAAGATACCTTGGGTTATTACTTCATCAAGTTGAAACCCCTATGCAAATCCTTCTATTTATTGAATTCATTGTGCTAACATAGTGGATTATCAATTAGTTAGAGCAATTAGCCTATGGTTGGTCATATGCTAGTTCAATTAAGGTGGTTTATTCAATTTTATTGATACTGGGCTAGTGAGATTAAAGGTTGACAATCAATGGACGATCAGGTTTTAGATCTATGATAAATTCCTATCTTAGAATAGATTGATTTCTAGGTTAAAGATAATTAACATTCATATTTTAATTTCAAACTTTGTTATTATTATTGTTTAGTTATCTCTTCTTCAAAGAATCCCCCATTTTATTACCTTTAATTTGTAGTTAGGTTAAGAAAATATTGACCAATCAAGAAGTTTCCCATGGGATTTTGACCCTTACTTCCCTAGCTATATGTTAGATTAGTAAGGTTAATTTTGGTGCCTTGTGACGTACATCAGTAGGCAGAACCGCATGATCGTAGGGAATCTGCCTAATGGTTAGGTCGATGAAGGCATAAATTCCCAAATACTTCCATGTTGTTCCATAAATGGTTTTAGTCGTTTCACCCATTGATCCTAGCTACTAAGCTCGCTCGGCCAAGTCACTGGTATTTTACCCTGAGTCCATTTACTCGAGTAAAAAGAATCGGCTTCAAAGGGCAAAGGACGATGGCAAGGAAAAGAAGGTTTTAAGGTTTCTAGAGGATCGGCCTTGAGGGTATAAGCCAGGTAAGAGGGATTTTCACTGGGTGACTCAATGTAAGAATCTGGGTAGAGTTTGACAATTTCTTGAATGTCAGAAAGAGTAAATTCACTAGCAGTAGCCATTATAGGAAAATAAGAAGAATTGATCAAGGGGTTTTGCACGAGATGTTGGTAATGGACAGTTTGCGTAAGCAAGGTAAAGGTTTCTTTGGCCTTTGGGGATTTCTGAAATTGGTTGCGAAAGAAAGCCGTCGAGAGGATTATAAAAGGCTGAATACACAGGCCGATTGGTTGATCGGTGAGACGCATCTATAAGGATTAAATTTTAATGTTTATGTTTAATGAGAATTAATGTTCATGGTAATTAATGCAAAGAGCTATTGGTTAACAATCACAAATATGAAATTAGTGGAGTAATTAAGGACTAGTGTTTAAATTTTTCTCAAATTCTAACACTTGGGGGGCAATGTTTACACCCTAATTTACAAGATAAGGATAGTAGGTTTGAGTTATAAATGGGCCACAACATACATCAATGGGCTATGCATTAGTCAGGTCAACCAAGAGGAAGAAAAGTGGACTATTACAAAGTCAGCGGCTTTAATTAGTAATTAAGGCCACAACAATCATGGGAATAAAAGATTAAAGGTATGTCGGCCAGAAATCAAGTTTTGTTTTAAAACAATAAGTATTTGAGTTAGAGGCGGCAAAATTATAGGACCTTGATAGTAGCCTAAGAGCAGCTATAAAAGGTTCCAACTTGAAGGAAAAAAGGCATCAACAACTCTCTAGAGTACATAGTTAACTCTCTGTTCAAGCATGGCTTGACCACATTCTCTTCTATTTTAGTCTAAAACTTTTCTTCCACTTGTCCTTGTTAAGATTTCCTTTTATTTTGTATTTTCATCAAGCTCTCTCCATTTTTCTGAGCTCAATCAACTATTTAGTTTCTCAATTCTTTAGCCTCCGATCGACCAGAGAGTACTCAGTTTTAATCCTATAGTCATTACACTTTTCCAATAACAGAATACCCAGTTTAGTTCCATGATTAAAATAGTCCGACTGTGACTTTGAGTTAGAACCCACACTTTTCTTTCTTTTTGTTGTTTTTCATTGCAAAAGCAATTGGCAATACCCTTCAAACCACAAATCGGCCTATGAATCGGCGAAGAGATTTTTGGTGCAACAACCATATATGTAATCAAATGCCTAAGACACCTTATTAAATGTCTAAGACACCTTTCAAGTCAAGCCACTTTGGTGACTAACAAGTTTACAAATAATAGACATTTAATTAACAATCATTATATCCCAAAATGCACTGCTGAAAAAAAACAATGATTAAACAATCACAATTTCTTTTATTGGCCAAAGAAAAGTAGAAGGTTATTCCAAAATAGCATCAAGGCAATTTGAATATTGAATACCATAATGAAGATTATTCTATTGACTATGAAATATTGACCCAAACAAAATATGAATAACCATATGTCATGATAGCCACGCATGTATGAATAACCACACATAAAAAAATGACATAAAAAAATTCATGCAAGTAACTTTACACGATTTTTTATTCTTTAACCCCAAATCTTAGCAAATATATATATATATATAGATTTTTATATATAACATTACTTCGATAACTCAGTCAGGGCATACTTTGACCATATGTATAATTATATATATATATATATATATATATATTACGGAAGCAATAAAAAAAATATAATTGCCAATGAAGGTTGGGTAAAGTGCTAAGAGCATGAACCAGCGGTGTAAGGCATCGGGGTTCGAGCTGTTACAGACTCCCTTTGGTAGGTGATTTGTAAGTTTGAAAAACTTTGTAAAATTAGAGTCCGTAAATCTTCAAAGAGGCTGGCAGCTTGCCTTGGCCTTGAAGGTGAGATAACCTACCATACTTCTAAACTTTTCATTACCAAAAAATAAAGGTGGCAGATGGGTAAGTCGGGTTGGGTCAATTTCAAGTCAAGAGAAATTCGAGTCATATCGGGTTCAAGTAATTTCGGGTTCGGGTCCGGGTGATTTGGGTTTGGGTCATTTTGGGTTTCACACTTGGGTTTCCGGGTTTAGGTCATTTCGGGTTTGGGTCATTAGTTCGAGTTTGTCACTCGGGTTTTTTGGTTTGAATTATTTCAAATTCAGCTTGGATTATTTGAGTTTATTTTTTTCATGTTTGATACTTAGATTTTTAATTTGTATCATTTTAAATTTTATTATTTGATACTTCTCTTTTTTTTTCTTTTATATAGATTTGAGATTTATTGAAAAAATAATGTCAGTACTTACTAGATTTTTAACTTTTAGTCTTTAGCAATTTATTCTAAATGGGTAAAAATTCAAATATTTAATTTGAAATGAAAATTTCTAATTATTTATTGAGTTTAGTCTTAATCTTACAATTTATAATGCGTACAAATGAAAATGATAATTTTTAATTTTTAATTCTATATGAGACATAATAAAATCTAAAAATCATATTAATTTTATTTTTGAGCAATAAACAAGTAGAGATATCAATTGTTTTAAATTCAAATTGCACCTGAACGATCTTTAAGGGACATTTAATTGAAATCTAATTTAATTTACTTCACTTGTCACTAAATCCGTAGATTAATATTTTTTAATTTAAATATTATATAATATTAATATAAAATTAGTTAAATTAAAACTATTTAATATTAATTAAAATATTATATGATATTTGATATTTCTTTATATTAACTATAAAATATTAAAGTATAGATATTTAAATAGTTACATAAAAATTTAATCTAATTCTACTTATAACAATGAAAATAAATTCTTTTATTGTTCTTAAATCTTAGTCATACTTAATACTCCCTCCGTCCCTATATAGATGTCACATTCTAGAAGGATTTCTTATCTCTTTTGATCTGTCATTTTGGAAAACCATTAAAGCATTAATTAGTTTTTTCCTATTTCACCCTTAATAAAATGAAGAATATTGTCAACTACTCATATTAAACATTGCAAATAGTATTGGGCAACGAAGAAGTCTATTCAATTTATTATTTTCCTAATGAAGGATTAATGACCATAGTTGTTACTTTTTGTTAAGTTTTCTTATAAATTTAGATCTAAATAAAAGATTACTGCATACGTTTTCAAAGAAAACGGAAGTAAATGAAGACTCTGTTAACTCAGACTTTATTGGATTTTCTTCTGGCTCTTTGTCTAAGTTAAAAAGAAATTGATTTGATGACTCAGTCACTTGAGAACTCAAACTAAAGTGGAGGTCAACAAGAAAATTTTATTCTGTAGCAATTAGCAATGTTGAGATCTGGCAATTGATGATTTTGTGATTCCATTGAAACAACTTGTTTATCTTCATCATCAATATTTGAAGGCATCAAAATTACATTTAAATCTATTTCAAGCAATGACATTTGATGTCTCTCCCCCGAAGTTATGATTAAAGAATGCTAGTAAGTTCTTGTTTGATGAATAAATAAGAACCAATATTTAAGTCGTGAATGTTTTAGATTCTAAAAAAAAATTTGGTAAGAAAAACTACTGAAAATGACACACCCGGACCTAGTCCGCACTTGTCAAGTATTATATTTATATAAATTATTTAGCCAAGAGACCAAATTAGATTTTTCATAGACATTTTGAACTTCCTTTAGCTCAATTTCGAGTTAAGGAGTCTAAAATTTTATCCGGTGTTGGTGGGGTCCTTGGGCACGAAGACCGAGGCAAGAAGTCCAGGATGACTACAAGTCAACCCACGGTGGGGTTGACCAAAAGTCAACCCAGATGGGTTGACCTTGGTCAACCCACCCATTACAAAAGGGTAAAAGTACTCCACAGGTCCCTCTACTATAGGAAAATGTTCAATTTAGTCCCTGTACTACAATTTGGGACAATTTAGTCCCTCTACTATCAGAAATTGAACAAATTAGTCCTTATTATTAAAATTGATGACGTGGCAGTGCCACGTCATCAATTTTAATTAAAAAAAATTTTTAGAAGGACTAATTTGTTTATTTGTAAATAGTATAGGGACTAAATTAAACAAATTTATATAGTACAAGGATTAAATTGAACAAAAATATAAAGTATAGGACTTACTAGAAACTTTAACAACAATACTTGAAAATTTTTTCTAAAGTTATATGCAAATTTATATGGTATAGAATTATTAATTGAATGTGTTTTTATATAATTAATGATAGAAAGTGGAAATAAATTAATAAATCAAAAGTATTATATCGTGTTATATTTTTTTTCTTATAAAAATTGAACATTGGTTACTAATTATATGAAGAAGAAATGTTTAGTATTATATAAAGAGGCACATGTTTTAAAAATATTTGTTTAGTTTTTATTTTTCTAATAGAAGACATGTGGAGTACTTTTATAAAAAAAATTGAAAAATCCATTATTTATTATAATCATATTCAAAATATGTACATAATCATTTAGGTTTATTAATTTATTTTTACTTTCTTCCTATCATTCATTACATAAAAATATCTTAAATGATAATTATATCTACTTATAATAATTTAAGAAAATTTGTTTGATATTATATTATATAAATAGATACGTGTTATAAAAATATTTGTTTAGATTTTATTTTTCTAGTAGTCAATTTTTTAATAAATTCTACATATAAAAATATTAAAAATTAACTAAAGTTACATTTGAATTTAAATATAGTTTTCTTTAATTTTAATAATTTTATATTTTAAATGTATGAAAATTAATTTTTAAATAAGTAAAAATTAAACAAAAAAATTTAGAACATGTGTCAATTTATATAATATTGAATTTTTTTTTCTTCATATAATCACTAATCAATGTTTAACATTTTATAATAAAAAAAAGAAAATATGGTATACACTTTTGATTTATTAATTTATTTTCACTTTCTTCCGACCATTAATTATATAAATTTGCATATAACTTTAGAAAAAATTTTCAAGTATTGCTGTTAAAGTTTCTAGTAAGTCCCTATACTTTATCTTTTTGTTCAATTTAATCCTTGTACTAAATATGACACGCCCGGACCTAGTCCGCACGTGTCAAGTTGAATATTTATGTATTGTTGTCTAATAAATATACCAAATTTGACTTCCCATGGATATTTTAAACTTCATTCATCTCAATTTCAAGCTTAAAAACCCTAAAATTGAAGTCTGAGAATGTGGGCCCCACTTGGGCACGGATCCCAAGGAAGTTTGACCGAGTTGACCGGAGTCAACCTTGACTCTGTTGATTCCGGCACCGGAACTGGTCAGAACCGACGCCGGAATTGACCGATTAAATGGGTCTCGGTCACCCGAGATCCCCATTTTCATTTTCTCTTCTTGTTCTTCATTCTCCGAGTTCTCTGTTCCAAATTCTTTCGAATCAAACCCTCAATCTCCCTTCAAACACTTAATCAAACATCAACACCAACTTCTCTTGTATCCTTGAAGATCAAAACACCAAAATTTCCAAGAAATCATCAAATCTCCAAATCTGTAAATTTTGGCGACAGATTGTTCATCAGCTCATAACTTTCAATTCAACAGTGGGAATTGGCTGGGAATTTGGTATTTTGTTCTAGACTCATCAAGTTTTAATTTGATAGTTTACATGCTTGATTTCATGGTCTGTGTTAAGAGAAATCGTTGATTGAACTTGAGATTTCTGTTTTGCTCGAGATATGTTAATCCTTAGTGATTTGATTCAAAATTCGAGCATGTTTAATGGTTTGACTTCGTTCTTGAAGTTGTGAATCCTTAGATCATGTGTTTAACTTGCTGTGTTTCAATTTTGATGCGGATTGGTGTTGAATCGAACTTAAATCGAGCTGAAGAAGATTGGAGGCCGAAGCTCGGCCTTAAATGCAGAACAGAACCGGCGCCGGTTCTGGTATGAACCGGGGCCGGATCATATCTGCTGGGCAAAATTCTGGTCGAATAGAACCGACGTCGATTCACTTCAATTCCGGTGCCGTTTCTGCCCTTTAGGGGCAAAATGGTCATTTTACTTCCCGAACCCTAAATTGACCCCAAATCGATTCGGAACACTTTCGAGTCTTCCAAACCACGTCCAAACATCGCCTTAGGTCATATTAGAGCCTCGTAGGTGCATTCATAAATTTAATTATGAATGCTAACTTATATTTCTGTGTACTAGGGCTCCGGTTGAATCGAGTGCGGCGATGCTCCGGAGGTTGAGCTACATGGAGCGCTTGGGAGTATACGATTCTCCCATCACTGTGAGTGGCTTAGATTTTAGTGCTTAGCCACTAGGGAAAAAATGTTTTAAAAAAAATATAAATTGTTTTAAAAAGGGTTTTACAACGGTTTTGAGATAAGGGTAATCCACAACACACACTTTTTACTTTGTGATACACCCACTTATGGAGATGGGATGATTTTTAAAGATACAAAAGCTTGTGTTTGTTTACATGTTTTTAATATTTATATAAGAAATGATATTATTATTATTATTATGATTATTGGGGAACGATACCCCTGAGAGATGAGAGATTGAGCGTTTTACTCGGGGCTCCAATATGCGGGAGCGTGGACCGAGTTTGAGAGCATGCGTGATACTCAACCGTGGACCGCCTATCGAGGGGCACGGTGAGTCGCTCCTGATTGCGAGAGGCGCGTAAGGAAACTCGCCAGGACTCCAGAGTGCTGTGTTCCACTATAGCAAGGCAAACGTCAAGGGAATGGGTCAGAGAGTAATGTAAAAATGTTTTAAAAGTATAAAGTAACCCTTGACGGTCCAGTGGATACCCCAGCGCACGGGTATACCTTATTGGGACAATTTCAGATGCCAGCCCATGAGTATTTAATTATTTATTAAAGATGTTAAATTTAATACTCCTTGGAAGGATTTCAAAAGAGGTTAGAAAACAAAAATTTATTTTATTCACTCCTGGAGATTTGATATAGGAAATAATGAAAACAAAGTTGTTTAAATTTTAGATTATTTCATTGGTATTAATATATTTTGGATTACCCCTGTTTTCTCTAACCCTGATGGAGACCCATTGAATCTCTGTCACTCACCTGTATCCTGTGTGGATGGATGCAGATCCGTGTACGAGGTCAGCCAATAGAATGGAGGCTCACTAGAAGATGTCGATGGCTTAGGTTTAGAGGTTTCCGTTGTGTAGGTATTCTTTTAAATTAATCTACTGGCGTTGCTTATAAATTAATTATTTTATTAAATGATTTTTAATTAAAGTTTTAGTTGTTTTGCAGCGATGATATTCATTTCTATGCCTTGCGGTGCTTCTGGTGCGTGATCGGCCGGCACGTACTTCGAGGTAGCGCTGCGGTTGCCACGTGGCCGACCCCGGGCGGGTCGGGGCATGACAATATAAATGTATTCAATTTAGTCCCTATACTATTTACAATTAAACAAATTAGTCCTTCTAAATTTTTTTTTAAATAACATTTCTGACGTGGCACTGCCACGTCATCAATTTTAATAATAAAAGCTGACTTTTTTAATAATAAGGACTAATTTGTTCAATTTCTGATAGTAGAGGGACTAAATTGACCCAAATTGTATTACAGGGACTAAATTGAACATTTTCCTATAGTAGAGGGACCTGTGGAGTACTTTTACCATTACAAAAGTGGTGGTCGGCTAACCGACCACCATTTTCCCACTTTTCTTACTCATTTCTTCTTTCTTTTTCGTTCTTCTTCTCTTCAAGTTCTTTTACTTTTCCTCAAATTTTCAGCCTTTGACCCCTCATCAAACACTTCATTGATCCTCATAAACAAATCCTTTAGCTTCCTTGAAGATCATAAACACCAAATTTGTTAAAAATTTTCGGAATATGAAAATCTGCCATTTCGACGACAGTTTGTTCATCAACTCATAACTTTCAATTCAACTGTGGGAATTGGTTGAATTTTTTATATGTTGTTCTAGACTCATTAAGCTTTAATTTGATAGCTTATATGCATAATTTCGTGGTCTGAGCTGAAAGTTATGCTAATTTGAAGTTGAATTTCGCTACTGCCCAGAAAATCTGTACACCTTGCTGTTTTGCTTCGAATTTCTTGCTAAATTCATTGTTTAATTCCTTTTTTTTTGCTATGGGTTCAAAGATTATGTATCTAAGATTACTTGTTTCAATTCTCATGAATTTGGTGGAGAATTGAAAGAGAATTGAATTTAGAAATGGTGCAGCCAGATTTTTGGCTGGTGCAGAAACATGCAACCCGGATCTATTTGGATCCGGGTTGGATCCAGCTGATTGGGATCATTCCCAATTTGGGTCCTAAGGGGCAAAATTGTCATTTTGCAGCCCTAAGTCCCAATTAACTTATGTTAGCTTCAATTAATTCCCAGACTTGTCCAATTTTACTCCGAGACCTTAGGAACTCTAATTAGATTTTACCTAGGTGTTTAATTTTTAGTCAATTGCCTTTATTAATCAAATTAGATTTTTAATTTGACTATTTAAGTACGTGATTGTGCGGGGTCAAGCATTAGCGTGCGAGCTTAGGCGTTCGTGGGAATTTATTGGGAGTATACAAACCTCCCTTACTAGTGAGTGGCTTGGATTATAGTGGTTGACCATTGATGGTCAATCGTTTCTAATTGTTTTATAAATTATTTTATTAAATTATTTTTATACGTTTTGGGGTATGAAATGTCCACCCTCACACACAAAGTTTACAAAAGATTTAAAGGGTGGGAATTTCAAAAGACATTATAAATTGTTATTATTAATAATTGTTTGGGGTACAATACCCCTGAAAGATGAGAGATTGAGCGAGTTCCTCGGTGCTCCAATATACGCGGGAGCGTGGACCGAGTTGGAGAAGCATGTAAGATTCTCGACCGTGGACCGCCTATTGAGGGGCACGATGAGATGAGACCCTGGGAGAGGCGCGAAAGGAAGCTCGCCAGGGCTCCACTTTGCTGTGTTCCACCACAGCAAGGCAAACGTCAAGGGAATGGGCCAGTGAGTAAAGAAAAGTAATTTGAATTATAAAGTAACCCTTGACGGTCCGGTAGGGCACCCAAGTGCACAGGTGTATCTTTGGAACATTTTCAGAAGCCAGCCCATTTGTGATTAATGTATATTTGATATTTGTTTTATTATGGGATTTCAAATGATTTTTACTAAACGATTTCTTAAATGCATTTTGGATTATTTCATATCCCCAGCCTGAGGTGATCGGTTACTATAACCGGGTGCCTCACTGGGTACATATATTTGTACTCATACCATTCACTTTTGTTGTCAGGTCATCAGGCTTCAGACAACAGGCGTCCAGATGGTCAATGATCCCGGTATCTCACTGCGGACATGATTTTGTAGGTGCCACCCTATCCCTTGTCAATCTTGGCCCGGAATAGTAGTGCTTGTTGATATATAAATTTATCTTTTTTGCTGCAAGTTTGCACCGTAAAATGTGCCACACACTTATAAATATTTTAAATAATATTTTGTATACTATTTCTTATATATATGTTCAAATATTGCTCGAATACCCTTTATTTTATGCCTTATGCCATCTTGGATTGCCCACCTGACGAGGCACGCATCTCGAGGTGGTACGGCGGTTGTCACGTGACCGGGCCCACGGGTCGGGGCGTGACAGAAAAAATTTAGGGAAAAAATTGGAGGGAAATAGAATTGAAAATTTTAATTGAAATAAAAATTCAAATTGCAAAACAAAAGAATGGGGGAACATTTTCTTTGGAAACATACGTTTACTAGAATTTGGGGAGAGTAATTAGTGGAAGAGATTAAATATATTAAAATTGGAGAGAGAAATTAGATAAACTAAAGTAAAGAGTAATATTGAAAACTTAAGATAAATTTTGACTAAATCAATGTTAATAACTACTTTTAACTTATTTTCTTAATAAATGTGATTCGGTTAATTATGACATCTATATAGGGATTGAGGGAGTAATTAAGTTCTGGTCAAAAAACATATTAACAAAATATTGATGCATGATACATACATATACTTGACTTAATATTTGATAAAAAACTAAAAACAATTTGAAACTATTAATTTTTATTAATTACTATATGTTGGTATTTTATATTATTACACTTTTATTTTTAATTGAATTACTATTTTAAAAATTTTTCAAATACACTTTCTTTTAAGTTCGGATCATTTCTGGTTAACTTCTCAGGTTAATCGGGTTCCGGTCAATTCGGGTTCTGGTCATTCTGGGTTCGGGTCATTTTTGGGTTCGGGTCGGGTTGGGTTCGGTTTCGGACGGGTTGGGTCGGGTACCTATTCTCGGGTCAGGTTTTACCAGCTATACCAAAAAATAAAATAAAAATATAAAAATATATAATTTCTTAAATGTGTTCCAAAATTTTAAGAGCATCAATAATAATAATAATAATCTTTAATAGTGATTCTATAAGTTTATAACCCAAACTCTAATTCCAATTGTAAGCATATTGTTTAAACATACCATGATAAAAATATAAATTCAACTTTAAAATATGATCTTTTTATCCCATAGAATCAAGCTAACAAGTATTCAATTGACAAGTAAATTAAGAGTACTTACCTTGATCTATTGCTCCAAACAAACAATCAATTGAATAGAACCACGATTCAAGAAAAGATTAGACGTTCTTGAGTTTTCTCATCTCTTCCTTTTTCCTTTAAATTTTCTTTGATAGATGCAAAAGTATGTATGTTTCTAATTTGGCTATCAAGTTGTATTATGTTATGTTATGTTATGTTCTTAAGAGAGATGAGAGGATTTAACCTTTATTTATATAAGAAACCCTAGAGTTTTAATTTCTTAAATCCAATGTCCATCATATTATGTCCTTTTATATTAAAGCTAATCCATTTGTTACATGGGCCACATTTAGGCTTATTAAAACAAAAAATAAACTAACACGGTTTTGTTTGAGAATTTGGTACTGTCGTACTTTTCCGAGAGGTTATGAGAGAGAGAAGGGTCTTTGTCCATCTCAAAAACTTTGTTTCCAAGTAGTGATTAGACATGTCATTATTTCTGCTGAATGCCTGTTTGAAGTAACTGATAGTCCTATTAAGAACGCTTTCCATTGTGTATCGCTGGTTAACCTTCTCAAAGATGCTAGCAAGTGATTCGGTCTTGCCAGAAATGACAAAATTCGTGCCACTGCTTCGGCTACTCTGCTTGCCTGCATCACCGAGAATGGCAAGCTCAGCTTTGCCGCATAATTTCCAGACTATGCTTTCGGCTTTCTGTTTAGGGCCTTGAATATTTTCCACATGGCAATATAAACAAGCCTGTTTGTTTTCATTTTTAATGCACCTTGGGCTAGTTACATGTGTGAAGTCGAGCCCCAATCCAATTGTAATTTCAATTCCAGCATCTTTACAAATATAATAGATCTCTTTCACCGACGCTGATTATGTACTCTGGATCCACTGAATCCGATAGCTTTAACAAATGAACTTGAGAGGGAAAAAGGCATGGGAATGACATTTGCAAAATAGAATGATAAAATAAAAAAAAATTTGACAGTAACTAGTTCAAACAATGAAACAAGAAAGGAAAAAAATGTCTCTACAGCCACAACTCCACAGCAGCACAAGTGAGAGATCTTGGAGCCACCTTCCTAATGATCTAAGTACCACTCCTGCACCTACGTGCCTGGAGACCATTCACTTTTGTCACTTGCTTAATTGGTTGAGTCCTTGTTGAGATTTTAGGAAGTCCTGAGCCAACTCCTGCTGAATAACCACAACTGAAGCTCATCACAGCCACTAGAAATCAGGACCAAAACATAGAAATCTCTTCCCACAGATTAACCAAATTTGGATTAAAATACGATGCAAGTGGATTTTTTATAGTAGCTAACTTTCTTAACCACACAGATATTTCTTCACATAATAATTTTTGAAAGCATATTAGCTTCCGCAGCATATGGTGATATTCTTCCTTAACAAAATTTATAGAGACCACTCAATAGAAGCTAAATAACTAAGATCCCAATTCTGCAAATCTTTCCCTCACTAAATTGGCAAGTTTCAATTCACCGGCATTAACTAAACCCCCGACGACCTTCTGCCTAACCCTAATATAGGGAATAAAGCCCCTCTCGGTCATTCCTATAACCATCTTTCCTGCCAAAATAGACTCACAACATTCCAAGCATCCTTCAATTACTAACTCATAGCTCTCAAACGGTACAGGGTTACCTTCTCTCTCCAAGAATTCAATCATCTCAACAGCCTTCCATATCTCTCCATTTGCCCGCAAAGTTGCCACCACCTTCATCACTGTTCCCTGCCTTGGTGTCAATCTAGCTTTCTGCACCATTTGCTTCAATAACTCCACAGCATCATCTGTCCTTCTAAATGTGCACATTGCAGTAATTAAACTGGCATAACTCTCCAGATCAGGTAGGCAGCCTGCTCCACTTATACCCTTCAAGATTTTAACTGCCTCCTCCAACTGAGCAACAGCACAAAGAGATGATATAAGGTAATTGCACATTACAGAGTCAGGATCATATCCAATGTCTTGCATCTGCAAAAGATGATCAGAAACAGATCGAGATTGGCCTAGGCAATTGAGCCATGCAGAAGCAATGAGGATTTTTATTTGCGGAGCAGGGAGACAGCCAGAACGAAGAGTGCATTGGAGGATGGCAAAAGAAAGAGGGAGGGGGTCAGGACTTTGAAGAGTGTAGGAAATAAGAAGATCGTAGGCAATGTGGGGGTGAGATCGCGGCCTAATAGATTTAAAAGACTGTAAAATTTCATCAATGATCTGGGTTCTATGCTTCAGCGGGAAAGTGGAGAGAAATGAGAAAGGATTTGAACTACGCCCAGCTCTTTCTACAGCAATAAGAATGTTAGGAAGTTGTTTGTATGTCTTGGCTTCAATAGCAGCTTTGACACTTTCTTCAACAGAGTGTAATGAAGAGATTGAGTGAATTAACGAAGACTGCAAAAGGCATGGGTAAAGACTAAACAGAGATCGGCGAACCGTTGTTGGTCTAGTTGCCATTTTCAGGTTTACCGAACCTGGAAGGAGTTAGAATGCAAAGCAGTTAAATGAAGTATTAAATAGCAAGATGAAGAAAATGGAATAGGAAATATATATAAATATATATACATATATATACTTAAAATGATCAATTAAGAGGTAAGCTTTCAACATAACCATGCTATGCTAGATGCCATAGAAGGCATCATTTCCAGGTGTAAAAATTACATTTTAAAATTGTAAGTATGAGTGTGAATTCAAGCATCATTAGTTCAAACCCAACCTTTCCAAACTCTAATTTTTTGTATAAATTTGGCATGCACATAAGGTTACTAATTCATTTCAAAATTTGATACAAGAAAAGTTAAAGTGAAAAAAGGGAATCTAAGAGAGGAAGATAGCGAAGAAAACTGTATGACAAAGTTGTTAATCTCATTTTGGATGTCCCGCCACTTGTTAGAAAAAGGATTTTCTTTGATGAAGCAAGAGAAAGTTCTGGCAAAAGAAGAGCACTAGTTAGTTCCTAGCAGGACAAGAAGATTTTTTTTCCACCTTTTTGATTGTGCGATTAACCAAGAAAAGAGGGATGGAATCCATTTTGTTTAAAAAGAGGTATCTATGGTATCCGTGTGTTTCAGTGTACTATTTCAGTTAGACTTAGGTATTGAAGTGCCAATTATTGGCATTTTATCTTCAAAAATATGCGGAAATAGATTTTTTTTTTTAAAAAATTGAGAAATTGAAATAAGAAAATAACTATCCTTTTAAATAAATTCCAAGAAAAAGTAAACTCCTCAAATCAATATACACATAAGTTAACAAAATCATGTTTTGATATCTTACATAATAATCAAGCTCTCGGCATAACCATTTTACCTATTGGTAGGTAAATAATATGGAATTAATATTAGTATAAAATGAATAGCAGCTGCTAGTATACTCTAATGACTACTGTCTTCATATGGAATTGAGTATCATGATCATGGAAGAGATTATGCAGGGCCTATATATGGAGATTCTACTGAGAAACTCAAAAACAGAAAAATGAGAAGAAAGTTTACATAAATTATTAATCTCAAAAGTTTTAGAGTTTTCATACCTAGATTTTTTGTTTGCTTTCTTATATGCTTTACGGAATCAGTCCCAAAAGCAGACAAATCTTCAATGCTGCTTCTGGATGTTTCTGGAATTTGGTGGATTGTTATTCAAGCCATGCACAGGAACCTACAAGCCAACTGAAGTTCCATGATTAGGCAAAACACCAAACATGTAAAGATTGAACTTAGTATAGCAATAGTGCAATGCCGATATTTATTTAACTTTTAAATGTTGACCCAACTATTTCTCCCTTAGGGAGTCTCTAAGTTCTCACAGATAAGCACCTGGGTTCTTGTTTTCGCACTGAAGTTTGACACTGAAGGTTATAAAACCAATGGTCATTACATTCCATTTCATCACTTGGACATTATGGCAGCTCATTCTCATTTCGTTAGTACACACGCACATTTGCCTCAGTTCCATTCATCAAAAGCCAGTGACATAAAATTGACCTCCTCTTCTTACGTGATGACAAAATGACATTTTTATTAAAGAAAAAGGGCAGCACATAATTGTGGTGCTAAGGTAGGATAAGATGCAAGTGCAAATGCAACAAAATCATAGTGCACCATCTCTTCTAAACCCACATTCATTCTCACATGTACAACAGGTAACATGATCATATCAACTTCACCACGCATGGCAGCATATAGTCGGATAGCTATAGCCCTTTGCAATCATCATCCAATTGCATCAAATTCACACATGCGCTCTCACAAGTCTAGGTACTCTAGGAAAATCACATCACACACTTCACACAGACACACACTCAATTAACATTTCACAAAATAAAGATGTCAAAGGCTGGACTGTAAGTGAAATTCTTCACTGCAGGAGAGCAAAGCTTAGAAAACTTAGAGGCTAAGTATATAAATTTTGGCTGTATTCATGGTGAAATCTAAACCTTTCAGCAAACACAAGGAAAGCCATTGGATTCAATTGAAAGGCAATATAAAAACTCTCTGAAAAACGCTACAACAGAGGGTGGCTGCTAAGGGTTTTAGAGAGCCACACTTAGAGAAAGAGCACCCATCAAGATACACAGAAGCAATAAAAAACAGTGAACAAAAACAGAAAATCTTCCCTTGTTCCATTTTCATATTCTGTTCTTCTTTTAATCTCTTAGCTCCCATTTTGATTATCATTCGTCTTCTTTAAAACCATATCATCATCTTCATATTTTAAAAAAAACAGATCAAAACCAGTCACCATTTTCTTGTCTTCAAGAACAAAAACAGGAAGTTGTTCTCCTACTCAGAAAAACACAGACTACAAATTCGTCGTCCACATCTCTCAGCACAAATAATAAACAAAATAAATCCCCAGATAGTTGCAAGCAGGGATACTAAGTAAGCAAGAAGTAAGAGTTTTACCTTTCTCTCATAAGCCAGGGCCTATGTTCCTCCGCTCTGCTCTCGTCATTGGTGTCGACCAAGCCATCCACTATCCAGCCAGTACCTCCGACTCCTACTCACTTTGTAGCCAAGTTCTCAATCTCACAACATTCCCTTCATCCCCGAACTGAAATTTCACTGCCACCATCATCTTCCAAGCCGTCCCAACTTCACAATCTTTTGCAAAACACAATCCCCACTGCAAAAGAAATATACAAAATAAATTTCAATCCCATCTCTGAATAAGCTAAACGCAAACAGAAAGAGTAATGAATCCAGAGAAACGAAGAAGCAGAGGATTCCTGGTTTGCTAAGGTTGGGGTTTCGGTTTGGGACCTCACATGCTTAATCCGAACCGCGAAGTGGTGGTTCAGAATGAGCGAAGCAACATTTTAGAAGCAGAGGATGATCCAACGGTGGAATTTTCAGATCGAAATAGGGCAGTCTACAAAAGCTTGGAGCCGTCGGTCTCTTCTTTGAACTCATTAAAGCCTGGATTTGAAGAAAAAATGAAGACAGATCCGAAGACAGGGCGCAGAGAGGAGTCTTAATACCGGAGATAAAGAGCCAATTGATGGCTCGAGTGGCTAGATTCTTGGGGGTTCAGGCGTTGGGTTCAGCCAAAGATAAAAGGAAAAGGAAGAAAGATAGAAGGAGAGCGAAAGGAAAAGAAAGAAGAGAAAGGGTTCGCCACCAAAGCGAGTTCGATCGACGGTGGAATGCTCAACGGTGTAAAGAGTGGCTGCTGGGAGTTTGGATCGTCTTGAAGAGAGGCTGAGAAATAGAACTGAAGAAGAGAAGAAACCAAAAGAAAAGAAAGATGGGGACGACGCCGTTTAGGTCAAAAGGAGGACTTGGATTTGGTTTTGACCCAATATATGGAGATTAATCCAGTAGGCATTCAGCTTGGGATCCAAATATCTCGGGCTTGGACTCTTCAACTGGGCCTCAGGTACAAACTTCTCATCTTCGGACCCTTATTTTATTTGTCTTGGGCTTTGACATTGAGTTTTGATGTGAACATGTTGTTGGTCACGCTATTTGGTAGAGCTGATAAAACCTGATCTGAGAATAAACATCTGATTCAACTTATTTGGAATCAAACCTAATCTAATTTGATTTGATAAAAAAATCAACGAAATCAAACTTGACCTAATCCAAATTCGAAGTGGTCCGAGACCGAAACAACCCAGACCTAAAGTGATCCGCAATCTGAAATTATTTGAATCTGATTAAATTGAAAAATTAACCCGAAATGACCCGAACTTACAAGAAAGTACATTTGAAAATTTTTTAAAATAGTTATTCAATTAAAAAAAAGTATAATAGTATAAACTACCAATAGTTGATAAAATTTAATAATTTAATTTTTTTTTACTAAATATTAAGTGGAGTATGTATCTTACATCATTTTTTTAGCTGAAAGTTTACTATTAATTATAATTAAGATTTAAGAACAATAAAATAATTTATTTTCATTGTTATAAGTAGAATTAGGTTAAATTTTTATATAATTATTTAAACATCTATACTTTAATATTTTATAGTTAATATATAGAAATATCGAATATCATTTAATCTTTTAATTACTATTAAATATTTATAACTTAACTAATTTTACATTAATATTATATCACATTTAAAAATATTAATGTCACTTTATTTAAGTTTAACCTATGGATTTAGTAATAAGCCAAGGAAATTAAATTATATTTCGATTGAATGCCACTTACTAAAAGATCTAGGCAGAATTTGGGTAAAAAGAACTTGGTAACTATAATAATAATAAAAGTTAAAGGAATGCTAAACAAATCATTTTTAGTACCAATAAAATGGAAGCGGTACCGTTTTGGTACCAATAATAATGTAATTTTTTTTTAACCTTTAGGGTCATGAAATTATGGTAAATGGTAATATACTAATATTAATATTGATACTTATTAATTTTTAACATAAATTAACTTTTTATAAAAATATTTACCTTTCTAAGTAATTAATAATTAAAATAATTAACAACTAGTAACTACCCAAAAATATTAATAGTTTTTATTACTTTTTAAAAGTAGACTCAATTGTTAAAATTATATGTTACCTTTTTATTTTATGATTACTTTATAGTTTAAATTGTTTAAAAATTAAAATATTAAAAGTTTAATCTCTATAGCTTAAAAATCAAGGGACTGTTTGATTTATGAGATTTGGAAATTAGCTTTGTATTTCAACTCTTTATTTTTTTTTTACTCATATTGAGATAAAGGCTAACAAATTAATTAATTAGCATATAGTCTAGTAGAGATTGATTGTATTTGTGGTTCTAGATTTGTGTGGGAAAGAGAGCCACCTCCTAAGTCCTAATATTTGTAAATTATAATCCTGATACAATTTGTTGTTAATAATATCGACTTATCTATTACTACCTCCGTCCTATTTTATCTGTCCATTTGTGGTCAAAATATACTAAATTTTGACCATTAATTATGAAAAAATTATAAAGTTGTAAATATTTTAAAAATAAAGTTAAAAAATTTAAATCTTAAACTTTTCAAAACTTATTTTTTCAGAATTTAATTTTATATAATTTTTTTATAATTTGTGGTCAAAGTTTAAAGTATGTTGACCACAAGTGGACAGATAAAATGGGACGGAGGTAGTACTAAAGAAGAAATTCAAAATTAATATAATTTTTAGATTTTATTATGTCTCATATAGAATTAAAAATCAATAATTTCATTTGTACACATTGCAAATCGAAGAATTGAAACTGAAACTCAATCGCCAATTAGAAAATTTCATTTAAAATAGAATATTTGAATTTTTTACCCAATCAGAATGAATTGCTAAAGATTAAAAGTTGAAAATCAGTAACATAATATTTTTTTAATAAACTCCGAATCTATGTAAAAGAAGAAAATGAAAAGTTAATATTCCGTAATAAAATCTGAAATGATGCAAATTGAAATTTTAATTGCTAAATTTGGAAAAACATAAACTTTGATGGTTCAAGCTGAATTTGAAATAATTCAAACCTGAAAAATTGAGTGTCAAACCAAAACTAATATGACTTGACCCGAAATGACCCAAACTTGAAAATCTGAGTCCCCAAAATGACCTGAACCTAAATAACAAGAACTCGAATCCGAAATGACTCGAATTTCTCTTTACCCGAAACTGACCCAAATCAAATGACCCAACCAGACTAACCCATTTGCCACCTTTACTATTTGGACTTAGTTTAGAGTTAATAAGATTAAATTAAAATCAAGCCCATGAATAAAATTTATGAAAACGATAAAAGTAAAAGAGCATTTGTAAGAGCCGTGCTCCTGGAGCACTCTCTGGGCAAGTCTGGGCTCGGTCCATAGCCTTGCCAATATGTGAGCCTTCACTCACTGGACTTATAAACAGTGTTGGGCTTAGCTAGCACATCTAAAGTATTGTCTCTTGACCCAGGCGATCGAATACCAACGTGCTTGTAACACAGCTTAAATGGTTAAAAGGCGTGCTCTTAGGAGCAATAAAACCCTTGAGGCCAAGGTTTGAGGAGTGATGCAGGCACATTAGTACTTGATCGCAGCGGGTCAAGGTTCAATACCTTAGGTGTCACTCTCCGACCCAAGGGTTCAGCCACATGATAACTGTAGTACTACCTCAAGATGCTTGCCATGGGAGACGGGCTATCCGAGATGTCACATGGCATAAGTGAAGGTGTAATAAGAGCATTATATTGAAATACAATATGAAATATAAGAATATATAATTTAGAAAATATAATAAGTATGAAAGTATGACACGTTTTACGGTGCAAATGTACATTAGATCAAAAGATAAAATATTACAATACTATTCCGAACACCAGGGAGTCACAAGGGATATAAATAGAACCTAAAAAATCATGGTCAATTGGTATGACCAGGATGATTGCCCACCTAGTCATCTATCATCATATGCCAGATGCCTTACAAAAGTGAAAGGAGTTTTGTGAGTATGATAGATGTACCCAATGAGGGATTTGGTCATAATGACCAATCACCTCAGGCTGAGGATATGAATAAATTCAAATATTAATTTAATAAAGCAATATAGTAAATGAAATAAATGAAATCCAAAAACCAAATCATATCAAATCAAATTTCTCATAAGTGGGTTGGCATTTGAAAATCATCCAAAGGCACACTCGTGTAGCTAGATGGCCAATGGGATCGTCAAGTGTTCTAACTCTTATCTCATAAACATTGTAAGTCATCATCAAGCCTGTTCCTTTGGCATTGCCATCACTATAGATGGACACAACTACATATAGCCTTGGCGAGTTACCCTCCATGTCTCTCAATCCTAGGGTCTCCCCACTCACCGTGCCCCTCAAAAGGTGGTCCACGGCAACTTAGTAGGAAGCATGCTCTGTTCAATCCACTCGTTCCTATAGGAGCACCGAGTCCCACTCAATCTTTCATCTCACATAATAACATAATCAACAATATAAACATATAAAATTCAATCTCATAATTTCTTTTAAGTCCCACCCCTTAAATCTATTTTATAAATCTCATGTGTGAGGGTGGATTATCTATATCCTAAAATGTTATAAAACATTTAATAAAGCAATTTAGTAAAACAATTTAGAAAATGGTTGACCTTCGGTGGTCAACCACTATAAACAAGCCACTCACAAGTTAAGAAGGTTCATAAACTCCTGAATTAATCCTTTAATCACCCAAGCTCAGTCTCTCTTTCTCGACCATGTATAGCCTCATACCTAAATAATCAAATTAAAATCCAATCCGACCAATTTAGGCATTCAAATGTGAAATAAATGTTAAAGAATGCCCTAATTAGGGTTTCTAAGGTTTTAGAATCAAATTGGGTAAGCCTAGCTACAGAATAGGGCTAGTGTGGGACTCATTTAGGGACGAAAATATCCCCTACAGGTTGAGTCTAGTGCCAGACTCAACCATTTCCGGTGCTGAATTCACCTTTGGTTTGGCCGAAGGCTCCCTTCCTCTCTTCTTAAGCTTGTTTCTTCTTCAAATCAACTCCAATCAACTTACAAATTAATACATACGTACATTAACACTTAAACAACAAGATTATAGCTTTAAAAACTAAATTCTATAGTTGAGAATTCAAGATTTTTGGATTAAAGGCTAGGGTTTGAAAATAGAATTTTGATTTTCAATTCATAATTTCTCCTAGCCTACTTAGCGAAATTAACAAGAAACTAGTCAAAATCAAGCTTAAGGAGTATAGATTAACATACCAAGAAACCAATTCAATCTAATGGTTGGATTGGAATATTGAGCTTGAAGAACACAATGACTCCAAGTTGCCTCATTTGAAGATTTTGAAGACTTTTGGTTATTTTGAAGTTGTTAATCTTCAAGAAAGTTAGAAGAATTGTTTATGGTGTTTTTGGGTGTTTGGATATGGCAAAGAAGGGAGAAGGAATGAAGAAGAAGAAGAAAAGAAGAAGTGAGGAAGAATAACCAACCCCGTTGACATTTTTAACGAGTCAGGCACTAGACATGGTTGGGTGTGGCACTGAATCTGACCTTTTTGCATAGTTCTTCACTTTATTTCATCTTTTTGACTAGGTTTCTGTTCCCCAATGCACCTAAGCGACTTTGAATGCCATATTAGGGTTTCTTAATTAGGTAAATTGAGCTAAAGGAAGTTCAAAGCACCATTCAATATCTTTTACTCCACATACAACTTAGAGAAATTTATCTAATCAAAAACTTGAGACGTGCGTACTAGGTTTGGGCATGCAATTAGGTGTGCAGGCTAGATCTAACACCGTTTGTAAGCTTGGTAGGTGAAGGCCCACAAGTTGGTAAGGTCATGAGTTGGGTCCAAGCTTTCTTGGAGAGTGCTCCAGGAGCACAACTCTTACAAAAAAAATGGTGCATTTTTTGTAAGAACCGTGCTCCGGAAGCACTCTCCAGGCAAGCCTAAGCTTAGCAGCGTAAATAGTTAAAAGGCATGCTCTTAGAAGCAACAAACTCCTTGGGACCAAGGTTCAAGAAGTGTTGGAGGCACATTGGTACTCAATCGCCATGGGCCAAGAGACAATACCTTGGTATGTGAGTTAGGCCCAACACCATTTGTTAGCCTACAAGGTAGGTTGGCAAGGCCGTGGGCTGGACCCAGGCTTGACTGGAGAGTGCTCTGAGAGCAAAAACTCTTACAGCATTTTTTTTCTTGCCTATTTACTATGATTCATGCTCGTTTTTTACGATTACTAGCATTAATATTTAAGCCATTTTAAGTAAAAATAAAAAATCAAAAATTAAAAAAAAAAGAACAAAAAGAAAGTACAAGAAGGAAAAGAAAAAAAAATCATGCATTTAAATTTAGGAAATTAATGTTAATTTTAGGCTATTTCATGCATTTTAAATTTACACTCATACACATTAGTTTATGTCATATTGATAGGCCACATGTAAAATTTCCATTTTAATTTCCCGTTAGCTCATAATCATGCATTCAATTTCATGCCAGGTTAGCTAGGTTATATGTTTAGTCTCAATCAGTGGCGGATCTTGACATGGGTATTGGGAGGGCCAATTTGAGATTTTTTATATAAATTTATACAAATATATAACAATGGGAATTTTAAAACTTTGGAGGGGCCAAGGCTCTCTCGAAGCATAACTACTATCCGCCAATAGTCTCAATTTTAATTTCATGATAATTAGCTTAATTTCTAATCGTGTATTTTTTTATACATAGGAAGTAGGGAAACAGGCCTACTTGGAGAATAAGAGGTTTCGAACCCGAGACCTCTTACACGAATTCCTCAACTTCTAACCAACTCAGTTGGAGGGGAATTCTTCAAATCATGCATTTTAATTTGAATTTTAGGCTATCTAATTTGATTTAATTTCAACTTCATGTCACAATAGATATGGTCACATGCATAGGTTCCATTTTAATTTTATGTTAGCTAGTTTAATTAAATAATCTTGCATTTCTATTTCAATTTCATGTCATGTTAGTTTAGGCTACATGTTTAATTTCAATTTTAATCATGCATGTTAGGTCGTACTATCACATCCCAACCCGAAAGTCAGTCACGTGGCAACCGATGTGTTACCTCGAAGTACGTGTTGGGCGCCCATAGACCCGAAGCAATGCAAGGCATGAATTAGATATTATTTCTGTAAAACAATTCAAAACTAAAACTTTATTAGAAAACATTTATAATAATAATAAATCATTTAATAAAACAATTTAATTAAAATTGAGTACTAGTAGACTAACCTAAAGAAATACCTACGCAGTGAAACCAATTAACTCCTAAGTCACAGACACCTCTCCGGACATCTAACCTGTAAAATATGAAAGGGGACGCGTGGTGAGTACACCTCGATGTACTTAGTGAGTAGTCTCGGTTCAATGCAAAGTCACCTAGGATTTGGGGAGTCAGGTAGTTCCAAAACAAGTTAGAAAACAATTTTATAATTTAAGGGTTGATCGTGAAAACACTCCAAGGCTTGACCTTTTGTGCATAGGTTGAGGGTCTCATATCATCGAGGGCTATCTCATTTTTTTCCTTTAAAACGTTTTTCTTATTTAGTCTATATATACTCATATATATATATATATATATATATTTCTCTCTCAGGCCCCTTTCCTCGACGGTGCCAGTCATTGTGGTGGAACACAGCTACATATAGCTCTGGCGAGTTTTCCTCCGCATCTCTCTACTCTAGTGTCTCCATAATCATTGTACCCTTTAAAAGGCAGTCCACTGCTATTTGTCAAATATATGCTCTGTCTCGGTCCACTCATTCTCTATCATAAAGCACCGTGTCTAATGTTGTCTTTTTCGGGACTCCGTCTCTCTTGTCATATAATTTTCCCCTATCAAGCACTCATCTCATAACTATGTATATAAACTAGAATTTGCCCCAGGCTTCACCCCGTGGTCCATTTTTTTAATTTTTTAAATTACAATTAAAATTTTTTAAGGTATATTTAGAAATTTTATAAGTTATTTTATATTATACATCAAAAATAAATTTAAAATCTTAAAATCCAACATGATAAAAATGTTTAACAAAAAAATTTATGACCTAATTTCATGTCAAAAAAATGAAACTATAAAAAATATTGTTAATTAACTAATACATAAAATGATATATATCTAATATATATAATTTAAAATATTGATTAACCAATAGAGAAAAATATATATTAAATAATAAATTCTTTAATGATAAATAGATTTTAATAAGATATATAATATAAAACAATATAAAAGAATTGTCTTAAAGTTAAAAAAAGGAACTCATTTTTGTAGTCTTATTAAGGAGGAAAAATATCACTTAAAAAATAAAGGAAAAATAAAGGAAAATATAAAAAATTAAAAAAATGAAAAAATGAAAAGAAAATGAAAAAAAGAAAAAGATTAAAAACATAAAAAATCATAAAAGTTAAAAAAAGAAATAGTGGAGGCAACTAATGAGGACGGAAGGGGGGAGGGGGCATGCTAAATTTTTTCTTTACTTTTAAGTATAATTATATATATATATATATGCTTACATACATACATATATTTTAATAATTTAAATTTACTTTTAAAAATATGTTGCCCATGGTGGCATGCAATTAAAGGTGTGTGCGCATGTAGAGGGAATACTTGAATCCCAAAACATATAAAAACAGTTTAAAAATACCCCACCTATGGTGCCACGTTTAGCCCTAGATGGCTAAACACTGAAACAAAGCCACTTACTGTATTGGGAGATTACCCCCAAGAACTCCACAACAATCGATCTCCAAAGCGTCACCACACTTGATCGCCCTAAAACCCTAATACATGGAAATACGCATTAGCATACATAATCTAAATCATGAATGCATCTACGAACTCTAGTATGCTCTAAGATAGGTCTTGAAAGTGGTTTGGAGTCTCCGGAAGCATTTTGGTTCGATTCGGGGTCAATTAGGATTTTAGGGTGCAAATGACCATTTTACCCCTTGGCCATAACCCGTCCATGGACCGTGGGTGATTTGGCATTGGTTTTTCCCAACTACCATTGCTATTTAGCCAACAAGAACATTCGGTGCATGTGAACATCAAGTCCGACATCAAATGAGTCCAGGTTCCACTCGAGAACACACTTCTCTTTTCTCTTTACCGTTTCTCTTCAGCTGAGCCATGTTGAAAATTGAGACACACCAACTCCACAATAGCCACAACAAACCTATAAAGCTTAAAATCTAATTCCCTAACTTAAACTATACTAATTTCTAGCCTAACTCTTTGTAACACCAAAAAACTACCACTTAATTTTGATCTAGCATCATTTTTTATTTTGTGCATCGATTGAAGCAAGGTCAAAAGCATTTGAAAGCATAAGGATTTAGAACAATATATCAAAAAATGACTAGAATCCACCATCAATATTAGGAGATCCTGCCAAAACTTTCTAGCTGTTCCAATGGCTTTTCTTTGCACCTTTTGCATTTTCCTTTCTTTTTCTTTGATTCTGAGGTTGAAGGGGTTAGAGATTTTATTTGAGATGTTTAGAGGAGTATTTTAAGGGTGGTTGAGGTAGTGGTTTGGGTGGAGGAGGTGAAGGAGAAGAGAGGAGGAAGAAGGAAATGGAAGAAGAGATAAATGAGCTTGCTTGGCCTAACCCCAACCTATATAAGGGGTGTTCCAACACCAGTTATGGCATGGTTTAGCACCTGACTTGCCCGAGATCTTTTTTGCTCCCCTTTCAAGCCAATTCTCGAACCTTGTTCTACCTACCACCAAGATTTAGCCCTAGTTCTGTCACACTCCGATCCGAAGGTTAAGAATGTGACAACCGTCGCGTGCTACGAATTGTGACCGGTGCTTCGCTCATAACTCAAAGCTCACAGGGCATATAGCACTTTGAACCCAATTAGTAAAATACTTGCAAATATTTACATATAATGCACCGTACAGTTTAAAATTTTGATAATAGCAGTCAGTTTGTAAAACTCACACATTTATTTTTCTACATATTTATTTATACTAAAGTTTAAGATAAGAAATAATAATAGATTAACTTTTACAAAAAAAAAAGCATAAGTGATGTTTACACATTGTGTAATAGTTCCATAATTTATATAGACCAGGTTTCAAAACAGACTCAAAATTGTGTCGGTGGATCCGATCTTAATAATGAAAAGTCATAATGACTTACTATTAACGATCCGAAATGAACCGTGCTTGCTAGAGATCTACCTTTTATAGGCGTCCTACTGCCTAAAAACAAATTTAAAAAGGAAAGAAAATGGGTGAGTATATAAATTATACTCAGTGAGTGAAACTAGACTAGTTTTTAAAATTTAAATAGACAAAATATAAACACATACATTGTAGAGTTGAAATTGAAATATGTAACAATTCATAAAAATATCAAATATTCACCCTTTTTGAAAATGTAAATTTATTCATCTTCAAATAAAAAAAAATCAAGTCAAGTATTCAAAAATTCCATAAAGTAACAATGAACGAAAACAAATAACAAAGCTATGAGAATTTGTTTCTGGGCTTGCCAAAACTGTACTCAAACTCACATCTGGCCAAGATAGGGTCTGAGTATGTTGAGGGATCATAGGTTTCACTTAAGTTCATCAAAATGTGCAACCTCGATGTTTGTGTGGACCTTTACCAAGAGTGATATGTGGCTATGTCCACTGTACTCCCACAAGGATCAAATTATCAAATAACAATGTGCACAATCAATCCCCTGTACCATCCATTCTATGTGCGAGTCAGCTGCTACTCACGTTGCTTCCATAAGGTCGAAATGTGAGAAGTGCCACTGCAGTGGCTAACAACTCATCCACCATAACCATGACATAAACTAGCACAATTTGGTCACATACTGTCGAGACGTTTTACCGCTCCGACGATAAATGATATGGCATGAAAAATATTTGGGACTAAACAGTCAAAAACAAATGGAATCGCCACTAACCTTTTATTTTTAATAGGTGTGGTTAGTCACCTACTTGTTTAACCCAACATAAATCTAGAAAGATTACGTCAAGTTAAGGAAAGAAACTGGTCTACGAAAAAGATTTTAGGTTCGTAAGTCGGTTACGCTCGAGGAAGGATTAGCACCCCCGAGACGCCCGGAAATCGGTACCACAAAAGCCTTGAAATATTTTACTTGGAAAATGATAATAAAATGTTTTAAAATCATTCTAAGAAAAAACATAATTTTAAATGTCAGAATAAATATTCCTTTTGATGTAGGATAAACATCCCATTAGAAAAGTTAAATCCAAAATTTAAAAACTTAATGTCGGAATGAACATTCCTTTTAATGTAAAAATCCATAGCCCAATTTTGAATTTGAAGAAATTTCCTACTTAGAATGGAGATTCAATTTCTAAATAGGAATAAATATTCTTCAAAAATCAAAGTCAAATTTAAAAATGAGGATAAACATCCTTTTTATGAAAAGCAAAGGTTTAATTTTATTTTTAGAAAGTTTCAATTATGAAAACGTTAATTGAAACCTTCTAGAAAAGATTTTGCAAAAAGGTTGTGATAAACATCCTCAAATTCATGCTTTGAAATTTACATTAAGAGACTTTAATTATGATTACTTAAATTAAAATCTCTTAGAAAGATTTAATTTTAAAACAATGTTGGAATAAATATTCCTTTTAATTTGTTGAAGGGAATAATTTGACAAAAATTTAGTTTAGTAAGAAAACCTTAGTAGATTAATAAATTAAGACCTTTCAAAAAAATAAATGTTCTTTCTATCAAATAAAATTGATTTTTAAAAAAGGAATTTTAAAGATTTAAAAAATAAACATTCCTTTTATTGGAGTTAAAAATGTATTTTTGATAAAAATGAAGTTTACTTGAAGGGTCTTAATTAATTAAATATAATAAAGTTCTCCCAAAAAGGGATTTTGGAAAATTAAAAAAAAAAGGTCAAAACAAAATGAATATTCCCTTTCAAAGAAATAAAAATAAGAAAAGAAATTTTAAAAGTGATTTTTTAACAAAACTTAAATTAATTTGAGAGGCCTTAACTATAATTGGGTAGTTAAGATCTCTCAAAAAAATTTCTAAGACATGTTTTGAAATTAATGTTGGAGTAAACATTCCTTTTAATTTAATTGGGCCTCTTAAACAAGAGATTTTCTTAAAATGAAATAAAAATAAAATATAAAAGTAAAAATAAAATAAATAATAATAAAAGATTTTGGAATTAACATTCCTTTTTGTAAAAAGAAAAATTTTTTGAGTTCATTCGCAAATTTTAAAAAATTAAAGAAAATCATAAACATGATGCATGCTTTTTATGAAAATTACATGAAAAACATATTTTTTAATTTTGAAGGGATGAAAAATTCTCCCGGGTCCGATCGGACTCCCGATTAGACACCGAAAAAACCTCTTATCGGAGAAAACCTTCGGAAACTTTGGACTCCCGAGGCATCCTCCGGTCACCCCAAGCATATAAATTTTTGAAAATTAATGTTCTAAATTTAATTATGCATGAATGGGACAAAGGAACAAGGGTTAGCACATATACACAATTAATTGCACAATATAATATGATAAATAAATAAAACATGGGAATTTAAATTTAATTTTACAAAATAAAATTGCACGACAACTAATTTAACACATACAAGCAAGCCTAACTTAAACAAATACATATTCATGGTCAAAGGTATAATATCATGCAAAATTTAATTCATAATTGAATAAACATATATACAGGGGTAAAAAGGTAATTTTTCAATCAAGATTAAATTTTTAATTAAGCATACATATGAGGGCAAAAAAGTAATTTAATGCAAGATATAATTTCTACTTAAGCAAAAATACATACAAAGGCAAAAAAAGGGTAATTTTACATACAAGATTAAATTTTTAATCAAAAAGCATACATAAAAGGGCAAAACAGTAATTTAACACATGATATAATTACTAACTAAGCTAACATATCCATCAGGACAAATAGGTAATTTTATATGCAAGCATAGATTTTTATATTAAACAAAACACGTATTCAAGGGCAAAAAGATAATTTTTATGAAAGAAAAAAAAGAAAAAATTTAAATCTTAAACTAAACATGCATTTATATAAGTTTAAAAATTCAATTTTTTTTAAAAAAAATCAGAGATTATTTCTATGTAAATAAAAATAATAAAAAATAAAATAAACTTAAAGATTTAATTTTTATTAACCAAGCTTTCATTTTTAATGAGGCTAAAATATCCACAAGCAAAAAGGTGCAATTTTTAATCCTAGACTTAACATTTAATTAAGCAAACAAGTTTATCATCTTAAACTTGTGACCTTTATAACCAAGATTAGGTTTTTAATCCATCAAGGATGAATGTAAGCTTAAAAAAAATGCAATCTTTTTAATTAAGATTAAAATTTTATACTAAACAAGCATATTGAACATATAAGCAAACTTTAAAAGTAATAAACAAGAGTATAAATCAAGAAACTTAGGAACTTTTTATATAATCATGTAAATATTTAAGAAATATGACATATTAATAGAATAAAATAGACAAACAAATAGAAAGGCATCATCTTGAACATATTAAAACATATATTAAACTAAATAAATCACTTAGCAATATACAAATGTTCCATGGATCATAAATATCATTGTAAAAGAGAAGGCTAATATTTTTATGTACAAGATTGACATAATAATACAAGAATATCACATTTAAAGCATAAAGAAATAATTTTTACACAAAAAAAGTAAGAACTTTACCTAAAAAATGATGAACTTTTGTATCAAAACTAAAAACAATGGCCTTGTGGAAAAGAGAATGGCTAAAAATTTATACACAATAAGCCTTTTCTCTATTTTTCTCTAGCCAATCTGTTTAAAATAAATCAAGAAGAAGAAGAAAAAATTTCTTCCCTTCCTTCTCGAACTCTCTTTCTCTCTTATTTTCTCTCTGTTTTTTTTTTTTTTGTCTTTGAAGAAGAATGCTGAAGCTCTGTTTGAGGAAAAATGCTCCAGCCTTCTTTGTGCTCTCCGTTTTCTCTTCCCCCTGTTCTTCTTTTTCTGCGTTTGAAGAAAAAATGCTGAAGCTTTCTTTTTTTTTTCACGCTCTGTGCTCCTCTCTCTATTTCTTGAAGAGAAAATGCTGAAGCTTTTTTTTTCACGCTCTGTGCTCCTCTCTCTGTTTCTTGAAGAGAAAATGCCGAAGCCCCCCCCCCCCCCCCCCGTGCTCTCCTCATCTCTTCTCCCTCAAAAATAGCCAGTCTTCTCCCTTTTATCTTGAAATCCCTCGCTGCTTCCTTCCCCAGACAAACCCAAAAAAAAAACATGGAGCCACAAACCCCAGAAAACATGGAGCCAAAAATCGAATAATCATGAAGCTGTCGGTTGTTCAAAGTCATTGCCCTCGCCAGACACACGGACCTCTCATGTTTACTCTTCTCCTATTGGTTGCTGACTCGTTGATTTTATATTTGTGGTCCATTCAGGGGTAGTTAGCTGGTACGTGAGAGTGCAGCTGACAAACTGATAGCGTCCTTGCATGGCTGGGGCTGCCAAATTGATGAAGAACCAAGGAAAGCATCAAAGAGCCGACTCTGTTCAACTCGGGCCACTCCCTTATTCATCATCTCAGACTTGAGGTCCTTGAGCTTTGAAAGCAAAAACTTGGTTGCTCCCTCAATGTGTTTCTTAAAGTGTTCGGCCTTCTCTCCCTCCAACTTGGGCGTTAAATTCTTGATAAACTTCTTAATGAAAGCAACAAACTGCTTCTTGTCAAAAGGAGGTTGCTCCTGAAGCCTAAAGGTGTCAACGATGTCCACAACCTTCTGAACTTGGTCATCTACACCCTCATCGTCCTCTCCACCTTCAGTAGAAGGATTGGCACCGATATTAACTTCAATAGCTCCTTGCACAACCCACTTTCCCTCAACTTCCTACAGAATCCCGTTCTCAATTTCCTTGTATGGAAATGAGTCAGAGAGAAGCTCATCACCGGTAAGCAGATCCTGGTAGACCAACATGATTGCAGTCTCTCTCTTTGAGAAAGCGAAGCAAAGATGAAGACTTTTCTAGTTCGAAGAGAGAGACGCAAAGCCGACGAGAGAGCAAGAGAGGGTCAGGTGGACCGACGTCACGAGAAGCCGTGGACCGTTGGCTGCTTAAAAACCGGGCCGATGAATTTGCTGCTTTGTAGCTGGCGGTATTGCCTGAGACGAGGCGGTCCAGTCCCATGTCACTTATTAAAGGTTCCATATTGGAGTTTAGCAGGATGTTGCTTGGTTTGATGTTGCCGTGCACTTGTTTCTTTTCATGAATGTAGGCCAATCCCCGAGCTACTCCTCTTGCTATTTTAAGACGAGCTTCTGTGGGTAAATGGCAAGGTGATGACCCTGATCTTCTGTAACTGGAGCAAGCTAGGCTGCCATTGGAGACGTAGTCATAGATAACAAGCTTCTCATCATCTCCCCAACAAAACCCACGAATCTTAACCAAATTTGGGTGCTTTAACTTGGCTATAATCCAATCCTTCTTACTGCAAATGCAATCCCATTCTCTAGCACAGCCTTGTAAACAATGCTTGATCTACTGGTCCCCAAAATATAAGCGAACGCCTTCAACAAAGTCTCTAGCTCCAGCTCAGTTTCCCCATCCACCGTCACAAGCTTGCCTCCTTTCTGGTATGCCTCTTTCGGGTTCAAACTAATGACATGGTTTTGCTGATCTTCCTAGTCGTCACTATCAGAACTGGTCATGTCCGATGTCTCTATGAGTTTTAGCTTTATGCATGAACATGATGATGATGCTGGTATTGTTCCTAATTCTACTTGCGCTTTTGAGACCGGAACGTCAGGTTTTTTTTTCTCTCGGGGTTGCTTGTAGTTGTTGTTGTGGTGGCTGCGGAGGGCGGAGGAGATGAACTGCTGCTGCTGCTGCTGCTATGAAAGCGGTGTGGCTGCTTGTTGCTGAATACCAGCACCGGTAGCTTGTTGCAGCTGTTGCTGCTGTCTAGGAACTGATTGTTGATGCTGCTGCAGCATGGATTGTCGGCGGTGTGGCTGCTGTGGTAGCTGTGAAGAGACAACAGGATTCGATAGAGGAGAGTCCGGATTAGATGAAGCGGTAGCTGATGAAGAGCTATGGTAGTGGGCCGACGATCGAACGCCGAACAACTTCATTCCTCCATCGTCAGCTCCGCAGTTTCTGCCTGCACCACCGCGAACGAGACACGCGCAGGAGTTGTGGCCTTTGTTGCTGCAATGCGAGCATCACCGAGTCATGACTCACCCGAGCCAAAAATGAGGGAAGAGTTGCATGGCTTTTTCTTTTGTCTTGCATGGTAGTGGTCCCTTTTTACTTGGCTTTTGACATGTATTATATGTATATATACATGTATATATATATATATGTATATATATGCACATATCTATATGTCTATAAATATAAATATAAACACATAAATATATACTTATAGATATACATATACTTATAAACATACACATGTAAATATATATATATATATATATTTTGCATCATAATCGAGTTGACTCGTTTACCTGCAAGGTAATAAAATTAAGTTAAAATAAGATAAAAAGGAAATAATGGTAATAATAATAAAAAGAATAATAACATAAACAAATGGACAGAAATAAATTAAACTTAGAAAAGGTAAGTGTAATAAAATTTAAGAATAGCCAATTTAGTTAATTAATTAATCAATTAATTAATCAACTAAAGTTAAAAATAAGTGTCTACAGTTGCCCCTCTTTGATTATTTCTTAATGATCTCAAAGCGTAAGCTTCTGGCTAATTAAGAAATAAGCAAAGATGTAGACACTCTTCACTCAAATGTGTACTAAACAGTACTGAGGTTTCGAGAAAAATTACTTTTAGCGAAAATGATTTTGAGATCAAAGAAATTATCCTAAACAGAAACAATTTTTTAGGAAACCTTCCTAAACAGAAATAATTTTAAACTACAAACAAATTGCCCTAAACAGAAACAATTTTGAGAAAATCATCCTAAACAGAAGTGATTTTAAACCTAAAGAAATTGCCAATTTTGAAATAATTGCCCTAAACAGAAACAATTTTAAGAAAACTATCTTAAACAAAATGATTTTAAATTTTTGAAGAAATTGCCCTAAATAGAAACAATTTTGAGAAAACCATCTTAAACAAAATTATTTTAAACTTTGAAGAAATTGCTCTAAACAAAAACAATTTCGAGAAAACCATCTTAAACAAAATGATCTTAGACTTTGAAGAAATTGCTCTAAACAGAAACAATTTTAGAAAATCATTTAAAAAAAATGATTTTAAATTTTTGAAAAAATTGTTCTAAACAGAAACAATTTTAGAAAATCATCCTAAACAGAAATGATTTTAAATTTTGAAAAAATTGCTCTAAACAGAAACAATTTTGAGAAAACCATCTTAAACAAAATGATTTTAAACTTTGAAGAAATTGCTCTAAACAGAAACAATTTCGAGAAAACCATCTTAAACAAAATGATTTTAAATTTTTGAAGAAATTGTTCTAAACAGAAACAATTTTAGAAAATCATCGTAAACATAAATGATTTTAAATTTTGAAAAAATTGCTCTAAACAGAAACAATTTTGAGAAAATCATCTTAAACAAAATGATTTTAAAATTTTGAAGAAATTGTAGAAATAATTCATGCTAGATTGAACTGAATCATAGATAATTACCTTAAGCATGGAAAGACCTTAAAGGAGTTTTGGAGAATTACCCGAGGATTTTCTTGTACAAGACTAACCTCACAATCTTGAACTGAGTTTAGCTTGTAATTTTTGAGCCATGATGCATAATGGATGTTCATGAAGAATGATGCTAGAATGATGCATTTTGTATGCCCGTGCTTAAATGATAATGCTTTGTTACTTTGCCTCAAAGGTTTCAAGATAGCCTTCTGTTTTGGCCCAACTTATACTTTTTGAGCTCGAAATTGGAGAACATCCTTTCATCACACCTTTTCTGGCATCAACATGCCCCAGATCCTCTCTTCAAATCACTCTTGCTTGAAAATCCCAGTTCAAGATGATTTTTGTTCATGTGTCATCACATTTCTGTCATCGACCACAAGCTATTGAACTCATTTTAATCCTACATTTCTTTCCCTTTTTTTGTGTTGAAAGTGACATCCAATGTCATGGCATTTACTTACCTGTTTGCTTATCCCTCCATGACAAAGAAAAATTATGCCATTTATATTTAAAGGAAACACATGGATTTTTTAAAGGAAAGCGTGCAAGACATATCTATATATAACAGATAAACTTATAACAAGCTCATTACAAGTTTATAGCAAAGAGTCTATAACAAATGAGTTTGTAGCAAAATGAAGGAGAAAGGCTCATGACCTCAAAGCGATAAATGCATAAGTAACAAAAATTGGTCATCTCGCATCCCACCTTTGATTGACTCGTCATTACTAGAGTGACGCTTGACAAAGTCTGATGATTTCTGATTACCCCAATCCCCATAACCGAATAAGACCTCTCGTGCAAGTTAGGTGCCCCCTTTTTTTTGTGTGTGCACTTTCTCAACCTTCCTAAACCGCCTTTCAGGTTTTCAGCTTAGGAACCATCCTAATTGGATCTGAACCGCCCTTTCGGGTTTTCGCCTCAGAACCCTCCTTCTCTTTTTCAGACTCAAGCCGCCTTTTTAGGTTTTCAACTTGAGACGCTCTTTTCATTTTTTCATTTTTTTTTCATTCGTTTTTTTTATTTTTTTATCATTCATTTTTTTTGTCATTTTTTCATCATTTTTTTTAATTCTTCAGGTGTAGTACTTCTTCACAGCATCGGCATTGATTGGATGTGGCAATTCATCCCCATCCATTTATTGCAAGATCAGGGCACCTCCCGAGAATGCTTTCTTCACAACATAAGGACCATCCCAATTTGGAGTCCACTTTCCTCGGGGATCATGTTGAGTAGGTAGAATCTTTTTCAGCACCAATTCTCCTTCTGTAAACTCGTGCGGACGTACCTTCTTATCATATGCTCACATCATTCTCTTCTGATACAATTGACCATGGCAAAGTGCTTTGAGCCGCTTCTCTTCGATTAAGTTCAATTGGTCAAATCTCTCTTGCACCCAATCTGACTCTTTAAGTTTCAACTCTCTGTATATTCTCAAAGATGGGATTTCTACCTCAATTGGTACCACAGCTTCCATTCCATAAACAAGAGAATATGGTGTTGCCCCAGTTGATGTTCTTACAGTAGTGCGATAAGCATGTAAAGCAAAAGGAAGTTTCTCATGCCAATCTTTGTAAGTCATTGTCATTTTCTGGACAATCTTCTTAATGTTTTTGTTTGCTGCTTCGACTGCTCCATTCATTTTTGGTCGGTAAGGAGTTGAATTGCTGTGTTTGATCTTGAATTGGGAGCACACCGCATCGATCATCTTGTTGTTCAAATTCTTAGCATTGTCAGTGATGATTCTTTCTGGTAGCCCGTACCGACAAATGATCTCTTTTTTCTCGAACTTGGCGACCACTGATTGAGTTACATTGGCATATGAAGTAGCTTCAACCCATTTGGTGAAGTAATCAATGGCCGCCAGGATGAACTGATGCCCATTAGAAGCCTTTAGTGAGATTGCCCCGATTACATCTATGCCCCACATTGAGAAAGGCCAAGGGGAAGAGATGACATGCAATGGATTAGGAGGTATATGAATTGATCAGCATAAATCTGACATTTATGGCATTTTCTGGCATGATTAATACAATCGGTCTCCATAGTCAACCAGTAATATCCCAACCTCATAATCTGTTTAGCCATTCTATACCCACTGGAATGAGTTCCACAGATTCCGCCGTGAACTTCTTCTAGAATCTTCTTTGCTTCCTCCGACTCTACACATCTTAACATTACTTGATCCCTACTTCTCTTGTAAAGGACTTCATCGTCTAAGAAGAAGTTTGCCGACATTTTTCGGATAACTTTCTTGTCATTTTCAACACCACTATCTAGATACTTTTGAAATCTGAGGTATTGGGCAATGTCGTAGAACCAAGGTTTGCCATCATCCTCCTCTTCAACACTCATGCAATGTGCCGGATAAGTCTTCATGTCCAACTCGATTGCTTCGATTTCAGCTCCTTTATCGACTTTGAACATCGACGCTAAAGTTGCCAATGCATCGGCCAACTGATTGTCTTCTCTAGGGAAATGATGAAAGCTGATTTCTTCAAATTGCTCAATCAACTCTAAGATGTACTTATGATAACGGACCAACTTTGAGTCTCGTATTTCCCATCCACCTCTCAGCTGATATATCACCAAAGCAGAATCGCCATACACTTCCAAAGCCTCGATCTTTCTCTCCATTGCCATCTGGATCCCCAAAATGCAAGCTTCATATTCTGCCATATTGTTTGTGCAGTCGAAGTCAAGTCTTGCTGTTGCTGGGTAATGATCACCGTTTGGGGATATTAGGACAGCACCTACTCCATGCCCCAGTGCATTGGAGGCCCCATCAAAATACATTCTCCATTTCTCTCTTTACTCTAGCTCGGTATTGAATATTGACATCAAGTCCTCATCGGGAAACTCAAACTTCATGGGTTCATAGTCATCAACTGCTCTGTCAGCTAGAAATTCAGCAATAGCACTTCCTTTGATAGCTTTCTAGGAGACACAAACTATATCATATTCTGACAATAGTACTTGCCATCGAGCCAATCGTCCTGACAATGAAGGTTTCTCAAAGAGGAATTTGATCGGATCTAGCTTTGCTATCAACCATGTGGTATTATACAGCATATACTGTCTTAACCTCTGAGCCGCCCATGCCAATGCACAGCACATCTTTTCTATCTGAGAATACTTGGCCTCATACTCTGTGAACTTCTTACTGACATAGTAGATCGCTTGCTCTTTCTTGCCGGTTTCATCATGTTGCCCCAAAACACAGCCCATGGAGTGTTCCAACATTGTCAAATATAAGATTAGAGGTCGATTCGGCACAGGAGGTACTAGCACTGGTGGGTTTGACAAATACTCCTTGACCTTATCAAAGGCTTTCTGACAATCTTGATTCCATTCTCTCATATTGTTTTTCTTCAAAAGCTTGAAAATCGGGTCGCATTTTGCAGTCAACTGGGAAATGAAGCGGGAGATATAGTTTAATCGCCCAAAGAAACCTCTTACTTCCTTTTGGGTTCTCGGAGGTGGCAAATTCTGAATGGCTTTGATTTTATCTAGGTCTACCTCGATGCCCCTTTGACTAACAATAAAGCCCAACAGCTTCCCTGAAGTAACGTCGAAAGTACATTTGGCCGGATTCAATCTCAACCAATACTTGCGCAGCCTCTCAAACAACTTCTTCAGGCCAATCATATGCTCTTCTGGATTTTGGCCTTTGGCAATCATATCATCCACATACACCTCGATCTCTTTATGCATCATATCATGAAAAAGGGTCACCATAGCTCTTTGATAAGTTGCCCCGTCATTCTTGAGACCAAAGGACATCACGTTGTATTAGAACGTGCCCCATATGGTGGTGAAAACAATCTTCTCCTTATCTTCTGAAGCCATTTTAATCTGGTTGTACCCCAAAAACCCATCCATGAAAGAAAATGTTGCATGTTTAACTATGTTGTCGACTAAAGTGTCAATATGGGGCAGTGGGAAATTGTCTTTCGGACTGGCTTTGTTGACATCTCGGTAATCCACACACATTCAAACTTTGCCATCTTTCTTCGGGACTGGCACTACATTTGCGACCCACTCAAGATAAGTAGCTACTTCCAAAAATCCTGCGTCCAGTTGCTTCTTCACTTCTTCTTTGATCTTTAATAACATCGCAGGCCTCATTCTCCTCAACTTTTGTTGTACTGGCTTGAATCCGGGCTTGATTGGCATTCTATGCACCATAATCTCAGTATCCAGACCTGGCATATCTTGGTAGGACCAAACAAAGACATCAGCATATTCCTTGAGTAATGACACTAGTTCCTCCTTCTGTTCAGGTGTTAGGGAAGTGCCAATTTTAACTTCTCTCTTTTCCTCATCATCACTCAAATTGATCAATTCGGTGGTCTCTTTGTGGGGTAAGATCTGTTTGTCTTCCCTTTCAATCAGTCTCATAAGATCAGAGGGAAGAGAGTAATCATCATCATCATCATTGTCGAGGTCATCCGCATTAACGAACCAATCAAAGTCGGGCTCAAAAAGACCATATTTGTTGTCTTTACATTCATCGTTTGAAGTCCTGGGGTCAAAAAACAATAAAGGGGTGTATATACATATATGCACTTGATCCATGAATAAAAGAAGAAAATGAACAACAAGGATAAACATATGGAGGAAAAGGCAATGGTATAATTATGATATACATGGTGCAGAGTCTAGTAGTGTGAATATCAATATCATGAATGATGGAGCAAACATGAAAATAAAACCCATAACATATGAAAGTCAGCCGTCCACACTCTTGGGTAGAAATGTAGGATAAAATGAGTTCTCAAAGCTTAATTAATTACATGTTCAGATCTGACAAATTCATTGGCATCTCGAAAGACTCCCAATTATTCAAATCAATCCCTGGTGCCATTCGTTGAACCAATGTTCCATTGCTTGATTCCCCGTGCTCTAGCATGCTGATAGACAATCCCTTTAATAACTGTTCAAGCTCAACAACTGATCTTTTTGGGTTCATCGTTCTAGCAAAAACAAAACTATCTTTCAACGGTGGAATCTTCAGTTTCTTGGGTTCAAGTTCCCCTCCTCTCAATGCAGCCATACGCTTGCACTTCTTCTCCTCCCTTACTTCGGTCTTTTTACTCCGAGAAGGCTTATATCCAAGTCCAAAAGTGGGCTCCGCCTTTGGTAAGACAATAGGCTCACGGATTCCTTGGCCATATTTTCCGAGTCCTTTTCCGGCCCGACAGCCTTTTCCGACAGTCATGTTGACTTGCATATTCAAGCAGCCAGAGAAGCGAGGACTAGGTACCTCGGATCCTTCTCTTACCCATGTTACTTCGGTTACTTCAAATGACCGGAAAGAGCAATCTATTGCCTCTTCCGCAGCTTCAATGTAAGGAGTGTTTGGAGGTTGCATTACCATGATGTCCTCTTCTCCGGACACAGAAACTATCTTATTTTCAACTCGGAACTTGATTTTCTGGTGAAGGGAAGAAGGAACAGCACCGGCCATATGGATCCAGGGGTGACCCAGGAGACAGCTATAAGTTGGCGAAATATCCATAATCTGGAAAAGGATCTCAAATTTAATCGGCCCCACAATTATCGGAATAGTTATCTCGCCAATAACTTCCCTCCGTGTGCCATCAAATGCCCTAACCACTAACTGACTGGCTTTCATTAAAGATTGGTCTATAGGCAATTTCATCAATGTGTGAAGTGGCATCACATTCAAAGCAGATCCATTGTCAATCAACACCTTGGCGACCATATGATCCTTGCACCGAACAGTGATGTGCAGTGCCTTGTAATTGCCTATTCCTCCCGAAAGGATCTCTTCATCAGTGAAATAGATGTAATCAGTCACTGTGATACCCCCAGCAATATGTTCCAAATTGGCCATGGTGATGTTTTTGGACACATAAGATTGGTTCAGGATTCGGAGGAGAGCATTACGATGTGCCTCAGAGTTCAAAAGCAAAGCTAACAGAGAGATCTTGGCTGGCAAGCGATTTAGTTGTTCTATGACGCTGTACTCACTTTGTTTGATGAATTTCAAGAATTCACGAGCATCATTTTCATCCACCGTCTTGGTTACTTCTTTTTCAATTTCTTTCTCCGGCTCCCCAACAGATGGTGTAACAACTTCATCATTTTTCTCCATGCCCTTCTCTTTTCGTAGAGTGGTAGTTGGATTTGGGGCATAGCATCTCCCACTCCTAGTCATGCCTCCTACTCCAGAAATATTCACTGATTCAGATTCCTGGACATTGGCATTCATCTGTTGCACTGAACTCTCATACCTCCAAGGTACCTCCCTATCACTCCGATAAGGGAACGGTGTTGGCACATTCATATTCAAGCTTGGTTTCAATACGGGGATATTCAATGTCGGCCTAGGGGTCATCGGAATTGATAGACTTGGTTTTGGTGAGGCTATGGGAATGACGAGGTTGGGCTTTTGAATCACAGATAGTTTCAAACTTGGTTTATAATGGGAAGAATCTTCATTTCCATTATTCACCATATTGATGTCGGTACTTTCGTTTCTTTCCACATAAAATTCAATTAGACCGGCATCCATCATAGCTTGCAACTTTCCTCGGAATTCAGTGCAACACTAGAGCTCATGACCTTCACACTTCAAAGGAGTAATCATTTGGGCTTTTAGCAAAGCCTAATATACGACCTTAATTAGTGTGATAATCTCTTCAACCTTTCTCTTAACATGAACTGCCTCATCATCAATCATATTCACAGTGTTTCCACCATGATTTGGGAGAGGATTTGTGCCTACACTTGGCGGTGCATTGAAAGTCAAACGACCCTCATTGATTATGCCTTGCACCACTTCCTTCAAACGAATACAGTTCTCAATGCTATGTCCCTTAGCCCCCGAGTGATAGGCACATGTGGCGTTTTCATCGAACTACCTCGGATAGGAAGGTTGTAAAGGGGTTAAGTATTGGACTGGTTCGATCATTTTGTTGCTTAAGAGTTTGGCATAAAGTTCGGTGTAGGTCATGGGAATAGGGGTGAATTGTTTCCTTTCTCTTGGTGGTCTTGGGTTCCAATTTTGAGCGTTTAGTCTGGGGGCAGTATAACTGGTATTGGATATCGGATATTGATAAATGTTTTGAGGTTGAACATAGTCAGGAGGAGGATGTTGGTAAGTGTTTTGAAAGGGTGTGTAGTTGGTGGGATGATATTGGGGTTGGTATGGTCGGTATTGTGGTTGGTATGGTCGATATTGGAATTGGTTTGGTCGATATTGCTGTTGAGGGTATTGTTGGTATCCTCCATATCCGGCGATGTTCACCTCGCCTTCTTTCTTCTTTGGATTTTTCCTAGCCGCACTAGACTCCCCACCTTCCAATTTGCCAGTTTTGAGTGCATTTTCCACCATCGCTCCAACTAGGACCATGTCGGTAAAACTTTTGGTGGCACCGGCCAGCATATGGCTGTAGTATTGAGCTTTCAAGGTATTAACAAATAACCTTGTGGTCTCTTTCTCGGTTAAAGGAGGTTGAATCTGAGCTGCTATATCCCTCCATCTTTGGGCATATTCGGTGAAAGATTCAGAAGACTTATTCTCCATATTCTGTAAAGTCAGTCTATTGGGTACCAAATCAGTCATGTGCTTATACTGATCAATGAAAGCCCGGGCTAGATCATTCCAAGAGTGAATGCCCCGCCTATCTAACTTGTTGTACCACCGCGTTGCAGACCCGGTAAGGCTATCTTGGAAACAGTGAATTAGCAACTTATCATCTCTGGAGTAGGCGGCCATCTTATGGCAATACATAGTAATGTGGTCTTTAGGGCATGTGGTCTCTTTGTACTTCTCGAATTCAGGCACTTTGAATTTTGGTGGGATCACCAATCCATCCACCAAACTCAATTCATAGGCATCAGTAATGCCATAAGCATGAGTGCCCTCCATGGCCTTGAGCTGCTCCTTTATCTGGCTCAATACCCTTTGACTTTCGGCCCCACCGATCTCCCTCTCAAATTGTTCATCAGGCATAAACACGGGATTGTTTGGGGTGTGTCCAGAGGCAGGAGGTGGCATAGTGTAGGTGGCATAGTGTAGGTGGGAGGGGGAATTGGTTGAGTTGTTTGGATTCCTCCACTTGTAGTAAACATTGATGGTGTAAAAGGGTACACACCGGGTGGAGGTGGTGGGAAGGTGAATGTGTTTGTGGTTGGTTGAGGAATTTATGTTTGATTTTCTTGCAAAGGTATATTGAGTGCGGGGGGTGAGAGAGAGGCATTCGTAGGCTGAGCTGTGGGGAGTCCGTGTGGGAGTGTACTAGGAGAAGATTGCCCATTGGAATTGTTGCCTGAATTTGCCATATTTTGTTGTCTCATACTGGCCACCATTTTTGCCATATGATCTAATTGTTTCTATAGATCCTCGTTTGCCTTCCTTAACTGTTCAATCTCGGCAGCTTGCTCTTCCATGGTGATTCTGGATTGTAGTCTAGTGTTATATCTGTGTGTTGGAGGTGCTATCTTGAAACCTTTATTTAACCATAAGGACGAATCAGATTCTCCTACAATGAATATGTATGTATGAATATGCTTGAATGATTATGTAATGTGGAAACCCATCCATAACAAGATTACTATAAAGATAATTAGCATTACGAAAATAGGAAAGTGAGTTTAATAACCCATAATAGAATACCATCCGAATCAAAACATAAGATGATAATATTTTACAACAAATCTATCACTCTGTTTGTCTCTTGAACTGCTCCAATTGTGCCCTTATCTCAGCATTTTGGTTTTCAGAAATAGTTAATCTGTTGGCAGCATCGTGAACTTGTTGCTCTAACTCATTGTTTCTCCGGACAAACCACCTTATTATGCGTTTCTGCTCCACCAATTCTCTTTTCAGTTCAATCTTTGCTTTTTCTACTTCGCTCTTCTCCTCCTGAACTCTAAAGCATTGTTTTTGAGCAATTCTCCAGCTTTGGGCATGTTCTTGATTGAAGATTCCGGTCCTTGCTGCCAACCGGCTCATTTTTGTGGCTTCTTCTCTCCATTCTTTCACCTCCCCTTTCAGCTTGACGTTGTTGGCTCTCTCTCTTACCCAGTCTTGAACCCATCCTTGCATCTCTATCTGGCTATTTCCAAGCTGGTCTCGTAGTTGCCGATTCTGTATCTCTAACTGCTGACATTTTTGGGTCAATTCTACTAACTGAGCCCCTTTTCTGAATCTTTGATTCTCAATTTCCAGCCTTTCTAACTTGTCCTCCGGTGCCTCAACCAAAGGGTAATTAGGATCCAGAACTGGTGGAATTGAAATCTGTTTCGCCTGTTTACCATGCCACACAACGTATTCAAGAATTGCATTGTCAGTATGATTGCCACGATCCATCTTCTGTGCTTCTTTGTAAAAGTTTGCCCAAAATTTGGCCTCATCCAATCCCTTTTCGGTGTCATGCCGGAAGTCTAACAAGTTGAGCCTAAAAGTGAGAGGGATAGACTGTTCTGACCCATATTGCCATCTTACTAGTAATGAGGAGTAACTGATGGTTCCCAAAATGCCTACAAGAGGGATCCACAGTATACTTGCATCCAAATAAGGAGTATCTTTTGTCGTCGTCCACATTACTCTCCATGTGATGTCTTGGTCCTTCAAATTCGTGAACCACTCGACCCATTCTACCACTGTTCTTGGTTGGGATGGCCAAGGATGTGCATTATAAATGGCTATCGTCTCTTCACCTTTGTTATTGAAGATCATTCCTACAAACTTTTTGTATCCGAAATGGCTTTTAAACCATATTGTCAATAACTGTCCGCAAGCCTCAAATTTACCGCCGGCTTTTCTACATGCATTGAGAGATCGAATGGTTTCTGCCAAAATTGTCAAAGCCGGATCAGACTGATGCTTGATTTCTATAAAAAGAGTTGTTACTGACATATGCACATATCCCTCCTTTCTAGGAAATAGTACTAGGCCATAAATCAAAAGGGCTAGAACATCAATCCCTTTTCTAGAGGTGGTATTCTTTTCCACAATATCCATCATGAAACTGGGTGAAAGGAATTCGCCATCCATGTAGCTTCCTATATCTTCGGTCTTCATCCCCAACAACTTCACTAGCTTCCTAGGATGATTCTCGGTTGGCCAAAATACTTTATCCGGCTTGCTCCCTACCATCAACAGATCTTGATACTCTTCCACTGTCGGCACCATATCATATTCTCCCATAGAAGATTCATCATGTTTACCGAAAGTAAAGCACCGGTATGAGGGATCCCAAAAGTACAAAGCCGCTTTTAGAAGTTCCTCCTCCACTTCCACATCTAACAACAATGCTATGTCTCCATACAACTGTTTGAATTGACCCTTATCACTAATGCCTTCCCATAATTGTTTCAGTCTTGTCAGATCATTTCGGACGAAACTACAGCTGAGTCTTGTAGGTAACTGGGGTGGAGGACCCTCTGTTGACGCCTCCCTAGCTTTCTGCCTTAGCCAGTACAGAGCTCGTTTCAAAGTCGGACTGGCGGAATCAAAATTTTCAGACTCTCCCATCGAATCTATCTCCATGGGTATTTCCTCACTTTCTTTCGCCATAAATAATTTTCTCTATAGTAAACCTATTATAGATGGGGATGAAATGCGAGAATGGGATGCAGAGATAAGGAAGAAAAAGAAATGGCAAAAAGGTAAAAGGAAATGTATCAGAATAAAATAATAATGTTAAGATAAATGATGCAAAGATGTTTGGCTCGCAACAATTTAACCATAAAAGATAATTAGTCATTTCATCCAAACAAGGCTGGGGGCCCAAATATCCGTTGACCCAAAGGTTGACCTTGTTCATCAGCCATGACTAATTTCCCTTTACAGTTCTCTTATTGCGAATGATTCTACCATGGAATGCATGTCATGTGGTGATGGCGAATAAAAGAAATAATCATGGATATTCAAAGCATAAACATGTATGGATAAAGCAAGGAATAAAATTGACATACGATATATCATTGCAAAAGAAAACAGACAACATATATATAGAAAAAGTGAGGAAGAGAATAGGAAAATTATACAAATAGCATACCAATATGGAATAAGCATATATATACAGATAAAGTGAAAGAAAACAAACAGATTATGAAATGGATACATACAAATAAAGTGGGAAAGAAAACAAACGACATATCATCATAAAATAAGTATTTTCACGAAAAGATGAAAGAAAACAGACAGTTTATACAAACAACGTGCTATCATGAAATAAGCATATGTACAGAAAAATAGCAGTTTATACAAACAGCATGTCATCACGAAATAATCAGAAAACAGACAAACAACATGCTATAAGTAGATAAAACGAAAGGGATTGATAAAGGTAAGAAGCCGTCCCCCCTTTGTGCCCTAAGAAATCGGGTTTTCTCGAACGGGTTTGGCTCTATCTAGGTTAGAATTTGGGTTCTTTTACATGCTGGGTTTAAAGCTCTAGACAAGGGTACCCATCGGACAAGATGGGGTGGAGGCAACCCCATCGCCCCCTCCTAAATAAAGGTGAAGTTCGGACTCCCGAACTTTTATGTTATGAATTGTGTCGTGTGTGAGGGAGGGACTTATACCTTTACCAATTGCCTTTCGGTGAAGTAGTGAACATTCGGAGAAGCAGGAAGCAGAAGAAATTTCACTATCACATGTCAACACACGATCAGTCCAATTCAAAATATAGGATAAATAATTAATATGATGAGATAAGCACACATGGTAAATAAGATAGGCATTCATGGCATACACAAGGAACTGAAACATGAAAAATACATACAAGTGACTAAAAGGGCAAAATGGTAAATACAAAAAGCATACTAGCAAATCAAGAGATACAAAGAAAATTGGGACATGCAAAATATATACAAGTAATTAGGACATAGGGCATGCTAGAGGATCAAGGTATAGGTTAAGAATTAAATCATGCAAAATATAGACGAGTAATTAAACACTCAAAGCATACTAGAAGATCAAAACATAAAAACATACATATAAATTGAATGTGCAAGATGCAATTTCAATAAACTTAATTTGGAAAAATCTTTCTTTTTTTTTTCTCTCTTTCTTTTTTTTGGAAAAATTTTGAAGCAATTATTGGAAAAAATTTTAATGCAAATGAATGATGCAGTGCATGAAATGAAACTTAAAACATTTTATTATTAAACCCAAGTAAAATAAGACTTAAAAAGTGGCTTGACTTTAAAAAATCGTCCCCAGTGGAGTTGCCAAGCTGTCGAGACGTTTTACCGCTCCGACGATAAATGATATGGCGTGAAAAATATTTGGGACTAAATAGTCTAAAAACAAATGGAATCGCCACTAACCTTTTATTTTTAATAGGTGTGGTTAGACACCTACTTGTTTAACCCAACATAAATCTAGAAAAATTACGTCAAGTTAAGGAAAGAAACTGGTCTACGAAAAAGATTTTAGGTTCGTGAGTCGGTTACGCTCGAGGAAGGATTAGCACCCCCGAGACGCCCGGAAATCGGTACCACAAAAGCCTTGAAATATTTTACTTGGAAAATGATAATAAAATGTTTTAAAATCATTCTAAAAAAAACATAATTTTAAATGTCGGAATAAATATTCCTTTTGATGTAGGATAAACATCCCATTAGAAAAGTTAAATCCAAAATTTAAAAACTTAATGTCGGAATGAACATCCCTTTTAATGTGAAAATCCATAGCCCAATTTTGAATTTGAAGAAATTTCCTACTTAGAATGGAGATTCAATTTCTAAATAGGAATAAATATTCTTCAAAAATCAAAGTCAAATTTAAAAATGAGGATAAACATCCTTTCTATGAAAAGCAAATGTTTAATTTTAATTTTAGAAAGTTTCAATTATGAAAACGTTAATTGAAACATTCTAGAAAAGATTTTGCAAAAAGGTTGTGATAAACATCCTCAAATTCATGCTTTGAAATTTACATTAAGAGACTTTAATTATGATTACTTAAATCAAAATCTCTTAGAAAGATTTAATTTTAAAACAATGTTGGAATAAATATTCCTTTTAATTTGTTGAAGGGATAATTTGACAAAAATTTAGTTTTGTAAGAAAACCTTAGTAGATTAATAAATTAAGACCTTTCAAAAAATAAATGTTCTTTCTATCAAATAAAACTGATTTTTAAAAAAGGAATTTTAAAGATTTAAAAAATAAACATTCCTTTTATTGGAGTTAAAAATGCATTTTTGATAAAAATGAAGTTTACTTGAAGGGTCTTAATTAATTAAATATATTAAAGTTCTCCCAAAAAGGGATTTTGGAAAATTAAAAAAAAAGGTCAAAAGAAAATGAATATTCCCTTTCAAAGAAATAAAAATAAGAAAAGAAATTTTAAAAGTGATTTTTTAACAAACTTGAATTAATTTGAGAGACCTTAACTATAATTGGGTAGTTAAAATATCTCAAAAAAATTTCTAATACATGTTTTGAAATTAATATTGGAATAAACATTCCTTTTAATTTAATTGGGCCTCTTAAACAAGAGATTTTCTTAAAATGAAATAAAAATAAAACATAAAAGTAAAAATAAAAGATTTTGGAATTAACATTCCTTTTTGTAAAAAGAAAATTTTTTTGAGTTCATTCGTAAATTTTAAGAAATTAAAGAAAATCATAAACATGATGCATGCTTTTTATGAAAATTACATGAAAAACATATTTTTTAATTTTGAAGGGATGAAAAATTCTCCCGGCCCGATCGGACTCCCGATTAGACACCGAAAAAACCTCTTATCGGAGAAAACCTTTAGAAACCTCGGACTCCCGAGGCATCCTCCGGTCACCCCATGCATATTAATTTTTGAAAATTAATGTTCTAAACTTAATTATGCATGAATGGGACAAAGGAAGAAGGGTTAGCACATATACACAAGTAATTGCACAATATAATATGATAAATAAATAAAACATGCGAATTTAAATTTAATTTTACAAGATCAAATTGCACAACAACTAATTTAACACATACAAGCAAGCCTAACTTAAACAAATACATATTCATGATCAAAGGTATAATATCATGCAAAATTTAATTCATAATTGAATAAACATATATACAGGGGTAAAAAGGTAATTTTTCAATCAAGATTAAATTTTTAATTAAGCATACATATGAGGGCAAAAAAGTAATTTAATGCAAGATATAATTTCTACTTAAGCAAAAATACATACAAAGGCAAAAAAAGGGTAATTTTACATACAAGATTAAATTTTTAATCAAAAAGCATACATAAAAGGGCAAAACAGTAATTTAACACATGATATAATTACTAACTAAGCTAACATATCCATCAGGACAAATAGGTAATTTTATATGCAAGCATAGATTTTTATATTAAACAAAACACGTATTCAAGGGCAAAAAGATAATTTTTATGAAAGAAAAAAAAGAAAAAATTTAAATCTTAAACTAAACATGCATTTATATAAGTTTAAAAATTCAATTTTTTTTTAAAAAAATCAGAGATTATTTCTATGTAAATAAAAATAATAAAAAATAAAATAAACTTAAAGATTTAATTTTTATTAACCAAGCTTTCATTTTTAATGAGGCTAAAATATCCACAAGCAAAAAGGTGCAATTTTTAATCCTAGACTTAACATTTAATTAAGCAAACAAGTTTATCATCTTAAACTTGTGACCTTTATAACCAAGATTAGGTTTTTAATCCATCAAGGATGAATGTAAGCTTAAAAAAAATGCAATCTTTTTAATTAAGATTAAAATTTTATACTAAACAAGCATATTGAACATATAAGCAAACTTTAAAAGTAATAAACAAGAGTATAAATCAAGAAACTTAGGAACTTTTTATATAATCATGTAAATATTTAAGAAATATGACATATTAATAGAATAAAATAGACAAACAAATAGAAAGGCATCATCTTGAACATATTAAAACATATATTAAACTAAATAAATCACTTAGCAATATACAAATGTTCCATGGATCATAAATATCATTGTAAAAGAGAAGGCTAATATTTTTATGTACAAGATTGACATAATAATACAAGAATATCACATTTAAAGCATAAAGAAATAATTTTTACACAAAAAAAGTAAGAACTTTACCTAAAAAATGATGAACTTTTGTATCAAAACTAAAAACAATGGCCTTGTGGAAAAGAGAATGGCTAAAAATTTATACACAATAAGCCTTTTCTCTATTTTTCTCTAGCCAATCTGTTTAAAATAAATCAAGAAGAAGAAGAAAAAATTTCTTCCCTTCCTTCTCGAACTCTCTTTCTCTCTTATTTTCTCTCTGTTTTTTTTTTGTCTTTGAAGAAGAATGCTGAAGCTCTGTTTGAGGAAAAATGCTCCAGCCTTCTTTGTGCTCTCCGTTTTCTCTTCCCCCTGTTCTTCTTTTTCTGCGTTTGAAGAAAAAATGCTGAAGCTTTCTTTTTTTTTTTCACGCTCTGTGCTCCTCTCTCTATTTCTTGAAGAGAAAATGCTGAAGCTTTTTTTTTCACGCTCTGTGCTCCTCTCTCTGTTTCTTGAAGAGAAAATGCCGAAGCCCCCCCCGTGCTCTCCTCCTCTCTTCTCCCTCGAAAATGGCCAGTCCTCTCCCTTTTATCTTGAAACCCCTCGCTGCTTCCTTCCCCAGACAAACCCAAAAAAAAAAAAAACATGGAGCCACAAGCCCCAGAAAACATGGAGCCAAAAACCGAATAATCATGAAGCTGTCAGTTGTTCAAAGTCATTGCCCTCGCCAGACACACGGACCTCTCACGCTCACTCTTCTCCTATTGGTTGCTAACTCGTTAATTTTATATTTGTGGTCCATGCAGGGGTAGTTAGCTGGTACGTGAGAGTGCAGCTGACAAACTGATAGCATCCTTGCATGGCTGGGGCTGCCAAATTGATGAAGAACCAAGGAAAGCGTCAAAGAGCCGGCTCTGTTCAACTCGGGCCACTCCCTTATTCATCATCTCAGACTCGAGGTCCTTGAGCTTTGAAAGCAAAAACTTGGTTGCTCCCTTAATGTGTTTTCTTAAAGTGTTCGGCCTTCTCTCCCTCCAACTTGGGCGTCAAATTCTTGATAAACTTCTTAATGAAAGCAACAAACTGCTTCTTGTCAAAAGGAGGTTGCTCCTGAAGCCTAAAGGTGTCAACGATGTCCACAACCTTCTGAACTTGGTCATCTACACCCTCATCGTCCTCTCCAGCTTCAGCAGACGGATTGGCACCGATATTAACTTCAATAGCTCCTTGCACAACCCACTTTCCCTCAACTTCCTATAGAATCCCGTTCTCAATTTCCTTGTATGGAAATGAGTCAGAGAGAAGCTCATCGCCGGAAAGTAGATCCTGGTAGACCAACATGATTGCAGTCTCTCTCTTTGAGAAAGCGAAGCAAAGATGAAGACTTTTCTGGTTCGAAGAGAGAGACGCAAAGCCGACTATCGCAACGTTATCCGAAACGACGACGGGGTTTCAAGGAAATTTTACGGAGTCGCCACTAACCATTTTTGTTTAGGTGCGGTTAGTCACCTATTAAGAATCTACCTAACTTAGCATTGGCCGTTAGATGGCGTACTTAAGCTGCGTAGGTCCTGGTCTACGGAACGGAGAACTGGAGTCGGGAGTACGGTTACGTGCGGGGAAGGATGAGCACCCCCACAACGCCCGTCAATATGACGGTACTGATTAATTTAATAATATTTATGCCTTAAGAAAATGTCTTTAAAATTTTTCTTTTTGTTTGATTTTTTTTGTTTTTTTGTAATTTTCTATTATTTTTATTGAAGTAAACTTAAAAAAATAAAAACAGGTTTCGAAATTTTTTTATACTTATGAAAAGTTGAGAGAAAACCATATTACAAAACATTTTTTTATATTATTTTTGAATGAGGATCAAAATTCATTAAATGAATCAAGGTTTATTATTATCATCTTAAATCAACATTTTTTTTAAAAAAAATATCAAGTGAATTCTTTCAACTTTTGATTTTTTTTGGGAAATTCATTTTTTATTCAAGAAAAGCAGTTTTTTTCTTTTTGAGAAATTGACATTTAGAATGAAACTATTGGATAGCCTTTTTTTTCAAAAGTCCATTTTTATTACTCCATTCTTTTTTGAACAACTTTCATTTTTTATTTTTTTATATTTTGGTTTTGAGATTTTTCAAAATTTGCAATCTTTATTGAACATTTGAATGTTTGAGGAGTAAAATCTTATTTTTGTCAATTAAAAAATGGCGAGGATTTTATCAAGACCTACGATGAACCTCGCCCAATTCTGGGTCTGATTCAAAATGGGTCTGTTATCTAAAAATCCGGACTAAGTGTGAATTTTCACCCTCCCAAACCGGATTCCGTGATTAAATCCTCATAGCTTAAACCACTTGTAAGGATTTTGTTAGACATAGGTGATCACTCTTTTACTTTTATTATTTAACGTAAAGGTTTTATTGTCCTTATTGGCTTAAGAATTTATCATTATTGATTTATTTATTTTTTAAAACTAACACCTATAATTTATTTAGATGCCTAAATGCATGGCATATGAAATGTTATCTTATCAATTTTAAAAATAGGGATAGTAAGGATTTTATCAAGACCCACCGTGAACCTCGCCCAATTCTGGGTCCGATTCAAAGTAGATCTCTTACCTAGGAACCCGATCGGGTGTGAATTTTCACCTTCTCGAACCGAATCCCATGATCGGATCCACACTATCCGCATATCATTACTCACATGTATGACAAGAATATAATAATATGGACAATAATAAATATGTGATGAAATGCACACCTTAAGGAACTTTTTTATTTCAAAATTAATTCATTTATTTTCTTTATCTTAAAAGACTTTGGTTTTTTTTCTTAAGGAAAAAAGTTATTTTTGCTCAAGAGAAATTTCATTTTTTTTGTTTTGTTAAGGATCCATTTTTCATTATTAAAATTTACTAAATCAAATACCCATTTTGACAATATAAACCAACATAGGTTACGGGACACCTAGCAAACATCATCTTGCCAAAAAATAAATAAAGCACATGAATTATTTTTTATTTCACCGGACATGATTAGGCTTTAAAGTCCATCATGGCCACAAAACCAAGCAAATTAAAAAGCAATCATATATTTATATTCACAAGCAGATAAAAGGGCCAATAAAGTAAAACAAAATGGAAAAGTAAAGTTACCAAAAGTAAATATGATTTTGTTGTCCAATGGGTCTTGTCAGTTTAGGAAGAGAATATGAGCCTTTGCTTTGGCTCGTACGGACAAAGAGAGGGGCCTCTCGGTGGGAGGTAATGCTGAAATCAGCTAAAAGGAATGGAAAACGAGGGCCTTTTTTTTATTGGAAAACTTGCACCAAACCTTTCATTGATCAGATTACAAGCAAAAAAAACACTTCTTTTAAAAAAACTCTAGAACAAAAAAAAAACTGCCCTCCTTTTTTTTTGTGATCGGCTGTGCTTGGCCCTCCTCACTCAAAACTCTCTTCCTATCGTCTGGATTTGCAAACCAAGCTACCAGAAAAAAATGCCTAATTTTTGAAATCCCTCCTTTTTGATTTTCGGCCTCTCAATCCAATGCTTAAGTTCCTCTATTTCTCTTGCTTCTCTTAAGAAACCTAGCAGCCAATAGAGGAACTAGCAGCCAAAAGAGCCCCAGCGTGGAAGAGTTTTCAATCCAAAATTTTCAAGTTTAGGATTTTGCTAGTTTAAGGATGAGGGATGGAGAGAGAGATCAAGAAAGGAACCTAAAATTGGAATTAGAGTTACTAACTTTGAAAATCAGGGACAAAAAAAAATTGGAAAGTTAGTCAACGTATTCGGTTGTGAATGGTTCTAAAAGTCAAAGAAAGTTGAAGGAGTGAGGAGAAGGACGAGTCGAAACTTGATCGGAGACGCTGCTGCACTCACCATCGACGAAATTGTTAAAGCTTTCGGTTGATAGCAAAGGTGGAAACGTGGAAGAGGAAAGCATTTAAAGGGGATTTTTCAAGTTTTTTTTTCAGGTTAGTTACGAAAGAAAGAGTTTGAAAAGAAGATAGGGGAGTGGAGATGTTTGCTGATTAGAAATGACAAATGGGTCTTGTTATGCATTGATTGCATAATGGTCCCACATTTGAAAAATTCATCAAACGAGGCCCTACAGAAAACATGATTAGCTGATTTATGCAAGAGAATCACGTGGGGGGTTTGCTATTTGAAATGACAAATGGGTCTTGTTATGCATTGATTGCATAATGGTCCTATATTTGAAAAATTCATCAAACGAGGCCCCACAGAAAATATAATTAGGCATGCTGCAATTTCCAAATGGATGGCTTAAAAGTTGAGTAGCCCTTTCAAGAACTGATTTTAGAACAACAGATGCACCATCCCCAGCAGGGCTTCCAAGGGGCCAAAGTGGTGGCTGCTCTGAGGAACAAAGAACCGCAACGAGGCAAGCACTAAGTGCATGAAGATCCATGCCGTTAACACATAGAAATTGTCTTTGCAGGATTGCTAGTTGTCTCGGCTGCTGCCTGACGAGAAAATTATGGCCTTTTGGAATAGTGACTCTCCTAGGAATACACTGTCGTCCTCGGGAGCACAACTAACCACATGCACACCTTTGCTAAGTGAATCAACAAGCTGAAGTGATGAGGCGTCATCAATAGCCTATTTCCTCAGAAATAGTAATAGCTGTCCCGGAGCAGCAGGTGCACTATTTGTTTTATGGATTGTTTTGAAAGTGCCATCAAGTATGTTGTCACCAATCTGCTCAAGCTTCCATACTCTTCTGAATTGAAATAATTTTCAAGATTCTCATGTTTCAAAACTTATCTTCCAAACAGCTCCTTAGTGGAAGTAATCATCACTTCAGAAATTCTCTCCATTGAATTTTTTAGCAATTGAAAACAATCATTAGCTAACAAAATTTGTGTAGGCTGCGTTGAATTAAAGGTGGAAATTGCAAGAAGACAAAGCCAACTTGACAAGGACGCTGGGGTCCTTTGCAAATAATTCAATTAGTAGCAACTCAAAAAGCGGTGGAAATTGCAAGAAGACAAAGCCTCGACAAGGATGCTGGGGTCCTTTGCAAATAACTCAATTAGTAGCAACAATAAAAGAAGTGAAAAAATTATTTCTTTTCAAAAAGCTAATTTTACTTTCTATTCCTTGTCATTAGCTAACAAAATTTATGTAGGCTACGTTGAATTAAAAGTGGAAATTGCAAGAAGACAAAGCCAACTTGACAAGGACGCTGGGGTCCTTTGCAAATAATTCAATTAGTAGCAACAATAAAAGCGGTGGAAATTGTAAGAAGACAAAGCCAACTCGACAAGGACACTGGGGTCCTTTGCAAATAATTCAATTAGCAGCAACAATAAAAGCGGTGGAAATTGCAAGAAGACAAAGCCTCGACAAGGACGCTGGGGTCCTTTGCAAATAATTCAATTACCAGCAACAATAAAAACGGTGGAAATTGCAAGATGACAAAGCCTCAACAAAGACGCTGGGGTCCTTTGCAAATAATTCAATTAGTAGCAACAATAAAAGCGGTGGAAATTGCAAGAAGACAAAGCCAATTCGACAAGGACACTGGGATCCTTTGCAAATAATTCAATTAGTAGCAACAATAAAAGAAATGAAAAAATTATTTCTTTTCAAAAAGCTAATTTTACTTTCTACTCCTTGTCATTAGCTAACAAAATTTGTGTAGGCTGCGTTGAATTAAAGGTGGAAATTGCAAGAAGACAAAGCCAACTTGACAAGGACGCTGGGGTCCTTTTCAAATAATTCAATTAGTAGCAACAATAAAAGCGGTGGAAATTGCAAGAAGACAAAGCTTCGACAAGGACGCTGGGGTCCTTTGTAAATAATTCAATTACCAGCAACAATAAAAACGGTGGAAATTGCAAGAAGACAAAGCCTCGACAAGGACGCTGGGGTTCTTTGCAAATAACTCAATTAGTAGCAACAATAAAAACAGTGGAAATTGCAAGAAGACAAAGCCAACTCGACAAGGACACTGGGGTCCTTTGCAAATAATTCAATTAGCAGCAACAATAAAAGCGGTGGAAATTGCAAGAAGACAAAGCCTCGACAAGGACGCTGGGGTCCTTTGCAAATAATTCAATTACCAGCAACAATAAAAACGGTGGAAATTGCAAGATGACAAAGCCTCAACAAAGACGCTGGGGTCCTTTGCAAATAATTCAATTAGTAGCAACAATAAAAGCTGCTCCACTTTCGGCACCTACTGAAGCCATTAACCCAACAATTCTTCTGTTGCTGTTCAGATTTTGGCTCTATTCTGTTATCTTTGGAGGCATCCGGGAAGAAAAGCCGTGAGGAGAGAGAGAGAGAGACCACTTAGAAAAAACAAAACAGCCAATGGGGTGGAAGAGACGTGCTCTCATCCTCAATCCTAAATTTCTGTTGTTTTCTTTTTTTTCTTTTTCAAATTGCATTTTCGTTTGTTTTTTTTTTGTTTGTATTATATTTTTGTGAGATATCTATATTTATATATATAAAAAATATTTGAGCCTTTGTAACTTTGTAACTTTGGTGAATTAGGCTTTATTATTGTAATCCCAAATTCATTTTTTAATAAAAATTGGACCCTTAATTCCAATTGATAAGTAGTCCAAAATTTAGCCAAGCAAACCTTAAGCACTCAGGACCCAATAAAGAGTAAAAAATATAAACAGAATTGATAATAGAATTAAAAATAAGAATAAATATAAAATGAAATAATAAAGTAAAGATATAGTGTCTACACCGACGAGAGAGCAAGAGAGGGTCAGGTGGACCGGTGTCACGAGAAGCCGTGGACCGTTGGCTGCTTAAAAACCGGGCCGATAAATTTGCTGCTTTGTAGCTGGCGGTATTGCCTGAGACAAGGCGGTCCAGTCCCATGTCACTTATTAAAGGTTCCATATTGGAGTTCAGCAGGATGTTGCTTGGTTTGATGTTGCCGTGCACTTGTTTCTTTTCATGAATGTAGGCCAGTCCCCGAGCTACCCCTCTTGCTATTTTGAGACGGGCTTCTATGGGTAAATGGCAAGGTGATGACCCTGATCTTCTGTAACTGGAGCAAGCTAGGCTGCCATTGGAGATGTAGTCATAGATAACAAGCTTCTCATCATCTCCCCAACAAAACCCACGAATCTTAACCAAATTTGGGTGCTTTAACTTGGCTATAATCCTAACTTGGCTTTCGGAGTCTTTCAACCTCTCGACCGAACTCTCTCCAATCCTTCTTACTGCAAATGCAGTCCCATTCTCTAGTACAACCTTGTAAACAATGCTCGACCCACTGGTCCCTAAAATATAAGCGGACGCCTTCAACAAAGTCTCTAGCTCCAGCTCAGTTTCCCCATCCACCGTCACAAGCTTGCCTCCTTTCTGGTATGCCTCTTTCGGGTTCAAACTAATGACATGGTTTTGCTGATCTTCCTGGTCGTCACTATCAGAACTGGTCGTGTCCGATGTCTCTATGAGTTTTAGCTTTATGCATGAACATGATGATGATGCTAGCATTGTTCCTAATTCTACTTGCGCTTTTGAGACCGGAACGTCAGGTTTTTTTTTTCTCTCGGGGTTGCTTGTAGTTGTTGTTGGCTGCGGAGGGCGGAGGAGACGAACTGCTGCTGCTATGAAGGCGGTGTGGCTGCTTGTTGCTGAATACCAGCACCGGTAGCCTGTTGCAGCTGTTGCTGCTGTCTAGGAACTGATTGTTGATGCTGCTGCAGCATGGATTGTCGGCGGTGTGGTTGCTGTGGTAGCTGTGAAGAGAGGACAGGATTCGATAGAGGAGAGTCCGGATTAGATGAAGCGGTAGCTGATGAAGAGCTATGGTAGTGGGTCGACGATCGAACGCCGAACAACTTCATTCCTCCGTCGTCAACTCCGCCGTTTCTGCCTGCACCACCGCGAACGAGACACGCGCGGGAGTTGTGGCCTTTGTTGCTGCAATGCGAGCTTCATCGAGTCATGACTCACCCGAGCCAAAAATGAGGGAAGAGTTGCATGGTTTTTTCTTTTGTCTTGCATGGTAGGGGTCCCTTTTTACTTGGCTTTTGACATGTATTATATGTATATATACATGTATATATATATGTATATATATGCACATATCTATATGTATATAAATATAAATATAAACACATAAATATATACTTATAGATATACATATACTTATAAACATACACATGTAAATATATATATATATATATTTTGCATCATAATCGAGTTGACTTGTTTAGCCTTTGGCTTGACTGGCGTTTTTGTCTTGGTCCAAAATTACCTGCAAGGTAATAAAATTAAGTTAAAATAAGATAAAAAGGAAATAATGGTAATAATAATAACAAGAATAATAACATAAACAAATGGACAGAAATAAATTAAACTTAGAAAAGGTAAGTGTAATAAAATTTAAGAATAGCCAATTTAGTTAATTAATTAATCAATTAATTAATCAACTAAAGTTAAAAATAAGTGTCTACACATACCATTTGGCCAACTGGGTCATTATCAAAATTAAATACAATTATATCAATTTCCATCAAATTCACCACATCTCTAAACATTTGATTGCAAAAATTATTGGGTAGGTGAATCTATGTCAAGATCATCAATATTCAAGGTTCACAAGCAAATATTAACATCACAAATCAATTTGAATTTAAGAAAATCAAGCCTTTATATTTGAAAGCTAACTTAAATAGTAAAACATTCTAATTCATTCAAACTTGAATTTAGGTCTAACAAAGTTCCACTCACGAGTTTGAGTAGGGTTTACACTCTCCCTATTTTGCAAATTCATTGTCCTTAGAAGATGATTCACCACCTATACGTTTATATTTGAACAATGTATTAACACATGACAATGGAAAAGAATTATTAGGTGAGTATGCAAAAATGTATATTTTTCTAATTACTAATTTGAATTCTAAAAGGAATTTTGTGTTCTACGGCTTAGATAAATAGAGTTAGGATATGAGCAAGTTTGTTTCACTTAACAAAACTTGCTTGTTGACCTAATTTGGTGTAATTATGTATAATAAAAATTTTTGATGATTTTACCCCTAGAATAGGAAAATTTAGCTTATGGATTTAAGGTGGGGAAAAATCTGGCCATTTTGGTTCTTAAAGGTTTAGGCACATTTCTAATGTACAATAACTATAAGGAAGTTAAATTTATATGCGTACATTAAGGTTTGAAGCAAAATACTTGAATTTTCCATAAACTTGGAATGGCCATTTTTCTCCATAAAATTCCTATGATTAAACTAATTATCCATATTGATTTCTCACTCCATTTATGACTTATACAAACCTTGAATTTCATCCAATTGAATCTTTATACCCTACTTGTCCAAGGTGGTCACATTATGGCATAAGGTAGGTTCACTTTACAATTACAAAAATTGCAATTTTTCTCATTGATCTTTTGGCTCACATTTCTTCCTAATTCCATTAAATTATCATTCACGAAATAAAATGCCATGGGTCTTTGGCAAAATGCTATATTTCTCTAGGATGATACTTTACTACATAAATCCATCTAACTAGGTAATGGCCCTATTCGAGGAGTTTTTCATTACATTAAATATTCCTAATTTCAACTAAGCATCTAAGAATATAAATTACTAATTTATATTCTAGCTTTATTAAATAAAACATCCTAGGGTTTATAAGAGTTTAAACAGACAATAATGTTGAGAGGAAAAGGATTCAACTATCATTGATGAGTATCTCCTATTATATATAAGTATATCATCTATAAGATAAGTACATCGGATTACAACTACTAACTACTTTTATCTACAAGAAATTCAAATACTAAAATGTTTATTTTACTTTGTCAAAGGACAAAGTGTTATCCTCATTACGCCCCTTCAAGATAGAGTTTCCAGTGAAGACTTCTATCTTGGACCTTAAATCCAAGTATTTTTGTCGAGGCAGAGGTTTTGTTAAAGCATCAGCCAGCTGGTCTTGGGTGGAGATGTGTCTCACATATAACAAGCCATTTGTAATCTTGTCTGGCACAAAATGAAAGTCAATGGAGATATGCTTCATTCTTGAATGTAGAGCAAGGTTGGCTGAAACATAAGTTGCCCCAATATTATCACAGAAAATAATTGGAGCTTGCTGCATCGAAACATGTAACTCAAAAGTAAATTTGAATCCAAGAAAGTTCTGCAGCAGCACTAGCGATAGATCTATACTTTGTTTCTGTGGAAGACCTTGCCATTGTTTTCTGCTTACTTCCAAGAAATCAAATTTCCAGTAAAATACACGATGTAGGCTGAAATTGACTTTCTATCACCCTTGTCCCCACCCCAATCTGCATCTGTATAAGCAATAATAGGAGAGGAAGAAACATCAGTACGCTTGAATAAAAGACCATGAGAAGCTGTTCTTTTTAAATAGCGTAACACTTTCTTAAGAGCTTGCCAATGAATATTGGTCGGTTGATGCATAAACTAGGACAATTTATTTACAGCAAAGGATAAGTCTGGCCTTGTGAGGGCAAGATATTGTAAAGCACCCACAATACTCCTGTATTCTTTTCCATCAGATAAAATTTCACCATCGATTAGACTTAGAAAAGCCGAAGAAGACATAAGCGTAGCAACTGCCTTGATTCAAGCATATTGGTCTTTGTCAACAAATCAACGATGTACTTATGTTGAGAAAGAAAGAGTCCATCAAGAGTAGAGATTGTCTCAACACCAAGAAAATAATGCAATGAAACAAGATCTTTCAAGGAGAACTGATTGGATAAAGCTTCAACAAAGAGCGTGATAGAAGAGTTTTCACTGCCAGAGATTATAATATCATCTACATAGACTAGAAAATAGATTATAACACCAGCCTTGAAATAAATAAAGAGGGAAGAGTCGGACTTGGATTGAAGAAAACCATAACCAAGAAGAAATGAGCTTCAAGCTATATACCAGGCACGAGGAGCTTGTTTCAAGCCATAAATTGCTTTTTGCAACTTACAAACTTAATTTGAATGATAGGAATATCAAAAACTAGGTGGCTGCTTCATGTAGACATCTTCTAATAGAGTACCATGCAAAAAGGCATTATTCACATCTAGCTGATAAAGTGGCCATTGATTTTGTAGTGCAATAGTAAGCACTAATCTGATAGTTGTTGGTTTCACTACTGGACTAAAAGTTTCTGAGTAGTCAATACCAGGACTTTGATTGAAACCCTTTGCTACAAGTCGTGCCTTATATCTGGAAACACTGCCATCTGGATTTTGCTTAATTCGAAACACCCATTTACATCATATTAAGTTTTGTGATTTAGAAGGAGGAACAAACTGCCAAGTACCATTGCGGATGAGAGCATTTATTTCCTCTGACATAGTAGTTCTCCATTTTGGATCCTTGAGAGCTTGAGACACACACGTTGGCTCAGGTGAAGAAGGAAAAGGATGCTTTGTGGCTAATTGGATCTGTTTAGGCTTGAAGATATTGTTTTGAGACCTGGTAACCATAGGGTGAATTCTCTCTGTGGTAGGAGATGTATGGTGAGAATGAGAAATTGGTTCAACAGTGACATTGGAAGAGGATGCAGATATAATCTCTGATGATGAACGTACTTCAAGTTTATGTTTTGTATAAGGACGCAACCATGGGTAACACAAACTGCCAAATATTTTTGGCTTACTGTAGTATGGATCCTTATTGAACAAAACTTGAAAAGGGGATTGAAGATTAAGAGTGGGAGTAGGCATGCGATTGATAAGATAGATAGCTGTTTGGAATGCAAAGGTCTAGAATTTGGATGGGATAAAGGCTTGATGAAGAAGTGTAAGACTAGTTTCCACTACATGTCGAAGTCATCTTTCAGAAATTCCATTATGCTCAGGAGTGTGAGGTGGGGTTTGAAGATGGGAAATTCCAGTCGACTAAAAATATTTTTTGAGCTTTTCATATTCAACCCCCTCCATCAGAATATAAAGAAATAATTGATGTATTAAAATATTTTTCAACTAAAGCTTTGAATTTGGGAAATAAAGAGAAAAGATCATATTTCTTTTTCATTGGATAAAACCATATATATTTCAATAAATGATAAACAAAAATTACATAATAGGAGAAACCATCAACAGATTGTTCAAGGTAGGACCCCAAACATCTATGTAAACAAGTTCAAGTGGCTTATTACTGGACAAACTAGACATAGCAAAGGGTTGCTTGTGACTTTTATTACAATGACAAGAATTGCAGGATGAAAAACTTTTTGAAAAAGAAGGGAGAGAATAATTCTTCAGAATGCAGTTGAGAATTGAACTGGAAAGGTGACCGAGTCTTTTGTGCCAGTCAATCAAAGAAGTACGAACACTAGAGAAAACTGATGGTGATTTGGAACAAACAGAAAAAGGCATTTGATAGACATCATCAATGTTTAACCCTCGAGTCAAAACCTCCCGCGTCTGCAAATCCTTCACCAAAAAAGAATCAAAGAAAAATTCCACAGAGACAGAATTAGCCTTGCAAAACTTAGAGACAGAAATCAAATTTTTCTTGATTTCAGGGACTCAAAGGACATCATTTAGTGCAAAAGAGACTGCATGAGAATTAAGAGTAACTGAACCAGAATGAGTGATTGGCAAACCTGAACCATCACCAATAATGATCTCATCGGTACCAGCATAATCTGAATGAATAGACAAATTATTTAAATCTACCGTAACATGATAAGACGCCTCAGAATCCATGCACCAATTCTTGTCACTGCTGGTTGAACTGGCATAATTGGCTGTAGGCGAAGAAGAAAAGAATTGCTTGCCCTTGTAGCATTGCTTGGCAGTATGACCAACTTTCTCACAAATTTGACATGTTGGTCGAGTAGTCTAAGATGCAAAAGAATTGCCAGTAGGGAGTTCCCTGTTACCAGTACTACTAACCAGATTTGAACTGAAATTTCGATTCTTAGATCCAAAATTGCGAACAGGTTGACTGCCTTGAAACTTTCTGGTGTAATTAGCAGTTGGAACGGTGGTAGCTTCTTGCTTTAGATGCAATTCAAAGGTAGTTAAATTGTCATGAAGTTCTTCGAAGGAAATTGGATTTTCACGAGCTCGGATTGCTGTAGAAATTTCTTTATACTCGTGACCAAGACCTTTTAAGGTATGAAGAACAAGATCATCTTCATCCAAAGCAGCACCAGCCAGATTAATTTCATCAGCAATGTGTTTCATGAGTTGGAGATATTCACCAACAGATTTGTTTTCTCGTCTAGTACAAGTAAGAGTGTTTTTGAGATCCATGACTAAAGAATAAGTCTTGTTGGCATATAACTTGGTGAGTTTTTGCCAAGCCTCATAAGAAGTTTTGGAGGAGGCAATGAATAGGAGAACAGACTCTGAAGTAGAAGCAAAAATGGCATGAAGGATTAGTTTGTCTTGGCGTAGCCAATAATTGTAACCAGGATTTGCAACTTGTTGACCTGCAGTTTCAAAATCCTTGGAAGGAGCCGATAATGAGCCATCAACATAACCCATTAACTTAAAACCAGTGAGAAGTGCATCAAACTGTGCACGCCATGAGGGAAAATTTGTAGAAGTGAGTTTAAGAGGTAATTGGGCAGTAGCATTTATCAAAATAGGAGAGGACTGGGAAGTCTTGTCTGATTGGTTGGAGGGATTGGTAGCCATTGACAAAGGAAAACAACCAGGATTGAAACAGCTGATTAAAGCTAGAAAAATCTCATACCATATAAGAGTTTAAACAGACAATAATGTTAAGAGGAAAAGGATTCAACTATCATTAATGAGTATCTCATATTATATACAAGTATATCATCTATAAGATAAGTACATCATATTACAAATACTAACTACTTTAATCTACAAGAAATTCAAATATTAAAATGTTTATTTGACTTTGTCAAAGGATAAAGTGTTATCTTCATTAGGGTTTTGGAATTTCAAACTATATTAACTTGCATGAATTTGCTTGAATAAAATTCACAAAATAAAAGCGTTTAAGGTAAATTTATATACCTAGATGGAAATAGAGAGAAAAGAGAGGAAATTTCCTTGAAATCCTTGTAAAAGATGAATTTGAACTTACTTGAAGAAACTTAAAAGCTGCCCCTGAAATTCTTTGATGGAGTGTTTAATTGATAGGTTTGATGGAAAATTTCTTGGTTAGGAGAGCTTGATGGAAATCTATGGTGAAGGAGATGGAGTTGGAAGTTGGAAAAAGCAAGAAGACACTAAGGTTGGTAGAAGAAAATGGGATAAGAAGAGAGAGATAGGGAGTATCAGCTAAGTGAAGAAAAAGGGGGAAAGAAAGAAAGAAAAAAGTCACTTGAAAGACCTTGACTTCTCAAGAGAAGTCAACTATCTTTTTAAATGACAAAAATACCTTTCATGAACTTTATAAATTTCCATTATGTCCTAGGAAAGAAATTAATGAATTAGGAATTTTGTGAAATTAATTTGGAACTAGGTTACTTCATAAAAGGAATGTCAACTAGTCAAAAATAATTAACTAACCAAACAATTTAAGGAAATGCATTCTATGGTGTTAAAATATACTTCAAATTTCTTAAGGGTGAAATGGTAATTGTACACTAGATTTTTAAGCAGTAACTAGGCAGTTTTCAAGTTTCAACAATGTATAACAGTATGGGACCCTCCAATACTGTAGGAAAAATCATTATCAATAAGGAAAATTCAATTTGTAATTTTGCTAATATTTATGAAAATGCCATTGGACACTGCGACATTTTCGTTTGATAATATTTTCGTCAACTTAGAATGTTCAGAAAAATACCGTGATAACTTTAAATGTTCTTAGACATGGTAAGGAAGAAAAATACGTAGTTTGGAAGGATAGATACATGCCCGGTAGGACGTACGAAATTTTTGAATATAATACAAAAAGGTTAACTTTTACCTTCTATGTTAAAATTTGTCCTAGATGTTTAGAAGTCTAATTCTTCAAAATAAGAAAAATTTCACTAGGTAAAAATTTTTTTTATTTTTACGAAGAATAATTTATATACACACCAAGTATAAAAACTTTCATTACATTAATTTATGACTCCAAATTAGGTAAATTTAAGGCTAGGCATTACAAGTTCACTTCAATTCCGGCGCCAGAGGTCTCATTTGCCTCCGTTTGGTTCGTTTCACCTCCAATTCAATCCAATCTCTATCCTAGACAGTACGCTTCTCTAACTCCTTCCTAAGCTTCATTACTCCTCCAATTGAAGTCTTGTGAGGTCACGTACGAGTTCCTTGATTGTACAGAACAAATTAGGGTTTAGGTTTCCTTAACCTATCTTAGGTCAATCCTTGCACTACTTAATACCTCATCTTCCAACTTCTTCATATCCTATTCTCGACGTCTCTTCTTTATTATCCACACCAAGGTTTATTTATCGTCGAACAAATACATTTCCCATACTAGTCACCGTCTTTTACTATTATGATCATATAGAAAAGCACAGAGGGGGTCCAGGTGTGTTACATACTGTTGATTTCATACCATGTTAGTTAGATCAAAAACTTAGTACCATAGCCATGCATATTAATCCTTAGTTCATTCACATGTTTGATTTATGCACATTCAGACACTTAATTCATGATCATCCATAGTTATCAGGCTTGTGTTTCACCGAGCCCATATGCCTAGCTTATATCCGAAGATGTTGTCTTAGCTTTTCAGCCTTTTTAGCTTACTAAGCTCCTATTTCCCTTTCATACCTGATGGCCCTATAGCCCTAGTTTGAATATGGCCTATGAAAAATTCGAGTCTAACGTATGTTATATAAATTTTGTGTCGTATTCGAATTGTGTAAACATACCTATTTACAAACACGACACAATTAATTAATTGCGTCCAAGGTATAAAACACATACACAAAACTGTTTAATTAATGTTTAACAACACATAATATGATTAGCACAGTTAACTTTGTTAACACGTTACGACACAAGATGACATGATACGATTACTTGGTTTGGTATTATTTTTAAAATTAAATTAGAAATAAGACAATGTAGTATTACTACATTATCCTCATAACAAATAAAAATTACTTAAAATTCAAATATATATTTTTAATTATATTAAAGGTTAAAAATGTATTTTAGTAGTTAATTGATCATGTTTAATGTATCGTGTAAATAGTTAAAAATGTAATAGATAAACCCAATTAATTAGTCATAATTAACATGTTTTATGTAATTTAATCGTGTTTGACAAGTTTAAGACATGAAATACGTTAATTTTAATTATGTAGACACAATTAAAACACAAAAGACGGTTAGATTAAATATGAACACGATTAGCTACATGTCGTTCTTGTATCATTCCAACGTGTCGTAAACCTATTATTCCCCACACCAAATTTCAAAACCAAAAATTCATTATATATATAGCATACCATGTTCAATCTTTTGCATAAGCACTCACATTTCACTTATATATAGCAATTTATTAGTATGTGTTGCACAAATGACTTCTTCCAAGGCTTTACCAATTGCCTTTCTCTTTGCCATCTACCTCCTCTTATTTACTCTGATCAGCTCTCAAATGCCTTCGTTACCTCCGCTACCCCTGCTGCCTTCTGTCTACCCCAATAATACCTGATTTTAAACAGCTGATTGTGTTCATTTGGCGAGTCTTATGGTAGGCATTAAGAGAAACTTAGGCAAAAACGTAACAACCCATGTTGCAGAACCCTTCTAGGCCTGTCTGGAGCAAATGCTACTCGTTGTGCTTGCTCACATTTCCAAGCAACACTTGGCAACTTGCTTTATTTTCAAAACTAGATTAGGCATCACATCAAAATCACCATTGAGGTTGAACGCTTGTTGAGCTACTGCTATCACCCCCCGACCTGCGGGCCCGGCCATGTGGCAACCGTCGTACCACCTCGAGATGCGTGCCTCATCAGGCGGGCAATCGAAGATGTCACAAGGCATAAAATAAAGGGTATATGAGCAATATATGAAAACATATGGAAATAATTTACAAAACATTATTTAAAATATTTATAAAGTGTAAGTGGCACATTTTACAATGCAAACATGCAGCGAAAAAAGATAATATATATAATAATGTGCACTACTATTCCAAGCCAAGATTCACAAGGAAAAAGGGTGGCACCTACAAAATCGTATCCTCAGTCATATACTGGGATCACTGACCACTTGGACGTCTGTCGTCCATAGCCCGATGACTTGACAACAAAAGTGAATGGTATGAGTACAAATATATTTGTACCCAGTGAGGGACTCGGTTATAATGACCTAATCACCTCAGGATGGGGATATGAAATAATCCAAAATTTCATTTATTAAATTATTTAGTAAAATCATATGAAACCCCACGCTAAAACACATATCAAATATAATATTTATAAATAGGCTGGCTTCTGAAATCGTCCCAAAGGTACACCCCTGTACTTGGGTACCCCGCTGGACTGTCAAGGGCTATCTCATAATTCAAATTCTTTATCTTTATTCATTGGCTCGTTCCCTTAACGTTAGCCTTGCCGTGGTGGAACACAGTGATAGGTGTATTTTATACCTATATTATGAGCTATTTTATGAGCATAATTGAATGATTTTATTAATATTATAGCTCATTCTATATTTATTATTCTCACTTTTATCTTATTGTTTGTAGGAAAGTTTTATGGTGAAAATTTAAGAAAACAAAGGAGATTTGGGATGAAAAGACCAAAAAGGATGAATAGATTGAAGTTTGGTTCAAGAGAAGTGCATAGAATGAAGAAACATTGAAGCAGACCTGAAGGGGGTGACGTATCATATATGAAACAGCCCTACTTCTTGCCTGAAACGGCTGGGGTATAATATATGAAACGGGGGCCGTTTCTGAGCCGAAAAGTGCGATAGTGTACGACATTGAACGGCACCGGAATTGTATAGAAACGGCGCCGGTTCTATGTTTTTGAGTCCAACTCGATTTAATCTCCTAATTTTATGCAATCTCTCCAATATAAATACCATAGTTTAGGGTTTTTAGACGAACCTGTTTAATACTTTTCAGAGGAGCTCAAGGGAGCAGACTTTGTCTTCTTTGGGAGATTTTCTTATCTTTATTTTCTTCTTTAATGCATTTATTTATTTTCTTTATTTTCTTTATCTTTAATAGTTAAATTTCTTGTTGGGGATTTGGGTAGATCTTCTAGGGATTTTAATTTAATTATTGTATGAATTGGTTTTCTTGGGGTTAAATCTGTTTTCTTTGTTCTTAATGCGTTATATGCCTGATCACCATATAATAGGTTTTTGGAATTGTATGAAGGACTGAGAGGTGAAGTATGATTCGTGCTCTAGGAAAATAGACACAATCTAATTGGATACGAGAGTAATTCAGTTTATTGTGATAACCATAATTAAATTAGTTTCGGGAGAACCTGATTTAATTATTAATCCTAGGATCTTAATGTTCTTAGCTAATTAGTTTATGCACTGAGAGGTGGTAATCATTTAGTTAGGAAAGCTTAGGATGATTTGAGAGGGCTCTTAAGTAGATTAGTGATTGTTATTTTAGCCCTGTTAACTAAATTCATGCATAATTGAATTAAATACCTAGAAGAGAAGCCTAAACCCTAACGCTTTTAATATTGATTTTCTCTTTAATTATTTGTTATTGTTCTTTTGTTAATTAGATTAGATTATAATTTCTTGCTTTTATTCTTTACTTTTATTAAAATTAGTTTTTCTCTTATTTAAATTCTATTAGAATTAGGATTTAGCAATTCACAAGTCCTCGTGGGATCGACCTTGGAATACTCCAAGCTATATTACTTGATTTCGTACTCTTGCGAAAATTCCCGATCAAGTTGGCGCCGTTGCCGGGGACTTGATTTAATTGCTAACTTTTTAGTTCTAGTAGTTTTAATTTGATTTTTCTGTTTTTAGTTTTTAGTTTATTTTTCTTAGGAATTTTGCTTATCTTTTCTTCTTCTTATTTTTAGGTAAATATGGAAGATCCTTATGCAACTTTGCTCAATAAGTTGGAGGTGTTGGAGAAGATATTGATGGATGATAGGAATGAAGCTTATTCGGAGAATTTGAGCTACAAGGGTGTCTACCGAGGACAACAAAATAGGTGGAATGGTTCTTTTGCACCCACCTATAATCATTGGAGAGGTAATCCAAATTTCTCTTGGTCTTATCAAGGAGCTGCTGCTAGATCTTCTAGATTGCAAGGTTTCCAACGAAGACAACATCTGCAACCTCAACCATCCATTCAAGACAATGGTTATGAGGACAAGCTTCTAGCTTTCATGACTCAAGTCAATTCACAGCTTTCCCAGCTGCAAAAGCTTGATAAAATAGACCAGTTAGAAAAGATTGTAGATTCTCATTCAATAGCCATTAAAAATCTTGAAGTCCAATTGAGTCAAATTGCACAATCCATTGATGAGTGGGAGGATGAAAACGAAGAAGAATGGTACAGTGAGGATCCGACCTTGGAAGACATCAGAAGCGGCGCCGGAATTGCACGTGAAGCAATCATGGAATGGAGCGATGATGAAACGGCGTCGGATTATGATACAAACGGTGCCGGTTCTAAAAATCAACTCAAAAACAACGCTTACGACAAGGAAGCGGCGCCGGATCATAAGACAAGCGGCGCCAGTTCTTCCCTGAAGCATCTTGTTGTTGAAAACGAAGCTGAAGCGGCGACGGAGGAGAAAACAAACGGCCATGGAGTTGTCCTGGAACCTGAACCCGAGGTTAAGCCTTATGTTCCACCAATTCCATTCCCTCAAAGGTTGAAGCAAAGGAAGATGGAGCAAGAAAATAAATTAGAATTGAAGGAAATCAAAAGTCCTGTCCAGGATCTAATTGTTTCATGCTCGAAATCTGAAGCTCAGTTGTGCAATGATGTTCCAAATTCATCTTCTGAGTTGGATCCAATGACATCCATCACTGAACCCACTCCTTCTGCTCTCAATTTGGACATGGAACCTTATGTGCCACCCATTCTCCAACCTCAAAAGGACATAGCCACTAGTGAAGCATCCAATACTACATTGAAGATTGACAAAGAAAGGGAAGTATTTCAAATTTTTAAACCTTTGTCAATCCAATTCTTTTATGGTGCTAATACACTTTTATTTGTGGTTTTTCTGCATAAGGAAAATTTGAGAAATTCCAAGGAGGATACTGCCAAGGATATTCAACGAGATAAATTGTGGAACATATGGCAATATGATTTCACTGGAATTACGTGACCTCCTTTTGGTGATAATGTCTAGCTATAGACATTTAAATTTAGCGCTTGTTGGGAGGCAACCCAATATTCTAACTTTTCTTTTATTTTTATCTTTTATTTTTATTCTTTCTTTATTAGTTTTTATTTGTATATTACTAATATTTTTAATTTTTCTTTTGTAGGTAATTTTTGTTAGATTTCTTAAATTTACGTCACCAACTTTACATAGGCAAAGGGAGTTTTCTTTATCCTTTTTGTTCTCTTGATTATTTATAAATGTTTTTGCATTAAGGATATTGTTCATGTTAAGTGTGGGGGTGAATTTTTGAATATCTAATTTTTATGTATATATGTAGTTTAGATTAATTTAGTTTCTTAATTTTAATTTTCATTTAATTTCATACTTACTCCTACACTCACTTTATGATTTTTATTTGTGCAGCGATTTGGATGGATTGGTACTCAGAATTCTCTGTTTCATCTAACAATTTTTTCAGGGAGTTTCTGAATTCTTATCTATTTTTATTTTTGCACAATATTAGGGACAATATTGTTCTAAGTGTGGGGGGATGGCTTTGAAATTTTTGAAATTTCTGATTTTTTTTTTGTGTGAAAGCTTTTGTCACAAAATTTTTCTAACTATTTTCTGATTTTATTGGTTACTTTAGATTGGTGATATGAGTATATGATTTTCTTGGTGCTGAATTAATTGTTAATTTTTGAATGCATAATATGATTAAGTGATTGCTTTATGATTTAGATTTTGTGAATGCTATGAGATTGATTGTGCTAGGAAAGAATGCTTTTAATTGACTTGAGTTACCTAGTGAGATTTTGAGCCTTCATGCCATATTTTTCTTTGATATTTATGCCTTCTATGATTTTGGATTTCTAGAACTTGAGATTCATCTTTTTGAGATTACATGTTTTTAATATATGTGCAAGCATTAAGATAAAGGTCTTTAGGATTTTCGTTTGAGCCAAAAAGCCAACCCTTTATACATTATTCCATTAGTGAGCCCATTTGAGCTTAATTGTGATATCTTTAGCTTTTTCTTTCACAGCCTTATCTAAAGAACCTTGAGCCTAAATTGAGAAAAACAAGTTTGGACCCTTTGAAATTCATGATTAGTAGAGAATTACTTGTTTTTATTTGTTGTTCTTTTAGGTTGGTTATAAAAGAATAAGTGTGGGGGAGATGGTGATGTATATGAGGTGGTGATGAAAAAAAAAAAGAGAAGAAAAGAGAATTCTTGCCAATTAAAAAAAAATATGAAAGTGTTGAAATTAAAAAAAAAATGTTGAAAATTGATTGGCATGAATTTCTTCTTGAGCTTAAAAGAGTGAAGAAAAAAAGTGATGATTTTTGCAAAATATTAAGATGTTGGTTGGAGTGATTTTTGATCAAGATATCCTAGGCCCGTCTTGATTTTCTTACTCTACTAATTTTGAATTATTTTGTTTTTCCTTTTATCTTGTTCTTCATGAACCTTTGATATTCCCTTTTGGCCCCATTACAACCTTGTATATGAAGACCTTTTGATTTTTGCCTGTATATATATATTGGAGTAGTGGAGAATAGACGTTTTTCAAGCCTATGGTAAGTCCAATTTCATGAGAAGATGATGAGAGTAGCTCACCGCAAAAATTTCTAAACACTTGAGAGATTGAGTGACCACTTGTGAGAGAATAGTCAATTTGAAGTGTTTGATCCTAGTGAATGAGGTTGAATAGTGTTTGCAATATTTAGATTGTGAAGTGATTTACTTATGAATTATTATGTGCATGACTGTTGGCAATTTAATTTAATACTTTGAATTTTGTATATCTTGTATTGTTAATTTGAAGCTAACCAATGCCTTTCAAACATGTTTGTGGGTATCGTCATGGTAAACCCTCAGGAGACTATAACTCCTCCACTAGGGACACCTAGGGGTTTAAAGGCTTGTGGCATACGCTAAATGTCACTGTACACCTACGAAAGTGGAATTGTTTTTTGTTTTAGGATTAGTTAATATATTAGAGTGATACATATTGCTTGAGGACAAGCAATGAGGTAAGTGTGGGGGAATTTGATAGGTGTATTTTATACCTATATTATGAGCTATTTTATGAGCATAATTGAATGATTTTATTAATATTATAGCTCATTCTATATTTATTATTCTCACTTTTATCTTATTGTTTGTAGGAAAGTTTTATGGTGAAAATTTAAGAAAACAAAGGAGATTTGGGATGAAAAGACCAAAAAGGATGAATAGATTGAAGTTTGGTTCAAGAGAAGTGCATAGAATGAAGAAACATTGAAGCAGACCTGAAGGGGGTGACGTATCATATATGAAACGGCCCTACTTCTTGCCTGAAACGGCTGGGGTATAATATATGAAACGGGGGCCGTTTCTGAGCCGAAAAGTGCGATAGTGTACGACATTGAACGGCACCGGAATTGTATAGAAACGACGCCGGTTCTATGTTTTTGAGTCCAACTCGATTTAATCTCCTAATTTTATGCAATCTCTCCAATATAAATACCATAGTTTAGGGTTTTTAGACGAACCTGTTTAATACTTTTCAGAGGAGCTCAAGGGAGCAGACTTTGTCTTCTTTGGGAGATTTTCTTATCTTTATTTTCTTCTTTAATGCATTTATTTATTTTCTTTATTTTCTTTATCTTTAATAGTTAAATTTCTTGTTGGGGATTTGGGTAGATCTTCTAGGGATTTTAATTTAATTATTGTATGAATTGGTTTTCTTGGGGTTAAATCTGTTTTCTTTGTTCTTAATGCGTTATATGCCTGATCACCATATAATAGGTTTTTGGAATTGTATGAAGGACTGAGAGGTGAAGTATGATTCGTGCTCTAGGAAAATAGACACAATCTAATTGGATACGAGAGTAATTCAGTTTATTGTGATAACCATAATTAAATTAGTTTCGGGAGAACCTGATTTAATTATTAATCCTAGGATCTTAATGTTCTTAGCTAATTAGTTTATGCACTGAGAGGTGGTAATCATTTAGTTAGGAAAGCTTAGGATGATTTGAGAGGGCTCCTAAGTAGATTAGTGATTGTTATTTTAGCCCTGTTAACTAAATTCATGCATAATTGAATTAAATACCTAGAAGAGAAGCCTAAACCCTAACGCTTTTAATATTGATTTTCTCTTTAATTATTTTTTATTGTTCTTTTGTTAATTAGATTAGATTATAATTTCTTGCTTTTATTCTTTACTTTTATTAAAATTAGTTTTTCTCTTATTTAAATTCTATTAGAATTAGGATTTAGCAATTCACAAGTCCTCGTGGGATCGACCTTGGAATACTCCAAGCTATATTACTTGATTTCGTACTCTTGCGAAAATTCCCGATCACACAGCAAACCGGAGCCTTGGTGAGCTTCCCTACGCGCCTCTCACAGGGTCTCGTCTCACCGTGCCCCTTGATAGGTGGTCTACAGCTGAGAATCATGCATGCTCTCAAACTCGGTCCACGCTCCAGCATAATTAGAGCACCGAGGAACCCATTCAATCACTCAACTCTTGGGGCACCGTACCCCTAAAAATCATAATAATAACAATTTTTTAAAGTCTTTTGAAATTCCAACCTTTTAAATCCTTTATAAACTTTGTGTGTGAGGGTGGACATTTCATACCCCAAAACGTTATAAACAATTATAAAACAATTTATAAAAAAAAATAGAAAACGGTTGACCCTCAATGGTCAACCACTATAATCCAAGCCACTCACAAGTAAGGGAGGTTTGTATACTCCCAAATAAATCCTCACGCATGCCTAAGCTTGCACACTAGTGCCCGACCTCGTACAATCACGTACCTAAATAGTCAAATTGAAATCTAATTTGATTAATAAAGGCAATTGGCTAACAATTAAATACTAAGGCAAGATCTAATTAGAGATTCTAAGGTCTCGGAATTAAATTGGACAAGTTCGGAGGTCAATTGAAGTAAATTTGAGTTAATTGGGGTTAAGTGGGGTCTAGGGCTACAAAATGACCATTTTACCCCTAGACCCGAATTGGAAATTTTCCTGAATAGGGAGGATCAGGCCCAGGGACACTGCTGTCCCTGGCCCGGACCTTCACTGCACCAAGGCCGAACTCGGCCTCCTTTCTTCTTCAGCTCGATTTGAAACACATACTCTTTAACACCTAAACTAAGATCCTATAGCTTCAAGAACTGATTTAAACAACCAATCATGCAAGAATTTTAAATCAAAACTCTAAGATTGCAAAAATTCCTGGCAGCAACGAAATTTCAATTTCAGTTGAGCATAACTTTCAGCTTAGATAACGAAATGAGGCGTATAAGCTATCAAATTAAAGCTTGATGAGTCTAGAACAACAAACCAAAATTTTAGACAATTCCCACTGTTGGACAAAAAGTTATGGCTTGAAGAACAAACTGTCACCAATTCGATAGTTTTTACAATTCCGAAAATTCTTGACAAATTTGGTGTTTTTGATCTTCGAAGAAGCTAAAGGAGTTGTTATTAATGATTAATCAGGTGTTTGATGAGGGATTGAAGTGATGAAATTGAAGAAAATTGAAGAAGGTTGAGAGAATTTGAAGAGATGGAGAAACAAAGAAGGAAGAAGAAGAAAAGAAGATGAAAAAAAATAGAAATGGTGGTCGGCCAACCAACCACCACTTTTAAATGTTTGGGTTGACTTTTGGTCAACCCGACCATGGGTTGACTTTTGGCTAACTCGGCTTTCTTGCCTCGATCTTTGTGCCCAAGGGCCCCACCGATTCTGTATAAAATTTTAGGTTCCTAAGCTCGGAATTGAGCTAAAAGAAGTTCAAAACACCCATGAAAAATCTAATTTGGCTTCTTGGCCAAACAATTATACACAAATATAAGACTTGACACGTGCGGACTAGGTCCAGGCGCGTCAACTCTCCCCCCTTACAAAAATTTCGTCCCCGAAATTCAATTAAGCTAATCATCAAATAAATGGGGAAGTCAGGTCTCATATCGCTCTCTAGCTCCCAAGTCTACTCCTTGATTTGCGAGCTTTTCCATAAAACTCGCACCAAAGGAACGGATTTGTTCCTCAGGGATCGAACCTCTCGATCCAATATGGCTACAGGTCGAACCCTGAAGATTAAGTTTTTCTTCAGCGTCACAGGTGGAGTTTGAAGAACATGCGATGGATCTGGTACATATTTCTGGAGTATAGATACATGAAAAACATCATGTATCCGAGCCATGTCGGGTGGCAACTCCAAGCGATACGCCACCGGTCCAATCCGTTCGGAGATTAGGAATAGACTAATGTACCTCGGATTCAACTTTCCCACCTTGCGGAATCGAATAACGCCTTTCCAAGGAGAGACCTTCAGGAAAACTTGATCTCCCACTTGGAATTCCAAAGGCATCCTCCTCTGTTATGCATACTTTCGATCTCGATCCTGGGTTGCCTGAGGTCGTTCTCGGATGAACTTCACCTTCTTAGTGGTGAGTTCAATCTCAGCCTTGTCGAAGATTCAGTTCTCACCCACTTCATCCCAATACAACGGAGTTCTACACTTCTTTCCATAGAAGGCTTTATACGGAGCCATACCAATACTAGATTGGTAGATGTTGTTGTAGGCAAACTCCGCTGACGATAGGTATGCGTCCCATCCATCGATAAACTCAAGCGCACATGCACATAGCATGTCCTCCGATATTTGTATGGCACGTTCTGACTGGCCATCAGTCTGTGGGTGGAAAGCAGTACTGAAACGAAGTTGAGTTCCCATCGCTTGTTGAAAGCTGCTCTAGAACTGTGAAGCTGCGCTAACTGGTTTACACTCCACCTCATGCTTACTGGGAGAAAGTGTGCTGACTTTGTGAGTCGGTCGAAAATCACCCATACAGCATCAATCCCACGTTTAACACACGGAAAACCAGTTACGAAATCCATAGTGATGTGCTCCCACTTCCATTTGGGAATTTGAAGAGGTTGAAGTGTCCTGAAAGGTTTCTGACTTTTCGATTTGACTTGCTGACACGTTAGACATCTCACCACGAATTCAACAACTTCTCTTTTCATTCCAGGCCGCCAATAATGATCCTTGATGGTTTGATACATCTTGGTGCTACCTGGGTGCATGGTAAATGGAGAAGAATGAGCTTGCTGAAGAATGGTGCCTTTAAGGTCAAGGTTGTACGGCACACAAATTCGACTCCGAAATAGTAGAAGTCTATCACTGCGAACTAAAAACTCTAATGGTTCGCCCAACTGCAACTTCTGAAGTTCTTGCTGTAACCTTGAATCAGAAGTCTGGAGATTGCGAATTCGATCGTCTAGCATTGGCTAAGTTAGAATATGAGCAATCAGTGCACCATCGTGATAATCTTAAGCCAATCTAGTTCCAGTTGACCTTAGCTCCACCAACTTTGGCAAGTGGATATCTTTGACTGTGGGTAACAAAGTAACTGCGTTTCGGCTTAAAGTGTCTGCAACCACGTTTGCCTTGCCAGGATGATAGTCAATTACTAGATCGTAATCCTTGATGAGATCTAGCTATTGCCTTTGCCGCATATTCAAATCATGCTGACTCATGAAGTGCGTAAGGCTCTTGTGATCGGTGTAGATGCTACAAGTTTCACCATATAAATGGTGGCACCAAATCTTCAAAGCGAAGACTATAGCCGCAAGCTCCAAGTCATGTATTGGATACTTGATCTCGTTTGGTTTTAATTGACGAGAAGCGTACACAATTACCCGTTTATCTTGCATCAACACGCATCCAAGTCCATTGTACGATGCGTCGGTGTACACAGTGAACTCCTTGCCGCTTACAGGTAGGGCAAGTACAGGTGTTGTCGTTAACTTGTCCTTCAGCTTCTGGAAACTCTCTTTGCATTCCTTTGACCAAAAGAATTTGGTATTCTTGCGGGTTAGTTTAGTTAATGGTGCAGTAATTACGGAGAATCCATCCACGAATCTCCGATAATATCCAGCTAGTCCCATGAAGCTTAGAATCTCAGTGGGATTTGTGGGACGTTTCCAATTGGTGAATGCCTCAATCTTGCTGGAATCCATAAATATACCATCCCTAGAAACGACATGTCCAAGGAATCCAACTTGCTGTAACCAAAACTGGCACTTGGAAAGCTTAGCATAAAGCTGGTGATCTCGAAGAGTTTGCAGCACAACACGAAGATGGTTAGTATGCTCTCGCCAGTTTCTTGAATAAACCAATATGTCATCAATGAAAACGATGACAAATCGATCTAGAAACGGATGGAATATACGATTCATCAGGTCCATGAATGCCACTGGAGTGTTGGTAAGTTCGAATGACATCACACAACTCATAATGTCCATATCTAGTACGAAAGGCAGACTTGTGAATATCTTCCTCTCATATCTTCAACTGATGGTAGCCCGATTGCAAGTCAATCTTGCAGAATACTCCGACTCCTTGGAGCTGGTCAAACAAATCTTCAATGCAAGGCAATGGATATCTATTCTTCACGGTCACCGCATTCAGCTTGCGGTAGTCGATGCAGAGTCGCATGGAACCGTCTTTCTTTCTCACAAACAAAACTGGGGCTCCCCAAGGTGAAGTACTCGATCGAATGAACCCTTTATCCAACAATTCAGCGAGTTGTTTCTTCAACTCAACAAATTCACTGGGTGCCATTCGGTATGGAGCCATAGAAATTGGGTCCGTACCAAGATAAACTTTGATCGGGAAGTCAAAGTCTCTCTCAGGCGGCAAACCAGGTAATTCATTGTGGAAGACATCTAGAAACTCATTAATTACCGGAATATCTTCAATGTTAGGCTCTCTGAATTGTCTACTACATGGGCTAACATAGCTTTACACCATTTAAGTGGTAGCTTACTTGCTTTGATGGCGAAGATGACATTCGGTGTGCCTTTGCGCTCACTGTAGAAGTCAATCATGCTACCGTTGGGCCGTGGAATCCTTACCAAATGGTGTTCATAGTAGATCTGAGTGCGGTGTCTCCCAAGCCAATCCATCCCCAAGATGGCATCGAAGTCGAACATTTGAAGTGGAATTAAGTCCACTTCGAAAGTAAGGTTTTTCAGCTTCACTGCACATCCTCTGTACACCGTATTCCGAACCATCCTCTCGCCTAAAGGTGTGTTCACCCATAGCTCGTACTCCAAGGGTGATAATGATCGACACGCATGCATGGCGAACTTGGTATTAACATAGGACAAAGTAGCTCCAGTGTCGATAATCACATACGCCGATTGATCAAAAATAACTACCACGCTTAACTTCCAAAAATTTTTCTAAAGCGGTAACTTTTGCTCGACAAGCAGTTACAAGCGCGATGGTATCTTTATTCACGAAAAATAACTGTTCGTGAATATTTAAATATATACTTACCAATAACTACATCAAGACGAGTGTCGACGTCCTCCTGTGATACGGCGTAAACCTGAGTATGCTGCTGTTGCGTGGGGGTCGCCTTGGAGGTGTGAAACTGCTACCAGTACTCGAATACTGCTGAGAAGAAGAGAGGGCGGTGTAGGAATGTCGTGCTGGCTGGAAAGGACGGAAACCTCCATAACTGCTTGGTCCGGCCGGAGGTTGACCAAAACTCCGCTTGGGAGGTGCAGAGGTGGTAGATGGACATGCGTACGACATATGGCCCATACCTCCGCACTGAAAGCATTGAGGTCAGGCCTTGCACGGGCCAGAATGAAAGCGTCTGCAAGTTGGACAATGTGGTCCAAACTCTCATCTCTTCCTTCCAAACCATCCTCTAACCATGGACCTAAATCCCATCTTCCCTTTTCCTCGACCACCAGATGGAGGCGATGGCAGGGATAGTGATATCTGTGGTGCTAAGGACTCAGCTGAGCTTGCTCTAGATACCCTACTGTAGGAATATGTGCTCTGAGTCAGTCTCGGCACCGGGTCCATTGGTATGTCAGAGGATCGTTGACTGCTCGAACTCGATCTTCCTGGCCGGCACTGAGCAATCATAGTCTCAGGCCACAGCGCATTCTGTTGACACTGCTCAAAGGTAGCTCCGGGAGTAGATGCCATGAACTGTATAATCTCCCATCGAAGGCTGTTGACAAACCAAAGACAAAAGGCCTCCTCGGTGATGGACGAAAGATGATGTGAAAGTCTCTCCAACTCCATCTCATACTACTCAACAGACCTAACACCCTGCTACAGTCAGAGAAACTCACTGTATCGCCTCATCGCCATATCCTCTGATAAAAATCTCCGTTAGAACTCAGTAACGAACATCTGCCACGCCACTGGTCTGGTGGCTCGGCTCTCAAGGTTGGTCCACCAACTCAGTGGCTGCCCTTGAAGATATCAAGTAACCACGCTCACTCGGTCCTCAGAGGTCATACACAGACCCTCTGTGTTTTTGGTAACAAAATGCAGCCAATCCCACACTGTATCGGCGGACATGTCGGAGAACTTTAGGGTGTCTAGTCCCTTCATGATACGAAGGAACCTCACCAAGCGATTCTCTGGAAAAGTGGCACCTGCGGAAGTGCTCGCTGCACCTTTCGACTGAAAATGCGGCAGTGTCGGTGTCGGCATTGGTGGCGATGAATGTATGGGTGGTGTAGTGCCGATAGGTGGATATGCACCAGTGGCCATCTGTGATGAAAAGAATTTGTTGGCCCAACTATCGAACACCCGCTTGAAATTAGTGGGCATGTACTGCACCTGCGCGACCGTCGTCGGAGGTGGGGGGAGGTGGAACCTTAGTATGAAAACCCTGATGATACGTCTTATCAATAGGTGGAACAGGTGGAGTAGGTTTGTTCAGGATCGCTGTGGTCTCTAGGTCTACGCTAGGCTGTGCCTTAGTCTACCTACGTGGCTGACCACTCCGCATAGGTACTGGGGGATCAGTGGTAGGTATGGAAGGATCGGAGATATTCTTGCTTCAGGTGGCATGGCGTAACACTACATAAAATCTAGGTCAGTAGACGAAAATATCTCTATACTAATCGTACCCTTTAACTCTAACCCCAAAATCAGAAATCCCAAAACTATGTGAACTCCTCGGCTTGGTATAATTTAAATATAATGTATATTTTAAAATTTGCTCTAATACCAATCTAATTGTCACGCCTCGACCCGCAGGCCCGACCACATGACAACCGTAGTACCACCTCGAGATGCGTGCCTCGTCAGGCGGGCAATCTAAGATGACACAAGGCATTAAATAAAGGATATATGAGCAATATATGAAAACATATGAGAAATAATTTACAAAATATTATTTAAAATATTTATAAAGTGTAAGTGGCATGTTTTACAGTGCAAACATGCAGCGGAAAGAGATAATATATATATAATAATGTGCACTACTATTCCGAGTCAAGATTCACAAGGAAAAAAGGTGGCACCTACAAAATCGTGTCCTTAGTGATATACTAGGATTACTGACCACCTGGACGCTTGTCGTCCGCAGCTTGATGACCTAACAACAAAAGTGAATGGGTGAGTACAAATATATTTGTACCCAATGAGGCTAGCTTCTGAAATCGTCCCAAAGGTACACCCGTGCACTTAGGTACCCTGCTGGACCGTCAAGGGCTATCCCATAATTCAAATTCTTTATCTTTATTCATTGGCCCGTTCCCTTGACGTTAGCCTTGCCGTGGTGGAACACAGCAAACCGGAGCCTTGACGAGCTTCCCTACGTGCCTCTTCTAGGGTCTCGTCTCACCGTGCCCCTTCTAGGGTCTTGTCTCACCGTGCCCCTCGATATGCGGTACACGGCTGAGAATCATGCATGCTCTCAAACTCAGACCACACTCCTGCATAATTGGAGCACCGAGGAACCCACTAAATCACTCAACTCACTGGGGCATCGTACCCCTAAAAATCATAATAATAACGATTTTATAAAGTCTCTTGAAATTCCCACCCTTTAAATCATTTATAAACTTTGTGTGTGAGGGTGGACATTTCATACCTAAAACATTATAAACAATTGTAAAGCAATTTATAAAAAAAATTAGAAAACGGTTGACCCTCAATGGTCAACCACTATAATCCAAGCCACTCACAAGTAAAGGAGGTTTGTATACTCCCAAATAAATCCCCACGAATGCCTAAGCTCGCATGCTAGTACCCGACCTCGTACAATCATGTACCTAAATAGTCAAATTGAAATCTAATTTGATTAATAAAGGCAATTGGCTAACAATTAAATACTAAGGCAAGATCTAATTAGAGATTCTAAGGTCTCGGAATTAAATTGGACAAGTCTGAAGGTCAATTGAAGTAAATTGGAGTTAATTGGGGTCAAGTGGGGTCTAGGGCTGCAAAATAACCATTTTTCCCCTGGACCCAAATTGGGAATTTTCCTGAACAGGGAGGATCCGGCCCAGGGACACCGCTGTCCCTGGCCCAGACCTACACTGCAGCAAGGCCAAACTCGGCCTCATTTCTTCTTCAGCTCGATTTGAGCTCAATTCAACTCCAATCAATGAAAAATTCGAAACACATACTCCTTAACACATAAACCAAGATCCTATAGCTTCAAGAATTGATTTAAACAACCAATTATGCAAGAATTTTAAATCAAAACTCTAAGATTGCAAAAATTCTTGGCAGCAACGAAATTTCAATTTCAATTCAGCATAACTTTCAGTTTAGATAACGAAATGAGGCATATAAGCTATCAAATTAAAGCTTGATGAGTCTAGAACAACATCTCAAAATTTTAGACAATTCCCACTGTTGGACAGAAAGTTATGGCTCGAAGAACAAACTGTCGCCAATTTGACAATTTTTGCAATTTCGAAAATTCTTGACAAATTGGTTTTTTTGATCTTCGAGGAAGCTAATGAAGTTGTTATTGATGATTAATTAGGTGTTTGATGAGGGATTGAAGTGATGAAATTAAAGAAAATTGAAGTGGGTTGAGAGAATTTGAAGAGATGAAGAAACGAGGAAGGAAGAAGAAGAAGAAAAGAAGATGAAAAAAAATAGAAATGGTGGTTGGTTGGCCGACCACCACTTTCAACCCTATCATGGGTTGAATTTTGGTCAACCCGACCATGAGTTGACTTTTAGTCAACCCGGCCTTCTTGCCTCAGTCTTCGTGCCCGAGGGCCCCACCGACTCTGGATAAAATTTTAGGCTCCTAAGCTCGGAATTGAGCTAAAAGAAGTTCAAAACACCTATGGAAAATCTAATTTGGTTTTTTGGCCAAACAATTATACACAAATATAAGACTTCACATGTGTAGACTAGGTTCGGGCATGTCAATTGCGATAGGCCAACCCCCAACTCCAGATCCTAGTTATGTAAAACCAATATCGATTCTTGCTGCTATTAAATAAGCCCCATCTCTAATCACTGATAATTGTTGTCACACCTCTAACCCGCCAGCTAGGCTATGTGACAACCGCTGCGACACTTCGAAGTATGTGTCTGTAGCCACACACCCGAAGCACCACAAGGCATTTGATAAGTATCGTCTCTGCAAAACAATTTACTAAAACTCTATTAGAAAATGTTTATAATAATAAATCAATTAATGAAATAATTTAATTAAAATTTGGTACCAACGATTAGTTTAAGCGAATACCTGCGTAGCGAAAACTACTGACTCCTAAGCCATCGACCTATCCTAGTGAGCCTCGATTTCTCCATCATCCTCGCACATGGTAACTGCATCCTAAAGTTGGCTATAGATGAGTGACAGAGGTTCAATGGGTCTCCATTAGCGGTTAAGGAAACGGGGATAATTCAAAAATAAATTTTATAAAACAAATTTTAAATTTTCAAAATCTTTCCCCAAAATCCTCCTTTCAATTTAAAATGAGTAATTTAAATAAATTAACTTAAATTTAAAAATAAATTTTAAATGGGCTGGCAACCAAAACACTGAAGGCTCGATCTGTTGATCGTAGGCCTTACTGCACCGAGGGCTATCTCTTATCTCTTAAACCGTTTCTTAGTTTCTCTTTCTCTAGCCTGTTCTCTTGACGGTGCCTTCGCTATGTGTGGAGCACAGCTACAATAATCCTGACAAGTGTCCCTATGCACCCTTCTCTACCCTAGGGGTTGTCACTCATCATGCCCCTGGATAGGCGGTTCACCGCTACTAGGTCGAACACATGCTCTGCTTTGTCCACACGCTCCCTTATGTAGCACCAAGAACCACTCAGTCTCTTATCTCGCTTTTCATCATCATCAAATATATATATATATATATATAAAACATAAATAAACTAAATTTAATAAACATTATAATTTTTCTAAAATCACCCCACCCATTAAAGTGGTGTATCATAAATGAAAGTGTGTGAGGTGAATTACCCGCATCCCAAAACATTTATAAAAACATTTAGAAAATCATTTTATATTTTAAAAACTTTTAAAAACATTTAACTCTAATGGCTAAGCAATAAAATCTATGTCACTCACAGTACTGGGAGGTTCGTATACTCCCAAAGGATCCACGTAGATTAATCTTCGGAGCATCGTCGCACTTGATCATTCAAAACCCTAATTACACGGAAGTACGTGTTAGCATTCATAATTAAATCTATGAATGTGCCTATGAGGCTCTACTATGACCAAAGATGATGTTTGGATGTGATTTGGGGCTTAGAAAAGTGTCCAAGAAGGTTTTGGGCCAAAATCGAACACTTTAGAGGAAATTACAAAAATGCCCCTAGTGAGGGACAAGTTCGGCTCCGAATCTACTCAGATCCAGTGCCAAATATGCGACTCCAGCATTGGACATATTCAAGTCCCGCGTTGGACCTGGTGCACAGATCTAATGCCAAATTTTGGTTAATCCCGCACCGGACTCAATCGAGTCCCGCGTGGGACCCGAAACAGAAAACCTGTTTCGGGATTTTCTCCTCAGATTTCATGCCTGATTGTCCATGGATCACCTTACAAATTTAGACAGACAATCCCCATAACTTCTACTACGACTTCACCGAAAGAAATCGACTTAAAGTTCCTAAATCTTAAATCCAAAATTTAACCTAAATTTTGAAACTAATTTTTAATCGAGATTTCTCCTAAACCAATGCATGGATCTACGTGCTACGCTAGACAAAATGAAGAGTGAGGTGAGTAGTATAACATACTTGAAACTTATCTTGATCCGTCTGTTGGATTATTCAAATTGGCCAAAACTCCAAAATGCCTCTGAGAGGAAAAATGAAAGAAGAAAGGGAGAGGGAGAGGAAGAGAAGAGAAATGAGGGGGAGAGCTTGGCCAGCCCCTTATATAGGTGCCAGTCCGACACCAAGCCTACTCGGCCCCGAGTTGAACTTTCTCTCATTTTCTCTAATATTTTTGATATTCAAGCCTTAACTCAAATCTCTAACCTTTTTCACCAATGGGCCCTACAACTATTTGTTATGGACTTAGAATAAGCCTAATTGGTGTTTAAATGTTCCCCATGCATTGGGGTTACCTCATCTTCCAACTCTGTCTTATCCTAATTTTAACAACTCTTCTTAATCTAACATATCCGAACTGACGTATTGTTCATACAAATATGTCGTTTTTCATTATTTCGTTTAGTACGAAAAAGTCTGATTAGGTTGGGGTTTGTCATTTCTCCCTTCCTTCTAAGAATTTCGTACTCAAAATTCCAAAAAGGTTGTAGGGAGGAGCTTCTACTCCTTAGATTGAAAGTTATCTTCTTTCTTTTAGTTCTTCATTTCTCCATCCATAGTTAGGCTCTCTTCGCCCAATCAGCGCTATTCTGATGTCTTTAGCATCCATTCTTAATCTTTTCTTGAAAGTCTCTCTTAATGAGACTATTCTATTGTTTCTTCTGAGGTTCCGCCACTCTCCTTCCCCTAGGAAGTCTTTAATCATTTCACTGATATTGCTTATCGACTCTGAGGCTACTCCTCAACATGTTCTTCACTTTCACGATGCCCTTTGCACACATCATTGTAACCAAAATATCGGGGAGGACCTTAATCTAACTCCCTTACCTATAAGACAAGGTATGCAGTAAGTTAGTTTTCCTTCCCTAACCTTGGCCCTTTTTTCCAATTTCGTTTCTTAGCGCTCTTCTTTTTCTCTTCGACCTTGTCCTTAATCTCGTGGCATATAGGTCGAGCTTTGGTACATGCTGGCCTACTTTCGGCCAAAACCATATCAAATGAATTAGAAATCTTGCCCTCATGGCTCTCATTCGCAAACTCACCTACTAACTGCCTGTTTCTGTCTCATACAGGGCCCTCGGCCCATCTCATCTTATCTCTCATCCTCTCTAGGATAGAGATCTCTAAAAGGCCTCATGCTCTCCTACAACATACTCTGGGTCGGTCCAATCGAGTAGTCCTCTCAGAGATCCTCAATATCTCTATCTTTAATCCACTCTCTCTGTGGGATACCTCACTTGGTTCCCAAGTTATTCATACTTTAACCTGGACCATATGCTTATCCCTATCACTTTCTCCGATCTCTTTGTCCTCTCTTACTTCTCTTATCTTCTCTACTGCTAGTTAATCTCTTTTCCTCTTTTCATCAATAGTTATTTATGGGGTTCCTTTTCCACTCACATCCCTCTTCTTCACGGAACTAAACCAATCACATGCATTGAAATCTTCGTTCATCGCTTGTCGCTTCCTTATCCTCATACTCCTTCTGTTAAGCCTCGCATTTTCTATTGTCCTTGTCATGCCTTGGTTGTCACAATCCTCTATTACTTTCCTTGTCACCATCTTCTTTACCTTTCCTTCTAAAACTTTTTTCACCTGGTGTTAGAATCGTCTTTTTTCCCTCGCTTACACTGGCTGTGCTCATAGAAGTTTTTGAGCTTGACTAGTTTCTTTCTTTTGTCCCCGTACTTCTTCATTAAGTACTCGGGGTTTATCCTTTTCACTATTTTGTCTTAGTTTCCTCATCTCTTGCTTCTCTTCCTTGAATCTTTTTTATCTCCCCATTCCTATGGATGCTCTAACTAACTCCTTCGTATCATTTCCTTTGTGATCCTTTACCTTGATGTACCATTACTGATACATTTATAAGGCATTTTCTATATCATCTTCCATTCCTTTCCATGCTTGGCTACTTCAACTCTACATTGACTTGGATTCCATCTCCCTCATCCTTTCTTACTTACTTCTCTTCGAGGAGAGGTTACCTCATAGAATTAAACTGCTTCCCTCATTCTAAGTTTTTCAATATCCTTTATGTTCCTTGATTCCTTACTCTTATTTCCTTTTACTTCACTCCTTTATCCTTTCTCATCCTTTTTGTCTTCTCTGGTTCCAACCACTATTCTTATTCATCTTCATTCATTATTCGACTCTCATCCAAGTAGCACCACTTCCATCCTTAATTGTATTTGTAGTTTCCTTTTGATTCCAGTCGTTATCTTCTTCTTTATTCCTTTTCCTTTGTTTGCCTTTTCCTTGCTACGATGTATCTATCTTTGTTTTCCTCCTTCTTCTTTTCCTATGTCCATCCTTTACTTGTATCTGAAAGGCAGACAGTAGTAAAGAGCCTACTACTCGTCATCCTCTCGAACACAAATGTCACCAACCTTTTGTTCATTATTTATTTACATCTAGAGGGTAGAGAAGTAGTAAGGAGTCCACTGCTCTTCACGCTACTTAGATATAAGCTTTTTTTCCTTCTTTTCTTAAATTTTTCTTTCCATCCAATCTCCTTATCTCTTCGTATCTCTCAAATTATCGGGGCCGTCCTTTCTTTCGACCCATCTTCATCCTTAGCTTCTTGTTCTCTGTACCTTATGCCTCCATTTGTTCGTGTTGCTAATTTCATTTCCTTATATGTGGCATGATGTAGTGCCTTAGTCGAGTTCATGTTCTAGTTTGTTTTGTTTTGTTTTCTTTTTGCTAGTTTCCTAGTCTTTAAGGATTTTATGGTTTTTCCTTTACTTTCTTTCTTAGGCTTAAGGTCTTTTATGAGTTTTATCCGTTACTAGGTTTTCTTAAAGATCTTTCTTAATCCCAAAGTCTTTTATTCGTTTCTCTTATACTTATTTCTAGATTATCTACTAGGCTAAGCTTTTATCCTAATTTCCTCAATCCTAACTAGTCATTTTGGTGTTATTAACCGATCGTTTATTATGGATTTATTATTATTAGTTAAGGGTTTAGGTTTTCTATATCCTAAAGTTTTGTTATATTTCCATTTTAAGGCTCTACTCCTAGATAGCCTGGATTCTAATTTGTTTTCAAATCTATACGTGTCCTTATCCTAGGTTTTACTCCATTTTAATTAGCCTAGGATTTTGATTTACCTAGAGTTTTATGGTTTTTTTTATTAATAAGCCTCTGCACTACATCATGGTATCTTATGTATCTTTTTCAGGCATTCTCTTTTCCTTTTCTTCAAGCAATGTCTCCTCAATGGTAGGGAAAAAGTTTCTCCTCGTGCTCCTTACTCGCACGCATGTAGGTGCTTCCAATGTTGTCATCCATTCCTCGCATTTCGCTTATTAACTCCCCTATGACAAGGTCATGGTTCTTTTCTTATTGCTTCCAAAGGTATTCTACTTACTACACTTGTTCGATGAAGGGTTCATCACTAGTTAATCACTAGGGTATGAAGATCTCCTACCAGTCTTTCTCCTTATTCCATTCATTTCATCACAAATCTTTTTCCTATACTTTCTTCGATACTTTCTCTTAAGATGGATATCCAATGATTGGGCAAGTAGTAAGGAATCTATTACTGGCTTCAATCTTGTGGAGAATAAGGCTTAAATAAAGCCTTTTTCAGTAGCTAGAAATCCTTCTTCAAGTAGGAGAAAAGATAGCACAATCCACATGCCATGCACATGCTTCATTAAAGGGTTTTCCTACTCCAATTAGGACTTCTCTTAAAAGGCTGGTCCAGGTCTTTCTAGGACTTGGGTCAAGCTTAAATATCTTCAATAACATGTCTAGAATCATGGCCATATAAGCCAAGATGTGCTCAAGTCCATCTCTAACCCAAAATTGCTCCAAATCCCAAAATAGGAATTAATCTCGGATTTCCGTAGGGATTTTGGACCTCTTTGTATTTTGACCTTTTGACTGCCTAACGAACTCCAATTTTTGTGATCTTTAGCATTTTGAAAAGCTCAAGATGTCCTCTACACCTTTGATGAAGAACTCAAATCTCGAAAAAGAACTTCAAGGATCCCAAATCTGGCCATCTTTCAGAACTATCTGCACAGGAAAAATTCTCAAATTTCCAGATTTAAACACGCTTTATTCCAAAGTTTCCTTCTAGGTTCCTAAGACATAAAATCACTCAAAATAACATAGTTAGAGATAATAAACACTTAAATCATCAAATATAAGCGACAAAATATAGGAGAAATAAGTGCCTATCAAATTCCTCCACACTTAACCTTTGCTAGTCCCTTAGCAAACTAAGAAAAACTAAAAACTAAACTAAACGATATTGATTCCACTTTTGTAGGTGTACGGTGGCACTTAGCATGTGACACAAGCCTTTAAACCCCTAAGTGTCCCTAGAGAAGGAGTTATAGTCTCTTGAGGGTTTACCAGAATGATACCCATAAAGATTGCCTACATAACCTTTTCCAATCAAATTTCAAAAACATGAAAATCTTAAATAATAACATAGTTAAATAATAAAGAAAACATAAATATAACAAAACCAAACACTATGCAATCGTAATAATCAAGTAACATGATCATATCTTCAATTAAGTGAACGTGCATTGAATTTGGTAATCCTTACTAGGTAATCACTCTTTCACTCAAGTGTTTATCATAGATAATGGTGCACTCACTATCCCTTGAAAACATACTTACCATAAGCTTGCAATGTATAAAATCTCCACTACTCCAATCTACACAAATGCATGAATTAAAAGGTCTTTAAGATAGGTTGTAATGGGGCCATGGGTAAATAGGTTAAGAAAGAAACGATAAAGATATCAAGAATAATGTTCAAAACTTAATAGAGCATATAAGAATAAGTATGGGCAGATTTAACTTGCAATAGTCAAAATTTGGTACAATTCATCACTCCACCAAGATTCAACTTCATTTGCACCTTTCTTTCTTTTTAAGCACTAGGAATCAATGCCAATTTTCTTATATAGTTTTTTTTCTCAATGCTTTTACATTTAATCTTTTTTTTTGACATTTTTATACTTTTCAATTTCACTTGGCAAGTTTCCACTTTTTTTTTTCAGCCATACATCAATCACATAATCTACCCCACACTTCTTCCTTGTTTACCTTTCAAAGAACAAAACATAAGTAAGTAAGCTCTATTAAATCAAGAACAAAGGTAGAGAATACTTGTTTTTCTTTCAGGGTCAAGGTTCTTTAGGATAGGGTAAAACAAAGAATAAGGCAAATAATATATATATATATATAAGGCTCAAGGGGTTAACTAAGTGATTATTAAATGAAGGATGGCTATATTTAGCTCAAACTCAATCCTAAATACCTTTATCACATTCAAACATATGCATAGCAAACATGTAATCTCAAAAAGATAAAAGCAAGTTCTAGAAGTAATACAATCAAGAGGATAATCACTCAAGAAAAGAAATAGATTGTAAGGATGCAACAATCTATAAAATAGGCTCAAAAATCTCACAAGTTGCATATTTGCCAATTCAAAAGCATGCTTATCTCAATAGAATCAACTTACATGTTACTATGATCATTAAAAAACAAAGTAATTCAATCTATCAATATCATGCATCAATCTTACTTTTGGCACTTAATTGAGAGGTTAATCTACCTAAAAATAACCTAAACATATAAAGAAAATAAACTATACACAACAAAACTCATACAAAAAAAAAAATGAAGGTGTATTGGAACTTAGAAGCAAACCAACAAATGATTCCAGGATGAAAGCGCATGCAACTTAGCTCCCAAAGCAAGGTGTTGTCCATATTCTTAGCTCCTTAAAACCTTCAAAAAGAATAAATTGAGAAAAAAAAATTTGTGTAAGTAACAAAAAAGAAACATAGAGTAAAAATAACAAAATAAAAATTCTAAATCCTCCCCCCACACTGAACACTACATTGTCTCAATGTAGAAAGGAAGTAAAATCCTAAGACAAATAATAAAACAAAAAGAAGGGAAAAGAGGAAAAGAAAGCAAATCTAAAAAATCTTCAATGCCATCTATTGCAAGGTGGCCAAAGCTATGGTTGTTGCAATGATTGGTTGATGCAAATTCTTCCTTGGGATATCGAACTTAATGATACTTAGCAAATCTTCAAAGTTACCACAATTCTTCTCCACTTGGATGTCAAAGAATTGGTTCATATCTACCTATTCACCAAGTGTTTTAGTATCTTAATTTGTAATCATTTTGAAGGAATCTCTCAACACCTAAGAAATCAAGATTTCCAATCTCCAAGGAATCATCAATAAGACAACCACAATTCATATGTGCTTCAAGAATTGCACCTCCACAATTAAATGAAGATGTTCCTTATAGAACTATTGAGGCATTTTCTCCCACACTTGCTTTGGATGATGAAGTCTCAATCTTAGCTAGTGTAGAATCTTGAAGAGGTGGCTTGTTTGCTTCCTCTCTAGCCATGGCTAATCTTGAAGGAAAAGGAGGAACAATATGATTAGTAAAATCTGAATTTAAAGGCTTATTGTTTACCTTTCCTTGAGAGGTTGCACCATGTTGAAATTCATCTACTTGAACTTCCTCTTCATTGATTTCTTGCTGTTCACTTCCCATGGTTATTGAACTATCATCATTTTCCATGTTCACCACTTCTTGTGAAAGCAATTCTCTTGATTTTTCCTCTAATTCTCTTATTGAAGCAATCAACTTCCCCATTTGATTTTCCAAATTTTGAAGAGATTCCCCTGTTTCTCTTTGAAATTGCATATTGTCCCAAACAAGGGTGTAGACATATCTTCAATAAATGGAGTACATTGGGTGGTTTGGGGTGGCGGTTGCATCCCTTGATGATATGGAATTTGGGTGAATTCTTAATTTCCTCCATAGCAATAAGATGGATGATCTTCCAACCTATAGTATAAGAGCCAAAATATGAGTTAAAATAAGGTTGATAGAAAGAATATCCACTCATAGCATCAAATTGCTCCATAAAAAGAAAAGAAAAATTAAATTCAATGAGCTAGAAAATCAAAAATTGCCCGAAAACCCCAGAAAAAAATTGAATTTGGGGGTGAGAGGGTGGGGCCAGTAGCATAGCTACTGGTTTTGATCAGCACATCGAATTCCTTCAAAACAGTTAATGCTGCACTCCTAATTCCACTGAAAGTTTAAATCTGTACCAAAAATCAGCAACAACCTAGAAAAGAAAACGTTAGTATCTTTAACCAATCCTTGGCAACAGCGCCAAAATTTGATGAGTCGTAAACCACCAAAATATAATTAACCTTACTAAAACTATAATATAGTGGTAGCAAGGATCGAACCCATAGGGATTGGATAAGAAAACCTAACAAATTCTAATCTAGCTAAGCAAGCAAAAAAAATAAAATAGATAGATTTTGGAATTAAACTAAAATCTAAATTAAACTGAATAAATAAAAGAAAAGATAATCAAGATGTAAAACTTCAGTTTAAAACATTCTTCACCCTTGGATTATAGAAATCAATCATAGGCATCTAATAATTACCTTATCTTTTGCATGTAACTGACATAGGTAGCAATACTACAAAGCTTCTCACTAACCCTTTTCTTTCCTTAGTCCTAGTTTAATAAGTACTACAAAGCTTCCCTATTAAACCCTTTTCACCTAATCAATCTAGAAACTAGCATCATAGATTTAAAGAAGGTAAAACCATGAAAACACTAGAAAGATCTTAGTCAACAATGAACAGTCTAGGAACTAGCACCATAGATTTAATTCACATCCAAATTCTCCATAGATAAGTAACTAAGATGTATGAAACCTTAATTCTATCTAATTTTCCACTTGCGATTAGAGTTACTTACATAAATAACCCTGGATCTAGCAATCAATTAACATGAAATCTTAACTAGTATACATCCTAGATGAGAAAACATGCAATCATAAATCACTAAGTATAGAAGAATTTAGAATACATGAAAGATAAAGACATTAAGCACAAAATAGCCTTACAATATTCTTCTCCAAGAATTCAGAATTACATTAAACTGAAAAATAAAACTAGAGTAACATGAAGAAAGAAAGAGTAAAAATAAAATTATTGAGATAAGGGTTTCCAAAAGAAAGAGGAGACTGGTCTCTCAAAGAAAATATGAGACATCTTACAAGTGGTGGCTAAGGCTCTTTATATAAAGGAGTCAAAAGCCCTAAACTTAACTTGCAAGAAAAGAAAACCTAATTCTAGAAAAATACTAACTAGGTTAAAGTGTTTACAAAGGAATTAACTAAGTACAAGAGCTCATTTAGTGGACTTGGATAATTGGGCTTCAATCTTGTGGAGTATAAGGCTTAAATAAAGCCTTTTTCAGCAGCTAGAAATCCTTCTTCAAGTAGGAGAAAAGATAGCACGATCCACATGCCATACACATGCTTCATTAAAGGGTTTTCCTACTCCAATTAGGACTTCTCTTAAAGGGCTGGTCCACATCTTTCTAGGACTTGGACCAAGCTTAAATATCTTCAATAACATGTCTAGAATCATGGCCAAGTAAGACAAGACGTGCTTAAGTCCATCTCTAACCTAAAATTACTCCAAATCCCAAAATAGGAATTAATCTCAGATTTCTGTAGGGATTCTGGACCTCTTTGTATTTTGACCTTTTGACTGCCGAAACGAACTCTGATTTCTACGATCGTTAGCATTCTAAAAAGATCAAAATGTCCTCTATAACTTTGATGAAGAACTCAAACTCGGAAAAGAACTTCAAGGATCTCAAATATGGCCATTTTTCAGAACTATCTGCATAGGAAAAATCTCAAATTTCTAGATTTAAACACCCTTTATTCCAAAGCTTCCTTTTATGTTCCTAAGACATAAAATCACTCAAAATAACATAGTTAGAGATAATAAACACTTAAATCATCAAATACAAGCAATAAAATATAGGAGAAATAAGTGCCTATCACCTTCTGGCCTTTTCTTGTCGGGTCGTCTTACATCTTTGGATGTTTTCTAGTGTTGGTATCCAATGGCTGGATAAGTGGTGAAGGTTCCACTACTCATCTGACATATGGATGTTGTTGAACTCCATGTGTTTTTGATTAATACAAAACAACCCAATGAAATGCTTTCAATGAATCTAAGTTAAGTGTGCGTATCCTTAAAAGTCAAAAGTAAAAATGCTAAGTGTTCAGGATTCAATCAATTGAGGTTCGATCCCAATTGATTGAACAAGGTTGGATTAAGGCAATAAAGCACAAACCCAAGATATTCAACCAATTGAGCAAGACAATCAATCGATTGAGCAATTGATGGAAAGAAGAAGAAGTTGGAAGTTAGAGATTTTCAACCGATTCACAATAGAGCTCAATCGATTAAGGAAGAATAAGTGAAAACTAGAAAGTCTGAAGCCAGAAGGATTGAATCAATTGAGTCTTATGCTTAATCAATTCAACTCCCTGAAGAAAATGGCAGCTGAAGAAATTAAACCGATTGAGGAGAAATATGAATCGATTCAACAGAAGAAACAAGAACTTCAAAAGACAAAATCAAAAAGATCGAACCGATTCAGTCTTGGCCTCAACCGATTTAATGGCATCAGAACAGTGTAACGGCTAGTTTTTTCAAAGCTGCAAGTTGACCTTTCTCTTCATTAGATGTCCCAACGGACAAAATTAACTCTCTAGCTATTTAAGGGGTTCTTAAATGCTAAGCCAAAAGAGGGAATTGAAGAGTATTGAAAACCATTAACTACACTTACATTTGTTATTGATTTCTCTCTTTTGTTCTTACACTTTCACACATTGTGAGAGAAATTTCAGTGAGCTAAATTTCTTGTACATCTTAGGTCTTGTTAGATATCACTCTTTGTACACAATTTCTAATTTCTTGTATTCTTAGAGGTGAGAGATTCACTCTAAGGGGTTGCATCAAGAAGGTAGTCTTTGTTTGATTTGTAATTGAGATTGGGAAGAGCTTTCTTTGTAAATGGCTTTGTGGAAGCTATAATTCCACAATCTCAATGAAGAAGAAGTTCAAAATCCTTAATTGGGAAGATCAAGATAGTGGATGTAGGTGAGAAGCACCGAACCACTATAAATAGAAGTGCCAATTCTTCTTTACTCTCTTAACTTTGCAAAAAACTCAATTTATCATCCAAAATAACCCCAAACACTAACCACCTTAATTCCAAAAGTTCCAATTAAAGTTGCACCATTAAAGAAAAAGTCATAAATGCTTTTCAACCCCATCTAGCATTAATCTAAGGGACCAACAATTGGTATCAGAGCCTAACCCAATTAGAAGGCTTAACATCCTTGGGGAAGATCGAAAATGGCATCATCTAGCAATTCTACGATAGAAGGATAGTCCACCAATAGACCACCACTTTTTGATGGCACCAACTATCAATATTGGAGCACTAGAATGTCCATATTCATGAGAGCTAATGATTATGATATGTGGGATGCTATAGAAGAAGGTTCATATTTGTCAATGAAGGAGGTAGATTGTGAACTCAATCCTATTGAATTCAATAGAGTGTCCACTTGTTCAAGTGCCAAAGAAATATGGGAGAAGTTGAAAGTCACTCATGAGGGTACTTCTTAAGTGAAGGAGTCCAAAATTACCCTTCTCACTTATAAATATGAGGTGTTCAAGATGCAATCGGAAGAAAGCATCACAACAATATTTGATAGATTCAATGGCATTGCAAATCAATTAAAGCATCTTGAAAAGAAGATTCTGGAGCATGAGCTTGTGAAAAGGTTACTAAGGAGCTTACCAAAAGATTGGAAGCCCAAGGCGACTGCCATTAGAGAAGCAAAAGATCTCAACACCATCTCCTTGGACAACCTTTGTGGTTCCCTTCTCACTTATGAGCAAAAGATGAAGAAAGATAAAGAAAGATGAAGAAGATGAGAAAGGGATGCCAAAGAGATGAAAAGAAACTTGGCATTGAGAATTAGTGCTCTTGAAGAAGAGCTTGAAGCTTGATTGTACAAGTAGTGAAGATGATGATGAAGAATTTTCTATGCTTGCTAGATGTTCAAAAGACTAATGGGTCATAGAGGTAAAAGGCAAGGAAGAAAATTCTTTAAGAAGGATTAAGGAACTTCTTAGAGAAAAGAAAAGAATGAGGCCAATAAGGGTGATAAGTTAGTGTGCTTTGAGTGTAAGAAGCCCGATCACTTCAAAGCGGATTGCCCTCTACTCAAAGGAGGTAAGAGGCAAGGAAGAAAATTCTTTAAGAAGGATTAAGGAACTTCTTAGAGAAAAGAAAAGAATGAGGCCAATAAGGGTGATAAGTTAGTGTGCTTTGAGTGTAAGAAGCCTGATCACTTCAAAGCAGATTGTCCTCTACTCAAAGAAGGTCAATCCAAGAAATATAAGAAGCAAATTAAAGCAATGGCGGCTGCCACATGGTTCGATAGTTATTGCTCCACTTCGAATAGTGATGAAAATGATGAGAAAGCCAACCTTTGCTTGATGGGTAAGGAAGACACCATTAAGGTAATCTCTAAATTACTAGTATCTATGTAAATAATTGTGATGATAATTATGTTGATGAGCTTGATGATGATGATATTCATGATGATTATGAAAGCGCTTATAATGAGTTTGAAAAACTAGCTTCAAAATATAAGACATTGAAAAGGAAAGTAAACTCATTGAGTAATGAACCTGAAAAGATTAAACTTGATTTCTATGATGTGTTTGAACATAGAAATCTATTGCAAATTGAGTTAGAGCATGCTAAGATTGATTATGATGCTTTGAAGCATGACTTATGAGGCTGAAAACTCAAGCTTGCAAAACACTAATGATGACTTGTTAATCATGGTATCTAGTTTAAAAGAAAAGAATAAAAAAGAAAAAGAAAAGAAAATGAACATATTGCATGTGAATCTAGCAAGAATGCATCAATTAGGAAAAAAAAGCATGCTTCTAATGTTCATTGTTATGCTTATGGGAAGAAGATAGGACATATATCCTTTAATCGTTACATGAATGAGAAGCCCCTTCCCAAAACCAAGTTGGTTTAGGTGCCCAAAGGCTCTCATGTGCTAACTAACCCCCAAGGACCCATCAAAGTATGGGTACCCAAGAACAAAAACTGAAAAGTTGTTTTGTAGGTTGAGCATGAGCATAAGGAAAAATGTTTGAAGGCTCAACCAAAGGAGAGGTGGCCATCAATTCCTGATAGTGGTTGCTTAAAGCACATGACTAGAAATAAAGCCCTATTTCAAGAGCTTGATGGAAGAAAGAAAGGTAGTGTTTCTTTTGGTGATAACTCCAAAGGTATCATCCAAGGAACTGGAACCATGGGTAACATATCTACTTGTTTATATCAAGCATGTCTTATTCGTTAAGGGTCTTAAGCATAACTTATTAAGCATTAGTCAATTATGTGATAGAGAATATAGGGTATGCTTTGACTCTCAAGTATGCTATTTAATTGACATTAATACTAAAAAGGTCATTTTTGTTGGAAAAAATTTTGAAAACATTTATGTAATCTATCTTGTTGATCCTGATGATTGCATAAATGAAACTTGTTTTATGGCAAAAGAAATGTGTGATAGTTGGTTATGGCATAGAAGGTTAGGGCATGCAAGTATGACACTATTTCAAAACTTTTAAGAAAAGACTTGGTCATTGGACTTCCAAAATTTGATTCCAAAAATGACCATATTTGTGAGGCATGTCAATTTGGAACACAAACTAGAAGCTCTTTTAAGTCAAAGTAAGAGATTTCCACTTGTACACCACTAGAACTATTACACATGGATTTGTATGGTCCAATAAATGTGAAAAGCTTAGGAGGAAAATCCTATGGCTTTGTTATTGTTAATGACTATTCTAGGTTTACTTGGGTATATTTCTTGTCCTCTAAAGATGAAGCATTCCATATATTCATGAAGCATTGTAAAAGGGTTCAAAAAGAAAAAGAGCTTAGCTTTGTTAGCATTAGAAGTGATCATGGTGTTGAGTTTGAAAACAAAGACTTTGAAGAGTTTTGCAATTAAAAATGGTTTTCAACATAACTTTTCTGCTCCAAGAACTCCCCAGCAAAATGGAGTAGTTGATAGGAAAAATAAGACTTTGAAAGAAATCGCAAGAACAATGATTTGTGAAAATAACTTGCAAAATATTTTTGGGTGAAAGCCACAAACACTGCTTGTTACATTCTTAATAGAGTTTCCACTAGGCCAAAGATTTCAAAAACTCCATATGAACTTTACAAAGGGAGGAAACCAAACATTTCATACTTAAGGAGCTTTACTTGCAAATGCTTTGTTTTAAATAATGGAAAACACCATATGGGAAAATTTGATGCTAAAAGTGATGAAGCTATTTTTCTTGGTTATTCCTTGAATTCTAAAGCATATAGGGTCTTCAATAGGAGAACAGTAGTTGTAGAAGAGTCTGTTCAAGTGGTTTTTGATGAATCTGAAATGCACCAAGAAAGGTAGTACATGTTGTTGATGATGATGTAGGTGAATTAGACTTAAGAATGGAGAAGATGATGATCTATGAGGAGCCACCCAATAAATCTACTACCTTGGAAAGAGGCGAAGTTGAACCACCCCTTGAAGATCTATAAAGAAGAGAAGAGCTTCATAAAGATCTATCTAAAGCATGGAAGTATGCCAAGAGTCATCCAAAGAAGCAAATACTTGGTGATCCTTCTTAAAAGGTGAAAACAAGAAAACAACTCATGGAGACTTGTGAGCATGTAGCTTTCATCTCACAAGTAGAGCCTAAAACCTTTGAAGAAGTGGAGAAAGAAGAAAATTGGATGATTTCCATGCAAGAGGAGCAATGCCAATTTGAAAGTAGCAAGGTTTGGACCTTGGTTCCTAGGCCAACTAACCATCCAATTATTGGTACTAAATAGGTATGCAGAAATAAGATGGATGAGTTAGGTAATGTGGTAAGAAACAAAGCAAGACTTGTTGCCAAAGGGTACAATCAAGAGGAAGGTATTGATTTTAATGAAACTTTTGCTCCGGTAGCTAGATTAGAAGCTATTGGTTTTTGCATATGCATGTTACGTGAATTTCAAACTTTTTCAAATGGATGTGAAAAGTGATTTTTTTTAAATGGTTTTATTCAAGAAGATATTTATGTAGAACAACCTATTGGTTTTGAAATTCATGATAAGCCCAATCATGTGTATAAACTATAAAAAACTTTATATAGGCTGAAACAAGCTCCTAGAGCTTGGTATGAAAAGCTCTCAAGAATTTTTATTGAAAGGATTTTAAAAAAGGTAGTGCAGATACCACTCTCTTTACTAAAAGCAGTAAAAATGATCTTCTCATTGTACAAATATATGTTGATGACATTATATTTAGTGCTACTAATAAAAAATTGTGTGAGTGTTTTTCTAAAGAAATGCAAGGAGAATTTGAAATGAGCATGATGGGAGAGTTTAACTTCTTCCTTGGTGTACAAATAAAGCAAAGCGAGGATGGCACCTTCATAAACCAAGCCAAATACACCAAGGATATGCTAAAGAGTTTGGAAGGATAGACATGAAGGGAATTGGAACCCCTATGAACCTTCAACAAAACTTGATAAAGATGAGAAAGGCAAAGAGGTAGATCAAAAGCTCTATAAAGGTATGATCGGATCACTTTTTTACTTGACTACTAGTAGACCTGATATCATGCTAAGTGTATGCCTATGTGCTAGATTTCAAGCATATCCTAAGGAGTTGCATTTGATTGTTGTTAAGAGAATCTTTATATAACTTTTGAATACTCAAAACAAAGGTCTATGGTATCCTAGAGGTAGTTCTTTTGATCTCTTAGGCTACTCTGATTCTAATTTTTCTTGTAGCAAAGTAGATGGAAAAAGCACCAGTGGTACTTGTCAGTTTCTAGGAAATATGCTTGTGTCTTGGTCTAGCAAGAAACAAAACTTTGTAACACTGCCTACTGCTAAAGCTGAATATATATCTTTAGGTAGTTGCTGTGCTCAAATTTTATGGATTAGGCAACAACTTAGTGACTATGGCATGTCAATAGAACAAGTTCCCATTCTCTGTGACAATACAAGTGCCATAAATATCTCCAAGAACCCAATTCAGCACTCTAGGACTAAGCACATTAAGATTAGACACCATTTTATTAGAGATCATGTGCTTAAAGGAGATATTAAAGTAGAATTTGTGGACACCTTGCACCAATTAGCTGATATATTCACCAAACCCTTGAATGACGATCGATTTTGTAAAATTAGGAGAGAGCTTGATATGACTAATATGCATGAACTTAGATTGTGATTGATTGTATGAAGTTGTATGTTTGATTTGCTGTTTGATTGTTTTTATATACTTTGATTGCATAAAACTTGATCTTGTCAATATGTGTACTTCATGTGCTTAAAATTTCAAGTTCCCAATCTTAAAATTGATTCTTCACTGTGTTGAATCAATTGAGCATTCAGCTCAATCCGTTTTTCATAAGTTTTGAAAAGGTCTATTTTGAAGTTCTTCAAGTCAATCGATTCACCTCTATGGTGAACTGATTAATATTTATGTGTAAATGTTTTTTGAAATTGAACTTCAAATTCACTTGATTCTCAAAAGTTTTCAATCAATTTAGTTTCAAAAGTTTTCAAAAGGAAAAATTCCAAACAGAAAGTTTCGATTGATTCAGTTTTTGACTAAACCGATTGAACAAAGTCTGGAAGCAAAAGTCAGAACTTGTTCAATCAATTGAATCTTTCACTCAATCGATTGAACTCGCCAGGCCTATATATAACCCTACGATTCTCACATATTCGAAATCATTTTGAATTGATTCAATTTCAAAATTTTTTAGTTTCCCTCACAAAAACTCATTAAGAAACTTTATCATTTGCAAAACCCAACCTCTAATTCATCCTTTAAACACAAAATCAACACCTTGCACCCCAAAATAAAAAATTCCCAATTCCCAAAACTTAAAATCTCACAAATGGCAACCAAGAGACAAATCCAACAATAGTGAGAGGGTCAAAGTAAGAACGTGAAGCACATGGGCAAGAAATTGAGTAAAGGAACGGGAATTACTAGTGGGAATCCTCCAAGTGGCAAAGTTCGAATCCAAGAGGGAGGTAATCTCATTAGATACTTTAGAAACTCTATTCATAAGAAAATATATGATCAGATTATGTCCTCGAAAGAGGTTATTTGTGGTAGAGAGATTGATTGGAAAGAATTTGAGAACTACGCTTTTTAGGATAGTCTTAGGAAACTATTTATGGACGCAAAATGGTTTGGCTTGAGTAATTTCCAGGATAGAGAATATAGTGAATTGATAGTTAGGGAATTTTACTCAAGTATTCCTAAGAATCAAAATGAGTTAGGGAAAGGTGCAGAAATCAACACTGAGGGCATTCATGCCTTTGTCTGTGGTAGGGAGATTCTGATAACTCCTAAAGACCTCGGTTGCTTATTGAAAACTGAATTTGAGAATGGTGCCTATTCTAGGCCATTTGAGTTTACTTGTGGATTGCTTGGGAGGGAAATTACTGGTCTAGATGAGAGTTTTGGTCTCAAGAACTCAGTCTTGAAGATCAAAACTTTGGAGCTTAGATTGCTACATGTTTTCATTAGCACCACTCTTTATAAGAGGTCTAGCAGCTTTAGTATTGTAACTCAGGAGGATGTGTCGTTGATGTTTTCTATAATGCATGGTGGAGAGGTTAACACAACTCAGTTCTTGATTGAAAAAAATGAAAGAAATAGCATGGAACAAGAGAGCCAAGTTAGCTTTTAGAAACATCATCACCAAATTGCTAAAAAAGAAAGGAATCTGGGGTCAGAGGTACCAAAATGACCTAAAAGTGAGCACTCACGCTCCTTTCAATTTCAACTCCTCCAGTCTTAAGAAAATATGCTATGTGTTAGATCGCAACAACTGGATTAAGCAAATTATGAAGACAACCAAAACAGTGCCAAGAGAGCCGTAAAATGAACCAAGACAAGAAGAAGAGGCAACACAAGAGCAAGCCCAATAAGAAGTTCAAGAACAAACATAAGCTGCACTACAAGATGATTGGATTGGTTTGATTTTGGACGTTGTGTTGAGAATGGAGACCACTATGGGAGAAGAGATTCAGGAGTTCAAGCAACTAGTTCTAACTAGGTTAGATGCTTTGGACAAAAAGGTGGCAGAGATCAGTAAACAAAGAGATGATTAGTTCTTTGATGTTTGTGACTTGGATCATGGTGATGAGCACAGAGCTACCTCGAAACGACAAGGACAAGAATAAGAGATTTCAAGCAAGCAAGTGGCAGAAAAAGAGTTGGTAGCAGCTACTCAGACTGTGGAGACCATCATTTCCACCTTCACCACCCCATCCGAACCTATCCTTAAAGCCCCCACTCCCACTCTCCAATACCAAAGAAAACCTAAATGACTCTGATGAGCTTTTTACTTCTTTCTCTTTTTTATGATGTCAAAAAGGGGGAGAACTAGATTGCACAAACTTAGGGGGAGCTTGATTATGTTTTAAAACAATATTTTGACTTTGATTTACTTGTTTGACGAATCAACCTTGGATATTTTACATTTTTAGAACCTTGAATTGCAATTACTTAAAGTTATATATATTTGATAACTTGTTCAGGTTTTCATATTGTGATAGTGTTGTTTACGTGTAGATAGAATTGTTTATCTTTTGAACTACATGTATGTTTATATGAATGTACAAAGTGTAGGTTAAAGAGAGCATATATTCAAAGCTGGATTTTGCTCAAATCTTAGCATACGCACATTTATGTTTTAACTTAGATAATCTTTTTAACTTTGTCAATTTAAAGGGATATTTTGTCATCATCAAAAATGAGGAGATTGTTGAACTCCATGTGTTTTTTATGAATACAAAACAACCTAATTAAAGGCTTTTGATGAATCTAAGTTAAGTGTGCAGATCCTTAAAAGTCAAAAGTAAAAATGCTAAGTGTTAAGGATTCAATCGATTGAGGTTTTGTCCTAATCGATTAAACAAGGTTAGCTTGAAGCAATAAAGCACAAACTCAAGATATTCAACCGATTGAGCAAGACAATCAATTGATTGAGCAATTAATGGAAAGAAAAAGAAGTTGGAAGTCAGAGATTTTCAACCGATTCACAGTAAAGCTTAATCGATTGAGGAAGAACAAATGAGGGCTAGAAAGTCTGAAGCCAAAAGGATTGAACTGATTGAGTCTTATGCTCAATCGATTCAACTCTTTGAAGAAAATGGTAACTGAAGAAATTGAACCGATTGATGAGGAATGTGAATCGATTCAACAGAAGAAACAAGAACTTCAAAAGATAGAATCAGAAAGAGTGAACCGATTCAACATTGGCCTTAACCGATTCAATGGAGTTAGAACAGTGTAACAGCTAGTTTTTGCAAAGCTGCGAGTTGACCTCTCTCTTCATTAAATACCCCCACGGACATAATTAACTCTCTAGCTATTTAAAGGGGTCTTAAATGCTGAAGAAAAAAAAAAGAATTTAAGAGTATTTAAGAGCATTAACTACACTTACATTCATCATTGATTTCTCTCTTTTGTTCTTACACTTTCACATTTTGTGAGAGAAATTTCAGTGAGCTAAATTTCTTGTACATCTTAGGTTTTGTTAGAGATCACTCTTTGTACACAATTTCTAATTTCTTATATTCTTAGAGATGAGAGATTCACTCTAAGGGGTTGCATCAACAAGATAGTGCTTGTTTAATTTGTAATTGAGCTTGGGAAGAGCTCTCTTTGTAAAAGGCTTTGTGGAAGCTATAATTCCACAATCTCAGTGTAGAGGAAGTCAAAAATCCTTGATTGGGAATATCAAGGTAGTGGATGTAGGTGAAGGGCACCGAACCACTATAAATAGAAGTGTCAATTCTTCTTTAGTCTCTTAGCTTTGCAAAGAACTCAATCTATCATCCAAAACAACCCTAAACACTAACCACTTCACTTTCAAAAGTTCCAATTGAAGTTGCACCATTGAAGAAGAAGTTATAAGCGCTATTCACCCCCTCTAGCGCTAATCTAAAAGACCAACAGATGTGAGGTCTTATGCTCCATTTGAGCATTTTCCTTGATTCGGTGACCTGGAGTCTCTGAGTGTTGGTCCTCTATGATTTTGTGCAATTTTCCTTTCGTTTACTCTTCCCAACTCTTTCACTCAAAGTCTACATGCGAGTGTGTAGACATTGAAAGAGATGAGTCATGTTGTCTTACGCAAACAGGAGCTGGTTTACCTCTTGTCCACTTTCACCGCACCTTCTCTTAAAGTCTACACATGGGTGGTATAGAGAATGAGAGAGGTGGGTTCCTTCAATTATTGATCTACCTTTATTTCCAAGTGGTCTCATTTTTATCTGCCTTTATTAAATTCTCTTTCCCAAAATCTACACAAGAGGGATGTAGAGAGCAAGAAAGAGTGAGGTGGATTCACCTTTCATTCACCTATCTTCACCAACTTCTCCTTCGATGTTCACCTTATGCTCTCTCTCAAAGTCTACACATGGGTGCTGTAGAAAATGAGAGAGAGAGAGAGAGGTGTGGTCACTTTATGTTGACCTTCTCATCAACCTCTTAACCTTGCCAAACTTTCCTTCCTCTTTTCTTTTTGTATGACTCATCACGTTTCGTGGAGTTCCTCGCACTCTCGCCCTTCATGATCTCGAGCCATCTTGACTTCTTTCCTCACAACCTAACTAGGGGTGAGCATTCGGTCGGTTCGGTCGGTTCGGTCGAAAAAATCGACCAACTGAATTAACCGAACTCTTTAAAAATCTCGACCGAAACCGACCGAATAAAAGTTCAAACCGAACAAACCGAAAACCGAACTACATCGGTCGGTTCGGTCGATTTGGTCGGTTTTAAGAAATTTTAGTTTTTTTTTTAAGTTTTTCAAAAAGATCAAATAAGTTAAAATTAATAAAAATTTTCAATAAAAACAATTATTATTATTACATAGAAAATATGATATATAAAAAAATTAACATAATTTGCAAAGATAAAAGTATTTTTAATTATATATAGTATATTTAAAATTATTATTATTATTAGCATTATATAGTTCGGTTTTTCGGTCGGTTCGGTTTTAACATTTTAGAAACCGACAACCGATCGAATTAACCGAATAAACCGAATTTTCAAACCGAATAAAACCGAAACCGTTTTAACCGAACCGTTTCGACCGAATTTCATCGGTTTCGACCGACTAATGCTCACCCCTAAACCTAACTTTCTCTCATGGTCTACATACACTGGTGTAGACATAAGAGAGGTTAGCTTGATCTTTTCAAGCGTCTGGTCATCTTTTCTGCTTGCTTTGCTTACGCCATCTCGCTATCCTACCCCATCTTTTACACATTGGAAATGTAGAGAATGGGGAAGGTCGGGTTGGTTTGGGTTGGCTAACAAGGAAAGATGGTATTAAGAATCGAAAGGTTGATCTTTTAGGCATTCTCGAAAAGCACCTTTGCTTTCGCAAGTTTCAAGGAATATGGTGGTCTAGGTGTCACTTCATCTAAAGACCACACTTGAATACCATATACGGTGGCATACTACTAAGAAGGGTGTTCTAAGAGTAGGCTTGGAGTATCTAAGATAAGTTTGAGTAATTACCTACTCGAACTTAGGTGATTTGAACCTAAGTAATCCACTAGCTTTAAAAATGTTTGAAATGCTTTGAAAACAATTTATATCTTTTAAAAGCATTTAAAATAATTTAATTGCTTCGATACCATTCAAATTGTCACACCCCATCTCAGCAACCAAGCCATGTGACAACCGCCATGATACCTTAAAGTACGTGTCCGCAGCAATGTACCCGAAGCACTGCAAGGCATTGAATAAGTATCATCACTGCAAAATAATTTACTAAAACATTATTAAAAACCATTTATAATAATAAATCAATTAATGAAATAATTTAATTAAAATTTGGTACCAGTGGATTAGTTTTAGGGAATACCTACGCAGCGAAAACTACTGACTCTTAAGCCACCGGCCTCTCATAATGAGCCTAGATCATTCCATCATCCTCGCACATGGTAACTATATCCAACAAAGTTGGCTACAGGTAAGTGACAGATGTTCAATTGATCTCCATTAGGAGTTAGGGAAACGGGGATAATCCAAAAATAAATTTTATAAAACAAATTTTAAATTTTCAAAATCTTTCCCCAAAATCATCTTTTCAATTTAAAATAAGTAATTTAAATAAATTAACTTAAATTTAAAAATAAATTTTTATTGGCCTAACAACCAAAACACTGATCGCTCGACCAGTCGATTGTAGGCCTTACTACACAGAGGGCTATCTCTTATCTCTTAAACCTTTTCTTGCTTTCTCTTTCTCTTATTCTAGTCTGTTCCCTCGACAGCGCCTTTGCTGTGTGTGGAGCATAGCTACAATAACCCTGCTGAGAATCCCTACACCACTCTTTCTTCTCTAGTGGTTCCACTCATCGTGCCCCTCAATAGGCGGTCCACAGCTACTAGGTTCGACACATGCTCTACTCGATCCACACTTTAATGAGCAATGCTCCTTAAGAAAGCTATGAGAGCTTAGGTGACAAGACGGCATTAATTGAGGAAGAACTCAGGAGAGCCTCTCTCATGGAGCATCGGGAACCACTTAGTCTCTCATATCACTTCTCATCATCATCAAATATATATATATATATATATAATAAATTTAATAAACATTGTAATTTTTCTAAAATCACCCCACCCACTAAAGTGGTGTGTCATAAATGAAAGGTTTGAGGTGGATTACCCGTATCCCAAAATATTTATAAAAACATTTTGAAAATCATTTTATATTTTGAAATCTTTTAAAAATGTTTAACCCTAATGGCTAAGCAATGAAATCTATTTCACTCATAGTATTAGAATGTTCGTATACTCCTAGATGATCCACGTAGATTAATCTTCGGAGCTCGTCACACTCGATCATCCGGAATCCTAATTACATGAAAGTACATGTTAGTATTTATAATTGAATCTATGAATGCACCTATGAGGCTTTACTATGACCTAAGATGATATTTGGATGTGATTCGGGGCTTAGAAATGTGTCTGGGAAAGTTTAGGGTCAAAATCAGACATTTTGGATGAAATTAAAAAAAGGCCCCTAGTAAGGGACAAGTCTGGTGCCCGATCTGTGACTCTAGCGTTAGACATGCTCGTGTCCGGTGCCGAACATACTCGGGTCCAGCACAGTGTCTAGCGCATAGATCCAATGCTAAATTTTGGTCAATCTTGTGCCGGACTCAATCAAGTCCCATGTGGGACCCGAACAAAAAGCCAATTTAGGGGCTTTCTCCTCGAATTTCATGACCGATTGTCAATGAATTGTCCTACAAATTTAGACAGATGATCCCCATGACTTCTACTACGACTTCACCCAAAAAAAAATCAAAATTATAGGCTCAAAGTTCCTAAATCTTAAGTCTAAACCTAAATTTAACTTAAAAGTTGAAACTAACTTTGAGCCAAGATTTCTCCTAAACCATTTCATGGATCTACGTGTTATGCTAGACAAAATAAAGAGTGAGGTGAGTAGTATAACATACTAAAAACTCTGATCCGTTAGTCGGATTGTCTGAATTGACCAAAACTCTAAAATGCCTTCAAAAGGAACAATAAAAGAAGAGAGGGGGAGGGAGAAAGGGAGAGCTTGGCCTCCCCCTTATATAGGCACCAGTCTGGTGTCGGGCCTACTCGACCTTGAGTTGAACTTTCGCTCCTTTTCTCTAATCTCTCCGATATTCAAGCCTTAACTTGAATCTCTAACCTTTTTCACCAATGGACCCCATAACTATTTGTTATGGACTTAAAAGAAGCCCAATTGGTGTTTGATTGTTCTCCATGCATTGATGTTACCTTATCTTCCAACTCCGTCTTATCCTAATTTTAACAACTCTTCTTAATCTGACACATTTGAACCGATGTATTATTAGTATAAATACATCGTCTTTCACTATTTTGTTTAGTATGAAAAAGTCTTATTAGGTCTGAGTGTGTCAATCATGGATTTCACACGACTACTTTGTAATTTCAAAGTACTATCCACAACTATATGTCTTGTGGCTCAATAAAATGATGGGTTTTTAATGTAATAATTAAGAAGTTAATTTGTTGGATTTGTGCTTCTTATCTATTCATGCTTTTATAAATTCTTTTTGCTATATTCTTGTCTCTCATTCTTATAAGAAAACTAGATGGAAATTGAAAACTTACCTTACAATATCTCATGTTGAAGTACTTTTGAGATGAATGTTTTCGATTTATTTGTCTTATAAGTAATTAATAATGACGTTGGTTTTTTTCCCCTTTTGGACGAGTACAATTTTTTTGGCACCATAAGCATCTATTTATACGTTTATATGAAAGAAAAGTACATACAGACATGATAAGTTTTTTTTGTACGTAAGAGCAAAAGCTTAGGAATTATTCTATATATGAGAGTTCCTATGAGTAAATTTAATCAAACTAGGATAACCAGTATTTATATAATCCTCAAACACAAGATGGATAGGGAAGTCAAATGGATAAGAGAAGTGAGCATGAGGAGTCTTAGTTTAAATTGCTTTTCTCGCCAAAAGATTTTCTATGCCATTAGCTTTTCTATAGCAAAATGAGACCTTAACCTATACAAGGAGGGATATGAGAGCTAAACAATCGCTAAGTAGCACTTGGAGCATTGAATTCCCCACCAATTTCTTGGTTAGAGCATAAAATACAAGTTTAGAGTCAGCTTCCGCTTCCACATGTGTAATATTTTTAACCAGAGCAAGATGAAAACCGTTTGTTACAGTTGTGAACTCTACAATGTTACTAGAGTAAATACCAAAAAAATAAGAAAAAATGAAACAAAAGTTTCCCTCAGAATTTCTTATAATTCCTCCGTTTCCTACCTAACCTAGATTACCTTTAGCTGCTCCATCAACATTTAGTTTAAACCATGGGGGCTTAGGAGCTTTCCATACTATAACGCCCTAGACCGAAAGACCTGGCCACTTGACAACCACCGTGACACCTCCAAGTATGTGTTAGCCACTTATGAACCTCGAAGCATCGTAAGGCATAGGTTGAGTATCATCACTGCAAAATAGTTAAATTAAAACTTTAAATAGAAAACATTTATAATAATTGAAAATTATTTAATAAAACAAATTAATTAAATTTCAGTACCAGTGGATTAGCTTGAAGGGTTACCTACACAATGGAACTACTAACTCCTAAGCCACTGACACGTCCTAGTGAGCCTCTAGACATTTAACCTAGAAAACATAAACAGGGACATGGGGAGAGTACACCTTGGTGTACTCAGTGAGTAGTATTGGTTCAATGCAAAGTCAAATAGGGTTTGGGGAGTCGGGTAATTTCAAAACAAGTTAGAAAGCATTTTTCACTTTATCTTTTGAAAACCTTTATAAAACATATTTCCCATATCCTTATAATATTATTATTATTATACTAACTATAAGCTAGGCATAAAAACATAACAAGGTTTGACCTTACCCATCGGTCGAGATACTCGTATCGTCGAGGGCTATATTTTTCTCGTTTCTTTTCTTTTCTCTTAAAACCTCTTTCTTAAAAGCATATATATATATATATATATATATCTCAAGCCTGTTCCCTCGATGGTGCCATTCACTATAGGTGGAGCATAGCCACATTAGCCTTGGCAAGTATCCCTACGCTTCTCTCCACTCTAGGATTTCTCAATCACCGTACCCCTCAAAAAGTGGTCTATGGCTATTTGGTTGGATGTATGCTCCACTCGGTCCACTCGCTCCCATATGAGTACCGAGGTGCACTCAATCACTCACCTTACACAATACTGCTCCATCAACACTTATCATAAATATATAAATATATATGAATAGAACATACATACGTTTTTCTAAACAAATTTTGCTTAAAACACCCCCCATATGGCATACAATAATGTGTGTCAGTGTGAGGGAATACACGAATCCCAAAATATTTAATTAAAATATTTTATAAAACATTAAAAATGTTTAGCCCTAAATGGCTAAATAATGAAACAAAGCTACTCACAGTGCTGGGAGGTTTGTATACTCCCAGAAATTCCATGCAGATCAAACTCCAGGGCATCGCCGCACTCAATTGTTTGAAACCCTAATTACATAAAAATACACATTAACATTCATATTTAAAATCATGAATGCTCCTAAAAGGCTCTATTATGACCTAAGATGATGTTCAGATGTGATTCGGGGTTTAGAAAACTGTCCGGGGAGGTTTCGGCTCAAAATCGGACACTTATGTTAAAATTTACGAAAATACCCGTAGTTGGGCTGAGACAAGTCAGGCGCCAGATCTGTCAAACATGCCCGGCTCCCATTTTGGGCAAGTCTCGTGCCAATGGGAATTTGACTCCCTTGCAGGAGGCGAAACATAAGCCGAGGAATGGGTTTTTTTCCTCGGTTTTTCAGCCTGTTTCTCCATACTACTAGAAAGATAGGTCATTTCCAATGGATAATTCTATTGGTAAAACTTAGATTTCTGTTGGAAACAACCCTCACCAACGGAAATTTGCTGTGGGTGGATCTGATGGTGAAAGTAGCATCGGTAATGATATCTGTTGGTAATTCTGTTGGTAGATTCCAACAAAATATTTTCATTGGTGGAAGAAAAATTCCGTTGGTGAGTGTTTTCTCGAAACCATATGAAGTGAATTCTGTTGGTGAAATCTATTGCTAAGGTTGGAAATTCTGTCGGTAATTCTGTTGCTAACAATTGGTGGTGTTGTAGATTTCTTTTGGTCAACCTTAAAATCTGTTGTTGTTTTTGTTGGTAATTTCTGTTGAAAATTTCAATTGTTTTGAGTTTCGTTGGTAATCAGATAAATTTCTGTTGGTAAATCCTGTTGATAACAATCAATAGATAACTAATAATCTTCTATCTATTACATGGATAATATCTTCATTTACATATTTTGATTTCTATTTAAGCTTAATAAAATTATAATAAAAGAATGAAACATCAAGTTCCAGTACTAAATGATCAATATTAATTAAATACCATAAGATATATATATATATATATAAACTTTCATGTTTAGTACAAAAAATTCTAGCACCAAAAGGCAAACATTTCTATCTGCTCACATATTTATAAGTTAACATATATATACCAAGTAGTCCTAACTAGCTAGTACGAAAGTGTTGGTACCAAAATATTAACATATAGCACCTGACACACCCGGACCTAGCACGACCTTATCGTACGAACGGAATAGTACAGGATGACGCGATAATTAAACAATATGTCGGTCCAGCTGTGTCAAGTCTGAAGAGAAGATAAGCTTAAGATAAGACGTAGTTGGAAAATGAGACAGGTGACCATGCATGGAAACACTAAAGTGGACTTCCTTAAGTCCATAACCAATGGATTGGAAGTCCATTGGTGAATTGGTCAGTGGATCGGGCCAAGGATTAAAGTTTTGAGCGATTAAAATAGAAGAGAAAGTTTGGCCCGAGGTCCGAGTAGACCCGGTGCCAGGCTACCCTATTTCGGCCTCCCCCCCTCATTTTCTCTCTTCCTCTCTTCTCTCCTTTCTCTTTTCTCTCAACTGCTCCTTTGGATCAATTTTGGACTTTTGGCCGATCCGGACAAACCGACCGCAAGTTCAAGGCGAGATCTTGGTGAGTTGTTCTTAACTCCTTGAACTACGTTCCATTAAGTTTTCACGCTTATCCATGCATTGGTCTAGGAGAAATCCAAACTCAAAGTTAGTTTCAGTTTTTAGTTAGCTTTTAAGTTTAGATTTGAGATTTAGGAACTTTGAGCTTGTATTTCTCGTTTCTGCTCTGGTAAACGTGTCGTGGGAGGTGAGAGGAACCTCCATCCTGAATTTCGCGTCGAACAGTGGACCGAAGGGCTCGGGAACCGAGGAAAAGCCTCGGATCCTGAGGCTGCCGACCGACTCCCGCGCAGGAGCCGAGTCTCTCCCGCGTGGGAGAGACCAGCAGGCCGGGTCCTGCGAGGGACCCGAGCCTGTCCGGGGCTGGATTGGGCATTTTGGCCCAATCCGTGCGTTTGGGCCATTTTGGGCCCAATCCGAGAGTTTAGGCCTTTCGACCCAAATTTCAGGCTGGGCCTGACCCAACCTCAGGCCTGGCCCAAAACCAGGCCGAGCTGGGCCTCCACGGGTCCCCAGGGGCATTTTCGTAATTTTTCACTAAGTGTCCAATTTTCACCCCGGAACCTTTCGAACACTTTTCTAAGCCCCGAATCACTTCCAAACATCGTCATAGATCATATTAGAGCCTCATAGGTGCATTCATAAATTTAATTATGAATGCTAACTTATATTTCTGTGTACTAGGGCTCCGGTTGAATCGAGTGCGGCGATGCTCCGGAGGTTGAGCTACATGGAGCGTTGGGAGTATACGAATCTCCCATCACTGTGAGTGACCTAGACTTCTCTATTTAGCCATTGGGGAAGAGGGTTTTAAAAATAATTTTAAAAACATAAATGTTTTCAAAAAGGTTTTGGGATACGGGAAATCCACAGACGCACACACTTGTTAGTGATATACCCACACAGTCAGTGGGATGTTTTAAAAAGGAATATAAAACTTATGTGTGTGTGATTATATGTTTTAAATATAAATGTTTTATGTGTATATATATATATATTTAAAATATTATTATTATTATTATTATTATTATTATTGAGGGTACGATGCCCTTGGGAGATGAGTGATTGAGAGGGTTCCTCGGAGCTCCAATTTCCAGGAGCGTGGACCGAGTTTGAGAGCATGCATGATACTCAGCCGTGGACTGCTTATCGAGGGGCACGGTGAGTCGAGCTTGGTTGGGAGAGGCGCGTAGGGAAACTCGCCAGGGCTCCAATTCACTATGTTCCACCACAGTGAGGCACCACCGAGGGAAAGGGCTAGAGAAAGAGAAAGAGAAAATATTTTTAGAAAGAAAAGAGATAGCCCTCGGTGCAGTGAGGCATAAGATGATCGACGGGTCGCACCTCCAGTATGATAAAGATGCCAGCCCATTTTATGTATATATATATATTTATTTATTTAAAGTATTTTTTTAAAAGAGGGTTCTCAGCTGGAGAACCAGAAAGGAATTTTCAAAAACAAAAATATTTATTTTATTTTATTTATTTTATTTTATTTCATTTTGGATTTTCCCTTATCCTCTCTAACCCAGATGGAGATTCTTAGAACCTCTGTCACTCACCTGTATCCAATGTGGATGGATGCAGATCCGAGATTGGAGTCGGCTTTAGAAAAGAGGCTCACTAGGAGGCGTCGGTGGCTTAGGCTTAGAAGTTTCCACTGTGTAGGTATTTCTCAATTAGTCCACTAACATTACTTTTAAAGTTAATTATTTTATTAAATATTTTCTAATTAAAGTCTTAGTTTTATTTGACAGCAATGATGCCCATTTATGCCTTACGGTGCCTCAGGTGCGTGACTGGCCAGCACGTACTTCGAGGCAGCGCAGCGGTTACCACGTGGCCGACCCGGGGCGGGTCGGGGCGTGACAGCACCAATGTCTTAGTACTCAAAAAATTAACCTTTCAAGTCATAATTAATCTTGGTAAATATAATCAACCAAGTTTAGGCATCATTTCCTACCTCTTCTCCAGATTCATCTTCTCCATCATGTATATCATTAGATCTTGAAACACCATTTGCTGGTGGTGGACATGGATGTAAAGGTTGAACACCCAAATTTCTCAATGTGGCAACAAACTCTTCTTTCATTTGATTTCGCACCCGTTCTGTAATCTGATCTCTAACTTGTTCTATAACCTGCTCTATAACTTGTTGAATAATCCTTTGTAAAGTCTCTACAAATACATTCTCTGATTGCTGAACAGGTTCACGATGCCCACAAAGAGTAGATGCAGTAGGTTGTGAAGTGCCCATACCCATAGATAGAGTATTCTTAAATGCCTGTTTAGGAGCTTCCATAGATCCAAAGCCATATACATATTTGTTTGAAGGACCTCCAATTGCATCAGACCATGCAACTACATCAATCTCAGGTTGAGAAGACACTTTTGCACCATACTTCTGTAAGATAGTGGCATTATACTTTTCCTACAAGTTAAAAATCAATACACATCAAATTTATTAATAACAACACATGATAATTAGAATAACTTTAAAAGGCATGAATATAAAATGAAACATGTATGACACATCAAAAAGCTTGGATAATTACTGGCTTATAATGAAACACAAATAACTAGCTCAAAGTTAGAGGAGGAACAAAGGGATGACAAGGGCTAAAATTAGTCTTCCCACACAAGAAGATGCAGAATCACCACCAAAGGAAGATCACAGACCATAAACATTTAATTTCTTAAGCATAATTCAGCAAGAGAGAAAAGACACTTTAGTCAAAAGGAAACCAAACTAGAATGAAGTCAATTAGGCAACAGAAAAATATTGTAGTATTTTTTAATTTTTTATCATCATTGACTACATATCCTCTTTAAGTATGTATTCCATCATCCTACTTTTATAACATCACACAATGGACTTTTTAAAGGGTATTGTTAAATATTCCATAAAATTCAAGAAACGACACGTAAATTGAGGAGACAAATCAAGAGATCATTTTCACCAAGGTAATTCATGTTAGTAAACATCACTTCCATTCAAATTTTGACACATGATCATTTTTTTAACGTCATCTTAATTTGCACATACCATTTGTGCAGCCACATGCCATTTCTGTCAAGGCTCAATAATGCATGTATTTTCACAAAACTAAGTCCTAATTTCCTCATCATCTTTTTGGTACTATAAAAATTCTGAGGTAATTTTTTATCTTCTGGTAACATATCTCCAATTATTGACATGAGACGATCATAACATGACTCACTTAAGTTGAACTCTGATTTGCGATTCAACAATTGTGACACAGCTGAAAACTTAGTATGCTTTATACATCCTGCCCATAGTGGTTCATCCACATCCCTTAATAAACAAAAGAAATTCTGAGCACTAGGATTTGGTTGTTCATCTTCAAACCTCATTTCATTAGCTTGACCAGAATCCATATCAAAATTAGGGTATAAAGCATCTCTGACCATTCTCCTATATGGATTCTCAATATCACTATCCTGAACATCACTCATAGATGATTCTCCTACACCAAAATCCATATTTAAAGGCTCTCCATGTGTAATCCAAATTGTATGACCACCCGTGAATCCCCTTGAATAAAGGTGAACAATCACATCATCACATGGAAGAAACATTTTATTATCACAAATCAACCATGGGCATCTAATCTTGTCATCACTAAGAAATGTGGGTTGAGACCTAGCAAATTCAATAAACTCCTAAACTCCTTTCTTAAATTCAATGTTAATATAACCATCATTATGTACCCGTCGATACATCCAAGATCAATTACTCATTTTGAAATTCTATCAATGGTAATAAAAGAAAATAAAAAAAGGAATTGCCCTCATTGTGTACCCGTCGATACATCCAAGATCAATTACTCATTTTTAAATTCTATAAATAGTAATAAAAGAAAATAAAAAAAGGAATTGCATTAATAAGATCACTAAATTAATAATTCTAAGTGTACTGCTTGAGAGGAAATGGCATGATATATTGAATTCATACTTATTAATACAAACAAAATTTTCTTTGAAAAAATAAAGAAAAGGCAAAAAATTGTACCTGAAATGGTTAATCTCAAAATATGGTATGTCTTGAAGGAGGAAAACAACCTTGAGCTAAACTTATAGGAGTTTCAACAATCTTTTCATCCCATGCCCTTTAAATAAGCCAAAATACAACCTGTGTAAAGAAAAGAAAATATTGAACCTTAAAAAAAAATCAAACAAAGTCTTTCACAGGGTCATGTCATCCTACATTTTATTTATTACTACAATGTCCCCATATCCATACTTGAGAAATTCTGGAGAAGACAAAGTTATATATATATCGGTTTTGGGGAAAGATGAGGAATAATAGGAACTATATCAAACCAGTGCAACAAATTACTCTTTGTTATTAAGAAGAAAAAGAATTGACATAACAACTTTAGTTGAGTTTACTTTAGCAAAAGCGTATACCCTCCCTATTTTGAAGTGAATGTGTGCAAAATAAAAAAGCAAAAAAACCCCACAAGTAATAATAAAGGCTTTTACATCAAAGCCAAAAGAACCATGAACCCCACTGCCCCATACAAGCAATAAACCCATACATAAAAGTACACACTATATCATTCAAGATTCATACGAAATATGAAGAAATTTGGAATTAGGTACTTGGCATCAACACATAGTGAACACTATCAAATGATGACAGAAAAATCAGGGGATAATGCAAGAATGAAAGTAGGATTGAAAGGGTTTAAAGATCCAACTAATAAGCCAATTAAGATAAGATGTTATAATATCCCCATTTACTATTTAGATTTAGAGAAGAATAATAAAATGAGGAACATATCCCCATTTATTATTGAAAAAAAAAAGAATAATAGAACAAAGAACATTCTTATAATATCCATCAAATAAACTTGTTTTGAAGTGTTGTAATGACAAAAGACTAGTACTTAGTAACCTTATATATCCAACAATAACTCAAGCCTCTCTAATATAAGATTATCATTTATTAGAAATAGGATCTAAAACCATAATAAGGGAATGTAGGGAAAACACCAACTGCCCACATTCTCAACTCAAAATTTATCTTAATTAATAAATACAAGAAAACCAACTATAGACAAAGACATTGACAGTTCAAACTTAACAAGTAAAATGTATAACCCTACCAATAAGATTTCAGTGAGGATACCATGCAGTCCAAATTATCATGTTATTCAGCTCCTAATACAAAACTAGAAGAACAAAATTTTGATGAAAACAATATTGAATATCTTACAAAGTTGAGGACCTATTCATCTCCACTAGTCATTTTGACACACAGGACAATTTCTCAACCAGTTGTCATAGGATCACCAGCAAAAGATGTCTGCAACTCTCAGGATTTACAAATGCTGCAAAAGGAAGAAAAGAAATTGATTATAATTTAAAATCCACTCTAAATCTCAGAGTGACTGATCACCAAGAAATAGGGTTGTAGAAGCAAGTCCAGCAAAAGGTACTCTAGCAATTGAAAAAAAAAATTATAACCTGAGTAGTAAAATCTTTTAGTCCTCAATAAATGGGTCATTTCAGAACTTTAACCAAGAGAAAATGAATTACAAGTCATAACAACAAAATATCTATTTAGGAAGAAGTAAACATAACATAGAATAGTAATTTGGTCCCTATTTTACCCAAATGTGATTAAAAGGTCTTTCCTTATAATTAAGAATATAAGGAATGCTTTTACAATATCTAAACGAGAAACACTTAAGCAATGTTAAAATGAATTCATTTATGCAAATTTTCTAAGTGTCCTATCATTACTAATTAAAGGTGACCAGATATGGAATTGAACAAATTAACCAAAAGAAACACAAGCACAAACTGTAATTAAATATAGTTCTTCTGAAAAGCTACAATAATGAAAAAGATATGGAATTGAACAAGTTAGGAAGAATATTAAGTCAATACATCTCTCCATTTGGCAGGGCCAAGCTTAATCACATTACTCACCTTAGTCTACCTTCAAGTTGTTCTCTTTCATATGAAAATTCTGAGTACAGCTAAAAGCATATAGATAGTCTCTTGCAAAACAGAAAAGATAAAATAAAAGAAGAAGAAGAAGAAGAAGAAGAAGATAAATTAGGGGGTAAACTATAGTAATTATAAACCAAAACCATTCTCTCAATAAATTTTAAAAATGGATAAGTGAGAAATTTCAAAATTTATGGAGTCTACCTCGGAGCAAACAAGCTATTTGAACCAAGTTGTTCCGACGCCCTGGTGAAACGAAAATGGGGAAATAGAGACGAGGAAGAAGTGGGGAAGAAAGTTGTAAGAAAGTACTGCACGCAAAGAGAACAAATGAGAGAAAAAATGAAAATGAAAAAAAATGAAGAATGGAATTAATGGCGCGGGGTTTGGGCGGCGGGAGTTAGCGGCTGATGAAAATTTTGGTGGGAAGGAAAGATGGACGACGGGAATTAATGGGCAACAAAAACAAGCCGTAAGCACTTTTATATTATCTATACATAATATTATTTCTATCCCCAAAAAACTTTTTTGAAGCTAGCCACGTCATTGTTTTTATTTTAATTTTTATTTGTAAATTAAACTTTAAGATTGTAGAGAGAACCAAAACTTGCCATTTGGAATTTAATCGGCCATATAATATGAAAAATTTATTAATAATTAATATTTGTCTTATTTTTTATACCACTGCCCCACGAACCTCCCTTTAATATTGTAGAGAGCACAAAAACTTGCCGTTTTGAATTTAATCGGCCAATTCTAACATTATTTTCCTATGTTGAAAACCTCTTCAGCATTCAGAGGAATACAAAAATGGTTTTTCGTTGATTTATTTGAATTTTCCCATTAGATTTTGTTTTATTTTATTAATTATTGTTGAGAGATGGATTTTTATGGCATAAAGAGAAAACAACTGCAGCCGTTGTGTGAAAAGCACGCCGTCCCTGCAAATTTAACTAACCGCGCTATGGCGGTTCGCTTGGCTTTCATGTTTAAGGTACCTCATCTTTACTTAAATCATCTTCTCCTGTTATTTTTTCAAGTAAATTTTCTATTGAGTTCCTGCTATTCCGTGTTTGGCTGCCGAAGGGAATCAAATCGATGAACTAAGATCGAATTTTGACAACATGATCAGCTTTCCGTTGTTTTTTTTTAAAAAAAATTTTGTATTTAAATTACCTTTTCAATTAAGAAATGAGGGAATTTTACGGATTTCTTTCGTTTTGGCAGATTTGAGTGTAAATTTGTTAAAACGATAATTCTTAAAAGAATTACTTGTAAGCATATTTTCAAATATACTATGATAGAAAATATGAATTAACGTTTACATAGGATCTTTTATCCCATAGAATGAACCAAATAAGAATTCAATTAACAAGAAAATTAAGAGCACTTACCTTGATCCATAGCTCCAAATAATTTAATTGAATAAAACCACAATTGAATAAAGGATTTAATCTTCTTGGATTTTCCCCTTTCTTCCTTATTCTTTTAGGTTTTCTCTTATTGATGAGAAGTATATACTTTTCTAATAACTTGGGGATCAAGTTATCTTATCTTATGTTATGAAGAGAGAGGGGAGGGTTTAATACTTATTTATATAGGAAACCCTAGGGCTTTAATTCCTTAAACCCAATGTCCATCATATGGGCCTTTTAATAGTAAAGCCAACCCATTACATGGGCCACATTAGTGTTTATTAACTAACAATCTCCTACTTGGCCCATGTGATAACTTGAAGATTCAACAACCATAAGTGCGCACCATAAATTGAAATTTATCAAGTCATCGTCCTTAACTGAAATGAATTAATTGGATCATGGCGGTCACAAATTATATAACAACTTGATTCCTTCCATGTGTCACAAAATTAACTCAAGTCAGAATAACCTTAATTGAGAGTAACCATAATTGAGAAAAACTATAATCCTCAACTTTAATGTCCTTAAAGACATAATTATTCGTCACACAAGCAATACATGTACATAACCTAATGTGGATGAGAAGTAATAAGCAGAAACATAAATATAACTTTAAATGAATTCATCCAGTGTCATAACAAAACGAAGCAAGTCTTCTTTATGTATATATACACAACAAACTATTATGCTAACAAGGACTTGTCTATAATGCCATATTTTCAACATGGCCAGAAAAAATCTTGGGCGGCAATCCTTTAGTTAACGGATCCGCTATCATCATGTCAGTACCAATATGCTCAATAGACACTGTATTTTTTTGCACTTCTTCTTTCATAGACAAATACTTTTAAGTCCATGTGTTTAGCACCTTTCGAGTATTTGTCATTTTTAGAGAAGAAGACAGCTGCAGAATTATCACAATAAATTCTCAGTGGGCTAGCTATGCTGTCAACAACATAAAGCCCCGAGATAAAGTTCCGCAACCATAATGCATGAATGGTGGCCTCAAAGCATGCCACAAATTCAACCTCCATAGTGGAAGTAGCAATGACAGACTGCTTGCCACTCTTCCATGATATTGCCCCTCCAACCAATAGGAACAAATAACCCAATGTGGATTTCCTTGAGTCCACACATCCAACATAGTCTGAATCCGAGTAACCAATCACTTCAAGGTGATCTGATCTCATGTATGTGAGCATATAATCCTTGGTGCCTTGTAAGTACCTAAGGACTTTCTTTGCAGCTTTCCAGTGATCTATTTTGGGATTACTTTGATATCGGCCTAACATTCCCATAGCAAAACTGATATCCGGCCGAGTACATGTCTAAGCGTATAAAAAACTCCTAACCATGGATGCATAAGGAATAGATTCCATAGCCTTTCGTTCCAAATCATTCTTGGGACATTGCATTTGACTAAACTTGTCCCCTTTCTAAATTGGAACTATTCCAGCAGAACACTTTTCCATTCTGAATCTCTCTAACATCTTATTGATGTAACTTTTCTGAGACAGTCCTAACAATCCTTGTGATCTATTACAGAATATTTCTATTCCAATCACATAGGAAGCCTCACACATATCTTTCATTTCAAAATTGTTAGAGAGATACATCTTTACATTATTAACAGACCAGCATCATTTGCAGCAAGAAGAATGTCATCAACATATAAGACTAATATAATGAACTTGCTCCCACTGACCTTCATATAGATACACCGATCAACAGTGTTTTCTACAAAACCATGCAACTTAATGGTATTGTTGAACTTAAGATACCACTGTCGGGAAGCTTGTTTCAGTCCATGTATTGACTTCTTTAACTTACACACCAAGTTTTCCTTTCCTGTGGTCAAAAAACCTTCTGGTTGATCCATATAAACTTCTTCCTCTAAGTCACCATTCAGAAAAGCGGTCTTTACATCCATTTAGTGGAGCTCTAAATCATAATGAGCCACCAATGCCATAACAATCCTTAAGGAGTCCTTTTTTGAAACTGGATAGAAGGTTTCCTTATAGTCAATACCATCCTTTTGAGTGTAACCTTTGGTAACAAGTCTAGCCTTATACCTTTCAATGTTACCTTTCGAGTCACGTTTGATTTTGAAGACCCATTTACAACTGGCTTGTTTTGAACCTTCAGGTAATTCAACTAGTTCCCAGACTTTGTTGTCATCCATAGATTTCAACTCTTCTTTCATGGCATTCAACCATTTTCCAGAATTATCACATTCCATGGCTTGTTTGAACGAGACTGGATCATCATTAATGCTTAAGTCACATTCATGCTCAAGTGAGTAAACTACACAATCTTTTGAAATGGCTGATCTTTTCTGCCTTACAGACCTCCTTAATGGCATTTCATGTGATTCATTCACTGTTTGCTCATTTTCAACTTGTGCATCATTTGCCGGTTCATCATTTACATGTTCCTCTTGTTGATTCGGGACATAATCACCTACATGTTCGTTTTGTGGGTTTAGAACATTTATTTGTTGTTTCAATATGTTGTGTGACTGTAATACAACAAATGGAACAACAACTTCAGGAGAAGCACTAGATGTAGGGTTTTCACCCTGAATTTCTTGAATATCCACCTTTCGCGGTTCTCTGCTCCCACTGAACTGACCATTTTCAATAAACCGTGCATTTTCAGACTCAACTATGCTCGTGCTATGGTTAGGATAGTAAAATCTGTAACCCTTTCACTTTTCTGGATAGCCAATGAAATAACCACTAATGGTTCTTGCATCAAGCTTCTTTTCATGTGGATTGTATATCCTTACTTCTGCTGAGCAACCCCAAACATGCAGGTGCCTCAAACTAGGTTTCTTTCCTGTCCATAGTTCATAAGGAGTCTTAGGAACTGCCTTACTAGGAACCCTATTAAGCAGATATGTAGTAGTCTTTAATGCATGCATCCACATTGATATAGGTACAGTACTGTAATTCATCATACTCCTAACCATGTCTATAAGAGTACGGTTCCGCCTTTCAGCTACACCATTTTGTTGTGGTGTACCGGGCATTGTATACTGAGCGCATATGCCTTTACTTTCAAGGAACTTTGCAAATGGACCTGGACATTGTCCACTCTCATCATATTTTCCATAATATTCACCATCTCTATCTGACCTCACAACTTTTACCTTTCTATCTAACTGCCTATCCACTTCATCAATAAATACCTTAAGGGCATCTATTGATTGAGACTTCTCATGCAAAAGATATATGTAACTATACCGTGAGTAGTCATCAATAAAGCTAATAAAGTATCTTTCACCATTCCATGATGGAGTGTCAAAAGGACCACAAATGTCAGTGTTTATCAACTCAAGAGGTTGACTACTTCTTGTGGCTGGATTCTTTGATATGTGACTGGTTTGCTTTCCTTTAATGCAATCCACACATACATCCCAGTCAGCAAAATCCAAGTGAGGTAAGATATCACTTTTCACTAACCTTAAAATCCTTTCTTTGGATATGTGACATAATCTTTGATGCCACAAGAAAGCAGAGTATTCATTATGTGCACTACGTTTACTACCTATATTGTGATCAACATGAAATAGGGATTCAACAAAATTAACATCAAGATTGAAACGATATAAACCATCAGTCAAAGTACCAAATCCATAAAGGTGCTTTTGTTTACATAATGAAAAAGCACCGTTTCCAATCTTAAAGTTAAAACCTAAATCATCCAACTTTCCAACAGAAACGAAATTCCTAGCACATTCAGGAACATAAAGACAGTTTTCTAGATCTAGGTGACAACCAGTGTCAAAGATCAATCTATAAGTCCCAATTCCTTCTATACGTGCCTTCATTCTGTTCCCCATATGCAAAAACTTTTCATTCCCGCTTATGGGCTAGATTGAAAGAAATCCCTACATTATATGTGACACATGAGTAGTTGCACCAGAATCTAACCACCAGGTATTACTAGGTACTTCAATAAGATTTGATTCGAAACATACTAAAACATAATATGTACCTTTCTTTTCGAACCAAGCCTTTCTCTTTGGACAATCCTTCTTGAGATGACCAATCTTCTTGCAGAAGAAGCATCTCACTTCCTTATGGACTTGGCCCTCCTTAACTTTCAAAGGAGCCTTATCCCTTTCCTTATCCTTGCCACCCAGTTTAGCCTTATTGTTGCTATCTCCCTTATGAATCGTGAGATGGACAGTCTGTTCCTTTGTGTTCTTTAACCTCCCTTCCTCCTGAACCAACATGGCCTTAATTTCTTGAAAGTTCCATTTTTCCTTAAGTGAATTATAATTCACTTGGAACTGGCCAAACTCTAAAGGAAGTGAGTTGATAATGAATTGAACAAGAAAAGACTCACTTACATCCATTCCCAACGACTTCAGCTTAGCCGCTAGATTTGCCATTTCCGTCACATGCTCTTGAATGGGCTGTGACCAGTTAAATTTCTTGGTCGTCAGCTCTGTCCGATTGAGAGTATTCCTTAATTTTCTGCATAAATTCCCGTGCATTGTCCGTTTTGGGCATTGATGGCTTAACATTTTTAGCCATCAACATTTGCATCAAGTTCAAGCTCAGCCTATTGGACCTTTCTCAAGCTTCATAAAAAGACTTGTCATCAGCCGTACTGTCCTCCGTAATGGCTGCAGGCTTTTCATCCGTTATTATGGTTAGGTCCAAATCCATAACACCCAACTGTAACTGGATTTGTTCAGACCAATCCCCATAGTTCAACCCATTGAGCTTAATTAGCCCATTGCCCAAATTGAACAAATAACTAAAAAACTGCAAACTTTATATAAGCTCACACATTAATGCTTTGAGTAACCTTAATGATTCAAACAAAAAATAAACTTTCATTATGTATTAAAGTTCACCTTTGGGTGATACCTAAAATACATAATCTATAATGATGCCAATTCAAATAAACTTTAATAGACAATAAAACATACTCAAATAAATATGCAAGTCATCTTTGGATATACAAACATATTCACCAAGTATGTCTATTAGTCTCTTTTATTGTCACTAATCATAAGCAATGGTCCACCTTTGGGTGACCTCCTAGCAATATAATTAATGAATTTCAATTATCCATTCCCTTTATATCATTTAATGGCATCAATACATGAATAATTGAAAGCAAACAATTAAATGTCTAAATATCTTTTCAAGCTAGGCCACTTTGGTGACTAACAAGCTTTGCATGCAATAGACATTTAATTAACCATTCTTAATATACCAAAATAAAACTTTCATCATGGAAAAATAACAATGAAATTTTCTCCTTACAATTACATTATCATGGTCACACATAGCATATAAAATTCATATGACCAACTAATTTTTTTTAATATATATACTTTTATTCAATGGAGCCTATGATGGGTTTTACACCTTTTGTTCAATTGATCATAAATTGCAATAAATAAATAAAATACAATTCAATTGCAAGAAAACAAAAATCCATTCATAAGAAATCATAAACTTTAATTCTTGTAAAATGTTTTAGTGGAAGCATTAAAATAATAATTTATTTAATGTGTTCTAAAATTATAAGAACACAAAGAACACCAATAATAGTAATAATAATATTTAATGGTGATTCTATAGGTTTATAACCTAAGCTGTGATACCAAATGTAAGCATATTTTCAAATATACTATGATAGAAAATATGAATTAACATTTACATAGAATCTTTTATCCCATAGAATCAACCAAACAAGAATTTAATTAACAAGAAAATTAAGAGTACTTACCTTGATCCATAGCTCCAAATAATTTAATTGAATAAAACCACAATTTAATAAAGGATTTGATCTTCTTGGATTTTCTCATTTCTTCCTTTTTCTTTTAGGTTTTCTCTGATGGATGAGAAGTATATACTTTTCTAATAACTTGGGGATCAAGTTATCTTATCTTATGTTATGAAAAGAGAGGAGAGGGTTTAATCTTTATTTATATAGGAAACCCTATGGCTTTAATTTCTTAAACCCAATGTCCATCATATAGGCCTTTTAATAGTAAAGCCAACCCATTACATAGGCCACATTAATGTTTATTAAAATAAACTAACATTAATAACAGAAAGCATTAAGTTTTAAATGATAATTCTGAAGATCGTAGTCATAAAACAGAGCAGTAGGACAAGTGGTAGAGCTTATTTTCTTTCAAATAGTTTGTTCCAAACTAACTTTGAGAATTTTCCCTTTAACGGCATCTGTTTACAATCTTTTATGTGAAAATCTTGCTCCAGTACGTTCCAAAATCTATAACGTTTTGGGACATCCTCAATAAATATAGAATACAAACAAAGCCAGGAGCTGCCAAACTCTTTCTTAACTTTGCTAGGGGCCTCAATTTTGTTGCATCGAGTAGTTGATTAATTAATCCATTCGTATGAAGCCATATTTTAATAAAACATTATTTCTCTTATGCCTTTTAAGTTTAATTTTTCATTATTCAATCACCTGTCACTTAATTCCATTCCTATGAAGCAATAGTTTAATAAAACATTATTTCTCTTATGCCTTTTGAGCTTAATTTTTCATTATGCTGCATTATAATAATAATGTAAAAAAGGACCAGTAAAAACATAGACAGCTCCACTGTCTCTTCTTTAGATTTTTTTTTTATGAAGTCAATTGATGAATGATGATGCTTTATGTGTTCTATTTTCCGTAAATTTTAAACTTTCTCTGGGAAATATTGAAATAACTATAAATATTGGGAATTTTTTTAACTGCTAAGTTTAGAGATAGTTAGGAAGTAAGCATCATGAAAATAATTTACATACCAAATAGAAAGAATGAATATGCAGTTATAGCTTCAAGTGGAATGTCAAATTTTAGTGATTATATAAAATAAAAAAAAAACATTATGTCTATAATTTTTTAAAAAAAAATTGCCCACTTAAGTCAAGATATTACGTAATTTTTAATGAACTTAATAATTATAAGAAATTAACAAAATCACAAAAAAGCTATTTTTAACCAAAGTTAACTTTCTTTTATTTATACGAATGAATTAGATTTAATTATATTACAAATATGTTATATATTTCAATAACCTTTCCTTTCCTTTTCTCTTTTTTCTTATCTCAAATACCAAACAAAAGATGCATGTAAATAGATTAATGACTCTTTTCCAGTGCAACTTATTAAACAAATCTTTTTAAATATTTTAAAAATAAAACGATTCAACAGGATTACATGTGACAATGAAAGTGTCAAGGTGTTGCAATATAAGGATTTTCAAACAAACATTCAACAAGTCAATGCGATGGCTATAGAAGCAAAAGTCAAGTAGCTTCTCAGCTTTGATCCATCTATTATTAAGGTTAGTCAAATTTCATTACCATTTATTTTCCCAACAAATAAAATTAAACGCTTTTCTTATTCAAACAACTACAATGACATAAAATTATAAATCCCCTCCTTCTATAGCAAACTTCATTCAAGACTTCTGTTACAATTAAAGAAGTTGATACATCTAATGGATGGTATTACTATGTATGCAACGAATGCCAAAGAAGTTTGAACAAGATCAAAAACATGTTTGAGTGCTTCATACATAAGAACAAGATACCAAAATTTATGTAAGTCTTTTTCCGAAAATTATTTTGACATTTTCATAATAAAATAAATTAATATTATCTAATTTAAAATAACAATATTGATGTCTTTTAGCATGCGGCTACCTTTGCAAATTTGTGACGATACTGGCTCAAAGGACATCACTGCATTTGATAGACATGCCGAGGATATGATAGGAATTAATATTTTGATGATGTCAGTTGTAGAAGAAATCTCAAAATACACCACACCCTCGAAGTTTAACGAACTTGAAGGCAAGAAATACCAATGTAGACACTAATTTTTTATTGAGTTCCCTAGTCTTTTTTATTGATAATTTGGTCGTGGTCTTAACTTAACCATTGGAAAGAATTAATGTTCCAATTTAAGCTTGGTGCATTTAAGGATTAATTTGTTATCTAGGAATTTTAATTTCTAAGTTAAGATGAACTCAAATTAATCAAGAAATGAATACAATGAACTCAATAAATTTAACTTTAGTTGTATTTGTTTACATCCTTTTTTAAAAAAAAATACAAAAAAACTTATATACAAAAAAATCATAAAATGAATTTCTTTTTTATTGGTCCAATTTTGGTTCCCAAACTAATCCAAAATTGTTGGAGGTTGGTTGTTCTATATTGAATATTGAGTTTTTTTTTAATGGAGTGGAATTGGACAATAATTAAAGAAAATGAAATTACTTTTATTTATCTTTTCATAAAATAAAAATTACAAAATAAAAAAAAAGGGAGCTAACGTGGGAATTATTTTCTAACCACTTTTCACCTTTCTTCTCACTTCCTAATTCGTTGTATTATAGTTGCCCACAAAGAAGAAAGAATCTTTAAATGCTGTTTCTGCATTAGAGAAAACAATGTGCCATAGTAGTAGGGTACCAAGTGATTAAAAAATCTGCACCCAAAGTGTTAATATTTAAGTGCTGGCATTTTAGCTTTCATTAGGTGCTACAAAGTAGTTTATTGCAATAATAAAAAAGGAGTTCACAAATAACGTGTGGCAATAGATGTTTTTGCTCATGCACCCACGTCACTAAAGATTGCAAGTGGTTGATTCACAACTCATGTGACCTTGAATAATAAAACAACAAAAGCAAATCCAATGGCCACTATCTCATCAATTTATAATCAGGCGGTGTACAATATCAAGGCATATCATTATGACTATTAGAAGCCATACACGAAATTGACTCTTAAAAGCAGCCAACTTCATTTGAAAAATGGGAAATTTGCCGTCTAGCTCAGCCAAGCATGTCTGTTGGAACGTGATTGACTCGTAGAATACAACCCATGCTCCAATTGGTTCAGGCTTAATGAAAGTGATGCTAGCCCTGCAAGGGGAATAAAGACGAAAAATCAAAAATCAAAATCATCCCAAATGCCAGCTGGTTTATCTCTGCTCACTCAGCTCCGAGATTACCTCAATACAGTCGGCAGTATGTCCCTCAAAAAATGTGGAAAATTTGCACAGCATGGGCCCCATTGAATCCCCACTCTCTCACTCTCTCCTCCCACCTTCCCTTGCCTCAAACCCATCACTTCATTTGCCCCCACCTCTTGTTCCACCACCTAAACCTTCAGCTACAAATTTAAAATTCCCACCTTCCCTTGCCTCAAATCCATCACTTCATTCGCCCCCACCTCCTGTTCCACCACCTAAACCTTTAACTGCAAATTCAAAATTCCCACCTTCCCTTGCCTCAAATCCATCACTTCATCCACCCCCACCTCCTGTTCCACCACCTAAACCTTCAGCTGTAAATTTAAAATTCAAAGAGGTTTAACACGGGGCCTTTCAACAATTCCAAAAGCAGCACATGCCCACTCATCAGCCTGCTTAACAGCTGCCACCCACTCTCTCTCTAGAAGATACCCCTTGCAGAAAAGAATAAAAGGAGGCCAACCAAAAACAAGAGGGGGGGCCAACCAAAGAAAAAACGTAGAGAGGGGGGACCAACCAAAGAAAAATATATAAAGAGAGGCCAAGCAAAGAAAAACGGAGAGAGGGGGGCCAAGCACAGCCGATGAGACTTTTGGGACGTTGTGACTTGATGGCCGTATGGCCGTGTAGCTTTGTGCTTTTGTAGCATGTTAGCCAAAAGCCCTTGTGGCCGGAAGCTTGTGGGTTTGAGCCTTGTGGGCGTGTAGCTCCTTAGCGTTGTGGCTGTGTTGGCCGAGTGGCCGTGTGGACTAGGGGCAGAGTGGCCTCGTACCCTTGTTGCCTTATGGCTTCGTGTTGCTATCGTGTGGCTTGCTTATTGCCACAATATCGTGCGAATGTGTGCTAGACGCTTCGAGCCAGTTGGCTTGTTGCCTCGATGGACCGAGTGAAACCACGAGTGACACCAACATCTTCTCGATTCTAGACGAGGGTGTCTTGGTGCTAGTTTGTGCTTGCCTTGTGGGCGATCCTTGTGGCTAGGAAAGCTAACCACGTGTGGTGTGCTTGAGCAGAACCAAGCAACTCTAGGCTGACTTGATCGGGGGCCGAGTAAAGTGCCGCATGGTTTATCCCGGGAGTTAAACCGCCAGCAAAGGGGCCATATAGAATGGCTCCTCCTGAGTTAGCCGAGCTAAGGAAGCAACTAGAGGAACTGTTGCAAGCGGGTTTCATCAGGCCCTCTAAGGCACCATTTGGAGCTCCGGTGCTATTCAAGAAAAAGCAAGACGGAAGTTTAAGGTTGTGTGTAGATTACCGAGCCTTGAACAAGGTGACCGTGAGGAACAAATACCCCATTCCCCTCATCTCCGACTTGTTCGATCAGTTAAACCAGGCCAAGTATTTCTCGAAGTTAGATTTGAGATCGGGATACCATCAAGTTCGAGTGGCCGAGGGAGATGAACCCAAAACTACTTGTGTAACTCGGTATGGAGCCTTTGAATTCCTTGTAATGCCTTTCGGTTTAACTAACGCTCCTGCTACCTTTTGTACCTTGATGAACCAGGTTTTCCATGACTTCCTTGATAGATTTGTGGTCATTTACCTAGATGACATCGTGGTGTATAGTGCGACCTTGGAGGAGCATCAGGAGCACCTAAGACAAGTATTTGAGCGACTTCGTGCCAACCAACTGTACGTGAAGCGGGAGAAGTGTGCTTTTGCTCAAACCCGAATACCCTTTCTTGGCCATATAGTGGAACAAGGCCATATCAGAATGGATATGGCTAAGGTGAAGGCGATAAGAGAATGGGCGATCCCTAAGAACGTGAGCGAGCTACGTTCCTTCTTGGGGCTAGCCAACTATTACAGACGATTCATTGAAGGGTATTCGAGACGGGTGGTGGCCCTCACTGAGTTGTTGAAAAAGGGACATGGATGGAAGTGGAGTGAAGAGTGTCAAGAAGCTTTCGAAGACCTGAAGGAAGCCATGATGAAAGATCCTGTATTAGCCTTACCCGATATCGAACAGCCTTTCGAGGTACAAACAGATGCGTCAGATTTTGCCTTGGGTGGTGTCTTACTCCAAGAGGGCCATCCTGTGGCCTTTGAAAGTAGGAAGTTGAATGAAGCCGAAAGGAGATACACAGCTCAAGAAAAGGAGCTCTTACAAGTGGTCCATTGTTTGAGAATATGGCGGCACTACTTATTGGGATCGAAGTTTGTAGTGAAGACGGATAACACGGCAGTCAGTCACTTCTTCACCCAACCGAAGTTTACAGCTAAACAAGCCCGATGGCAAGAGTTTCTGGCGGAGTTCGATTTCACTTTCGAGCACAAGTCGGGGAAAACTAATCAAGTGGCCGATGCGTTGAGTCGAAAGGCAGAATTGGCCGCTCTTCGGTTGATTGCCCCTATGGCGGTTAGTCGAGTAGCTACCAACATCAAAGATTTGATAAAAGAGAATCTGAAGGCAGACCCCCAAGCCACCTCCATCATGAAATTGGCGGAAGAGGGGAAATCAAAGTTCTTTTGGGTTGAAGATGAGCTACTTATGACAAAAGGACCGCGAGTGTACGTCCCAAGATCTGGACAGTTAAGACAGAAGCTGATGCGCGAGTGCCATGACACTCCTTGGGCAGGCCACCCGGGTTGGAGACGCACATTTGCATTGTTGTACCAAAGCTATTATTGGCCTCATATGCGGGAAGATGTACGAGACTACACCAAGACATGCCTCATCTGCCAGCAAGATAAGATTGAAAAGCAAAAACAAGCCGGGTTACTAGATCCATTGCCCATTCCTGCACGACCTTGGGAAAGCATCTCATTGGACTTCATAACGAATCTCCCCAAGGTGGGAGACCTTGGTGCTATCTTAGTGGTGATAGATCGCTTTTCCAAGTATGCCACTTTCATCCCGGCTCCGAAGCATCCTAATGCAGAAGAAACGGCACGATTGATCTTCAAGCATGTTGTGAAATATTGGGGCGTCCAACAGAGCATCATCAGTGACAGAGACACATGGTTCACGGGATCCTTTTGGCGGGAACTCTTCAAACTATTGGGGTCTGAACTCAACATCTCTTCCAGTTATCACCCACAAACCGATGGGCAGACTGAGCGGTTTAATGGATTATTAGAGGAATACTTGAGACATTTTGTGCAGGCCAATCAGAGAAACTGGCCACCTCTCCTCGATATAGCACAATTATGCTTTAACTCTCAAAAGAGTTCATCCACTAATAAGACTCCCTTTGAAATTGTGACAGGACAACAACCCCGATTGCCCCATACGATGGCAGAGGTCTACCAAGGGAAGTGCCCACGTGCCTTTAGTTTTGCCAAGGAGTGGAAGCAAAACACAGAAATTGCTCGAGCTTACTTGGAGAAAGCTTCAAAACGAATGAAGAAGTGGGCAGACAAAGGTCGGACGGCCCGACAGTTCAACGTCGGCGACTTGGTACTAGTGAAGTTAAGCCCCGAACAACTCCGCTTTCTTCGAAAGAGAGACCGCAGGCTAGTTCGAAGATACGAGGGCCCGATCCCCATTGTGGCCAAGGTGGGGAATGTGTCATACAAGATAGAACCACCCTCCTGGTTGAAGGTGCATCCGGTATTCCATGTCAGCAACTTGAAGCCCTTTCATGCCGATTCTAGTGACCCGAGTCGAAGTCAATCCACTAGGGCCCAGATTTGTGTCAAACCACCATCTGACAGACATGTAGAAGAAATCCTAGCAGATAGGACCATCTGGCACAGACGAAAGCCCACTCTTGAATACCTTGTAAAATGGGAGGGATTCAAGACAACACAAGCAAATGAGCCATAAAGCACACAAAGTGGACAAATAATATGACGTTGAAGTTGAAGCTGGAAGTTTTAAAATTTTACCCAAAGATTAAGGTGGGGACGTCAGGTAAGTGGGCTCAAACTTCCTTTTTTTTCTCTCTTGTTAGCAACTGGATTTTTAAAACGTGAAGGAAGAGAACCTTTCTCCATTGTTTGACTCTTTTCTTCTATGAAAAACATTGGCAGGTATGATTTTTTTGATGGGATAAAATATCATACTATTATATTATGTATAAAATTATTGGTTTCCTTGAAATCGGAATAAAGGAATAGGGTAAGTTTTTTTTTGGAATAAAATAATATGTGTTGTCTTGTCAAGTTTATTTGCTCATATATTTATTAATAATTATGTTTAGATCCAAGCAATATACGTATGGGAAAGTAAAAAAGGGTTTGCTTTTATAAAAAATAAGAAGAGTTGTTGAGGTTTACTACATGGGACCCGAGTTGACACATCAACTTGTTGGGTCATGTTTTTTTTTTTGAAAAGTTTTCTCCTTTATGTTTCTGTACACATACTCCATGATCCTGCTTATAGCTTCAATTTCTTTGCTCAGTTAGATTATTTTATTATAATGGATAATAGACAACAGATCATTAAGGCATTCTTCATTTTAAATAAAAAAGGCAAACCCAAGGATGGGTAATGAGCAGTCTCATATATGTTGATATTCATTTTTTTTAATCAAGAGACTATATATAGATCATTAACTAAGGAGTATTTTTTAAGGAATCGTGGTGGCGAGTTTCTTGAAAAATTCTCTGAAAATTACCTATAAATTTTCTCGTGGCGGCGATGAGGATTTATAAGTAATTTTGGAGCCAATGAACAATAAAAATGAGTAAATTAGATAGAATAAAATTACGAATTAATTAACAAAGGTTCAACCTTTCAAAGGAATCCATATTTTTTTTCTTTAAAATAATAATAATAATAATAATAATAATAATAATAATAAGAAAAAGGATACTTTCTCGGGTAATCGTGGCGGCGAGTCTCTTAAGGAAGTCCTCTAAAACGGCCTATAATTTCATCGTAGTGGCGATGAGGGTTTATGCTTAATTTTTGAATATAAAATTAAATAAAAAAAATCTTTTGGTTAATGAATTAAAATGTGTTTAAAGGCTAAGGTTTCTAAGTAATTCATGAGTTTAAAGTTTTCTCAAATTAATGGTTATGAAAAGGGTATGTTCTCGGGGAATCGTGGTGGCGAGCTTCTCGGGAAACCTTCCAAAACAATTTATAGATTCCATCGTGGTGGCGATGAGGATTTGTAAACTTTTTTTTATAATAAAAGATAGATAGAATTATTAATAAATAAAACTCATTTGTTAATTAGTTTATATAATAAAATAGACTTAATGGCTAAATCTCTAAATTATAAGTTAATATCTTTTTTAATTAGTGATTATGAATGGACACTTCCTTGAGGAGTTGTGGCGGCAATTCTTTCAGAAGTTACTCCAAATCTAAAAAAAAAAAACCTTCCTTAAATTTCATCGTGGTGGCGATGGCAATTTCCTTAGTAATTATTCTATGGTAATTTTGAATTGAATTAAAAAATTTTGGAAACACAAAAATCAAAGATGAAAATTAAAAAGGTTAATTATTAATTTTTGTTAAGGCTTAATTAATACTGAACAAATCGGTACCGTCGTTTGACGGGCGTTGTGGGGGTGCTAATCCTTCTCCACACGTAATTGTACTCCCGAACCCAGATCCGTTTGTTCCGTAGACCGGGACCTATCTGTCTTAATACGCCATTTAACGGCCAATGTTAAGTTAGATAGATTCTTAATAGGTGACTAACCGCACCTAAACAAAAAATGGTTAGTGGCGACTCCATACATTTCGTAAAGTTTCAAACTCCTCGTTTTCGGCAATGTTGCGACAACCAACTTATAATTGGCCTTCCTAAGAGATCTGTCGAACAAGGTGTATTAACTTATAGAATCTATGGCTCGAAGTGCATCGATGAATCTGCAGTTGCACATACAAGTACTCATAATGCATAACAAGAAACATCGATTCAGGCTTCTCTTAAAAGAACTACTCTTCCAACATCTGAACAATCAGTTGCAAAGAAACTTAAAAACTCAGTAAGCATTCCTTTCCTTATTCATGATTAATTAATATATTATTGCAATAATGCTCATTTATCTTTTTTAATTCACTTAAATTTAAGTTTCAATCTCTCTCTCTCTCTCTCTCTCTCTGTGTAAAGTTGTCTATTTAATATTAAATATTATACATATAACAACAAATTAATTAACATTTGGAAAAATTACTTATGTATTGCGGGAAGGATAAGATTGCTGAATGACCCAATTTTGAGACAAGTCAAAGAAGATGATAGAATTAATATAATACAATATTATATATTTTCCATTTTCATGAATTGACGGAATTTAAATTACATTGTTTGCATTAAGTTTTCAGGGATAATGTTTTCAAACGATATACTATATAATATTATCTATTATGTAGAATTTTAAACTCTATCTTTATTGTTGAAAATATTCTCAAATTTCATTTTTATTAAATTTCAATTCTATGTTAAGATACGAAAATTTTTATGAGAATATTATCAATCCTAATTTCTTTGAAACTAATTACTCATAGCTTCATAATAATTTTCTTTCAAAGAATCTGTACAATATTAAGACTCACAGAATTATCTACTATTTTATAAGTTTCTAAAATATTTATTTTCTAACATAAAAAAATTATCTCTATAAGATTACTCGCAGCGTAAGCACGGGCATCAATACTTGTTACAATAAAAAAAGTTACTAATACTTCTTGTTTTATTTTATATATTATTATATATATTATTATTATTATAATATAATAATAATAATATATATATATAAATATATAATAAATTAAGAGATATACCTACCTTAATTTTTATTATATTTAAGTTTCCTTTTGCTCAAATAATTTTTTGCTGTATAATTTAATTTTAATGGATAAAAAATACTATTTCTTTTCTATTATTCAAAGTTAATTACTTAAAATATTATTAAAACTTTTTTACATAAAACAAGATAAAAAATTTTAACATATTAATTGCAACTAAACTTATAATTCCTTTGCAAATAATTAAAATGAAAACGAAAACAATAATTGAAGAAAATATTTGATTCTTAAAAATTATAACATAATCAATTACCAATCGCCCATCAATCATAACATTTCGTTGGTAAGAAGAAAGTTACTTTACAATATTTCTTTTAAAAATATTTTCAAAGGATATTCCATTGGTAATTCTGTTGAAAAACTTTCTGTTGGAATTTCTGTTGAAATTTACGTTGGTAAAAAATTCTGTTGGTCTTTCCGTTGTTATTTGATAGTATTACCAACAGAATATTCAGTTGGTATGTTTCGCTCCAAGTCCAGAAAATGGCGCCAGGGTTCCGATGGTAATACCGTTGGTAATTCTGTTGGAAATCACATTTAACCAGTTCCGTTGGTAGTTCCGCTGAAATTTGTGTTGGTAAATTAGTCAACAAAACTCAACTTAAGATCCCTTTGTAATTCCGTTGGTAATTCCAACAGATATCATCTGTTGGTAAATTTTCCGTTGGAAAAGGCCTAATTTTCTAGTAGTGATCGTCTTACAAATTGAGACAGACATTCACCACAACATCTATAACAACTTCACTAAAAGAAAAATCAAAATTATCGGCCCGATTTTCCTAAAGTTCAAATATAAACTTAATTTAACTAAAAAGTTAAACTAACTTTGAGCTGTGATTTCTCCTAAACCAATGCATGGATTGACTTGCAAAGTTAGGCAAATTGAAGAGTGAGGTGAGTCGTATATAACAAGTAGAAACTCACCTTGATCCATCAGTTGAATTGTCTGAATTGGCCAAAACTCTAAAATGCCTCCTTAAGAGGAAAAGAGAGGAAGAGAGAGAGAAGGGGAGAAGAGAATGAGCCTTTCCCCTTTTATACAAGAGGTTCGGCACTGGACCTAATCGAGTCTAGGACCAAACTTTTCGCCCATTATTCCAACTCTTTGATTTTCGAGCCTTGGCTCTATTCTCCAACCTTTACACCAATGGGCTCTATAACTATTAGTTATGAACTTAGAGAAAGTCCAAGTGGTGTTTAGTTACTTTCATGCATCGGGATTACCTCATCTTCCAACTCTATCTTATCATAGTTTTAACATCTCTTCTTAATCTGGCACATCTAGATTGACGTATTGTTCATACTAATATGCCATCTTTCACTATTCCGATTGGTATGAAAAAGTTCGATTGGGTCTGGGTGTGTCACATACAATGTTAATAGTGACTAAGTTGACATTTGTATTAACACAAGAATTGAGCGAAAATAACTTTATTGCTAAATTATAAGCCTTTCATAGAATATCAGATGGCAAGATATATGCATGTCCAAAAAAGACAAAGTACATTTGTTTCCCAACTGACCATAGAAGAAAAGTAAAAACTGTGTTATAACAAATATTAGTGGCTGACCCTAGAATGTTAAACTGAATGCGACTCCATTTTTTGAGGAACAAAGTTAAATAACACAATTTAGGTTTCCAAAAGCTAAATTGTTGTACCTATATTGGCTTAAAAACTAGACACTCGGAAAAAATCTGTTGCACTATTTCAGGATTAGTACAACCTAAGGAACAAACATCAAATGGCGATGCTTCTTTTCTTCTACAGTAATGAAATTCTCTCTGCTTCTCTTCTTCTCTTATGTTCTTTATTATTCTTCAGTATTCAATATTTCATAACACTAAAGTCTTGTTAAGAGTTTTCCAACTAATTAAGTGAAGAATGTATAATTTGGTAGAACTTATACCTTCTAACTTTTACAGGTTAACAAAGTATATAGTAGGTGCACCCAAGCTCTAGTTGGACTAGTAGGTGTACGCTCTCAGGTTCAACTCCCACCATGTGCAAAACCATGTGTAGGTTTTATCCAATTTAAATATTGGTTTAGTTATATAATTTGCTTATTAGTTTATATTAGTTTAGTTTTTTTGTTTGTCTTATGATTTTTCAATAGATCTTTGCGTGTAAGAGATTTATTTGATGTAAAGAGAATTAATTGTATTATCCTAAAAAAAAGGCTAAATGCTCAAATCAGAACTAAATCTTCGAAGGTTTATTCATTTAAGGTATAAACCTTTTGATTGTAACAAATCAAGACTAAATCTATATGAGTTGTAACAAATCAGGACCTCTATTAACGGAAATCTAACCATGTAAGACACACACTATTAAATTTTTAATGATTATACGCGGCCTTTTTTTAGTGGTTGCGTGTCTTAAAAAATTAAAACGAAAAAAATAAAAGTAATTATTTCGTTTTCTCACAAAAATGAAAAAATCTTAGGAAACAAATTGGTTATGGTCTAACTAATATAATTTCAGATTTCTCAAATTTCCTCTGTAGATTTTCCCACCAACCAAACAATTCAAATGTAGGAAATCTCAATATGAAATCAACTCAAATCCCATAAAATATATGTTTATAAAAATCTTAAGAAGCAAACAAAAGAATAACTATTTTGATTTGATATGGAGTTGAAATTTTGAAATTATTGTTAGATTACAAGGACGCGGATGAAAGAAACAGAAGAGAACTATGAAACCATGAGAAAGAACCCCAAACTTCTATCCAGTTCATTAAGATTTTACTAGAAGAAAACTTCTAAGGGAACCAAACACCTAAGGAACCAAAATGACAGTCCCAATAAAAGGGAAAAAACTAAGAAAATAAAAGATAATTGTTTAAAAAGACCCATAAGAAAAAATGAAAGCAAAATCAATGACAAAAACCAATCCATATCACCATTTTGAAGAAAACCCAATAATATAGGAAGACATAGGGTGCGAAAAAAAGAAAGAATCTTTTTGAATAAATATGTAAATAGAAAGACAAACCTGAAAAAGAGAAAGAAGAAGATGATGAAATCAGGGGATGGAAATCACTTGCCCCATTTTGGTGCCCCACTTTGTGCCACATACATCAAAACATGTCATGTGTCCCCTTCATTTAACTATATTTATTCCTTGTTTGGTTTTGGAGTTTTTTTAAATAAAAAATATTAAAACTATTTTAGGGAGAAAAAAAAAACCTCTATAACAAAAACTTAGCCCCAAATTAAAATTTTTCAATTTTAAGGGTAAGTTTTTACGCTTATGATATTATTGGGGTAGGGTTTTAGTTTAAATCAAGAAAAAAAATAATGAATTTTTCTTTGTTTTTTTTTTTGTTAAAACCAAACAAAGAATAAGAGAAGTTAAGAGAATGAGGCACATGGCAGACTGTGGTAATTGGGGCACAAAGTGGGGCACCGAAATGGGGCAGGGGATTTTTATCCGAAATCAGGAGATTTTGAGACATTATGATTTGGGGTTTAAGGATAAATTGGGTTTTTCCAAATCTGGATTTATGACTTGAGACAAAAAGAAAGAAGCTTTTTAAAGAAATATAAAGATAGAAAGATAAATCTGAAAAAAAAAAAAAGGAAGGAAGAATAAGACAATGAAATCAGGAGAAAATTAAGAGGAAAAAAAGGAGATTTTGATATATTATGAGTTTAAATCTTTTAGAAAAATTGAAAAAAATTTAGGTATAAATCTTTGATTTTTTTTTTGGCTAAGTAAATTTTGTAGAACTTGAAACCCTATTAATCTTGCCTTCTTTTTTCTTCATTCTTCAATAATTATTTTCTTATTTCTTAATTATTGTAAAACTTTACTTACTTTCTTAATTTTGTTGGATGGCTACAATATCTTTAAATTGACACATGTCCAAAATCATAAACTACTTAATGACGTGTATCTTACACAACTTAACACCCCTTGATAGAACTCCTGATTTGTTACAATCCATACAGGTTTAGTTCTAATTTGTTACAATTAAAAGGTCTAATCCTTAAATGAACAAACCCCCTAAATGTTCAGTCATGATTTCAGCATTTAGCAAAAAAAAAAAAATTATATAGTAGGTAACTGGACTTGTTGTATCTAGGGCATAGCGTGATCGATTCTAATTATTGACATCGCATATATCGTCTCAAGTGAACAACTTGGTTTGTGCCTCAATCTCCATCACCCGATTTGAATTATCATATTATTTGGAAATTTGGTTGTATGAAGTTGATTATCTGATTCTATCTAAAGTCATTACTCTACAAAGCGTATCCAACATAAGCTAGCCTCCTTAGTCTTTAACGCTTTGTCAACTAATGGAGCATAGGTTTCTTTGGTTACCTTGGATAACTACTGTCGAAACGTCTTTAAAGCCGTCCGACTAGAAATTTAAAGAAATAAAAAAAAGATTTTGAAAACAAGAAAAGGAGTCGCCACTAACCATTTGATTTAGGTAGGTTAGCTACCTATTTTGACTCCGTTTGACCTAACATAATCTAGAAAGATTACCTTAGGTTAAACAAATATTGGTCCACGAAAATAAGTTTTGGGTTCAGGAGTCGGTTACGCTCGAGGAAGGATTAGCACCCCGAAGTGCCTGGAAATCGGTACCATAAAGCCTTGTGAAAATTCGTTTTAGGGTTAATAACAAAAATGTTTCTTTTGAACTGAAATAAAATAAAATAAACTAAAATAAAGAATCTACAAATGTCGGAGTAGAACTCCTTTTGATATGGGTTAGTTCACCCTTTAAGAAAATTCAATTTAATGAGATCCGTGAAAAAGAAAAAAAAATAAAAGGAAGGTCTCAACGTTAAATAACCGAATTGAGAACTTTCCAAAAACAAGCTTTAAAATCAAAAGTTAAAAATCCATAATTTGTTAAAGAAAAATTTGAGTTTTAAACAAAATTGGATTGAATTTGGGAAAGACTCCAATTGTTAATGACTGAATTGAAATCTTTCAAAAAATATTTTTGGATTTTTGAAATTATTGTCGGAATTATCAAATTCCTTTTATTGACAGACGGATTTTGATTAAAGGCAAGATTTAATCAAAAAGGTTTAATTAGAAAGACTCCAATGTAAAGATCTAATTGAAATCTTTCAAAACATTTTTTGGTTTTTGAAGATAATGTTGGAATAATTAAATTCCTTTCATTTTTTGATCTCATTTTTAAAACCTTGATTAAAGAAATTAACCAAAGTTTGATTTTGTAAGAAAACCTCAACTATTGATTAAGTTTGAGATTTTCCTAAAAAAGCCATTTTTAGATTTTAAAAATTATGTCAGAATTAAAATTCCTTTTGTTGATAAGGGGATTTTGAAAGAAAACGTCTTTTTGGGTTTTTGAAAATTGATATTAATTAAAGAAAGCCTTGAATATTTGATGGAAAAATAAACATGATATGCATGTGATTTTAATGAAATTAAATGGAGAAAATTCATTTTTTTTTGAAAGGATAAAAATTCCTTTAAATTTCCACCGTACTTCCGGTGAGAAACTTAGAGAAATTCATATCTTGGTAGACCCTTAAGCATCTCGTACTTCCGAGACACTCTCCGGCTTCCCATGCACATGAATTTTGTGAAAACGATGTCCTAATTTCTAAATGCATGAAATGATGGGGCAATAAACCAAGAAGATGGGTTAGCACAACAAATATATTAAATACCTAAAAATGCATGAGCCCTAATTTCTAAAATATCATAATTGATGTAAATGGACCTAAGCTAAATGACATATTAAAATGCTAATGGATCTAAGCTAAATGACATATTAAAATGTTAATGGGCCTAGTCCTAAAATGCAAATGGACCTAAAATAATTAAACAAGTAATTACATAAAATGGCCTAACTGACATATGAGAACGAATGGGCATGGGTGTTGAACTTAAGCACGCATGACAAAAGCTTAGCGGAGAAACCTACCATATATAAAGATTTAATCATGCACATGATTTGGTATGAGACTCACATGCCGTAAGTACAAGGACACATTTGACAATGGGCAAAGCAATGGATTAACTTGAGTGGACATTATTAAATGTGCATAATCGTGATGATGTAGGAATATGGAACAAAATTGGAGACATCTGACTTAAATCTAAATGACATATGCATACTCACATGAAATTTGTAAAGGCATGGGCACGGGTCCCAATCACCATGGATCCCATTTATTTAGCAACAAATATGCATGAAAGGAAGACCACAAATTCAAAGTATCATGAATATGGAGAAAGGAACATGAACAAACAGCATGGGTCCACATGTTTTAATAATAATAAATCTGTAACATGCTTAGCAAGAATCCAAACAGAATAAATATGGCTCATCAGAATCATCAAGAATTCAAAAGTTAACAAAGCTTTACCCGAATGACGATGGGTCCTACTCCTTGACTTACGAAACCCTTAACTTTTCTTTTTCTTCTTGTTCCTCCACTTTGTTGTAGCCGTCCCCTTTTCTCTTTTGCTCGAACAGAGAAATAAGCTCGCGTATATTGTCGCTGCCTTCACCAAAGTTCAAAAAAAAAATAGCTTTCTTCCTTGCACCCAACACCCTTATTTCTTCTTTGCTCCTTAAATCAGAATTCCACTCCTTGAAAATGAGCTATGTTGCTCCCTTCCACCCTAGCTCGCTTTTCACCGTTAGGATTTCCCCACAAAAAACCCACAAAATAAACCCCCAATTTCTAGAGATGAAGAACCCTAAAATTCAGATAGGGATTTTTTTCTTTGGCCTCTCCTCTCTCCTCTTTTATCCTTAATCGTACCCCCTTTTCTTCTACCTTTATTGTCTTCCACTTGCTTTCTTAAAAGCCAAAAATATCTTTCCGGGTTTCCCGTTCTCTCTCTTTCTTCTTTTTCTTTTGGCTTTCGGCCATTTTGTTTTTTTTTTTGCCTCCCTTTTTTGACTTTTTTTTCTTTTTGTTTTTTCTTCGGCCCCTCTCCCCCCTTTTTGGTTGGCGGCCATCATTTTCTTGCAATCTTTTCTTCAAAATCCCTTCCCTTCCTCACAGAGCTCTCCCCTTTCTTTTCTTCAGCCGTCCCCTTTTTATCTCATTTTTCTTCGGTTGGCCCCCCCCCACCTTTTCATTTTTTGGTTGGCAGCAATTATTTGCCGCCGTTTCAACATTGTTCTGGGCCGCCAATTCTTTTCATTTTTCTTCAGTTGGCCCCCCCACCTTTTCATTTTTTTTAGTTGGCAGCAATTATTTGGCGCCGTTTCAACATTGTTCTGGGCCGCCCCTTCTTTTCATTTTTCTTTGGTTGGCCCCCCCCCTTTTTCATTTTTTTCTTTGGTTGGCCCCCCCCATTTTTACACATTTTTTTTGGTTGGCTTGACAGGGACGCAATGATAGGACTGAGATTTCTAGGCCTTGACTTTGTGCAACTGATGGTACCCTATGCTCATTTCTTGCTGCCGGTATTATATGGCTGTTTTGTTTTTGTCTCCTTGCATGAGGCAATAATTTGGTTCAATGTAATGAGGGAATCTCGGAAGCATCGTCGAATTTGGGAGATTTTCTAGGTAGCCGTCCTTTCTGGTCTCCTTGCTGCTGTGCTCCAATCTTTAAAACCTGCTCAATTCCAAATAGCAAAACCCAAGAAAAAGAAAAAGTAGAAGACTAAAGTAAGATTAAAATTAAAATTAAAATCTAATATAAATAAAGAAAGTAAGAAAGGTTGTAAGAAAAGAAATTAAATAATGAGGTGTCTACAGTTGCCCCTCTTGGAGCATTTTCTAATGATCGTGAAGCTTGCTTCTAGATAATTAGGAAATGGTTCAAGACGTAGACACCATATCTTTTTAAAACTTTTCAAGAGCCAAAACTTGGTCTCAAGAGAATCAAATGCCATAAATTGGTCTTTAAATAGAACGAGAGTCGTGAGTCGGTCTTTTAAATGAAACAAGTGCCGTGATTCGGTCACTAATTGCAACGAGAGCCGTGATTCAGTCTCCTAATGAAATAAATGAATCGTGAGAACCTAAACTAGGTCTCAAAATGAAACAAGAGCCATGATTAGGTCTCTTAAATGGAAAAAATACCGTGATTCTGTCACTAAATACAATGAAAGCCGTGATTCGGTCTCCTAATGAACTAAATAGACTGTGATAACCTAAACTAGGTCTCAAAATGAAATAAGAGCCATGATTTGGTCTCTTAAATGAGACAAGTGCCGTGATTCGGTCACTAACTGCAACGAGAGCCGTGATTCGGTCTCCCAATGAACTAAATAGACTGTGAGAACCTAAACTAGGTCTCAAAATGAAACAAGAGCCATGAATTGGTCTCTTAAATGAAATAAGTGCCGTGATTTGGACACTAACTATAATGAGAGCCGTGATTCGGTCTCCCAATAAAATAAATGAATCGTGAGAACCTAAACTAGGTCTCAAAATGAAACAACAACCATGATTTGGTCTCTTAAATGAAATAAGTGCCGTGATTCAGTCTCCCAATGAAAAATTAAATTGTGAGAACTTAAATTAGGTCTCAAAATGAAACAACAGCCAAGATTTGGTCTCTTAAATGAAATAAGTGCCCTGATTCGGTCACTAACTGCAATGAGAACCGTGATTCGGTCTCCCAATGAACAAATTAAACTGAGAGAACCTAAATTAGGTCTCAAAATGAAACAAGAGCCATGAATTGGTCTCTTAAATGAAATAAGTGCCGTGATTCGGTCACTAAGAGCAACGAGAGCCGTAATTCGGTTCCCCAATAAACTAAATGAACCTTGAAAACCTAAGCTAGGCCTCAAGGTGAAACAAGAGCCATGAATTGGTCTCTAGATGAAACAAGAGCCGTGATTTGATCTCCCAATGAAAAATTAAATTGTGAGAACCTAAATTAGGTCTTAAAATGAAACAAGAGCCATGATTTGATCTCTTAAATGAAACGAGTGCCGTGATTCGGTCACTAAGAGCAACGAAAGCCGCGATTCGGTCCCCCAATAAACTAAATGAACCTTGAAAACCTAAGCTAGGCCTCAAAATGAAACGAGAGCCATGAATTGGTCTCTAGATGAAACAAGAGCCGTGATTTGATCTCCCAATGAAAAATTAAATTGTGAGAACCTAAATTAAGTCTCAAAATGAAACAAGAGCCATGATTTGGTCTCTTAAATGAAACGAGTGCCGTGATTCGGTCACTAAGTGAAATAACAAACCATAAGAACCTAAGCTAGGTCTTAAAAATTAAGCAAGAGCCATGATTTGGCCTCCTAAATGAAATAAGTGCCGTGATTCGGTCACTAACTGCAATGAGAGCCGTGATTTGATCTCCCAATGAAAAATTAAATTGTGAGAACCTAAATTAGGTCTTAAAATGAAACAAGAGCCATGATTTGGTCTCTTAAATGAAACGAGTGCCGTGATTCGGTCACTAAGAGCAACGAAAGCCGCGATTCGGTCCCCCAATAAACTAAATGAACCTTGAAAACCTAAGCTAGGGCTCAAAATGAAACAAGAGCCATGAATTGGTCTCTAGATGAAACAAGAGCCGTGATTTGATCTCCTAATGAAAAATTAAATTGTGAGAACCTAAATTAAGTCTCAAAATGAAACAAGAGCCATGATTTGGTCTCTTAAATGAAACGAGTGCCGTGATTCGGTCACTAAGTGAAATAACAAACCATAAGAACCTAAGCTAGGTCTTAAAAATGAAGCAAGAGCCATGATTTGGCCTCCTAAATGAAATAAGTGCCGTGATTTGGTCACTAACTGCAATGAGAGCTGTGATTCGGTCTCCCAATGAACAAATTAAATTGAGAGAACCTAAATTAAGTCTCCAACTAAATCAAGAACCATGACATGATCTCTAAATGAAATGAGAGCCATGATTCGATCTTTTTTTTTTAAATAGAACAAGTGCCGTGATTCGGTCACTAAAATGAAACGAGAGCCGTGATTCGGTCTCCCAATGAACTAAATAAATTTTGAAAACCTACGATAGGTCTCAGAATGAATCAAAAGCCATGACTTAATTTTGCAAAAATCTCATGGAAGGGCCAGAGAGATCCCACAGAAGGGAATGTGAAATATAGATGTCCCATGGAAGAACGACGAAATTGTAAAGATCCCCTGGAAGGGCAATTGTAATGCAAAGATCCTTTGGAAGGGTACATAACCTAAAGAGATCCCATGGAAAGGGAGATGAAACATAATGATCCCGTGGAAGGGAAGATAACTTGAAGAAATTCCATGGAGGGGGAGATGAAACATAATGATCCCGTGGAAGGGAAGATAACTTGAAGAAATCCCATGGAAGGGGAGATGAAACATAATGATCCCGTGGAAGGGAAGATAACTTGAAGAAATTCCATGGAGGGGGAGATGAAACATAATGATCCCGTGGAAGGGAAGATAACTTGAAGAAATTCCATGGAAGGGGAGATGAAACATAATGATCCCGTGGAAGGGAAGATAACTTGAATAAATCCCATGGAAGGGAAAGTGACTTTTGTAAAATTTGTAGAAATTTAGATAGAACCAAAACTTGACTCATGTGGAAATGAGCACTTAACTCTGAAAAAGATTGGATGGAACCAAAACAAACTCATATGGAAATGAGAATTTAATTTTGAATAATTCATGAAAATTTGGTTGAAACCAAAGTAGACTCATATGGAAATAAGCACTTAACTCTGAAAAAGATTGGATGGAACCAAAACAAACTCATATGGAAATGAGAATTGATTTTGAATAATTCATGAAAATTTGGTTGAAACCAAAGTAGACTCATATGGAAATGAGCACTTAACTCTGAAAAAGATTGGATGGAACCAAAACAAACTCATATGGAAATGAGAATTGATTTTTGAAGAATTGGTGAAAATTTGGTTGAAACCAAAGTAGACTCATATGGAAATGAGCACTTAACTCTGAAAAAGATTGGATGGAACCAAAACAAACTCATATGGAAATGAGAATTGATTTTGAATAATTTATGAAAATTTGGTTGAAACCAAAGTAGACTCATATGGAAATGAGCACTTAACTCTGAAAAAAATTGGATGGAACCAAAACAAACTCATATGGAAATGAGAATTGATTTTGAATAATTTATGAAAATTTGGTTGAAACCAAAGTAGACTCATATGGAAATGAGCACTTAACTCTGAAAAAGATTGGATGGAATCAAAACAAACTCATATGGAAATGAGAATTGATTTTGAATAATTTATGAAAATTTGGTTGAAACCAAAGTAGACTCATATGGAAATAAGCACTTAACTCTGAAAAAGATTGGATGGAACCAAAACAAACTCATATGGAAATGAGAATTAATTTTTGAAGAATTGGTCGAAGCTAACACTTGACTCACATGGAAATGAATAATATCACATAGAAAACATTTATTTTAACGTCAATCTCAAAATAGATTCTATAGTTCAAAAAGGTTAATGTTTGGAAACATCATGCATTTGTGCTTGATTCAGTGTTGAAATTAAAGGGAGAGTGATACTCATTGAACTTCCCTGTTTTTGCCGTTTGCCCCAACACTCAGTCCTTTTGTTCAGTCAATAGAGCTTGAGTCTATCTTTGGTCCTGATTTTGATTTTCTTTGGCATTCCCCTTTGCCCCATTCACATCTTGAATTTTTCCTGACATAGACATCAATAAAGGTTCAAAATTCATATGTGCATCAAGTCAAATTTCAATTTCACATCTAAATCAATGAACTTGATAATGATCAAAAGTTGTTTTACACTTAAGCACTCTTTATTTAAGAAAACATCAAATTGCAAAGCATTCAAATATCTATTGTTCATCTTTTGAAATTCAGATCTCTTGAAAGTTGGTGATTGCTTTTCAGAATATCCTTGAAGGTGAACAGGCTATTTTAAATTCCTAAGTGGGTTTCAACAGTGGTGGGTTCCAAAAGAGGCTATTTATTGTCTCATGAAAGAGGGAATTCAATATCTCTTCATCTAGGCTTACAATTAACTTTCTTTTTGAAAATCACAATTTTTTTTAAAAAAAAATCTGACTTGAAAACAAGATCAATTGATACTTGCTTAATCTCTTAACTTGACAATCTTGATATGAGTCAAAATTTGGACATGAAAGGCTTGAGATTTTGTGAGATTGGTATCAAAGAGAGGTGTGACCCAATTTTCCATATTCAGAGTTCAAAAAGATATCTCATCTTATAGGGTTTATCATTTTTGGATGCCCCAAGTGGTATTGCTCATTTCTAAAACTCACTTTGCTGTCTTAGTCAAATCTCGGGTGATCTCCTGAATTCTCATTTCTGCTCTACACTGCCCTTTCGAGTTTTCACCCTAGAGCCACATCATTTCATTTCTTCTTCTTCTTTTTTTCACTTCTCTTTTTTTTTCAATGACTGTCTCATCATGCACATGAAAATTCAAAATTCATTCAAACAGTCTTTTGAAAAAATGGTTCAGTGTAAAAGACCCATTCTTCTAAAGCAATGCTGCTCAATTAAAGTATCCACACTCGATCAAAATGGACTTTTCAAGGCACGTAATGTAGGCCATGGTTGAGGGTTAAGAAAGAAAGGATAAATAGGCCCAAAAAGTATTTCAGGGAAACTGAATCAAGGGTCACTTTTCGGCCATATGAAGAATTCTTTTTTTTTTCATGCTTGATTTCTCATTTGCCTCTATCCCATTAGTCTTTTCATTTCAATTTGTCATTTCTTTCTTTTCTTTCTTTTCTTCTTTTTTTTCTTCTTTTTTTTTGACAACATGAGTTCAAGGCTATTCTTATCAAGCAATTCTTCATCATTTTGAGGCGTCATTTCTTTAGACCATGTGCAAGATTTCTTCCATCCTTTGCTCGAATGCTTTCTTTGCATTTGCCCCCAGTGTGAGGGGTGACCCTTGATTAGGTTCATTAGAAAGAATATTCATTAGGCTCAAAGGGGACATCAATGGATAATTTTCTCAAAGTGAAGGGGATATGAAAAATGGCCATTTGTCTTCTCAAGTATGGCTATCTTCATCAAAAAACAATTCCTTAGAAAAACGTTACTTTGAAAAACAATAATAATTTTTGAAAGCTTTTGAAAACTTTGTTCAAAATCATAAAACATCACGTGCATGATGATGCAATCAACTTTCTTCTTTTTATTCTTTTTCTTTTTCTTTTTCATAATGAGAATTTCACGAAAGATGACATTTCCACCCTTTTTTAAATTATAACTAAGGCAACCAATCTGAACAATTTGTCTCAATAGCAAAGTGGTATCGGGACCTTACAAAGTGACTTTGGTCTTTCTGATCATTTTGTCCCCAAAGGTGGGTGAATGAACACCTTGGCAGCAAAGGTTACTTATTTTCAAGAAAATCAAGGTGAGCTCATTTTGAAACAAGAAGGTAATGTGTTCAAAAGTCATTCATTTTAGTCACTTTTGAGTTTCAAGGAAATTGGGAAGCATATGGGCATTATGAATTCAAAGAACATGGTTGATTTCAAGACAAGGAAGCAATGAATTCAAAATTCTAGTGCAGTTTTGACACATATCAAAATGTCACTTTTTAGAGTTAAGCAAGCATCTTATTAAACAATCATTTTTGTCTATTACTCAGATGAAGGATATTGACTCTCTCAAATGGTTTTCAAGGTTTATGCCTCATTTTTACTTCGAGTCTCAATTTTTGAGATTTTATTCAAATGACACTGAATGGCAAGAAAGATGGTTTGAAGGACTTGTTAAGAATTACTTCTGAAAGCAATCACCAACTTTTCATGAAATCCTTTTTTATTTTTCAAAAAAAAAAATTTCACTTCTTCTCTTTTTTTTTTTTGTCAAATGTGACAATGGAAAATGGATAACACAAATCATTTATTCCAAAAAGACATGTAATCCAAAAGAAGTCAATATTTACAATGAAAATCCAAATTAAAACACCATGGCATGATTTTCAAAATCTAAAGTTTACCCTTTAAAATTCAAATATCTAAAGTTATTGCTTTCAAGTGACACTATGTACAAGGCTAAGAAAAAGTAACATTATGTACAAGAGTGAAAAGGATTAGAAATTGCCCCTGCTTGGCATACTGTCCATAGAACTCTGTAACTTGCAATTTACTAGCCTGAAGTTGCCTCGAAAGGGTTGCCCCCATTAAATGAAATTTGATGGAAATGATTGAATAAATGTATGACCATGTGTATTGATGAAATGTAATGCAATGGCTTTCTAAGCAAAAATGAACAAGGAAATTGCTAAGATCATGCACTCCTAGGACTAATATGAAAACTCATTATTTTATTACTTCTGGTGCAAGATGTATAAAACAAAGCCCTTGAAATCCTTCCAATGCCCTTGGGTATAAGCATCAGAGTCTGATTCTATTGCTACTCATGGAATCCATCAATGAGAACTTGTTGTTGTCGCTCATTCTGACCTTGTCCACCGGTCATGATCAATCTCTTTTATGGTTTCTTTCTTGTGGATAAATTCTATAATGAAATGTATAGAATGGGATGCAGAGATAGAGGAAAGGAAAACAAAAAGGAAAAACAAGTGAGTTAATATATAATCATAATGACCATGGTAAAAGAAATGCAAATGGAGTATGCAATAGGGATCCATCCATAACAAATTTACTATTAAAGATAACTAATCATTTCAAAAGAGGAAAGAGTAGTTTCAATTCCATAACAGCATCGTGCCATTTACATCAATCACAGACTATTTGTAAACCCCTTCTATACAACAATTTCCTATCACGGGTGATTATCCATAACTTGTTCCAACTGAATCGTCATACTGACATTTTCTTCCTCCACCTTGGTCAATTTGTCCATAAGTTCCATGATAACTATCCTTCCCTTTTTTTGCCATGATTGGTTTCCTTTAATAGCAGATTTGCTATGGGTGGACCCCCGGATGAAATGCATGTGATGCAAATGGACAACACAACAAAGAAACAATAAAAGAATTAGTATATCATAACGAAATATATATATATAAAATAATATGAAAGGAAAGGAGTTGATAAAGGTTAGAAGGTGTTTCTCCTTGTGTCCCAGGAAACTGGTTTTTCTCGAGAGGTTCGGCTCTACTTAAGTTTGAAGGGTTTGGCTCTAACTAGGCTAGGATTCCTCACAAGGTTTCTATATGCTGATTTAAGGCTCTAGACACGGGTACCCATCAGACAAGATGGGGTGGAGACGATACGTTCGCGCTCCGTCTAAAGGGAAAAGAGTCCGTACTTCCGGAGGCTCTTATGATATGTTTAGTGTTGTGTGTGGGAGAAGCTTTACCTTTACCAACCACTTGTCACCACATGATGTCCCAACAGAACAGGAAGATAGAGAGGAAAATACTATCAACAATCAAATAAACGGTTAGTCCAATTCAAAGGAATAAATGTATAAACAAAATAAAGAATAGAAAATAGACATGCAATATATATAGGAAACAAAAGGTAGGAAAATAGGCAAGAAGTATATACAAGATACAGGCAATTAAAAGCTAAAATTGGAATACAAAACGTACACAATATATACATGAACAAAGAACAGAGAAGAAGCATGGAGACATAAACATAGGAAAATAGATAATCAATCAAAAAAATATGTACAAGGGAAACAAGGTCATGCCACATAATGAAATGAATCAAATAATGTGAGGTGCAAAATGCAATTTTGAAAAAGATTTTATTGATGTAATTTAGGGAGCAATATGCAATTTTGAAAAAAAATTTATTGATGCAAATGCAAGATGCAAAAAGAAAGTTTATTTACATTTTTGTCCAAATCAATGAATATATACAAATATGAATGTTCATGAATGAAATTGAATTTTAAAAACATTTCGAAATTAACCCTCTATTGGAAACAAGACTTTTTGAAAAATGGCTCGACTCTCTAATACTCCCCAGCGGAGTCGCCAATCTGTCGAAACGTCTTTAAAGCCGTCCGACTGGAAATTTAAAGAAATAAAAAAAAGATTTTGAAAACAAGAAAAGGAGTCGTCACTAACCATTTGATTTAGGTAGGTTAGCCACCTATTTTGACTCCGTTTGACCTAACATAATCTAGAAAGATTACCTTAGGTTAAACAAATATTGGTCCACGAAAATAAGTTTTGGGTTCGGGAGTCGGTTACGCTCGAGGAAGGATTAACACCCCTGAAGTGCCCGGAAATCGGTACCATAAAGCCTTGTAAAAATTCGTTTTAGGGTTAATAACAAAAATGTTTCTTTTGAACTAAAATAAAATAAAATAAACTAAAATAAAGAATCTACAAATGTCGGAGTAGAACTCCTTTTGATATGGGTTAGTTCACCCTTTAAGAAAATTCAATTTAATGAGATCCGTGAAAAAGAAAAAAAATAAAAGGAATGTCTCAACGTTGAATAACCGAATTGAGAACTTTTCAAAAACAAGCTTTAAAATCAAAAGTTAAAAATCCATAATTTGTTAAAGAAAAATTTGAGTTTTAAACAAAATTGGATTGAATTTGGGAAAGACTCCAATTGTTAATGACTGAATTGAAATCTTTCAAAAAATATTTTGGGATTTTTGAAATTAATGTCGGAATTATCAAATTCCTTTTATTGACAGACGGATTTTGATTAAAGGCAAGATTTAAAAAAAAAGGTTTAATTAGAAAAAGTCTCCAATGTAAAGGTCTAATTGAAATCTTTCAAAACATTTTTTGGTTTTTGAAGATAATGTTGGAATAATTAAATTCCTTTCATTTTTGGATCTCAATTTTAAAACCTTGATTAAAGAAATTAACCAAAGTTTGATTTTGTAAGAAAACCTCAACTATTGATTAAGTTTGAGATTTTCCTAAAAAAGCCATTTTTAGATTTTAAAAATTACGTCGGAATTAAAATTCCTTTTGCTGATAAGGGGATTTTGAAAGAAAACGTTTTTTTGGATTTTTGAAAATTGATATTAATTAAAGAAAGCCTTGAATATTTGATGGAAAAATAAACATGATATGCATGTGATTTTAATGAAATTAAATGGAGAAAATTCATTTTTTTGTTTTTTGAAAGGATAAAAATTCCTCTAAATTTTCACCGTACTTCCGGTGAGAAACTTAGAGAAATTCATATCTTGGTAGACCCTTAAGCATCTCGTACTTCCGAGACACTCTCCGGCTTCCCATGCACATGAATTTTGTGAAAACGATGTCCTAATTTCTAAATGCATGAAATGATGGGGCAATAAACCAAGAAGATGGGTTAACACAACAAATATATTAAATACCTAAAAATGCATGAGCCCTAATTTCTAAAATATCATAATTGATGTAAATGGGCCTAAGCTAAATGACATATTAAAATGCTAATGGATCTAAGCTAAATGACATATTAAAATGTTAATGGGCCTAGTCCTAAAATGCAAATGGACCTAAAATAATTAAACAAGTAATTACATAAAATGGCCTAACTGACATATGAGAACGAATGGGCATGGGTGTTGAACTTAAGCACGCATGACAAAAGCTTAGTGGAGAAACCTATCATATATATAAAGATTTAATCATGCACATGATTTGGTATGAGACTCTCATGCCGTAAGTACAAGGACACATTTGACAATGGGCAAAGCAATGGATTAACTTGAGTGGACACTATTAAATGTGCATAATCGTGATGATGTAGGAATATGGAACAAAATTGGAGACATCTGACTTAAATCTAAATGACATATGCATACTCACATGAAATTTGTAAAGGCATGGGCACGGGTCCCAATCACCATGGATCCCATTTATTTAGCAACAAATATGCATGAAAGGAAGACCACAAATTCAAAGTATCATGAATGTGGAGAAAGGAACATGAACAAACAGCATGGGTCCACATGTTTTAATAATAATAAATCTGTAACATGCTTAGCAAGAATCCAAACAGAATAAATATGGCTCATCAGAATCATCAAGAATTCAAAAGTTAACAAAGCTTTACCCGAATGACGATGGGTCCTACTCCTTGACTTACGAAACCCTTAACTTTTCTTTTTCTTCTTGTTCCTCCACTTTGTTGTAGCCGTCCCCTTTTCTCTTTTGCTCGAACAGAGAAATAAGCTCGCGTATATTGTCGCTGCCTTCACCAAAGTTCAAAAAAAAAATAGCTTTCTTCCTTGCACCCAACACCCTTATTTCTTCTTTGCTCCTTAAATCAGAATTCCACTCCTTGAAAATGAGCTATGTTGCTCCCTTCCACCCTAGCTCGCTTTTCACTGTTAGGATTTCCCCACAAAAAACCCACAAAATAAACCCCCAATTTCTAGAGATGAAGAACCCTAAAATTCAGATAGGGATTTTTTTCTTTGGCCTCTCCTCACTCAAAACTCTCTTCCTACCGTCTGGATTTGCAAACTAAGCTACAAAAAAAATGCCTAATTTTTGAAATCCCTCGTTTTTTATTTTCGGCCTCTCCTCTCTCCTCTTTTATCCTTAATCGTACCTCCTTTTCTTCTACCTTTATTGTCTTCCACTTGCTTTCTTAAAAGCCAAAAATATCTCTCCGGTTTCCCGTTCTCTCTCTTTCTTCTTTTTCTTTTGGCTTTCGGCCATTTTTTTTTGCCTCCCTTTTTTGACTTTTTTTTTCTTTTTGTTTTTTCTTCGACCCCCCTCCCCCTTTTTGGTTGGCAGCCATCATTTTCTTGCAATCTTTTCTTCAAAATCCCTTCCCTTCCTCACAGAGCTCTCCCCTTTCTTTTCTTCGGCCGTCCCCTTTTTATCTCATTTTTCTTCGGTTGGCCCCCCCCACCTTTTCATTTTTTGGTTGGCAGCAATTATTTGCCGCCGTTTCAACATTGTTCTGGGCCGCCCCTTCTTTTTATTTTTCTTCGGTTGGCCCCCACTTCATTTTTTTTGGTTGGCAGCAATTATTTGGCGCCGTTTCAACATTGTTCTGGGCCACCCCTTCTTTTCATTTTTCTTCGGTTGGCCCCCCCCTTTTTCATTTTTTTCTTTGGTTGGCCCCCCCATTTTTACACATTTTTTTTGGTTGGCTTGACAGGGACGCAATGATAGGACTGAGATTTCTAGGCCTTGACTTTGTGCAACTGATGGTACCCTATGCTCATTTCTTGCTACCGGTATTATCTGGCTATTTTGTTTTTGTCTTCTTGCATGAGGCAATAATTTGGTTCAATGTAATGAGGGAATCTCGGAAGCATTGTCGGATTTGGGAGATTTTCTAGGTAGCCATCCTTTTTGGTCTCCTTGCTGCTGTGCTCCAATGTTCAAAACCTGCTCAATTCCAAATAGCAAAACCCAAGAAAAAGAAAAAATAGAAGACTAAAGTAAGATTAAAATTAAAATTAAAATCTATTATAAATAAAGAAAGTAAGAAAGGTTGTAAGAAAAGAAATTAAATAATGAGGTGTCTACAACTACAATAAGGTTCGTTTGCAATGAGTCAATCAAAAGTATCATCCTCATTCCTTTCAACTCTCAAACAAGGCTTTAAGAAACATTTGAAGACAAAACATTTCGATTTACTAGGGCTAATTTCCACATTTCATGAAGCACTAGATCTATGCCTATTCTATGCTATGGTTAGTGATGTATATTTAAAGTTGTTAAAAAATGAAGCATAAGTTTTCAGGCCCTTCAAAGCTATCAGTGTGATAATATCTTCTTATTTGATAAAAGGAAAAGCAAAATCAAACTAAGATGTATAGGTAAATGATTTATACTGATAATAAATGGAAATTTTTTTTTAAATAACAGTTAATATGCCAATATTGTTGACTCATTTAACCAGTCAACATCAATTGTATGCAAAGATTCCATTGGTATTAAACAAGTGCAAGCAAACTACAAATTTAAAGCATAAAAAAGAGAAACAAAATTGGTAAAGCCAGACATATGAACCAAACTAACCTCATGAAACCAAACTAGGTTAAGAAACCATACTAAAAATGTCTTACCCCGACTTGGAGGTCAGCCACATTGTCACCCCCCCCCCCCCGACACCATGATTGAGCACGTAACAATCACCGTAACTTTCGAAATATATTCTACTAAGTTAGAATACACCCCAAGGTTGCAAGGCTAAAACGGTCATTTTTCCAATTTTTCTCTTATACAGTTTCCATCCAGTTCAATAGTTAAAACACTTAACTAACATGCAGGCAAATCAAAACAGATAAAATATCGAACTGTTGCGGCATGAAAATTCATGTAAACATAAGACACCAAAACTTCAAGATATTTACGAAAATGCCATCAGATATTCGACATATTTTTCCATGAATATTTAAACCAAGTTACAGAATTCAGAAAAATACGGTAACAGTTTCAAAATATTTTAGACACACTAAAGTGGTGAAGTAGCTATTTAAACCGACATTTACTTACTCAGTGGGTCCTACACGAATTTTTGAAAAATAGTACAAAAAGTTGACTTTTGTACCATCGATCAAACCTGAGCCAAAAACCTAGCAATTTTCCCACCACAACGTACCTACGAGCGCGGTTGGTATCTACAGCCTGAAAAATATTTTATTAAAAAAAAGGTGAGTAATAGAGTTACCTAGTGAGTGGATAACAAAACCATATAAAACAGTAATATGAAATCCGATAATTATAACAAGGCAATAAAAATTTAACATCATGAGCATAAATATACTTAAAGCAAAATCTCATAAACTTTGGCCCATGTATTATCTAGTTCATCTGTCAATTCCTTACTTGAGTTGTCGCCTTGGCCGAGGCCGACAACCGAGTATTGAGTTCCATCCTGAACGATGGTGCCATAGGATGAACTCAAAGTACCTTGCGGGTTTCCCTCCGCGCCTCCCGTCAAGGTAAGTCCACAATCATCATGCCCCTCTAAAGGCGGTCCGTGGCTACTTGGCTACTGCAGTAACAATTTTTCCTCCCAAGGAAGCCGCCGTATAGTAATATCTTATGGAGTCGTGATGGCTTATAAACCCTTTGATTTTATTTCCATAAAGTGGCATATTTTACAATTATATAAAACCTTTTCTAATTATCTCAAAAGCAAAATTAGAAATTTGTTTCAAAACCATTTCCATAAGATATTTTCCAAAACCAATTTCACAAATTGCCATCACACTCCATGGGCCATTTTATTTCTCATCATTACACACACACATAGCGATAAACCATGGAATTCAATAAATCCATATTCAACAAATAGTAAAAGACAAAGGTTTAGAAATTAATTATCCACTCACAGAGAGATCCTCGCTACTCTTAGACATCCTCGCCCGGTTCTTTGTCCCTTGTTGGCGTAGGAGCTCCTAATTTTCATAAACTCATTTAGTTTCTATAGCCATTGCTAAATTTGATTAAGACCTAGACTAAATGCAATGCCATGCATGCCATGGAATAAATTAGAATTCCAACTCCTAATTATGCTTTTCAATAATATTCTTCCAATCTAATTTCTTCAAAAACCCATGCTAATTCCATTTAATTTGTAAATTCTCCATTGCCAATTACATTGAAATTTTCGGCACACCCTTGAGCAATTAAAAATTTTCCTTTCCAATGTAATTCAATTGCATTTTCTAGCTAAATGAGCTTCCAAAAACAACATATTTCAATTCTAAAGTCCATTGAATTGATTTTTGCCCACAAGCTTAAAAATCAAGAATTTCCCATAAAATTCTAAATTTCTAGATTCATAAGCATACAATAAAATTCATGCTAAATTAGCTTGATATTCATGATTAGCATATCAAGAACTAACATTTACCATTGAATTTAAGTATGCTTACCTTTGATTTTACTTTTACTTTTCCACCAAAAACCCTAGAATTTCAAATTAAAATTCCTCCCAACCAAGCTTGAATTTCTTGAAATTGTTATGGGATTATATGGATGGGCTCTTCAAGAGCTTCAATTTGATTACCAATTTATGGGGGCTTGTTTGGCTAGATTTGGAGTTGTGTTTTATGGAGGGAGCTTGCAAGGTTCAAAAATGGTGAAACTGTTCTTCATTTCCCAAGGTTGAAGACAACTAAATTAATTGCATGAATTTTCTAGATTTTTCTCCACCATGGCTGGATTTTACAAGTCCATAAGATGACAAAATTTGTTTAATCTTAGCCATCCATTCCTAAGGTTTTGACACTTGTCACTAGATGGTTAAATCCATAAAAGAAAATTTTGTTCTTAGTTCCCATTTTGTCCTCCAACAATCACTAAAATTCCATCTATATCCTAAGTCAGTGTAATAAAATTTTTCAATGTATATTTTTATTCTTCAGACAATTTCCTTTTATTCCATTGGCAGTGAAATTTTTAAATTCTCTGTCCATTTTTCGTAAAATCAGTCTAAACTTCTAATTTTACTACTAAACTTTAGCAATTCATTTAATTTCATTTATATCCTATTCACAACTTATGTAAGGCTTAAACTATATTTTCCATGTCTTCCTACTAAATGATGCATGCCGAACGGACTAAAAGAAACAGAAATTTAGAACGGGTATTACACACATGGCAACCGTCATCCTACCTCGAAGTACATATCGACCGTACACGTACCCCAAAACACCATAAGACATGAATTGGATACCATTGCTGCAAAACATTTAAAACTAAACTTTAATTAGAAAACATTTATAATAATAGAAAATCATTTAATAAAACAATTTAGTTAAACAATATAGTGGATGCATCACCAAAAGTGATGACGAGAAAGAAAGAGCAAAAAGCATAGCGACAAGAAGCATTTAAGCAACGATGTTTTTAGGTGTTATGCACAGAGATTGAAAATATAAAGTACGGAGATTGAAAATATAAAGTAAACTCAAAATAGAAGATAAACTAGAACTCTAGGCTAAATAGACACAAAATTAAGATGAGAACATAAATTAGTTTTAGGATTTTAGAACAACTAGAAGTAAAATTAAAATGAAGACATAATTAACTTTAGGGTTCCAAATTTTCTCGAAACATTTAAACTGAAATTAATCTCAAATTCATAATAAAACCCATCAAGTATAACTCTAAAATAACTATTTATAATAATTAAAAGATAAACATAACCCTAATAAGAAAATTTAATGAAAAAAACTCTTAAAAGACTTAAGAACCAAGAAAGCCAATCAAGGAAAACTAATTAAAATAAATCTAAAGCTTGAGTCAGGATAATGCGCAACATCATGTCACTTACAAGTAAGGAAAATAGTAAGTATGGACAATTGGAGGCACAAGGTACGTAGAAAAAGGGATTAAAGGTGTAACTTGGTTGAAAGAAAGGAAGGCCCAGGTAATTCAAGAGATAAGAAGAATAAGAAGTGGGATAGAGAGAAAATTTTGAAAGGAAATAGAGATGAAAACACCCAAAAAATGGAAGGATGGAGACACTTGTATGTATGTAGGGTGATGGGCAGTGGACTCCTCACTACCCAACTGCCCACCAACAAAAAGGATAAGTATTGAAAGAGGAAAAGTGAAGTGATGAATATGTAGCAATATGGAAAGGTAAATAAAGGTGAAGGAATAGTGAAGAAAATGACAGCCAAAGTTCGAAGGAGATTACAAAGACAATTAAGATGGAGAAATTTTGGTGACTCACTTAAGAGTAGAAAAATGAATAAAGAGGACTAAGAATGGTAGCTGGAACTGGAGAAAACAAAAAAGAGGATGAAGATACAATCATAGGAAAGGTTGGACAACGAAAAGTTAAGTGGAAATATTTGAGCAAGTGAATGATGAGCCGTGTGAAAGACTAAACTTGAAATAATGAAGAATGTGAGATAAGATGAAGTAAAAGGTAAGGAGTCCAGGAATGGAAAAGATAGTTGGAAATTTTTAGAATGAGGGAAATGGCTTAACCCTAAGGGGTAATTCCTCCCCAAGAAAAGGTAAGCAAAGAAAATGATAAGGGAGATGTAGTTCAGATGGTGATTCACAAGACGTATGATGGTAAATACTTTCCTAAATCACATGATGATATGTTATCAGACATGCGGATTGCAAGGGTTAATATGAACCTAAATGAGCTAAGGGTGATTCTAACAATAGTATAAGTAAGGAAAGTGGTGTGAAGGATTACTTGGAACATCCATCGAAAGAGAAGAAAAATGATAACCGAAGAATTAAAAATGATTAAGCTTAGAGACGAAGGCAAAAAATGGTAAATGTAGAAAGAAGAAAGACAAGATGGAATAGAAGAAGATGCACAAACTATTGGTTCCTTGATATAGTGCTAGAATGGGAGTAAATAGCACTTTGAAACTCTTTGCAAGTAGAAATGGCTTCTATTGGAACTTTGGAGTTAAGGTGGGTTAAGGTTGGGATAGTTTGTAGAAGATGAACACTTTGTAAAGTTAAAAAGAGTAAAGAAGAACCAACACAATTGATTTATAGTGGTTTGGTGTTCCTCACCTATATCCACTACCTTGGTCTTCCTAACCAAGGATTTTTAACCACCTTTTCTTCACTAAGAGAGTGGAATTTTAGCTTTCACCAAGCTTTTACAAAGTGAGCTTTTCCCTAGACTCAAAACCAATCAACCAAGGATCTCATTATTAATTCTATCCCCTTAGAGTGTTTCCCACACCTCTAAGAATAAAAGAAAATCTAATAAAAAGATTTACAAGAAAATGATTTCACAAAGACCTAGTTTGTACAAAGATTAAAGCTTTAAAGAACTCTCTCACAAAATATGAAAAGTATGAACAAAAGAAAGAATTCAAAGACAATAAGAATATACAAAAGTGTCCAAGTAATGCTCTTTAATTCTTTTTCATTTCTTGTTTTTCTTCAGGATTTAAGACTCCCTTAAATAGCTACACTCTTAATTTTGTCTGTTAGAGCATTTAATGAAGAGAGAGGCACACTTGCAGCTTTGAAAAAAAACTAGCTGTTATACTGTTTCGACGGCATTTAATCAGTTGAGGCTTGGATTGAATCGGTTCAATCTTTCTAACTTTGTCATTTTTGACGTTATTGTTTCATTCCTTGAATCAATTCACCTTCCTCCTTAATCAGTACAATTTCGGCCTTTTTTTTAAGGGACTTGAATCGATTGAGCTGAAAACTCAATTAGTTCAATTTTTCAGACTTCTAATTTCTCAATTTTCTTTAGTTCTCTCTCAATCGATTGAGTTCCATTGTGAACCAGTTGAAAATCTTTGACTTCTATTTTTTTTTCTTTCAGCATGCATTTAATCAATTAAGTTTTTTACTGAATCGATTGAATTCTTTGAATTGTTCATTATACTTTTTTCAACGTAGTGCAATTGATTAGGCTAATTGATTGAACCTTCAATACTTATCATTTTTTATTTACATTTTTAAAGATCTGTGCACTTACTTAGATTCATCAAATAGATTTGATTAGGTTGTTTTACACTTGTCAAAAAAACATGGAGTTCAATACAAACAAAGACAATGATGTAGGCGAAAAAGAAGAAATAAAGTTGAAAGTTAGATGGGAGAGACCTATAAGTTAAAGTAATTGATACGGGGACTAACATAGAAATGTGATGATAACAGAGCCCACATGTCATGCCCCGACCCGCCCCGGGTCGGCCACGTGGCAACCGCCGCGCTACCTCGAAGAACGTGTCTACAGCCACGCATCCGAGGCACCGCAAGGCATTGAAATGGATATCATCGCTGCAAAACAAAACTAAAATTTTAATTAGAAATCATTTAATAAAATATTTAATTTATAAGCAATACCAATGGATTAATTTAAAAGAATACCTACACAGCGAAAACCACTAAACCTAAGCCACCGACGTCTCCTAGTAAGCCTCCTTTATAGCTGACTCCGTATGCGAATCTGCATCCATCCACATTGGATACAGGTGAGTGACAGAGGTTCTAAGAATCTCCAGCTGGGTTGGGGGAAATAAGGGAAATCCAAAATAAAATAAAATAAGATAAGATAAAATAAATATTTTTCTTTTTGGAAACTCTTTTAAAAACTCTTTAATAAATAAATATATAAATCTCAAATGGGCTGGCATCTTTATCATACTGGAGGCACGACCCGTCAGTCGCCTTATGCCTCACTGTACCGAGGGCTATCTCTTTTCTCATTTATAATTATTTTCTCTTTTCTGTCTCTCTAGCCCTTTCCCTCGGTGGTGCCTCGCTGTGGTGGAACACAGCGAACTGGAGCTCTGGCGAGTTTCCCTACGCGCCTCTCCCAACCAGGCTCGACTCACCGTGCCCCTCGATAGGCGACCCACGGCTGAGTATCATGCATGCTCTCAAACTCGGTCCACGCTCTCGCAAATTGGAGCCCCGAGGAACCCTCTCAAGCACTCATCTCCCAAAGGCATCGTACCCTCAATAATCATAATAATAATATTTCATAAATTATATATATATACATATAAAACATTTATATTTAAAACATATAAATCACACACACGTAAGTTTTATATTTCTTTTTGAAACATCCCATTCACTGTGTGGGTATATCACAAGCAAGTGTGTGTGTGTGTGGATTTCCCGTATCCCAAAACCGTTTTGAAAACATTTATGTTTTTGAAATCATTTTTAAAATCGTTTTCCCCAGTGGCTAAACAAAGAAATCTAAGCCACTTACAGTATCGGGAGATTCGTATACTCCCAAGCGCTCCATGTAGCTCAACCTCCGGAGCATCGCCGCATTCGATTCACCCGGAGCCCTAGCACACGGAAATACGTTAGCATTCATAATTAAATTTATGAATGCACCTATGAGGCTCTAACATGACCTAAGACTGGGCTTGAATGTGATTCGGGGCTTAGAAAAGTGTCCAGGAGGTTCTGGGGTAAAAATTGGACACTTGATGAAAAATTACGAAAATACCCCTGGGGGTCCATGGGCAACTCGAGCTGGGCCCGACACTTAGAAAAGTGTCCGGAAGGTTTTGGAGCTAAAATCGGACTCTCGACGAAAAATTACCAAAATGCCCCCGGGGGCCCGTGGGCCCCACACCCGGACTAGGCTGGGCCCCACACGGGTTGGGCCAAATTCTACTCGAAATCGGGCTCAAAAAGCCCTCCTATGAGATATTTATACATTATAATGATATAATATATAAATATCTAAATATATTAATATAATATATAAATATCTTTTAATATAATAATAATACATTAAAAATATCTAAACAGGGACTCGATCGGCTAGTTCTTCGGTCGGTCTCTCCCCCAGTTTTCGCACTCGTTTCTCCTCCTTTCGACGTACAAACTTAGTGAGGCGATCCTCATGGCATCCACGACGGATATGCCGAGGCAGAAACGAGAAACACCGGTCCAATTTTCCCGTAGACCGAGATTTAGCCCAAATTGACTAAATCTCTGATTTACTCACACCCGGTTCACAAAAATGCGTAAAAACGGAATGGGACGTAGAATAAGGTGAATACTATAACACATTAAAAATTCACCTTATTCCACCGGCCCAAAATCCACTTATTTGAGTTTAAAGCTTTAACCTGGTTAAAAGTTGAAAACTGCGATCTAGGCTAAACCGATGCATGGATGTGCGTGCAAACTTAACTAACGTAGATCGAGGTGAGAAGAACAACATACTGGAAACTCACCTTGATCTGATAGCCGGGCATGTCCCGATTTGCCAATTGTCCAAAATGCCTCCGGTCGGCTTCAGAGAGAAAAGAAGAAAAAGAAAAGAAAAAGAAAAGAAAAAAATGAAAGAAAAGGTTTGGCCCCCTCCCCTATTTATAGGGGAGCTCGACGCCGGGTCCACTCGGGCCCCGGGTCAAACTTTTTCCCCTTTTTCAACTTTCTTTCATTTTCACCCGTTGGCTAAATCCTTTGCTTTCTTGTGCCAACGGGGTCCATAATAATTTCTAGGGACATATTTGGAGGTCTTTTTGGCATTTACTAATTTCCATGCACGGTTAATTACTTTTTCTTCTAACTCCGTCTTATCCTAATCTAAATTTCTCTTCTTAATTAGACACATCCGGACCGACATATTGTTTAATTAATACGCCATCTTACACTATTCCGTTCATACGAAAAAGTCGTGCTAGGTCCGGGTGTGTCACCACACAATAGAAAGAGTATGGGGACAGGGAAGGTGCTAGTCAAACTTATAAACACCTATAGGCATAGCCAGTAATAATGAGTTTGAATTGAATAAGAGCAGAAAAAGAAAAAGGAAGATAAAATGTCAAGAAACTACTGGGTGAGTAGAAGATAAAAAGGAAATTCTAATACTCAAATAAAATACGGGTGTTCGAAGAAAAGTAAAGAAGGTGATGAGCAAGGGCATTGAAAGAGTTAGAAAATTAAGAGTGGGGAAAGTAGTGAAGGAGATAGAAGAATGTGGCAACCGAAGAGATAAGATTTTCAAAAAAGTACCACAAATTAGTTAGAGAAAGAAGAATGTGGTATAAGATAGATGCATAGTAGAGGCTCAAGCATGTGTAATGATAAGGCCACATTTAGTGTATATTTAATGGTTAATTTGGATTATATTTTAACACTTTTATGGCTAGATTTATGTGTAATTCATGACATTCTCTCATATTTGATTTGTTTGCTTGTAGATATTAAATTGGAACTAATTCCATGAAAAACTAGTGGTTAAAAGGCAAAAGAAGACTCAAGGCTGGTTGAACAAGTTGAAGCAAGCTGCTGGGCCAGAAAATAGCAAAAAGATGAGGCCAAGTTTGAGTTTTTAATTCAAGGCCTGGTGACATGATCAAAGAGTCCAAGTTTAATTGGGATTAGTTCTTCTTAACTTCCAAGCAATCTTATGTAATTAACTAGTATAAATACTCATCCTAGGGTTCTCCTAGGATGTCTTGGATTTTATATCTTAGACCTTATTATTTTTTATTTTAATTTGTTCTTATTTTTATTTTATGAGTAGCTAGTTCCTAGTTAGGGTTAGGGATGTAGCTTGTTTGGATTTTTAATTATCTATGTATATTTTGATTATTTGATGGTTGAATTTATTCTTCTTGTTCTTAATCCTGAATTTATGTTTGATCACCATAGATTCACTCTTAGAGATTGTATGAAGAACTGGGAGGTGAAGTATGATCCATGCACTAGAAGAATAAACATCTTAGAGTTAGAGATAGGGATATCCTAAACTAGGGTGATAACCAATAGATTACTTGTTCTTAATGAGTTTGATTAATTAGGTTATGCATCGGGAGATGATAATCACTTAATTGAATATACCTGTGTACCTTGGGAGAGGACATAGATACATTAGTGTAATCGTTATTTCAACTTGAATAATTAGAATTGCATGATAATTAATTATTCCTTGCAAGTGAACCCAAGTATATTAATAATTAGAATTGCAAATTAATAAATAAGAAAACATTAGGCTTTGGGGTTCACTTGCAAGGAATAATTAATTATCATGCAATTCTAATTATTCAAGTTGAAATAACGATTACACTAATGTATCTATGTCCTCTCCCAAGGTACACAGGTATATTCAATTAAGTGATTATCATCTCCCAATGCATAACCTAATTAATCAAACTCATTAAGAACAAGTAATCTATTGGTTATCACCCTAGTTTAGGATATCCCTATCTCTAACTCTAAGATGTTTATTCTTCTAGTGCATGGATCATACTTCACCTCCCAGTTCTTCATACAATCTCTAAGAGTGAATCTATGGTGATCAAACATAAATTCAGGATTAAGAACAAGAAGAATAAATTCAACCATCAAATAATCAAAATATACATAGATAATTAAAAATCCAAACAAGCTACATCCCTAACCCTAACTAGGGATTTAGTAACACATAATTGGGTAAAAACTAAAAACAATTGAATTAAGCATAAAGAAAGAGTGTAGGAACAAAGTAGAAGAAAACTCCAAGACTTGCTTCCAGCTCTCCTCTTAAGCAAAAGTTCTAAAAAGAATAAAGATTATTGTATTTATACTAGATAACTAAAACCCTAATAACCTAAAAAATTACAATGGACTTGGGCTTGAACTTTAATTCTTCAATTGTGATAACTGGCCCATAATTGGAAATTGTCTTGAATTTATGTTTGCATGGGCCTTGACTTCTAGTAAAGCTCCAATTCCATCAAAAATCCTTTAAATATATTAGAATTCTTACAAAACAAACAAATAACTAAAGTGAGAAGAAATTAATAAATATGGACTAAAAACATAATTAAAAACCCATAAAAGTGTTCTAAAATAGTCCCAAATATAGGTGTAAAATACACCTATAAAATTCCCCCACACTTAGCTATTTGCTTGTCCTCAAGCAAAACTAACTAAAACTATTCCTAAAACAAGAATTTATTCCACTTTCGTAGGTGTACGGTGGCATTTAGCATATGCCACAAGCCTTTAAACCCCTAGGTGTCCCTAGTGGAGGAGTTGTAGTCTCCTGAGGGTTTACCAGAACGATACCCACAAACATTTTTCAAAAGACATTGGTTAGCTTCAAATCAAAAATATAAGATATACAAAATTCGAAGCAAATAAATTAAAAGTCAATAATTAAACACATAATACTTCATAAATAAATTACTAAATAATCTAAGTAATATAAATGCTATTCTACCTCATTCATTAGGATCCAATGCTTCAAATCAATTATATTTCTCACAAGATATCACTCTAACACACATGTGTTTAAATTTATGGTGAGGTTCTCTCATGATTTTCATATGAAATTAGACTTACCATAGGCTTGAAAAACATCTAATCTCCACTACTCCTTTATATACATACAAGCAACAATCATAAGGTCTTAATCCAAAGGTTGTAATGAGGCCAAAAGGGAATAAATAAGCTAATAAAGAAAAGGTTAAGGAAAAGAACAAAATAATTCAAAATTAATAGAGCAAAAACAAACCAAGAAGGGCCTAGGATATCTTGATCTAAAATTACTCAATCAACTTTCAATGTTTTGCAACACTCGCTTTCTTTTCTTCATTCTTCAGAAATCATGCCAAAGATTTTTTTTTTTTAAACAGGCAAATTGAACTTTATGCCTTCTTTTCTTTTTCTTTCTTTTTTTTTTCAGCAAGAATTCTTCTTTAAATTTCAACCTTCAATACATAACCAATTCCCCCACACTTTATTCTTTTGCAATCAATCCCAAGCACAATATAAATCACAAATAATTGCTCTACTAATTAAGAATTAGGGTGCAAAAATTTGTTTTTCATGTTTAGGCTCAAGGTTCATTGGAAAGGCTACAAAGAAAAAGTCTAAATATACAATAATAGGCTCAAATGGGTTCACTAATGGATAAATGTATAAAGGTTGGCTTTTTGGCTCAAACGAAATCCTAAAGACCTTAATCTTGATGCTTGCACATATATCAAAAACATGTAATCTCAAAAAGATGAATCTCAAGTTCTAGAAGTCATAAAATCATAGAAAATATATATAATAAAATCAAGAAAAATAGGCATGAAGGCTCAAAAATCTCACCAGGTAACACAAATTAATTCGAAGCATTTTCTCCTAACAAATTTAGTATCCTAGAGTTTACAAAACCTAAATTATAAAGTAACTACTTAATTATATTATGCATCTAATTATTAACAATTTAACCTATCACAAAGAATTCAATATACACTCATACAATCAACTTGAAGCAACCAATATAAATTCCTAAAGTTAGAGAAAATATTTTAACTCAAAAAGTAAAGAAAATCAAGAAAAATAAATCATGCAATCAAATCATCAGAAATTTTTCAAATTTCTCCCCCCCCCCCCACACTTAAAGCAATATTGTCCCCAATATTGTACAGAAAAGAAAAATAAATAAAGAATTGAGAAACTCCCTGAAAATATTTGCGCTTGTGAAATCTAAGTTCCAATTCCAATCTACCTTCTTGACTGCAACTTTTGGGACTAATTAACATGGAGAAGAAAAAGAAAATAACAGATAATAATAATTACAGAACATTAGGTCCAAAAGTTCAAATAAAACAACTAAGAAAACAGGAAATAAAAGATTAGCAAATAACAAAGAAATAAAATAACACAAGTCTGAAATTTAAATAAACATGAAAATAAAAACACATGCATAAAATAAAGAAATCAGATCACTGAGGTGGTGGTGGTGGAAAACGCTCCTGCATGAAAGCCCACATAGTATCCAATCTCGCATGCACTCCAGCGATACTATCGATCAACTGATCAACTCGAGTAGAAAGAGACTGCAAGGTAACTCGCCTAGGAGCCTCCTGAGCTGGAGCAGCCGCAGGTGCAACATTCTCTTCTGGTGCCTCGCCATCTCCTCCCTCAATATCATCAACATCAACACCAAAAGCAGCCAAGCCATCCGGATAGCCAAGATCAGCCCTCTCATTATTTACCCATATGTGAGGATAAAGTGTATGAGGCTTGTAATTCCAAAGCCGCATCCTATCATCATTAATGTAATGATCCATGCCAGTATTAACTCGCTCAAACAAAGAAGTGTCAACCCCTTGACGTCGTAATAGCTGAGTTAACAGAACAGGAAAGACAAATGCCTTGTCTAGAGAACCATGACGAACAACTGTAGCTATCGAATGCATCATAGTGGCTGAAATCCGAACAGGCTGAACACTCTCGCCTAAACCATGATAAAGTATATCCAGGAAGTACAAGTCTGAAACACGAACCATGTTTAGACTACTTATCTGTGGTCTGACGTTGTGGCCCAAAATATAAACCACCATCCGAGGCTGCATGGCTAAGAACTTGCACTGTGCATGAAATCTTCCATGAGGATTCACTGGAATCCCAAACCCAAGTGCAACGGCGCTTCTATCCCAAGTTGGCTGATCTGTAGGTCCCAAATTGTTGAAGGAAATCCTTCGACCTCCTGGTGGTAACTGAAGAAAATCTTCAATCATAGCCTCAGAAACTACCACATCAACCCTTGAACAGTAGAATGAATTTCAGTAGGGGCAGCAACAGATTTGTTGATGACATTGGCGTAAAATTCTTTGATCATCTCTGGATAATAGTCACCATTGAGCAGAAGAATCCGCTCCCAACCCAAAGTCTGAAACACCTCTTGAAGTTTGAACTTTCGCTCATAATCAGACTGCATGGTTTTCTCAATGACCATACTGTTGTTGTGGTGCAACTGGTACCATTCTTCATTTGCAGAGCTGGTGAAACGCGGAGGAGCTTGGGATGAAGGGGCTCTAGAAGATGAAGCAACTCCCTTCCCCTTAGATTTTCCAGTCACGTTTTTAACCCTTGGCATTGTTATCTGCACAAAGAAATAATGCTATTGAGTCTAAATTTAAACAACGTCAGATTACTTTGCACTATCATGCACAATTCACAGGAAAAACTCAGCATTATATTGTATAAACTGAAACTGCAAATGGCTTTTAACAAGACAGAAAGTTGATCACAAAAATATTCGGATAGCATGATCTAAACAAAAACTTTGCATATCATCTCATCAAAACAGAAAGACCACGAATAAATCATGCCATATTGACCTAAAAATAAATTTTATAATCAAGAACAGATCAATAACCATTCAAGGAAGTAAACAAACGTATAGAAACACATGAAGAATGCCAAGAACACTTACCACCTTGAAGATCCGAAAATTCAAACAAAACTAATCAAAGAATCCCTTTTTGCCTTTAAACAATGAAGAATACGAAAACTAACAGGATCAACTCGAGGACAATGGAGCGGGTTATGTGAATATAATGTTTGTTTCTAAACTTTTTGGCTTGATTTGGAGTTTGAAGCCACAAAAGTTGCAGAAAAATAAGAATGCACAGTGGTTTGAGCGGCTGGGGAAGATGAAGAGAGAAAAAAAATGAGTTGAAAAGTTGAAAAAGGGGTCTCGGGTAGGGTTTTGTGGGGGCAGGGGTTAACTGCCGCGCGGGTTACCATCGGGTCCCGCGTGGGTTGTGAGGTTTTCGGGCCAGACCCGCGTACAACGCCTCCCTCCGGTACGGGATACAGGCATGTCCCGCGCGGGAGACGTTGTTTCATCGGTATTGCTAGGCTTTGTATTCAACTCCCGCGCGGGACAAGCTCTGGTCCGGCTCGGGAGGCGATGTTTTCGGAGTCCTCAGCGTTTAGCTTCAACTCCCGCGCGGGACAAGCTCGGGTCTGGCGCGGAAGGCGATGTTTTCGGACAATTGCCAACCTTACCTCACTCCGGCGCGGGAGACATGTGTAACCCGCCCGGCAGACGTTAATCTCGAGCTTTCCTCAAGTTTACTCAATCAATCCGGTGCGGGATGCCTTCGGGTCCCACCCGGAAGTCAATAAATTTGTCTATACTCAAACTTTCCACCTTTCCACCACGTGACTCCTAAACTTCATGCATGCAGGTAAAATTAAACTAACCTATAGGCGAAATTAACTCTAAAAAGCTAACTGAAGGATAAATGTACAGCAAAAACTTCAAAAAATACTCATTTCCCCGCACACTTAAGCATGAATATTGTCCTCAATATGAAACTAGACAAACAAAGAAAATTATGAGGGCAATAAAGAGTTTAGAAATCTCCCTTTTATTCATGTGAAGTGAAGGTTGAAAAACTCAATGAAATTTCTGCAAAATTTCCTACAAAGTCAAAAAGAAAATAGTTAGGGAATAATTTAAAACAAAATTAAAGAAATCACTAAATTAAGTTAGAAATTGGGTTGCCTCCCAATAAGCGCTAAATTTAATGTCTATAGCTAGACTTGGCCACTTGGTTGTGCTAAATTAGAGTGATTTTGTGAATACACCCCATAGAATCACTCTCAAAATAATGTTTGAGCCTCTGTCCATTGACCATCAATTTTTCCTCCTTGCCTTCAATTTCTATTGCACCATGGGATAGCACCTTGGTCACCACAAATGGTCCAGACCATCTTGACTTCAATTTTCCTGGAAACAATTTAAAGCGAGAGTTAAAAAGCAATACTTTTTGACCAATTTTAAATTCTCTCTTAAGGATATGTCTATCATGAAAGGCCTTGGAGCGCTCTTTGTAAATCTTGGCATTCTCGAAAGACTATCTTCGAAATTCATCAAGCTCATCCAATTGGAGAAGTCGTTTTTCACCCGCTTTGACCAAATCAAAATTGATCTTCTTGATTGCCCATAGTGCTCTATGTTCAATTTCAACCGGAAGGTGACAAGATTTCCCATAAACCAACCGATAAGGAGACATCCCTAAAGGTGTTTTGAATGCTGTCCGATAAGCCCAAAGAGCATCATCTAACTTTCTTGCCCAATCAGCTCTTGAAGGATTGACAGTTTTTTCCAAGATTCTCTTGATTTCTCGATTAGAAACTTCTACTTGACCACTTGTTTAAGGATGATAAGTGGTAGAAGTTTTGAAGATGCACCCATTGTTCTTCAAAAAGCTGCGAAAAGTGGAATTCTGAAAGTGAACTCCATTATCACTGATAATAACTCGGGGAACTCCAAATCGAGAGAAGATGTTCTGTTTAACAAATTTCACCACACTGGCTCCAGTATTATTTGTCAAGGCAACCGCTTCAACCCACTTGGACACATAATCTACCGCCACAAGGATGTATTCTTTCCCTTCAGATTTAGAGAAAGGACCCATGAAGTCTATTCCCCAAACATCAAAAAGCTCAATAGGAAGAATCATGTTTTGAGGCATCTCATGTCGCTTGCTAATATTTCCAGTTCTTTGACATCTATCACAAGCAAGCACAAAGCTGTGAGCGTCCTTGAATAATGTAGGCCAATAAAACCCACATTGCAAGATTTTTGCAGTAGTTCTATCAGCACCGTGGTGTCCACCATAAGGAGATGAATGGCATGAATGTAAGATTGGCTCCATCTCATCATCAGGTATACATCTCCGAATAATACCATCAGAACATCTTCGAAACAGCAAGGGATCATCAAAGTAATAAAATCTGGCATCTGAAAGGAATTTCTTCTTTTGATGATAAGAAAAATCTTCAGGAACAATATTGGACACCAAGTAGTTAAGCAAATCAGCAAACCAAGGTGTCTTAACATGTTGAACAGCCCAAAGTCTTTCATCTGGAAATTGGTCACAAATCGGTTCATCCTCAACTTGATCTCTTTGCTCCAATCTTGACAAGTGATCAGCAACTAGATTTTCTACTCCCTTTTTATCTTTAATCTCCAAATCAAATTCCTGCAAAAGCAAAATCCAACGAATTAGCCTTGGTTTCGCATCCTTTTTAGACAAAAGATATTTAAGAGCAGAATGATCAGTGTAAACTATGACTTTAGAACAAACAAGGTAAGATCTAAACTTCTCAAAAGCAAAAACTACAGCTAGAAGTTCTTTTTCAGTAGTAGCATAATTAATTTGAGCCTCATTTAGAACTTTGCTAGCATAATAAATAACATGAAGTTTCTTATCCTGTCTTTGTCCCAAAACAGCCCCTAATGCATAATCACTTGCATCACACATCAATTCAAAAGGTAATTTCCAATCAGGTGCAGCCATAATAGGAGCCGAAGTCAATTCCTTTTTCAATCTGTCAAAAGCCACAAGACATTCATGAGTAAATTCAAAAGTCACATCTTTTTGCAATAATTGACAAAGAGGTCTAGTGATTTTAGAGAAATCCTTAATAAACCGCCGGTAAAAACCAGCATGACCAAGGAAACTTCTGACTGCACGAACTGAAGTAGGAGGTGGTAATCTTTCAATGACTTCGATCTTCGCTTTATCCACCTCTATGCCATCTTTTGAAATTCGATGACCCAACACTATTCCTTCTTGTACCATGAAGTGACATTTTTCCCAATTAAGCACAAGGTTTGTTTATTCACATCTTTGCAAAACCTGTTTCAAATTAAACAAGCAAGCATCAAAAGAAGACCCGAAAACTGAAAAGTCATCCATGAATACCTCAATCGTTTTCTCTATCATGTCAGAGAAAATCGCCATCATGCATCGTTGGAAAGTGGCCGGTGCATTGCATAACCCAAAAGACATCCTTCGATAAGCAAAAGTTCCATATGGGCATGTAAAAGTTGTCTTTTCTTGATCTTCTAATGTAATTGGGATCTGATTGTATCCCGAATAACCATCAAGAAAGCAATAATATTCATGTCCAGCTAATCTCTCCAACATCTGGTCAATAAATGGTAGTGGAAAGTGATCTTTTCGAGTTGCAGCATTCAACTTTCTGTAATCAATGCACACTCTCCAACCAGTGACTGTTCTAGTGGGAATCAGCTCATTCTTATCATTTGTGATCACCGTCATGCCTCCTTTCTTTGGTACAACCTGCACAGGACTTACCTAAGAGCTATCAGAAATAGGACAGATAATTCATGCATCAAGAAGTTTAATTACCTAGGCACGAACAACTTCTTTCATGTTCGGATTGAGTCTTCGCTGATTTTCCACACTAGGTTTGTGGTTTTCCTCCATCAGAATTTTATGAGAGCATACAGATGGACTAATTCCTCTAATGTCTGCAATGGTCCATGCAATTGCCATCTTATGCTCTCGTAAAACTCTTAAAAGCTTATCCTCCTGCACAGAGCTCAACGCAGATGAGATAACAATAGGATAAGTGCTGCTTTCTCCTAAATATGCATATCTAAGATGAGAAGGCAAAGGTTTCAGTTCAAGTTTAGATGCCTCTTGAATAGATGGCAAAGTCTTTGCTTTTCTTTCTCCTAAGTCCTCCACAACATGAGAGAATCGAGATTTAACTCTTTCTCCATCTAATCTATAAGCACATTCAACAATATTCTCATTCTCATCATTCTCATTAAGACCTAGAGCTATACAAGTTTCCAAAGTGTCATCATAAATAACTCTAGGTAAAGAATCATGCACAATAGAATCAACAACATCTATTCTATAGCAACTATCATCATAAGAAGGACCTTTGATGGCTTTGAAGATGTTGAACTCTTCCTTTTCATTACCCACTCTCAAAGTCAACTTACCCTTGTGCACATCAATTAGTGCCCCTCCAGTGGCCATGAATGGTCTCCCAAGTATAATGGGGACATCAATGTCATACTCCATATCCATAATAAGAAAATCCACAGGAAAAATCAATTTACCGACTTTAACAAGAAGATCTTCAACTATTCCATAATGATATCGAATAGTTCTATCAGCAAGTTGGAGTGACACTGTTGTAGGCTTGAGTTCTCCTATTCCAAGTTTCCTGAAAAGAGATAAAGGCATCAAGTTAATACTAGCACCTAAATCACATAAACACTTGTAAACATTAGAAGCACCAAAGTAACATGGAATAACAAAACTCCCTGGATCCTTCAACTTTGGAGGTAATTTATTTTGTAAAATTGCACTACACTCCTCAGTCAAGGCTACTGTAGCAAACTCCTCAAGTTTGTTTTTGTTGGAGATGAGTTCCTTCAAAAACTTTGCATATGATGGCATTTGAGCTAAAGCTTCAGCAAAGGGTATGTTGATGTGAATTCTCTAGAAAATGTCCAAGAACTTCTTGAAACCAGCTTCATCTTTCCTCTTCTTCAGTCTTTGGGGGTAAGGAATGGGTGGAACATAAGGTTTCACCACGGAATCAGCAGCAAAGGAAGGTCCGGCGCGTGTTTCAGTTGCATCCGGTGCGGGAGGCGTTGTTTGAAGTTCGTTGGGCGTTTGGAGAGTCACTCCCGCGCGGGACAAGCTCGGGTCCTGCGCGGGAGGCGTTGTTTCTACCCCGGTTCCCAAGTTTCCAGCCACTCCCGCGGGGGACAAGCTAGGGTCCGGCGAGGGAGGCGTGAATTTTGGGCTCCCCATACCTTCAGCAACAGGTCCGGCGCGGGATTCAATCGGGTCCCACACGGGACTCATGATTTTCTCAGAATTCCAGCAATTTTGGGGTTAATCTTTGACTTTAATTTAGTTAATTTCTTCTTTAATTTATTTAATTAAATTTGATAAGGCCATATTTAGTGTATATTTAGTGGTTGATTTGGATTATATTTTAACACTTTTATGGCTAGATTTATATGTAATTCATGAGATTCTCTCATATTTGATTTGTTTGCTTGTAGATATTAAATTGGAACTAATTCCATGAAAAACTAGTGGTTAAAAGGCAATAAAAGAATTCAAGGTTGGTTGAACAAATTGAAGCAAGCTGCTGGGCCAAAAAATAGCAAAAAGATGAGGCCAAGTTTGGGTTTTTAATTCAAGGCCCGGTGACATGACCAAAGAGTCCAAGTTTAATTGGGATTAGCTCTTCTTAACTTCCAAGCAATCTTATGTAAATTACTAGTATAAATACTTATTCTAAGGTTCTCCTAGGATGTCTTTGATTTTATATCTTAGACCCTATTATTTTATTTTATTTTTATGAGTAGCTAGTTCCCTAGTTAGGGTTAGGGATGTAGCTTGTTTGGATTTTTAATTATCTATGTAAATTTTGATTATTTGATGGTTGAATTTATTCTTCTTGTTCTTAATACTGAAATTATGCCTGATCACCATAGATTCATTCTTAGGGATTGTATGAAGAACTGGGAGGTGAAGTATGATCCATGCACTAGAAGAATAAACATCTTAGAGTTAGAGATAGGGATATCCTAAACTAGGGTGATAACCAATAGATTACTTGTTCTTAATGAGTTTGATTAATTAGGTTATGCATCGGGAGATGATAATTACTTAATTGAATATACCTGTGTACCTTGGGAGAGGACATAGATACATTAGTGTAATCGTTATTTCAACTTGAATAATTAGAATTGCATGATAATTAATTATTCCTTGCAAGTGAACCCCAAAACCCTAATGTTTTCTTATTTGTTAATTTTCTTTATTTAATTAGTTGTTTTGATTAGTTAATAATTTAGTTAATTTCTTCTTTAATTTAATTTAATTGTTTGTTTTAACTAGAATTAATTAAATTAGTGAATATTAGTCTTCGTGGGAACGATATCTTGGAATACTGCTTTTTTCTATACTATCTCGATTCTGTGCACTTGCAGATTAAGGCAACCAAGTTTTTGGCGCCGTTGCCGGGGACTATATATTTGCTATTTATATTAATTCTAGTTTTATTAACTTCCTGTTTTTACTTGATTTCAGGTGATTGATCTAACCAAACAAAAGATGTTCCACAATTGGGAGGCTTGTTACCATTGTGGCATGTATGGTCATGCACCTCATGCTTGTATGAATTGGGAGTTTCAACAACCACAACCTCCACAAAACAATGGGATACAAGACCAATTGAAGCAATTAATGGCTACCATGCAAACCAACCATGCTTCCGTGATGTCTCAACTTGCCTAAATTATAAAAGAGCAAGATGAAGCGCTTAAGGAGGGAAGTCTTATGAAGAATTCTGATGAGCTAGTGTTTGATGAAGATGATGAGTTTTGGGAGGAAAATCAAGAGCCAATGCTAAATTTTTCCAACAATATTGTCTCATCTCATGAGGAAGATACAAAGATGGAGATTGCATCTCCAGTGTCGGATTCAATGATATCCCTCATAGAACCCACTCCTATTCCTAACTTTGACATCAAGCCTTATGTGCCATCCAATCTAGACCCTCAAAAAGCCACTAGTGGAGCATCCGATGTTACATTCAAGATTGGTGATGAAAGGAAAGTATTTCAAATCTTTAAATCTTTACCAATCGAATTTCTTGAAGAAGATCACTCACTTATATTTGTGTTTTCTGTGCAGGAAGTTAATCTGAAAAATCCTAAGGAGGCCATTGCTAAGGCTACACATCGAGATAAATTGTGGAACATATGGCAATATGATTTCACTGGAATTACGTGACCTCCTTTGATGACAATGTCTAGCTATGGACATTAACTTTAGCGCTTTGTTGGGAGGCAACCCAACGTTCTAACCTTTGTTTAATTTTCTTTAATTTTATTTTCTTAGTCTTTAGAATTTTTATTAATCATTGTTTAATTTTTCTTTTGTAGGTCATGGTCTTGGATTTTCTTAAATATTACCTATCCAATTTTACGTGGACAAAGGGAGATTTCTCTAACCTTTCTTTTGCTTAATTGCTCAAATTTAATATTTTTGTTCATGTTTAAGTGTGGGGGTAAATTTTTGAAAATCCAAATTTTCATTCTTGTTACTAACAATTTTTCTTGAGTCTATGTGTTTTTAGGTGTTAATTTTACATTTAGATAAATTATTTCATGCATACATATTTTATTTTTGGAGCCAAGAAACATTGAGATTGAGAAAAAGCTTTACAAATCAATTCTTGTAGCACCATAGATCATGACAGGAAAAGAAAAAAATTTGCAACACCCGCGCAAGACCCGAAGGAGACCCGCACTGGACCTGAAGCTCAGTTTCACCAATGTCCGAAAATAACGTCTCCCGGGCGTGAGATGAACGAAACCCGCGCGCGAGACGTACTTGGCATCGAATTTTTCTCCTTCCCCTCAGCTACAAGCAGCAGCACCCACTTTGTCAAACGGAGCTGAGGACCTGTTGTAATGATAGCTAGCTGTTGGGTTATTATGCTGTTGTGTTTACTTTACAAGTGGGACTATACAAGCAAGAGAGAATTTATGGCAGCTCACTATGTAACTCGGATAGCATTTGGACCAAGCTTCCTCAATGATAGCAGTCTCATTCCCATTGCTCATAGGCTCATGATTATCATGCATTTGGATTTAGTTTATTTTAGTTTACCTTTAGTTTAGTTTAATTTAGTTATTTATTTATTTATTTTTGTCTTGATCTTTTTAATTTGGGGACATTTTATATAGCTTACACTTGAACTTAATTTTATACAATTTACCTTTCCACCAATTTTGATTTTTATTTGTGCAGCTTAGTAGAATAATAGATCAATGCTCGAATATCCTTCAAATTAATCGGCTCTTCAATTTTCAGGGAGTTTTTGCATTCTCTTTTATTTCTATTTTCTGTACAATATTGGGGACAATATTGTTCTAAGTGTGGGGGGAGTGAAATTGACTTTTGAATTACTTGGTTGCTAGCTATATCATAATTTCTCTAAATTTGTCAATTTTTTTTTTAATTTTCTTTTTTTTAGTCTAGTTTTCATTGGTTAATTTTAATTTGATAGCATGAGTTTATACATGATTTTGAGTAGAAATTGATTGTTAAAAATTATATACATAATGTGATTAGGTATTTACTTTATAATTTAGGCTTTGTAAATACTTTGAAACCAATTTTATTAGGTGATGATACTTTGAATTGACTTGTGCTACCTAGTGAGATTTGAGCCTTCATGCCTATTTTTCTTGATTATATTGTATATATCTTCTATGATTTTGTGACTTCTAGAACTTGAGATTCATCTTTTTGAGATTACATGTTTTTCATATATGTGCAAGCATTGAGATTAAGGTCTTTAGGATTTCGTTTGAGCCAAAAAGCCAACCTTTATGCACTTATCCATTAGTGAACCCCTTTGAGCCTATTGTTATATATTTAGCCTTTTTCTTTGTAGCTTTCCCAAAGAACCTTGAGCCTAAATATGGAAAACAAGTTTTTGCACCCTATTCATTATTAGTAGAGTGTTTACTTCTTTAATTTGATGTTCTTTGGATTGATTGCAAAAGAATAAGTGTGGGGGAGATGGTGATGTGTATGAGGTGGTGATGTAAAAGGGAGAATTCTTGCCAATAAAAATTAAAAAAAAAAAGAAAAGAAAAAGAAAGGCACAAAATTCAAAATTTGCCTTAAAAAAATCTGAAAAAAAAATTGAAGAAAAAAAAAATTGGCATGGATTCTTGAGCTTGAAATTGATGAAGAAAAAGGTCATTTATTTTTGCAAAGTATAAGAAGTTGGTGTTGAGTAATTTTTTATCATGATATTTTTTTTTGGCCAATTTTTCATGGTTTTCTTACTCTACTAATTTTGAATATTTTGTTCTTCTCTTATCATTTTCTTTGTTGACCAGTTTATTTATCCCTTTTGGCCCCATTATAACCTTGTATGAGACCTTATGATTTTTGTTTGTATGTATATATTGGAGTAGTGGAGATTAGATGTTTTTCAAGCCTATGGTAAGTCCAATTTCATATGAAGATCATGAGAGTACCTCACCAAAAATTTCTAAACACTTGAATGATTGAGTGAAACCTTGTGAGGAATAGTCAATTTGAAGTGTTTGATTTTGATGAATGAGGTAGATTGGTGTTTGCATAGTTTAGATTGTTTAGTAACTTATCTATCAAATATTATGTATTTGATTTTTGGTAATTATATTGATACTTGAAATTTTTGTATAGCTTGTCTTATTAATTTGAAGCTAACCAATGTGTTTTGAAAATGATTGTAGGTATCGTTCTGGTAAGCCCTCAGGAGACTATAACTCCTCCACTAAGGACACTTAGGGGTTTAAAGGCTTGTGGCATGTGCTAAATGCCACCGTACACCTACGAAAGTGGAATCGTTTTCTCGTTCTTGTGTTAGATTAGATTTACATATTGATTGCTTGAGGACAAGCAATAGTCAAGTGTGGGGGAATTTGATAAGGCCATATTTAGTGTATATTTAGTGGTTGATTTGGATTATATTTTAACACTTTTATGGCTAGATTTATATGTAATTCATGAGATTCTCTCATATTTGATTTGTTTGCTTGTAGATATTAAATTGGAACTAATTCCATGAAAAACTAGTGGTTAAAAGGCAAAAACAGAATTCAAGGTTGGTTGAACAAATTGAAGCAAGCTGCTGGGCCAAAAAATAGCAAAAAGATGAGGCCAAGTTTGGGTTTTTAATTCAAGGCCCGGTGACATGACCAAAGAGTCCAAGTTTAATTGGGATTAGCTATTCTTAACTTCCAAGCAATCTTATGTAAATTACTAGTATAAATACTTATTCTAAGGTTCTCCTAGGATGTCTTTGATTTTATATCTTAGACCCTATTATTTTATTTTATTTTTATGAGTAGCTAGTTCCCTAGTTAGGGTTAGGGATGTAGCTTATTTGAATTTTTAATTATCTATGTATATTTTGATTATTTGATGGTTGAATTTATTCTTCTTGTTCTTAATTCTGAATTTATGCCTGATCACCATAGATTCATTCTTAGGGATTGTATGAAGAACTGGGAGGTGAAGTATGATCCGTGCACTAGAAGAATAAACATCTTAGAGTTAGAGATAGGGATATCCTAAACTAGGGTGATAACCAATAGATTACTTGTTCTTAATGAGTTTGATTAATTAGGTTATGCATCGGGAGATGATAATCACTTAATTGAATATACCTGTGTACCTTGGGATAGGACATAGATACATTAGTGTAATCGTTATTTCAACTTGAATAATTAGAATTGCATGATAATTAATTATTCCTTGCAAGTGAACCCCAAAACCCTAATGTTTTCTTATTTTTTAATTTTCTTTATTTAATTAGTTGTTTTGATTAGTTAATAATTTAGTTAATTTCTTCTTTAATTTAATTTAATTGTTTGTTTTAACTAGAATTAATTAAATTAGTGAATATTAGTCTTCGTGGGAACGATATCTTGGAATACTGCTTTTTTCTATACTATCTCGATTCTGTGCACTTGCAGATTAAGGCAACCAAGTTTTTGGCGCCGTTGCCGGGGACTATATATTTGCTATTTACTTTAATTCTAGTTTTATTAACTTCCTGTTTTTACTTTATTTCAGGTGATTGATCTAACCAAGAAAAAGATGTTCCACAATTGGGAAGCTTGTTATCATTGTGGCATGTATGGTCATGCATCTTATGCTTGTATGAATTGGGAGTTTTAACAACCACAGCCTCCACAAAACAATGGGATAGAAGACTAATTGAAGCAAATAATGAATCAACTGCAAATCAACAATGCATCTATCATGAAGCATATTGATAAGATTGAACAGAACCATGGTGCATCTATCCGAAATTTGGAGATGCAAGTATCTCAACTTGCCCAAATTATTAAAGAGCAAGATGAAGCTTTTATGGAGGAAAGTCTTGTGAAGAAATCTGATGAGCTTGTGGTTGATGATGTTGAGGTGGTTAATATTGAAGAATCCCAATGGGAGGAAAATAAAGAAGGAAAGAAAAAGTATTATGAAACCAATTTCGATTTCTTTCATAATATCTCTAGAGCTAAACTTCATAAGGAAGATGAGTGGGTTGGAGCAATGGAACCGGAGCCTCAAAACAGTTCGAAAATTGAAAAAAATTTGAGTCCCGCGTGGGACCCGATTGAATCCCGCGCCGGACCTGTTGCTGAACGTAAGGACAGCCCGAAACTCACGTCTCCCGCGCCGAACCCGAGCTTGTCCTGCGCGGGAGTGGCTGGAAATTTGCCAACCGGGGTAGAAACAATGCCTCCCGCGCCGGACCTGATGGTAACCCGCGCGGGAGTGAACCTCCAAACGCCCAGTGAACTTCCAATCATGTCTCTTATGCCGGATTCAACTCTTTCCAGTGCTGAAACTTCTTTTACTCCAAATTTCAATTTAAAGCCTTATGTGCCATCTAATCTAGATCCTCAAATAGCCACTAGTGGAGCATCCAATGATACATTCAAGATTGGTGAAGAAAGGGAAGTACTTCAAATCTTTAAATCTTCACCAATCCAATTTCTTAATGATGATCATTCACTTATATTTGTGTTTTCTATCCAGGAAGTTAATCTGAAAAATCCTAAGGAGGCCATTGCTAAGGTTACACAACTTGATAAATTGTGGAACATATGGCAATATGATTTCACTGGAATTACGTGACCTCCTTTGGTGATAATGTCTAGCTATGGACATTAAATTTAGCGCTTTGTTGGGAGGCAACCCAATGTTCTAACCTTTGTTTAATTTTCTTTAATTTTATTTTCTTAGTCTTTAGAATTTTTATTAATTGTTTAATTTTTCTTTTGTAGGTCATGGTCTTGGAATTTCATAAATTTTACCTCACAAATTTTTTGTGGACAAAGGGAGACTTTTCTACCCTTTTATTTTGCTTAATTGTTCAAATTTATTATTTATGTTCATGTTTAAGTGTGGGGGTGAATTTTTGAAAATCTAAATTTGTATTCTTGTTACTAACAATTTTTCTTTAATTTATGTAAATTTGTAGAAGTCAATTTGCATTTAGTTGATATTAGTTCATGCATACATATTTTTATTTTTTTTTTAGCCAAGAAGCATTGGGATGGGACTTGACCCTCAGCTGCAAAATGAACAAAAATTAACGTCTCCCGCCCAAGACCCAAAAGAGACCCGCACGGGCCTAAACTTCAGTAGCGTTGATGTCCGAAGATTACGTCTCCCGCCCGGGAGACAATGGAGTCCGGCGCCGCAAGCAAAACAAGCAAGGACCTGCTACACGGCTTTTAAAGCAATGACAAAATGAAACTTTTCTTTGAAAAGCTAAATGTCTGTTGCATTAATATATAGCTGCTGTCCTGAGAGCGTAGAGAGAAGATTGGGTTTGGAAACTTTGTAGCTGTTGATTTGACTATTGAGCTCATATGGCTTTGCCAGACTTTAGCCAAGCTTCTTCAACGATAGCAATCTTCTTCCCATTGGTTTTGGCACCATGATTATCGTGCATTTACATTTAGTTTAGTCTAATTTGTATTTAGTTTAGTATATTTTATATTTAGTTTGTTTTTTTTTTTTTTAATTTTTACTAATTTGGGGATATTTTGTATAGCTTGTAATTTAATGATTCTTGCACTTAATTTTACAATTTTACTATTTCACCAATTTTTATTTAATTGTGCAGCTTAGTAGGATAATTGATCAATGCTCGAATCTCGTTCAATTTCTTCAATTTGCGCAAAATTTCAGGGAGTTCTTTCATTCTCTTTTATTTCTATTTTCTGTACAATATTGGGGACAATATTGTTCTAAGTGTGGGGGGAGTGAAATTGACTTTTTGAATTACTTGGTTGCTAGCTATATCTTAATTTCTCTAAATTGGTCAAAATTTTTCATTTTTTTGTTTTGAGTCTAGTTTTCATTGGTTAATTTTAATTTGATAATATGAGTTTGTACATGATTTTGAGTAGAAATTAATTGTTAAAAATTGGGTACATAATGTGATTAGGTATTTACTTTATAATTTAGGCTTTGTAGATACTTTGAAATCAATTTCATTAGGTGATGATACTTTAAATTGACTTGTGCTACCTAGTGAGAATTTGAGCCTTCATGCCTATTTTTCTTGATTATATTGTATATATCTTCTATAATTTTGTGACTTCTAGAACTTGAGATTCATCTTTTTGAGATTACATGTTTTTAATATATATGCAAGCATTGAGATTAAGATCTTTAGGATTTCGTTTGTGTCACGCCCCGACCCGCCCCGGGTCGGCCACGTAGCAACCGCCGCGCTGTCTCAAAGTACGTCCTGGCCAGTCACGCACCTGAGGCACCGCAAGGCATAAATGGGCATCATTGCTGTCAAATAAAACTAAAACTTTAATTAGAAAATATTTAATAAAATAATTAACTTTAAAAGTAATGCCAGTGGACTAATTGAGAGAATACCTATACAGCCGAAACTTCTATGCTTAAGCCACCGACGCTTCCTAGTGAGTCTCATTTCTTTAGCTGACTCCGATTTGCGAATCTACATCCATCCATATTGGATACAGGTGAGTGGCAAAGGTTCTAAGAATCTCCATCTGTGTTAGAACAGATAAGGGAAATCCAAAATAAAATAAAATACATAATAATAAAACAAATATTCTTTCTTTAAAATTCTTTTCTGGTTCTTCTGCTGAGAATCCTCTTTTAATGTACTTTAAATCCATAAATAAATAAATAGACATAAAATGGGCTGGCAACTCTAATCTGTCCCAATAAGGTATACCCGTGCACTGGGTATCCACTGGACCGTCAAGGGTTACTTTATACTTTTAAAACATTTTTTACTTTACTCTCTGGCCCATTCCCTTGACGTTTGCCTTGCTGTGGTGGAACACAGCATCTGGAGCTCTGGTGAGTTTCCCTACGCGCCTCTCCCAACCAGGCTCTACTCACCGTGCCCCTCGATAGGCGGTCCACGGCTGAGTACCACGCATGCTCTCAAACTCGGTCCACGCTCCCGCAAATCGGAGCCCCGAGGAATCCCACTCAATCTCTCATCTCTCCGGGGTATCGTACCCCAAACAATTATCAATAATATTTCAAATATATATGTATATATATATTTACACATAAAACATTTTATATTTAAAACATATAACCACACACACATAGGTCTTGTACACCTTTTTAAATCATCCCACTCACGGTGTGGGTATATCACAAATAAATTGTGTGTATAAATCATCCCACTCACGGTGTGGGTCTATCACAAATAAATTGTGTGTATAAATCATCCCACTCACGGTGTGGGTCTATCACAAATAAATTGTGTGTGTATGGATTTCCCATGTTCCAAAACTGTTTTGAAACATTTATGTTTTAAAATCATTTTCTAAATCCCCCTTTCCCAGTGGCTAAACAGAGAAATCTAGGCCACTCACAGTATTGGGAGATTCGTATACTCCCAAGCGCTCCATGTAGCTTTAACCTCCGGTGCATCGCCGCATTCGATTATCCGGAGCCCTAATACATGCAAATATACGTTAGCATCCATAATTACATTTATGAATGCACCTATGAGGCTCTAACATGACCTACGACTGGGCTTGAATGTGATTCGGGGCTAGGAAAAGTATCCAGGAGGTTCTGGGGTAAAAATTGGACACTTGGTAAAAAATTACGAAAATGCCCCTGGGGACCCGGCCCGGCCCGGCACTGTTCCGGGCCCAACAGACCCGCCCTAGTGGGCTGGGTTCGGCCTAGCCCAGTTTTGGGCCCAAATAGCCCACTCCCGCGCGGGTTCTGCACGGTTCCCGCGCGGGACTTGCACAACTCCCGCGCGGGAGCTGCACGGGAGCTGCCCGCACGGCTCCCGCGCGGGACCTGCACGACTCCCGCACGGGAGCTGCACGGGAGTTGCCCGTACGGCTCCCGCACGGGACCTGCACGGTTCCCGCGCGAAAGGCGAGCCAAAAGCTCGGTTCCGGAGCCTTTTGCTCCGTTTTTCGTGCCATTCGATCGCCAATCGTCCGACGGACTTATCCAGGCGATCCTCGTGACATCCACAACACGTCTACCGAAAGAAAAACAAGAATCACAAGCTCAAAGTTCCTAAATCTCAAATCTAAACTTAAAATTTAACAAAAAGCTAAACCTAACTTTGAACTTGGATCTCTCCTAAACCGATGCATGGAAGAACGTGCAAACTTAACAAAACGTAGATCGAAGAGTTAAGAATAACTCACCAAGATCTCGCCTCGAACTGGCGGTCGGTTTGTCCGAATCTGCCAATTGTCCAAAATGCCTCCGTTTGGCTCCAGAGAGAAAAAGAAAAGAAAATGAAAGAAAAGAAAAAGAGAAATGAAGAAAAAGCTTCGGCCCTCCTCTATTTATAAAGGAGTCCGACACCGGGTCTACTCGGACCTCGAGTCAAACTTTTTCCCCTTTTTCAACTTTCTTTCATTTTCACCCATTGGCTAAATCCTTTGCTTTCTTGTGCCAATGGGGCCCATAATAAATTTCTAAGGACTTAATTGGAGGTCTTTTTGGCATTTACTAATTTCCATGCACGGTTAGTTATTTTATCTTTAGACTCCTTCTTATCCAAATTTTAACTTCTCTTCATACTTGACACAGCCGGACCGACATATTATTAAATTATTACGTCATCTTACACTATTCCATTCGTACGAAAAGGTCGTGCTAGGTCCGGGTGTGTCAGTTTGAGCCAAAAAGCCAACCTTTATGCACTTATCCATTAGTGAACCCCTTTGAGCCTATTGTTATATATTTAGCCTTTTTCTTTATAGCTTTCCCAAAGAACATTGAGCCTAAAAAGAAAATAAGTTTTTGCACCCTATTCATTATTAGTAGAGTATTTACTTCTTTAACTTGATGTTCTTTGAATTGATTGCAAAAGAATAAGTGTGGGAGAGATGACAATATGTATGAGGTGGTAATGTAAAAGGAAGAATTCTTGCCAAAATAAAAAAATTCAAAAAAAAAAAGAAAAGAAAAAGAAAGGCACAAAATCCAAAATTTGCCTTAAAAAAATCTGAAAAAAAAAGTTAAAAAAAAATTGGCATGGATTCTTAAGTTTGAAATTGATGAAGAAGAGGGTGATTTATTTTTGCGAAATATAAAAAGTTGGTGTTGAGTAATTTTTGATCATGATATATTTTGGCCAATTTTTCATGGTTTTCTTACTCTACTAATTTTGAATTATTTTGTTCTTCTCTTATCCTTTTCTTTGTTAACATATTTATTCCCTTTTGGCCCAATTACAACCTTGTATAAAGACCTTATGATTTTTGCTTGTATGTATATATTGGAGTAGTGGAGATTAGATGTTTTTCAAGCCTATGGTAAGTCCAATTTCATAAGAAGATTTTGAGAGTACCTCACCTAAAAATTTCTAAACACTTGAGTGATTGAGTGACACCTTGTGAGGGATTAGTCAATTTAAAGGGTTTGATCTTGATGAATGAGGTTAATTAGTGTTTGCATAGTTTAGATTGTTTAGTAATTTATCTATGAAATATTATGTATTTGATTTTTGATAATTATATTGATACTTGAAATTTTTGTATAGCTTGTGTTATTAATTTGAAGCTAACCAATGTGTTTTGAAAATGTTTATGGGTATCGTTCTGGTAAGTCCTTAGGAGACTACAACTCCTCCACTAAGGACACTTAGAGGTTTAAAGGCTTGTGGCATGCGCTAAATGCCACCGTACACCTACGAAAGTGGAATCGTTTTCTTGTTCTTGTGTTAGATTAGATTTACATATTGATTGCTTGAGGACAAGCAATAAGTCAAGTGTGGGGGAATTTGATAAGGCCATATTTAGTGTATATTTAATGGTTGATTTGGATTATATTTTAACACTTTTATGGCTAGATTTATATGTAATTCATGATATTCTCTCATATTTGATTTGTTTGCTTGTAGATATTAAATTGGAACTAATTCCATGAAAAACTAGTGGTTAAAAGGCAAAAGAAGAATTCAAGGCTGGTTGAATGAGATGAAACAAGCTACTGGGCCTGAAAATAGCAAAAGGATGAGGCCAAGTTTGGGTTTTTAATTCAAGGACTGGTGACATGATCAAAGAGTCCAAGTTTAATTGGGATTAGCTCTTCTTAACTTCCAAGCAATCTTATGTAAATTACTAGTATAAATACTCATCCTAGGGTTCTCCTAGGATGTCTTTGATTTTGTATCTTAGACCTTATTATTATATTTTATTTTATTTTGTTCTTATTTTATGAGTAGCTAGTTCCCTAGTTAGGGTTAGGGATGTAGCTTGTTTGGATATTTAATTATCTATGTATATTTTGATTATTTGATGGTTGAATTTATTCTTCTTGTTCTTAATTCTGAATTTATGCTTGATCACCATAGATTCACTCTTAGGGATTGTATGAAGAACTGGGAGGTGAAGTATGATCCGTGCACTAGAAGAATAAACATCTTAGAGTTAGAGATAGGGATATCCTAAACTAGGGTGATAACCAATTGATTACTTGTTCTTAATGAGTTTGATTAATTAGATTATGCATCGGGAGATGATAATCACTTAATTGAATATACCTGTGTACCTTGGGAGAGGACATAGATACATTAGTGCAATCGTTATTTCAACTTGAATAATTAGAATTGCATGATAATTAATTATTCCTTACAAGTGAACCCCAAAGCCCTAATGTTTTCTTATTTATTAATTTTTTTATTTAATTAGTTGTTTTAATAATAAAACAACCAAGTGTTTTAAATTATTCTTTGACTTTTTCTTTTTGATTTTGTAGGTAATTTTGTAGACATTTCACTGAGTTATTCAACCTTCACTTCACATGAATAAAAGGGAGATTTCTAAACTCTTTATTGCCCTCATAATTTTCTTTGTTTGCTTAGTTTCATATTGAGGACAATATTCATGCTTAAGTGTGGAGGGAATGAGTATTCTTTGAAGTTTTTGTTGTACATTTATCTTTTAGTTAGCTTTTTTTTTTTTTAGAGTTAATTTTGCCTATAGGTTAGTTTAATTTGACATGCATGCATGAAGTTTAGGAGTCACGTAGTGGAAAGGTGGAAAGTCTGAGTTTAGGCAAAAGTTTTGACTTCCGGGCGGGACCCGAATGCATCCCGCGCCGGATTGAGTGAGCAAACTTGTGGAAAGCCCAAGATTAACGCCTCCCGGGCGGGTTACACATGTCTCCCGCGCCGGAGTGAGGTAAGGCAAGGAAATGTCCGGAAAGAACGCCTCCCGCGCGGGAGTTCAAGCCAAATCCTAGCAATGCCGAAAAAAAGACGCCTCTTGCGCGGGACATGTATGTATCCCGCGCCGGAGGGAGGCGGTATACGCGGGTCTGAGCCCGAAAGCTTCACTCCCGCGCAGGAGATGGAGTTGGCCTCCAAGTTGTGATTTCTCTATTCGTGTCAGCTATGCGCAGCAGCCCCATTCCCACTTTCCATTATTAAAACCATACACACTACACTTGGTCATGAGAAAGCCACGTGGTGCATCATGAGTTTTGTGCATAAAGTTTTTGTTGGTATATTTGGGGAGCAATTTTGATCAAGATTTTGGCTAAGTTCCAACGGTTGCCACATATTTCTTTTGGCTCATTGTACCATAATTAATCATGCATTTGCATTTAGTTTATTTTAGTTTACCTTTAGTTTAGTTTAATTTAGTTATTTATTTATTTATTTATTTTTGTCTTGATCTTTTTAATTTGGGGACATTTTATATAGCTTACACTTGAACTTAATTTTATACAATTTACCTTTCCACCAATTTTGCTTTTTATTTATGCAGCTTAGTAGAATAATAGCTCAATGCTCGAATCTCCTTCAATTTCTTCAATTTGCGCAAAATTTCAGGGAGTTCTTGCATTCTCTTTTATTTCTATTTTCTGTACAATATTGGGGACAATATTGTTCTAAGTGTGGGAGGAGTGAAATTGACTTTTGAATTACTTAATTGCTAGCTATATTCTAATTTCTCTAAATTAGTCAAAATTTTTCATTTTTTTGTTGAGTCTAGTTTTCATTGGTTAATTTTAATTTGATAGTATGAGTTTATACATGATTTTGAGTGGAAATTGATTGTTAAAAATTATGTACATAATGTGATTAGGTATTTACTTTATAATTTGGGCTTTGTAAATACTTTGAAACCAATTTCATTAAGTGATGATACTTTGAATTGACTTGTGCTACCTAGTGAGAATTTGAGCCTTCATGCCTATTTTTCTTGATTATATTGTATATCTTCTATGATTTTGTGACTTCTAGAACTTGAGATTCATCTTTTTAAGATTACATGTTTTTAATATATATGCAAGCATTAAGATTAAGGTCTTTAGGATTTCGTTTGAGCCAAAAAGCTAACCTTTATGCACTTATCCATTAGTGAACCCCTATGAGCCTATTGTTATATTTAGCCTTTTTCTTTGTAGCTTTCCCAAAGAACCTTGAGCCTAAATATGAAAAAAAAAAAATTTTGCACCCTATTCATTATTAGTAGAGTGTTTACTTCTTTAACTTGATGTTCTTTGAATTGATTGCAAAAGAATAAGTGTGGGGGAGATGGTGATGTGTATAAGGTGGTGATGTAAAAGGGAGAATTCTTGTCAATAAAAAAATTCAAAAAAAAAGAAAAAAAAAAGAAAGGCATAAAATTCAAATTTTGCCTTAATAAAAATTGAAAAAAAAAATTGGCATGGATTCTTGAGTTTGAAATTGATGAAGAAGAGGGTGATTTATTTTTGCGAAATATAAAAAGTTGGTGTTGAGTAATTTTTGATCATGATATATTTTGGCCAATTTTTCATGGTTTTCTTACTCTACTAATTTTGAATATTTTGTTCTTCTCTTATCCTTTTCTTTGTTGACCAATTTATTTATCCCTTTTGGCCCCATTATAACCTTGTATAAGACCTTATGATTTTTGTTTGTATGTATATATTAGAGTAGTGGAGATTAGATGATTTTCAAGCCTATGGTAAGTCCAATTTCATAAGAAGATCATGAGAGTACCTCACCTAAAAATTTCTAAACACTTGAGTGATTGAGTGACACCTTGTGAGGGATTAGTCAATTTGAAGTATTTGATCTTAATGAATGAGGTTAATTAGTATTTGCATAGTCTAGATTATTTAGTAATTTATCTATGATATATTATGTATTTGATTTTTGGCGATTATATTGATACTTGAAATTTTTGTATAGCTTGTTTTATTAATTTAAAGCTAACCAATGTGTTTTGAAAATGTTTGTGGGTATCGTTCTGGTAAACCCTCAGGAGACTACAACTCCTCCACTAAGGACACTTAGGGGTTTAAAGGCTTGTGGCATATGCTAAATGCCACCGTACACCTACGAAAGTGGAATCATTTTCTTGTTCTTGTGTTAGATTAGATTTACATATTGATTGCTTGAGGACAAGCAATAAGTCAAGTGTGGGGGAATTTGATAAGGCCATATTTAGTGTATATTTAATGGTTAATTTGGATTATATTTTAACACTTTTATGGCTAGATTTATGTGTAATTCATGACATTCTCTCATATTTGATTTGTTTGCTTGTAGATATTAAATTGGAACTAATTCCATGAAAAACTAGTGGTTAAAAGGCAAAAGAAGACTCAAGGCTGATTGAACAAGTTGAAGCAAGCTGCTGGGCCAGAAAATAGCAAAAAGATGAGGCCAAGTTTGAGTTTTTAATTCAAGGCCTGGTGACATGATCAAAGAGTCCAAGTTTAATTGGGATTAGTTCTTCTTAACTTCCAAGCAATCTTATGTAATTAACTAGTATAAATACTCATCCTAGGGTTCTCCTAGGATGTCTTGGATTTTATATCTTAGACCTTATTATTTTTTATTTTAATTTGTTCTTATTTTTATTTTATGAGTAGCTAGTTCCCTAGTTAGGGTTAGGGATGTAGCTTGTTTGGATTTTTAATTATCTATGTATATTTTGATTATTTGATGGTTGAATTTATTCTTCTTGTTCTTAATCCTGAATTTATGTTTGATCACCATAGATTCACTCTTAGAGATTGTATGAAGAACTGGGAGGTGAAGTATGATCCATGCACTAGAAGAATAAACATCTTAGAGTTAGAGATAGGGATATCCTAAACTAGGGTGATAACCTATAGATTACTTGTTCTTAATGAGTTTGATTAATTAGGTTATGCATCGGGAGATGATAATCACTTAATTGAATATACCTGTGTACCTTGGGAGAGGACATAAATACATTAGTGTAATCGTTATTTCAACTTGAATAATTAGAATTGCATGATAATTAATTATTCCTTGCAAGTGAACCCCAAAGCCCTAATGTTTTCTTATTTATTAATTTTTCTTTATTTAATTAGTTGTTTTGATTAGTTAATAATTTAGTTAATTTCTTCTTTAATTTAATTTAATTATTTGTTTTAACTAGAATTAATTAAATTAGTGAATATTAGTCTTCGTGGGAACGATATCTTGGAATACTGCTTTTTTCTATACTATCTCGATTCTGTGCACTTGCAGATTAAGGCAACCATGTAACTTAAAATCCCTTGGAGGCATCCCACAGAGAAAGGATTATAGATCGATATCTTGAAGATCTGACTACTCTGTTGGACCGACTCAGAGTACAAAGTGGAAAGAGCATGAAACCTTCCAAAGTTAGCCAACCTTGATAGGGGATGGTAGATAAGATTAACCGAAGGCTATGATCGAGATAGAGACGGTTGGTGAGAGAGTGAACCAAAGTATGAGAGTCACGAGTTGTGATTTCTGATTTCCTCTGAGCTAGTTTGGCCAAGAATGGGCAAGTAAACCTTGACTTATATGTCATGTGATTAGGAAAAAGATCAAGGTGATAAAGAAGAAAACCAAGAAATGAAATGGGTAGCATGGTAAGGAAGTCAAGTTAAATTGCAGCACCACTTTGCTTTGAAATCGAGGGATTTAACTTGAAATCTTCCCTGATATCACAGCTATAGAGACGAGTACAAGAGATCTCATGGAGACAAGGGACATGTTGAAGGGTACCACAAACTTGGTAGCAACGCCAATGAAAGAATGAATGATGACTACCAAAAAAAAAGATAAGTTGTGAAACCCCAGAAATAAATAAAAGGTTGTCTCATTATGAGAGACCTTTAAAGAGAGATCAAGAAAGGTATCAACTATTGACTACTAGATATGGGACGTGAGAGGTACTGCAAGGGAAAATCAAGAAGAATGATAGAAAACTACTTGATGAAGACCAGGGAACGAAGACACCTCATATTTGTATGGTCAATAAGTAGTGGACTCCTCACTACTTAGTTGGCCATCAACTACAACTTCATGGGTAAGTTGTGGAAGGAGTAAAGACATTAAAGTGGTGCAGCTAGAGCACAGTGAGCCCAAACCCATAAGATGATAAGGGTTAATCTTTGACAATGAGAAGATGGAGTTCAAACTCAATGAAAATAGAAATGTGAAAGTTATCCATGAGAATGGGGAGCAAAGAGATGTTAAAGAACAATTAAAACAATCGAAGCCGAAGGGCTTTCTGATGCAAGCTAATGGTAAGCAAAACCCCAACAGTAGGGGAAGCCAAAAACCCATTACGAAAGAATTAGGAATTTTGAGGATGAAATTCTTAGTAAAGGAGAGTTGACACACTTGGATCTTTTTCGTACCTTTTCATACAATCGAAATAGTAAAAGATAGTAATTTAGTACGAAACAATATTTGTAGTACCCGTTCTAAATTTCTGTTTCTTTTAGTCCGTTCGGCATGCATCATTTAGTAGGAAATCATTGAAAATATAGTTTAAGTTTTACTTAAGTTATGAATAGGACATAAATGGAATTAAATAAATTGTTGAAGAATTAGTAATAAAATTAGAAGTTTAGACAGAATTTACAAAAAATTGACAGAGAATTTTAAAATTTCGCTGCCAATGGAATAAAAGGAAACAGTCTAAAGAATAAAAATATACACTGAAAATTTTATTACACTGACTTAGGATATAAATGGAATTTTAGTGATTGTTGGAGGGTAAAATGGTAATTGGAAGTGAGATTTTATTTTTAGACTTAACCATCTAGTGACAAGTGTCATAAGCATAGGAATGGATGGCTAAGATGAAAACAAATTTTTGTCATCTTATGGACTTGTGAAATCCGGCCATGCATAGTTAAAATACTAGAAAATTCTTGAAATCACCATTGTTGTCTTCAACCTTTAGCTTGGAAGAACAAAACTCTATTGTTGAACACTTGAAACCTTCCACCCATTAACACAAGTCCTAAATTCTCCAAACAAGCCTACCAAAATTTCCTATCAAATTAAACCTCTAGCTTAGCCCAATTATAATCCCAAATCAATTTTGAAAAAACTAAGCTAGTGTGGGAGAATTTTCACTTTGAAGAATTAGGGTTCTTGGTGGATTTTCACAAATCAAAGGTAAGCATGCCTAATTTTGATCTTAGATTATAGTTTTTGGCATGCTAAACATGAATATCAAGTTAGTTTAGCTTAAAATTGCTTGTAGACTTATGAATCTAGAAAATTAGAAAAGTTATGGAGAATTTATGAATTTGAGATTTTTAGGTCAAATTGAATTCATGGAACTTTAGGATTAAAATATGAGGTTCATGGAAGCTTACTGAACTAGGAAATGTCATCAAATTACATTAGAAAAGACAATTTTAATTTTTCAATATTTATGCCGAAAATTACAAGGAAAATAGCATTTTTTTCATTTTGGAATTTAAATGAAAATGTAGTTGTTTTGAAGTAAATTTGATGTGAAAATGTTAAAGGAAAATGTTAGAAAAGAAAAATGTGGAAATTTGGTGAAATTGGAGCAAAGGCCAAAATTTTTTTTAATGTGCCATAGCTATGGGAAATTTTCAATCTATAATGGTATAGATGTGAATTTTGAAGAAATTAGATTGGAAGAATATTAGTGAAAAATACTAATTAGGAGTCCGAGATCAATCAAAGAACAAGGAACCAGTCGAGGAAAGTCAAGACTAGCTCGGAGAGCACAGTGAGTGGATAATTAAATTAAATTACTGTTTTATTGCATTTTTATTAAATATTATTTTTCTGAAATTATTTGCTATCTACATGTGTTAAATGATGGGATAATGAGAAATATATGGCCCATGGAATGTGATGGCTAATTTATGAAACTGGTTTTGGGAAATATTTTATAAGAACAGTTTTAAAACAAAACCCTATTCTTGTTTTTGAAATAAATGGAAAAAGGTTTTATATGGTTTTGAAACGTGCCAATTTGTAGAAATGAAAACAAAGGGTTTATAAGCCATCACAATTCCGAGATGTTACTATACGGTGGCCTCCAAGGGAGGAACTTTCTTACTGCAGTAGCTAAGTAGCCACGGACCGTCTTTTGAGAGGCATGGTGAGTGTGGTATGTACCTTGACGGGAGGCGCGGAGGGAAACCCGCAAGGTAATTTGAGTCCATCTTGTGGTATCCACCGTTCAAGATGGAACTCGTTACTCAGTTGTCTGCCTCGGCCAAGGCGATAATTGGAGTGAGGAATTGACGGATAAAATAGATGATGCATGGGCCAAAGTTTATGAAAATCTTACCTTATTTATGTTTATGTTTATGGTTTGACTTTTATTGCCTTATAATAAATACTGGCTTTTACATTGTCGTTTATATAATTATTTTATCCTCTCACTGGGTAACTCTGTTACTCACCCGTGTTTTTAATAAAATATTTTTTCAGGCTGTAGACATCTACCACGCTGATAGGTACGTTGTGGTGGTGGGAGAACTATTAGGCCTTTGACTCAAGCTTGACTGAGGGTAAAGAGTCAACTTTTGTAATATTTTTCAAGAATTTGTGTAGGACCCACCGAGTAAGTAAATGTCGGTCTAAATAGCTATTTCACCACTTTAGTGTGTCTAAAATATTTTGACACTGTTACCGTATTTTTCTGAATTCTGTAGCTTGGTTTAAATATTCACTTAAAAAAATGTCGAAAATCTAATGGCATTTTCGTAAATATCTTAAAGTTTTGGTGTCTTCGGTTTACATGAATTTTCATGCCGCGACAGTTCGATATTTTATCTGTTTTGATTTGCCTGCATGTTTGTTAATTGTTTTAACTATTGAACTGGATAAAAACTGTATAAGAGAAAAATTGGAAAAATGACCGTTTTAGCCTTGCAACCCTTGGGGTGTATTCTAACTTAATAGAATACATTTCGAGAGTTGCGGCGATTGTTACGTGCTCGATCATGGTGTCGGGGCGTGACAATATTTGTCTAGAGGAAATTAAACCATGGTATGGATGACAAAATAAGATATTGAGGATATGACTAGATAGAGTTGGAAAATGAGGTGTTAGATAGTGCATGGGCTGATTAAGAGGAGTTAAGGAACCAAAACTCTAAACTAGGTATGTATGCTCTTAGACCTCATACGTGACCTAATTAGACATCAATTAAAGGAGTGATCAAGTCTAGGAATGAGTTGGACAAAGTGTTTGAAGTTTGGGAAAGAGATTGGATTGAATCGGAGACTAAATGAACCAATCAAAAGCCAAGGAGACCGTCAACATCAAAATGGACATGTATTGGCACTAAATCTTAGTGTGAGGGGGATAAGGTTTGAGAAAATGGGACGAAAAGAGAGAGAAAAATATATAGGCCACAATCAGCACCAAATGTGGCCATAATCGGTGCCCATAAATGGGCTCAATTAGATGAGCTCCCTCATTTTCTCTTCTTCCTCTCTCCTCCTTCTCTTTTTTCACCTAAACCATCACTTCAACCACCCTTAAAACACTTCCATATACAACCCGAGTCAAATCCCTAACCTCCTTAAGCTCGAGATTGAAGAGAAAACAAGAAAATCTCAAATTGATGCAAAGAGAAGCCTTTGGAGCCACCAAAAAGATTTGGTCAATTCTCCCAATCCCGACTGTGGATGGAGTTGAATTTTTGGTATGTTGTTTTACAATCTTAAGCTTTAAAATCTTGCATCAATCCATGTATTAGATTGAATGTTATAAGCTTTACAAGTTAGGTGTTAATCTTTAGGTATTAAATAGAGATAAGTTAGAAATTAATGTAGTTTAAGTTTGTGAAATAGATTTTGAACTTAATAAGTTTGTTGTGGGTGATGTAAAGTTGGTATGTCTTGATTTGCAGCCTGATCCATAGCTCGGTTGAAGAGAATCGAAAGATAAAAGTGAAAAACCAAACTCCCAGGTAACACCTGAAGCATAATCGGTGCTAGATATGGCATGAATCGATGCCTAATATGCACAAGGTCGGAATGGCCTTTAGCTCAAAGAGGTCTGGCACAGGACTTCTCCAAGACCAATGCCAGTTATGTTATTTTATCTCTCGAAACCTTAATTAACTTAAAACAATTTCGAACCTTCTGAAACCTTAAAGCGTAATAAAGTCCTGTAGGTGGATTCATGAATTTGATTTAGAATTCTAATTCGAATTTTCATATAATAAGGATTTTGGACGATCAAGTACAACGATTCTCCAAAAATTGATCATTATGGAGTACCTAGAAGTGTACGAACCTCCTAGTACTATGAGTGGCTTTGTTTCAGTGTTTAGTCATGTTGGTTGAATTTTTATTGATATTTTTATGGATAATTCTTATGATTATATGCAACTAACTATCAATTCTTGGCTAATTTACTTCTTTTATGTCTTAGGTGTCAATTGAGTGAAAATGATGAATTTGAAGTGAAAAGAAACAAAAACAAGCCAAGTAGGAAGTCAAGTGCAAAAAGCTCAAAGTTGAGAATCCCGGTAGTTTGGATAGATATGAAAGATGCCTGATTTTCACCATCTTAGAGACTTCAATTTTCTTTGTATCATGAAAGTTGTAGAGGACATCTTGGGCTTTCTGGAATGCTAAAGAACATCAAAATCCGAGTCTGTTTGACCCCTTAAATGTCCATTTTATCGAGAACTATCGAAGCCAACCGGTTTTGTGTTTGGCCGGCCGCAGCCCATTGTATGGCCGGCCACCGTTTGAAAAAAATAAAACTCCCTGTTTTCAATCGGTTGGTTGGCCAGAGCTTCAGCCGAGGTCGGCTGGACATGGGATCCCTCCAAAGTTGCCTTAGTTCCACCTTCTGAGCCTCCAATGCCTCTTAGCTACTCCTTGATGTTTCTTGGACCCAAAGTTTAGCTAATTTAGCTCCAAAACAAGGAATATTCAAGGAGAAGAATGAAGAATTGATTGGGCCAAAGAATTTCAAGATCAAAGCTGATTGGAAGAAGATTAAAGGAAGAAAAGTCAAGCACAAGGAAGAATCTTTTAGAGATTTATTAGGATTTAAATTTAGTTCTTATAAATACTCTTTATTGGGAATAAACCCTAGCTTTTGAAGCTCATAGCTTTTGAGCCCCTAACTTTTCCAGCTCATAGCTTTTAGAGCCCTTAGCTTGGAGCTCATAGTTTATTTTCAGAATTATTGTTTATTGTTTTATGCAAGTTTAGTTCTTTTCTCCAATCTAGTGTTCTAGAGGATGCTCTTCAACTATTGTGAGGTTTCTTATGCTTAGTCTAGTTTCTTTTATAATTGTTCTTTGATTTCTCTAGTTTAAAGTAAATAATTTTGTTTGTTCACTTGTCTTTTGTATTTGCTTGTGGTTAGTGGCCAATAATAACTTGTTTATGCAATTGAGTTGCTAATCTATTTGAATCCATACTGTTTGTGTTTAATTAGATGTTAGTAGCAATTGAATAGGTTGCCTATTCAAGGGAATTCAAAGGGATTACGGAGAAATCTATGCTAGGTAGATCTTTAATAATGATTAACTTATATTAATCTTGCTCTTAGTGCTTTCTAATTCTTGAAACTGGGTTGCTGGGGTTTTGGTTTAAGTGTTAGATTGAATGATATTTTGTGAAACACGAGTAACATCATATCTAGCCTTAGGATTAATGGAATCATTGAGAATGCTAGGTTTTCTTTGATTATTAATGCAATTATGATTTAAACATTATCTTTTGGTATTCCAATGATCAATAGCTTGTAAGCATTTCTAAACACTAGGTTGGAGGTTTTTGATTATATAGTTTACTTGGTTTAATTCAATTTAGTTTCAATATTATTGCAAAATCCCCCTAATTTACTTTTCAGTTTTGAAGATAAAAATAACCAAATCTCTCCATGGATTCGATCCTTACTTACCCCACTACATAGTTAGTTCATGAGAAGGTTAATTTATGAAGCTCTACGACAAACCTCATCAAGTCATTTAGGGCTAAACACTTTTATTATGTTATATATTTTTTAGGATTCATGTATTTCCTCATACACACACATTTTATGTATGCCATGTTGGGTGGGATATTTTAAGTAAATTTAAATAATTGAATTGTATGCATGTTTGTATGTTTATGGAGAAAGAGTCCTATGATGGCAAGATTTTTATTAAAGGCGGGGTTCTTGAGAGGACATTGGACTTGGAGCTCTTCGAGAGCGGGTGGACCAAGTGCGGAGCATGCTATTCAACGAGAGATAAGTAGCCGTGGACCATTTGAGAAGCAGCACAGGGATCTAAGAGTCCCTAGCACGGAAAGTGGGGTTGGGAAAAACTCACCAAGATTAATATATAAGAGATGTTGTTGTGAGCCACCACAGTGAATGGCACTATCAAGAGAACTGGCTTAGAGTGAGTCATATATATATATATATAAGTTATATTATATTTAAAATGTTTTCTAAAAGAGAAGAGACAGTCCTTGACAATCCGAGGTAAATGATTGATTAGAGAGATCAAGCCTTGGAGTGTATTTTCATGGTCAGCTTATAGTTATGTATTTTATTATTATTATTATTATTATTATTTTATTGTTCATGTTATTATTTAATTAGATGAGAAATGTTTTGGGAAATATGTTTTCAAAATAAAATTACAAAATTTTATAACTTGTTTTGAATATACATGACTCCTCAAACCCTATCGACTTTACAATGAACCAAGGCTACTCACTAAGTGCACGCAGGCGTACTCACTACACGTTGCTTCCTAAGTTTTGTAAGTTAGATATTTTGAGACTTATTAGAAGATGTCGATGGCTTAGGCGTTATTTAGTTTTGCTCTATAGGTATTCCTTCGAGTTAGTTTACTGATACTTAATTTTAATTAAATTATTTTATTAAATTATTTTTATAATTATTATAAATATTTTCTAAATAAATTGATTTTAAATCATTTTGCAACAATGATATCCAATTCATGCCTTGTGTTTCATTGGGATGCATGGCAACATATACATACTTTGTGGCAGCATGATGGTTACCATATGGCCAACCTCTGGGTCAAGACTTGACAAGTCTACCTTTTTCCATATTATATTCGGTTGTGGAGTCTCAATTAGATTTATCATGATCCCAATGGTGAGAAGAGAGATCTTAGGTTGTTAAATAACAGCTATGAAAATTAACTTCATCCGACGATGGAAATAGTCAGATCAGAACTCGAAACCCGTGATTTTTAATAAAGTTACAAGCAGATTTTTCTCGAACCTAAGGCCAAATTCATATTCAAGAAGTCCAAAAGAAGCTATATGCAAATTTTGGGCTTCATCGAAGTATGTTGCCAACGGTCAATGTTCATTAATGATAGTTAATTATACCAGTCAACGGTGATCAAAGGTGAAGACTTTATTGGGTTTTTTGTTTTTTGTTTTTTTCAACAATGGGGGTTGCCATCCGGCCATGATGGTTTGGTCTTTCGTTCAAACCATCATGGTTGGACAGATATACCCTTACTTTTTAAATAAATTTTAAAAAAAAATTTTAGTTGTAAATAATTTGGTTTTTAACTTTGATTAGTATTTTTTTACTTTCTTAGTAATATTGAACCCCTTTTTTTTAGGAAAAAGATATTGAACTATTGACATATGAAATTTAATAAAAATATACATTATTTAATGAAAGTATACGCATATGACATATCTAAGTTCAAAAAGTTAATTCTCGGGGGTTGAACTTTTTCAATTAAGTTCTATATTGAGGATGAAGAATCTATCATTTCGGGGATGAATACCTCAATTTGAGGGGTGATGGCAATAAATAAAAAATCGGACCAATCCTTGAACAGATTAGGTTACAGGTTCACGATTCAGCCGATTCTATAAAATTATTTATAGATGTTTCGAATTTTCACTGATGTTACTATATTTATATAAAATATATTTACATGGATATGAATTTTAGATGATTGCCAATGGCCAAGTTGTGAATTGTGTTTTAAATTAAAAGTGAAAATCCAATATTGTTTTACAAAATGGGTTCTAGTTACTGTAAGCCTTGTGAGCTTCCAATTGTGGACGAAGCATGCCATTTAGAATTCGTGGCACGTGCCGTTTGTCATATTATCGACTCCAGATCGGGGTGTGACATTATTTGTATTTTTTAAATGATTTACCATTATTGTAAACTAATTATATGAAATATTTGTAATAAAACTTCTCCTTATATAATTGTCAATTCATCCTTTCGGCAAATGAATAGAATATCATTTTATTTCCAAAAATTATGTCAATTTTGACCTCTAATGTAACCATGCTATTAGCATCACACCCGACTCTCAAACTTGAACATGAGACAGCTGCCATACTGCCTCAAACTACGTGCCAACAACCACACACCAAAGACAATGTAAGGCATACTAAACAAAGTATAAAACAAATATCAAATACCATTTAATAAATAAAATAATTAAATAATAAAAATAGTATTTTAGTAATTAAAATAATACTTTAAATATAATTTAATATATCAAAAAATCTCCCGAGGTAGAAATATCAAAAATACCTAGTGTTAACAACTATGCGAAGAGGAAATAAAGCAAGGTGCAACGAAATTTAAAACACACCAGTGGATCATAGACACTAAGAGGGAAGGGCCTGCTAAGCTAAAAACATAGTCTACATAGGCTATGGATTGCCCACTCTTCAAAGACCCTCAACTACCTAAAAAACATTAAACAATGAGGGGTGAGTCTAACGAACTCAATAATGTGGTTTGGAAACAATGTAAAAAATCATCAACAGTGAGGGATTCAATCATACCCAAAAACAATATTTATAAATCATCATTTATTTCATAACATAATCCCACCAATAAATCATTATTTCAAAATCATACTATATAGTAAGGCAACAAGAAATTAACTGAGCTCCAACCATCAATGGATTCGCACCATTGGGAGCAATCATCAAATAAATAAATATAAGTATATATTTGCCTACTCTCCCAATGTTGCCTCTGATTGCACTTGCAACCATAAATGCTCTTGGCGAGCTATTCTACCTACCTCTTAGCCAAGAAACCTGCTCACTTGTGCCTCTCAAAAGACGGCCCACAAGCTACTACCACTCACTTGGGCATCGCAAAGCATAAACCATAGGCTACTATTTGCTAATGATGTCGTACATGGGCTAGCCACACAAAGACGAATAATAAATTCCTCAATCAGGCAGGCCACGCAAGGACCCTTATCATGCCACGATCATGTTCGTATAAAAATCATTAAGAACATTTTTTTTATCTCATATACATATTATACATATACATATACATATATCCTGTCCACATAAAAAATGTGTATGCTTGTGCAGTGGATAACTGTACCTCAAAATATTAAAAATATTTATTTTAAAACAATTAAAAATAAATTTTTCATTCATGTCCTTAAACATTGAGGTCAAACCACTCATAGTGAGGAATAATCATATGCTCCTAAAACTGTCCCAACTGTATAGCTAGAGCCTTCATCGCGATCCTTCACTAGTACTCCTCATTTGCTTGAAATATCCTTAGAAAACCATTTAAAAATCAAATCATAGGCATGCTGACACAAGAGAGCTTAAACAAGCTTTAGCATGACTAGGTATGATGCTAGGCTAAACCAAGATTAGTTTCACATAAACCTAGAAAATTTAACTCGCATCAACCCTAAGTCAACCCCTAGTCCGATGCTAGTTCAAAGCCTAACTGACGCTGGTTGTCACCTTTCAACTACAACCTAGCTTATGTTTGAAGTCTGACGCGGTTCTATGCATAACTGGCACCAGTTTGGTTCAAACAACCACTACCTCAGTTTTAATTCATGTACAGGGCTAGACCATTGCCTAATGCCACATACATCGGCTCTCTGCCACCATCTACTATAAAAAATTCCACATTCCACATCTAACAACTTAACTAACATTTCAAGGCCATCATTAACATTATACTTCAACCATAAAGCCAATGAACAACAACTTAACTTCAAATTAAACTAAAACCCGAAAATAAACTTTAAACCTTCAATACAAACTCTTCTACTATCCCTCATCTCAACATGCAATGAAACCAAAATGTGGCTCTTAAAATGTATTATAACATACCTTAACCATTCGAGTTGAATCCAACCTACTTTCTCCAAATTTCCAATTAGCCTGAAATCTTCTCCTCCAAACCGTGCCAAAACCAGCCACTCACTTAGCAAACAAATACTACTGTTGCATAGCTCTAAAAAAATAGCCCAATGGCTATTTGCATTCTTGGCTTGGTGAAGGATTGAGGAAACTATGGTAAAGAGAAGTTTTTGCCCTTTACTAGATAGAGAAAGCTTCAATTGAAGCAAACATGGAGGTTGGCCGATAAGGGAAGGGCTACTGGCTGTTCCCTGTAGCCCTCCCTTTTCCTCCAATTTATATACTTTTCCCTTTTGGGAAAACTGTAACTTAACCCTTCCATTTTTCAAAATTCAATAATTACCCCATAACTTTATAAAAATTTCTATTTAGTCCCCACTTGCACTTTTAAATATTTTCAATTTCATCCTTAATACTTGATTATCCAACTAAATTTCACACTTTGGGACTAAATACCAAGTTTAATTAGGGTTGGAGTCCACATTAGTATACTGTTAACATGATTTTAGGATAAAGAAAATATGTTTTGGGAATGATGAATATATTTGGAGACATAGTTACTTGGAACGAGATAAGTTACAATATGCGATATGAGTACAGAAATATGGTACGTAGATTAAAAATCTTGTGGTACGAGGGGGTAGACTTAATTAGTATGATTTTTTGGGTTGTGATACGCTTTGAAATAATTTTTGGATCATTGATATAATATATAATATATTTATCTAAAATCTTTGTAATATGAACAAATTTTTATGGAACTAAAGGTTACCTATGTCCTCTTGTACGTAGTTTTATAGTCAGAGGAAGAATGCAAGAGTCTGATTATTATTATAAGTAATTCATCTATCATAAAGGGGAATTAAGTTTCTTGTTCCCAAAAAAATTGAGTTATTAATTTAATATAAGATTATTGTAACATAGAATTTGTTCTAGTGCTATGATTTGCCCAATTTATATAACAAAAATGTCAAATCACGTTCAAACTGAAGATTTGCGTGCAATGCTTGGTAAGTTTGCTAATCTTTACGTTCATGGAACATTATCTTGTGTAGGGGAATAAACTTTACATTTTCACACCATTAGACAAATGTATTTTACTGTTCATGGCTTTAGAAATGAGTTACTAATTACTAATTTATATAATATAATATTGGGATGTATTTTTTATTTCAATACTTGCATGCATGATTCTTCATTCCTTGTTCTCTTTGTCGCAATATGCATGTCCGGGAACCCTATCGTCCAACTTGTCAAAATTTATAAAGTCGTCACTAATCTTTTTTCCTAGGTGTGATTATTCACCTATGTGAATCTACCTATCCTAATGTAGTTATGGGTACACTAAGCTAGGTAGGTTCCGGTCTACGAAATAGAGTTGAGTTCGGGAGCTCATTTACGTGCGAGGAAAGATCAGTACCCCCATAATGCCTGTCAAAATGACGGTACCATTTTAGTCTAGTCTCATTCTAGGTCTTATTAAAGCAAGATTGTGTTTTATTTTAAGGATAACTAAAAATTTCTTTACACAATTAATTATTCATTTTTTTATTTTATTACTTTTTAAAAAAATCTTATTTATTAAAATATTAAGCTTATGTATGATGCATGTGTTGCAAAATTATTCAATTTTTAATTAAAAGTGAGAATATAATTGTAATAGATATTCTCTCTAAACCGCTTCGGCTTATCCGATTAAGTTAAAAGAGAACATCTCCCTAAGGGACCTTCCCAAAAAGTATCTACACAACTTCAAAGAATGACCCCCTCATTGGGTCTATTTTTTATTAGACAATTCATATCTCAAATGCAATGACAAGTATAAATATGGTATGTAAGTATAGTAATTTCATTTTAATTAAAATTAATAGTGAGAGGAAATTCTTATTAGAGTCCCCTCCAAACCGTTTCGGCTAACCCGATTGAGTTTGAAAGAAACCCTACCGTAAAAAACCATTCCAAGAAGCGCCTACACGACTTCAAAGGAGGATCCCCTCACTGGATATTTTCCAAATTATAATTTATACATTGATGACATGGCAAATAGTACCTAAAATAATCATTTTCAAAAAAAGAAAAAAATTATAAATTATTATTATTTAAGGAAAGTCTAATAGAAAATTAAATTCTAAGATTTATCAATGCACAACACTAGAAAACACTAATTATTATTAAAAAGATCTTGTCTTTTATATATTATTATTACAATGTTGGCTTTTACCAAAAATTAATCATTTTACTTAAAATAAAGATTTAAAAATATTTATTTTAAATATAGAATCAGAATTTACAAAAACAGAGGTCAAATTTGGAATCAAGAGGTCCAAATTAGCCAAGAAAGGTTACCTCAATAAAAAAAGAAAAAAAATTTTGATGAGATGATGTGACAGTGATGACGTGGCACTGACGCGGCAAGCTAACGGAGCAACTGCTTGGGAGACTGGCGTTGACAGCGAGTGAGATAAGGCTTGAAATTTTGACCGGAAAATGAGGGCTCGTCCGATCTTTGATTATGGTAAGATTGGTGCTATTGGAAAGCTTGAAACAAGAAGATTTTGATAGTACTGGAGTTGTAATAAAGAAAGGGCCTAAAAATTTCAGAAATTACAATCAATGAAAAGACTTTGACCAGGAAATGACGACAATTCCGACGGCGGATGGGGCTGATTGATAGGAGAATCTTCACTGAATGCTTGATGTAATGGTATGGGAGGTGTCAAAAAAGGGTGAGGACAGATGAAAGGAGGCAGACAGAAACTTGGTGAGGGAGTTTTTAGGGTTTTTCTCTTTCTCTTCAATTCTCTCCCTCTTCTTATGTGTGTGTTCCTTTTTTTCAGCCATAGGTACTTCTTATATACTATTCCAAGAATTAGGGCTTCAATGGATTTCCTTGCATACTAAGTATTGGGGTTAAATCTTCCATGATTTCCTTTCATTTTTACCAAGATTTCCTCCTTGATTTTTATTCTAGAATACTCCACAATTTTTAAGCCCACTCATAAAGACCCAAAGCCTAAATATTTTCATTTTAAATTAAAGCCCAAATTTAATTTTAGTTTCAAATTAAAGTCTAGCCCACAATTAATCTTAATTAGTTAAATTAAAAATTTATCTAAATTAAAATTAGACTAGATTTAAAAATGAAAATAATACTAAAATTAAGACTTTAACTTTGAATGAAGAAAAGCTATTTTTCAGACAAAATGTAGTGTCTACAACTGCCCTTCTTTATGCATTTTCTGAGAATTTAAAAGTACATACTTTTAGAAACTCAGGAAATGAGTAAAGACGGTAGACACTAGCCCTTTTAAAAAAGAACTATCAAACAAGTAAATATGCTGTCTAAAAAAACATGGTCCTAACAAGGACCGAGATATGATGTGATGTCCTTAATGATGGTAAATGTTGCTATGCAAAGACCTTGATAGGCCAAAGTGATGCAATGCAGAGACCTTAACAGGGTAACTATGCAACACAAGAATCTTGATAGGAAAAATGACGCAATGCAAAGACCTTGGTAGGACAAAATGATGCAATGCATGAACTTTAATAGAGAAAAATGATGCAGTGTAGAGACCTTGATAGGGCAATTATGCAATGTAGGAACCTTGATAGGGTAAATGATGTAATACAGAGACCTTGATAAGGTAACTATGAAATGCAAGAACCTTGATAGGGCAAAAAGATGCAATGCAAAGACCTTGATAGGGTAACTATGAAATGCAAAAACCTTTATAGGGCAAAATGATGTAATTCAAAGACCTTGATAGGGCAACTATGAAATGCAAGAAACTTGATAGGGCAAAATGATCCAATGCCAAGACCTTGATAGGGCAAAAATGTAATAATTCTTTGAAGAGAATTAACTGGTGCATAATTGCTAAATGCCAAAAAATGATTGATTTGTATATGCCAAAATGAGATGAATTTAGAATAAAGATTTGTAACCAACTTATTGAGCGACGATGAATAGATCATGCTATGATGTATTTAAATGCTCAAATATCCTTGTTTGTGATGCAAAACTTGGATGTATTTTAGTAGCAGCCCAATTCATGTTTATGATCACACAAGCGACCTTGACAATTTAATGCTCATTTTCTTTGCTCTGTTCAGATGGCTTTTCCATGCATCTGTACTTTTCTTGATTTGAGATTTTCTTTCCATTCCAATCAGATGTTCTAAGATTCTTGCCTTTGGCAACTTTCGCTCATCTTTTGGAGAGGCTTTTCGATTTGATCTTTCTTTGCCAAACTTAGCTTACGCCCTTAGATGATGAATACCTTATTTATGCATGTTTTCTTTCTCTTTGTTTATGCACATTTTGAAATTTATGAATGAACTTAACACAATATGATATCTATCAACAATAAAAATTCCCATTACATATGAATAATTGAAAGTAGGGGGAGACAAATGACAATAGATAAGGGGTTTGATCAAAGGACAAAAAGTTGTACAATTTCAGAAGATTTAAATTGTTCGGATGTTTTCAAGATCAAAGAAACGAGGATACCTTCTCACAATGAATACTCAGAAAAAAATGTAGGCGAAACCTGAGTTCTTTCTTGATCGACTTACTATGCTAGTGTCCTTGACAATTCTGTATCAAATGACTTGAGTTGCCCACTAACCATACCAAGGTTGATCAAACTCATGAAGTATGCTTTTTTCTATCCTACTTAAGCTGCCTTATCAGGTTTTCAACTTAAGTCACCACCATTTTGATTCGAGTCACCCTTTCGGGTTTTCACTTGGACCTCTCGTTTTCATTTCTCTTTTTTGGACTCAAGTAGCCCTTACGAGTTTTCAACTTGAGCCACTCATTTTTCTTTTTCTCATCTCTTTTTTTTTTCTTTTAATTATTTCTCTCTTTTTTTTTTACTTCTTTTTTACTTCAGAAGTAGTACTTTTTCACAGCATCAGAATTGATGGGGCTTGGTAACTCTCCGTCGTCCATCACTTGTAAAATCAAGGCTCCTCCAAAAAAGGCCTTCTTGACAACATACGGTCCTTCCCAATTTGATGCCCATTTTCCCCGAGAATCAAGTTGGATAGGAAGTATCTTTTTCAAAACTAATCCCCCTTTTTGGAATTGTCTCAGCTTTACTTTCTTATCATATGCCCTCATCATTCTTTTCTGATATAGTTGGCCATGACAGAAAGCAGCAAGGCGCTTTTCTTCAATCAAATTCAGCTATTCATAGCGTTCTCTGATCCATTTAGCCTATTTAGTTGTACTTCTTTGAGTATCCGGAGGGATGGGATTTCAACTTTTATGGGCAGCACTGCCTCCATTCCATATACTAGTGAGAATGGAGTTGCCCCAGTAGATGTCCTTACAGCAGTATGATAAGCAAAGAGTGTGAAAGGTAACTTCTCATGCCAGTCTCGATAAGTTTCAGTCATTTTCGCCACAATTCTTTTGATATTCTTGTTAGCAGTCTCTACCGCCCCATTCATTTTTGGTCAATACGGTGCCGAGTTGCTATGCGTAATCTTGAATTGTGAACATAGTGCTTTTATCATTCCACTATTTAGGTTTTGGGCATTGTCTGAAATGATCTTTTCCAGGAGACTATACCGACAGATAATTTCCCTCTTCAAAAACTTGGCAACTACTGATTGCGTCTGAAGTTGCGTCAACCCATTTGGTGAAGTAATCAATCATAAAAAAAATATATTGGTGACCATTCAATGCCTTTGATGAAATTGGTCCAATAACATCCATGCCCCATATAGAAAAAGGCCATGAAGGTGCCATGACATGTAGTGGACTTGGAGGAACATGAATTTGATATGTATAGATCTAACATTTATGGCACTTTCTGGTATAGTTAATGCAATCTGATTCCAACGTCAACCAATAATAACCAGATCTCATAATTTGCCTTGCTAACTTGTGTTCGATAGCATGGGTCCTATAAATTTCCTCATGCACTTTTTCCAAGATCAAAAACAAGCTTCTCTTGCTATTACACATCTCAATAGCACTTAATCGCGATTTCTCTTGTATAAGATTTCCCCATTCAAGTAGAAATTCATTGCCAGCCAAGTAGAATAATCTTCTTGTCATTTTTAGAAACATGCCTCAAATTTTTCTCGCATCTGAGATACTGCACAATGTCAAAATGCCAAGGTTTTGTTCATCTTCTTCTTCAACACTCATGTAATAAGCCAATTTGTTTTTCAAATCTATTCTAATAGGCTGAATTTTTGTATTTGCATCAACCTTGAACATGGAGACCAATGTGGCCAAAGTATCAACCAACTAGTTCTCCTCCCTCGATAGGTCAGAGTCACAAATATCTTGACACACCCGGACCTAACACGACTTTTCCGTACAAACGGAATAGTATAAGACGGCGTATTAAGTGGACAATACATCGGTCCGGATGTGTCTAATTAAGAAGAGAAGTTAAGCTTAAGATAAGGCGTAGTTGGGAGATGAGATAGGTGACCATACATGGAAACATTAAAGTGGACTTCTTTAAGTCCATAGCCAATGGATTAGACATCCATTGGTGAATTGGTCCATGGATCGGGCCAAGGATCGAAGTTTTGAGAGTTTAAAAAGAGAAGAGAAAGTCTAACCTAGGGCCCGAGCAGACCCGGTGTTGGACTCCCCTATAAATAGGGGAGGCCAAGCCTCTCTCCTCATTTTCTCTCTTTCTCTCTTTTCTCTTTTCTCTTTTCTCTTTTCTCTCAACTATGTTTTTGGAGCAATTTTGGACTTTTGGCCTATCTGGACAAACCGACCGAAGGATCAAGGCGAGATCTTGGTATACTATTCTTAAGTCCTTGATCCGTGTTTTTCTAAGTTTTCATGCATTTCCATGCATTGGTCTAAGAGAGATCCAAGTTCAAAGTTAGTTTTAGCTTTTTAGTTAGATTTTAAGTTTAGATTCGAGATCTAGCAACTTTGAGCTTGTGATTCTCATTTCTGCTTCAGTAAATGCGCCGTGGGGGATGAGAGGAATGTCCGTCTCAATTTTCGGGCCAAGCCATGGACCGAGGGGCTCGAGAACGGAGGAAAAGCCTCGGATCCCGATGCTGACATGCTGCTCCTGTCACGCCCCGACCCGCAGGCTCGGCCACGTGACAACCGCCGTACCACCTCGAGATGCGTGCCTCGTCAGGCGGGCAACCAAGATGATACAAGGCTTAAAAATAAAGGATATTCGAGCAATATATGAAAAACATATTAAATTATCATAAATAATACAATTTCAAAATATTTAAAATATATATCACATCTTACAATATTCCATGCAGCGGAAAATATTATTTAAATCCACAAATGTATAGGTAAGATGTAATAATATCCCGAGCCAAGTAACACAAAGCAAAAGGGTGGCACCTACATAATCGTGTCCACAGAAACGAACTGGGATCACTGGCCACCAGGACGTCCGCCGTCCAAAGACTGATGATCTGAGAACAAAAGTGAATGGGGTGAGTACATAATCTTGTACCCAGTGAGAGACTCGGTTATAAAGACCGATCACCTCAGGCTGGGGATATGAAATAATCCAAATATCAATTTAATAAATCATTTACTGAAATATAGTAAATCCCATACCAAATCAAATATCAAATATCAAATTCATAATAATATTTACATAAGGGCTGGCATCTGAAATTTGTCCCAATAAGGTATACCCGTGCACTGGGGTATCCACTGGACCGTCAAGGGTTACTTTCTATTTTAAAACATTTACTTTATTCTCTGGCCCATTCCCTTGACGTTTGCCATACTGTGGTGGAACACAGCATCCGAAGTCCTGGCGAGTTTCCCTACGCGCCTCTCGCAACCAGGAGCGACTCACCGTGCCCCTCGATAGGCGGTCCACGGCTGAGTAACACGCATGCATCTCAACTCGGTCCACGCTCCCACATATTAGAGCCCCGAGGACAATACTCAATCTCTCATCTCTCAGGGGTATCATTCCCCAATAATAATCAATAATTATATTAATTTCTCAGGGGTATCGTTCCCCAAACCATAAACAATAATAATTTCAATATATCAAATTTATTGAAATTCCCACCCTTAAAATCATTTGTAAACTCAGTGCGTGAGGGTGGACAATTCATACCCCAAAACATATATAAACAATTTAGTAAAGCATTTATAAATAAATTTGCAAACGGTTAACCCTCAATGGTCAACCAATATAATCCGAGCCACTCACAAGTGAGGAGAGTTGTATACTCCCCGATTACCCACGTATGCCTTGGTTCAAATTGCTACCGGTCCAAATCTCGTACGATCACGTACCTAAATAATCAAATTAAATTCTAATTTGATTAATAAAATATTCAATCAATGTTCAAATCATAAATCAACACCAATTAAAGGTCTCGGACTAAAATTGATAAGTCCAGAAGTCAATTGGAGCTAATTGGAGTCAATTGGGGTCAAATGGGGTCTAGGGTTGCAAAATTACCAAAATACCCCTGGTGCTACAGTACCCTTGCCGACAGTGATGTTCCGGCGCCGGAACTAGTCAGAACCGGCGCCGGTTCTGTTCTGGAATTAAGGCCGAGTTTCAGCCATAATCTTTTTCAGCTCGATTTAAGTTCAATTCACAACCAATCCGCATCAAAATTGAAACACAGCATGATAAACACATGATCTATGGATTTACAGCTTCAAGAATGGAATCAAACAACCAATCATGCTCGAATTTTGAATTAAATCACTGAGAGTTGACTTATCTCGGACAAAACAGAAATATCAACTTCAATCAACGAAATCTCTTAGCTCAGACCATGAAATCAAGCGTATAAACTATCAAATTAAAGCTTGATGAGTCTAGAACAACATACCAAATTCTCAGCCAAGACGCACGGTTGAATCAAAAGATATGAGCTGATGAACAATCTGTCGCCAAATTTCCAGATTTCTAGATTTGAAAATTTTCTTGATAATCTTATTGTTTTGATCATCAAGAAGACAAGAGAAGTTGTTATTGATGTTTGATTAAGTGTTTGAAAGGAGATTGAGGTTTTAATTCAGAAGAATCGAGAGAGAGCTCGGAGAAAATTTGAAGAACAAAGAGAAGAAATGAAATTGGGGGTTCTCGGGTGAGCCGAGACCCAATTTAATCGACCAATTCCGACACCGGTATTGGTCAGTTCCGGCGCCGGAATCAACAGAGTCAAGTTGACTTCGGTCAACTCGGTCAAACATCCTTGGAATCCGTGCCCAAGTGGGACCCACATCTCGGAACTTCAATTTAAGGATTTTTAAGCTTGAAATTGAGCTATATGAAGTTCAAAACATTCATGGAAAGTCAAAATTGATATATTAACCAGACAACAATTCATAAATATTCAACTTGACACGTGGGGACTAGGTCCGGGCGTGTCAGCTCCTACGCAGGAGCCGAGTCTCTCCAACGCGGGAGAGACCCACTGGCCAAGTCCCGCGCAGGACACAGCCTTTTTGGCCCAACCGCGCGGGTGGGCCATTTTGGGGCCCAGATGTGGGAAAGGGGCTTTTTGGCTCAGAATCTGGCTGGGCCTGACCCAGACACATGGGGGGCCCTGCCTAGCCCAGACCCAGGCCGGGCTGGGCCAGAGTGGGAGGCCTATGGGCCCCTAGGGGCATTTTTATAATTTTTTACCAAGTGTCTGATTTTTACCCCGAAACCTCCCGGACACTTTTCGAAGCCCCGAGTCACATCCAAGCCCAGTCTTAAGTCATGTCAGAGCCTCATAGGTGCATTCATAAATTTAATTATGAATGCTAACGTATATTTTTGTGTATTAGGGCTCCGATTGAATCGGGTGCTGCAATACTCCAGAGGTTAAAGTTACATGAAGAGCTTGGGAGTATACGAACCTCTCATCACTGTGACTGGCCTTGTTTTCAGTGCTTAGCCACTAGGGAAAAAAGTTTTTAAATGTTTTAAAAATATAAATTGCTTTAAAAAGGTTCTATAACTGCTTTTGGGATAAGGGTAATCCACGACACATACTTTTTATTTTGTGATACACCCACTTAGAGGGTGGGATGAATTTAAAAATATAAAAGCTTGCATGTGTTTACATGTTTTAAATAAATATATATGAAATATTATTATTATGATTATTGAGGGTAGGATACCCTTGCGGGATGATAATTTGAATGGCTCATCAGGGCTCCAATATATGTGGGAATGTGGACCGAATTGGAGAAGACATGCATGATTCTCAACCGTGGACCACCTATCGAGGGGCACTATGAGACGAAACCCTGGGAGAGACGCGTAGGGAAGCTCGCCAGTGCTCCAAGTAGCTGTGTTCCACCACAGCGACGGGCACCACTGAGGGAACGGGCTAAAGAAAGAGAAATTGTGAAAATGTGTTTAAAGAGAAAGAGATAGCCCTCAGTGTAGTGAGGTATACGACCGACGGGTCGAGCCTCCAGTAAGAGATGCCAGCCCATATTAAGATATGTATATATTTTTTTTTATTTATTTAAAGAGTTTTAAAAAAGGGTTCTCGGCTAGAGAAGCGGAATAGAGTTTTTGAAAAGAAAAATATCTATTTTATTTTTATTTTAATTTATTATACTTTGGATTACCCATGTTTTCCCTAACCCCGATGGAGATTCATTGAACCTCTGTCACTCACCTGTATCCAATGTGGATGGATGCAGATCCACGTACAAGGTCAGCAAATAGAAAGGAGGCTCACTAGGAGACGTCGGTGGCTTAGGCCTAGTAGTTTCTGCCGTATAAATATTCTTTTAAATTAATCCACTGGTACACCTTTTAAAGTTAATTTTTTTTATTAAATGATTTTTAATTAAAGTTTTAGTTGTTTTGCAGCAATGGTATCTATTTCAATGTCTTGTGGTGCTTCTGGTGCGTGACCGATCAGCACGTACTTCGAGGCAGCGCGGCGATTGCCACGTGGCCGACCTGGGCGGGTTGAGGCGTGACATATCTTCACTATCAATTTCCTTGGTATCAGTTAACTTTTCAAGGTCGAACTCAGGCTTGTTGCTCTTGTTATTTTCACATTCATGGGGCAGAATTTTGGAAAAAATATATACATGGAATAGAAATGTATTGCAAATGAAGTGTAAAGGATGTAAAGAGTGACAATAATAAAAGGATTGGATTGCAAAGGAATTTTCAACTATTTCAAAATCCAGACATGTATTTTATTCCTCATTGTGTTCAAAAGATGCATAAATAATTAGAAAAAACCTCAACATTGCAAAAAAAATGTCACCAACACCCTTGGGCATAAGTGTTGATTTGTTAAACAAAGTTCACATGCATTACATTTTGTCAGAGAACATGGCTATTATCTCCATGGTAAACCAATTATCCAATTCAGTGCCTGAAGTTGCCTCAAATATCAGACTGTCAAGATCACTATGCCCTTCATTCTCCACTTTTACCATACTCACAAATGTTTCTCCATGATTGGGTAAGGGAGTTTGCCCCACATTAGGCTGTTAATTCTTATTGAAACCAACTTTTCCTTCCTTTACCAACTCTTAGACCTTAATTTTTAAGGCCATGCAATCTTCTGTGGAGTGACCTGCTGTCCTATTATGATAGTCACAATGAGCATTTTCCTTATACCAATTAGGATACGGTGGGTTGTAGGTTTTGATGAAGCGGGGTTTCTCCAACAAACCCTGTTACAGTAGTTGAGGAAGCAAAGCAGTGTAGGTGTATGGGATTGGATCAATATTTAATTTGGTAAAAGGTCAAAATTGCCTTTGGTTGGTCCCAATGTTTGGGGCTGAAGTGTTTGGTCTAGGAGAGAATGTCTCTGTCATAGGTATAGTTGGAATATAGGTCCAGAGCCAATGTAATTTGAGGTGAGATATTGGTATAAAGTGGGAGGTCGTTGGCAAGAATAGGGTGATTACTGGTAAGGATATTGATAACCATAGATTTGCTGTGATGGGCTATATGGGTAAGTGTAATGTGGTGGTTGGTAAGTGCTAACAGCATTAGCTTCCCTTTCCTTCTTATTGGAACCTTGACCTTTCTTTATCTTGACGAACTCTCCTGAATCAATCTTGCCAGTTTTGATAGCCTTTTCAATTAACTCACCGGCTACCACGATATCATAAAAAGCTTTTGGCACGCTGGCCAGTAACCTATCATAGTATGGAGCTTTCAAGGTCTCCTGAAACATGAAGTTCACTTCTCTGTCTGTAAGGGGAGGATTGGCCTACACAGCCGTGCCCATCCATCTCTGGGCATACTCTTTAAAAGTTTCAGTATACTTTCTTTCCATAGTTTGCAAGGTTAGACGATCAGGAGCTAGGTCCGTCATATGTTTATATTGGGCTATGAAAGCTTTAGCCAGATCGATCCATGTTCTAATTCGGGTAATATCCAATTGATTGTACCACCTAGAGGTTGCTCCAGTTAAACTATCCTGGAAGAAGTGAATCATGAGCTTATCATCGGAAGTGTGAGCCACCATCTTCCTAACATAGCTCAGAAGGTAGTCTTGTGGACACTTTGTGCCATTGTATTTCTCGAATTCTGGTACCTTGAACTTAATAGGAATAACCAACCCTGGTACCAAGGTGGCTTCGGAGGCATTCATAGCCCTGTGATAGCTAAACCCTTCAACCATCTTCAATCTCTCATCTAGCATGCTTAATAGCTTGCTATTTTCATTATGCTTCCCCTTGTCATCAGTATCAAAAGTGATGGGGTTGGTTGCCTCCTGTCCACTCAGGACCGTGGGTTGAGGTACAAAATGTGGCATGGGTGCTTCAGGATAGGTATATGCTCCTATTGGAGGCGGCAGAAGATGGAATGGCATTATTGGTGGTGGCACTATGATGTTTCCAAAAGCCTGGGTAAACATACTAGTGGGTTCAAGGCCTGGTGGTGAATTTTGCTCATCATCCTTCCCACAACCAGAAACTTCAGCTGTTGTCTTCTCTTTGACCAAATTGGACATCATTTTCATCAGTTCGCGCATCTGTTCCCTCAACTCTTTATTTGATTTCTCCAACTGCTTAACTCTTAACGTTTGTTCACTTTCCATGATCCTGGCTTGCAGGCAAGTATACAATCTCTTTTGAGCTATCTTGGAACCTTAACCCATCATAAGCATTAATTAGGCCATTTATTCAAAGCTTTGTGCCATGAAAAGGAAACTTATAAGACATCCTGACTACTCGATGAATGTTTTATAAACCTCCTTTTCATCTAGTAGTTGATCATTACCCTATGAGCAATGATGAGACTCCTTCATAATTTGGCACTTAAAATATTATGCCATGATGGATGCAATACTAATTTTGCCACATAACAATTAAAGACAAAAGACATTCAATTAAAGCTTCGAAACAAAAGTTTATTACACCACTTTAAGAAAACAAACAATATTTTTCTCATCTCTACTTTGACAAGATAAAAAAGCTTTACAACTTGACGATATTGATAAATTGCTTCTTCTATGAAGTGGGAGACTGGCTGATGTTGACTTCCTGATGGCTTCAGTTTTTCCTCAACTAGCTTCAACTGAATCTTGTGTGTCTTTTTTTCCATATACTGAGCTTGAGTGACCCCTTTCTCGAGCTGCCCCAACAAATACTCTACATGGTTTAGTTTGAGCATATAAGCTTGCCTTCATGCCTCTCGCATGATAATTGTTTCTCTATGCTCATTTTTAAGGACTTCAACAGCATCCACCAAACTTTTCTTTGCTTGTTCCAGCTCATTAATAGTTCCCACATGCACTTGAACTACTTGCTGGAAAACATTCAACTGATCATGAAGGTGGATGAAAATTATTTTTCTTAAGCTCTTGAACTTCATGTCCCAATTATGCATTCCATTGCTTTTCTTCTTTCAACCTTTTTCTTAGCCTTTCATTCTCTTCTTGCTGTGTATCCAGCTTATCTTTCAGAGATGAAGCTTCTTCCTTTTGTTTCGCATATTCCCCATTCACACTCTTGATTGTAGCATCTTTTGCTTTCACTATATCTCCTTCCCAAGCTAGGCTTTACTTCAAGAACTAAACCTCCTCATCATATGATCTTTCTTATCTCTCCCATTTTTTCTTTTCTTCTTGATATTTCTTGCCAAGGTCCTTCATTCCAATGCCGTCTTTGAGCCTTTGGTTCTCAATTGTCAATTTAACTATAGCATCTCTCCCATTATGTCCAACTGGCTAATTAGGATCTTTCTTTTGAGGAAGTTTCATATCATTAACCCTTTGTTGATGCCATTTCAAGTATTCATCAGTTGCAGACTCTGAAGGATTTCCCTCTATAACTTCCTTCTTAATTTTCCACATAGCTTCGAAAGCTTTAATCCTTTTGATATCATTATGCTCTTCATATGTAAACTCCACACTATCTAGCCCTTGAGTTAAAGGCACGAATTGCTCAAACCCATACTGCCTTCGAACTAAAAGTGGCAAGTAGCTGATAGCTCCCCACAATCCGATTAGTGGCAACCAAGGCTCCATTTCTTATTGGTACCTCACTTTTCCTATTATCATCCATCTTACCCTTCACTTGTGAAGTATTTAAACATGTCCATCCATTCTTGCTTTGACTTTCAATTCACCTTCCTCTCAGAGAAATCAACAATGTGATCTTTAAACATAAACATGCAGTTTAGGCACTTCAGATGACTAACCATCCAAATATAAAGGAGTTGAAAGCACCCAAAAAAATGTGCCTTCTTCTTACGGTGACTTCTTACGGTGACAGCGATTCAAGGACAATAGAGTTTCAACCAAAATTGCTGTGGAAGGATCTCCTCTATATGTTACATGATCCACCAATTCTATCATAGTTGTATCCACAAATCAGAGGTTCTTTGGGAAGATCACTAATGCATAGACAAGTATAGCAAAAACATCGAATCCTACTTTGTCATTTGAATGCTTCTTCATGAAAGACCAGAAAAATTTAATCTCATAACGCCTAGTTTCTTGGTTCTGAACATGCTTGCCTAGCTTCTCAACTGTGGTCCCCATCATTCTAGAATGTTCTTCTTCTCACTTTTCCAAAAGACTCTACCCTGTAATTCATGTTTCACCTATATCAACTTGGCATACTCCTCATGTGTTGGAACCAAATCTACCTCGTTTAGAACAACGCAAGGATAGGAAGGGTCCCAGAATTGTAGCATGGCTCGAATTAACTGAGTGTCAACCTCAACTTTCAATAAAGAAGCTATACACCCAAACTTTTTTATAAACCTCTCTTGACGCACTTTATCCCTATTTTCCCATATCTTAACCAAACGACCAATGTCACCTTGCTCAAAAGTGGTGTTAACCTAATCTAGAAGTATAGATTTAGCAACCAAACAAACCTCGATCTGTGGCTGAGCTTCTCCATTATGAGTCATAACATGGATTGGATCAAGATCGGTGTCTTCAGCGAGAAGTACCTTTCCCTTGTTTCTAGCCATAACTAACTGTCCCTATGCTTTTAATTGTGATATGGCAAAACCCTATATGCGAAATGATGTGCAAGGGATGCATGAAGGGTGCATGACAAGGAAATAAAGGAAATGAAGTTAGTATCCATAAAAAAAAAACAAGATATAAAAAAGATTTCCTTTCCTTTTAGCCAAGATAGGGTCCCTTTTTCTGTATGTGATTATAATTTTCTTCACAATAAAGTTATCCAATCAGGCAATAATGCCCTTAGGACAAGTAATCTTCCTATTGTAGATAGGGGGTGCCCTACCCACTCTACAGTCCAAGCAGAACTTGTGGAATATAATGGTAAAGGTGAGAAGTGTTCCTTCATGTGTCCTAGCTTCGATTTTCACTCAATTTAGGATTGGCTCTACTAAAGTTTAGGCTCCTCATAGGTATCTATATGCTGGGTTCAGTGTTCTAAAGGTCAAAGGTTCCCAAATTGTTCCCAAAACTCCTTCACCCATTACAAGTTACAAATTGGAGAGGGTTCGATTTGAGTGGATGCATTTCACTACTAAACTCCGTTTGGAGGCAATTGCCCATAAGAGTTAGCTACTTTGCCCCCTCCTAGAAGGTAAGAGCCTGGGTATAATAAGGCTCATACATGAATGCAATTTGTGAAGTGTGTGTGAAGGAACATACAAACCTATTACCAATACCACAACTAAACATAATTTAAACATCAAATGAGAGAAACACAAAAATAATTAGTAATTATAACAAATAATATGACAATACATAAATTGGTTGAAAAAAACAAAAAAAACAAACAAATGATGTAATTAGAACATAATTATTCACAAAATCACACTACTATGCCCCTAAGAAAAATTATTCATCATGATACAACCAATTATTAAGACCTAAAATAAGACCAAACTAATTAATAGCTCAACTCTCTAACTATTTCCCAGTGGAGTCACCAAGCTGTCGTAACATGCTGGTCCGGGAACCCTATTGTCCTACTTGTCAAAGTTTATGGAATCACCAGTAATCTTTTTTCCTAGGTGTGATTAGTCACCTATGTGAATCTACATATCCTAATGTAGTTATGGGTATGATAGGCTAGGAAGGTTCCAGTCTACGAAACAGAGCTGAGTTCGGGAGTTCATTTATGTACGAGGAAGGATTAACCATAACGCCCGTTAAATGACGGTACCATCTTAGTCTAGTCTCCTCCTAGGTCTTATTAAAGTAAGGTTGTGTTTTATTTTAAGGATAACTAAAAATTTCTTTACACAATTAATTATTCATTTTTTATTTTAGTACTTTTTTAAAAAAATCTTATTTATTAAAATATTAAGCTTATACATGATGCATGTGATGCAAAATTATTCAATTTTTAATTTTAAGTGAGAATAGAATTTTAATAGAAATTCTCTCTAAACCGCTTTGGCTTACCCGATTAAGTTAAAAGAGAACCTCTCATAAGAGACCATCCCAAAAAGCGTCTACTCAACTTCAAGGATTGACCCCCTCACTGGGTCCATTTTTTATTAGACAATTTATATCTTAAACACTACAAAAAAAGTTCCATATACTGACGCTTAACTATACTGACGGACTTATTCTGTAAGTGTAGAGGACATATAACAACGAATATTACGCCCATCGGTATACGCTAATCCTTTTTCTGACCGCAACTTAGTAATCATATGTATAGATATGTCGTATACTGATGCTCCCTCATTTGGGCGTCAGTATATGGTTAAAAATAACAAAAAATGAAAGGCGCCAAGAATTTTAGCTTTGCGGGTATTCTACTTTTCTTCTTTATATAATGATGATAATAATTAAATAATTTTATTTTTTCAATAAATGAATACCAACAAATTTTTTGTTATTCCCGTTGGTATTGGTCATCCACAGACATAAGGGTAAAACACACGGCCTTCAAAGAAAAACCCCAATTCCCAAATTTCAACGCCGTCGAACTTGAAAGCTTAAGAACTTGAAACCCACAAAGCCAATTCTCCAATTCTCTGCTTAAGAACTAGAAAGCTTACTCGAAATCCCTTTTACTTTCATTGCCTATCACCGTTGCCATGAAACCCATGAATTAGACTTTCACTTTCATTAAAAGGAGGCATTTGAAGAAGTCGAGAAAGGCAGTTTACTTTCTCTTTGGGCATTGAATCTGGTATGAATTTACAATTCCCTTTCTCTTTTTTTTTTCTTTTGCAAATAATGCTTGCTTTCTAGAGCTGAATGTAGGCTAAACCAAGTCAAATCTCTTGTTGTTTTTGGATATGGCTGTAGGAATATTGCTTTCGTAGGAAATCTAATGACACAAAAGAACCAAAAGGGCACGGATCTAAATCTATTGGTTAGCCTTCTTCTCATCAACTTTCTTTTTCATTTGAGCATTTTATTTTGTAAGAATTATTAATTTAATCTTAATTTCCTTTCTCCATTTTCTTTTGATTTAGTTCTTTCGTTTTATTTGCATTTTCCTTAATTACTATTAATTCTCATTTCAGGAAAGCTTGGATTTACTATTTTGAAAAAACACTTGGTGAATTGCGTGGGCTTGTGGTCATTTTCATTTAATTTGGGTAAGGTTTCCATATGTAAAATATAATGTGAATTTAACTCTGTATAGTGATTCATTTTCTAATAGCAAATTTATAGCTTTGATGTTAGAATTATTTTCTTTATAGCAAATTTATAGTGAATTTAGATATAACTCTGTACAGTATATTTTAGATGCATCTCATATTTAAATATTTCCTTGAGTACTATTTATTCAAGAGCCCATTATCTGTTGTCAAACTCCAGTTCTTATTACTTAGAATTCCAATAATGTAGTTTTGGTAAAAGCTAAGTATCTTCAACTTGAAAATTTATCAATGTATCAAGTTTGAAAATTCTACAGCAATGAAAAAAATTTATGATGAGTATATCAGTCTTTTTTGCTTATTAATTACTCAATATATTATGTGCATTCTACTAGACAAAAGAAGTTGTTTACTAAGGTTAGCATTATGCATATGTAACTTAGTAACTCGGCTCTTCCATGTGACCTTATCCCTTTCCTCACTTAACCTTCGTCCTTTTTAACTAGCCTTGCTTGCCTTAACTGATCCCTTCTCCATTTTCCCTTTAGGAAGAAAAAGTTAAGAGGTAAATATGGTGAAACAATAGGTTTCAGGTTTTGTTTGATTTCATTTGGTAGCCAAACTGTAATTTAATTGACAGCCAACTTAAACTTGATTAATTGTATTTTTTCCCTTTCAAGCAGCTCTTCTAAAGGGTGAAGGAAGCACTATTAGTCACTTTCTTTTAAGAAGGCTAGAATCATTTCTAGAAGAGATTTCACATTTATAGAAATAAACTTTAATATTACCGTTAGTCTCATTATATTTGAGCCAATGATGTAGGATGATCTATCTCATCTTTTAATGCTATTTGTATGCTGCAGGAAAAAGACTCTAATATATATAGCAGCTAGCTATCTCACTCCCTCATTCAACTACCACTCCAGTTTCCAAACTCTTGCACAAACACTTAATACATTACTACCACCACCTGTAAGTTTCATTTTCCTGGTACAATGATTTTTCTTTCTTTGTTTAGTTTTAATTGAATATTAGCTTTGATCACCTTTTTTTACTTGTTGAATTTTTCTCGTTTGGGTGAAAATTAACGTATAGGCTTATATTAGATTAAAATTCTTCTAATATTAACTTATATTAAAATTAACGTATAGGCTTGAATATCAACTTCCACTAAGCTTGAGTTGACAAAAGCTTCAGTAGGGTTGACAGCAAGAAAAGGCTATTTGAGCTAAGCTTGAGCTGGCAATAAGCTTGATTAAAACTAGAAACAAGCATGGCCAAACTTTGGCTGTGCTTCAGGTCAAGCATAGCCAACACACGATAATTGTTACTATCCAGCATAAATGTTAAAACACAGTGAAGTTAAAAACAGAAAATTTAGACAAAGATTTTCTTAAAAGGATAATATCATTATGTAAATTTGTAAAGCACACTACTACCCTCTTTGTTGAATATTTGCCGGTTCCTTTTGACAAAATTATATTTCTTTTCAATAGTTTCTAAGCTTGTAAGTATGGTTTCAATGGCATCAGCCACATTAATAAACTCCATCCCTACACTGGATATATTTACAAATGTTCCAACTAGAGCATCGAGGAAAAAGCATTCGCTTTTTTAAGGTTATGGCACATTGACAAAGATTAGAATTCTTTAGCAAATGCATTAGGAAGTGCTTGTAGATAAATTTGTAATATATGCAGTTTAGATGCTTGTTGCTTATATAGTGAACTTGCATATTGTTATAGCTGTTTGTTTTTGGTATTATTTATGTTCATTTAATTAGCAATATTTTCTTGTCTTTTCACAGGCTGCTCATGCCAATAGTGCACCGAATAACTCCCCAAATATACACGATTCATCAAATTTAAGTTTTCATCGTGACAATGAGTAAGGTAATTAGTCTATTTGTTGTATGACTTTTTTCAAAATCAGTCAACTTTTGAGCTTCTTGCTAAGTGTAAATATAGAGCATCAAAGTTTAGATATTAAAGTGAAAGTGATTAACTAAGTTGAAACTTTAGACTTCTGCATTTATAGTCTAACTTTTAGGCAGATTTGGTCAATGCACCTTATATCTGAAGATAATAGATGTGATCTTTGTGAGAAGAAAAAATCTGCTTAATTTGAGTTACCTTGCTGCTATTGATCTGCTTAGTACACTAGGATATTGGAAGCTTGATCTTGTACGGTACATTGAACTTAGAAGAACACCGGGATTATTTTGATATTGATAGAAAACATAAAAATTCACTTGTATAATATTGCTTTGTGATTAAAGTCTATGCTTTTTAATTTGTGACTTTTTGACTATTGATGCCATTTTGTTTGTGATTCATATTTGATCACTTTGAAACTTTAAATTTGTTGCTGTTTAAGCATCTTTGATTTAGTTGTTTTGTTTATTGAACTTTACGTTTACATTTTGTTATACTATTTTTTACAGTGAATGAGTGATGAAGATGATATTTCACTGTGAGCATATGATGTTTAACTATTAGAGCTAGAAGAATTGTAGACAATTGGAAGAAAATATTGTATCTGTACAATTTTTCTTAAAAGCTTCGTTGTTGAAATACATTCTTAATTACTTATAAATACAATTTCTTTCATTAATCACATTCTACATATTCTTTTATGTCATGTTGATGAATTGTAGATTTTAATCTTAAGGTGAAATAACTATATTAAAATATAGTGTGAAATTGACCTATTATTCAAAGTCATTGGAATAGATTAAACCTATACTGACGGCTAGACCGTCATTATAGATATATACTGATGGATAACGTTGTTGGTAAAATACTTAAAAGTAGGTCTTGGAAAGAAGATATAGTGACGGAGGTTCTGTCAGTATGTACAATATTTACGGTTAATTTTTCGTTAGTATATCCGTAAAAGATATTGCAACGATCAAAATTTTTGTCAGTATAGATCTATACCATCGAAGGATAACTTGACGAACTTTTTTCCGTTGCAATAGATACTTTAGCCGTCAGTATAGCCTAAAGCGGGCTATACTGACGGAATTTTGGGTTTTAATGACGAAATTTTGTCCGTTAGTATATGGAACTTTTTTTTGTAGTGATGCAATGATTAGTATAAATATGGTATGTAAGTATAGTAATTTCATTTTAATTAAAATTAATAGTGAGAGGAAATTTTTATTAGAGTCTCCTCCAAATCATTTTAGCTTACCCAATTGAGTTCAAAAGAGACCCTACCCTAAAGGACCATTCCAAGAAGTGCCTATACGACTTCAAAGAAGGATCCCCTCACTGGGTATTTTCGAAATTATAATTTATACATTGATGACATGGCAAACAGTACCTAAAATAATCATTTTCAAAAAAGAAAAAAATTACAAATTATTATTATTTAAGAAAAGTCTAATAGAAAATTAAATTCTAAGATTTATCAATGCACAACATGAGAAAACACTAGTCATTATTAAAAAGATCTTGTCTTTTATATATTATTATTACAATGTTGGCTTTTACTAAAAATTAATCATTTTACTTACAATAAAGATTTAAAAATATTTATTTTTAAAATAGAGTCAAAATTTACAAAAACAGAGGTCAAATTTGAAATCAGGAGGTCCAAATTAGTTAAGAAAGGTTACCTCAAAAAAAAAGAAAATTTTTTTTGGATGAGATGACGTGGCGCTGAAGCGGAAGCTGACGGAGAGGCTGACTTGGCGACTGGCGTTGACCGGCAAGTGAGATAGGGCTTGAAATTTTGACCGAAAGGTAAGGGCGCGTCTGATCTTCGATTAGGGTGAGATTGGCACCGTTGGAAAGCTTCAAACAAGAAGATTTTGAAAGTAATAGAGATGTAGTAAAGAAAGGGCCTGAAAATTTCAAAAATTACAATCACTAAAAAGACTTTGACTGGAAGGTGACGAGGACAATTCCGAAAGCAGATGGGGCTGATTTTTTTACAGGATAATCTTCACTGAATGCTTGATGTAATGGTAGGGGAGGTGTCAAGAAAAGGGTGAGAACAGATGAAAGGAGGTAGATAGAAACTTGGTGAGGGAATTTTTAGGGTTTTTCTCTTTCTCTTCAATTCTCTCCCTCTTCTTGTGTGTGTGTTCATTTTTTTCAACTCTAGGTACTCCTTATATACTACTCCAAGAATTAGGGTTTCAATGGATTTCCTTGCATACTAAGTATTAGGGTTAAATCTTCCACGATTTTCTTTCCATTTTTTCCAAGATTTCCTCTTTGATCTTTATTCTAGAATACTCCACAATTTTTAAGCTCACTCATAAAGACCCAAAGCCCAAATATTTTCATTTTAAATTAAAGCCCAAATTTAATTTTAGTTTCAAATTAAAATCCAGCCCACAATTAATCTTAATTAGTTCAATTAAAAATTTATCTAAATTAAAATTAAACTAGATTTAAAATTGAAAATAATACTAAAATTAAAACTTTAACTTTAAATGAAGGCTATTTCCCGGACAAGATGTGGTATCTACACTCTTGATAAATGGCTGGAGGTTGGTTCAACTTTCCACGTCCCACATCAACAAGAGTAAAAGAGGTAAGAAGAGTTTTCTTCTATAAAAGTCTTACTCTTCCACTCCGTCCTCCTTCACTCTAACTCTTATATCCCATCTGGGCAAATTCAAAAAAGACTAGGAGTTTTCTTGTATAAATAAATATCCTGCCAGTCAGTTTTCATTTTGAATTCGTATAGGCCTTGTTCGGTCTATGTATGGCCTACTTAAGTGGGCCTAGAATTTAGTTGTCTTTTTCTAGAGGGCTCGTTTTCAATCTATGACCTAATAATTGAATGGCCAAAGTAATTATTTTAAGGCTAAACGATCAAATTACGACCTAATGTTTCGACGTATGCTCAAAAATCAGGACCATACCTTTCAACTAAACAAATCAGGACCTAATGTTTACGAATTGTTACAGATCAGGATTTGTGTTAAATGGTGTAAGACACATGTCGTTAAAGAGTTAACATTGCCAAATGGTGTTTTCTAAGTAAAACACGTAAATAAATAAGAAAAATGAAAACTTTTGAAAAGAAAAATTCAAAAACAAAATACTTTTAATTTCTCTAAAAAAAAAAATTTACTAATTAATCATTTTTATAATTTTTATAATTTTCCCTATACTTTCCCACTAATCAAACCATCTTCAAAGTCTAAACCCATAAATGCAATATAAAATCAACCCAAAACCCAAATTTTCCCATCAACCAAACAAGCTTTAAACTTAGAATCCATGGAAATCAAACCTAAAAAGCTACAATTTCCTGTTAACAAAACGATTTTTAAACTCCAAATCCTAAAATGAAATCAACACAAAACCTCCAAAGATTAAATATTTATATTAAGTGAAATCAACCAACTTCACTTGTCACGCCCCGACCCGAAGGGGTCGGCCAAGTGGTAACCACCACACTACCTCGAAGTACGTACCAGCCGGTCACGTATCTAAAGCACCACAAGGCATAAAAATGGATATCATTGCTGCAAAAATAATACTAAAATTTTATTAGAAATCATATATTAAAATAAATAACTATAAAAGAAGTACTAGTGGATTTATTTAAAAGAAAACCTACGCAGCGGAAACTATTACTCCTAAGCCACCGACACCTTCTAGTGAGCCTTTGATCTACCTGCTATCCTCGTACACGGATCTACATTCACCACATTGGATATAGGTGAGTGATAGAGGTTCAATGAATCTTCAGCAAGGGTTAGGGCAAATAGGGATAATCCAAAACATAATAATAAAACAAATAATTTTATTTTCAAAACCTCTTTTCAAATACTCCAAGAGAGAATTTGATTTAAAATCATTAAAATAAATATATAAATAAAATAGGCTAGCCTCAAACATACTGAAAGCTCGACTGGCCGGTCGTATGCCTTACTGCACCTAGGGCTATCTCTTTTCTTTCCAAAACATTTTCATGTTTTTCTTTTTCTAGCCCATTCCATCGGTGGTGCCAATTGCTGTGGGTGGAACATAGCTACATCGAGCCTTGGCGAGTTTCCCTACGTGCCTTTGCCAAGGTCTCACACTCACCGTGCCCCTCGATAGGCAGTCCACAACTACTTGGTTGCATGCATGTCTTGCTCAGTCCACTCGCTCCCTCTCATCGGAGCACCGAGATCCACTCAGTCGCTCATCTCACTCCCATCCGCATCAAATATCACATATATATACATGTATAAAACATATAAACATACACATAAACACACACACATAAATCTTTATATTTTCTTTGAAAACATCCCACTCTCTAAGTGGGTATATCACCAAATAAGTGTGTGTGGTGGTGGTGGATTCCCCGTGTTCCAAAATCTTTGAAAATCATTTTATATTTTAAAAACGTTTACCCTAGTGGCTAAGGAATGAAATCTAAGCCACTCATAGTGTTGGGAGGTTTGTATACTCCCAAAGATCCACGTAGCTTAACCTCCGGAGCATCGCCGCACTCGATCATCCGAAATCCTAATACACGAAAATACGTGTTAGCATTCATAATCAAACTATGAATGCACCTATAAGGCTCTAATATGACCTAAGATGGTGTTTGGATGTGTTTTGGGGCTTAGAAAAGTGTCCGGGGTCAAAATCGGACACTTAGGGTAAAATTACCAAAATGCCTCTTGGGTGATTGGTGACTCCTGCGTGGGAGTGGGTCGATTCCACGCAGGAATGGCCACTCCCGTGTGGGAGGCGAGCCAAAAGGCTCAGGATTTGAGCCTTGGCCTCGATTTTCATGCCATCCGACCTCCTTTCGATACGCAAACTTGTACAAGCGATCTTCACGCCTTCCATGACAGATTTACCAAAAGAAAAAAGAGAATCACAAGCTCAAAGTTCCTTATATCTCAAATCTAAGCTAAAACTTAGCTAAAAAGCTAGACCTAGCTTTAAGCTTAGATCTCTTCTAGACCGATGCACGGAAATACGTGAAAACGTAGAAAAACATAGATTAAGGTGAGTAGAATAACTTACCAAGATCTCACCTTGATCCTTTGGTCGGTTTGTCCGGATCGGCCAAAAGTCCTAAATTGCTCCGAGAGAGCAAATGAGAGGAGGGGAAGAAAGGGATAAGAGAAATAATAAGGGGGAAGCTCAACTCCCCCTATTTATAGGTAAGCCCGACACCGGGCCTACTTGGACCCCCGGCCAGACTTTATTTCCTCTTTTCTACCTCTCATAATTTCGATCCTTGGCCTAATCCACTAACCGCTACACCAATGGATATCCAATCCATTGGTTATGGAATTAAAGAAGTCCAATTAGTGTTTCCATGCATGGTTACTTATCTCATTTTCCAACTCCGTCTTATCCTAATTTTCATTTCTCTTCTTAATCAGACACATCCAGATCATCATATTATTGAGTTAATATGCCATCTTACACTATTCCGTTTGTACGAAAAAGTTGAATTAGATCCGGGTGTGTCATCACTTGAATATCTTGCTTTCGACTACATGCCTAAATAGTCCAACACAACGCAATAAAATCAGAAAACTCCAACACCACAACAAGAAAGAAAAACATATAATCCATACCACATAAAACCTATGATTTGAATCATGGTCTTATTCTTCCATCATCTTCTTTCCCCAACCCAGACCATAGCAAAACCCACCCCCTTCCTATCTCATTCCCATCTATTAAAATAGTAGCAACAATGGAAAGAGAGGAAAAAGCATATGGGATGTGGGACTCAAATAGCATAGAACTTGTCCACTCTTCTTTGGCGAGAAGAAATTCTCTTTCTGACTTCCACAGAGACATCAATGTAGCCACTACTTATCCTTAACTCATGAAAGAAAGTTCCATAGCTGAATTTGTTGAGCCCAAATCAAAGAAGAGAAAGACATCTTCTGGGAAGCCGAATCGAGAACAAGCCGAGGTAAATACAGTATCTCATGTGGTATGGTTTCAGCTTCAACACTAATGTTTTAATGAGATTTAACTGAACTGAAAATCTATTTTTCATATTGGGTTAAACTTTGGATTTTGGGTTTTAGATCTAACATGTGTAGTGTTTCGATTTTGGAATGGAAATGAGTTTTAGATCTAAGATTTGAAAGGAGACCGAGACTAAGTTTTGTGTCTAACTTATCACTTTTTTCTTTTTCTTTTCAATTTTTATGTTAGTAAAAAAATTAAATTAAATTATTTTTTTTATTTTACTTATGTATTTGATTTATTAAAATTGGATGGTCAAGAAAAATAAAATGGCCACATGTCATAATCTTAAAACTCTACGCTTTTGAATTGATGCATCTGTAACACGCACAATCGCCGACTCACAGATGTCCTTAATGTTATAACTCGTAAACACTAGGTCCTGATTTATTGCAATTGAAAGATGTGGTCCTGATTTGAGCATCTGCCCAAATGTTAGGTCCTTATTTGATTGTTTAGCCTTATTTTAAAGAAAATGAGAATTGTCAATTTGATCGGTTTGGATCACGTACCACGCGTTTCAAGAACCTAAAAGATCCATGATCCGAATTGTGGTTGTACGATCCAATTCGTGGTTGTACGAGGGGGTCAAGCGATCCTGATAACGATGATTAGAGATAGCTAATAATTTTTTAAGGGATAACTTATATTAGTTTTTGGTTTAAATAAAAAATATTATGGGCATAACGAGTATGATTTTGGGAATAAATAAGACATATTTTGAAGATAATTAATAATTTTTTGGGGATGATTAATAACTCTTAATTTGTGAATGACATTATTTTTGGGGGCATAATTTTTAGGAAAAAAGGATATATGTTTTAGGGATGATGAATATTATTTTTGGATGACTAATAATTCTTTGAGGATAACTCATATTTTTTTTGTTTAAATAAAAAATTATGGGGATAATAAGTATGATTTTTGGGAATAAAGAAAATAAGTTTTAGGGATGATGAATAATATTTTTACAACGACTAATAAGTTTTTAAGGATGACTTCTTTTTTCGTTTAATTTTTTGGCTTCCATGTTGAATTGTAATGCTTTCTTGTTAGCTTCAATCATTCGGTGGAAAAAAGAAAATTGAAAAACTACTGCAAGAAAACCCATAAAAAAAGGTTAAGTAAATAAAAAAATAACTTACTTAAAGTTATGAAAAAGGTTGTGCCCAAAAAAAAAGGTTTTGAAAGACTAAAAATGTCAAAGCACAATGGTTTGTAATGTACTAGTAGTTTGGACCTTACAATTATTGGCTTTTTTAATCAAGAGAGAGAAAAGATATGGTGTGATATTTTAAAGAAACAGTCAAAATTTTTGTATTTATCAAAAAAGCCTAATCTTTTTTTGTATTTTTCAAATAAGATCTAACTCTTTGGTGAACATCAGAAAATTGTTGAGGTCGATGGCCATTACATTTCATGTTCCTTCAAAATGACAACAAACCTTTAGTTGAACTTATTTTTGTTGACATTTGTCCCTAAATTGACTAAATTAAAAGTTTTAGCACTAAATTAATAATTTTGAAAAGATTTGATCAATATTTAACCAAACTTTTTAGAGCATTAATCTTTGCACGTGGTATTGCACGTGAGACATTGTCAGAGTCAAATGAAGAGGATAATGAATGGAGCACGTCGGAGATGGATCCGAGGCTGAGTGGCTGACACACCCACAGCTGTGTCGGTATATTCAAGACCGTGATTCCCTTTCGGTCAAACAGTCTTTTTTCCAACCAATTCCGTCTTGCCAGGTGTCAACCTGTCTTTACCACAGTCAATCCTTTGACCAGGGTAATTATCTCCTGCCATTGCTTTTATAGTATATATATCGTTTGTACCACATCCAAAGCCAATCATTTTTGGCCACGCCATCAATGTGAAGCTGTAGCGAAAGTGCAAAATTTGTCACTAGAAAAAAAAAAGGAAAAATTTGTCACTATAGTTGTTTGGACGCAATTTAAAACATGTATAAAGTTTTGGAAGAATCTCATTCTCAAATCTCATGAACTAATTATCCCTATATATAATTTTCCATCAGAAAATACCCGGAATAACTAATTTTTCTGTTTAACTAAAATATAATTATGCTCATGGCTATTATCTTGATCAATACTTATTGTGATTATTATCTTGATTAATACCTGTTGATGAGAAATAAAATCTATTACTATTATTAAAATATCATCAATTTGATTAGGCCATATATTTTACTTGATTGTAAAATACTATCAAATTAAATTAGCTCAAATCAAGGTTCGTAGTGTTTTTTTCCTTTTTATTTTCAGCTTGAGAGAACTCTACCGACTATAAATACAACAATATTTGAACAAAATATTGGTCAGCTATTAATAAATAGCCAAAATTGAGATCCAAGTACTGAAGTACATGACTTCTAAATATTAGAACTTCAACTTCATTCTAAAGATTTTTTTGGTGGCTGCTATCATTCTAAAGATTTTAAATTTAATTCATGAGATGGATAATATGAGATTAAGAATGAGTAATCCAAGAAAAGACTATGTTAGGTATGAGAAAATATTTTTAGTTTTCATTATCTAAAAAATACAAAAAAATATCATCTAAAATATGTGTTGTGAAGAGAAATGTATATATGTTTTAAAAAATGAAAATAAAAATGAAAATGGATATAAAAATACGAGATTAAAAAAAATATATTCTCAATTTTAGGTACATTTTATTTTTATTTTTTAAAATATGCATATATTTCTATAAACTACACATATCTTATATAGTGATTTCTTTATATTTTCTAAAGAACGAAAACAAAAAAATTTTTCATATACCAAACATAACCTCATAACTATATAACCAAAAAGTCTACGGACAGTTTAATACTCCCTTCGTCCTATTTTGTTGGCCCATTTTTTCTTTTTTGAAAGTCCCAATTTATTTGTTATTACCATAAATAAACAACTGATAATCAATTTTATCCTTTCTTTCCTTTTATTATTATTATTATTACATCATTGTATAAAATTTCAAAAACACTCATAAACATAAAAAATAACAAAGTAATTAAACATAATTTAATCATTTTTTCTTAAATTTTGTGAAAATCAATAGAGAACAAATATAAATGAACGGAGTGAATATGTAAAATCAAAGAAGTAGGTTACAACTTTTTTTGTCCTTTTGACGGCGGAAATGCTTGAGAACAATAAAAAGGCATAAAGATATTCAAAACTGAAGTAAAGACCTTTTTTTCTCTCCATTTTTCTTTCTTTTTTATCAATACATTTTTTTTCTTGCTTAAATCAAAGGTAATATATATATATATATATATATTTATAGATATATACATCTATACTTTTATACTTCTATATCTATATTTATATCATATCTATATCTAATACTTCTATATTTTTATATCTATATCTATACTTCTATACTATCTATATATTTATATCTATATCTATACTAATCTATAAAAGAAATTACCATGGGGCAAATCTCTCTCCCCCCCCCCCCCCACCACTCTTTAGCCATCCTTTTTTTTTTTTTTACTTTCTTTTCTTTTATAATTCTTTTTCTTTTTTTTTTCTTTTCTTCTTTCTTTTTTTATTTTTAGCTTATTTTATTTTTAATCTATTCTTTACCTAACATTTTCTTTTTAAATGGGCTTACAAAAATAGGTTAAGTTTTTTTTTTTAACTTTAAGGGAATTCTTTTCCATTTTTTATATTATATATCATATTAAAATTTATTTACTATTACCAAAAATTTACTATGTGATATATATTTTTATTTATTGGTTAATTAATATTTTCAACTTATATATACTATATTTCATATCATATATTTTATTTATTAGTTGATTAACTTCATTTTAATTTTAATTTTTTAACATATAATTAAGTTATAAACTTTTTATCATTTGATTTGGAAACAACTATAATTACTTTCTTGAAATACTTGAAAATTTTCTAAATTAAAAATGTATTTTGGCACTTATGATAAGATGAAATAATGTAAAAACTTATAAAACTTTTAAATATGCTTTCATATTTTATTCAATTTTAATTCAAAATTAAAAAAAATAATCCCAGGGCGAAGCCCGGGCAACTTCTAATAGTAATAAAAGAAACTATCAATCTAGAAGATTGCCACATGAGATTAAAGCTTAGATACTTACTATTTAGATTTTAATTCACACAGTCCTTCATTAATAGACTATTTAAAAACTTTATAGGTAAAATTCTGATGAATTTATAAATCTTAATTAATATGAACCAGAGGCTTGTATGACCCTTACATATAGGGGTGTAAATAAAGAAACATAAAAGAACTTGAACACAGAATCAGGCTTGTTTATGAACAAAATATCTGTTCGAACTCATTTATTTATATAAATGAACATTGACTTTGTGTTCGAGCTCGTGTTTGTATTCGTTTATCTTATTCGTGAACGTATTCATTTATTCTAAATGAACATGTTCACGAATAAATACTAATAATAAATTATTAAATTTAATTATTTAATAAAATTTATCTTAATATAATTGTAAATATAATTGTAAATATATTAGTAATGACTAAATATGTAAAAGAAAATAAAACTAATTAAATTATAAATATGAATATAATTATTTATATTATGTTATTATATTTAATATCTTAATAAATAATAAATATAATAAACGAACAAATAATTTTTTAAATAAATATTAAACGAGTCTGTTTGTGAATATAAACGAACTGAACACATATTGTTTAAGCTCGGCTCGTTTATTGAATGAATATTAAATTTTTAATCAAATTCATTCGATTATCTTATTAAATGAATATAAACAAACCATACCAAATGTGTTCACGAGCCGTTCACCAAATAGGGTGTTCATTTACACTTCTGCTTCCTAACCTCCTTCTCTTTTATTATTAATTTTTTTTCCGATCAATAAAAACAAAAGCGAAAAAAAAAATTAGAAGTTCAAAGCATACTGAGGCAAGGGAAACATGGTCGGTTTAAGTTATTTTTGTGTTTGAAAACGACATAAATGTGGGCGATTAAGAAATTGAGATATGAAGTCAAAATTGTTAATAATGAGAGAGCCATGCTTTACACCGTCCTCTCTGCCTATCCAATCCAGAACCAAAACCAAAACCCTTCTGCCCTTCCTGCCTCTGACTCTCTCTGTGCTTCCTATATAACCCAAACCTATCTTATCCGTTCACTACCCTTTCAAAACTAACAGAAATACATTTCCCCCCTTAATATTTACTACTTCTAGCTTCTCCCAAGCCACCTAAGCTTCCAACAGAACAAAGCAACAACAAATCTTGAATATATATCAGTCAAAATATTCGAAAGAAGGAAAAAAAAAAAAAAAAACTGCCTGGCCTCCACATATTCTTGTTACACTGTAAAATCTTTCTCTTTTATTTGTTTTTTCTTCCAAGATTTGATGGCTGATAATAACCTTAGAATTGTAGTAGAAAGAAACCCTTCAGAGTCAAAACTCTCAGAGCTTAACATCAAGTGTTGGCCCAAGTATGAAGCTAATCTTCTCCCTCTCCATTTCTTCTTCTTCTTTTTTTTTTAATTTATTTTTGATTTGATATTTATAAATAAATATTATTATGTAGATGGGGTTGCTCTCCTGGGAAGTACCAGCTGAAGTTTGATGCAGAAGAGACATGTTTTCTGCTGAAAGGGAAAGTGAGGGCATATCCAAAAGGTTCATCAGAGTTTGTAGAGTTTGGGGCGGGAGATCTTGTTATTATCCCTAAAGGCCTCAGTTGCACTTGGGATGTTTCTGTTGCTGTTGATAAACACTACAAATTTGAGTCTTCTTCTTCTTCATCTTCTTCCTCTTCTTCTTGTCAGTAGTATATAGTACATATATATATAAATTAGTCATATATAATTCCTTATTTTTGTTACTATTAATTTCTTTCTTGATTTAGTTTCTTATTATTTCCACTCTAATTCTTTCAAATTCATTGTTTTCATAATTTTATACTAGCTAGGCTATTTATAATTCCTGTATTCTTCATTTTTTTTCTCTTTTTAGCTTAAATGGAGATTATTTTGCTTTTTTTAGCAGTAATACTGTTGAGGACCCTTTACAGGACCTACAATGGTAGACAGATGGCTCAATGGGACCTCGGGATGATAACCTGTAAGAGAAAACACAGTCAAAGGGGAATCGGCCTTTGGCCGATTGGTCCCTCTCCGATGGTTAAGTCAGTAGAGATAATGAGCAGGAGAGAAGTAGAGTAGTTCAGTGTTTTTGTTGTCTTACCATGCATGCTTTGAGATGTGCCTTATATAGGTAGCCTGTTGGGCTGTACTGAGTAGGCCGTTGGTTAATCATGGGTCGGCTAAGTGATTTGGGCTTTGGTCAGTCGGCCCATGACTGTATAGATTGGGCCTTGTTGAGTTACGATTGTGCTCAACAAATACATAAACTTCATTAAATAGACATGAATATTTGGAGAAGCATGCATCTGCTTGAGCTAATTCTGAGATGCATTTTCTGTCAAATTTTGGAATTATGCAAATGGATGATTTAGAAGGAACAAAAGGGGTTGGAAACAAAAAATATAAAAATTATGTTAAATTAAAACAAGATATTTTTTGGTCAAAGAAGAGGGAAACAATTAGTCAATGCATGTCCCATTCAACCTAATCCTTTCTTTTTGCGTCTTTATATTTTTTTTATAAGTAAGAGTATTTAGGTATTTGGTTCAAAGACTAATTACTTTTGAATCGGGTTAATTTATTATGGAAGTAAAGTTCTTTTAATAATAATTTTTCTATTAATAAGATTTGAAACTCAAAATCAAGATCTTATTTAAAAAGAATAAATATCAAATCACTTAATCCAACAATCAATTATTGATTCTTTTTGCATCTTTAAATAAGCTTTAAATGTCTCCTTTGACCAGTCAAACATTGATGCATGTATTTGTGTTTATCTCGTGGTGAAATTATAAAAGAAAAAAGGTTTTGATTAGCATTTCTGCCTTTTGACTTACGTTACATGCAAAAGAAAACGGCTAACTTTCACGCAAGGTCCTAAACTTTCTATTTTGGTTTCATTTTGGTTCATAATCTTTTATTTATTCCATTTAAATCCCAAATTTTACAAAGAACTCGTTCCGTGTTGTTTTTTAAAAAAAAAAATTTTCACCTCAAACGTAATGTCAAATCATTTTTGATTTGGATGAAAATTAGTTCGAACAGTTAAAAGTCATAAAATTGAAATTTTTTGTACTTTTACATCTTAAAAGAATTTTTAGATATTAAATTACTAAAAATTTTTTGAATAATTTTTTATTTTTATTTCAAATTTTATTATTTTTAAACACTTTACCTCTCTATCATACTTTTTTACAGTAATACAAAACACTTATTAAATTTTTTCATAATAATTTTTATTTTAGAACAGATTGATCTTTAAATTTTTTTTTAATTTTCTTTCATTTAGAATATATCTCAAAATAAAAATTTGAGGATCAATCTGTTCAATTTAGTATAATTTATAGATCAAATTGGGTATTAAGCGTATTTTTATCCTTAGTTTTATTTTTCATTTATATTAATAATCAGCAATATAATAATCAAGAAAAAGTACTTGTTGGAGGACACGTGGTAGCCAATAATTGACTGCCATTTTCTCTCTCTTTTTTTTTGCCTTTTTTGGTCAACTTTTTTTATTTTTCTTTTTCTCTTTTCTTTTTTTGTTTTTCATTTTAATTCAAATTTAATGTGTGTATATATGTGCGTTTGTGTGTGTATATCTTTCTATCCTTTTATTCAAATTTTAATTTTAATATATATCAATGTCAATAATTTTATTTCTGAACTATATAATTTAGAAATTATATGTGTAAAATGCTAAGAAAATATCCATATGTGTGGACTCCAACTCTAGTTAAACTTAACATTTAATCCCAAGGTATGAAATTTAATTGAATAATGGAGTATTAAAAGTGAAATTGAAAAGATTTAAAGGTGAAATTTGGGACTAAATTGATAATTTTAAAAAAATTTTAGGGTAATATAAGAGTTTAAAATGTAGAGGGTGTAGACACCCTATTTACATTTTCAAATCCAATTTTAGTTGATAGCCATCTTGTTTAAATTCATTTTGCTTTTGCTTTATTTCCAAATTCCCTTGTTAATTTTCATCAGCAAATGCTTTGGATTGGACCCCATAAAATTGTTTTAAGTTCATTTGGGTTTTGCTTGGAAACCCATTGATGAATTGGATAAATGACACCATGCCCATGTTTGTTAAAAGAGAAGATTGAAATGCCCGTCTCTCTTATTTCAAATGGATATTCTCAGGCCACAATGGATTGATCCAAACTATGATTCTGAGGCCCAAAATACTGTACAAGCCAAAGTTGACATTCGCAAATGTTTTTTTTGTAAAACAAAACAGCCAGCTGGCCTAAAATTTTCCATTTCCGTCAAAATCAATGCCACCTAGGATTCCATGTCATTGATCAGTCTGCAAAACAGAGAACTAACAGAGCATTAATTTCAAGGAAACACTGACAGAAGCAAAACTAATTAACCAGATCAACAGGGAGCTTAGCTTAATGAAAACAAGAGAAAATATCTTCCCCCATTCACGCTGGAGCTGCCAGCAAAGCAACTGAAATCTTCAAAGGGCCTCTCTCTGAAGCCCATTTTAGCACCTGCAAAAGAAGACAAAAGAAAAAGAACCCTCTAGAGAAAGAAATCTCAGCCACAAGATCAGAGGAAAGAATAAATCCCAACCCTTAAAAGAACCCTAAAAGGCTCTATAAATAGATTGAATAGTAAAAAAATTGGGGGGTTGCGATTTTTGAGGTTTGGCTAAGGTTTTGAAATTTGAAATTTAGGGTTCTGTTTCAGAAGGGAAAGCAGAGAATAGAGAACAATTCGAGATTCCAAGCTTGTTATAGGCTAGAAACTAGTGGATTTTTGGGCTAAGATTCCACCTAAAATTCACCGAAATAGGAAGAAAAAGGTGTGGATTTGATGGTCCTCGAAGATCTAGGGTTTGTTTGGAGTTTTTGAGGTGGAAATTGAAGGAAGGAGGACTAAATAGGAACTGATTTGTGAAAAAGGCAAGACCTTTGCCACTTTTGAGGTTTTGTTTTCAGAGACTTTGAAATTAGATATAAGATTTTCGGTTCGGAGTTTGACAAATCGAAGATTGGTTTTGTGTTTAGGAGACTTAGGAGGTTATCTTGGAGGATTGTGGTTCATTTCATGGTCTGGGAGATGAAAATATGAAAAAAATGTTCTTGGTGTTCTTAGTGTTCTTGGTGTTCATATTTTTCTGGGTTTAGGGGTGTGTTTGATCTGTTTGGGAGGTGATTTTCTAGGTTTTAGTTGTTTGTAGAGAGAGAGAGAGAGAGAGAGAGAAATTCAGGTGGTAGAGAGAGGAAATAAAAAGTAAAAAAAGGCAAAAGGGTTCACAAGGTGCTTTTGAGTTGGTTTTTATACTAAGGAGGGGCAAAATAGACTTTTCGCCTTCATTAAACGTCTGAGCCCGTGTTCCCCCGCTTACTGGCCGCGCTCCCCCGCATGCTGACCTGCGTGTCTACCTGAATCCCTGCGTTGACCTGCACTCGACCTGTTGACCTGTATTGACGACTCGCATGTTGCCCCGTGCGCTGCCCCGGATCAACGTGCTGATCCCCACCTCAACCCGCCGACCAGCGTGTTGACCCACTAACCCGCGTGTTGACCCACCCTTCAGTCCGTTGACCCGCGCCTCGACCCGAACACAATCGCAGCAACCCGCTTTCCATTTTTTTGGTTTTTTTTTCTAAATTAGTTTGATTTATACTTTAGATAATTTTAATCTAGGTCCATTCTTATTTAATTTATACCATTTTAATTTAGTTCCATGCATATTTAATTTATATAATTTTAATCTATGTTCATACATATTTAATTTAGATACACATCACTTTAATTTAGCTCCATGTATATTTAATTGTGACCATGCATTTTAATTTAGATCCATACATATTTAGGTTATTTTAATTTATGTTCCATACATATTTACTTTAGGTCATTCTAATTTATGTTCATGCACATTTAATTTGTCTCATTTTAATCCATGCATATTTACTCTAGGTCATTCTAAAAATATTCATGCATATTTAATTTGTCTCATTTTAATCCATACACATTTATTTTAGGTCATTCTAATTTATGTTCATGCACATTTGATTTGTCTCATTTCAATTTAGATCCATACATATTTAGGTTATTCTAATTTATGTTCATCCATACACATTTACTTTAGATCATTCTAATTTATGTTCATCCATACACATTTATTTTAGGTCATTCTAATTTATGTTCATGCGTATTTAATTTGTCTCACTTTAAACTATGCATATTTACTTTAGGTGACACACCCGGACCTAATACGACTTTTTTGTACAAATGGAATAGTGTAAGACGGCGTATTAAGTGAATAATACATCAGTCTAGATGTGTCTAACCAAGAAGAGAAGTTCAAATTAGGATAAGACGGAGTTGAAAGATAAAGTAATTAACCGTGCATGGAAATTAGTAAATGCCCAAAAGATCTCCAATTAAGTCCCTAGGAATTTATTATGGGCCCCGTTGGCATAAGAAATCAAAGGATTTAGCCAACGGGTGAAAATGAAAGAAAGTTGAAAAAGGGAAAAAAGTTTGACCCGGGGCCCGAGTAGACTCGATGTCGGGCTCCTCTATAAATAGAGGAAAGCCGAAGCTTTTCCTCATTTCTCTTTTTCTTTTTCTTTCATTTTCTTTTCTTCTTCTTTCTGGAGCCAAATGGAGGCATTTTGGACAATTGGCAGATTCGGACAATCCGGTCTTCAGATCAAGGTGAGTTTCCAGTATGTTATTCTGCTCACCTCGATCTATGTTTTATTTCGGTTGCACACATTTCCATGCATCAGTTTAGCGTAGATATGAGTTTTTAGCTTTTAACCGGTTTAATTTTAAAACTCAAATCTACGAATATCGGGCCGGTGAAATAAGGTGAGTTTTTAGTATGTTATAGTAATCATCTTAATCTATGTCATACTCCGTTTTCACGCATTTCCGTGCACCCGATGAGAGTAAATTGGAGATTTAGTCAATTTAGGCTAAATCTCGGTTTTATGAAAATTTGATCGGTGTTTCTCATTTCTGCCTCGGTGGATCTGTCATGGATGCCATGAGGATCGCCTGTCTAAGCTTGTACTTCGAAAGGAGGAGAAACGAGTGCAAAAATCAGGAGAGAGACCGATCGAGAAACAGGCCAATCGAGTCCCTGTTTAGATATTTTTATATTATATTAATATATCTTAGATATTTATATATTATATCATTATAATATATCAATATCTCGTAGGAGGGCTTTTTGAGCCCAATTTTGGGTAGAACTTGACCCAGCCAGCGTGGGGCCAGGCCCAGTCTGGGTGTGGGGCCCACGGGCCCCCGGGGGCATTTTGGTAATTTTTCGTTAAGAGTTCGATTTTAGCCCTGAAACCTCCCGGACACTTACCTAGGCCCGAATCACATTCAAACCTAGTCTTAGGTCATGTTAGAGCCTCGTTTGTGCATTCATAAATTTAATTATGAATGCTAACGTATTTCCGTGTGCTAAGGCTCCGGGTGAATCGAATGCGGCGATGCTCCGCAGGTTAAGCTACATGGAGCGTTTGGGAGTATACGAATCTCCCAATATTGTGAGTGGTCTTGTTTTCAATGCTTAGCCACTAGGGACAAACGTTTTTAAATTTTTAAAAATATAAATTGTTTTAAAGGGGTTTACAATTGTTTTGGGATAAGAGTAATCCACGACACATACTTTTTATTTTATGATACATCCATTTAGAGGGTGGTATGATTTTAAAAATACAAAAGCTTGTGTGCATAATTAATGCTTTAATATATATGTTTTAAACGCTTATATATATAATTTTCTTTTATGAATATATGTGGATGGGATGCGAGATGAGCGAATGAGAGATATCCTCGATGCTCCGATATGCGGGAGCGTGTGGACCGAGTGAGAGGCATGCCGGTGAGGTTCCTATGGATGGCCTTTTTGAAGGGGGCACGGAGAATATATGTGAGGTTCCCGTGGACCGCCTTTTTGAAGGGGCATGGAGAATATGTTGGCTAGGAGTAGAGAGGCGCGGAGGGAGACTCGCCAGGTCAGAAATAGCTATGTTCCACCACAGCGATGGGCACCACCGAGGGAACGGGCTAGAGAAAGAGAAATTGTGAAAGTGTTTTTAAAGAGAAAAGAGATAGCCCTCGGTGCAGTAAGGCATACGACCAGCCAGTCGTGCCTTCAGTATATTAGATGTCAGCCCATATAGTATATTGTATTTTAAAGGTTTTAAATTTAATTCTCACTTGGAGAATTATAAAAAAGGATTTGAAAACAAGTTTATTTATTTTATTTTTATTTGATTTATTATATTTTGGATTACCCCTGTTTCCCTAACTGCAATGGAGATCCATTGAACCTTTGTCACTCACCTGTATCCAATGTGGGTGGATGCAGATCTGCATACAGGGTCAACAAATAAAATGGAGGCTCACTAGGAGACGTCAGTGGCCTAGGTTTAGCGGTTTCCGTTGCGTAGGCATTCCTTTAATTTAATCGACTATCATTTCTTTTAAATTTATTATTTTTATTAAATGATTTTAATTAAAATTTTAGTTGTTTTGCAGCCATGGTATCCATTCCAATACCTTGCAGTGCTTCTGGTACGTAACTGGCCGACACATACTTCGAGGCAGAGCGGCGGTTGCCACATGGCCTACCCAGGCGGGTCGGAGCGTGACAACTTTAATGGTATCAGAGCAATTAAAAGATTATGACTATTTTCAAAAGCTATAAAGTGTTTTCAAAGTAATTTTAAACGTTTTCAAACATTTTTGAAGCCAGTGGATTAAATAGGTTTAGAACTCCAGAGTTCGAGTATATAGCTACTCGAAAGAGTCATAAATGATCAAACCTACTCTTAGAATATCTTCTTTAGCAGCGAGCCACCAGATAGTGTTCTCAAGTGTAGTCTTAAGTGAGAAGACATCACGACCACCTTCTTCCTCGAGATTCATGTAAGCAAGGCACGCTATCCAAGAAACTTCCCAAACCCAAATTTTTAACTTTTAATGTTCCTTCCTACTCGATGGCTAATCTCTATAAAAGATGGTATTTCCCTTGAGGTGGCGAGATAGATGATGTCTCATCCAATCCTCCAAGAAAAGCCTAATTAGAGGCTTGCTAGTGAAGGAAACCAGTTCAATGCTCACAACCTTCGATGCTTAGCCTTTGGAGTTGTGAACATTGAGACTCGCTAGTAAAGCAGCGAATTTGAACCTAAACTAGATGCATTCCCCAATTCTTTACACTAGTGACGTGTAAGAGTTGGGAGGAAGTGAAACGACTAGAACGAGGCAAGGGGCCAAGATGGGGCCTAACGTGCGTGAACGCTAACCTCACTTCTCTCGCTCTTTACACCATTAGTGTGTAGCCTAAGAGAGAGAGTTGGGTTAGGATGTAAGAAATCGAAAGAGTCGATCACTTAAGACGTGGTTGACCAAAAACCTCAGGACGTGAGATGAAGTATCCGAGCTAAGGGATGAAGAATCTAGAAAGAGCCCACTTAGAGCAACAAAACCCTTGGTGGCTAGGGTTTGAGGAGTGCTGAAGTGCACTGGTAGTCGAATGCCTAGGCCTTGGGGTAGCATATGAGGTGGTTGGGCTCGACCATACACCGTGGTAAACTTGGTGGGATGAGCCCACAGGTTGGCAAGTCTGGTAGGATAAGCCCACAGATTGCTTGGATGATGCTCCGAGGAGTGGGCATGAGGTGAGAAAGGAGTTACAGCAAGGATTAGCTGACTTTTTTTGTACTTACACAGTGGTGTGTAAGTGGTAAAAGAAAAGGGGGTATTGGTGGACAAAAGAGAGCCCACTTGGAATCAATTGAGAAGAAGTATCCAAGGAAATTGGAAGAGAAAGAGTGAGCCCAAGATCCTAAGAGGTGAGATATGGGAAGATCACTTGAGGATGTGAAAGGATTGATAAGAGAAAACCCTAAAGGATTTAAGGATGGCAAAAAGGAAGAGTAAGGAAAGAGGAACAAGAGAGAAGCCATTCTTGGGAAACGATAAGGAGGAATAAGGTAAGAATGACGAGATAGAGAATGAGAGAAGAATGAAAAGAGATCACATCCATGTGGTCAACGAGTAGTATGTCCATTGCTACTTGTTTGACCATTGGATACCAAGGTCAAGAGAGGATATGGGAGAAAGAAAAAAAAGGAAATGAAGATGGATAAAATGGAATAAGGAAAAGATAGGTTGAAAATTTCTGCTCTTAAGGGGTTAAAGGTGATGCACCCCCTTAATACTTGGTGATATTGAGAGTATGAAGGAGGAGATCCTTAAAGGATTATAGGAAAGGACCTTGTCATGGTCAAGATCAATGAAGTAAGCAAGCGGAGAAAGAGTGTAATGCACGGCAATGATGAGAATGCCTACATGCGTGCTAATGGAAGGCATGAAGAGAATTTTCTCTAGAGCTGTGAAGACATCACCAGAAGGAACTGGTGAGAAAGAAGAAGGGGAAAGGAAAAGAAAAGCACGCCCTTAAACAAAGGATAAAGAAATGTCGTGATGAAGTGCGGAGGCTTTCTTAATAAAGAAAGAAAGCATAAAACCCTAGGTAAAAGAAGATCTTAGGCTAATAAAAGAAGAATAAGGCCTAAGAAGAAAGACAAGCTTAGTTCAGTTGATGAACTAAGTTTTATTAACTAGGAATAGAGCCTTAAAAGAAGAAAAGCATAACACATCACTAGAAAATTTTAACTTTAATTAGTGATAAAGTCATAATGAACCATAGGTTAATAACTCTAAATGGCTGACTAGGATTAGTAATAGAATAAGACTAGGAAATTAGGGTCAGAGACAAAACCTAGGTAGACAACCTAGAGATAGGTTAAAGTGAATAAAATGGGAGTAAAAAGAAGCCTAGAAAGAGGACTAAGAAAGATCTAGTGAAAGAAAGTGTATAAAAGACTTAGAAATGGATGTTAGTTAAAGAAAGTCGAGCATAATGAACCCCATACTGGAGTCAAGCCAAGGCACTACATCATAAAATGAATAAGTCAAAGAAAAGAAAGAATAAACAAGAATGATTGGAGGCCAGAACTAAGGAGCAAAAAGGGGTCAAGGATATAAATTGGTGAAAGGAAAGGGAAACCCCCCGGCCATTTGATTTTGGAAGAAGATAACAGAAGATTTGAGAATGTGAATTGGTGAAAAGAAGGGAAAGGAAAACCCCTGATTATATAAGTGATAGAAGAAGAGATAAGGAGATTGGATAGAAAGAAAAATTGGAGAAAACATAAGAGAAGAAACACTCGTAGGAAACGAGTGAATGAAGGTGATTATATCCTAATGGATGATATCGGTAAAGAATGAATAGAAGAGAAGAAAAGAGAAATAAAGAAGTGAGGATACCAACACATGATGGAGTAAACAAGGTGAAAGGATGATGAGGACAAGAATAATGATGACGATGGAAACTTTAAGGATAATCAAACACAAAGAAGGAGGAAAATGGATCGACCTAAGTAAAAGTTGAAGAAAGAAAGAGGATAAACCAGAATAATGGTTGGAACTGGAAAAGGCAAAAAGATGAAAGTGTGATAAAAGAATAAGACAGAAAGAATTAAGAGTAAGAAGTTGAGGAATACGGAGGATAAGTTGAATTTTTAAAAGGAGGGGAGTAAGCTAACTTTGAGGATAACCTCCTCGAAGAATGATAAATGAAGAAAGGATATGGGAGATGGAGTTAAAACAATCTAAAATGGAGTTAACTTGGCGCGGACAAGATTGTGGGGCAATGGAGAATAGAGAAAGGTGTCGTCCACGATAAATAAACCATGGCATCGAAAGACAAAGAAGAGGTATTAAGGTATTAAGAGCCGAAGACGGCTAAGATAAAGGAAAACCCACATATGAAAAGCAACAGATGCGGGAACTGAGACAGAAAGGATGACAAGAGAGAACCCCGAGTACTCAATGGAAGGAGTACGGGGATAAGGAAAGGAATTGATCAAGCTCATAAACTTCTATGAGCATAGCCAGTATAAGAAGCAGAAAGGAATTCTAACCCCAAGAGAGATAAAGGTGTTAGAAGAAAAGAGGAATAAGGATGAAGATAATAAAGAAAATCAGAGAAGAAAGCAAAGAAAGAAAAGATGAAGCCAAGGTAAAGGAAACCTTGGATACGACGTGAAAGGTCACGTAAATCAAGGTAAAGGAGTATGGAGAGGAGAAAGAATATGGAGATAACCCTAAAGAAAAGGGTATGGAGATGACAAGAGCTTCAGGATGATGCCAAGAGATGGCAATGGACCAGAAAGAAGATCAAGTTAAGTGAAAGAAGGGGAAACCTCAAGAGAGAAGTATGAGGATGAAGAAGCTACAAAGGGATGCCGCATGAGTGTGATGTGCATGAAGTACGTTATTTCACATTGACGAGAAGGTAAGAGAAAATGTGGCCCACAATGGACGTGGGCGGATGGAAAAGAAGAAAAGGATAGAGATGGGGATAAGAAACCCCAGATAACATAATTGACGAAAGGAGGAAAAATGAAGGCATAGCAAAGAGAAGCACAAAGATAAAGAGCATACAGCGATCAATATGATCGGCTACGTCCCGCGATGACAGGGATGTCAGTGGGGAAAGAAAACCCTTTTTGAGAGGCCTAAAAGACAAATGAAAGCCTAAGAGGCTAGAGAAATGGCATGGATGGGTATGAGGTCGAGGCTCAAGTGTGATTGACTTGGGAGGGATGTGAGGTGTCCCTATGAGAAGAAGGGTCAGAGATCAAAATCTTGAGGATCTCTGTGATGACCACTCGAGAGAACCGGCCCAGTGTGTGATTGGGGAGAGCATGGGACCTCCTAGAGTTCTCCATCCCATGAGGATGAGAGATGTGATGGGCTGTGGGCCCTGTATGGATGTGATGGGTTGTGGGCCCTATATGTGATGTGATGGGCCGAGGGCCTTATGTGTAATTGTGATGGGCGGTCAGAGAGTGGGTTAGATTGTGAGAGTCGAGAGGGCATAATCTTTGATTCCTCTGAAATAATATGGCTAAGTGTGGGCCAATGTGTACTGGAGGTCGACTCATACGCCATGAGTTTTGAATGGAAAGAGATTGGAAAAGGGAGAATGGGAGTAAGGAACGAAACGAAGAAACAAAACCAAGGTAGGGGGGAAAGACATTTAACTCACCGCATCCTCGCCGTGGAGGCGAGGGAGTTAAGCTAAGGTCTTTCCCAATAGCTTGGTTACAAAGACGAGTGCAAAACCATGAAACGACGAGGAATGCGTTGGAGAATAGCCTCGAAGTGAGAGGCAGTGGCAATGCAAAGAAGAAGAGAACTTCTAAGAAGAGTAAGAGGTATGAAACTTCAGAAGTCACAAGAGGATAGTCTCGTTAAGAGAGACTTTAAGAAAGGACAAAGGCAAGGTGAAAGGATCGAGTAAGCACAATTGGAGCGGAGGAAGAACCTCCGAGTATCATAACCAAAGTGAAGCGAGCCTAACCCATGAATAGGTAAGGGTAGGCGATGTTAAGGAAAGGATGAGGTTCAAACTCAAGAGTAGAAGAGCGATGAAGCCACTCTTGAGAAAGAGAATGATCAGAGTGCGCAGCGGAAGTGTGGTGGACTTCAACAGCGAATAGTGATGCGAACACTATTCGAAAGCGAAATGAGGGCTTCGAATGGAAACCAAACCTCCCCAAGCTACCTCATTTAATTTCGAGGACAAAATTTTTAGAAGGAGGGGAGAGTTAACACACCTGGACCTAATATGACTTTTTCGTACAAATGGAATAGTGTAAGACGGCTTATTAAGTGAACAATACGTCGGTCTGGATGTGTCTAATCAAGAAGAGAAGTTCAAATTAGGATAAGACGGAGTTGGAAGATAAAGTAATTAACCGTGCATGGAAATTAGTAAATGCCAAAAAGACCTCCAATTAAGTCTCTACCGTTGGAACAAGAAATCAAAGGATTTAGCTAACGGGTGAAAATGAAAGAAAGTTGAAAAGGGGAAAAAGTTTAACCCGGGGCCCAAGTAGACCCGGTGTCGGGCTCATCTATAAATAGAGGAAAGCCGAAGCTTTTCCTCATTTCTCTCTTTCTTTTTCTTTCATTTTCTTTTCCTTTTCTCTCTGGAGCCAAACAGAGGCATTTTGGACAATTGGCAATCCGGACAATTCGGCCGTCAGATAAAGGTGAGTTTCCAGTATGTTATTCTACTCACCTCGATCTATGTTTTATTTCGGTTGCATGCATTTCCATGCATCGGCTTAGCGTAGATCTAAGTTTTTAGTTTTTGATCGGTTTAATTTTAAAACTCAAATCTACGAATATCGGGCCAGTGAAATAAGGTGAGTTTTTAGTATGTTATAGTACTCACCTTAATCTATGTCATACTCCGTTTTCATGCATTTTCCTGCATCGGGTGAGAGTAAATTGGAGATTTAGTCAATTTAGGCTAAATCTCGATTTTACGAAAATTTGACCGGTGTTTCTCGTTTCTGCTTTGGCAAATCCGTCATGGATGCCATGAGGATCGCTTGTCTAAGTTTGTACGTCGAAAGGAGGAGAAACGAGTGCAAAAATCAAGGGAGAGACCGGCTGAGAAACAGGCCGATCGAGTCATTGTTTAGATATTTTTATATTATATTAATATATTTTAAGATATTTATATATTATATTAATATATCTTAGATATTTATATATTATATCATTATAATATATAAATATCTCGCAGGAGGGCTTTTTGAGCCCAATTTCACATAGAACTTGGCCCAGCCCGAGTTGGGCCCGGCCCAGTCCTGGTGCGGGGCCCACAGGCCCCGGGGGTATTTTGGTAATATTTTGTCAAGAATTCGATTTTAGCCCCGAAACCTCCCGGACACTTTCCTAGGCCCCGAATCACATTCAAACCTAGTCTAAGCCATGTTAGAGCCTCGTAGGTGCATTCATAAATTTAATTATGAATGCTAACGTATTTCCATGTGGTAAGGCTTCGGGTGAATCGAATGCGACGATGCTCCAAAGGTTAAGCTACATGGAGCGCTTGGGAGTATACGAATCTCTCAATATTATGAGTGGTCTTGTTTTCAATGCTTAGCCACTAGGGACAAACGTTTTTAAATGTTTAAAAATATAAATTGTTTTAAAGGGTTTTACAACTGTTTTGGGATAAGGGTAATCCACGACACATACTTTTTAATTTATGATACACTCATTTAGAGGGTGGTATGATTTTAAAAATGCAAAAGCTTGTGTGCATAATTAATGTTTTAATATATATGTTTCAAACGCATATATATATAATTTTTTTTTTATGAATATATGTGGATGGGATGCGAGATGAGCGAATGAGAGATATCCTCGGTGCTCCGATATGCGGGAGCATGTGGACTGAGGGAGAGGCATGCCGGTGAGGTTCCCATGGACCGCCTTTTTGAAAGGGGCACGGAGAATATATGTGAGGTTCCCGTGGACCGCCTTTTTGAAGGGGCACGGAGAATATGTTGGCCTGGAGTAGAGAGGCGCTGAGGGAGACTCGCCAGGTCAGAAATAGCTATGTTCCACCACAGCGATGGGCACCACCGAGGGAACGGGCTAGAGAAAGAGAAATTGTGAAAGTGTTTTTAAAGAGAAAAGAGATAGCCCTCGGTGCAGTAAGGCATATAACCAGCCAGTCGTGCCTTCAGTATATTAGATGCCAGCCCATATAGTATATTTTATTTTAAAGGTTTTAAATTTAGTTCTTACTTGGAGAATTATAAAAAAGGATTTGAAAACAAGTTTATTTATTTTATTTTTATTTGATTTATTATATTTTGGATTACCCCTGTTTTCCCTAACCCCGATAGAGATCCATTGAACCTTTTTCACTCACCTGTATCCAATGTGGGTGGATGCAGATCCGCGTACAGGGTCAGCAAATAGAATGGAGGCTCACTAGGAGACGTCGGTGGCCTAGGTTTAGCGGTTTCCATTTGCGTAGGTATTCCTTTAATTTAATCCACTGGTATTGCTTTTAAATTATTATTTTTATTAAATGATTTTTAATTAAATTTTTAGTTGTTTTGCAGCAATGGTATCCATTCCAATGCCTTGCAGTGCTTCTGGTACGTGACCGATCGACACGTACTTCGAGGCAGCGCGACGGTTGCCATGTGGCCTATCCAGGTGGGTCGGAGCGTGACATTAGGTCATTCTAATTTATGTTCATGCACATTTAATTTGTCTCATTTTAATCCATGCATATTTATTCTAGGTCATTCTAATTTATGTTCATGCATATTTAATTTGTCTCATTTTAATCCATACACATTTATTTTAGGTCATTCTAATTTATATTCATGCACATTTGATTGGTCTCATTTTAATCCGTACATATTTACTTTAGGTCATTCTAATTTAGGTAATACATATTTAACTTGTTCGATTTTAATTTAGATCCACGCATATTTAATATATGTCATCTTAATTTAAGTTGATACATATATAATTCATGCCATTTTAGTTTAATACCCAAGCATGTTTAATTTAGGTGATTTAGTTTAGGTCAAAGTATTATATTCTCTTGTCATTTAATTTAGTAAATGCATTTTAATTTCATATAACCTATACTATGCTCATGCATCCCATAAACATAAGCTATGTCTATGCATTATATACTGTCATTATCCCAGTTATTTAAATTAGTCATTCCACATGCATTGATAAAATAGGATCATCATTTTTCCAAAAAACAATCATGTGCATTGAAAATCCCGATGATAGGGGATCGGAGGGGATATCGTGATTACGAGGACTCCAATGGTTCTCTTAGATGAGGGTTTTTTGAGATAACCTTATTGGGATTCCAATTGGGCCTCGGAAGGCTTCAATATAAATTTTCGTCTATTTGAAAAAGTAAAAAAAATGATTTTTTTCATTATTTTAAAAGATCATTTGCGTGTCACATCATATTCATAATTTCTTTAAAATTTCTAAAGTTTTCTAATTAATTCCATTTTCCACAAAGAAAAAATCCTTTTTCATTAAAAATCCCTATAATCAATAAAAGGAATTTCAAATTCCGACATAATTTTAAAATCCCAAAAAAATATTTTCTCTAAGAAAGATCCTAACTTAATCATTGGTAGTTGAGGTCTTTTTAACAATTGAATTTTGATTTATTTCTTTAAAATTGAAATTTTACTATGAGATCCAATATTAAATGGAATTTGACCAATTCCAACATTAATTTTGAAAGAAATTTTGAAATGTTTTCTAAAGACCTCAATTTAGTCTTTATCATTGTCGCATTTCCAATCAAATTCAATTTTATTTTTATCCCAATTTATATTTAAATCTTAGTTAACAATAAAAGGAATTATCAGTTCCGACATTTTAATTTCAAAAATCCAAAATCCATTTTCGAAAGATCTCAATATGATCGTTGGTAATTGGGGTCTTTCCAAGTCCAGTCAAATCCTTTTTCAAAATTTTCTTTAATCATTGTTTATCTCATTAACAAAAGAAACTATCCGTTCCGACATTATATTTTCAAAAACCCTAAATCTTTGAAAAGTTCTTAATTTGGTCATCAAACATTAAGGCCTTTTGAATAAAATTTAACCTCGGATCTCATTTGTTCTTTTTTTTTTAAAAAAAAGGGGGTAGATCGACCCATAATAAAAGAAATATTTATTCCAACCTTTAAAATTTTATGTTCAAGAAGATTTTTAATGGCACTTTATTGTTAACCCTAAATTAAAACATTTCAAGACTTTTGTGGCACCGATTTTAGGCGTTATGGAGGTGCTAATCCTTCCCCATACATAACCGACTCCCGAACCCAAAATGCTTTATTTTTGTAGACCATATCCTGTTTGATTTAGGGTGATCTCTTTAGATTTACCCTAAGTTAAATGGTCATATTAGGTGCCCAATCATACCTATAAAAAGATTGGTGGCGACTCCTTTTATTTAATCTTAAGTCCCAAGCTTCATCAAGAGTGCCCTCGGTAGACGTTTTGATAGAGGGCTAACTTACAATTTTCCCAAAATGAAAATTATAGAAAGTAGAGCAAAAGGGTGGGCTGGCCCTTCCCTATCAGCCACTTCCTCCATTATTGCCCAAATTGAGTTTTCTCTCTCCTAAAGCCGTGAAAATGGCTTAAACTTCTCTCTAACTTTTCTTTTCCATTCCTCCACCAAATTAAACATGCAAACTCTCTAAATGACAGTGTTTTTCGAGCTCTACAATATAGTGGTGTTAGTTTATGAAAAAGGTGACTGTGTTGAGCTCAATAGGAAGGCAAATTTATAGGGCATTGGAGAATTCTTAGAGAAATTTGTTAGCTTTGAGCTAAATCAATTAGGTAAGTTGTTCAGAAATTCTAGAGCATTGAAGTTATGTAATTGCATGTAAAAATCCAGGTTGATTGATGGAGTTATGAACATTTCATAGAATTGAATTCATTTTTAGATTTTTTTTGGGTTTACAAGCTTAAAAAATCTTCATTCGAGCTGAATTTGGATAAGCAAATGAGCTCAGTTTTGAGTGAATTTTATCTTATTGAAAAGGTTTTTGACTCATCTATAATTTTTTCAAAAATAACTTTCCCTTATTTTTGATTGTAACATAGAGAAAAATGCAACTTTCTCATGTGTCGCCAAACTATTCCGATTTCTATAACCCGACATTGTGAAATTAAATTGAAAATGTTAGAGGCCAAATATGTCTTTTGTGTAAACTAAAGAAATATGAAAAACGCATTGAATATGTGGATTTTGAATCAAGTGAATTAGAGCTAGAATAAGAGAGTTATGGCCTTTTGAAGTTGCTATCTTAACATGAGTGCTAGATCTTCAAGGTAGAATAAAGGTTGACAAATGTTGACCTTTACCTATTGGTTAACTTTGGATTGATGTTGATCGTTGACCTTTGATCTTTGTTGTTTTGGCCAGAGAATGACCTTGGTCAATCCCGGTTTAGCCAGTTGGTCCCTTAGATTGGTGCTAGAGGGGGGTGAATAGCACTTATAAGTTCTTTTTTTATGGTACTACTTCAATTGGAACTTTTGGTAGTGAGGTGATTGGTGTTTAAGGATGTTTTGAAGAGTTGATTGAGTTCTTTGCAAAGTAAAGCAAGTAAAGAAGATATTACACTCCAATTTAGAATGGTTCAGTGTTCCTCACCTACATCCACTACCTTGATCTTACCAATCAAGGATTTTCAATCTCCTCTTCACTAGGACAGTGGAATTCTAGCTTCCACAAAGCCTTTACAAAGAAAACTCTTCCCAAGCTTTAATGCCAATCAACCTAGGACCTCCTAGTTGATGCAACCCACTTAGAGTGATTCCTTCACCTCTAAGAATACAAGAAAAACTTAAAATTGTGTACAAGAAATGATCTCTAATAAGACCTAAGATGTACAAGAATTCTAGCTCACTCAAATTTCTCTCACAAAGTGTGAAAAGTTAGGAACAAGCGAGAAATCAATGTATAAGGAAAAGTGTAGTAAATGCTATTCAATGCTCTTCAATTTCTTGTTTTTCTTCAGCATTTAAGACCCCCTTAAATAGCTAGAGAGTTAATTCTGTTCGTTGGGGCATTCAATGAAGAAAGAGGTCAAGTTGCAGCTTTGAAAAAACTAGCCGTTACACTGTTCTGACACTGTTGAATCGATTGAGGCCATTACTGAATCGGTTTAATATTTCTGATGTTGTCTTTTGGACTTCTAGTTTCTTCTGTTGAATCGATTCACATTCTCCCTCAATCGGTTCAATTTCTTCAGCTGCCATTTTCTTCAGGGTGCTAAATCGATTGAGCATAAGGCTCAATCGATTCAATTTCTTCAGCTTCAGACTTATTAGTTTTCACTTGTTCTTCCTCAATCGGTTGAGCACCTCCGTGAATCGGTTAAATATCTAAGACTTCCAACTTCTTATTCTTTCCATTAGTTGCTCAATCGGTTGACAAACTTGCTCAATCGGTTGAATGTCTCCGGTTTGTGCATAATAACCTCAATCCAACGTTGTTCAATCGATTGGGACAGAATCTCAATCAATTGAATCCTTAGCACTTAGCATTTTCACTTTTGCCTTTAAAAAATCTGCAAACTTAACTTAGATTCATTAAAAGCATCTAATTGGGTTGTTTTGTATCCATCAAAAACACGGGTTCAACAATCTCCCCCTTTTTTATGATGACAAAACATCCCTTTAAACAAACTTAAAGAGATTAATCTAAGTTGAAACTTAAATGTGCAAATGCTAAGATTTTGAGCAATAGCTCCCCCTGAATATATGCTATCTTCACCCTAAACTTTGTTCATACATATACCTATACATGTATTTCAAAGAATAAACAATTTCATCTACATGTAAACATCACAATCCATAAATTAAAACCTGAACCACTCATCAGATATATATATTTTCAAGTAATTTGCAACTCAAAGTTCCACAAATGTAAAATATCCAAAGTTGATTCATCAATTAAGTAAATCAAAACAAAACATTAACTTAAACCATAATAAAGCTCCCCCTAAGTTTGTCCAATCCTATTTCTCCCCCCTTTTGACATCATTAAAAAGCATCAAGGATTAGATTTTGGTTTCCGTTGTCTTTTCTTTTGATACTGAAGGGTAGGAGACGAGGCTTTGGGTTGGGGTTCAGGTGAGGAGGGAGTGGATGGGGTAGGCTCGGCTGGGATGGGCTCGAATGGTGCAGTAAGGGTAGAGATGACTGTTTCCACGGTCTGATTGGCTGCTGCCATCTCTTCCTCTGCCACTTGCTCTTCTTCTTGGCCAGGCACATTTTCTTGATCAGTCTCTTACCGTTGCCCTTGCTATTCCAAGTTAGCCCCTTAGTCATTCCTATGATCTAAGTCACCAATATCAAAGTATTGGTCCCCTGACTGGTTATGAATCTCCTCCACCTTTTTGTCCAAAGCGTCTAACCTAGTTAAAACTAGTTGATTGAATTCCCGAATTTCTTCTCCCAAAGATGTCTCCATTCTCAACACAGTGTCTAATATCAACCCAATTCAATCATCTTGAGGTGTAGCTTGAGGTTGTTCTTGGACGTTTTCTTAGGCTTGCTCTTGTGTTGCCTCTTCTTCTTGTTGTAGTTCGTTTTTCGGCTCTCTAAGCACTGTTTTGGTTGTCTTCACAATTTGCTTGATCCAATTGTTTCCATCCATAATGTATTTTCTGAAGACTAGAGGAGTTGAAAGGAAGATGAGTACTCACTTTGAGGTCATTTTGGTACCTCTGAGCCCAAATGCCTTTCTTTCTCAGTAATTTGGTGATGATGTTGCCAAAAGCCGACTTTGATCTCTTGGTCCAAGCTATCTCTTTCATTCTCTCAATTAGGAACTGAGCAATGTTGACTTCTCCATCATGCATAGCAGAAAACATCAACCAGACATCTTCCTGATTAACAGTGCTAAAACTCCCTGACCTCCCATAGAGGGTGGTGCTAATGAAAACATGCAATAATCTGAGCTCCAAAGTTTTGATCTTCAAGATTGAGTTCTTGAAACCAAAACTTTCATCTAAGCCTATAATTTCCTTCCAAGGTAACCCACAAGTAAACTCAGATGGTCTAGAATATGCTCCTTTCTCAAACTTTGTTTTCAATAAGCTACCTAGGTCCTTAGGAGTAATTAGAATCCCCTTACCACAAACAAAGGCATAAATGCCCTCAGTGTTAATTTCCACATTTTCTACTAACTCATCTTGATTCTTAGGAATACTAGAGTAAAATTCTCTAACCATAAGTTCACTGTATTCTCTATCCTGAACACATATAACCTCCTTAGATGACATAATCTCATCATATCTCTTTTTATGAATTGAATTTCTAAAGTATCTAATGAGATTACCTCCTTCTTGAATTTGAACTCCACCACTCGGAGGATTCCCACTAGCAATTCCTTTCCCTTTGCTCAACTTCTTGCCCATGTGCTTCACCTTTTTGCTTGGACCCTTTCTTTGCGTGGAATTTGTCTCTTGGGTGCCATTTGGGATTTTTAGGTTTTGGGAATTGGGAATTTTCAAATTTTGGGGTGTAAGGATGTTGATTTTGTGTTTGGAGGATGAATTAGAGGTTCGGTATTGTAAATGATAGAGTTTCTTGATAAGTTTTTGTGAGGGAAACTAAAAAATTTTGAATTTGAATCGATTCAAGTTTTTGAAAGTGTGAGAACCGTTGAGTTATATATAGGCCCGACGAGTTCAATCGATTGAGTGAAATACTCAATCGATTGAGCAAGTTCTGTAATTTGCTTCAGTTGAAGGCTGAATCGATTGAAACTTTCTGTTTGGGATTTTCTTTTTGAAATCTTTAAAAAGTGAATCGATTGAAAGATTTGTGAATCGATTAGATTTGAAGTTCAGTTTTTAGAAAGTCATTTACCTAGAAATGTTGAATCGGTTCAATGTAAAAGTGAATCGATTGAATTTAAAGAAAAATTTTGAAAACCTTTTTCTCAGAATTATTGAATCGGTTCACCATAGGGGTGAATCGATTGAGTTTGAGGAACTTCAGGTCAGTCTTTTTCAAAACTTATGAAAAACTGATTGAGCTAAATGCCCAATCGATTCAACACTTTGAAGAATCATTTTTAAGAGTGGAAACTTGAATTTTTCAACCACATGAACATATATATATATATATATATTAACAAGATCAAGTTTTATGCAATTAAGGTACATAAACAACAAATCAATAGCAAATTAAACATGCATTTCCAAACAATTACTCACAATTTGAGTTCATGCATATTTGTCATACCAAGTTCTCTCCTAATTTTGCAAAATTGATCTTCACTCAAAGGTTTTGTGAAAATATTAGCTAATTGGTGCTAGGTGTCCACAAATTCTACTTTAATATCTCCTTTAAGCACATGATCTCTAATAAAGTGATGTCTAATCTCAATATGCTTAGTTCTAGAGTGTTGAACTAGATTTTTGGAGATATTTATGGCACTTGTATTATCACATAAAATGGGAACTTGTTCTATTTTCATGCCATAGTCACTAAGTTGTTGTCTAATCCATAAAAACTGAGCACAATAGCTACCTAAGAATATATACTCGGCTTCAGCAGTAGAGAGTGCTACAGAATTTTGTTTCTTGCTAGACCAAGACGTAAGCATATTTCCTAGAAATTGACAAGTACCACTGGTTCTTTTCCTATCCACTTTACTACCAGCAAAATCAGAATCAGAATAGCCTAAGAGATCAAAAGAACTACCTCTGGAAACCATAGACCTAAGTGTTGAGTATTCAAAAGGTATCTAAAGATTCTCTTAACAGCAATCAAATGTGATTCCTTAGGACATGCTTGAAATCTAGCACATAGACATACACTTAGCATGATATCAGGTCTACTAGCAGTCAAGTAAAGAAGTGATCTGATCATACCTCTATAGAGCTTTTGATCCACCGCTTTGCCTTTCTCATCTTTATCTAGTTTAGTTGAGGGGCTCATAGGGGTTCCAATTCCTTTCATGTCCATCAAACCATATCTCTTTAGCATGTCCTTGGTGTACTTGGCTTGATTGATGAAGATGCCATCCTCACTTTGCTTTATTTGAAGACCAAGGAAGAAATTCAATTCTCCTATCATGCTCATTTCAAATTCTCCTTGCATTTCTTTAGCAAAACACTCACACAATTTTTCATTAGTAGCACCAAATATAATGTCATCAACATATATTTGTACAATGAGAAGATCATTCTTAGCATGCTCTAACTCAATTTGCAATAGATTTCTATGTTCAAACACATCATAGAAATCAAGTTTAATCTTTTCAAGTTCACAATTCAATGAATTTGCTTTTCTTTTCAATGTCTTATATTTCAAAGCAAGTTTTTCAAACTCATTATAAAGACTTTCATAATCATCATGAATATCATCATCATCATCAAGCTCATCATCATGATCATTATCATCATTGTTTAAATAGACACTAGGTAGTTTAGAGATTACCTCAATGGTGTCTTCCTTAGCCATCAAGCAAAGTTTGACTTTTTCATCACCTTCATCACTATCCGAAGTGGAGCAATCACTGTTGGACCATGTGGCAGCCACCATTGCTTTCTTTTATTTCTTGTATTTCTTGGATTGACCTTCTTTGAGAAGAGGGCAATCCGCTTTGAAGTGGCCGGGTTTCTTGCATTCAAAACATATTAACTTGTCACCCTTGCTGGTGTCATTCTTTTCTTTTCTCCATGAAGTTCCTTGATCCTTCTTAAAGAATCTTCTTCCTTGCCTCTTGCCTCTATGACCCATTAGTCTTTTGAACCTCCTAGCAAGCATAGCAAGTTCTTCATCTTCTTCTTCACTACTTGCACAATCAAGCTCTTCTTTAAGAGCACTCATTTTCAAGGCCAAATTTCTTTTCTTCTCTTTGGCATCCTTTTTCTCTTATTCTTCATCTTCATTCATCTCTTGCTCATAAGTAAGAAGAAAACCATAAAAGGTATCCAAGGAGATGGTGTTGAGATCCTTTGCTTCTCTAATGGCGGTCACCTTGGGCTTCCAAGCTTTTGGCAAGCTCCTTAGTAGCCTCTTTACAAGCTCATGCTTCGGAATCTCTTTTCCAATAGGCTTTAATTGATTTGCAATGCCATCGAATCTATCAAACATTGCTGTGATTCTTTCTTCCGGTTGCATCTTGAACACCTCGTAGTTGTAGGTGAGAAGTGTAATTTTGGACTCCCTCACTTGAGAAGTACCTTCATTTCATGAGTGACTTTCAACTTCTCCCATATTTCTTTGGCACTTGAACATGTGGATACTCTATTGAATTCAGTGGCATTGACTCCACAATGTAGAGTATTGATTGCCTTGTAGTTGATTTGCACCTTCTTAATTTCAGCTTCAGTCCATTCTCTTCTTGGCTTTAGCACTCTTATGCCATCCACCTCCTTCATAGGCATAAATGGACCTTCTTCAATAACATCCCACATTTCATAATCATTAGCTCTTATGAATATGGACATTCTAGGGCTCTAATATTGGTAGTTGGTGCCATCAAAGAGTGGTGGTCTATTAGTGGACTGACCTTCTACCGTAGAATTGCTAGTAGATGCCATTTTCAATCTTTCCCAAGGATGTTAAGCCTTCTAATTGGGTTAAGCTATGATACCAATTGTTGGTCCCTTAGATTGGTGCTAGAGGGGGGTGAATAGCACTTATAAGTTCTTTTTTTATGGTGCTACTTCAATTGGAACTTTTGGTAGTGAGGTGCTTGGTTTTTGGGGTTGTTTTTAAGAGTTGGATGAGTTCTTTGCAAAGTAAAAGCAAGTAAAGAAGATATTACACTCCAATTTAGAGTGGTTCGGTGTTCCTCACCTACATCCACTACCTTGATCTTCCCAATCAAGGATTTTCAATCTCATCTTCACTAGGACAGTGGAATTCTAGCTTCTATAAAGCCTTTACAAAGAAAGCTCTTCCCAAGCTTTAATGCCAATCAACCTAGGACCTCCTAGTTGATGCAACCCACTTAGAGTGATTCCCTCACCTCTAAGAATACAAGAAAAATTGAAAATTGTGTACAAGAAATGATCTCTAACAAGACCTAAGATGTATAAGAATTCTAGCTCACTCAAATTTCTCTCACAAAGTGTGAAGAGTTAGGAACAATAGAGAAATCAATGTATAAGGAAAAGTGAAGTAAATGCTATTCAGTGCTCTTCAATTTCTTGTTTTTCTTCAGCATTTAAGACCCTTAAATAGTTAGAGAGTTAATTCTGTCCGTTGGGGCATTTAATGAAGAGAGAGGTAAAGTTGCAGCTTTAAAAAACTAGCCGTTACGTTCTGACACTGTTGAATCGGTTGAGGCCATTGCTGAACCGGTTCAATATTTCTGATGTTGTCTTTTGGACTTCTAGTTTCTTCTGTTAAATCGATTCACATTCTCCCTCAATCGGTTCAATTTCTTCAGCTACCATTTTCTTCAGGGTGCTGAATCGATTGAGCATAAGGCTCAATCGGTTCAATTTCTTCAACTTCAGACTTTTTAGTTTTCATTTGTTCTTTCAAATCGGTTGAGCACCTCTGTGAATCGGTTGAATATCTATGACTTCCAACTTCTTCTTCTTTCCATTTGTTTCTCAATCGATTGACAAACTTGCTCAATCGGTTGAATGTCTCAGGTTTGTGCTTGATAACCTCAGTCCAAACTTGTTCAATCGATTGGGACAGAATCTCAATCAGTTGAATCCTTAACACTTAGCATTTTCACTTTCGCCTTTTAAGAATCTGCATATTTAACTCAGATTCATTAAAAGCATCTAATTGGGTTGTTTTGTATCCATCAAAAACACTTGGGTTCAACATAGCCTAGAACCACTCATAGGCATGTTAGAAACCTGTTTAGGCCATCTTTAGTCATCATAAGTATTTTTATGACTTTAAAATAGATCTCTAATGAAATTTCATGCAAATTAGGAGCATGGGGGAAGGATCGCGATGAGGGCTTTTGCTGTACAATTGGATTAGCGCAGTAGTATACTACTTTCTTAATCCATAAGTGGTTTGACCTCAATATTTAGTGACATCGATGGCAACTATTTTTAATTGCTTTAAAATAAATGCTTTAACTATCTTGGGATACAATTAGCCACTACACAAGTATACACGTTTTATGTGGATGGGTTATATAGAAGGTACATATATATAGATGAGTATGAAAATGTTTTATGTAATTTTGAAATAAACCTAATCGTGGTGTGATGAGGGTCTGTGAATGGCCTGCCCGATTGTGACACACCCAGATCTAATCCAACTTTTCTATACAAACGGAATAGTTTAAGACGATGTATTAAATGGATAATACGTCGATCCAGATGTGTCTAATTAAGAAGAGAAGTTAAAATTAGGATAAGACGGTGTTGAAAGATAAAGTAATTAACCGTGCATGGTAATTAGTAAATGCCAATAAGACCTCCTATTAAGTCCATAACAATTAGTTATGGGCCACGTTGGTACAAGAAATCAAAGGATTTAACCAATAGGCGAGAATTGGAGAAATTAGAAAAAGGGGAGAAAGTCTGACCCGGGGCCCGAGTAGACCCGGTGTCGGGCTCTTCTATAAATAGGGGAAGGCCGAAGCCTTTCCCTGATTTCTCTTTTTCTTTTTTCTTTCTTTTTCTCTTTTTCTCTTTTTTCTCTTTCTGAAGTTAAACGGAGGCATTTTACATTTTTTGCAGATCCAGACAATCCGACCATCAGATCAAGGTGAGTTTCTAATATGTTATTCTAATCACCTCGATCTACGTTATTTAAGTTTTCATGTATTTCCATACATCGGTTTAGCATAGATATGAGTTTAAAGTTTCGTGTGACTTTTTGCCCAATTTAAGTTTAAATCTCAGATCTACGGATGTTGGGCGGGCGAAACAAGGTGAGTTTTTAGTATGTTATCCTACTCACCTTAATCTACGTCACACTTCATTTTCATGCATTTCTACGCTTCAGTTTAGAGTAGATTTGAATTTGGTCAATATAAGTTTAGATCTCAGATCTACGGAGATTGGACCGGTATTTCTCATTTCTGCTTTGGTGATTCCATCATGGATGCCATGAGGATCGCCTGTCTAAGTTTGTGCCTTGAAAGGAGGAGAAATGGGTGCGAAAACTAAGAAGGGACCGACCGAGTTCCTGTCTGGATATTATTATATATGTATATATTATATTAATATTATATCAATATAATATATATTACGGGAGTGGCCTTTTGGGATCAATTTCGGGTGGGACTTGGCCCAAATCCGCGCAGGTGGCCTTTTAAGCCCAGGCCCATGTTGGGCCCGGCCCAGTCCTGACAAGGGGCCCACGGGCCCCTAGGGGCATTTTGGTAATTTTTGTCAAGTGTCTAATTTTGACCCTGAAACCTACCGGACACTTTCCTAAGCCCCAAAACACTTCCAAACACTCTCTTAGGTCATGCTAGAGCCTCATAGGTGCATTCATAGTTATTTATGAATGCTAACATGCTTTTCCGTCTATTAGGCTTTCGGACGGTCGAGTGCGGTGATGCTCTGGAGACTTGTCTACGTGGATCCTTTGGGAGTATATGAACCTCCGAACACTGTGAGTGGCTTAGATTTCTCTACTTAGCCACTGGGGCTAGAGGTTTTAAAAAGATTTTAAAAACATAAATGTTTTTCAAAGGTTTTGGTATACGGGGAATCCACACGCACACATACCTGCTTGGTGATATACCCACATAGAGAGTGGGATGATTTTAAAAGAAAATGTAAAGATTTATGTGTGTGTGTTTATATGTTTCAAATATATACGTTTATATATATATATTACATTTGTTACGGATGGGACGGGAGATGAGCGATTGAGAGGGTTCCTCGGGGCTCCGATTTGAGGGAGTGTGGATCAAGTTGAGAGGTATGCATGAGACACAGCCGTGGACTACCTGTCGAGGGGCACTGTGAGCGGAGACCATGGGAGAGGCGCATAGGAAAACTCGCCAGGGCTCGAGTGTAGCTGTGTTCCACCACAGCGTCTGGCACCATAGAGGGGACGGACTAGAGAAAGAGAAATTATTAGAAAGAAAAGAGATAGCCCTCGGTGTAGTGAGGTATACGATCGGCCAGTCGTGCCTCCAATATGTTTGTAGCCAGCCCATTTTAGATATGTATGTATATTTATTTAAATTGTTTTAAAAAAAGGTTCTCGCCTGGAGAACATGAAAGAGGTTTTGAAAAGAAAAATATTTATTTATTTTATTATTATTTTTTGGATTTCCCTGTTTGCCCTAACCATGATGGAGATTCATAGAACCTTTGTCACTGACCTGTATCCAATGTGGATGGATGCAGATCCGCGTACGAGGATAGCAGATAGATCGAAAGCTCACTAGGAGGCGTCGGTGGCTTAGGCTTAGTAGTTCCACCGCGTAGGTATTCCTTTAAATTAATCCACTGGTATTGCTTTTAAAGTTAATTGTTTTATTACAAGATTTCTAATTAAAGTTTTAGCTGTTTTGCAGCGATGATGTCTATTTCAATGCCTTGCGGTGCTTCTGGTGCGTGACCAGTCAGTACATATTTTGAGGCAACGCAGCCGTTGCCATGTGACTGACCCGGACAGGTCGGGGCATGACAGATTGAGTCGTTGGATATTAGCTTAATTGTGGCATTGTAAAAAGTCCCTATATGGATTGTCCAATTAAAGCAATTGATATCAATCTTTTGAGGGACTTGGTTATGATTAGCCCTTATGGGGCAAGCCTTTTGAGGGACTTTTGCTAGTAGACTAAGTAGTTTGTGGTCCATTTATTGAAAGAAGCACAGATGAGTGTGCCATTGGAGTTAGAAAGGGGCGTAGGGTAACCCACCAAAGGGTTTATAGCTGTATGGTAAGATGCTCGGACCTAGTTCACATGTGTCAAGTTCTTTATTTATTTAATTTCCTAAGTTGTATGGTGAATAGAAACTTATGAATGATGCTTTGAACTTCCTTTAGCTCAAATTGCACTATTAGAAACCCTAATTAATGTTCAGGGTCACTTAGGTGCATCGAGGATCAGAAACTGAGGCAAATGAGCAAGGCCGGCTTCAATTTGGTGTGGGAAAGCTAAGTCTAGCGCGGAACACAGGTGACTCCCCCTTCGGAGTCATCACTATAAGAATGAGGGTTAGCAATTTGACCCTCACTTCTTCCATTGCTCTCTTCTTCTCCCTTTTCTCCAAGCCCTCCTCTATTCCCCTTAATCTCCACCACCTTAAACCACCTTTAAACACTTCATCAAGAATCTTAAACAACTTTTCTAACTTCCTTAAAGATTAACAACACAAAAGCAACCAAAATTCTTCAAAATCTCCAAAGGAGACAACTTGGTGCCATTTTATTCTTCAAGCTCAATCTTCCAATCCAACCATTGGATTAAGTTGATTTATTGATATGTTAATCTACACTCTTCACTTCATTTTGATTATTTACTTGCTGAATTTTGTTGAGTAGGCTAGGAGAAATTGTGAATTGAAAATCAAAATTTGTTTTGCTCCAAACCCATTTCAAACCGTAACCTTTAATTCGAATTGTGCGTTGATTGGAGTTGAATTGTGGAGGAAACAAACTAAGGAAACATGGGGAGGAAGCCTTGGCCTTGGCTAGAGATAAGTCCAGCATCGGACTCAACCAAATTCGATGCCAGAGTCAAATTGTTGGGGACATTTTCATCCCCGTTTGAGTTCTACATCGGACCTATCCTATAGTAGGGTAATTTGGTCATTTCACCTCCTTGTACCCAATTGACTTAAATTGACTTCCGAAATTTTACAATTTAGTTTCGAAACCCTAGAAACCCTAATTAGGGCATTATGTCTTTCTGTTAGCATCTGAATACCTAACTTGATCAAATTGGATTTCAATTTGATTATTTGGGTACGAGACCAACCGATTTCAAATTGTTTTATTAAATGGTTTATAAATGTTTTTGGATATAGATAGTCCACCTTCACACATGAGTTTTCAAAGATTGATTCGATGGGTGGGATTACAAAGATTTACAACGTTTAATTTATGAGTTATTATTGATATTATCATGAAAGATTGAGATAGACTCGGTGCTCTATATCAGAGCAAGTGGACCAAGCGAAGCATGCATCAAACTAAGTAGTCGTAGATCACCTTTTGAGGGGCACGATGATCAGGGAGGCCCTAAGACAAAGAGATGCAGATGGAAACTCGCTAGGGTTATATGTAGCTGTGTCCACCCACAGCAATGGCAAGGTCAAGGGAATGGGTTTGAAGATAACTTATGGTTTTTTTATGAGATACGAGATTGAGCCCTTGACGATTCAGTTAGCCACCTAGGTGCATGGGTGTGCCTTTGGATGATTTTTAGATGCCAGCCCACTTATGAGATATTTTATTTGATTTGGTTTTGGGATTTCATTTATTTCATTTACCATATTGCTTTATTAAAGTATTATTTGGATTTATTCATATCCCCAACCTGAAGTGATCGGCCAGTATAACCAAGTCCCTCATTAGGTACATCTATCGTACTCACCACTTTCCTCTCATTTTTGTATGGCATTCAGCAGTGGACGCTCGACATCCTAATGGAAAATGATCCTTGGTTTCCCACCAGTTGACCACAATTTAGTAGGCTCCACCAATGATCCTTGTGACTCTCTAGCTTTCGAAATAGTATTGTATATTTTACTATTTAGTAGTCTGCTGCACTCTTGCGCCGTAAAACGTACAACACTCAATTATGCATACTTATCATATTTCTTACATTATTTTAATATTTAATATTATATGTTTTATATATTTGATATTTTATAACATTGCTCTAGTTATACCTTTTTTTATGCCTTATGCCATCTCGGATAGCTCGCCTTTCATGGCATGCATCTCGAGATGGTACTACCGTTGTCACATGACCGAGCCTCCAGATTGGGGCATGACATATGGCGCAACGAATGGTAATGTTGACAGAGTGGGTAATTGAATTATATATATTATTTTATATGATGATTATTTGATGTTTGCTCTTAATGGTGCGAGTCCATGGACCAATGGGACTCGGTCACTTTATTGCTACCCTAAGATATGTAATATACTTTTAAACCAAATGATTTATTGGTGGGGAAAGATTTTGGAAATAAAGTCATGATTTATGATAATGTTTTTCGTATAATTGTATCCCCCTCTATCTTTATCTTTTACATTATTTCCAAACCATATCACTGAGTTGTTATACTCACCATCGTGGATTAATTCTTTTTCAAGAAATTAAGGCTCATTCAGGAGCTTCCAGATTATAGTTTGTCAGACCATGCCTTCAGCCGTAGTAGGTGTAAGAGCCGTGCTCTAAGAACACTCTCAAAGCAAGCCTGGGCCTTGCCCACGACCTTGCCAAACTGTGGGCCTCGTCCACCAAGCTTACAAATGCTGTTGGGTCTCACCCACACACTTAAAGTATTGTCTCTTGGCCCATGAAAATTCGAGTACTAACAAGCATGCAGCACTTCTTGCACAAGTTTTGTTGCTACTTAAAGTACGCCTCTTAACCATTTGAGCTAATTGTCATGCCCCGACCCCAAGCTTGGCCACGTGGCAGCCACTGCACTACCTCAAAGTACATGCTACAGTCATCCACGAAGACAACGTGTAAGGCATTGAATATCAAGCATAAAACAAATATCAAATATCATTTTTATAAAAACAACAATTTAATAATCAAATATTTTCAAATATAATATAATATATATAGGAAAAATCCCCCAATGATTTAAAATCAAAATATCGGGCATTTACAATTGTGCGGAGAGATATAAAATCAAACACAATAGAATTTAAAATACACAAATGGATCACTATAAGTAAGAGTGGAGGGACCTACTATAGTTTAAGCTAATATGCATGCTTTACTAAATGGCCACTCCTTAACAAGCCTCAAGCCTGAAAAACATATAAACAACAGTATTGAATCCATAGACTCAGTGATATGATTTGGAAAAAATGTAAAAAACCAAAGATGGTGGGAGATATAATAATACCAAAAACCAATTTATAAACCATCACTTTTATTTCAAATTAAATCCCACCAATAAAATCATTTTCATTAAAATGATTTAATTAGGGCAGCATAAATCAAGCAAGTCTCATCCATCGATGAGCTTGAATTGTTGGGAGAATTCTGATCAATCATTTTTTAAAAATAACACACTATGCCATTTTCTTCCAATGTTTCCATTCGTCATCTCAATTACTTGAAATGCTCATGGTGAGTCATCATTCGCGCCTCTTAGTTCCAAGAGAGTGCACTTGTGTCTCCTTGAGGGAGAGCGGTCCACAGGCCATTAAACAGCTACCAAATAGCACTTCATGGGCAAGCCCCTCATAGACCAATATCATAACTCAATCGGATAGGTCACACATGGACCGTAATCATGTCATGATTAGGTTTTATAAAAATGTCTTAGTCGGGGAAGTCACATACGAAGTCTCATCACGCCTCGATCAGGTTAACATAAAACCATTTAAAACATTTTATATCATATATATATATATATATATATACCATGTAAATGTATAACATCCCGCCCATAAAAATAATTATGGATGCTTGTGCAGTGGTACATTATACCTCAAAATAATAAAAATATTTAATTAAAACAATTAAAATCAATTGCCATCAACATCACTAAAACATTGAGGCCAAACCACTCATAGTCTAGGAGACTCTTATACTCCCTAAACAATCCCAATTGCACTGCTGGGGCCCTCATCATGATCCTTCTCTGGTGCCCCTAATTCACGTGAAATATCATTAGAAAACCATTTAAAAAAATCAAAGTAATGCACATGCTAACACAAGATAGCCTAGACAGGCTTCTAACAAACTTAGGAAAGGACTTTAAAGTAATTTCACACCCTAAGGGTAAAATGATAATTTACCTTCTAGGGACAAAATTGTAATTTAGAGAGCTAAGAGTTTGACAAAATTACCATCAAGGGCAAAGATGATAATTTTACTTTGTACAAGAATTTCCATAAAATTTTACCCTTAAACGGTAATTTAGGAATTTTACTTACCAAGAAAAATAATAATTTAATAATAATAACCACTAAATTAAATAAGCCTAGTTTTAATAACAATATTATTAATCATTAACCAAAATACTAGTTGGGCTTAGTTACTGAATAGAATTTTAGGCTAACTCTAGTAATTGAAACATTAACCGCCTAAACACATTTTCTACTAATTGGTCTTATTAGCTCAAGCCCATTTCCTTTCTCCTTTCCTTTCCTTTTCTCTTTTTTTTTGGGTTTGAAACCCACATCAAACATTAGCCAAATAAATCCAAGTATAACTCAACTAATTAAGGCCCAAAACTTAAGGGGCGTTTGGTTTGAGTAATCTAAGATAACCTTAGGTTCATCAAAGATAACCTATGCACATAACTTAAAAACATTGCTAAATTGTGTTTTGTTTAACATTTGTCAATGTTAGACTAATCTGTTTGATTGGGTTTTATGTTTTATATCAAAATTAATAATTTACTATTATGCCATCACTTCAAGACTTATAGTTTATTTCTTGTTGTGCTATGTATCCTATATTTTTCAAGTCTTTTTATTTCAACAATTATATATGATTAACAAACAAGTTTATCTTCATTGATTTTAACAAAATAATATTTATTTGTTTCATTAAATTAAATTATGCCTAGTTTACATAAGGAAAAAAATAGATACTACATAATTGAGTCTTATGAAAAAATTAACTAGGTAAGTCATATGCATAAAATATTATATAATTAATATTTTAATGGTTATATAAGTTAAGTTTAATTATGTTTATGACAAAAAAAATTAAGTTTCTAATTTAATTGAACTAAATATATTTAAATAGTTTGTTTTGGTCAAAATATGTTTAAATAGTTTAATAATTATATAAGTTAAGTTTAATAATATGCTTCTTGCAAAAAAATGCTTAAAAAGAATGTTATAATTTACCAATTACATGAGGTTATTGTGGTCTAAAGCAGTAAAAGAGTGAGGGCAAACTAGAAAAAATTTTACGATAACCTGGTTATCTCACATTACTTAAGAATTTGGAAGTTATCACATAACCTGATTCTGAGGTTATATGTTGACGTGGCAGTAATATGATATAACCTTAGTTATCTCATTATCTCAAACTAAATAATGACATATAAGAAAATAAAGGCTAGATAACCAGGGTTATCTTGCATAACCCCTAACCAAATAGTCCTTTAATAAATTAGCTATGGCCAAAGTGCTTATTAGCCAAGGCCCAAACATGTAATATGTTAGCTAAAGCCCAAACGGGTCATTTCCTTCTTCTTTTATTGTTTGTTGCTGCACAGCCAGTAGCATGTCAAGCCAGCGTGGATACAAAGCCTTTACGGCCAGTCTTCGCCCCACCCTCTATCTCTTCTCGATTTGAACCCAACATTTTAACAACTCAAAATCGTAAATTTACACTAATTAATGGTACCCATTTCATCAAAATCTCTATGTTCATTCTTAACTTCCAAAAATGAGCTAAATACATAAAAAAATGGTAACTTCTTGAATAACCCACAAAATCAACATGATAATTCATCAATTTAAAGCTTTCAAAGAGCTTAATAACATACCTATTAGAATACTTTATTTCTAATTTGGTGAATTGTCACCAACCAATTGTCATGTCAAATCATCAAGAAAATTTAGATCTAAATGTTTAGATCTGAGCGGAAGCGTACCTGGATCCATGAAGAAAGCTTGATTTTCTGGTTATTGTCTTCCAAGCCAATATGCAGTCTTTGCTCTCTCTGAAGAGAGTTATTTCTTCTCTGATTGATAGGATTTCAGAAAAGAGAAAACCTTTTGTTGTGCATATGGCTTGGGGACCATAACCCTTATTTATATCTTTAGTCTAACTTCTATTTTAGCCTATCATAAAAATAGAAATTAATCCTTTGGGTCTCTACACATTAAAGTCCATTCTCTATTAGATGTCTAGCCCAAAACTTTAAACTTTATTGATCACTTTAATTAGGCTTAATCTTATGATAGCCCATAATATATAATTAATATAAATATATGAGCCCACATGTTGAATTAAATCCAACAATCTCCCACTTGGGCCATATATGTATAACTCCTTTAATTATATATTATGTAATAACCTTATGAGCTCAAATTTTGCTATCATTACCATAGACATCTTAAATCAATCTGGTTCATCAATCATATCAACATAGGATTAAAGCGGTTTTCATTATACACATATCATAATGAAACCATCAATAGTCACATATGTCAATATAATTGAACAACATAGATCAAGCATGGATGCATAGCATGGGAAGTTACATGTAATGTGATCTTAACATGTCTACTTCCAACTGGTCCAACCTTATTCCTTAGTGAGATCAACCAAATAAAGAGTTCAAACAAACCACAAAATGTGTCTATAACTGAAAATCAACCAGAATAACAAACTCCCACTAAAATTGCATGTTATCAAAAGATATAACACCCATATGAGCGGTATGCTCATGAAAGACCTTAGGTGGTAATCCCTTAGTTAGCGGATCCGCAACCATAGAGTTTGTCCCAATATGTTCAATAGACACCTGACCATTTTGAACTCTTTCTTTAACAACTAGGAACTTAAGGTCTATATGTTTTGACTTCGTTGAGCTCCTGTTGTTATTGGAATATAGCACTGCTGACTTATTGTCACAAAATATCTTTAATGGTCTCTCAATACCATCCACAATTTGCAGCTTAGTGACAAAATTTCGCAGCCAAATCCCATGACTAGATGCCTCATGACATGCTATAAATTCCGCTGCCATGGTGGAAGAAGCTATGAGTGTCTGCTTAGCACTCTTCCAGGAAATAGCTCCTCCAGCCAGCAGGTAAATATAGCCTGATGTGGATCTCCTACTGTCTTGGCATCCAGCAAAATCAGAATCAGAATACCTAATGATCTCCAACTGATCCGATTTTCTGTATGTGAGCATGTAGTCCTTTGTTCTCTGTAAGTACCGCATAACCCGTTTAGCTGCTTTCCAATGATCCATTCCAGGATTGCTTAAGTATCTACCTAGCATTCCAACTATGTACGCAATATCCGGACGCGTACACACTTGAGCATACATTAGACTCCCTACTGCTGACGCATAAGGAATCTTTTGCATTTCTTTAGTTTCAAACTCATTCTTGGGGCATTGGTTGAGACTAAACTTGTCTCCTTTAGCAACAGGGGTGTCACCTGATTTACAATCCTGCATGCCAAATCTCTTTAGAACATTTTCGATATAGCTCTTTTGTGATAACCCAAGTATACCCCGAGAACGATCTCGGTGTATTTGTATGCCTAATACAAAAGAGGCGTCACCAAGATCTTTCATTTCAAATTTCTTTGTCAGAAAGCTCTTGGTTTCGTGCAATAAGCCTATATCGTTGCTGGCAAGCAGTATGTCATCGACATATAAAACCAGAAAAATACACTTACTCCCACTGAACTTGTGGTATATACAATCATCAACTGCATTTATCTTAAAACCAAATGAGATAACAACTTGATGAAATTTATAATACCATTGACGAGAAGCTTGCTTGAGCCCATAGATGGATTTCTTTAATTTGCAAACCATTTGCTTTGCATCTCTGGATACAAAGTTTTCTGGCTGCACCATATAAATCGTCTCATCAATGTCACCATTGAGAAACGCTGTCTTAACATCCATCTGATGTAACTCAAGGTCAAAATGTGCCACTAATGCCATTATTGTCCTAAAAGAGTCTTTCGAAGAAACCGGAGAGAAAGTCTCTTTATAGTCAATACCTTCTTTCTGTGTGAAGCCCTTTGCAACAAGACGAGCCTTGTACCTTTCTATATTACCTCTCGAATCCCTTTTGGTCTTAAATATCCATTTACAACCAATGGGTTTCGTACTTTCAGGTAATGATACAAGGTCCCAAACGTCATTGTCCTTCATGGACTTCATCTCTTCATTCATGGCATTAATCCACTGTTGAGAGTTAGAACTTTCAATGGCTTGATGGAAGTTGATTGGATCATCTTCTACCACAACAATGTCAACCTCATGTTCTTGAAGAAATACAATATAATCGTCTGAAATTGCATTTCTCCTATCTCTAGTGGATCTCCTTAATGGCATAGGTTCTTGAGGCTGTAGAGTTTGTTCTTCTGGAACAAGTTGTTGAACTTGAGCAAGAGGTTCAATAACATTGTCTTGATCTGGAATTGCTTCTTGAACAATATCAGGAATTGGAGCCTGACCCTGATAATTTTCAAAAGCAATTAGAGGAATTTCGACACATTCCTCTTAAAAGACAAAGTCCTTAATTCCTTTTCCCCTCGCAAAGTCAACATCCTCAAAGAACCGGGCATTTCCCGTCTCAAACATTAACTTAGTAGTGGGATCATAAAACTTGTAACCCCTTGACCTTTCAGAGTATCCAACAAAATAGCAACTGATTGTTCTGGAATCCAGTTTCTTTTCATTTGGCCTATTTGGCCTTGCCTCAGCTGGACAACCCCAAATGTGCAAGTGATTTAAACTGGGTTTCTTGCCCGTCCAAAGCTCATAAGGGGTTTTGGTAGTTGCTTTTGTTGGAACCCTATTGAGTATGTAAGCTGCAGTCTTTAGTGCTTCTCCCCAAAGAGATTCTGGTAAAGTAGAATGACTAATCATACTCCTTACCATGTCCTTTAATGTCCTATTTCTCCTTTCAGCAACACCATTCATGCTAGGAGATCCTGGCATGGTGTACTGTGGGACAATACCACACTCTTCGAGAAACTTAGCAAACGGTCCTGGACGTTGTTCACCTGATTCGTCATATCTGCCATAGTATTCACCACCACGGTCAGATCTGACGCTTTTAATTCTTTTGTTGAGTTGATTCTCAACTTCAGCTTTAAAATTTTTGAATACATCCAGAGACTGAGACTTTTCTTGAATGAGATATAGGTAGCCATAACGTGAAAAGTCGTCTGTGAACGTAATAAAATATTGTTGACCATTCCAATAAGCTGTAGGGAATGGCCCACAAATGTCTGTATGTATTAGTTCTAAGACGTCCATAGCCCTGTTGGCACCTAATCTCCTTAGGTTTGTCTGTTTCCCCTTAATACAAGCAACACAATTTTCAAAGTTCATAAAATCAAGGGGATCAAGAATTCTATCAGACACAAGACGTTCAATTCTTTGTTTAGAGATATGCCCTAAACGTCTGTGCCATAATGAAGCAGAATTCTCATTGGTTAATTTTCTCTTTATACCTCGATACACATGCAAGGTTTCATTATATGAGGCAATTGTATCAAGCAAATATAGGTTATCAACAAAAGATAAAGTACCGGCACCAATAACATTTGAATTTTGAAAAAGACTAAACTGACTATTTCCAAATGAACAAGAGTAACCAAACTTGTCCAATACGGAAATAGAAACCAAATTCCGTCTAAATGATGGTACAACATAAGTCTCATTCAAATCCAAATAATAACCAGTCTTTAACAATAACCTAAAAGTTCCAATAGCCTCAACTTCCACTGATTTACCATCGCCCACATAGATGTATCTTTCACCATCAATTGGCTTTCGGTAGTTCAGGCAACCCTGTATAGACACACTTATGTGAGTAGTAGCACCAGAATCTAGCCACCAAGTGTGTATAGGTACCGAAGTTAAATTAACCTCAGAACAAACCAGAGTGAGAAGTGTACCTTTCTTTACACGCCATGCGCGGTATTTGGTACAATCCTTTTTCCTGTGTCCTGCAGCTTTACAGAAATAACAGGTAAATGCCTCACCCTGTTGGTTCTGTTTCTTTTCTGGTGGAACATTTGCAGCTTCCTTACCTTTCTTCCTTTTCAAGTTCTTGTCCTTAAAGGTACTAGCCAAATAAGCACTTTCTGTCTTCTCTTGCTTCAGCCTTTCTTCTTCTTGTACACAATGAGAGATGAGCTCATTAAGAGTCCAACTCTCCTTTTGACAGTTATAACTAACTTTAAACTGACTGAATTGTGCAGGAAGAGAGAGCAAAACTAAATGCACAAGCAAGTCCTCAAACATCTCCAACTTTAGTGCCTTTAGCTTTGAAGCAAGATGAGACATCTCCATGATGTACTCCCTTATATTACCTTTTCCTTTATACCTCATTGAAATGAGATTTGCCAAAATCGTACTTGTTTCAGCCTTTTCGCTTTTGGTAAACCTTTTTTCAATTTCCTCAAGGTAATCTTTAGCAGTAGTAACCTTTTCAGACATAGTGCCCCTGAAGGTTTCTGGAATTGCATGCTTTATGATCATAAGACTTATGCGATTAGAACGTTCCCACCTTTCCATGTCCATCTTATCATTAGATGAACTATCAACCGTAAGGTCTGTGGGTCATTTTGTCCTTAACGCAAGGTCTAGATCCATAACACCGAGAACAATCATAACGTTCTCTTTCCATGCTTTAAAGTTCGTGCCACTAAGCATGGGAATGGAATTCAAGCTGGCAGTAATAGTAGATGTAGAACTAGCAACTGTACAGAGAACAAAACAAGTAGAACATGCTCACATTAATTCCATATAATAACCATATATTCAAATAATGGTAAACCCCATCACAAGATACCTAGCACAACATTAATATCTAGTCTTTGGACAGAAATATTAACTGTAAGTGGTACTCTTGGTGTAGTAATCAAATATTGACAATAAGATCCTGTCAAACAATTAACCTTTCTTTGGACCGATTAATTGTTCACATGGAAAACCGAATAATTGTCACATATTTATTACCACAAGTGCACATGTATTTCGGTCAAATATTGACCCTCCTTTGGGCTGGCCAATATCCGCATGAATTACATATCCACAACCAACTTAATATTATAAAATAAATTAATCTAGACAAGAGAGGCTACTTTGGTAGCGTATTGTTTCAATCAACTTATCTCATAATATTAATAAAATAATAATACCAAAATTTGAATAAGTCAGTGACAATTGACTAAAACAATAATTATGCGCCGAAAGTTTGTTTCAATCAATTTATCTCATAATATTAATAAAATAATAATACCAAAATGTAAACAAATTCCTTAAGCAACCAATTGGGCCCCACGCCAACTTGCACCACTAACAAGCCCCATTATTGCCGTCATAATAGGAAAATTCTTCTATTCATCCTGCATGATTTTCACATCTTGGACAAAACCTAATGCCTAATAAAATTGGCCCAGAAAACCAAAACTTTTATCCTTTTTTTTTATCCTTAAAACTTGAATCTGTTTCTCATTAAATTGAATCTTAGCTCTTGTTAACAAGATTCTGGCTGGATGCATAAAACGTAAAAATCAAATCTGAAACAAACTCCAAACTCCAAAGCCATATTTCTTAATAAACTGAATCCATGGAAAAACCAAATCCATGATTATGGAAGACAAAGAATCAAATTGATTCCCAATGATTTGACATGAAGAAGCTCTGAGACCAATTGTTAGAATACTTTATTTCTAATTTGGCAAATTGTCACCAACCAATTGTCATGTCAAATCATCAAGAAAATTTAGATCTAAATGTTTAGATCTGAGTGGAAGTGTACCTGGATCCATGAAGAAAGCTTGATTTTCTGGTTATTGTCTTCCAAGCCAATATGCAGTCTTTGCTCTCTCTGAAGAGAGTTATTTCTTCTCTAATTGATAGGATTTCAGAAAAGAGAAAACCTTTTGTTGTGCATATGGCTTGGGGACCATAACCCTTATTTATATCTTTAGTCTAACTTCTATTTTAGCCTATCATAAAAATAGAAATTAATCCTTTGGGTCTCTACACATTAAAGTCCATTCTCTATTAGATGTCTAGCCCAAAACTTTAAACTTTATTGATCACTTTAATTAGGCTTAATCTTATGATAGCCCATAATATATAATTAATATAAATATATGAGCCCACATGTTGAATTAAATCCAACAATACCAAAATAGTTTAGCTCAAAAATGGCTAAATTCTCCCAAGCTTCATCAAAAACCTGAAACTTCCTCCTCCTATCCGAATCATTTCCTTTGGTTTTTTTTTCTAAAAACAAACACCGTAACCTTGTAAAGCTCGAAAAGTAGTGCAATTTAGGCTATTCCTACATTGAATTTGGTTAAGGGATGAGAGAGATTTTGTAGAGAGAAGTTTGAACCCTTTTGAAAGAGAAAGCTCAAATTGCAGAAAATGTAGGAAGAAGAATGGGCTGCAACAACCCGAGCTCTCCTTTCCCGACTCTCTTTCCTTTATTTTAAAATGGGGCAATTTACCATTTTGGCCATTACATCAAACTAATTTGTAGATTTGTTCCCAAACTTACATAATTCCTCAGTTAACTCCATTTTTACACTTTACAAGGTTCAATTACGCCTACATACACTACAATTCACTCTTAATCATACAACTTAAGACTTTGCATTTAGTTTAATTAGGGTTAGAGTTCACAGTAGGTGTACCTTTTTCTAGTGTCGGGTGATCCACTGGTGTAATTTAAATTCAATTGTACTTTGTTTTTATGCACCTCTGCACACTTCTTAACACCTATAATTTTTGATATATTATCTCAGGGGATTTTCTTATATATAGTATATTATACTTAATGTTTTATTTTAATTATCAAAATATTGTTTTATGAGAATGGTTTCTAATATTTGTTTTATGTTTTGGTACTCAATGCATTGAGTGGTTTCAGGTTGTGGCGTAGCACGTGTTTCGAGGTAACACAGGGACTGTTACGTTGTCGAGTCTATGGGTCGGGGTGTAACAGTTTTATTGGCATCAGAATGAATCAATTTTAAAATGCTTTTAAAAACAAAGTGGATTGTTTTAAGAAATAAAGATCTAGTTCCAATACTTGGGTATCTAGTGGAACCATCTTATTAGTCATCTTAGTCATTTTATCCAAAAGATCAAAATCACCATTATCATAGAATAACATGCTACCCAAGCTGTGACATAAACTAAAAAGATCCTATAGGTAGGATGAGATGTGTTGGGACCATGAAGGGCTATTACATGTCACAATCTTTAAAGAGGCAGGTCACGAGCTTTAAACAGATAGCTAAGTCTTTACAAAGAAAGGCGAAGACGAATAAGAGAGATGTAAAAACCCTTTTTTTGTGAAATTAGTAAAAATTGAATTGAGTCAAGGAATTAGAAGTTGTTCCTTTTCTAGAATAGTGTGTCTTAGAGTTAAGACAGACCAAGTGATCCCATGAGTGGGATGAAAAGTGTGATGATTTACTATAGAGTTATTAAGTGCCACAAGTTTTAGTGTAATGCAAGTGTCTTTACAAGAAGATGCAAAGACTAAGAAGGGTGAGAGTTAAACCCTAATTTGAGAAAATGTGGTGAAATTAGTTAAGTTGTGGTATAGAGGAAGAGATGTACTAGTTAAGTATAACTTGAAATGAATAGTATTGAGACCCAAGCTGAGGGCTATTCTTAAGTGAAATTTTGAAAATTCCCTTATATACATTATGGTGAAAATTGAGATTTGTTTCCATAGAGATGCGAAACAATCTCATGTACTCCCTTGGAAGAGTCAATTGGTAAAGAAGTCAACATTTGAAGTTGAAATGTGTAATTAGTGAAGAAACCTAATTAAGTTGGGAATGGGAGCATCCAATGCTACATTCAATTCCTTTATCTCTGTAAAATGGAAAATGTTTAACACAAGGAAGTGAAATAAAGGAGAAAATGTCAAAACCTAAACTGAGAAAATTTTGAAATACGTTAGGTACACACCACATATCACCATCCAGTGTGATTGCATTTGTTGAAGCCTAAGGAAGTTAAAGCATAGAGGTGTTTGATGTGCTCACTTAGTAGCATGGGCACGATAATATTCATACCTAAAGAGCATAATGTACTTAATGTAATTAACAACTAGAAATAAATTATTAAATAATTATTAAATAGTTGTTGTAAAGAAATTTGACTGAACAGTTAAAAAAAAAGATTATGGAGTAAGAAAGAGATAGATGGAGTGTAAGTTGACTCAAGTGGGATTAAATGGATCAACTACGATGGTTCTCCTAATCCTATGTGGACATCGATAGTATGATTAAATTATTGATTGTGAAGAGGTGGAAATGTTGAGTCACATCTCCCCATGATATGGGAATGTGCACTCCGAGTAAAGTGCTAAAGTAATTACTAAAGTTGAAATTAAAATAAACTTGGAGAATAATAAATAAGGAGTATGAACACTGAAAATTTAATTATAAAGGAATTAAACATAAATTTAAAAGAAAATTGGAAGTAAAAGAATAAATGAATAGTTGAGAAAACATTGAAATAGATGAAGTGAAAGACAAGTTTGGAGAATCTTGATGCCATGCTTGGTATGGATCAGATGAAAAAGTATGACGTTTTGGAAAATTACATTATTAGAAAATGGAATTTTTGGAGGCCATGAAGTGGCAAGTTAAATTTGTCAACGAGCATTGAATGTTGCTGTCTAGAGTGATATTGGCACTCGAGATAAGTAAGTTGCTCAATGAAGGATGCACTATCTTGTTAGCACATGTTATCTATACTGAAATTGTTGAATTGTGAGTTAATAACATTGAAGCAGAGAAGGATTTCTCGGTGCTTTTTAGAGGAACTACTAGGGTTATCACCGGAAAGAGAGATGAAATTTTTGCAATTTAATTACAATTATGCACAGATCCAATTCCCATTACTACATGTCGAAAGGACTAAATGAAGTGGTGAATTGAAGAGGTTAATTAAATTAATGGAGAAAGGATTTATTCAGCCAAGCATCTCTCCATCGAGTGCTCTGCTTTAAATTGTGAAGGAAAGATTAATTTCCTTGACTTTGTGTCAACTGCCAATAGTTGAATAAAGTCACAATCAAAAATCAAAGAGAGCAACAATCCCTAGATTGTTTCTTAAATGAGATGTGGTCGTTGTGAAATCTTGATGAAGACCACAGGTGACTCAAGGAATTGTTGAATAAGGTGTTCCAATCGTGTCTTGATCAAATTGGCATCATCCCCATTGATGACATCTTGGTTTATCTAAGAGTAGGCATGAGTATCCCAAGCATCTTGTATTGCAAACTCAAAGAGGACACCAATTGTATGCCAAATTATTCAAATATCAGTTTGGTTATAGCAAGTTATTTTCTTGGGTCGTGTGGTGATTAAACGAAGTGTTTTATGGACCCAAGCAAAGTAAGGCTACTATCATTGAGAATAGCCTAGAAGTGCCACCGAGATTCGTAGCTGTCGCACTCTGACCTGGAGGTCAGCCATGTGACAACCGTCGTCTACCTTAAAGTTCGTGTTAATCACCTACGCAGCTTGAAGCAACGCAAGGCATAAGTTAGATATCATTGCTGCAAAACAATTTAAAACTAAAACTTGATTAGAAATAAAATAAAATAAAATTAGAAAAACAATTTACGAAAACTGAGTACTAGTGGATTAACCTTAAATAATACCTACGTGGCAGAATAAACTCCTAACCACTGACACCTTCTAGTGAGCCTCCGGACATCTAACCTACAAAACATGAAAGGCAACGTGAGTGTACACACCACAATGTAAAGTTAAATAGGGTTTGGGGAGTCAGGTAATCCAAAATAAGTTCGAAAACATTTTGTATTTTATTTTGAAAACCCTTTTTAAAACTTTTCCCCAAAACCTTCTTTGTAGTATTTAATAATAATAATAACATATAAATACTACCGGGCTAGTTAAACCTCAATCCAACTCACGATCTTGCGCATAGATCAGAGGCTTCATGCGGTTAAGGGCTATCTCACCACATTATATTATTATATTCATATATATATAAGTACTTAATATATCTAATAAGCCCATTCCTCGATGATGCCACTGTTATGGGTGGACACAACTATAACTATCTTGGTGAGCTACCTTCTGTGCCTCTCTAACCAAGGTCCAATATGCATCCGTGCCCCTCAATAAACAGCCTATGGAATCCCTCATCTTGGGCAAGCATACTCTCCTCGATTTCCACACATTTTTATAGAGCACACCTCCTATAAAGCATTGAGCATCGTCCTCAAAGGGACTAATGCTCATCAGGGACCATTCATCTCACAATATAATATATAAAAATAAAACATGCATGCATGCATACATACATACATAACATACATACATACATACATATACATTTTAATCAATTAAATTTATTAAAAAGATCTTGCCCGACGTGGCATGCGATAAGGTATGTGTACGTGACATGGGAATACCAGAATCCTACAACATGGAAAAAATTTTATAAATAATAAAATCATTTAGCCCTAGATGGCTAAACACTAACACAAAGCCACTCATAGTACTCGGAGGTTTGTGAACTCCACGACGATCTATCTTCAGAGCATCACCACACTTGATCACTTGAAAACCCCAATACACAGAAACACACATTAACATTCATAATCAAAATCATGAATGCACCTATGAGGCTCTTCTATACCTTAAAAAAGGCCTCGGAAGTGGTTAGGATCTAGGAAGGTGTTTTGGGTCTATTTGGGGTCAATTAGTGTTTCAGGGTATAAAATGACTATTTTACCCCGGCCATAACTGGCCCTAGACCATGGTTCATCCAATACCGGTCTTGCCTGACCATCATGACCATTTGACTAAAACACACATCTGCTGTTGGTTAACTACACAACCGGTGCGGTTCATTACATAATTGGTGCTGGTTGTGTTCTCGGCTTTTGTCCAAGAGTTTAGTTCTCCAATTCTCTCTCCCATTTCTCTTCAACTAAGACGTGGATTGAGCTAAAAGTTCATACAAATTAACATCACAATAGAAAGTTCATACACATTAACATCAAAACTCCAAAACTATGAAGCTCAAAATCTAATTCCCAAACTTAACTACGCTAATTTCTAACCTAACTCCATTTAACACCTCAAAACTAGCACCTAAATTTGTAAGCCTACGACTTTTGATCTAATGTAAAGATTTATGGAAGTTAGTGAAAGATTAAAGAGCATACTACAACACACTAAAATTTCACCTTGATCTATTGGTTGGAGTGTGAGATATGGCCGGACTTTCCTAGCGGCACCAAGAGCGTCTCTTCGCTTTTGTTAGTCTTTTCTTTGATTTCCTACTTAAAGGCATTAAGGATTTGCTTTGGGATGTTCATGGGATTTTTTAAAGGATGGTTAAGGTGATGGTTTGGGTGGAAGAGCCAGAGGAGAAGAGAGAAGGAAAAGGGAAGAGGAAGAAAGAAGAAATAGGTCTCTCGGCCCCAACCACGCCTATATAAATGTGTGTTCTGCTGCAAGTTAGGCATGATCTGGTGCCAAAAGTTTCTACGATATTTTTCTCTCGTTTTTCCTCCCCATTTCTTAAATCTTCCTTCACCGACTTAAAGATGCCGCATCGATTCACTTCAATTCCGACATCAGAGGTCTCTTTTACCTCCGATTGGTTCGCTTTGTCTCTTATTCTATCCAATCTCTTTCTCGAAATTCAATACACTTCTCAAACTCCCTTCTAAGCTTTATCACTTCTCTAATTGAAGTCCTATTAGGTCACTATGAGTTCTTTGATTCTACAAACTAAGTGAGAGTTTTGGTTTCCTCAACCTTTCCTAGGTCAATCCATACATAACCTAAAACCTTATCTTCCAACTCTATCTAATTTTATCCTAATCTTCTCCATCATAGTCCACACCAAGTTTAGCTAGCTATTGGCACACCTGGCTTCCATACTAACTGTTTCTACTATTTTGATTAGTACAAAAATGTCTAAATAAGTTCGGGTGTGTCAGCAGCCTTCTCAATTTGGTAGGCTATTATCAAAGAACTGCTGATGGGATCTTTATATGATAATTGCACAATTTACTAGCTTAGCTCTCAAAAGTTAACTTTAATTGGGATGAAAATTGAAGGTGGTTAAAGAAAATTAAGGAGTGTTTGACTATAGCCATAATGCTTACTTTACCAATCTTGGCAGAGGCTACATAGTCTACACCGATGCATCTAGACAAGGTCTTGGATGTATTCTTATGCAAGATGGCTAGGTGGTCGCTTATGTTCATTGTCAGTTGAGAAGGCATGGAGAAAATTTATTTAATGCATAACTTAGAGACTGGTAGTCAAAGTCTTGCACCAAAAATTTGAAGGTACTAGTTGTACGGGGAAATGTACCAAACTCAATTTAAGATACAAGTATAGAGTAAGTGAATTCGTAGCGAAATTTTAATTGTGTGATAAAAGAAGTGGTTGGAGTTAATAAAAGGTTTTAACTGTTGAGTTATCCCCAAAGACAAATCACTTGGGCCTAATTACGGTAGCCCAAAGTCTAAATGGATTAAGAGTTTAATCCAAATCTAATTAGGTTCAAAGAGTTTTAACCTAAATATAAAAGGAGTGTGAGACATGCATAAAGAGAGCTTTTTCTGTCAAACACAAAAAGAACTCTCTATTCGTTTTGCTAGCACAAATATAAAGGCAGTGAGAAAACTCTAACCCTACTTTTCGTGAGATGAAAATTGGTTACTACTTGATCGTATGGATACCGTAGAGGCGAGATCCTTAAGAGGTTTCGATGCAACTTGATTCGATCCAACTTCAGCTTGTGATTTCATCTCACAAGAGAGGTAATATTTCTATCACTGATTGTGATCACCTTCGTAAGGATCCTGGTGGCAACCGAAATTTTAATATTCCACTGCATTTGTATGTTCTTGGTTCCCCTTTATTGGTATCAAAGCGACTTACAAGGCCCCAATTGGATTGTTTGTATCGCATAGTCTCTGGTTACGTTTTTAGTTAATTAGCATGATATGCTTTTATGGGATTTGCATATTTACTCAAAATAGTATATGATATTCATTTCAATCTATATTGTTAATGTGTTTAACGTGAATGACATGTTCGATTTGTCAAAATTGAACAAGATTCAGATATTGACCTAAGAGATTGCATTTGGCTATGCCTAAGCGTTAGGCAAAAGCAAAACTGAACCTATTTAGGGTTTCGAGTTTTCATCCCGAAACAGATTGTGGCGCGAAAAGATGCCAACTGTTGGTGGTTTTCTTCAAGGTTAGGACTGGTAAATTCCGTTTACCTTTCAGGGGCTCCACCTGGAACCCCCACAAGGGGTGCTGCCCCCTTGACCCCACTTGTTGACCTGCCAGTGGGACCGTCATATTTTCTCTGCGCAGGGTGTTAATCTGTAACCCCATAATAAACACATTACTTTTATAATATGATCAATTTTAAGGTTTAAGATTTTGATTGATTATTATGCTGTTGTGAAATAGTATGGTGATTGTGTTCTTTGAGCATGTGATGCGTGTCGCAAAGCACCAAAAATAACCTCACTACTCTAACATGTAGTTAGGGAAGCAAGGGTCGATCCCACAAGGAGCTATCCAATTTATCGTTACTTTTACAAAGCAAAACAAACAATGAAAGATAAATGGGGGATTTTGTATTGGTGTTGAAAATAAAATATAAGGAGTTATCAAGTATGGTAATAACAATGCAATGCAGAATGAAATAAAACCTCCAATCTACTATATGATCAATCTTTCAACCTAGAACTTGATCATTGATTCACTAACCAAACATTCTACTCATCAATTGGTTAACCCCATGGATTAGAAACCAGCTTCAAATCTATGGATCTTTCCTAATGTTGATTAACCATGAATCTAAGTTCACTATTAATCCTTTCTCTTATGGGTAATTTGAATCCCAGCAATCCAAATTCAAGCCTAGAAGAGCAATAAGCTATGGAAAGATAAAAGCTAACAACAATCAATAGCAAACCCAGCATTCATTATTCCAATTGCATCTTCAATTCTCTTTGAATGTAAAAACATCCTCTTGCTACTCAAATTCTAAGAAATCACCAAACTCTAGCTTTGGAGTTCAAAGATTAGCATGCTAATGAACTACTCAATCAATTATTTGCAACTAATTAACTAAGCAATCCAAAAGACAAGATAACAAACATAATCATCATCTTTAAAGCTCAAGAGATAGAAGAACAATCAATGAACAAGAAAGCATTAAGAACAAGAACCTCACAAGTGCAGATTAAAGTGATTGAATCTTATAATAGATTGGAGTAATAGAGTTTTGCTAAACGAAAATTACAAGAAGAAAAGAACCCAGCAAAAAAACAAACTTCAAAACTGAACTAACTCTCCTCCTCAGCTGCCTTTTTCTTCTCGGCTCTCTGCTTCCAGCTGCCAGCCCATTCCTCCTCAATAATTCCTTAGAGATAAGATAAGGAATCCTAAGGATAAAATAAAATAAAGTAGATGTCACGCCCTGACCCAGAAGTTGAGCATGTGACAACCGCCGCGTTGCACCGAAATACGAGTTGCAGCCTCGCACTTCGACACCACGCAAGGCATTAGATTATTTCAATTCAAAAAAACATCTTTAAACTAAATTGGAGACTCAATTTGTTAGGCAAAATAATTACAAATAAAGTTTCAATAAAATTTAACTTTTTTTTTATTTTAAATAAGGGTTGACCAAAGTCAACCAAAAGTCAAAATTAGGTCAATTATACAAATTTGGTTTCAATGACCCTAAATTTATCAAGTTTGAAATACAAAGTAAGCTAGAAATCCGTTTCGTAAATCTACAACTTTTAAAAGATAAATCGAAGTATTACAATAACCGAAAATTTTAAAAAAAAACTAGTCTCCTTTATCTTTTCTTTCTCCAATGGAATCCCTTACCAATCATGAGCCCAAGCTCAAGTACACGGGCCGTCTCTAAGAGAGGCACCACACAAAACATTTGAATCCACCACGGACACCTTGAGGCATGAAGACACCACCGAACTAAGGTACTGCAAAGTATATAGACAAAAACGAGTGGTGAGTACTAACACGTACTCAGTGAGTTATAGTGACAGTTTATAAAGATCTACACATTTTGCAGGAGTATGGAGGTAATTTCACAAGCATCTTTAGAAAACAGTCATGGAAAACATTTGATATTTAAACATATAAATCATACGGCTATAAAACATGAATATCAAAGCATGCTTACGTTCAAATCAAAGTTTCATAGTATGGTTTCTGAACCAAGCCAACAACTTAAGCTTTTCGATGAAATCTATCCATTCTATTGGTTGAAAACATGCTTGGAAAGCAAAACAATATCATAGATATCAATATCACAAAAATAGACTCGATTTTTCCACAAAGCATGGGTTCTACCCAAATACACGTTTCCGATCTCCTAACCTTGGCCGAGGTAGAGAAGGAAACTACCAAGGGTTTTTGGCACATCACAGATCATAATAAAACCAAAGTTTACCCCTTCCTTGGTGTTGGCCTTGGACAACTCAATGTGGTGAGGCAAAGAGAGTCCAACAACAAGTATACAAGTCATAAGAGCCACCCTCTCCCATCAGCTCTACATGACAATAATCAACATAATAAAGCATACCACAATCTATGCCATTCTCCTTAATGGACCATAGATTGGCAACCATGGTTGAGTTTGGGAATTCAATTCCCCTATGTGCTCATGCACACCAATCTCACCAATAAAAATCTAAGTACATGCCATAGTTCATAAAACCATTTCCAAGCCATATGGTTGATAACAAATGTATCACAAGTAAAACATGGCATATACAATTATTCGAGTCACATTTTCACCAAACATGCTTAACAAGCAATTACCAAACATCCATACTCAAAACATGGTTTTCAAATCTCTTTTCAAGATCTATATTTGAAAACATAATCATTATCATTTAAAATATCAAGTCACCATCCACTCACAACTTTGGGAGCGTGAACACTCCCATAAGTCCACATGCTTGTGCCTTGCCTTCCACCTATGTGTAACCTCCTATAAGGTAGGTTAAGACAATGAAAACAATATGGTAAGACACTAAACAAACTTAGTATAACATTCTAAGGCTATATGCTATGCATCTCTATGCCTTTACGCTCAAAGTACGCCAGCCGATTGGCAACGCACTCCGTTGTGCCACTTTGAGCTCAACACTTACCAAATTTTGTCAATTCAAGGGTTAAATACCCAAATCTTAATCCAAGGTTTATTTGAGATGTTTACCCATCTCAAAAGGTTTCTTACATAAGTTTAATTAAGGTTCCAGAAGGTTCGGAGAAGTCGAAAATCGAATCAGAAGCAAAACGGAGCAAAATGAACCAAAATGGAACAAAGCATGTTCCAATAATTCCAGGGAGGATCCGGGCCAGGGTCTCTGGTGCACCTGGCCCGGAATTATCCTGTTTCGTGATTCCTCTTGTTTCAGAGAGGCTCCGGGCCAGGGTCTCTAGAGCTCCTGGGCCGGAATTCCTCTGCACATATTTCGGGTTTTAAGCTATTTTCATGCCATTTTCAATCTAAACAACTTCCAACCAATTCTAATTCAAACCAACACAATATTCAACTCAAAACATCATCAAAACATGCTTATAACATCAATCAATGCATCAACAACATCAATTTAGCTCAAATTCAATCAAATTGCACCCAAAAACCCATTTTTCAACTTCTAACTTCTAACATGCATATCTTTCTCAATTCAAATCCAATTAACATGATTCCAAGGGCATATTGAAGCTAAAATGGAGTAGATTACATACCTTAAACCCACTTTCCAACACTTGTTTGATCTACCACGAAATCCCTCTTCCTCTTTAGCTTAAATTGCCAAAACACCAACAAACTTGGTTCTTCTTCCTTCCAATGCTTAACCCACGAAAATTGCAAGCTTCATGGAGGATTTTGATGACTTTAACTCTTGGTTTCCATGAAGATTTGATTAGGATTCAATGGGGGATTTATTTGGGTAATTTTTTGGAAGGTTTGCTTTTCAATGGAGAGAAGAGAAAGAGGAAGAAGAAAACAAAATGAGGAAAAATCCTCTTCTTCCACTTTTATACATTGGGTTTCCAATTTTACCCTTCACTTATCCTTTCAAATGTCCACTTTGTCCCCCAAAGCACATTTATCTTCAATCTAGCCATTTTCTCCAATTTACCATAATTTTCATGATTCCAAATGACATCCAATTTCACTTAAGTCTTTATTTATATTAAATCTTCAATTTATAAAGTAATTAATATTGTGACTCCAAATTAATTTATGGATCGTCTTAATATCTCCATTAACTCCTTCTGATCATCAAACCATAATTTCATACTAAATCATCTTCTTTCATTTAACCTCAATTTTCTTTAGTACCTAACAATTGCCAAGGTCACTTACATAATGATTAAGCTAAATCTCCAATTTCTCAGTACGGTAATAGTTATTCTTTAAGACTCCCTTGTGGAGTTTGAATTCCCATAATTCATCACAATTCTCCAGATTAACTCATTACACTTCAATATCTCTAGACTTGATCAAAAATTGACTTCAACCACTTAAATTTTCAAGTTGAACAAAAGTTCAAATTAATACCAAAATTTTCGGTATTACAAGTACTACCCCCCTTACAGAAGTTTCGTCCTCGAAACTTGTCACACCATATTTACAAACCAATGGGGATATAAACTCTTCATTTCTTCTTCTAGTTCCCATGTCATCTCTTCAACCTTGTTGTTCCTTCAGATCATCCTCACAATCGTTACAACTTTGTCGTATAACCCTTATTTATCCATTTCATCATTTTTCAATCCCACCACGATTACAACTTGTATTTGGATGACACTATTGCCTTCCATGGTGTGCCTTCTCCAAATACTCACCAAAGCAATTCTTGGAGTTGCTTTCCTCTAAGCATATTTCAATTACGTAGAGGGTATTTAACCACTCGGCTTCCAGGTTTGTAGATGCTAACTTTTAATACACTCTTCCATCATGTTGATGGCACTTTCGCATTAGTTGAGTGACATGCAAGTACTCTTTTGAGGTTCGATAGTCATCCATGTTCCTTCCCATTCAATGATTTCAAACTTATGAGGGGTTCAAGGGCAGGACACTATGGTCAGACACATTAAGTCTATCATCAGGTCGATAGAGAACAAAGTTCTCAAGCCTCCAGTACCTTCTCGTACTTTAGGCACCATATCATGCTACTCGAGTAGCAATTTAACCACTCACATCATGTGAGGCTCATGATAGAGTTCCATCGTTCTCTTACCCATGCCTCGGTCTCCATTCTGACATTACTCAAACAAATTCACTCTGGCCCAAGGCCTATATCAGCAACGGCTTACTCTCGAGCCAACAAAACATGGGAAATCACAATTCCCAATAAGTCAAATCAGGGACATAACAATCCCAATGAGTAAGTCAGAATGCGAGAGAAGTCAACTCTAGAGAACTCTAATGAACTCACATCATTTTCTCTTTTACCCCGAATTCCCTTAAAAGTCCACCAATTCCATTCGAACCTCATTTCTGGTTCTATTGAACCTTTAACTTTTATTTGAATGCACCAAGACTCTTCAATATATATCATCTTCTCAATTCTTACCACCATCATACCGCCTCAAAATCCTTCCACCAACTCAATGCATACACAAGATCTCATTTCCCATTTCAGGTGTTACTTGAAACACCTCTAAGTCGATTTCACATGCACGAGTTCGAGTTTTCTTGGGAGCATATTATTTCCAAGGTCGTGCATGTATTTTGATTCCATGTTTGTCTTTTATAGACTAGCCAATGTTGGCTAGTTAGAAGAATTATGGCACAAATCAAAGGCCACATTCAAACACCAGTCCAACACTGGACCTTCTTTTATTTATGCAATTTCACCATCATCATTATTTCTCATCGCCATTTGTAACATCAAGCACCAATCTCCCACATGTTGATCCACATTAATCCTCCAAAGGTAACTTGCTTTTCACCATGCTTTCAATCTTCTTTTTATCTCTTTAATTTCGTCATCATTTAACAATCTATCTTCAAGTAGATGCACCACTTGGTCGACGATCCCAATCAACCTTAATTCATCTATGTCCATCCCTTGGACTGTTCAACCATTCTTCACATACCAATCAATCATCCTCTAAGTACTCTTTGATTTTAGCTCCATTTGATCCATCAATTCCATATTTCACACTTTAAGATTCGTGATGCATAGCACCTTCAACCTTTCACTCTAGTTAAAAGTTATTTCAACTCACAATTAGCACTAGTATTCAAAGTTGATTTCTCAACAATCTCACCATTCTTGTATTTATCGTTCATGATTGTATCTTCACCATAAGATCAATTCAATTCTTTAGATCTCCAAACACAACTTGGATGCCTCAAGTTTCAATTGATTTAAAGATTGAACACCAATCCAAATGTTTGGAGTGTTTTAATTCAGCTCAATCAAATACCATTTTCTACCTCCACTTCACATTGTACTCAAACTTTAGGTAACTAAGTCAATGTGACCTCAAGTCCCACCATTTTCATTATCAAGTTCAAGTCCACAACCCTTACTTGCTTAGGGTTTGTTGGTGGCATTCATCTATCGCACTCAAACTTTACCTTTCAAGACTCCAAGCAGTTGTTTGAATCAATTGTCTTTTTACACTTTTCAGTCAAATTGTAAGAATTCCCATTAAGGGCATGGTCACCTTGACCACATTTGTGAGATGAATCAGTTCACTTGGGTCAAACCAATCATTTAGGTTTTGGAAACCCAACTTAAGACCATTAAATCTCGAAATTGCAAAACTTAGTCCATGAATCTTCCACTTCATTGAACTTAAAATCACATCCATTTTGTGACCATTATTCAAAATTTCCATTATCAATACCAACACTTACTCAACAATCACATCAAAATCACTTAACATACTTCTTTATACATTCTTGGCCCATTGAACTCGTTGAGTCAACTACCATCATTTATCAAAATTAATCATTCATCATCGACTTCTCCAATTTGAAATCAATATTATATATTTCCCAAGGACAAAACATGTCCTCTTTGTAAGTTGGCCACTTAATGTACCAACCAATCCATTATGTAGCCACTTAGTGGCAATATAGCATCTTTCTCATCAAGACTCCAAGGCAAATCCTTTCCAGAGGACTCCAACCCATTCTCATATCATTCTTGCATATCAACCAATACATAATTTAACTCGTTTACTCTATTCTACACCACTTCTACTCATTATAAATTTCTTTTCTCCTCTCATGTAGGCTTGATCATGCCTCTCTAGATATCTACCATTGTAGTCAACCATGTTTCACACTATTTTTTCTCTTTGCGATGTGATAACCAACAACTCCGGTTCAAGGGAAGACAATAACTTTATGGAGTGTTGATTAAATGAGGTGTCAATGAACCATTTATCGACACTCATACCACTCTTGACACTTTTTTTTTCATGACCAGAAATAGATTGTGTATCTATATCATGATCAACAAGTGTTAGTTCAAATTTCAAGGCAAGCCTTGAAGGCTTAAGGGAAAACACTTTTTTTTTGTTTCCCAAAATAGAAAAGGTCCGGCGCCTCTTCCAAACCAACGTTTGCTGCCGATTCTTTGCAGAAGGATACACCCATTTGTTTAGTGTATAATTGGTGTTGGTCTTTCACCAATTCGGTGTCGGTATGCCCTTGGCACACCTTTACCAAGTTTTTATTCCATCAAACTTTGGCATTCTAACAACCCTTAACTACAACTTAAGTTTCAATCATCAATCTATACTTTGTAACTCATCGTGTCAATGCATCATCGCATCTTAAAGACCCATTAATACCACAATGACACAATTCAACCAATCATCTCAATGTTTTCTCCACATACATTTTCATGTCATCATTCATTTCAAGGTTTTTTTTTGAAACAACATTCTACCCACTTTATCTATTGCAACAAACTAGGCAACTTCCTTGCCATTACCATTCATGTTTCTTCATTCATCAATACATGCATAACTAACTCTACAAAACACACATAAGCACCATGCTCACACTTTTACTTAGTTTGTAGCCTCGCCGTGGTGGTTCATACGATTCACAAAACAAAACTAAGTCTAGATTGCATTTCGGCAACTCTAGACACAAGCACATGTTGGGAAACATGTGAATTAACTAAGTAAGGACCTATTGGAGACCTTAAAACATTTTTAAAATCTTTCAAAACCAAGCTCCGATACCAATAAAATTGTCACGCCCTAACCCAGAAGTTGAGCATGTGACAACCGCCGCGTTGCACCGAAATACGAGTTGCAGCCTCGCACTTCGACACCACGCAAGGTATTAGATTATTTCAATTCAAAAAAACATCTTTAAACTAAATTGGAGACTCAATTTGTTAGGCAAAATAATTACAAATAAAGTTTCAATAAAATTTAACTTTTTTTTTTATTTTACATAAGGGTTGACCAAAGTCAACCAAAAGTCAAAATTAGGTCAATTATACAAATTTGGTTTCAATGACCCTAAATTTATCAAGTTTGAAATACAAAGTAAGTTGGAAATCCGTTTCGTAAATCTATAACTTTTAAAAGATAAATCGAAGTATTACAATAACCGGAAATTTTAAAAAAAAAACTAGTCTCCTTTATCTTTTCTTTCTCCAATGGAATCCCTTACCAATCATGAGCCCAATCTCAAGTACACGGGCCGTCTCTGAGAGAGGCACCACACAAAACATTTGAATCCACCACGGACACCTTGAGGCATGAAGACACCACCGAACTAAGGTACTGCAAAGTATATAGACAAAAACGAGTGGTGAGTACTAACACGTACTCAGTGAGTTATAGTGACAGTTTATAAAGATCTACACATTTTGTAGGAGTATGGAGGTAATTTCACAAGCATCTTTAGAAAACGGTCATGGAAAACATTTGATATTCAAACATATAAATCATACGGCTATAAAACATGAATATCAAAGCATGCTTACGTTCAAATCAAAGTTTCATAGTATGGTTTCTGAACCAAGCCAACAACTTAAGCTTTTCGATGAAATCTATCCGTTCTATTGGTTGAAAACATGCTTGGAAAGCAAAACAATATCATAGATATCAATATCACAAAAATAGACTCGATTTTTCCACAAAGCATGGGTTCTACCCAAATACACGTTTCCGATCTCCTAACCTTGGCCGAGGTAGAGAAGGAAACCACCAAGGGTTTTTGGCACATCACAGATCATAATAAAACCAAAGTTTACCCCTTCCTTGGTGTTGGCCTTGGACAACTCAATGTGGTGAGGCAAAGAGAGTCCAACAACAAGTATACAAGTCATAAGAGCCACCCTCTCCCATCAACTCTACATGACAATAATCAACATAATAAAGCATACCACAATCTATGCCATTCTCCTTAATGGACCATAGATTGGCAACCATGGTTGAGTTTGGGAATTCAATTCCCCTATGTGCTCATGCACACCAATCTCACCAATAAAAATCTAAGTACATGCCATAGTTCATAAAACCATTTCCAAGCCATATGGTTGATAACAAATGTATCACAAGTAAAACATGGCATATACAATTATTCGAGTCACATTTTCACCAAACATGCTTAACAAGCAATTACCAAACATCCATACTCAAAACATGGTTTTCAAATCTCTTTTCAAGATCTATATTTGAAAACATAATCATTATCATTTAAAATATCAAGTCACTATCCACTCACAACTTTGGGAGGGTGAACACTCCCATAAGTACACATGCTTGCGCCTTGCCTTCCACCTATGTGTAACCTCCTATAAGGTAGGTTAAGACAATGAAAACAATATGGTAAGACACTAAACAAACTTAGTATAACATTCTAAGGCTATATGCTATGCATCTCTATACCTTTACGCTCAAAGTACGCCAGCCGATTGGCAACGCACTCCGTTGTGCCACTTTGAGCTCAACACTTACCAAATTTTGTCAATTCAAGGGTTAAATACCCAAATCTTAATCCAAGGTTTATTTGAGATGTTTACCCATCTCAAAAGGTCTCTTACATAAGTTTAATTAAGGTTCCAGAAGGTTCGGAGAAGTCGAAAATCGAATCAGAAGCAAAACGAAGCAAAATGAACCAAAATGGAACAAAGCATGTTCCAATAATTCCAGGGAGGATCCGGGCCAAGGTCTCTGGTGCACCTGGCCTGGAATTATCCTGTTTCGTGATTCCTCTTGTTTCAGAGAGGCTCCGGGCCAGGGTCTCTAGAGTTCCTGGGCCGGAATTCCTCTGTACATATTTCGGGTTTTAAGCTATTTTCATGCCATTTTCAATCTAAACAACTTCCAACCAATTCTAATTCAAACCAACACAATATTCAACTCAAAACATCATCAAAACATGCTTATAACATCAATCAATGCATCAACAACATCAATTTAGCTCAAATTCAATCAAATTGCACCCAAAAACCCATTTTTCAACTTCTAACTTCTAACATGCATATCTTTCTCAATTCAAATCCAATTAACATGATTCCAAGGGCATATTGAAGCTAAAATGGAGTAGATTACATACCTTAAACCCACTTTCCAACACTTGTTTGATCTACCACGAAATCCCTCTTCCTCTTTAGCTTAAATTGCCAAAACACCAACAAACTTGGTTCTTCTTCCTTCCAATGCTTAACCCACGAAAATTGCAAGCTTCATGGAGGATTTTGATTACTTTAACTCTTGGTTTCCATGAAGATTTGATTAGGATTCAATGGGGGATTTATTTGGGTAATTTTTGGGAAGGTTTGCTTTTCAATGGAGAGAAGAGGAGAAAGAGGAAGAAGAAAAAAAAATGAGGAAAAATCCTCTTCTTCCACTTTTATACATTGGGTTTCCAATTTTACCCTTCACTTATCCTTTCAAATGTCCACTTTGTCCCCCAAAGCACATTTATCTTCAATCTAGCCATTTTCTCCAATTTACCATAATTTTCATGATTCCAAATGACATCCAATTTCACTTAAGTCTTTATTTATATTAAATCTTCAATTTATAAAGTAATTAATATTGTGACTCCAAATTAATTTATGGATCATCTTAATATCTCCATTAACTCCTTCTGATCATCAAACCATAATTTCATACTAAATCATCTTCTTTCATTTAACCTCAATTTTCTTTAGTACCTAACAACTGCCAAGGTCACTTACATAATGATTAAGCTAAATCTCCAATTTCTCAGTACGGTAATAGTTATTCTTTAAGACTCCCTTGTGGAGTTTGAATTCCCATAATTCATCACAATTCTCCAGATTAACTCATTACACTTCAATATCTCTAGACTTGATCAAAAATTGACTTCAACCACTTAAATTTTCAAGTTGAACAAAAGTTCAAATTAATACCAAAATTTTCGGTATTATAGTAGAGGCCATTATTGTAAAGAGGGAGACAAGTCTGAGGAAATTGGGGATTTTATTCTGCCTCCTCTCCACTGAATCCCCGGGATATGTTTTTTGATGATTTGATAATGAAATGACAGCATTTAAGTGGGTCTACAGACATTTTGACTCTGTTAGCCGTCGACGTCTACATGTTTTCCCGTCGACGTCTCTGCTTGCTTTCTTCATATTTTTCCCAGCTCGATTGATCCGTCGACGTCTAAAGATGTGCACGTCGACGTCTAAGTGTTTAGCTTTTGTGTATTCGAAGTCAGAAATTTCTACCCGTCGACGTCTAGAGTCTAGCCGTCGACGTCTGGCATTGGGAACTCTCTGGAATTGTTGGCCGTGGACGTCCAACTTCAATCCGTCGACGGATTGGTCGGGCAGACCCGACCTTAGTTTGACAGTCTCTCGTAAAACAGACATTTGGAGGGCCAAACGAACTCCGATTTCGACGTTCTTTAGTATTCCAGAAAGCCCAAGATGTCCTCTATAACTTTGATGTAGATCATAAAAACAATTGAAGTCTCGAACATAGAGAAAATCAGCCATATTTATGATCTATCCAATTTGTCAGGATTTCAACTTTGAGTTCTTTACATCTTGTCTTCCCACTTGATTTGTGTTTGGTCCTTTTCACTTCAATTCCATCATTTTCACTCAATTACCTCAATTGACACCTACAAAGTGAAACAAAGCTAAGTAAGCTTAGTTTATACAATGAAATGCATAAATCCATAAAGATTAACATAGGAAAATATGTCTATTTTGGTACTCAACAAATTCCCCCATACTTAAACCTTTGCTCATCCTCGAGCAAGCCTAAGGATAGTTATTATCTACACTAAACCTAACCTAACTTTATTGTCCATTTTCGTAGGAGAACACGGTAGCTTTTAGCCTAAACTACAAGCCCATATTAAACCCCTAGGTGTCCTTAGTAGGAGGAGGTATGGTCTCCTAAAAGTTTACCAACAATAGCCACAACATTCTTATTATGGTAGTTAAAGTTCAAATCGAACTCAAGAGAAACAATGTGACAAGTAAAAGCATGGATAAGAACTAAAGAAAACATAACAAATCATGAATAAGAAAACTAAGCAAACAAGATTAATAAATAACAATGCAAGCATCAAACTTCAACCAAACATGCTTGAATAAGGCAATTCCTCACTAGTCATCTCTCATTCACTCAAGTGTTTGATAATGGTTCCCTCAAGAGTCTTTCTATGAAAATATACTTACCATATGCTTGCTAGTCTACCTCATCTCCACTACTCCATCTTACATGTCATGAATGAATGAATGAAAAGGTTTTAAAGTAAGGTTGTAATGGGGCCTTGGTTGAGAAAGTTACGAAAGAAAGAAATGAGTAAAGGAATTCAATCAAAGGCCTCTTCAAGATTAATGAAGTATTAACTAATTGAAATTATGGGCAGATTTTACTTTTAATAGCCCAAATCTTGGCTTGGTCAATAATTCACTAATCTCTCCATCTTTTAATCAACTTCTTTTCACTCTTTTCTTTCTTTTTTTTTTTCTTTTCATTTGAACCTAGGAGATGCCAAGTTCTTTTATAGTGCCTTTCTTTCTAGATTTTGCTTTCTTAAGGCACATTTTATTTCACTTTAAGTACTTTGAACATTTCACTCATATAACCTTTTTCTCAATTGACCAACTCAAAGTGGTTTTTCCCCCACACTTATTCTTGTTGCCAACCTTTTTCCAAGAACATAAATGTAAAACAAGGCAATTATTTCACTAAGTCAAAGAGACAAGGTGAGTAAACTTGTTTTTTTTTTTCTTTTAAAGCTTAAGGTCCTTTTTGGGATAATAAGGTTTAACAACAAAGAACATGGCTAAAATCATGTTAAGCTCATGGGGTTATCTACATTGGTTTTACAAAGGTTGGTCAATTTGACTCAAACTTAGTCCTAAACCTTAATCATCTTTCAAACATGAATGCAATAAATGTAATCTCAACAAGGTATCAAGCAAGTTCTAGAAGCATACAACCATAGGAGACATAATTTACACTCAAGAATGAAAAGAGATTGAAGTGCAATCTATAAAGCTCAAATCCTCACAAGGTTGTTAATGCATTACCCTACTCAAACATATTTGACTCAAAGAAATCAACTAACACGATACTTAGAAATCAAGAAGCAAAGCATTTTATTCAATCAACATCATGCATCTTTCATTCCTAACTAGGCTAACACTCATACCATGAATAACTCATCATTCCATTTGAAAGTTAACTATCATGTAACTAAACTACTACCCCCAATTATCAAGCAATGCAATTGCAAATCAAAAGTGTCAACTCCCTGCCGTATCACCCGTCGACGTATGAGGTTAGAGACGTCGACGGATGACTACTTCAGTTCAACTTATCTTCCTTGTCCGTCGAGGAATATGACACCAATTTTTAGCTCAAGTGGAGAGGGTGGGTGGCTCAAGTTGGTGTGTACAAAATCCTGAAAAATGAAACAAAGAACAACAAGAGAATCAAAGCGAACAAAAGCGAAACAAGAAAACAACAAGTACAAAAGCTGAAATGAAAGTAAGTTAAGTAAATAATTAAACAAGTTCTAATCTAAAGAAAAACAGGGAAAATCCCAAGGGAACAGGGGAAACAAATGAAAATGTAAAGAAAGTAATGATAAATGCCGTAGCTCCCCGGCAACGGCGCCAAAATTTGATGCGTGTCACAAAGCACCAAAAATAACCTCACTACTCTAACATGTAGTTAGGGAAGCAAGGGTCGATCCCACAAGGAGCTATCCAATTTATCGTTACTTTCACAAAGCAAAACAAACAATGAAAGATAAATGGGGGATTTTGTATTGGTGTTGAAAATAAAATATAAAGAGTTATCAAGTATGGTAATAACAATGCAATACAGAATGAAATAAAACCTCCAATCTATTATATGATCAATCTTTCAACCTAGAACTTGATCATTGATTCACTAACCAAACATTCTACTCATCAATTGGTTAACCCCATGGATTAGAAACCAGCTTCAAATCTATGGATCTTTCCTAATGTTGATTAACCATGAATCTAAGTTCACTGTTAATCCTTCCTCTTATGGGTAATTTGAATCCCAGCAATCCAAATTCAAGCATAGAAGAGCAATAAGCTATGGAAAGATAAAAGCTAACAACAATCAATGACAAACCCAGCATTCATTATTCCAATTGCATCTTCAATTCTCTTTGAATGTAAAAACATCCTCTTGCTACTCAAATTCTAAGAAATCACCAAACTCTAGCTTTGGAGTTCAAAGATTAGCATGCTAATGAACTACTCAATCAATTATTTGCAACTAATTAACTAAGCAATCCAAAAGACAAGATAACAAACATAATCATCATCTTTAAAGCTCAAGAGATAGAAGAACAATCAATGAACAAGAAAGCATTAAGAACAAGAACCTCACAAGTGCAGATTAAAGTGATTGAATCTTATAATAGATTGGAGTAATAAAGTTTTGCTAAACGAAAATTACAAGAAGAAAAGAACCCAGCAAAAACACAAACTTCAAAACTGAACTAACTCTCCTCCTCAGCTGCCTTTTTCTTCTCGGCTCTTTGCTTCCAGTTGCCAGCCCATTCCTCCTCAATAATTCCTTAGAGATAAGATAAGGAATCCTAAGGATAAAATAAAATAAAGTAGAGGCCATTATTGTAAAGAGGGAGACAAGTTTGAGGAAATTGGGGATTTTATTCTGCCTCCTCTCCACTGAATCCCCGGGATATGTTTTTCGATGATTTGATAATGGAATGACAGCATTTAAGTGGGTCTACAGACATTTTGACTCTGTTAGCCGTCGACGTCTACATGTTTACCCGTCGACGTCTCTGCTTGCTTTTTTCATATTTTTCTCAGCTCGATTGATCCGTCGACGTCTAAAGATGTGCACGTCGACGTCTAAGTGTTTAGCTTTTGTGTATTCGAAGTCAGAAATTTCTACCCGTCGACGTCTAGAGTCTAGTCGTCGACGTCTGGCATTGGGAACTCTCTGGAATTGTTGGCCGTGGACGTCCAACTTCAATCCGTCGACGGATTGGTCGGGCAGACCCGACCTTAGTTTGACAGTCTATCGTAAAACAGACATTTGGAGGGCCAAACGAACTCCGATTTCGACGTTCTTTAGCATTCCAGAAAGCCCAAGATGTCCTCTATAACTTTGATGTAGATCATAAAAACAATTCAAGTCTTGAACATAGAGAACATCAGCCATATTTATGATCTATCCAATCTGTCAGGATTTCAACTTTGAGTTCTTTACATCTTGTCTTCCCACTTGATTTGTGTTTGGTCCTTTCACTTCAATTCCATCATTTTCACTCAATTACCTCAATTGACACCTACAAAGTGAAACAAAGCTAAGTAAGCTTAGTTTATACAATGAAATGCATAAATCCATAGAGATTAACATAGGAAAATATGTCTATTTTGGTACTCAACAGCATGGTTACTAAATTTTCAAAAACGGACTGTGTGTCATGCCTTTCTATCAATATTTAGATTGTACATTCTCTTCTCACCTTACTTCCCTCGAATGTAACTCGAGGTTTCTATCAATTTCTTGTATAGAATTAGGATAGTTGTAGGGTAAAAGGTGCTTAATCAAAGGAGGCAAGGACATGGTGGCTATACAAGGTGCACCAAGGTGGTGCTTGGAGAAGCTAGAATTACCCCTAGGTTGACCTTGTCAATTCTCTTATTGCTTGATAGAATTGATGTAGATTGGGCTATAACTATGTCACGTTTATTTTTTCGCATTTATTTTATGTATGAGATACATGATTAAAATGGATGCATGTTTATTGTAATAGATAAAATCAATTTATGAAATTTAATAACAAAGATTAAAATTGGTGAGATCAAATTCCCTTAAAGAAAAATATTAAGTCAAATGCCTTCTAATACATAGCCTCTGTTAATGCCTAGATCGAATATATGTAGGTTTGCCAAAGCAAAGTACATATTTTCTGTCATGGTATGATGCGATAGGATAGTAGTGATATCCAAGTGGCTAATATTGGGTATGACTTAACTATGCCATCTCAATAGGATAGGGGGTCTAGAGGTAAAAAGTTAGGTAGTTCATAAGATGAATTAAAACAAGAGTTGTTAACCTAACTATCCAAGAGTTGCATGTGATGCAATTGGCAAGAGTTTCCTACCTAAATACAAAGTTTTGAATGATCAGTCAAAGTTGACTCAATATTTTAGGAAATATGGATCTTGGCCCACTAAAAAGTTCTAAGGTAGGATTTTTCGGATTAATAGTGAGGGTTATTAATTCGAACAAAATAGTGGGAGTATCATTTAATTTAAATTGTCAAATTAAATGATTGAAAAGCATGATACTTATTTTGCATATTTCTGTTGTAGATTACCATGGCATCAAACACACCTAACACACTTTCACTGCAATCCATACCCGAGAAGGACAAGTTGAATGGGTTAAACTTCCTAGACTAGTATAGAAACTTAAGGATAGTCCTCAAACAAGAGAGAAAGTTGTATGTCCTTGAAGAACCCCTTCCTAATGAGGCACCTGCTACCAATCCATCAAGGGCTAATGATATGCTTAGAAGAAGCATCAAGATGTCACCCTAGATGTGGCCTGTCTTATGCTTGCCACTATTACTTCTAATCTTCATAAGCATCATGAGGATCTTGGTGGGAACCGAAATTTTATTATTCCGTTGCATTTGTATGTTGTTTGCCTTCATTGGTATCAGGGCTACTTGCAAAGCCCTAATCGGATTGTTTGTATCGCACAATCCCTGGTTACGATTTTAGTGATTTAGCATGATATGCTATTATGAGATTTGCGTATTAATTCGAAATAGTATATGATATTGATTTTGATCTATACTGTTAATGTGTTTAATGTGTATGACATGTTTGATTTGTCAAAATTGAATAAGATTCAAATATTGACTTAATAGATTGCATTCAGCTATGCCTAAGAGTTAGGTACAAGCAAAACTGAAACTATTTAGGGTTTCGAGTTTTCATCCCGAAACAAATTGTGGTGCGGAAAGATGCCAACTGTTGGTGGTTTTCTTCAAGTTTAGGGCTAGTCAATTCTATTCACCTTTCGGGGGCTTCGCCCCAAACGCCTGTAAAAGGCGCTGCCCCCTGACCTTGCTGGCTGACTTGCCAACGAGAACGTCGCATTTTCTATGTGTAGGGTGTTAATCTATAACCCCATGGTAAACACATTAGTTATATAATATGATCAATTTTAAGGTTTTGAGTTTTGATTAATTATGAGCTATTGTGAATAACATGCTGATTGTGTTCTTTGAACATGGTGCATAGTTATAGCCTTATGACCATAGGTTTTACAAAGGGTTGTAAATTTTTAAATACAGCCAGCGTGTTGTGCCTTTTACTCAAAATTTTGATTGTACATTCTCTTCTCACCTTACTCCCCTCGAATGTAACTTGAGGTTTCTATCAATTTCTTGTATAGAATTAGGATAGTTGTAGGGTAGAAGGTGCTTAATCAAAGGTGGCAAGGACATGGTGGCTACACAAGGTGCACCAATGTGGTGCTTGGAGAAGCTAGAATTACCCTTAGGTTGACCTTGTCAATTCTTTTATCGCTTGAAAGAATTGATGTAGATTGGGCTATAACTATGTCATGTTTACTTTTCCGCATTTATTTTATGTATGAGATACATGATTAAAATGGATACATGCTTATTGGTAATAGATAAAATCAATTTATGAAATTTAATAACAAAGATTAAAATTGGTGAGATCAAATTCCCTTAAAGAAAAATATTAAGTCAAATGCCTTCTAATACATAGCCTCTGTTAATGCCTAGATCGAATATATGTAGGTTTGCCAAAGCAAAGTACATATTTTCTGTCATGGTATGATGCGATAGGATAGTAGTGATATCCAAGTGGCTAATATTGGGTATGACTTAACTATGCCATCTCAATAGGATAGGGGGTCTAGAGGTAAAAAGTTAGGTAGTTCATAAGATGAATTAAAACAAGAGTTGTTAACCTAACTATCCAAGAGTTGCATGTGATGCAATTGGCAAGAGTTTCCTACCTAAATACAAAGTTTTGAATGATCAGTCAAAGTTGACTCAATATTTTAGGAAATATGGATCTTGGCCCACTAGAAAGTTCTAAGGTAGGATTTTTCGGATTAATAGTGAGGGTTATTAATTCGAACAAAATAGTGGGAGTATCATTTAATTTGAATTGCCAAATTAAATGATTGAAAAGCATGATACTTATTTTACATATTTTTGTTGTAGATTACCATGGCATCAAACACACCCAAGACACTTTCACTGCGATCCATCCTTGAAAAGGATAAGTTGAACGAGTAACTTCCTGGACTGGTACAGAAACTTGAAGATAGTCCTCAAACAAGAGAGAAACCTGTATGTCCTTGAGGAACCCCTTCATGATGAGCACCTACTGCTAATGCATCAAGGGCTGATAGAGATGCTTACAATAAGCATTAATATGATGCCCTAGATGTGGCCTGTCTTATGCTTGCCACTATTACTTCTAATCTTCATAAGCATCATGAGGAGATGAACGCTTTCACCAAAACTTTGGAGGGCACTAGTTGTACGGGGAAACGTGTCAATCTAAATTTAAGATACAAGTATGGAGTAAGTGAATTCGTAGCGAGAATTTAATTGTGTGATAAAGGACGTGGTTGGAGTTGATAAAAGGTTTTCACTTGGTGATTATTTATCACTGGAGTAAGTTAATATGGTGGATCATGCATGGGATCACTTTTCTGCACAGATAGCCACACTGAATGTTGCCACTGGTTATTATGATTTTAGCTATTAGTATTAAGTTGGAGTATTAGTCATGATAGTGGCTTTATTGCTCAATTCGCTATCCCATTTTTGCTAATTAAGCAAGTTTGAATGTTGCAGTGTAGTAGACCTTAATGGGTTATAGAAGTTGAGAAGTTGTTAAGAAATAAGTAAATGAAATGTCAGATGATGAATGATGAAGAACTCTACCAAGGTAGAGTTTGTATATTGCGAATGGTTTTCAATTTTCGAATGTAATTTTGGATTGAGCTTACTCCTCTACTTTTGCTATGCATCCTAGTAGCACAAAGAATTATCGAAGTATAAAAAGTAGTTATTGGTGGTTATTGTGAAGGAAGAGATTGAGAAATATGTGGTCAAGTGTTTGATAGGTCAATAAGTTAAGACCAAACCCTCAGAAGCTTGCAGGCATATTATAATTCTTGTTTATTCTCGAATGGAAATGGGAAAGAAATACCATGGAATTTATGATTAGATTGCCTCACGGTTGACGAGGTTATGGTGCAATTTGGGTATAGTGACAAATTCACCAAATCAGCACATTCTCTAGTAGTCAAGATGACTTGAACTTTTAAGCAATTTGGCTCAATTGCATGTGGTAAGATGATTAGTCATGATGGTATTAGAATATTGGCAGTTTTTAGAATCGAGATGTATTTTGAACAAGTTGGATGTAGTAAAGAAGCTTGAAATTTCTCAGTGTTACATTCCATCCCTAGACTGATGGACAATCTAAGAGAATAATTAAATCTTGTAAGCTATGTTGCGTGGTGTGCTGTAAATCCTCTAAGGAGTTGGCATTTATGGTTGTTTTTCATTGAGTTGCCAATAATGATAATTACCAAGCCAATGTTGACATGATTCAATATAAAGTATTGTATGGGAAGAGATGTGGGATTTCCTATGGTTGGAATGAAATGGGAGAAAGGTAGTTACTTGGTAATACGATTTTTTATATTACCAACTTAAGAAGTGAAAATAGTTTATGATTGATTGGAGGTAACTTGAAAACTGGTAGAAGAAGTATAATGATAATTGGAAAACAAAGTTGAAAAGTCGAGTGGGAGATTTAGGCTATGTTTGGTACATGAAAACATTTTCTATTTTCATTCTCTAAAAAATATAAAGAAATCACTATGTATGATAGGTGTAGTTTATAGAAATATATGTATGTTTTAGAAAATGAAAATGAAAATGGATCTAACATTAAGAACTATTTTTTTTAATCTCATTTCTAGATCCATTTTCATTTTCATTTTCCAAAACATGCATACATTTTTCCTCGCAACACATATCTTACATAGCAGTTTCTTTGTATTTTTTAGAGAATGAAAACAGAAAATGATTTCTCATACCAAACATAGCCTTAGTCTTCCTCAAAATCTTTCTTGGTAAGGACAATGTGCGAACCTAAAAAGTAAGAGAACTTGAGTCAGGGTATATTGGTACTTTCTCATCCCTAAGAGAATTGGTCCAATAACCTACAATTTACAATTGCTACAAAAATTGAAGCAGATCCCTGATGTGTTTCACGACTCAATGTTGAAAAAGTGTGTACCGGATCCATCTCATATCCTTAAAGCTCTTCCAACTAAGCTTCATCGAGAACTAAATTTTGGAGTTGAACTGGTAGCCATATCGAATCTGCAAGAGTGATCTTTATGAAATGAGCAAAATAACTTGGTGAAAGTGTTGTGGAGAAGCTCCGAGTTTAAGATTAAACTTAGGAGCCACCAAATGGGATGAGATGAAGTTATTCCTATCTATTTACTATTTAATGCCTGAAATTTCGAGAATGAAATTTTTGTAAGAAGGGGAGAGTTGTATACACCGACCATAATTAAATTTGGCATTGAGCCCCAAGGTGTGAAATTTAATTGAATAATGGAGTATTAAAGGTGAAATTGAAAAGATTTAAAGGTGGAATTGGGGACTAAATTAAAAATTTTACAAAAGTTGTAGGGTGATATTAGAATTTTAAAATATAAGGGGGCTAACTTACAATTTTCCCAAAAGAAAAAACTATATAAAATGGAGGAAAGAGGCAGACTATAGCCAGCAGCCTTCCCCCATCAGCCACTTCCTCCATGGTTGCCCAAATTGAGTTTTCTCTCTCCTAAAGCTATGAAAATGGCTTAAACTTCTCTCTAAATTTTCTCCTCCATTGCTTCACCAAATTGAGCATGCAAGCCTCTAAGTGATAGTATTTTTCAAGCTTCTACAATCTAGTGGTGTTAGTTTTTGAAGGTGACTGTGTTGAACTCGGCAAGGAGGCAAAGTTACAGGTCTTTGGAGAATTCTTGGAGAAATTTGTTAGCTTTGAGCTAAATCATTTAAGTGAATTGTTGATCAATTCTAAAGCTTTGAAGTTGTGTAATTGTATGGAAAAATTTGGGTTGATTTATGGAGTTTTGAGCATTTCATATAATTGAATTCATTTTCAAATTTTTTGGGCTTACAACCTTAAGAAAGTCTCTATTTGAGTTGAATTTGGACAAGCAAATGGCGTTGTTTTGAATGAATTATATCTTTCTTAAAATAATTTTGAGTCATCTATAATTTTCCTAGAAATAACCTTCCCTTAGTTTTGACCATAACATAGAGAAAAATCAACTTTCTTAGATGTTGCCAAACTATCCCGATTTCTGCAACCCAACTTTGTGAAATTAAATTGAAAATGTTGGAGGTCGAATCTGTCTTTCTTGTAAACTAAAGAGATATGAAGGACTCATTTAACTATCATGTGGATTTTGAATCGAGTAAATTGGAGTTAGGATAAGAGAGTTATGGCCTTTTGAAATTGCTATTTTAGCATGGGTGCCATATCTTCAAGGTAGAATAAAAGTTGACAAACATTTATCTTTGACCTATTGGTTGACTTTGGGATGACTATTGATCATTGACCCAAGTTGACCAAAGTTGACCTTTGTCATTTTGACATGAGAATGACCCTGGTCAATCCCGCTTTAGCCTAGAGTAGTTCCTAGGCATGTTAAAGGCCTGTTTAGACCATCTTGGTTATCATGAGTATTTTTATGATTTTAAAATAGATTTCTAATGAAATTTCATGCGAACTAGGAGCATCGACGACGGATCACGGTGGGAGCCCCTACTGTGTAGTTCGATTAACGCATAAGTATACTACTCTCCCAATCTGTGAGTGGTTTGGCCTCAATGTTCAATGACATTGATGGCAACTATTTTTAATTGCTTTAAAATAAATGTTTTGACTATCTTGGGATATAGTTAGCCACTGCACAGACATACATAAATTATGTTTGTGGGTTATATATATGATATACATAAATATGTATATATATATATATATGAGAGTATGAAAATGTTTTATGTGATTTTGAGATAAACCTAACTGTGGCATGATGAGGGTCTATGAGTGGCTTGCCCAATTGAGGTATTGGATATGAGCTTGATTGTGGCATTGTAAAGGTCCCCATGTAGATTGCTTGATCGAAGCAATTAATATCAATCATCTGAGGGACTTGATTATGATTGCCCGTCGAAGGACAAGCCCTTTGAGGGCTTTTACTAGTAGACTTAGTAGTCTATGGTCCTTCTATTGAGAGAAGCATAGATAAGTGCGCTCTTTAAGTTGGAGAGGCTTGTAGGGCAACTTGCCAGGGGGTTTGTAGTTGCATGGTGCAATGGATGGCAACATTAGGAGAGCAGGCAATTCAATTATATATATTATTTTATATGATAATTATTATTTGATGATTGCTCCCAACAATGCAAGTCTATCAAAGGATGGGATTCGGTCACTTTATTGCCGCCCTAGTATATGGTATATACTTTTAAATCAAATGATTTATTAGTTGGGAAAGATTTGAGAAATAAAGTGATGATTTATGATAATATTTTTGGTATAATTGTGTCCCCCTCAATCTTTATCTTTTACATTGTTTCTGAACCACATCACGAAATTACTGTACTCACCACCGTGGTTTAATTCTTTTTTAGACAATTAAGGCTCTTTGAGGAGCAGCCAGATTATAGTTTGTGCGGAACATGCCTTTAGCCCTATAGGTGTATCTTATTCTAGTGTCGGGTGATCCACTGGTGTAATTTAAATTCCGCTACACTTCGTTTTTATACACCTCCACACACTTGTTAACACCTACAATTTTTTATATTTTATCTTGGGAGATTTTCTTTTATATATATATATATATATTAAATTATACTTAATGTATTATTTTAATTATTGAAATATTGTTTTATGAAAGTACTTTTTGATATTTGTTTTATGTTTTGGTACTCAATGCCTTGCGTCCTTCACAACTGACACACATTTCGAGATAACGTGACAACTGTCACGTAGCCGAGTCAGCGGGTCGAGGTGTGATAACATGACATGTCAAATAATATACAATCTAAATATTATGTGAATTTTAATAAAATAAAATTAACAATTTTAGAAATCGTACATGTACAATTTATATATGCTAAGAAATGTCCATATTGCCACATTACAATTTATATATTATGTCAGTTAGGCCATTTGTCATTTTATTTTTTTGGTGATTCATGATGTGTTTAATAGGAATATAAAGGTGTTGATGTACTTAAAATTTAAATAAATAAAAATAAATAAAACACAAAAGGCCAAAAAACAAAATTTAAATAAAAAAGAAAAGGATATATATAAATTAACAAAGAGATGTATGTTTTCTAAAAAAAATCAAATAGAATAAATAGCTATTAAATAAAAACAATAAAAAAATAAAAAAAAAGTGGCACTCTATTAATGATTTTCATGTGTTTCCTACCCTAGTAAATTTTGGAAAAAAACTTTTCTATATAAAAATATAGTTATTATCACAATTTATATATAGTAAAATAAAAATTGAACTAATAAAAATGCATAAAAGAAATATATATTAAAAATAAAATTAAATTAAGAAAATTGTTATGCCTTGACTTGCAGACTCGACCAAGTAGTAGCTACTATACTACCTCGAAGTACAGGTGTGCACGCATGTGTCCGAAATAGTACAAGGCATAGTATACAAAGTATAAAACAAACATCAAATATCATCTCCATAAAACAACATTTTAGTAATTTAAAATAATACTTTTAAATATAACATAATATATACGAAAATCTTTCGAGGATAAAATACTAAAACATTAAGTATTCACAATTGTGCGGAGAGATATAAAACAAAACATAGCAGAGTTTAAAGTCACTAGTGGATCACTAAGCACTAAGAAAGAAGTACCTACTAGGCAGAAAGTAGTCTGCATGTTCTATGAGATAACCGCTCCTCAATAAGCCTCAAAGCCTGAAAACTAATAAAACTACATGGGTGAGTCCACCGACTCAGTTATGTGGTTTGAAAACAATATAAAAGACCAGAGATGGTGGGAGATATAATTATACCAAAATCAATTTATAAACCATCATTTTATTTCAAATCAAAACCCACCAACATAAATCATTTTATTTAAAAATGATATTGTACATATAGGGCGGCATATAGTGACTAAGTCTATCTGTTGATAGACTCACATTGTTGGGAGCAATTCTCATCAAATCAGCATATAAAATAATATATGCATGTAATGCCCACTCCCCAACATTGCCATTCATCGTCTTCGTGACTACAACTCTCCTAGCAAGTTACCCACCTATGCCTCTCTATCCCAGGAGTAGTGCCCTTGTGCCTCCCCTATAGATAGCCAATAAGTCACTAACAAGCTAGCCAATACCCCTCATGGGCAGGTCCTTTATGAACCAATATAATACCTCAATCAGGCAGGTCACACACGGACCAAAATCACGCCATAATTAGGATCATATACATACCTTGATCGAGCAAGTCATGTATGAACTCTCGATAAGGTTAGCATAAAATTATATAAAATATTTTCATATGTGTTTCTACATATATCATATAACCCTCCCACATAAATCATTTTGTGGATGTTTTTGCAGTAATACATCATACGCCAAAATAGCATAAAACATATATTTTAAAATAGCTAAAATCAATTTCCATCAATGTATTAACATGGAGGCCTAACGACTCATAGTGACAGAAGATTCATTTCCTAAATCAATCCACTGTATAGTTGGAGCCCTCGTCGCGATCCAGTACCAGTGCTCCTAATTCACATTAAAAATTTTATTAGAAATAATTTTCATAGTCAAACATACACATGATGACCAAAATAGACTAAATAGGCTTCTAATACGCTCAGGAATAGCTCTAGACTAAACGGGGAGTGAAAACAATCAAAATTGAAAAAGTTAACAAAAGTCAATTAGTTAACTTTGAATGGTCAACATCATAACTCACATATTTCTCAACCAATTAACTCAATTCTTGAACCAAATGAAAGCTTATTAAGTCTACTACATCTTCTTAATTGATCACTTAACCCAAGTTTGCCTTTTACCAATTCAAATTTAGCTCGTAATCTAGTGTTGCTTGCAAACTAACAGTTTTGTGATATTTGCAAAAATTGAAGTTTTCTTTATGCTACGGTCAAAGTTATGGGAAAGTTATTTTTGACAAAACTATAGAGGACTCAAAAACCTTTTCAAAAAGCTAAAATTCACTTATTTTGGTCAAGTTCGATGTCGGTTATGGCCATATTCGGTGTCGATTTCACTCAAAACCCATCTCTCCTTCCTGCTGCCATGTCGGGCGTCGGATATGCCTATGTTCGATGTCGGAATCATCCCAACCACGGCCAATGGTGGCTGTTTGGCCATCCTCCACCTTGCACAATCCAATTTTCTCACTTTCCAACTTCATTATCGACCTCCTAATGCCCAAATACACCACATAACTCAACCACAACACCTCACAACAATAATTCAAGCTTAAATCTAACTTAAACTCAGAAAATACCCATTTTCTTCCTAAACAAAGATCTCATCAAGAACTCAACCAATTTGCATGTGTCTTACATCAATTGAAAGCTTGTGGGGAGTAGAATAACATACCTAAATAACTCAAACCAAATTGAGCTCGTTTTCCTCAAATCTCCAAAAGAGTCTAAACTTCTCTTGTAAGTTGAACTCAAATCCTTACTCCTTTCCAAGAATAATAATCATCATCTCGTAGATCTCAAAATATACTATGATTTTAAGTATTTATTTGTTTGATTTGATCGAGAATTGAGAAAGATATTTCAAGAAGAAAACTAAAGCTAAATGAGGAAGGAAAAGAGAAAGAAAAGAAGAAGAAAAATTTGCTTCTTCAAAGCCTATAGTTTGGGCTTTTTATACCATTAAGTGAATTGTCATTTGTTCCCTTCATTATTTCTAAAATTTTCAATCTCAACACCGATTTAATTAAATAAATCTTCAATTACTTAAAATTTCACTCAGGAAAAATTTAATTGCACCTTCCAAGAAAATATATATTGGGAATTTAGTACAATATTAGACTGAGGTTAGAGTCCTCAAAAATGAAAAATCAAAAAAGAAAAGAGAAAATAAAAAACAAGAACATGAGAGAAAGAAAAAAAGGGAAAAAAAAGGAGAAAGTAGTCACGTGTCCTCCAACAAATACTTAATTATTGATTTAAACAAAAGAAATGAAACTATTTTGTGAAGTTTGGCACTTAAATGGAACAGCTAGGAGATTAGGGATCAAAGTAGAACTATAATAAAAGGTTTGGGACCTTAGGTGGAATTTAGCCAAAAGAAAATACACGTGGCAAGAAGTTACAAGTTTCAAAACATAAAATATAGTGTATAGGTGACACACCCCAACCTAATTTGACTTTTTCGTACAACTGGAATAGTATAAGAAGGCGTATTAACTCAACAATACTTTGGTCCGGATGTGTCTAATTAATAAGAGAAGTTAAGCTTAAGATAAGACGAAGTCGGAAGATGAGACAAGTGACCATGCATGGAAGCACCAATTGGATTTCTTTAAGTTCATAGGAAATGGATTGGAGATCTATTGGTGAATTGGTCGGTAGATTTAGCCAAGGATCGAGATTATGAGAGGTGAAAAAGAGGGAATTAAGTCTAGCCTAGGATTCGAGTAGGCCCGGTGTTGAGCTTATCTATAAATAGGGGGAGATAAGCTCTCCCCTTCTCATTTTTCATCTTCCTCTCTTCCTCTCCTCTCATTTGCTCTCTCTGAGCAATTTTGGACTTTTGGTAGATCCGGACAATCCGACAAAAGGATCAAGGTGAGGTCTTCGTATGTTATTCTAATCACCTTAATCTACGTTTTATTAAGTTTTCACGCATTTCCATGCATCGATCTAGGAGAGATCCAAGCTCAAAGTTAGTTTAGCTTTTTAGTTAAATTTTAAGCTTAGATTTGAGGTCTAGGAACTTTGAGCTTGTGATTCTCGTTTTTGCTTCGGTAAATGGGTAGTGGGAGGTGCGAGGATCGTCAGTCTCGATTTTCAGGCCAAGCCATGGGCCGAGGGACTTGAAAATCGAGGAAAAGCCTTGATTCCTGAGGCTAGAAGACGGCTCCTTGGAGTGACTTTTTAGGCCAAGTCCCGCGCTGAGTGGCTCCTAACCCTAGGTGCTAAATCGTAATTTTGCCCCTAGTGCCTGATTTCTAATACCCGATTTTTGACCCGAGACCTCCCGGGTACTTTTCTAAGCCCCGAAACACATCTAAACACCCTCTTAGGTCATGCTAGAGCCTCGTAGGTGCATTCATAGTTTAATTATGAATGTTAACACGTATTTCCGTGTATTAGGATTCCAGATGATCGAGTGTGGCGATGCTCCGGTGACTTGTCTATGTGGATCACTTGGGAGCATACGAACCTCCCAACATTGTGAGTGGCTTAGATTCTTTGCCTAGCCACTGGGGCCAGAGGTTTTAAAATGGTTTTAAAAACATAAATGATTTTCAAAGGTTTTGGGATACGGTAAATCCATATACACACATTTGCATGGTGATATACCCACGTAGAGAGTGGGATGTTTTAAAAGGAAATATAAATGTTTATGTGTGTGTGTTTATATGTATGTTTATATGTTTTAAATATATATGTTTTACACACACACATATATATATATATGATCTTTGATATGGATGGGATGCAAGATGAGCGATTGAGAGGTTCCTCAGGGCTCCGATTTAAGGGAGCGTGGATGGAGTTGAGAGGCATGCATTGAGAAGTAGACGTGGACCGCCTATTGAGGGGCATGGTGAGTGGAGACCCTGGGAGAAGCGCATAGGGTAACTCGCCAGGGCTCGATGTAGCTGTGTTCCACCAAAGCGTCTAGCACCACTGAGGGTACGGGCTAGAGAAAGAGAAAATGTAAAAATGTTTTAAAAAGAAAAGAGATAGCCCTCGATGTAATGAGGCATATGACCGACGGGTCAAGCCTTCAGTATGTTAGAGACCAGCCCATTTGTTTATGTATTTATTTAAATGGTTTTAAAGCAAATTCTCATTGGAGAATTTGAAAAGAGATTTTGAAAAGAAAAATATTTATTTTATTATTATGTTTTGCATTTCCCCTGTTTCCCTAACACTTGATGGAGATTCATTGAACCTCTGTCACTCACCTGTATCCAATGTGGATGGATGCAGATCCACCTATGATGATAGCAGATAGATCGAAGGCTCACTAGGAAGCGTCGGTGGCCTAGGCTTAGCAGTTCCGCTGCATAGGTATTCTTTTGATTTAGTCCACTAGTAGATCTTTTAAATTTAATTATTTTATTAAATAATTTCTAATTAAAGTTTAGTTTTAATGATTTTGTAGTGAAGATACTCAATTCATGCCTTGCAGTGCTTAGGGGTGCGTGAGTGATTGGCATGTACTTCGAGGCAGCGCGGCCGTTGTCACGTGGTCGACCCCTCCAGGTCAGGGCATGACAATGGGCTCCTAGCAATTTATTGTCCCTCCTCTATAAGAGACATTCAATTTAGGCTCCCTTTGGCAGGTCTATGAGATTGGTTGCGATGACATTAAAATACTGAGATTAGTTACTATAGTGGTGAGATTAAAATTATAATGGTGAGAATAAAATTAACGATGAGAAAATATGCATTTGGTAAATAACGGTGACAGTAAAATGAGAATGAAAAATGATCAAAGAGGTATTAATTAAAAAAATCTAAAATAATAGTGTAAAAAAAAGAAAAAAAGAAAAGTGGAGGTTTTTTTGAAAAAAGTGCTGCGGTGGAAATAGAGAATTTCCATGTCACGCCCCGACCCCCCCGGGTTGGCCACGTGGCAATGGCCGCGCTGCCTCAAAGTACATACCTGCTGGTCACGCACCTAAAGCACCACAAGGCATGAAATGGATACCATCGCTGCAAAACAACTAAAATTTTAATTAAAAATCATTTAATAAAATAATAAACTTTAAAAGATATACCAGTGGACTACTTTAACAGAAATACCTACGCAGCGGAAACTACTAAGCCTAAGCCACTGACGCCTCCTAGTGAGCCTCTAATCTATTAGTTGACCTCTTACACGGATTTGCATCCATCTAAATTGGATATAGGTGAGTGACATAGGTTCAATGAATCTCTATCAGGGTTATGGAGAACAAAGGAAATCCAAAACATAATAATAAAATAAAATATTTTTCTTTTCAAAACCTCTTTCTAGTTCTCTAGCCGAGAACCTTCTTTTAAAACAATTTAAATAAACAAATATATTAATATCTAAAATGGGCTAGCCACAAATCCACTGAAGGCTCAACCCGTCGGTCATATGCCTTACTGCACCGAGGGCTATCTCTTTTCACTTTTTAAACATTTTCTTATTTTCTCTTTCTCTAGCCCATTCCCTCGGTGTGCCAATCGTTGTAAGTAGAACACAATCAAAACGAGCCCTGGCAAGTTTCCCTACGTGCCTCTCCCAGGGTCTCCACTCACCGTGTCCCTCGATAGGCGGTCCACAGCAAATTAGTCTCTAGCATGCCTCTCACTCGGTTCCACATGCTCCCTCATATCGGAGCACCGAAGACCTCTCAATCACTCATCTTGCTTCCCATCCATCAATAGTATATATACATACATAAATAAGTAAAACATATAACATAGCACACACACATAAACCTTTATATCTTCTTTAAAACCATCCCACCCTCTAAGTGGATGTATCACAAAATAAAAATGTGTGTGGTGGATTACCCTTATCCCAAAACATTTGTAAAACCTTTAAAATCAATTTATATTTTTAAGACGTTTGAAAACGTTTGTCCCTAGTGGCTAAGCACTAAAATCTAAGCCATTTACAGCATTGGGAGGTTCGTATACTCCCAAGCAATCCATGTAGCTTAACCTTCGAAGCATCGCCGCACTCGATCATCCGGAGCCCTAATACACGGAAAAGTGTGTGAGCATTCATAATCGAACTATGAATGCACCTATGAGGCTCTAACATTATCCAAGACAGTGTTTCGATGAGTTTCGGGGCTTAGAAAAGTGTCCGGTAGGTTTCGGAGTCAAAATCGGACACTTGATGAAAAATTACCAAAATGTCCCTAGGGCTCGGAGGGGGCCCTGCATGAACAGGGCCATTCTCGCACAAGACTGGCCAAGTCCTATGCGGGACTCGGCTAGCAAGCCACTCCCGATGGGAGGCTTGGAAAATGTCTCTCCCGCGGAGGAGAGACTCTGCTCCCGCTCGGGAGCCACTGGAAGTCTCAGGAACCGAGGCTTTTCCTCAGTTTCTGAGCCCCTCGGACCATGGTTTGGCTCAAAAATTGAGACAGATATTCCTCTCACCTCCCACGACACGTTTATCGAAGCAGAAACGAGAATCACAAGCTCAAAGTTCCTAGATCTCAAATCTAAGCTTAAAATTTAACAAAAAAGCTAAACCTAATTTTGAGCTTGGATCTCTCCTAGACTGATGCATGGAAATACGTGAAAACTTAATAAAATGTAGATTAAGGCGAGTAGCATAACATATTAGAAACTCACCTTAATCTGTCAGTCGGATTGTCTGGATCTGCCAAAGGTCCAAAATTATTCTGAGAAAGCCCGTGAGAGGAGAGGAAATGAGGGAGAAGAGAAATGAGAGGGGAGAGCTTATCTCCCCCTTTTTATAGATAGGCTCGACACCAGGTCCACTCGAATCCCGGGCCAGACTTAATTCTCCCTTTTTCCATTTCTCATAATTGCGATCCTTGGCTTAATCCACCGACTAATTCACCAATGGATATCCAATCCATTGGCTATGGACTTCAAAAAGTCTTCCATGCATGATCACTTGTCTCATCTTCCAACTCCGTCTTATCTTAAGCTTACTTCTCTTCTTAATTAGACACATCTGGACCGACGTATCGTCGAGTTAATACGTCGTTTTACACTATTCTGTTTGTACGAAAATGTTGGATTAGGTCCGGTTGCATCATTCCACCATAGCACTTTGCTGTGTTTGCTATGGTTCGGTTAAGAGGTTGCCACATAGGCAACCTCAACCGCACCACTCACACACTTAAGGCCCTTTTCAGGGCAGTGCAGCAAGTTTAGCCTCTAAACGTGTTGCACTGGTCTCCCAATGGGAGCCTTAATCAAACTAGCAATTTTGTCTAGTGCTAATGTTACAAATATATGTGAAATTTGATTTGATCAATTTGTTGAGAGAGAAATAAAAATGCTAACATGATGTCCATATAACTCCACAAATGATAATTAATGAAAATATTAAAAATTTATAAATTAATAAACTTATATATGGGAGAAAATAAAAAAAAAATAGAAAGTCAAAAAGAAAGAATAAATGGTAGCATAATTTTTAAGATATTAAATTAGAAAAAAAATAAACTCTCACAATTAATTATTTTAAATAAATGTAAAAAGTATAAGAAAAATAATTTTTTTGAACAAAATTACGAATTATTCATATCCAAAATTAACAATTCCCATTTGAGAGGGTAAAAGAGGCATTTCCACACCACATTAACTCCATTCCCATGAAATTATCATGTAATTCTATAAGTAAACCATCATATGCCAAATCAAAGGGGTAGAAATGGATTTAATCAGGAATAGAAATAATATATAGATATAGATATGTGAAGATATACAATCCACTCGAACCAAAGGTAATAGAAAGCTCAAAGAAAGAATTCAATGTTCTTTATATAAGGTTTCAAGTTTGAGTCTTATAAATAAAAAAAATGACTTTGAAAAAATTCTTTATTTGAAATTTGACCCAACCTAATTTTAAATTAATTAGAATCTAATATGACAACAAATGCCGAGAAATTTATCAAAAAGTAAAAGAAATATTAAGAGTCTAAACACTCTTTAGCCCAAACAAGCTTCACCTTCACCAACCAATAAACCATGTAATACTTTACTATTAGATGCCTTCATTGTGCCTACTTGATCCTCCTCTCTAGCAGCAGGAATATCAGCAAGTTGGGTACCCGTACCCTATTTCTGTTAGTTTTTAGAATACCCAAACCCTTAACTATCTAATTAATTTTAAAAACCACTAGTCGGTAATGTACCCAAATAAAATAGTAACTACAAGTTAAATACCCAAAACCTAATAAACATTTTAATAAATTTAATAAATTAATTAAAATTAAAATAATTGATTAAAATTAACTCATAATAAAATAAATTAAAGTTAAAAATAATATTTTTAACAATTGATAAATTTTAATAAGTATTAGATAATAATTAGATTAATTATACATATTTCTAAGTAAAAGTATAATAAAAAATTTTAATATTAAAAAAAATTAATTTACAACTGAGTTCGAATAGTGCATACTCTAAGATCACTACCTAAATCCTTTGTCCCTATTTGAACCCATCACGGTACTAAAACTACTATGCAGTTGCTTATTGCTTATTGCTTATTGCTTATTGATTATTGCTTATTGCTTATTGCTTATTGCTTATTGCTTATAAAGACTGCTGTTGCCGTTGGCTCCCTTGTCGGTTCCTCCATGGAATTCTGTATCCCGCATTTCCCGCGGGCCAGGCAAGTCCATCCTTGTACGATCAGTTCTTTCAAATACATGTAAAGTTGAACTCATTTATTTTAGTTAGAAATTTGAGATATATATTGTCACCTTGTCGTAATGTTGAAAATTTACATCAAACTTAACGGCTTCTGATCTTGTGCTAATCTTGTGCTTTGAAAACTTGTAGGCTTTGCTTGATAAAATAGAAAAGTAGAGAGATAGAAAAGTTAGGATGAAAAATAGAGAGAAAATAGATTTTAAAGTGGTTGGTTGAAAAGAATTGAGAGCAAAGAAAATTGAGAAGGTGGCTATTTTTTATAATGTTTCATATTCAAAATTTTTCTAAATTTGAAAAGAAAATATGAGAGAAAATAAAATGAATTTAATTAATTAAGATAAAAGTACTTATATATATTTTATTATAAAAAATATTCTAACATATAATGCTATTATTTACTACCATAAAAAGAGGGTATAAAAGTATATTAAATTTATTTTCTTTCTTTCTATTTTTCTTTTCTACCAACAAATGAAGTAAAGAAAATTGATTTTTCATCTATTTTTCTATCTTTCCTACAAAGTATATTAAAGAAAAATTAATTTTATTTTTCATCTTTCAAGTTTTCTCCCCTCCTATTTTCTTTCTTTTCAATTTTTCATCTTTTCATCGTTCAAACCTTTTTCTTCCTTTTTTTTTTGTTACAAGAGATGGCTACCCACTAAGTAAAGTTTGAAACTAGGGGTGTAAATAAACGAATATAAACGAGCTTGAACACAGAATCAGGCGTCTTCATGAACAAAATGCATGTTCGAACTCGTTTATTTATGTAAATGAACACTGAATTTGTGTTCGAGCTCGTGTTCGTATTTGTTTATTTTGTTTGTGAATAGTTCATGAACAGTTCGTGAACGCATTCGTTTATCTTGTTCGTGAACGTGTTCATTGAACGTATTCATTTACTCTAAATGAACATGTTCACGAACAAATACTAATAATAAACTATTAAATTTAATTATTTAATAAAACTTATCTTAATATAATTATAAATATATTTGTAATTATTAAATATGTAAAAGAAAATAAAACTAATTAAATTATAAACATAAATATAATTATTTATATTATATGTTATTATATCTAATATCTTAATAAATAATAAATATAATAAACGAACAAATAAACGAGCTCTAAACGAACATTAAACGAGTATGTTCGTAAACATAAACGAACTGAACACACCTTATTCAAACTCGGTTCGTTTATTAAATGAATACTGAATTTTTGTTCAAACTGGTTTGTTTACTTATTAAACGAACCTTAACGGAATCTGTTCATGAGCCGTTCATCGAATAGAGTGTTCATTTACACCCCTATTTGAAACCCCTTGGGAATGAAATCCCCCTAGCATCTGCATCTAAAAATTGAAAAATAAAATCCGGCGGTTGATGGAGCAGCTCGAAATCCAGCCCTAAATCATATGCGGTCTTGGCAAGCGCATCTGCAGTAAAGTTTCCTTCTCTTAGTATGCAGTATTTCACATCCCCATTCTCTTTTCATGAGTTGCTTGATATCACCTATAATACCAGCCAGTGGGTGTCTTTCCAGTGCACAAAATCGAGCACCAATTTAGCATCAACTTCCAACTGCACCTGCCGATACCCTTCTTCCCAAGCAATCAATAATCCCATACGTGCTGCATAAAGCTCTGCCACAGTATTACTACAAACCCCCAAGTGGGCCCAAAAGCCTAGCATAATCCCATCCTCTGATCGCAGCACACTCCAGCAGCACCAACGACCCCGGCGTTACATCTTGAGGCTCCATCAGTATTTATTTTCACCCATCCCTCTGCCAAAGGACTCCAGCTTATGTGTGTTTAACTGCTGATGAAAGCCCATGTTGTTTGTTACTCGCCATTCTCAATTCCTCCAACTGTTTTTCTAATGTTTATAACGAGTTTCGAAGCATCATACGACTTATCCTCAGATTGGAAAATGAATGAGCATCTCCTTGCCCAGATTCTCCACAAAGCCGTTATAAAAACCATACCCCAATCATTACTTCCATCCATATTCTTTTTCAAAATGCAATCAAGTCATTCACACAACGACATCTCAAAAAATTCCTCATGTAGATGTGGCCCCAACTCATTCCATATTAACTCAACAGAGGAACAATCGCATAAGGCATGCAGGCATGTCTCTACTTCAGCACCACATAATCCGTTCAAGCCTTTTGATTGATTACAAGCTAATTAAAGATTTTATCGTCACAAGCTAACGACTTTCAGGACACTTAACTTACTTAATACATTGTATGTTTTTAATCAGGCTTGTCGAATTGAATTTTAACTAATAATAATTTCTTTTCATTATAGTTTTACAACTTACAAGGTTATAAGATGGTGATTTAAAATTACCATGTGCGCTGTGAGTAAGAGCTGTAGAGGAAAAAATGAGACAAGAAGAAAACTGAAGAGGGTAAATGGAGAGGAAAAAGAAGGGATTGTAGTTATGTGAATATTTTTAACATATGGAACAAAAATGGATACGAGTTTGTACACATATATATACAAGACAAAATTTCACCTAAGGTCTCAAACTTCACAAAATAGTTTCTTTTTTATCTTTAGTTTCATTTTTCTTATTTAAATCAATTTAAATCAATAATGAATAACATATAAGTATTTGTTGGAGGAAATGTGGCAGCCAATTATTGGCTGCCACTTTCTTTTTTTCTTTTTTCTTTCTTTTTCTTGTTCTCAATTTTCTCTTTTCTTTTTTTTTTTTTGTTGCATTTTAATTGAAATTTAATATTAATTTATATTTCTTTTTTTGCATTTTATTTAATTTTTTATTATAATATATATTAATATTGATAATTATATTTCTAAACTATATGATTTAGAAATTGTACATGTAAATTACTAAGAGAATATCCACATGACATGCTAAATAATATACAATATAAATGTTATGTAAATTTTAATAAAATAAAATTAATAATTTTAAAAATTGTACATGTAGAATACTAAAGGAATGTCCACATGGCATTACAATATAAATATTATGTCAACTAAGCCATTTCGTAATTTTATTTTTTGTTGATTCATGATGTGTTTAATATCTATAATCTATAATATATATATATATATATAAATACGAATGTTGCAAAACTTTTTAATTGTATAAAATATTATTTTCTTTATAATAATTTAAAAAGTGCGATTGATATTTATTTTTTACTAAATATTTTTTTATATATTTATTAAATGATGTTAATAATTATACCAATTTTACTTTCATTATAATTAACGTACCACTATATTATCTTAAAGAGAATAGTTTAATTATCATTCAATTTTATGTTATTTACTTTAAAGAAGCTTACTAATTTATAGTTTAGTTGTCATCCACTTTAATCTAATTTGATTTATTAATTTTTTACTAACGGAGGTGTTAGATATGAAACTTTGAGTTTGGAGCAATTTCATGTTTTGACTGTTTGAAACATGAGATTTTCTGGGGGGAAAAAATAATCATGTGATTTATTGATAGAATGTTAAGACTTCTGAGTTCAATCTAGGAGCACCTTTTAATTACAAAGAAGGAATCATTTAAAACCAAAAAAAAAAAAAATCACTAGTCAAATTTCGAGTATGCTAAATGAAGTTCGGTCGTTACAATTATACAACACTGCCAAAATGAGTTTCCCCTTTTTTTCAAAGGGTTTCAGTAGGGCAGCTGCCTTACTGCCCCAAACCCAATTGTAAATTCATCTATGAGCTTAGTCTGTACAGGTCACTTATGGAGATTGCTATTTGTAGCCTCCTAAAGCAAATTTCTACACCTGCAATCAGAAAGAAGAAGACTAAGAGTAGATTAAAAGAATTTCCATGACTTAATATGAGATCCAAAATTGAAATCGTTCCCCTCTCTTAGACATCGAACAATGTTAAATGTTAAAGGCCATACCAGCATCTTGGTTTGCTATTCTACCTCAGCCATGTTTTCTTCAGAGAAGTAATTTGGTGTGCTGCAATCGGTACCATGATGAGCACCATCGTACTGAAGAACTCTCAGTCTCCCTTCCTGCATTTAACAGTGATCATCGTTTCCAAATTAAAAGATACCTTTAGGTTCGGGTTCAAGAATATAGACAAATGATACACCAATTCCAAGGCAATGAGGTGCTAACCTTGGTTCCATACACAAGGCCTCCTCCAGCAAAAGGATGAAAGCATGCAACATTTACCTCATCCTCTGCACTAGGAAGTACTCTTACCAGTTCCATATCAGAAACTCTATATACCTAACAGATGAAAGCAGATTATTATACCAGACGTCCAGCATGGTAACTTCACATAGGAAAGGTTAAACGCCAAGAAGCATTCTACTTAGAATAACAGAAGGGGATCATGTATGAGAATAAAACACAACCCAAAACTATGAGCAACAACTGGAAATCCTCCTTCCCCTCTCTATCACAACAAATTATCACTAGATAGACCAGAGCACTTCAGCAAAACTGTTTTAACCATAGATGAACAGATGCACATTGATTTAAACCCACTGAAAAATTTAATCTAACTATGAAATTACAGCAAACTAATTAAAATTTACTCAAACTTAGATCAAGCCAACCAGGCCACTAAATCTCATTTATCCAAAAAATAGAAAGAAAAAGAAAGTTGTTTGATTAAAGAAAACATGGGAAGTAAATTTGAGCAACAAGTCTTGGCTTAACCTTTTCTTTTTATGGTCAAAGGAACAGAGCAGTAGATAAAACCAAACATAATGTATGTCTCACATGGAACCCACTCAGAGTCAGTTAAAAAACCAAAACTGTAGATCTTTCGTATGGTTACATTTTGAACAGTTGAAGTCAACAGTACAAGAAACAAACATGCTATACATTCAAAATAACAATCTAAATATCAGCCAACCGAGTCACCCATTTTTTGTAACTCAAAAGTTAGTTTGGGATCCCTTCTCCTGGAAACATAAGTTATATGCCAGCTCAACTCAACATTAGTCTCTCATACAGAAAGGACCAAAAACCCTTAAAATTTTACAAATTTTACTGATTTAGTCAACTAACAACTCAAGCACCAAAATAAGTGAAATTTTGGACAAAAGCCAAAATGAGAAACTTAACATTGCTTGAAAGGTAAGAAACCATTTACCACTGAACTTTTTTTATTCTTAGTGCAAGTTCCAACAAATTTTTATCAATAAGTGAATTCCAAAGAGAACTGGCAGAGGAGAGAGACATTGACAACATGCAAAAGATATAAAAAACAATCTAATTTGAACTTCTACCTCTAGTACTGTGTATATAGGTGATGCTGTTTTCCCATCAATGACAATGCTCTCAAGAAGAGAACCATGACGCCGACCATAGGCAATTAATATGTGCTCGGAAGTGGGTGAGAACTGCATGCATAACATTAGATGCATAAATAAAAACCATATTAATATAATTTTCAATTATTGTAGACCAATAAACTTCAAGTAACTCTAGGCATCAGTAGTTAAAGAAATTTTAAGCAAATTTATATTTCAAATGTATAAATTACATACAGCCTCAAGTTACAGGCCAATATCAAAATATAACAGGCATGTATCAATTCTTAAATAAGAAAAACAGAAAAAGCTCAGAGCAAACAAAAATGCCGAACTCAAAAGTCTCCAACAGCAAAATCATCAGCCAATGACATTTTTTGTAGGGTCAAAACTATCCCCATACTATGGCACAATATGATGGGATCAGCTTTAAGGTCCCCTGCTCTCTTATACCCCTTCACCCCTCAGAAAAGATAATTCCATTGGAGTAGATTATGTCTTTAAGAAATAATAGCAATAGGAGTTCGCTGGAAGTGACGGGAAAGGGAAAAGAAAAACGTTCAAGAACCAAAATATTAACTGGAAAACATAATATCAATACCAGAATAACAAGGGAAAAAAAGAAAAATTTCTGTGAAGAGTTGTATAAGTTGGTTAGAGTTGGGTTGGGAGGGCCAAGTGGACATTATAAGGAACTTTGGCTAAGCAATATTGAAGCTTGAGTAGTAGAAATGACACTGGAAAAGTTATGAACTGCCATGCAAGTTTTCAGATTATCAATTAAAACAACTAACCTGGATTGATGTCAAACAATGAGCAGCTCTAATTGCACGTGAAACAAGCACTGAACCAAATCTGTTTTGTTTTGAGGGATTATCATATGGATAAGATAACAACCCACCAAATACAAATAAAAAACTATGCAGCAGAGCAGATGAAGGAAATAAAACATTACGTTGCCTTCTCGAGAGAATATATCCGGAGCTCATATACGACTTGATGTGCTGAGATTGGGTGTCGAGTTGGCGATGTTGCGGCTCCAACATCGAGATGGACGAATGCCTGTAATCCAGGTTCAGCCTCCACATGAGGAAGCACACAAGCAACACAAGCAGCTAAAAATTTCCCACAAGGTGAAAAATGGGCACCCATTTCACTGCAAACACATAATGCAGCCAGGAAATGCCATAATGTAAACATGATGACATGCTAACAAAGTACAGTCATTAGAGGACAACGACCCAGAATTTGGGCCAGAGTAGATTTTAGGTGTTGAAACCAATATTTCATGTTTACCATTACAAGGTCCAAAAGAGAGCATGCCTAGGTTTATAGATATGGCAGTTTCTAATATCATGCAGAGAAATTTATGAGCATCAAACCACTAGAACAAATCTGATGACACTTACCTACAAAGGACCGCATGTGGTATCGTCAAGCGGCATTTGTCAGAATTTAATACTGCACAAGGATTTTTTATATCATGCAACCATACTCTAAGTTTCACCGTGCAAGGCAACTCTGCAGCTGCAACTACAGCCAGTGATGTGGCAAGTTCAGATTGAATTCTACTGAAAGTTTGTTGAGTATCAGCACCATCATGAAGAGAATTAATAGGCACAGCAACTTCACCAGATTCAGAAACCGAGAAATAAGATTGTGAAACATGCTGCAATCCAGTTCTTCCAGAAACCCCAGATTGGCTAATGTTGTTGTGTATTCCCAAAGAAGCCAATGCAGCCCCCACATTACCTATTGATGACTGTAATGTTGACAAAGAACCCATGTATTGAACTATATTTTCATGACCAATGCCACTATGAGGACGCATAGAGGGAACATTAGTTTGTTGTCCCATTAACCATCCTTGCAGAAAAGGCAGCTCCCAAGAAATTGTTCCAAAGTGTAAAAACTCCTGAAGTTGCCCAAATTCCCTGACATCTGGTCGGTTAGAAACACGTCTAGCCACTCCCCTCAGTGCACTACTATAAGGATCGAGGTTAGTAGAGTTTGCTTCTCTGCTTCCCCTTACAGGCTGTATTTCATCAGTATCCATAGCATCCATTGAGGTGTCAGTAGCAATATTTTCCACCCTAAAAGGAACAGAACTATTTACAGGATCTTCTGTACCAGGATACAAGCCAGAAGAAATTGCAGGAAATGTCTCCATGGGAGATGCTGTACCATGATATTGTTCTCCCATAGTTATATCTGTTTGAAATTGCATCGAGGGAGATCGCTCAACTTGCACGCCATTTGAACCAACAAGCCTACTAGCATATTGCAAATCCATTCTCGAATCACCAATGGGAAATGAAGGCACAATCATGCAAGGCAATGACGTAAAAGAAGGATCAGCTACCAAACCAACATGATCACTAGAATGACCACTTGTGAGAAAAACCGCAGGAGGAGGATAATGCAGGTAACCCAGTGATGTTGCCCGTGTCATTGAAAGATCTGAAGAGTCAAGATCATTGACCTGCATATCAGTCTAATAATGTAATCCATATGATAGAAGAAATAATCATCAACAAAAAAAACCCATTGGACAATTCACCTCAGCAGTCAAAAGAAATGGAGCAGCCTGCGGGTGAAAGTGTACAGCTCGGAGAGATCGTCTTGTCCTCAATACAATGGCTGGTGAGGAAGACTCTCCTTTCTTCTTGTAGGGCCATATGAACAACTGGAACATGGTTTAAACATAAATGCTATGATATCCGCTAAATATATTCCCAAACTTGAGGATATAATGAAGGAGATAATAAGAACTTTCAAGCATATAAACATTATACGATAAGTTCTTAGGAAATATTCAGCACCTTGTGACCACATGCAACAGCAAGAAGGTCTCCTTCTGCATGAAAAGCAATAGAAGCAATTGGACGATCTGCAAGAATGAAAGAGAGGGCATGACAACAAGCATAATTGACAAGTTTGAGAACAAAACTTTAAAATCACAAAGAGTTGGAGTGGAAAGTACAGAAATCACGAGATCCTATACACTCTGCTGTCTTTGCATCCCACAAACAAACTTGATGATCCAAGCTCCCACTTGCAAGAATTTCCGGATGCACTGGGTGGAATCTAACCTGTAAAGCTCCATTAGGATTTACAACTCGAAGATATATAATTCAGTTTTTTTTTTTTGACCCGATTATCAGTTGTTTCTACTGACATCTAATAGCTCACATAATCTGCATGCTAAACTGACATTGCTTTATATTTACCAATATGCATGTATTTTGAGCAAGAGTAGGAAGATTTAAGCTCACATCTGGCCTCTAAGTCGAGCAAAGTGGTTTTAATGTACAAATGTAAACAGTTAAACCTAAGGTCTTGCACCACACCAGATGGGATCAGGAATCAAGGCCTCCAGAGATCCTGGATTATTGGCCACCACTTTCCCATAATGAAAGCTCCCAGACTTTTAAGGAGCAGGGGAATCAGAAGTTTGGAACATATCAACCAAATTTATACACGAAAACTGCACATAAATCTATTTGCCAATACAAAACAATAGAGATTGAGCCTTTTCATAAATTATATTCCAGCAGTATAAATTTCAATAAGGATTACCATAAGATACCACAAAAAGTTTTCCACCGGTAAAGTTACCTTTTAGATAGGAACAACAAAGTCAATCAGGAATTACCAAGTAGTCACTTACACTATAAGTCGAAAGTACTCACCACCCAAGGTGTCCTCCTATGACCACTCAACACCTTTAAGCATTTTCCCATTTCACAATCAATGATCTTCACGGAGTGATCACCACTACAAGTAACAAAACCAAGTGAACATCTAAAACAAGGAAGTCATGAACCCTGGTGAGAAAAACAAGAACATTCAAACAAGTACAACTTACTGGGTTGACGCAAGTGTTCTTCCATCAGTACTAAAAGCTGCTGCAATTGTTGACCTTGGAGGAGGCAGTAGAGGACAATACTTTCCGGACAAATGCCGCAAAGACTCTTCCTCAGCCCTGTAAAAGAAAATAACAACAAAATGACCTTTAATGACACATCAGGGCAAAACAAAAACAGATAACAGATTTTCGAAAAGACATATTAAACTCTTACAAGATATGAAAAATAAAATTAAAACAAAAACAATTTAAGAATGTAAGGACCATGAAACAAGGCCACGCCTGGCATCTCTAATGGGTTCACTCTTAGCCCCAGATGACAAATCAGCATCCTGTTTAGCCATTTCTCCCCACCGCCTTTTTGGCACATACTTTGTTCTGGGAGAGACTTCTCTCATCCCTAACAAATGTAAGACACTTTTACCACTGAAAAGGAAAAATAAAATAAAATAAAACTAAATTGCAAGCAAGAAATAATCAAATAAAACAACCCTAAAAACTTATAAGCTTCAAAACCACAATTCTTAGGTTCAAAGAAACAAGTCTTAAGTTCTCAACAAACAATAGTTCCACGAAACCCAAAATCAAAAATAAGAAATTGCTAGTTAACAAATTCACAAGGAATTCAAAGAGATGAAATCTGACAAGTAAAAACTGTAGATAAATTAAAGAATTCCTGAAAATGGCGGTAACTTCAAATTCCCATCCGATTATGTTAACTATCACTTTCAATCTAAATTCTAACGTCATGTCTACCACCCGATCACTTTACTTTAATACATGAAAATTCAATCCGGCAACCAAATATAAAAGTAAATTGACTAGAAAAGATGCATTTCAACAACATTGAATTTTAACATTGTAATCGGATTTCATAATAATTGAACACACCAACAAAACCATTACAACTATATCCAAAGGATGAGGAAATGTATAAACGAAGGAATCGACGAACTAAGTGACTCACAATTAGATCAAAATTCAACTAAAACTAAATTCTAGAATTTTAATCTTAAAACATCTAAATATTGAAAGCCGGTTTGCTAAATATAACCGTTTCGTTTCTTAATGATTAAAAAATCCAACACAAACGTGATAATTTTATACATAAAAAGGAATTTCCAAATTCAGTTTAAATTCTGACCTGCGATGGCAATTACTGGAGGGCTTCGATTGGAGGGAGACATGATCGTGCGGCCAGGAATGTCCCGTCATTCTTTTTTGCCGAGAAACAGAATTCATAAGAATCTAAGCATAATTGTTTCCAGCTTATGGGTTTTTTCCTTTGAAAAAACAAAAATTCTGTTTCCGTTCTTTCTTTTATGGAGATCTCGGTGGAAACGAAGTGGTGACTCTGTCTTTTTTGCTTCTTCCGTTGGCTGGCTCTGGGCGATCTCTCTCAGTTTCAGGATGGTGAGAAACACATGAAAGAGGAAGAGCAATAGGAGAAGCTCAAAGAGAGACCAAGGAACATAGTGGGGGTCAAAAAAATTGACTGAAAATTTACCGCAGTTTCTTTCCTTCGAGTAAACTGAGTCCTGAGCCATTTTTTTGTGGTGGTTTTTACCGTTTTACCGACAATCAACCTTCTTTTTCACGTGCACTGGCCATCGAAAACTTGACGAGGTCGTCGGGCATTTGGTGGCGTGCGGTCAGGTCAGCTTATTCGATCACGTCTCGGCGTTAACATCTTAGGCACGTGGGTGTGGCTGCTTTCTTTGTTTGTCCTTTTCTTTCCGCTAGTTTTGATAAATTAAATATTTAATCGACATCTTTATTGGCCAACAAAAAAATCTATATCTATATTGATTATCAAACCTTATCTATCTATACCATTATCTTACATACATTTAAATTAATTATAAAATCTGATTTTAGAGTTCTGGATGATAAATTGTCCTGCTTTTTAAATATTTAATTAAATTAAATAATTCTAGAAAAAAAATTTACATACATTTAAAATATACACACATACATTTAAAATAGTTGTAAAATCTGATTCTAGATAACTGCAAATGATAAATTTTAATGCTTTTTAAATATTTTGTTAAATTAAATGATTCTAGAAAAAAAAATTTACATATATTTAAAATAGTTGTAAAATTCGACTCCAAAAAGTTTTAAATAACAACTTTGATGCTTTTTAAATATTTTGTCTAAAAAATTTTTTTTTACAATTAATATCTTTGGATAAATATCCAAAGAGATAACAAATTAAAAAATTATAATAATATCTTAAAAGACTTTTGTTTTTCCTAAAAAGATTTTAATGACAATTTATTTTTTCCTCTTAATGTCATGCTTTATTCTTATATCATCCAAGTTTTGTACAGAAATTATAAAATTTGATGGTAATTATTTCATCACTTATTTTGTTAATTTGTTTGAAATTTTGCAGTTAAATTGTAACAATCCCAACGCGGAGCAAAGGCTTAATATTTAAAATAGTTGTAAAATCTAGTTCCAGAGAGTTTCAAATGACAATTTTTATTCTTTTTAAATATTTTCTTAAATTAAATAATTCTAGAATTTTTTTTTACAATTAATATCTTTTGACAAATACCCAAAGGGATAACAAATAAAAAGATTATGATAATATCTTAAAAGACTTTTATTTTTCCTAAAAAGAGTTTAATAACAATTTATTCTTTTTCCTCTCAATGTCATAGTTTATTTTTATATCATCCAATTTTTTTATAGGAATTATAAAATTTGATGGTAATTATTTTGTCACTTATTTTGTTGATTTGTTTGAAATTTTATAGTTAAATTTTAACAATCCCAAAGTGAAGCGAGGACTTAATATTTAAAGTAGTTGTAAAATCTAGCTCCAGAGTGCTCCAAATGACAAATTTTGATGCTTTTTAAATATTTTGTTAAATTAAATGATTTTAGAAAAAAAATTTACAATTAATATCTTTAGATAAATACGCAAAGAGATAACAAACAAAAAGATTATGTTAATATCTTAAAAGACTTTTATTTTTCCTAAAAAGATTTTAATGGTAATTTTTTTCTCTCAATGTCATACTTTATTCTTATATCATTCAATTTTTGTATGGGGATTATAAAATTTGACGGTAATTACTCCATTACTTCTTTTGTTGAATTGTTTGGAATTTCGCAGTTAAATTATAATGCTCCTGATGTGGAGCAATGGCGTAAACCTAGTATTATATTAAAGAAAAGCCTTATAGAGACTATAGAGAGTGCTATATAAGTAAAAGGAGACAGAGAAAAATAATTATCATTAATTTTAAAAAAAATTATATTTTTAAGTGTATTAAATATTTGTGTAGGTTATTTATTGTAATCTTATTGTATTAAATACATTTAACCTATGATTTTTCATTCCCTAAAAAAAATTATATTAAATCAGAAAATATTTTTGAGGAAAATTTTTTATTATTTTAAATATATTAAATGTTTTGTGTGGTATGACCCTCCATTTTCCTGGTAACTAAAAAGTTTATAGTTGTTTCATTTTCTTGGTAACTAATGGATTGATGGTCATTCTTCTTCAATTAATATTCCCATAAATTTTTACCCTCACCCTCCTCTAAATCACCATTTTTCTTTTGAGAATTTTTCTCTTATAATTGCTATTATATTCAATGTATAATAAAAAAAGTACAATTTCTTATATTATATTTGTAATACTTGAATTTAAATTGTTGATGGGTATACCCTAACTTCCAACTACTTTATGTGAATTAGTGGGCTTAAGTATTAAATTTTAATAGTGGCCCGTAAGCAAATTGGCTTAGTATATTACTAAGGCAAGTTGACAATTAGATGAGAGAAATACATCTTCTTCTTCTATCATGTTCTTCCTCTCTCTAGAAAAACCCTCCATAACCTTCATCTCTCTAGAAATCTCTCCATAAAATTTTTTCGTAACTATCATTCTTAAGCTTTTTCCCTTAGAACCAAACTTATTCCTCCCATAGATTTTCATGCTTTTTATTGTTAAGTGATACTTTCCAACTCCTTTTCACTTATTCTAACAATAGTTTTGGTGAATTTGTCATGCCCCGACTTGTCCGGGTCAGCCATGTGGCAACCGCCGTGCTGCCTCAAAGTACGTGCCAACCGATCACGCACCAGAAGCATCGCAAGGCATAAAAATAGATACCATCGCTACAAAACAACTAAAACTTAATTAAAAATCATTTAATAAAATAATAAACTTTAAAAGCAATACCAGTGGATTAATTTAAAGGAATACTTACGCAACGGAAACTACTAAGCCTATGCCACCAACGTCTCCTAATGAGCCTCTGATCTATCTACTGACCCCGTACGCGGATCTGCATCCATCCACATTGGATACAGGTGAGTGACAGAGGTTCAATGTATCTCCATCGAGGTTAGGGAAAACAGGGGTAATCCAAATATAATTAAAATAAAATAATAATAAAAACTTTGTTTTCAACACTTCTTTTCAAATTCTCCAAGTGAGAATTTGCATTTTAAAACTTTAAAATAAAAATATACTAAACGGGCTGGCATCAAATATTCTGAAGGCATGATCGGCCGGTCGTATGCCTTACTGCACCAAGGGCTATCTCTCTTTCCCTTTAAAACCATTTTGTCTTTTTCTCTTTTTCTAGCCCGTTTCCTCGGTGGTGCCAGACGCTGTGGTGGAGCACAGCTACACTCGAGTCCTGGCGAATTATCCCCCGCGCCTCTCCCAGGGTCTTCACTCATCGTGCCCCTCGATAGGAAGTCCACAGTTGCGTCTCATGCATGCTACTCAGACTCGGTCTACGCTCCCTTATATCGAAGCCCCAAGGAAACCACTCAGTCGCTCTCTTGCATCCCGTCCATATATTTATCATATATATATATATATATGTATACAAAACATATATATTTAAAGCATGTAAACACACACAAAAGCTTTTATAATTCCTTTAAAATCATTCCACCCTCTAAGTGGGTGCATAACAAAATAAAAGTGTGTGTGGTGGATTACCTTTACTCCAAAGCATTTGTAAAACTTTTGAAAATCAATTTATTTTTAAAACATTTGAAAACGTTTGTCCCTAGTGGCTAAGCACTGAAAACTAAGTCACTCACAGTGTTGGGAGGTTCGTATACTCCCAAGCGATCCACGTAGCTTAACCTCCGGAGCATCGCCGCATTCGATCTTCCGGAGCCCTAATACACGGAAAAACGTGTTAGCATTCATAAATAACTATGAATGCACCTACGAGGCTCTAGTATGACCTAAAACGATGTTTGGAAGTGTTTCAGGACTTAGAAAAGTGTCCGGGAGGTTCCGGGATCATAATCAGACGCTTGATGAAAAATTACCAAAATGCCCCTGAGGGCCCATGGGCGACCCATGAGGGCTGGGCCAGGCCCGGCCACGGTTTGGGTCAAGCAGGCCCTCCCACGATGACTGGGCTGCGCATTGGCCCAAATCCCGCATGGGGAAAGTGGGCTGCCGCCCACTTTCGCACGGGAGCCGCCTGTTGGCCCCAGTTTTCTAGCCCCTTGGTCCATGGTTCAATCCGAAATTCGAGGTGGATGTTCCTCACACCTCCCACGACACGTTTACCGAAGTAGAAATGAGAATCACTAGCTCAAAGTTCCTAGATCTCGAATCTAAGCTTAAAATCTAACTAAAAATTGTACATAACTTTGAGCTTGGATCTCTCCTAGACCAATGCATGGAAATGCATGAAAACTTAATAAAATGTAGATTAAGGCGAGTAGAATAACATACGAAGATCTCGCCTTGATCCTTCGGTCGGATTGTCTGGATCGGCCAAAAGTCCAAAATTGCTCCCTGAGAGAAAATGAGAGGAAAGGAAAAGAGGGAGAAGAAAAATTAGAGGGAGAGATGTAATCTCCCCCTATTTATAGATAAGCTCGACACCGGGTCTACTCGAACCCCGGGCCAAACTTTTTTCCCTCTTTGTAACCTCTCATAATTTCGATCCTTGGCCTAATCCACCGACCAATTCACCAATGGACCTCCAATCCATTGGCTATGGACTTAAAGAAGTCCAATTTATGTTTCCATGCATGGTCACCTGTCTCATCTTCCAACTCTGTCTTATCTTAAGCTTAACTTCTCTTCTTAATTAGACACATCCGGACCGACGTAATGTCAAGTTAATACGCCATCTTACACTATTCCATTTATACAGAAAAGTCGGATTAGGTCCAGTGTGTCAGAATTAGCTAGAATCCTTGGAGTTGGCAATCCTTGGGGCAAAGATAAAAAAGTTGTTATGTGGAACTGAGTGTCTTGCTTTTGGGTAAGTTGTTTCTATGAAATTGGCATCATTCTTTGCATGAATTTGTAGCTAATTTGTTGAACATGCTTGAACTAGAAAGTTGTTGAGTTGATTATGCATATTTAGTTAAATTTTAAGATTTCAAATTGATGAATTGTTGTTAGAACTCAAATTGGGGAAAGAGGGAATAATGTTTTGAGAGGTTAAATGATGATTTTTGTTAAGGGAAAATGGGGTTGATAGGCTAAATTTAGTTTAGGAGCATAGGGTAGCAAACCAAGAGAGAACAAAATATGGAAAAAGGTCTTTAAGCAACACCGACCCCAGTGATAACAACACTGGCCCCCGATGTTGATCAAGTAAAATATCAGAGGGAGGAAAAAGATAGTCCAGGGTAACACCAACCCTCGATGTTGGGAACACTGACCCTAGTGTTACGCAAGAAAGGGTCCAAGGCAACACCGACCCTCGGTGTTGTGCAGACAAGAAAGGAGAAATGACCAATGTAACACCAGGCCCTAGTGTTGTGCAGGTTTATTTGAGAAATTTGGTCGTGCCAAGTCCAACCCAAGTGTAGTAGCACACCGGGACCTAGAGTAGGGCTATTTAGCCTAATTAATATGTGATCTTCATCTTCCAAAATTAAGTTCAGAACAACTTTTTAATCATTTTTAAAGCCGTGCAATGTCAATACGAACTACGAATTAGATTAATTAAGCCTTTTAGACACCAGTTGCATATCATGGCATTTCTCATGAGAGTTTGCATAGTTTTCTAATATACTTGTTTGGACATGCTTGTATGTCCTCTGGGCGACGGAGAATCGAGCTCGACTAAGGAAGCATAATAGGATATTGGGGAGTATACGATCTCTCAAATAGTGAGTGATGAACTTTATGTTTACAATTAGGAAATTGTTTCTACTTATTTTGTTATATTGTTTTTGAATATTTTAATTAATTGATTTGAGTGAGTTGTGTTTCTCAAGAAATGATTTAATTGTTTCTTAACCTATTTAGACCTGAGACTGGTGTTTTGTAGCATGCCTTCTAAATTGTTATATAATTTTCTATTACATATTACTCCTTTGATAAATGACATGATTTATGAAAGATTACATTTGATGGTGGCATGCTTGATGACTATGTGATTTTGGTGAGGGGTCAAGGGCCCGGATTTACTCAACCATGGTTGCCAATTCACGGTTTGACTTTGGAGAACGGCGTGGATTGTGGTTTATGTATACTTTCAATCATTGATGGGTTTATGGGGAGGGATATCCATTCTTGACTTGTGAACATGGATTCCCTTGTCTCACCACCAAGTGGAATCCACGGCCAACACCAAAGGAAGAGAAAAGATGTTACTTTTATTAAAGTTGATTCATTTAAAGAAAAATCCTTGGTGGCTCTCACCCCTGTCTCACCCAAGTCATATGGGCGAGAGATCTTGTTTTCGGCCTCCTCGTGAATGAACAATTGAGTCTATTGTTTTGATCATGCTAATATAGTTGACTTTGATCAAATTTTTATGGATGTGTTTCTTGACATAAGCTATTCTAAATTAGGTCTTATGAATGATTAATGAATAGTTAAAGCCCATGATTTACGTTTTACACTTGTATTTAAACATATACTCACTCCCTCTCTTTGTGGATACAATTTCCATTATCTCACTAGGTATATTTCATATACTTATCACTCCCTTAATAAACGTTTCAAGTGTAGATAATGCTCAAGCTTGTGACTTGAAGAGCTCGTGAGATTGGATTTTCCCTCATTCGTATGGTGCACATATTTTGTTTGAAGTGGATCCATGGGGCAAATATTGGCTAGTTTTAAGTGAGAATTCTCCTTATACATTTCTCAAACCAATTTTGTTTAAGAATGGTTTGATATTATGTAGTTAGTGCAACCAATAATCCAAATTTCCTTAAGACAAATGTTTTCTAGCTCTTGTATATATATATATATATGTGTGTGTGTGTGTGTGTGTGTATCTTCTTTCAAAACTATGTAAATACTTTTATGTGTTAAAATGGGAAAAGTCTAAATTAAATTGCGAGTTTAGATTTCAAAGGCCTTGCGATGCTTTGAAATCCGTGGCTATAGACACATATTTTGAGGTAACGCGCCGGTTACTAGGTGCTCGGATCAAGGGTCGAGTCGTGACAATGTTACCCTTATTTTTGTAATTTGAAGTAAAATGAGTTTACTTTTACAATTGTTATTCTATGTACAGTTAAAAAAACAAATTAGTTCAATTTCATATATTACATTTGGTTTATTTTTGTAATTTGAAGCGTGGGTTCCTTTCTAGTTCCATTATCAAAGGGATAGATAGACGTGCCTAACCTAAGGATTGAAAAATAAGTGTGATGTTCATAAAATTAAACGTAATAAGTGAGAACTGCCTATTTCGTTTCGGATTACAAATTTAAACATAATATAATAAAAAAATTTTGACTAACTTGTTTTTTTCACTGTACATAGAATAGTAATAGTAAAAGTGAATTTAACTTCAGATTATAAAAATAAACGAAATAAAAAGACGAAATTGGACTATATTATATAAAAAATTTAAATATAGGATAAATTCATAAACATTGGTAAAAGTTTAAATATAATCATAACATCAAGAAATTTTTGAAAAAAATATTTGTGGCAAGTAAACAATTATAGGTTAAAGGCATGTTTGTTACTCCAGATTAGATTAGATAAGATGAGTGGAAAAATTATATGTAATTTGTAGTATAATTTATAGTATTTTCATAGATTTACATTATAGAGAGGCTTATTTATAGGATGAAACAATCCTCTCCATTTCTAGAGGATTAAGTAATCCTATGAATAATTCTTCCCACAATACAAATCTATGTCAATTTATGTTAATATTATAAAACTACACTATAATTTATATGTAATTTTCCTCCCCATCCTATTTAATCAAATCCGGTATAACAAACATGTCCTAAATGTAATGTAATTTCTTGTGAAATTCAATATTTATAATAATTTAAAATATTCCAATTAATAACACAACAATATTAAAAAAATTACTTCATATATTCTGATTTTTTTTGTCAATAAATAATTATATTTGTAAAGAAACACAATGAAAACTATTTTTAGATTAAATATAACCATTTTTCTCTGTCCATCTCACAAATATAATAAATAACTCACATAAAGTATTTAATACACTTAAAAATAAAAATAATTTTTAAATTAACTATAATTATTTTTCTCTCTCCTCTTGTCCTACATGACACTCCATATGGTCTCCATAAGATATTCATTTAATGGTATATATTATTACTTGAAATTGTTTCACCACGTCATCCATGGACCAACCAATTAAATTGTGCTAATTCAAAATAAATCTTAAAATTCAACCACAAATTCAGCATCAAATTTAGCTCAAAGTTTTAAGAATTATGATTTATAAGATAATTTCTAAAATTTAGTACATCATTGGGTAGAATTTTAGTAACTATAGGAGGACTCTTGAGTTTGTGATCCTATGAATGGCATAATAAGACAATGCCATGTAATAATTTCTCCACTATTTACACGTTTTAATTGATTAATTTATTTATTATATAAATGACAATAAATAGACTCAATTTGATCACATTTTTCATATAGTATGGACCAAATGCATAAGTTGACTAAAAAGTAAGCTATAGAAATTAGAACAAGGAAAACAAAAAGAGAGTAGACTAAAGGTGAAGGTATGATAGAAAACCCACTTAACAAACTAATGGCAGCTCTAGCGATGTTAATGAATTTGGGACGGTGTCCATTTTGAACACTAGAGGATTTAGGTCAAATTACGATTATAACTTAGGAACCCCCATGTTATTTACCCTATTTTTAACTCTTTTTGGATATGTTTGTTACATTAGATTGGATAAGATGGATAGGAAAATCACATTTAATTTGTAGCATAATTTTATAATATTGACATAAATTTGTATTACGAGAAGGATTATTCATAAAATCACTAAACCCTCTAGAAATGGAAAAGATTGACTTATTCTATAAATAATCCTCATAATAAAATTTATGTCAATACCATTAAACCATACTATAAATTACATCAGATTTTTCACCTAATCTTATCCAATCAAGTCCAATGTAACAAACTTACTCTTTCAATCCAAAATGCTAATTTTTCTTCCCTCTGACCAAATAATGCTGTGTGCCTTCTTACTCGTTATATCCACCTACGTAAAAACAAAAATAGAATACCAAATACAAAGCGTCTGCGCGGAGTGGCCATCGTTGGTAAAACTAGGTGAATGCCATTAAAATACAGAAATAGAACAAAACAATAGCATTAATATATGTGACTATGTTAAATCATATAAAAAATTGACGGATCCTAAGCATGGCTTGTAAAACAAATTGGCTAGATATATTTTACAAAAAGATGGTGCAGCAAAATTGGGGTGGGGCAAGGAAAAGGAAAGCCACCAAGGTAGAGCTTTTTTATGCTAGTTTATAAACGAATAACAAATGGAAGAGATGAACTATAGACACTGCTTAACTTATTTGATTTTCTGTTCTTTTCAGGTGAATCTCTGGTTGGGTCTTATTGGATTGGCTTGGTCCCCATATACGAATTGTATGATCATCACTTGCCGATGCCAACATTTGATACCTTTTCGGATTCCAGCTGACACTGTTCACAGTCATTGAATGGCCGGACAAAACCTCAATTGGTTTAGAGCTTCGTCGATTCCAAATGTACACCTGCAAGATTGGATAATTTAAGATTTAATGTTCTTCACTAGAAATTTGTATGAGCTAAGAACAGTCAAGCTTGTCAAGGTTCATGTGCATATGAATGAGACAGAAGAAAATGACACAATTTTAACAACCGAAGAAAAGAAGCTTCCTCCTTCTTCCTCCCAAAAAGGGCAAAAAAAAAAAAAAAGCTCTCCATTATAGGCAAATCAGTATGCATAGAAGGAGAATTCATTTATTTTCCTTTGACCTCCCCCACAGTTTTGATAGAAGAATGAGATCTGGACCACCTATGTACGAAAAGCAGGAATGTTCCCACACAAAGCGCTAACGATGGGTTGACAGCCCACGTAGCAAATCGCAGGACCAATCTTTCTCACAAAAGACAGATGCTGGATCCGTACAAGTATCAGCAAGTTAGTATGAGATGAAGATTTGGAGAGGAGATGCTAATGGACCTAACTGATTACAATTTAGCTGCCTAGAATGCCAAAACAATTAATAACTGCAAGTTATTCGATAAAGGCAGAGACCAATACATTTTGTCTATGCAAGCATAAAGTAAAATATTTATACAGCCATATAAGCATACCTCCGAGTTCTCACTGCCACTTGCTATAAACATACTATTGAACCCACCAAAGCAGGACCGTATAACATACTTGTTTTGCATGTGGCCTGTGTACTTCAAAGGTTTTTCCCATTTTCCAGCAACATCCCGCAAATGAATCTCTTGGCTATTTAGGTTGACAATGAAGAACTTACTGTCCATGGAAACTGAAAGAGATGTGATTGAATGCTCCTCTAAGATTACTCGCTCAGCATTTGTCCACAAATTTAATATCCGAATTTCCTTGTCAGAGAATATGCTGATAAGATTTTCCCCATCTGAAGTAACGGCAAGATCCAAAACCTTGGGCATCCTCATGCCCCTCCATGCTTTCATCTCATTTCCATCACAATCCCACATGCAAATGCCCTTCTCAGGATCAGAACTGCCACAAACAAGTCGCTTTGAGTCGGGAAACCAAGCACACGAGCTGACAGTGAAGCCATGATCCCCAAATGTATGTCTGCAAGAACCTGTTTCTACATCCCAAAGCTTGAGAACTTCCATGTTTCCACATGTGAGCAACTTTGTGTCGTCAGGGCTCCAAGCCACAAATGATACAGGATTCTGATGACTTCTGAGCGTGTGTTTCCTTGTCAGCTTTCCATTATCCATAACCTAAGAAATTTAGGGAGATAAAAACCAAATCATGCCAATGTCTTCAAAAAGGTAACTTACATAATTAAGACCACAAATCCACGTACAATTTAATATAAAATGCACATAGATGGTAAGATATAAGGACACTGACAGGAACATTATGATAATAATTAAGTGTTCAACAAGAAAAGAAGGTATTTTTGTCCCTCTCAAAACAACCAAAAGCATGCTGTACTTTTAGCTGACCTGCTCTGCTCATACTGAAGTTAGCACTAAAATCTGGTGTAAACATCAGATTCATAGCTGCTTGCAATAACAAAATCACACCCCTTAAGAGTTAGAAGTTTGCTTCAGAGGGGACAGAAGCAAACCAAACAGTTGCACTATTTTCAAGAATTAAAAAAAAAAAAAAAGCTGAACATAGTATTTGAAGGGGAACATCAATGATAGGCACTGCATTTGATCCAACCTCAAAAGGAAAAAAAAAAAAAAGATTTTAGACTTCTAGAGATGGTAGCACAGACAGAAATGCATGTGCATATACATATTCATAAAATAGCGCATAACAAATCTCTCCATAAGCATTTATGGATATGCAGAAAGAAGGGAGTTGTACCTTCCATATAATAGCCGTGCAGTCACTTGACGAGGAGGCCAAGTACTCCCCATTGTTTGAAAATTGTACGAACCAAACTTCATTGCTATGGTCAGTCAAAATCTGCAGTCATAGCAAACAAAAGGGGCTACGATACACCTCAAACATTCATAGTATCAAGACATAATCAGGCAGTTGACAGAGGAAACACAGAAAATTGCATTTTTCTTATGTATAGATCAGCATAAATGGAAAGGAGCTTGTTAAGTATTGTTATCCTGAGATGGAAGCAATCATCTTGAAGAAAATTCATAAACAATTTCGTATTCCCAAATAAAAGATTGATGTATATGCTGTATGTTAGGTTTTAGAACGTGAAATTAGGAAAACATTGTAGTGAAAGACACCTACACTGAAGTCATTATTGTCAAACAACTACTAAAGCAAAATATATTTTCTTTAAGCTTTTTATAAAGGTTAATTCCAATTTGCTAGTTTTAATTGTTGCACAGCTCATTGGTTTTCTTGCTAAGCCACTATCGACCATAATTTGCAAATTCAAGAGCCATAGAAACTTATGGCTTTGAGTCCCTTCATGTTAGCCAATCTATAATAACAGAAAATATGTAGTAAAAAAATAAGATTATGCATGAACTGATAGAATATAAAAGAAAGGGTCTCTTCCTTGAAGAAGTGGGCACATAAGTTAATTTTGCAACATTGTGAATACAAAGTTATTTTGGTTGCTATGGCCCACAAATTAATAAACAAGTCAACAACACAGCAAGGGCAGCATTTTCACTATGCAAGTCAATTATGTGGTTCAGGTTCATATTGCAAAGTTATGCTCTATTTTGGTCTCCCTCTTTTGCTTTGGTATACCATAAAAATCTTTAAATTTCTTATGCGGTTCAACACACTAAAAGACAAACTAGACAAACTTTTTCCACCACACAAAACCATTGACTTCATTGACTACAAGCAAACATGGCCTTGAGACATGGGTTTATATCGACAAAGATCATTTTTAGAAAAAATAGATAAGTACTGAATAATAAAATGTAAATTCCTTCACCAACTAATGATTTGGAACAAGACAAATCAAGGTTGTTTTGGAATTACAAGTCTATAGGATATAGAATGAAAAATACATTATAAGCCAAAGCTAATTTCTAAATAATTAGATCATTGAATATGTCCAAAAAATAAAGTAACATTAAAAGGAAGCAAGAGACTGAAAGTACACCATCTGAAGGCCATTTGTTTAGTATTTAGGATTTTGGGCCCCCATCTTTTGTCCCACCTATCAAAAGTTTAGCATTGCACAACTATGAAATACATAAATAGACCATTAATAAAAAAAATAAACACACTAAATGTGATGAACAAGCCAAAACTTGGCATTCAACAACAAAATTTTAAATTGAAAATATCATATTAAATATTCAACTTGAAATGCTGTGTTCATCACTATGTATCTTTTCATTTTCCCATTCCTTAAAACAGTAATAATAGCTTTTGATATATTGTAGAACTATGGCATTAACTGCAATAAGAAGCACACCTGAACAGTTTCTGTAGGTATCTGATCTCTGCCACAGCAGTGATCCTCATAAACTGAGACCACATCCTGTGAATTGTGATACATACATGAATCAATCTGGGCTGTTACACTAGTTTCAACCAGATATTCTAATCGTCTCTCGGGCAGTACAATTGGGGGAGGGAGCTGTTTCCCTAGCTCCATCACTAACCTTTTCCGCAGTTCATAAATAACGTCTTCATCTAGTTTACCAAACTCCATTTCTTTCAACGAAAGTATATTACAAGCCAATTTGTGAACCTTCTCCTTGCTCATGCGTAACGTGGGAACCTGTTTGCGCAAAACTGACAAAGCCAAAGAATCATCACCACAATTCAAGTACTCCAAAAAACACTGCTTGAATACAAGAAACAAAACTGAAGATCGTGTATCATCCTCCAAATCCTTAATTTTGATCACAGTATCAATACATTTATCCCAGTCTCCTTCAAGAATTTGAGATTCCAACAATTCAAAATCTAGAGACTTGTAGCAAATACCAGTCTCTGATTCCAAACAAGAAGCAGACCTATTGTACCCAAATGTGTATAAGCATTGAATTATAACTCTTAAAAATTCATGCTTATTTATTAAACCTTTGGAGCCTAATGCGGTAGGTGAATTCTCCATTGATGTGGCGTTTGTAGAAATCTTAAACCTTTTCGATGCGCCTTCTTGCCTTCTACAATCAAAGACACCCATTTCTTATCCTTTCCATCAGTTTCCAATATCATAAGTAATCCAATTAAACAGAAAATGATCCACAAAAGTATTCAAAGTCCCGCAAATCCCACAAGCACAAAGAAGGAACCTGAAATGATCATTGTAAGAGGAACAACAGTGATAAACCAAAGAACATAAGCTATTCAACAGTAACTCAAATGCCAAATGAATGCGTAGCATAGAGCACAAAACTCAGAACTGAAAATATCCAAAACTTCCGTAGCAAAAATCTTCAAAAGCCAAAAAAAAAAAAAAGAAAAAACCTAAAATTCATAAACAAAGAAGCAAAGCAAATACTTTTTGCGAGGCTATAACTTGAATTTACAAAAAAGAAGTGCTTCCGTGAACAAAATACGAAAACCCCTAAAATTTGAAAACTTACCAATAAAGGGAATCACACTGATGAAAACAACCCAATTAGGAAAGAAACCTAACAAATTCAGTTAACTTAACAAAGTTCAAAATTTGCTAACTAAACTCAAAAACCCAAAGACTTACCACATGAAAAGATTAAAAATCAAAAGAACATACATAAGATGGTATCAATCAAACATAAGAGTTCAAACAGTAAAAAGAAGAGAAGAGAGAAAGTTGCATACCTACAGAGAACGGAGAGGCCGAGGTGTAACGAAAGCAATAAACGGCGTGGAGAAAGAGAAAAACAGAGAGACAGTCTGGGCAAAAGAGGGGTTTGAGCGGTTTGTCGGACGAGAATGGTGCCGTACGGATCAGAGCTTCGTTGGTAAAAAAAAAAAATTAGAATTTGGTTTGCAATTAGTAGTAGAGAAGAACCGAGAAACGACCAACGACTACACGAGCACGGTGTTTTTCCCGATATATTAAAGCGACGTCGTTTTACAACTGTGATTTAACGATGTCGTTCGCGAATTGCGAGCGGTTTCCCTAGGGAAATAAAATTTGGCCAATGTCTCGGTATTCGACTTTTCACTCGGATACTAATTCCTTCACCTTTTTTTGGTTATTGGATAATGGATTCCTCGGATGGTTTTTAGCTCATTTTGAAGTGAATCATTAATTTGAAAGTGTCTTAATTGCCATCGAAGAGAGAAGGAAGATTGAAAGGAGAAAGATGCTGCGAAGAAAACTGTTGGTAATGTTTTCAAAGTAGTGGAAGTTTGAAGAATCTTTGACTTGTGATCTCGGTTGTAGCTGAAAACTATGTAACAAGTTAATAAGAATGTATAATCTTTTGTCGTGATCTATGTTGTTTTACCTAGAAGATGTTGTTAGCTTGTCGTGTTCAAAAGGATTACATATTCTGTTTTGTACTGCTTTAACAGAGACAGGGAGTGAGGATGATGGGCTGTTGGATTTGAGTGATGATGATTTCTTTATAAGTGAACCCGAGTGTTGAAGGTGATGAAGATGATGAATGGGCAGATACAAGTACCACGTATGTAATATAAAGTATAAGCACACAAATATGCTTGAATTAAGGTTGGGTAAAAGGATCTGAGTCCACGTTTCATGCCTTTTGGTTCAACTCAAATAATCACAATTTAATTAATTAAAAATATCTCGAATTCCAGTCTTGTGAATAGAAAAAACAATGTTAAAAGCACTTCAAACAATGTTGAGAGAACTTCTCCTAATTTAAAGTCAGACACGACTCAATTTCGGATTAATTAAAATCCAATGTAATTATCGAATACTGAGAGTATGGATGTATTTGACTTTAATTAATCTCCATCAAAACTGATTAGTCTGACTTGTTAATATATTTGAACTTTGATGGACCTATCAAGCCCACTTTCGCCCAATTGATAACCTTAAAGCTTCTGAATTATATACTCAAATAAAAGGGGCAATCTTGTAAAACCGAATCAAGATTGGGCTTTGGCGTATAATTTGCCTACTTAATCTAATGTAATTTGCTAAGTTAATCCGTTCTACTCACCATTTCCCAGATCAGACTTCAAATCTGAATTTTGGAGATTTCTAAGTGAGCTAGATAATTAAACATATTTCAATCCAAATGAATCTCAATAAGTTTCCAGCATGCGGTCCTCTTTACTAATAGTAATACTAATAATAACAATAAGTATATTTACAATTATGGGGAAAAATTAACATGAGAACTTGGCTTTTATGCTCGGAGTATTGTGGGTGACCACTGAACCAGACCAGTATGATGCTAGAGCCAGTTACCCAATCTCACATAATGTAATGGTGAATATCCAAATCAACCCTCAAACTATATTAAAAAGAATAAATTGGTCCATAAACTTTTATTTATAATAATTAACTCAAACTATTATTTTGGTTATTTTAAGACAATTAACCCTCCCAAACTTTATTTTGAGACCATGTGATCTTTAATTCAATGGAACCCGAATGGCTCTATTCAATTAAGGGTTATATTGTCTCAAAATAATAAGGTCAAATTATATATTTAGTCTCTCTATTATACAAAAAGTGTAGATTTAGTCATTTTACTTCGATTTGGTTAAATTGAATTATTCTACTTTTATTTATTGTCAATTTCAGTCTAATCACTAACATTGTTAAATTTTCACCGTTAACTATACTGACATGACATTAACTATATTGACGTGGCGTTACTCTAATGACTTGTATTTATAAAAAAAATTTAAAATTATTTATTAATTTTTTTGTTACATTAAATTCCTTTTGGTCGTGATTATGAAATCTCTCACTAAAAATATATGAAATTAAACATTCAAAAAGAAGATAAAAAATGATCTGCCTGAGGCAAAAGATATATCATATGGAAAAAAAAGTCACGTGAAATTTTTTTAATTTTTTTTAAAAGCATATGTTATCATAATCAACGTCACGTCAGTATAGTTAATTGTGGATATTTAACACCATTAGTGATTGGACTGAAATTGACAATAAATAAAAATAGAGGGGCAATTTGATTAAATCGAAGTAAAGGGGCTAAATCTGCACTTTCTGTATGGTAGAAAGTCTAATTGTATAATTTGACCCATAATAATTTGAGGACTTAATTATCCCAAAACTAATAGTTATGAGGGGTTAATTATACCAAAATAATAGTTTGAGGGGTTAATTGTTCCAAATAAAAGTTTATGAGCTAATATGTCCAAAGAAGTATAATTTAAAGGACAACTTGGATATTTGGCCATAATATAGTTGAGCAAACTAACGAAACAATATATATTTGCCTTTTGTGATCACTGATCGGCAAGGGAGTTTTCCCTATCTACGAAATTAGGAAGGAATTTTACAAAACATTGGTACAAGGATCACAACGATAGTTAGCAGATACAGGGTCGAGTAGAAACTGTTTTGGTGTGTATGACAGTCCCACAACTTTGTTTCCTTCCCGGTAATAAAATGAGAGCTTTATTTGCTCAAAGGCTTCGACAAAGTCTCAGGCAGTCCATGAGAAGGGGCAATAGCAGAGGATGATTGACCTTCCTCATGGAAAGAGCATTAAAAGGGATAAGGGAGTCAACTTCAATAATCAATATCAATAAGTTTAACGCCTATAGATAAGAGAAATGATCCTATGGACTCGATTCCATAAGAGTTATTACGGAATCAAGACATGACATAAAGTTTAGTCACTAGTTTAAAAAAATTTAGTCTCAAATAAAATTTTTTAAAATTTTCAAGGTAAATTTCATAATTAATGATATTTATTAGCATAGGATTTATTTTAAATATATGACCATAATTATGCCACATCTTGGTTCCATAGTAACTCTCACATAATCGAGTCTATGGGATCATCACTCTATAGATAAAATAATAATCAGCCCTTCCCTAATAGAGTGAAATCCCGCAACATTATTAGAACAAACTAGAACTATTACCCGCGCTTCGCCGCGGACTGTAACATTACTTTTAAGACAGTTTAATTGAATAACTCTGATCATAGAAAATGGCAAGTTTCTTCTCTCCATTTGAAATGATTGATGATACCTGTTAAAATCAAACATTTACTTATAGCCATTCAAATGTCATGCAAAAGGAGGACTGAAATTCAGTTTCAATGGCTACGCCTTGATTTCATTTATCTTAACATGAATATAACATAATTCTGCACATGCATGTCTACACAATTGAGTGAAAAATTACATATAATTTTTACTGTTAAGTTATTAACAACATTAACTTAACAACATTATACAGACATCCAAATAGCAACTTTTACAGACATCCAAATAGTAGCTTCAATTCTTAAAGATAAAGTCTTTGTATTTTTCTCATCAGTTCCATCAATTACATAAATTATGCTGCGAAAAATTGTAATCACCACAAACTGGGCACCATCAACATTGCATGTCCAAGTTACACAGTAGAATCATCTTTATGAACCATGCCACAATGAACTGACATATCCAATACCCAATAAACGGTTAGCAAACCGAGTCATAAAAATAACAAAAAGCAAAACTAAAAAGCAGCACTAACAGTAATGGATGACCATGGATAAAATCAAAGAATAAGAGAAAAATTATTGAGGTCAAAATATTACAGCAGAAATTCAGACACTCAAATTTTATTTAAGGGAGAGGGTTTCTTTGAATTCGGGGATACCATCAGTAGAAGCTAAATTGCAGTGTACCCAAACACAAAAAAGAAATGAACAATGTTCACTTGTGCAGTCAAGTGGCAATGCAAACAAAAATACAGAATTAAGGAAAAAAATTTAAAATAAGGGAATAAATATTTTCATAATTAACTTTTACTATTAAAAACTACAATAAGGGAATAAATGTTCATTTTAAAATAAGGGAATAAATATTTTCATAATTAACTTTTATTATTAAAAACTACAATAAGGGAATAAATGTTCTTCTATATAGACTCCAAAAGGAGATTATAGATTTCATAAGCAAATCAGGGATCAAGTCTCAAAATTCTGAAATTCAAATTTTAGAACAGATTAGGTGAATAGAGATGCAAAGCACAGTTACTTTCTCTTTCACTTCAAGCATACTACATCAGTAACAAAGTTAAAAAATACGAATTCCATAGCATAAATCAGAATACACTTTTTCTTTCATATTAGGCATATTACATCACCAACAAAGTAAAGAAATATCAAATATGTAGAATAAATTAGGATAAGCTAAAAAATTTTGACGTAAAAGGATAACGAATCACACCATAATTGACTGAAAACACTGAGATTTAATACCTTAAACCATTAATAAATCAACTTAACCAAGTGCTTTGAACATCCTTGTAATTTGTAATATATCATTAATTTGCAACAAAGAATAACACTCCATAGATTTGATATCCCTATCAACCTGACTTCTCATTGGTTAATGTAATTTCTCATTAACCGAGCTTCAAGTTCAAATTTTCCAATCTCTGCAAGTTCTCTCTTACCATTTTTTTCTCTTTTCTTCTGTTAAATAAAAAAAATTTAGAAAAAAAACCCAAAGGACATAACAATATGCGAGATAGAAAATAGCAAAATTAATTAAAAAAATATAAAGGATACTGCTATCAAATGTTGGTAGTGTTATTCTTTTCAGACCTAGTAGTAAAGTTAATTATCTTTGAATAAAATGACAGTATTAGTATATTTAACACATACAATAAAGAAAGAGATGCTAAATGTCAGGCTAATATGTAAGCTTTTGATCCTCTCTAAGGAATTTGATAAGTCAATTTCCATTTTTCGGGCAATCATATTAAATTTAGTTACCTTAACTTTCCATTAGGTCTAGCTCGTTATATCAAAATTGAGATAAAATAGAGGTACTTAAAAGTATCAAGCATCTACGATGAATTCAATTGCATTACTTGAAGCACCTGATATTATGTAATAGTTTCTTATTTTCAGACCCATTAGTAAAAAGCATAAGTTAGAACAATAAACCATCAAACACAATGCAACAATTGATGATTAAATAGAATTTAATCTAGCATTAACTAAAATAAGGAACCAATAAAGATCACAATCTCATTCACTGATTCAGTGATAATGCCAGCAATAACAAAAAGTATTAAAACTGAACTACCTATGTAATGAACAGAAACCAACAATTACTTGAAAAAGAACAAAATTCAAGAAAATATAGAACAAAAAACCTTTGAATCTAGTTACATAAAAGAGTCTAATGCTCAGCTTATTTCAATTTTGTTGTTCAACTTGTATAGACCATTGGTTTACTTTACACAATACCACAGAAACAAAGGAGATTGCTGGAAGCATATATACATATTTTGCTTCAATAATTAAAAAATAGATTTTTGAATATTAAATTAGCTAATATATCAGAACATGATTAAGTTAATATTAAAGAACAATTGTAGATACCTACATTGGCATGATTACACCATATAACATATCATGCTTGATGCATTGCCATATCTAACAATCAAAAAAAGAAAAAGTAGTCAAAGCGGTTAAGAATGTTAAAACTTAGAATGAATAATGTGGATCTATCTTTCTTAAGTAAACAAAAAAGGTGAGGAGTAAGAGACACTATACTTCAAGCTTTTATTTTATTTATTGAATGACTGAGTTAAGGGTGTCATTCTTATTTTTTGACTTTGGCCTTTAACTGGCCACCAAAAATATCAGTTCAATGAAGCAAAAAATGCAAAGCTAAAATTAAATTATTTCAAAAGCTAAACATTCAAGCATAAAATTATAATCCAAAAGTCCTTATGTACTTCAAACGCCTACAGTGCATATGAGCTATGTGAAAATAATCTAAATAAAAGTGATCTTATTTTGCACTTACATGTTCTTGCTTAGAAGTATTTTCTTTGAGCCTATCAATAGCAGTCTAATTTTCCCACTCAAGAAAGCAAATTTTGTACTTATGCGCTCATGAAGAAGCAGAGGTAAAATAAACTAAAATTGACTCCCAAATATAAAGAAAGCTGAAAAAAAAATTAAGCAGGATCGATCAAAGAAACAGAAGTAAAAAAGAAATGCATATCACAAACTAACATAAATAAACCTTGATATTTCGTAAGAGAACTTTTTTCTTCTAAATATAGGAGAAGTGTAGACCATAATGTACATGAACGGAGTACTTGCAACAGACTATGGTTCCTCAATTCTAAACACCACAATCAGCACACATGAAACAATAAGGCAAAAGAGCATTAAGTGAATGTAAGGTTCCACAACTATGTATTAGAATATCATTTGAGTTGTCATAGGAAAATCTAACAATTTCAAGAAAAGCAATCACTGAAAATAGAAGTACCTCATATTCCAAATTTTATTTCCAATGCCTACAATCTGTGGAAAAAATCACAACAAAAGGAAAGGTAATTATCATTTAATGAACTAAAGCACAGCCCAACAAGAAACTAAAAAGTGTAAACTGATTCATGAGAAATCAACTCATTTGTAATAACGCAAAGCCATTTGTGCTGATAATCCAAAATATACAGCCTCAAATGAAGCCTCCCCGAAAGAATAAATGAAAACTCAACTGAAAACTGAAACAGTAAAGAAATTACCTTTAAATCTTTTGAGTTAGTCTTACATGCAAAACCAAGGACCTGAAGTTTGTCTTGCAGTTCAATCACTCATCGGCTATATGACAGGTTCAGAGAATAAAGAAAGAAAATCCAAAGAGAAAAAATAAGAAATAATAAAAAGAACTAAAAATAGAGAAATCAAAACTTACACAGAGAAAGGGTTAACGAAAGCAAAGACTAAAATAAATGAGATTCTAAAAAAAGAAGAACATACAGATTCAAACTGTTTATCATCGTTTACCTTCCCCTGTCATGCCTCCCTGAAAAAATCATGAAACATGTTAGATAGCAAGGCTTAAATCAAATCAGAAAAAAAAATATTTTTCACCCAAAAATGGAGATTTTGAAGACAATAAAAGTATTTAAAAAAAAAAAAAGAAAGCCGTGAGTAGAACAAAGAGAAGAATAGATGATAGAGAGAATAAGAGAAATTTTTGGTGGGAAAGAAAGATAAAAAGGAAGAAAAGAAAAGAAAAATATGGAAAGGTTGGATGAAAGATCTTCGTAGGAAAAAGGGAAAGGTAGAAAATAAACTGAAACAGAGAAACAAATGAAGAGAGAGGGCCTGTAAAGAATCTGGAACCTTCCATACACGTTTTTTTTTGTCAAATCTTGGGTAGGTGGGGGAAGGGTGTAGTGATTCCCGAACCTTCCCCTCGCCCCCATTTTTCTCCTCCCACTTCTCTCCCGGTCTATTCCCATCCATCTCTCATTATTATTTTTTCAGTTCACCATTAAGAGCAAGGCAACGTCGTTTTGCTCTATTGAAAACCCTTAAAAAAAGAAATGGAAAAAGGCAGCCAATGAACTACCAACAAATGGCCTCCAAAAGACGTCAGGCCTCATCTTAATATATACTAGATCTATTGCCCGCGCTACGCTGCGGGCCTAAGAGTTGTTGAATATTTTAAATGATAATAGTTTGTCATGCAGTGTTGTGAATCTTGTGATTCTTGTGCATGAAGGGAATGATTTGTAAGAGGAGAATTCATCTTACTTAATAATAATGCAGCAGGCCTTTAAAATTAGTAGGAGATTATCTTAAGAGATAATAACTTGCGCTTCATTATTGTATGCTTTTGTTTCTTTGTCATGAGACCATCAAAACCGGCGAATATCAATATTTGACCATCAACTATAGATGAGTACATACATGCAAACATCAGAGACATGAACAGGTCCAATAGAAGAAATCAAAATCCGATTCTTCTCTTTCTTAAAAAAAAATGTATTCAAACATCAATGTATGAAATGTACAATTCTCAATTAATACATAAGAATCTATTTAGATGCATGCCAACTACATTTTTGAAGATCCTGAATCTAAACTCTTGATACATCAAAAATGGATTGAAATAGACGGTAGGCCAAGAAAATAGATAGTGCAATGATTGGTATTCTTTAACAATCGACATGTAGATGACACTCCATGCTAGTTTTAGTAGAACAATTAACAATGGTTCCCCCCTTACACATATTTGTGTGAACCTCTCAAGTGTGCAAAACTATGCAACATGGTTGCTTTAAGACCTGACATATGGTCTCTGAGTTCTTCATGTTGACCACAATCCAAGAAATGTATGAGGCCAAGAGTAAACCCTGATGAGGCACTTCTATCTTTAGTCGTAAACCTATGTAACGGCAACATTCAAATTAATTTAGAGACGAAAAGAAAACAAATTGAACGAAACATAAGAATATTCTTTTGTAGCCTAAATAAAATTAATTTAGAAACGATAGAATATAAGGGCATTTAAATTGAAATCACTCCATGCTATGTATCTTTTCTTAAGGAGAAAGATGCTATCAGTGTGTAGATAGACATCAGTTATAAGTTTATTAATGAAATTGTTTAGTTCCGAAACATACCCAAATTTAATAAAGGTACAATATCAAAAAGTGACAAAAAAAACCCCCATAATAGTCTGCAATGAGCATATAGATCAGTCCAATTTCCCAACAAAATTAGTCAAGGAATATATAAATTTCAATTGAACCAAGTTCAGTTTGGGCATATGTATGAATTGAACAATGCTATAATATCCAAAAAAAAAAAAGAAATCATCACCCATATTATAAAAACTAAATAAAACAGCGAACTAAATAAAAAAATTTGAAATTCTTATGTATTAAGAGGATAACAACATGGAGTAATCACCATGAAAAGAAGCAGATAAATCAATTCGAGCAATAAGCAAGTTTCTTCCAGTAAAAGGACAAACAAAAGAAAGAGATAAAATTTCAAAGAAATGGAAAATTTGAAGAGAAACGACCTTGTTTAAAAAAAGATATTGTACATTAAGGTAGGTGGACCAAGGAGTTCCACTTCACACATCAAAGGATGAGGATAGTAAAGAAAGAAAAGAGAGATGAATTGGAGAGAGAGAGGAAGAGGCCAGGAAATTTGCAAGAGATGGACAGAAAAGACGGAGGAGAGAGACGGAGAGAGGCCTTGAAATTTTGGCCCTCTTTCTCCCAAAGCCACGATTATGATTTTTCTTTTTTTTTTTGGTTTTGTCGATGAAAAACGACATCATTTGGAACACTCAAAAATTAAAAAAAAGAATCATCCAATCAGATTATGACAAATGTCCCCCAATAATGTGAGGCTTCTCCTTAATGGAATAATGAAATAATGAAAAAATATTAGATAAATCCATCAATGCAATAATAAAAGCATAAAAGATCAAAGAAATCATAGTCAAATAGCTATAATGGATAATATGAGGTGCTCACAATGGATAATATAATGGATAATAGCTATAATGGATAAATCCATCATTTTTGCTTTGCTGAAAAGAAAAAGGAGCTATACATACTGTTTAGACTGCAAAGTAGGGAGCCAATAGAGCTTGACAATTTGCTGACAGCTGCGAAAGGTTTCATTTCGGGAAAAGCAGAGATCGATATCTAAGCAAAGAAGGGTGGCTGTGACGGAAATCGAAGCAGAAAGGAAGAAGTAAGGTTGAAGGTTTAAAACGCACACTCCATTTGCGTTTCGGTAAATCCTTAACCTTGATTATTCTTGTTGATATTACTTGTTAGACTTACTATTTTAATTATTTGTTAAGATGTCCAATCCTTGAATAAACTTTATTAAATAAATCAAAAGTTATCAACAGAGAGCAAAGTTTGAAAAGGGTAATCATTCTGTGGAAAAAAAAAGAAACGAATGGTTGGAGAGAGAAATAGAAGAGGATAAGATTAAGAGGGCTTTTTCTTTTCAATGAAGGATTTTTGTATTTTATTAATTGGAGCAAAGAAGTCAACATGGAACCAATAATCAATTGGAGCAAAAAAGTAAACAATAATTGAATTGTATCAATAAAAAAAAAAACGGAGCGCCATGTGGCTTCATGAAAAAAAAGTAATTGACGTGGCATATCTAACGTTTAAGCATTTTCTCATGGTCTCTTTCTCTACTTTTTTTTTTCAACCACTCTTGTTTTCATTCTCCGAATGGTTTCTTTCTCTACTTTTTTTTTCAACCACTCTTGTCTTCATCCTCCCAAATAATGTAGAGTTATGCGTTTCAAACACCCCTGACCCCTTTCTTTTCTTCAGCCGTCCCCTTCTTTACGTTTTTTCTTCGCTTGGTCCCCCTCTTTACATTTTTTTCTTTCCTTGGCCCCCCTTTGTCTCCCTTTTTTTTTCAATAGTTTCATCGAGCCAAAAAGATGCCAACAGCAATTGTAATAAATACAATCAAAAGAAAATCTGAAGAAACAAAATTTGTTAGCATAAATTTTGAAAAAAAAGTGATAATGAAAACGCACGACTTCAATTATTGAAAAAAGAAGGTTGAGAGATTATGGAGAAGAGCAGCCATACTTGCTTTCACGATCGAGGTTGAGACGATTTTCTTATCATTTAAAATGAAATCATCTTCCTTTTCTGTTGTTGTTTTATATTCTTTTTTCAGTAGATCTAATATTATTATTGGGGAAACAATTGGCAACTTCATTATGTCCCTCCATCATTGTCTTCATTTTATCTGGTAAAAAAAAAGTAAACCAAGTCTGGTTTAAAAAATTATAATAATCAAGTAAACAACAAACGATTCCTATTTCCTTTTTTTTCTCATGGTCTCTTTCTCTATTTTTTTTTCAACCACTCTTGTTTTCATCCTCCGAATGGTCTTTCTCTACTTTTTTTTTTCAACCACTCTTTTCTTTATCCTCCCAAATGATGTAGAGTTATGCGTTTCAAACACCCCTGATCCATTTCTTTTCTTCAGCCGTCCCCTTCTTTACGTTTTTTCTTCGCTTGGTCCCCCTCTTTACATTTTTTTCTTTGCTTGGCCCCCCTTTGTCTCCCTTTTTTTTTCAATAGTTTCATCGAGCCAAAAAGGTGCCAACAGAAATTGTAATAAATACAATCAAAAGAAAATCTGAAGAAACAAAATTTGTTAGCATAAATTTTGAAAAAAAAGTGATAATGAAAACGCACGACTTCAATTATTGAAAAAAGAAGGTTGAGGGATTATGGAGAAGAGCAGCCATACTTGCTTTCACGATCGAGGTTGAGACGATTTTCTTATCATTTAAAATGAAATCATCTTCCTTTTCTGTTGTTGTTTTATATTCTTTTTTCAGTAGATCTAATATTATTATTGGGGAAACAATTGGCAACTTCATTATGTCCCTCCATCATTGTCTTCATTTTATCTGGTAAAAAAAAAGTAAACCAAGTCTGGTTTAAAAAATTATAATAATCAAGTAAACAACAAACGATTCCTATTTCCTTTTTTTTCTCATGGTCTCTTTCTCTATTTTTTTTTCAACCACTCTTGTTTTCATCCTCCGAATGGTCTTTCTCTACTTTTTTTTTTCAACCACTCTTTTCTTTATCCTCCCAAATGATGTAGAGTTATGCGTTTCAAACACCCCTGACCCATTTCTTTTCTTCAGCCGTCCCCTTCTTTACGTTTTTTCTTCGCTTGGTCCCCCTCTTTACATTTTTTTCTTTGCTTGGCCCCCCTTTGTCTCCCTTTTTTTTTCAATAGTTTCATCGAGCCAAAAAGGTGCCAACAGAAATTGTAATAAATACAATCAAAAGAAAATCTGAAGAAACAAAATTTGTTAGCATAAATTTTGAAAAAAAAGTGATAATGAAAACGCACGACTTCAATTATTGAAAAAAGAAGGTTGAGAGATTATGAAGAAGAGCAGCCATACTTGCTTTCACGATCGAGGTTGAGACGATTTTCTTATCATTTAAAATGAAATCATCTTCCTTTTCTGTTGTTGTTTTATATTCTTTTTTCAGTAGATCTAATATTATTATTGGGGAAACAATTGGCAACTTCATTATGTCCTTCCATCATTGTCTTCATTTTATCTGGTAAAAAAAAAGTAAACCAAGTCTGATTTAAAAAATTATAATAATCAAGTAAACAACAAACGATTCCTATTTCCTTTTTTTCTTATGGTCTCTTTCTCTATTTTTTTTCAACCACTCTTGTTTTCATCCTCCGAATGGTCTCTTTCTCTACTTTTTTTTCAACCACTCTTGTCTTCATCCTCCCAAATGATGTAGAGTTATGCGTTTCAAACACCCCTGACCCATTTCTTTTCTTCAGCCGTCCCCTTCTTTACGTTTTTTCTTCGCTTGGTCCCCCTCTTTACATTTTTTTCTTTGCTTGGCCCCCCTTTGTCTCCCTTTTTTTTTCAATAGTTTCATCGAGCCAAAAAGGTGCCAACAGAAATTGTAATAAATACAATCAAAAGAAAATCTGAAACAAAATTTGTTAGCATAAATTTTGAAAAAAAAGTGATAATGAAAACGCACGACTTCAATTATTGAAAAAAGAAGGTTGAGAGATTATGGAGAAAAGCAGCCATACTTGCTTTCACGATCGAGGTTGAGACGATTTTCTTATCATTTAAAAAGAAATCATCTTCCTTTCTCTGTTGTTGTTTTATATTCTTTTTTCAGTAGATCTAATATTATTATTGGGAAAACAATTGGCAACTTCATTATGTCCCTCCATCATTGTCTTCATTTTATCTGGTAAAAGAAAGTAAACCAAGTCTGATTTAAAAAATTATAATAATCAAGTAAACAACAAACGATAACATACTGCTTAGACTGCAATGTAGGGACAATTAATCACTGTTAAATAAATTAATTGAAAAATAAAAAAAAACAAAAAAAGAGATAACCAATAAGATGCCGACATATGGCCTTCAAAGAAATGATAGGCCTTAAATTAAGATAGTTGAAAAGAAAAGGGCCAAAAACTTTAAGAGAAGAGTCAATAAAAAAATATGACATGGTCTCCAAAAAATTATAATATTTAAAAGTTCTTTAATAAAAAAAATTAAAAAGTATGTTAATGTAATTAATAAAAAAATTTAAGGCCTATCATTTAGGCCATATGTACAAAGTAGGGACAATTATAATATTCTAAACATACTGTTTAGACATTAGTTGGGTGTATGAAATCAAGGATGGAGACCTTAGTGTTGCTTTATCTAATCTTTATATATTAAATTCCAATTCTATAAGATTTCCTGATTAATATAAACTTTATGTGTACAACTTTTCAAAATGTTGTCTAAACATTTTGCAGTCTAAACAGTATGTTAATGTAATTAATTGTCCCTACTTTGTACATATGACCTTCAAAGAAATGATAGGCCTTAAATTAAGATAGTGTTATAGATAGATTTACTATCAAGTCAGAAGCCAAATAATAAAAGAATTAATTATTAATGGACTAAATACAAAGATTACAAAATACTATCTGAAATGCATACAGGAACAATGAATGCATAGCAAAATGATTAGACATCATTATCTCAAAAACATGTAGTTTAACAGACCAACTATACAACATTAAAAAAAAAAAAAACTAAAGAGACAATTGAACATGAATATAATAAAATGAAAAGGTAAAGAAATATGAACAGATATAATGAACCTGAAATAATATCTTTAGAATGCTCTCATTCCTGCAAAAATCACAACAAAATATATTTAGATTAATTGACCAACTATAAAAAGAGGAAAAAAATTCATATTAAAAAAAATGAAATGGACATGGTTATAATAAAATGTAAAAGTAAAAAAAGCTCAAGAGATATAATGAACCTGTAATAGTATACATAGTAAAATTAAATTAAAAGATCTCAATTTGAGGAAAAATGATCTGAAGAGGAAAAAAAAAAACTCATCAGCATGTTGTCTAACCTTCCCACTACTACATTCCTTTTCTCTTATTTGAAAAAGAAGAAAATAGAAAGGTTTGGGAAGGTTATGCTTCCCGAACCCTCCCATTTCCTTTGTTTCATTTTAGTTTTTTCCTTTAAAAGAGCCAGAAGTTATTTTGGGGGAGGGACGATTCCTGAACCTTCGCCATTTCCTTTTTCTTAAAAAAAATCCTTTAATCAAACCCGAGCTACCAATAATGATGAACAATGAATACTTCATAGAGACCCAAAAAGAAACAGCCAGAAAAATGGCAATCAGTGAACTATTGAACAGAGAGAAACAGAAAAAGTAAGAAGAAAAACTCACCAACTTAGTTTTTTATATAAAATCCCATCATCCCAGAAAAAAATCTACATAAAAGAACGAAAATCATGTTAGAACATGAGAATAAAAGACCTAAAATAAACAAAGATAGATTACACAAAAAAAATATAGTGACAAAAATTTTAAAAAAATAATGGAAGAAAGAGATCGACAAAAATTTTGTTTAGCAATATCTTCCATGGAAGAAGATGGAAGGGAAAATGAAAGAAATCAATTCTCCATAATAAAATACTCATTCCATTTAAAAAGAAAACTCATTCCATTTCAAACAAAACCCGCAAATAAATCAGAAAAAAAAGGAGAAATATTTAAAGCTCAAGCATGGCACTTTGGCCCCATACAATCGGCGATACATGGTTGAAGACGGCCTGAATTGGCCGGACCCAAGCAATCTCTTCTCCCATTCCTTTCTCCTTTCTTGGTTTTCCTTTCTTCCAGAACCATCTTCACTCTTTCCTCTGCCTCTCTCCCCCGATCATATCCTTTTCCTACCCACCCTAACCCCTTTTATTATTATAAAAAGAAAAACCAATCACAAAATGAAATATGGCTCCAACAAAATATTAGGCCTTATTGTGTTTAGATTTTTTTTCTTTTCTAATCTCCAAAACGACGCCGTTTTACCATATGAAAAACTAAAAAAAAATATAAAAGAAATAGAAAAAAGGAAGCCAAAGAAATGCCGACATATGGCCCCCAAAGAATGAGAGGCCTTAAATTAAGATAGTGTTATAGATAGATATATATATATATATATATAAACAAAGATAGATTACACAAAAAAAATATAGTGACAAAAATTTAAAAAAAAAAATGAAAGAAAGAGATCGACAAAAATTTTGTTTAACAATATCTTCCATGGAAGAAGATGGAAGGGAAAATAAAAGAAATCAATTCTCCATAATAAAATACTCATTCCATTTAAAAAGAAAACTCATTCTATTTCAAACAAAACCCGCAAATAAATCAGAAAAAAAAGGAGAAATATTTAAAGTTCAAGCATGGCACTTTGGCCCCATACAATCGGCGATGCATGGTTGAAGACGGCCTGAATTGGCCAGACCCAAGCAATCTCTTCTCCCATTCCTTTCTCCTTTCTTGCTTTTCCTTTCTTCCATAACCATCTTCACTCTTTCCTCTGCCTCTCTCTCCCCGATCATATCCTTTTCCTACCTACCCTAACCCCTTTTATTATTATATAAAAAAAAACCCAATCACAAAATGAAATATGGCCCCAACAAAATATTAGGCCTTATCGTGTTTAGATTTTTTTCTTTTCTAATCTCCAAAACGACGCCGTTTTATCATATGAAAAACTTAAAAAAAATATAAAAGAAATAGGAAACCAAAGAAATGTCGACATATGGCCCTCAAAGAATGAGAGGCCTTAAATTAAGATAGTGTTATAGATAGATTTCGTTAAAACATAAGTAAGCATAAACAAACTTTCGAGAAGATAACCACCACATCCTGATAGTCCTGGGTTTCTGCAGCTACTCCATCAGAGTTAAGCTTTATCCAACCAGAGAAGTGGGGTTTCCAAGAAACAAGTTTAAGAAAAAGCTTCCTAGATTTGTAAGTTCCAATTCAAGATGTCACACCCCGATCCGAAGGTTGAGAATGTGACAACTGTTGGAGTATGCTGGGAATTGAAAAGCTTCAAGGCGTGTATCTATAGCCACTATCTTTAAGATTTTATTTGCACCCAGCAATATAAATCTTAAGGATACAATGAAGCCAATGGAGGCTGCAATTAATTCAATTGAAGTCTTCCCACTGGCACTTATCAAGTGGTTACAAAAGGGCTAAATCTATAAAAGTTTTCTGCAGCAAAGGTTTACAGATGTGTCTGAATAAAATTGAAAGAAGAGGAGGAAGAAGAGAAGGAATGAAATTGTTCTATGTTTGACAATTGAGAGAATTCTTTTATATAGACTTCTAAGGGAACAGTTATATCCCATCAGAAGTTTATATTCATTCAGAAGTTAATAACGGTTAATTAACCGTTAATTATTATTATTAAATAATAATAATTTCGAATTTGGAAAAATAAAAAATTAATTTATTTTTCACAACCACGTGCCACGTGGCCAAGTGCCAAGTGCCTATATTTGACTATTAAATATTTAATAGTCAACTAGGAGGCCAATTAGCACCAATTAGCAAGTAGAAGCCCAAATGGCTTACTACTTACTAAAGCCCAACTACTAAAGTTATGGATGTGGCCATATTTAAACATCTCTCCAATTTGTCATCTCACCAATGTGGGATATTGGTGAAAATGTTTCAACAACAACCGCTGCGTGCTACAAATTGTGAATGGCGCGCTTCGCATACAACTCGAATCTCACAGTACTTTGAACCCAATTAGTAAAATAATTGTAATATTTATAAATAATAAGTAAAGTGGTTTCAAAACTTATATGCAGTACAAAATTTAAATAATAGCTATTAATTTATAAAACTCATGCATTTGTTTTCCTACATACTATTCACACCAAAGTTTTAAGATAACTTTTACAAAACAAAATTGACACTTGCACATTATATAATAGTTCCACAATTTATATAGACTAGGTTCAAAAACAGACTCTAAATCATGCCGGTGGATCCAATATTACTAATAGATAAGTCGTACTGACTTACTATCTACTGTCCGAAAGTGAGCCATGCTTCCTACATATTTACTCTTTATAGGCGTCCTACTAGTCTGAAAATAATTTTTAAAAAGAAAAGAGTGAGTATATAAATTATACTCAATGAGTGAGACTAGACCAAGAATACAAATCTAATTAGGTAAGATATAAATGCATATATTGTAGAAATTAAATTGAAAATATAACGATTCATAAAATGTTTGAATTGTTATCTTGTCTGAAAGTATAAGTTTGTTTATCTTAAAGTAAGAAAATCAGGATAAATATTCGGATATTTTTCAAAATGAAATAGTAAATAAAAACAAACAATCACGTTGTGAGAAAATCTATGTTGGGCTCGCCAAAACTGTACTCAAACTCACATTCGGCAAAGATGGAATCTGAGTCCGTCGAGGGATCATAAGTTTTATTTAAGTTCACCAAAATGCCCCAACTCGACGTTGGTATGTGCCTTCACCACAGGTGGTACATGGCTATGTCCATTGTACACAACGGGATGTACGTGGCTATGTTCATTGTACTCCCATAGAGATCAAATAATCAAATATCAGTGTGCACAACCAACCCCTGTATCATTTCATCCCATGTGAGAGTTAACTACTTACTCACGCCGCCTCCACAAGGTCGGACTGTGAGAAATGTCACTGCAATGACTAACATCTCATCCACCAAAATCATAATGTAAAACAACATAATTCAATCGTATATTATTCGGCCAACTAGCCCATTATTGAAATCAATTCCAACTATATCAATTCCCATCAATTTCACCACATAATCTAAACATTTGATTGCAAAAATTTTAAGGTAGGTCAATCCATGTCAAGATCATAAATAACAATCATAAATCAATTTAAATTTAAGGAATCAAACCTTTTGTAGTTGAAAGCTAATTTAAATAGTGAAATATTTTAAATCATTCAAACTGAAATTTAGGTCAAATAAAGTCTCACTCACAAGTTTGCAGAAGATTTTTACTCCCATTATATCGAATGTTCCTTTCCCTTGGAAGGCGGTTCACCACCTATATATTTATATAGTTGTATTTGGATAATGTGTTAACACATAGCAATGGAAAATATTGTTAGATGAGGTGAGCATGCAAAATGCATACTTTACTAATTACTAATTTGAGTTCTACATGGTGATTTTGTGTTCTAGGGCCTAGATAAGTGAAGTTAGGGTATAAGCAAATTTGTTTCGCCTAACAAAACTTGCTTGTAGACTTAATTTGATGTAATTATGAACAATGAAAAATTTGAACGATTTTGTCTCTAGAAGATAAAATTTTGGCTGATGAGTTTTTAGATGGGAAAAATTTAGTCATTTTAGTTCTTCAAGGTTTTAGGCATATTACTAAAGCACAATAACTACAAGGAAACTAAATTAGTATGCTTACGATAGGGTTTAAAGCAAAATGCTTAAGTTTTCCTAGACTTGGAATACCATTTTTCTCCATGAAACTTTCATAATTAAACTAACTATTCATATAAATTTTCCACTTCATTCATAACTTGTATAAATTTTGAATGGCATCTAATTAAATTTTTTATACTCTACTTATTCAAGATGACTACGCTATAATATAAATTAGGTTTATTTTATAACTATCAAACTAAATCTCTTTCTATCATTTTCTTGGTTTATATTTCTTTCTAATCCTATCAAATTATTATTTATAAAATAAAATGTTAGTGTTCTTTAGTAAGATACTATACTTTCTCTAGGATGGCATCTTATTACATAATTTCACCGAACTAGATATTGACCTTATTTAAGGAGTCTTTTCATCAATTTAAGTATTCCTTATTTTAATTAAGTATATGAGAATATAAATTACCAATTTACATCCTAACTTTATGAAATAAAAATATCCTAGTGTTTTTAGGGTTTCTACTATATTAATTTGCATGAATTTGTATGAGTAAAACTTATAAAACAAAAACTTTTGAAGAGAATTTACATACTTAGAAGGAAGTAGAGAGAGAAAAGGGAAGAAATTTCGTTGAAATCCTTGAAGAAATGAAATTGAATTTGCTTGAAGAATCTTAAAAGCTAACCCTTGAAATTTTTTGATGAAGTATTTAGTTTGTAGATTTTGTAGACACTTATTTCTAATCTTAAGTAGTTAATTGATTTTAATTAATTAATTTTGGCATTTCCAACTTTTTACCTTGCTTACCCTTTTGAAGTTTGATCTATTTATGTTCATTACTATGACTTTATTTTATTTTATTTCATCTTACTACTTTATTTTATTCTGTTACTTTGTAGGTAATTTTTAACAAGAACCAGGAAGCCAAAGCCAAATTGATCCAACTCCCATGCAAGTCAGAAGCCATACAAAGACCAACCGAGTCAACTCGATTATCATGCAATATATATATATATGTATAAATAAATATATTTATATGTATACATATTTATACATATATGTATATTTATAAATATATATTTCTATATATGTACATATCCATATATTTATATATGTGTATAAATATATATTTATATGTATATGTATATTTATATATATTTATAGATATTGTATATATTTATATATGTGTATATATATATATATATATATATATATCAAAAGCCAAAAAAGAAAAGAAGAGAAAAGGGCCCACACCATGCAAAACAAAATGAAAAAGCCACGCCATTCTCTTATTCCCTTTGCATTTTGTCACTACCACTACCTTATATATATTACATAAAATAAAATAAAGATTGCTTGCACCATTTTGCTTTCCCTGACACCGTCCACTACGTGATCCCTTACTTCAATACCTTTACACCCAACCTTCTCATCTTCAAAGACTCTTACATGACTCGGTTTAAGTTATGGTGGGTTTGTTGGGTATAGTTTAGTGGCAACAAGAGATGATGGCGTTCTTGGCAAAGGCTGTGCAGAGTCCTGGCTTCTTAGCTCAATTTGTGTAGCAACAAAATGAGAGCAACAATAGGTGCATAAGTGATGCAAACTCCCAGAATGATTCACAATTGAAGTCTGGAGGAAGGCAAGATTTTGGAGAAGGTGAGACATCTCAGGATGGCAGCTCAGCACATGGTCTTCAGAATGGAGGCCCAAATACACCTCATGCAATCATAAATGCAGCAATGCCCATTGTACCTCTATCAACTGTTGGGGCTGCAACAACTGGTCCTGAGCCTACTACAAACTTACATATTGGGATGGATTGCTGGGGTGCCCCAGCTGTCATGCCCCGACCCGCCCGGGTCAGCCACGTGACAACCGTCGCACTGCCTCGAAGTACATACCGACCGGTCACGCACTAGAAGCACCGCAAGGCATTGAAATGGATACCATCGTTGCAAAACAACTAAAACTTTATATAAAAAGCTTTTAATTAAATAATAAACTCAAAAGTGATACCAGTGGATTAAATTAAAGAAATACCTACGCAACGGAAACGCTAAGCCTATGCCACCGACGTCTCCTAGTGAGCCTCCAATATAATAGCTGACCCTATACACTAATCTGTATCCATCCACATTGGATACAGGTGAGTGACAGAGGTTCAATGAATCTTCATCGGGATTAAGGAAACCAGGGGTAATCCAAAATATAATAAAATAAAATAAATAAATAAATTTGTTTTCGAAATCTCTTTTGTAATTCTCCAAAGGAGAATTGGATTTAAAACCTTTAAATTAAATATATACTAAATGGGCTGGCATTTAATATACTGAATGCACGACTGGCCGGTCGTATGCCTTACTGCACCGAGGGCTATCTCTTTTCATTTTGAAACCATTTTCTCCCCTTTCCTCTTTCTTTAGCCCGTTCCCTCGGGGGTAGCCAGCTGTGGTGGAACACAGCTCTAGAGCCCTGGTGAGCTTCCCTACGCGCCTCTTCGAGGGACTCGTCTCACCGTGCCCTTCAACAGGCGGTCCACGGTTGAGAATCTAGCATGCTTCTCCAACTCGGTCCACGCTCCCGCATACATTGGAGCCCGATGAGCCACTCATTTACTCATCTCGCATCTCTCTCATATATTCATCATCATATATATATATATATTCAAAACATATATGTTTAAAACATTTAAACACACACAAGCCTGTAAATTTTAAAATCATCCCACCCTCTAAGTGGGTGTATCACAAAATAAAATGTATGTGTCGTGGATTACCTTTTTCCCAAAACAGTTTGTAAAACATTTTAAAACAATTTATGTTTTTAAAACTTTTAAAAACGTTTGTCCCTAGTGGCTAAGCACTGAAAACAAGGCCACTCACAGTATTGGGAGATTCGTATGCTCCCAAGCGCTCCATGTAGCTCAACCTCCGGAGCATCGCCGCATTCGATTCACCCGGAACCCTATTACACGGAAATATACGTTAACATTCATAATTAAATTTATGAATGCACCTACGAGGCTCTAATATGACCTAAGACTGGGCTTGAATGTGATTCGGGGCTTAGAAAAGTGTCCGGGAGGTTCCGGGATTAAAATTGGACACTTGGTGAAAAATTACGAGAATGCCCCTGGGGTATCCATGGGCCGCGCACTCAAGCCCAACCCGGCCCAGGTCTGGGCCAGGCAAGCCCCCCATGTGGCTGGGTCAGGCCCGACTTGTTTCTGGGCCCAAAAGGCCCCTTCCTTTCTGATTGGGCTGAGGCCCACTCGGCTTGGGCCCAACAAGGCCCAGTTCGGCGCTGGACTGGCCCAAGTCCCGCATGGGACCTGGGTCGCAGGTCTCTCCCGCGTGGGAGCCATCTAGCAGCCTAGAGATTTGAGGCTTTTCCTCTATTCCCAAGCCCCTCGGTCCATCGATTGGCGTGAAATTCGAGATGGAGGTTCCTCTCACCTCCCACGACGCGTTTACCGGAGCAGAAACGAGAATCACAAGCTCAAAGTTCCTAGATCTCGAAGCTAAACTTAAAATCTAACTAAAAGCTAAACCTAACTTTGAGCTTGGATCTCTCCTAGACCAATGCATGGAAATACGTGAAAACTTAGAAAAATGTAGATTAAGGAGTTAAGAACAACATACCAAGAACTCGCCTTGATTCTACCGTCGGTTTGTCCGGATCGACCAAAAGTCCGAAATTGCTCCAAAAGAGCGGTTGAGAGAAATGAAAAATGAGAGAAGAGAGGAAGAGAGAAAATAAGGGGGAGAGGCTCGGCCTCCCCCTATTTATAGGGGAGCCCGACACCGGGTCTACTTGGGCCCCGGGCCAGACTTTCTCTTCTCCTTTAAACTTCTCAAAACTTTGATCCTTGACCCGATCCACCAACCAATTCACTCATGGACTTCCAATCCATTGGCTATGGACTTAAAGAAGTCCACTTTAGTGTTTCCATGCATGGTCACCAATCTCATCTTCCAACTACGTCTTATCTTAAGCTTGACTTCTCTTCTTAATTAGACACATCCGGATTGACATATTATCGATTTAATACGCCGTCTTACACTATTCCGTTTGTACAGAAAAGTCGCATTAGGTCCGGGTGTGTCACCAGCTTCATCTACTGTGCCTGCAATACGTGGAAAAGTTCCTTCTACTCCGGTTGCAGGAGGAATAGTAACTCCTGCATCACAGGACAATGATCAGTCACAACTTTGGTTACATGATGAAAGGGAGCTTAAAAAACAGAGAAGGAAGCAATCAAACAGAGAGTCTACTCGCAGATCCAGGTTGCGTAAATAGGCGGAGTGTGATGAGTTGGCTCAGCATGCCAAGCTGGAAGAAAACGCCAACGCATTCCTTGTACAGCTACAGTCTTTCGTTCTTTCTCCAAGGACACCCTTGTGGAAGAAAGTCAAGCCGGCCAATAGGAAAGCAAAAAAAAGAAGCCAATAGCCAATCAAAACAAGGAGAAAAAGGGCAGAAAGGAGATCACAATACCGAAAATTGAGGGCCATTAGATGAGATTGAAGCAAGAAAGGGAGCCGTAGGATTAAAAAAAAAGAGAGGAGGATATAAAAAAGAGGCTTCAACCTCAAACACAGGGGGGTTTTTCATTTTTTCGTGTCTTTGAAAAGGGCGTTGGCTTTTAAAAATCAAGAACGGAGAAAGCAGTCTTAGCCTTTTTCGTGTGGTCAGCTGGAAAACATAGAAGAAGTGTGCCGTTGGGTCTTCCAAGTTTAGGCCATTCTTGTTTCCTAATACAGCCAACCATTTTTTTTGAAAAATGGGAAGGGATAAAAATGTAGTTTTCATCAGATTTCTTTTGGGTATTTTTATAGATGAAGTCCCACTTTTTTGGTAAAAACTCTTTTCTTTGTGTAAAAATTATTGCTTTTCAATTTGAATATGATATTCTTGTGTTATTATGATTGTTTAATCTATAAAAATGTTAACTTTTGTCTCTTTCATTGATGTTTACAATTTATTTAATCTTGATATCTTTCTAAGTAATTTGATTAGTTTAATATATGTTTTAATATATTCAAGATGATGCCTTTTTATTTGTTCATTTATTTTATTTATTTTTTTGTCTTTTTTTGTTAATGTGTTCTTTCTCTTAATTATTGACATGATTATGCAAAAAACTCCTAACTTTCCTTATATTATATTCTTGTTTATTGTTTTTGAAACTTGCTTTGCTTGTTCCATATGTTTGTTTAGTTGAAAATTTTAATCTTGATTAAAAAGATTACATTTTTGAGCTTATATTCATTCTTGTAAAAATCACAACTTTAAGTTGATAAACTTCTTTACTTAGTTGAATATTAAGTCTAGGCTACAAAAAATTGCATCTTTACATTTGTGGATATTCTTGCTTGATTAAAAACAAAATCTTGGTTAATAAAAATTACATCTTTAAGTTTATTTCAATTTATTTAAATAAAAAGTAAATCTTGGTTATAAAAAATTCTATTTTTAGGCTTGTATAAATACATATTTAGTTTAATATTTAATTTTGACCATAAAATTACTTTTTTGCCCTTGATATGTGTTTTGCTTAATTAAGAATTAATTCTTGCATGTAAAATTACCCTTTTACCCTTATGAACATGTTTGCTTAATTAGTAATTGTATCTTGCATTAAATTACTGTTTTACCCTTTTATGTATGCTTGTTTAATTAAAAATCTAGTCTTACATGTAAAATTACCCTTTTGCCCTTGCTTGTATTTTTTATTTAATTAAAAATTAAATCTTGTATGTGAAATTACCTTTTTGCCCTTGCATGTATATTTGTTTAATTATGAGTTGAATTTTGTATAAAACTACATACTGGACCTTGTATATATGTTTATTTAAATTAAGCTTGCTTATATGTGTTAAATTAGTTGTTATGTAATCTAAGCTTGTAAAGTTAATTTTAAATTTCCATGTTCTATTTATTCATCATATTACATTATGCAATTAATTGTGTATATATGTACTAACCCATGTTTCCTTGTCTCATTCATGCATAATTAGGTTTAGAACATCGATTTCCAAAAATTCATATGCATGGGGGAACCGGAGGGTGCCTCGGGAGTCCGAGGTTTTCGAAGGTTTTTTCCCGATGGGAAGTTTTCTCGGTGTCTAACCAGGAGTCCGATCGGGAACGGGGAAATTTTTCATCCCTTCAAAAATGAAAAATACATTTTTTCTTGTTTAATTTTCATAAAAAGCATACATCATGTTTATGATTTCCTTAATTTCTTAAAATTTGAAAATGAACCCAAAAAATTATTATCTTTTTACAAAAAAGAATGTTAATTCCAAAATTTTTTATTTTTACTCATTATTTTCTTTTTTATTTTATTTGTTTTATTTTCATTTTATTTTAAGAAAATCTCTTGTTTAAGAGGCCCAATTAAATTAAAAGGAATGTTTATTCTGAAATTAATTTCAAAACATTTTTTAAAAGTTTTTTGAGAGATCTTAATTACCTAATTATAGTTAAGGTCTTTCAAATTAATCCAAGTTTTTAAACCACTTTCAAAATTTCTTGCTTTATTTTATTTTATTTTTTTCCAATGTAAGGGAATATTTATTTTCTTTTTCTTTTTCTTTTTTTAATTTTTTTCAAAATGTTTTTTTGGGAAGACTTTAGTAAGCTAAATTAATTAAGACCTTTTAAGTAAATTTCATTTTTATCAAAAGGCATTTTCAACTCCAATAAAAAAAATGTTTATTCCTTAAATCTTTAAAAATATTTTTCAAAATTAACTTTGTTCAATAAAAAGGACATTTATCTTTAAAAGCTTTTTTTGAAAGGTCTTAATTTATCAAATCTACTAAGGTTTTCCTATTAAACTAAATTTTTGTCAAATTATTCCCTTCATTAAATTAAAAGGAATACTTATTTTGACATTGTTTTAAAATTAAATCTTTCTAAGAGAGTTTAATTTAAGAAATCATAATTAAAGTCTCTTAATGTGATTTTCAAAATATGAATTTGAGGATGTTTATCCCAATCTCTTTGTAAAATGTTTTCTAGAAGGTTTCAATTAATATTCTCATAATTGAGACTTTCTAAAATTAAAATTAAACCTTTTTTTTTTCACAAAAGGATATTTATCCTCATTTTAAAATTTGACTTTGATTTTAAAAGAATGTTTATTCCTATTTAGAAAGTGAATCTCCTTTCTAAGTAGGAAATTTCTTCAAATTCAAAATTGAGCTATGGATTTTCACATTAAAAGAAATGTTCATTCCGACATTAAACTTTTAAATTTCAAATTTAGCTTGTATAATGGGATGTTTATCCCACATTAAAAGCAATATTTATTCCGACATTTGAAACTGTTTTTTTCTTAAAATGAATTTTAACACATTTTATTATTATTTTCCAAGTAAAATATTTTTAAGACTTTTGTGGTACCGATTTCCAGGCGTCTTGGGGTGCTAATCCTTCTCCAAGCGTAACCTACTCCCGAACCTAAAATCTTTTTCGTAGACCAATTTCTTTCCTTAACTTGACGTAATCTTTCTAGATTTACGTTGGGTTAAACAAGTAGGTGAGTAACCACACCTATTAAAAATAAAAGGTTAGTGACGACTCCATTTTGTTTTTAGACTATTTAGTCAGGAGCATTTTTCATGCCATATCATTTTTCGTCGGAGCAGTAAAACGTCTAGATAGCTTGGCGACTCCACTGGGGACTTTTTTTTAGGAGAGTCAAGCCACTTTTTAAGTCTTATTTTACTTGGGTTTAATAATAAAATGTTTTAAGTTTCATTTCATGCATTGCATTAATTCATTTCATTCAAAAATTTTCCAAGAAATTATTTCAATTTTTTTTAAAGAACGAAAAAACAAAATCTTCAAAAAAAAAAAGGGAAAAGGAAGATTTTTCAAAATTAAGTTTATCAAAATTGCATCTTGCATTTACATCACATTTAATCTATATTGTATGTATGTTTCTATGCCTTGATTTTCTAGCATGCTTTGTGGGTTTAATTACTTGTATATACTTTGCATGTTTTAATTCCTTTTGTGTGTCTTGATTTGCTAGCATGTTTTTTGTGTTTACATTTTTGCCCCTTTTAATTACTTGTATATGTTTTGCATGTTTTTAATTTCGCGTATAATGCCATGAATGCCCATACTATTTATATCTTGCATGCTTATTCCTTGACCTTTTATTGTCTCACATTTATTTATGTGTTAAGCTTATATTTTGAATTGTACAGATCGTGTGTTGATATGTGATAGTGAAATCCTTCTGCTTCTATTTGTGAATCTCTTCTACTTCCTCGTGTGTTTGCTGCTTCACCAAAAGGCAATTGGTAAAGGTACAAGTCCCTACCTCATACACAACACGAATTCATAACATAAAAGTTCGGGAGTCCAAACTTAACCTTTATTTAGGAGGAGGCAACGGGGTTGCCTCCACCCTATCTTGTTCGATGGGTACCCTTGTTTAGAGTTTTAAACCCAGGATATAGAAAACCCTGATCCTAACCTAGATAGAGCCAAACCCGTTAAGAGAAAACCCGATTTCTTAGGGCACAAATGGGGGATGCCTTCTAACCTTTATCAATTTCTTTCACTTTATCTGTATATATGTTTATTTCATGATGATATATTGATATGTTGTTTGTATAATCTGCCTGTTTTCTTTTACTTTATCTGTATAAATGTTTATTTCATGATGATATATTGTTTGTATAATCTGTCAGTTTTCTTTCACTTTATCTGTATATATATTTATTTCATAATTATATGTTGATACGTTGATATGCTTTTTGTATAATTGGTCGGTTTTCCTTCATTTTATTTGTATATATGTTTATTTCAGGATGATATGTTGATATGCTTTTTGTATAATCTGTCAGTTTTCTTTCATTTTATCTGTATATATGTTTATTTCATGATGATATGTTTTTTGTATAATCTTTGTATAATCTGGCGTTTTTCTTTCATTTTATCTATATATATATATATATGTTTATTTCATAATAATATCCTGATATGTTGTTTGTGTAATCTGTCAATTTTCTTTCATTTTATCTGTATATGTTTATTTCATACTGATATGTTGTTTGTATAATCTGTCTATTTTCTTCCTCATTTTATCTGTATATATTTATTTCATGATGATATACTTATATGCTGTTTATATAATCTGTCTGTTTTCTTCCTTTATCTGTATATGCTTATCTCATGATGACATACTGATATGATGTTTGTATAATCTGTCTATTTTCTTTCCCACTTTATTTGTACATATGTTCATTTCATGCTAATATGTTGTTCGTACTTTGTTTGTTTTCTTTAAACATCCATGATTATTGCCTTTTTTCTTATTGCCATCATCACATGACATGCATTTCATTGTAGAATCATTCGCAACAAGAGAACCGTAAAGGGAAATTAGTCATGGCTGAAAAACAAGGCCAATCTTCAAGTCAACAGAAAGTAATAATGTTTTTCGGATAATCACGTGGATATTTTGGGATATCAATATAGATATCTAGGCTCTTGACCTCGTTCTAATGAAACGACTAGTTATCCTCTATGGTTAAATTGTTGTGAACCATTCATTTTTGCACCTACATCTAATCATTGACATGCTTCCTTTTATTCTACTTCATACTGTACTTGTCTATGTACATCCATGTATATAATTTATCTTAATGGTGGGCAAACACATTTCCTTTTTGTCATTTCTTCCCCTTATTTTTGCATCCCATGATTGCATTTTCATTAAGCATGTTCATACATACATTCCATTCATAATAAGGGAATTAGATTCATCCTTGTGATTACATCAGGGGTTTCAAGATAGCACCTCCACCACACAGATATAATACTACACTACAGTCCAGATTCATAATGGAAGAGCAAGCCACCGAGATTGAACAGTTAAAGAAGACAAATAGGAGTTGCAGAAAAAACTGGATCAAATGGCAGAAATGGTGGCTAATATAAGGCAACAAAACATGGCCAACTCAGGCAACAATTCCAATGAGCAATCTTCCCAGAGTACACTTCCACACATGCCTCTAACAACTTAGCCAACAAATGCCCCTCTCTCACCTCCAACCCTCAGTATACCCCCACAAGAAAATCAAACACAATTTCTGCAATCAATCACAAACACATTCACCTTTCCACCACCGCCTTCACTTGGTAGATACCCTTTTATACCCTTAATGAACACTGCAAGCGGAGGATTTCCAACAACAACCCCACAAATTCCTCCTCCCATATACACCATGACACCTCCTGTCCTTGGATATGCCCCAGCCAACCCCTTAATGGTGCTTGATGAGCAGTTTGAGAGAAAGATGAGTGGGACTGAAAGCCAGATAGTGTTGAATCAAATAGAACAGTGGCTTAAAGCCATGAAGGGCACCTCTGCTTATGGCACTGCTGATGCATATGAGTTAAGTTTAGTTGATGGATTGGTGATCCCACCGAAGTTCAAAGTGCCTGAGTTTGAGAAGTACAAAGGAACTACATGCCCTAAGGACCATATTACCATGTACTGTCGGAAGATGGCCACTTGTTCTCGAGATGATAAACTTTTGATTCATTGTTTCCAAAACAGCCTCACTGGGTTAGCAATGCGGTGGTATAACAAGTTAGATAGGCGGGGTATTCACTCTTGGAGTGATTTAGCTATGGCTTTCATTGATTAGTACAAACATATGATGGATTTAATGCCCGATAGACTGACTTTACAAAATATGGAGAAGAAGTCTTTTGAGTCATTCATTGAATATGCCCAAAGATGGAAGGACATAGCAGCTCAGGTACAGCCTCCTTTGACTGAGAAAGAGACGACAAGGCTATTCATTAATACCTTAAAAGCTCCATATTATAGCCATATGCTTGTTGGAGCCACCATGAGTTTCACTAACATGGTCTTAGTTGGAGAAATGGTGGAAAATGCACTCAAGACTGGTAAATTAGATGGTGGGGAGTCTAGTGCGGCCAATAAAAGTTCAAAGGAGAAAGAAGGCGAAGTAAATACCACTGGATATGGAGGATACCGGCAATAATATCAGTACCTACAATCTAAATGCCAATCATGCCAACACCAATACTATCCCACCAGTTACACACCACCTCAGAACACCTACCAGTATCCTCCTCCCAGCTATACACAACCTCAAAATGCTTACCAATACCCAATGTCCAACACCATTTCCACTGCTCCAAGACCAAACACCCAAAACTGGAATCTAAGACCACCAAAGAAAAGGAAACAAATTACTCCCATCCCCATGACTTACACAGAGCTATACACCATACTATTAAATAGCAAGATGATTGAACCGGTTCAGTACTCGACCCTTTTACAGCCTCCATATCCTAAGTGGTTTGATGAGAATGCAACATGTGCCTATCACTCAGGAGCCAAGGGGCATAATATTGAAAATTGCATGAGATTGAAAGAAGTGGTACAAGGAATTATCAATGAAGGTCGCTTGACCTTTGATACTGGTGTACAGCCAAATATGGGGGTAAATATGCTTCTTAATCATGGTGGGAATGGAGTAAATGCCATTAATGTGTTGGATTGTGGGGAATCAAGCAATATCAATAGCAAAACATGGGTTCGACAGTTGGTACTAGGGATCCATTTAAACAATTGGGAGGCTTTTGAGGCATCGATCATGTTGGTAGATTTTAACTTGACAGTCTTGAACACTTTTTATCCTACACTTCTGCCCAAGAGTGTTGGTGGATGATCTTCATATGTTATGAGCTTTACTTTCATATTTGCTCTATCATTCAAGATTTTGATGTTATGAACTCTTAAACTTTCTGTCATGTACATATTTCGCACCATAATTCTATTCATTGGACTTCGTACTTTTTTCTATTTACCCTTGTTGTTTGTTTTACCATTTTATTGTTTATTTTTATTCATGGATCAAATACATACACATATATATATATATATATATTCTTTTATTATCCATTGACTCAAAGAACCTTAAATGATGAATGCAAAGATAGCAAAGAGGGTCCACTCACGCCCAACTTTGACCGGGTCATTAATATGGTGGACCTTGATGATGATGATGATAACTCTCTTCCTTTGACCTTTTGAGATTAATTGAGCAAGAAGTCAAACATATCTTGCCTCACAAAGAAACTACAGAGTTGATTAATTTGGGTGATGAGGAGGAAAAGAAAGAAGTCAAAATCAGCACTTCCCTGAAACCGAAATAGAAGGAGGAATTAATGTCATTACTCAAAGAATATGCCGATGTCTTTGCTTGGTCTTACTAGGATATGTCGGGTCTGGATACTGAGATTGCGGTACAGAGGATGATGTCCAGGTTCAAACTAGTGCAATAGAAATTGAGAAGAATGAGGTTTGGAATGTTACTAAAGATCAAATAAGAGATGAAGAAGCAATTAGATGCAGGATTTCTGGAGGTGGCCACTTATCTTGAATGGGTAGCAAATGTAGTGCCAGTCTCGAAGAAAGATGGCAAAGTGCGAATGCGTGTGGACTATTGAGATTTTAACAAAGCCAGTCCAAGAGATAATTACCCACTACCCCATATTAACACTTTAGTCGGACAACACGGCTAAGCAAGTAACATTTTCTTTCATAGATAAGTTTTCGGGGTACAATCAGATGAAAATGGCTTCAGAAGATAAGGAGAAGATTGCTTTCACCATAATGTGAGGGCACGTTCCAATATAAAGTGATGTCTTTTGGCCTCAAGAATGCTGGGGCAATTTATCAGAGAGCCATGGTAATAAAAAGTAAGATTGAAATCTTAGAAATGTATGGGGGTTCTTCTTTGGTGATATATCAGTCAAAAAAAGAATGGGAAACTTGAGATTCAAAGTTGATCCACTATCCTAAGTGTGTAATGGAGCTAATTGAGAAATTTGAAGAAATCAGCTTTCATCATCTCCTTAGGAAAGATAACCAGTTGGCTGATGCATTGGCAACTTTAACCTCGATGTTCAAAGTTGATAAAGGAGTCGAGATCGAAGCAATCAAACTAGACATTAAAACTCATTTGGCACATTGCATGAGTAGTTGATGGCAAACCATGGTTCCATGACATTGTTCAGTATCTCAAGTATCAAAAGTATCTGGATCATACTGTTAAGAATGACAAGAAAGTTATTCGAAAGATGACAGCAAATTTCTTCTTAGACGGTGAAATTCTTTATGAAAAGAGTCGAGATCAAGTGATGTTGAGATGTGTAGAGTCAGAGAAAGCAAATAAGGTTTTAGAAGAAGTTCATAGTGGGATTTGCGGGACTCATTCTAGTGGACATAAGATGGTTAGACAGATTATGAGATTGGGATACTACTAGTTGACTTTGGAGACAGATTGTATCAATCATGCCAGGAAGTGCCATAAATATCAGATTTATGCTGATCAAATCCATATGCCACCTAGTCCATTGCATGTTATTTTTTCTCCCTAGCCTTTCTCTATGTGAGGCATAGATGTGATTGGGGCAATTTCACCAAGAGCTTCTAATAGACACCAATTCACTCTGGTAGCAATTGATTACTTTACCAAGTGGTTTGAAGTGGCTTCTTATGCAAGTGTAACACAATCAGTGGTCACCAAGTTTGTGAAGAAATAGATCATCTGTCGATATGGGTTGTCGGAAAGAATCATCAGTGATAATGCCAAGAACTTAAACAACAAAATGATGGAGTCAATGTGTTCTCAATTCAAGATCAAGCACAACAATTCGACTCCTTACCGACCAAAGATGAATGGGGCAGTCAAGGCAGCAAATAAGAACATCAAGAAGATAGTTCAGAAGATAATAGTGACTTACGAAGATTGACACGAGAAACTTCCTCTTGCTCTACATGCTTACCGCACTACTGCAAGAACATCTATTGGGGTGACTCCGTATTCTTTGGTCTATGGAATAGAAGCAGTTGTACTAGTTGAAGTAGAAATCCCGTCTTTGAGAGTATACAGAGAAGTGAAGCTCGAAGAGTCAGATCAAATGCGGGAGAGATTTGACCAATTGAACTTGATTGAAGAGAAAAGGCTCAAAGCACTTTTATATCAGAAGAGAATGATGCGTGTACATGATAAGAATGTGCATCCATACAAGTCTATAAAAGGAGAATTGGTGCCAAAGAAAATTCTGCCTAGTCAACATGATCCCCAAGAAAAGTAGACTCTGAATAAAGAGGGTCCTTATGTGGTGAAGAAAGCTTTTTCAGGAGATGCCCTAATCTTGCAAGAAATGGATGTAGATGAATTGCTACATCCAATCAATGCCGATGCTATAAAGAAATACAATGCTTGAAGAACAACAAAAAACAAAAAAAAAATAAATAAAAAATGAATAAAAAGAAAAAAAAGAAAAGAAAAGAAAAGAAAAGAAAAGAGTGTCTCAAGTTGAAAACCTGAAAAGGCGACTTGATTCCGAAAAAGAGAAAATAAAAGGTGGGATCTGAGGTGAAAACCCCAAAAGGGAGGTTCAGATCTGATTAGGTTAGTTCCTAAGCTGAAAACCTAAAAAGGCGGTTTAGGAAAGTTGAGAAAGTACGGCAAAATGGGTACCTAACTTGCACAAGAGATCTTGTTCGGTTATGGGGATTAGAGTAATCAGAAATCATCAAACCTTGTTAAACGTCACTTCAGCAAAGATGAGGCAGTCAAAGGCAGGGCGCAAAATAGCCGACACTTTGCTATCTGTGCATTCATCGCATTAAGGTCATATGCCCTTCTTCTTCTTTTGTTATAAACTTGTTTGTTAAATCCTTGTCATGAACTTGTTGTAAGTTTGTCTATAAATATATTGTGCATTGCTTTCCTTTAATATGATCCATATGTTTCCTTTAAATATGAATTGCATAATTTCTTATCATGAAAGGGTGAGCAAATAGGTAAGTGAATGCCATAACATTTGAAGTCAATCCCCCAACACAAAAAGGAAAGAAATGTGAGGGTAAAAATGAGCTCAACAACATACTTTTGGTGCCCAAAGCAAGGTAACACGTGAATGAAATTATCTCAAACTTGGATGTTCAGGCAAAAATGATTTGAAATAAAGGTTTGGGGCATGTTTATGCCAGAAAAGATGTGATAAGAAGATGTTCTCCAATTCCGAAGAATGTAGGTCGGACCAAACCAGAAGGCTATCTTGAAACCTTTAAGGCAAAGTAGAAAGGCATTATCATTTAAACATGAGCATGCAAATTGCATCATTTTAGCTTCATTCCTCATAAACATTCATCATGCATCCTGTCATTGTTCAAAAATTGCAGGCATAAATCCAATTCAAATTGCGGGGTTTGTCTTGTGTAAGAAGCTCCTCAGGTAACTCTCCAAAACTTTTTTAAGGTCTTTTCTTGCTTAAGGCAATTATCCGTGATTCAATTCTATTTAGCATGAATTATTTCTACAATTTATTCAAAGTTTAAAATCATTTCTGTTTAGGATGGTTTTCTCAAAATTGTTTCTCCTTAGAACGATTTCTTCAGATTTAAAATCACTTCTGTTTAGGATGATTTTCTCAAAATTATTTCTGTTTAGGATAATTTCTTCAGGTTTAAAATCAATTTTGTTTAGGATGGTTTTCTCAAAATTGTTTCTATTTAGAACGATTTCTTCAAATTTAAAATCACTTCTGTTTAGGATGGTTTTCTCAAAATTATTTCTGTTTAGGATAATTTCTTTATATTTAAAATCATTTCTGTTTAGGATGGTTTTTTCCAAATTGTTTCTCCTTATAACGATTTCTTCAGATTTAAATAACTTCTGTCTAGGATGGTTTTCTCAAAATTACTTCTGTTTAGGATAATTTCTTCAGATTTTAAAATCACTACTGTTTAGGATGGTTTTCTCAAAATTGTTTTTCTTTAAAACGACTTCTTCAAATTTAAAATCACTTCTGTTTAGGATGGTTTTCTCGAAATTATTTTTGTTTAGGATAATTTCTTCAGATTTAAAATCACTTCTGTTTAGGATGGTTTTCTTAAAATTGTTTCTCTTTAAGACAATTTCTTCAACTTTAAAATCACTTCTGTTTAGGATGATTTTCTCAAAATTATTTCTGTTTAGGATAATTTCTTTAGATTTAAAATCACTTCTGTTTAGAATGGTTTTTTCAAAATTGTTTCTCTTTAGAACAATTTCTTTATATTTAAAATCACTTCTGTTTAGAATGGTTTTCTCAAAATTGTTTCTGTTTAGGACAGTTTCTTCAAATTTAAAATCATTTCTGTATAGGATGGTTTTTTTCAAAATTGTTTATGTTTAAGACAACTAATTCAAGTTAAAAATCTTTTCTGTTTAGGGAGATTTCTTAAAATTGTTTCTATATAAGACGATTTATTCAAATTTAAAATCATTTCTACTTAGAATAATTTCTCGAAATTGGTTGAGTTCATGACAATTTCTTTGATTTTGAAATTAACTCTATTAAGAGTGATCTTTTTCAAAACCCCAGTACTGTTTAGTACACGTTTGAGTAAGGAGTGTCTACATTTTTGCTTATTTCTCAATTACCCAGAAACTTACACTTCTAAGATAATTAAGAAATAATCAAAGAGGGGCAGTTGTAGACACTTATTTCTAATCTTAATTAGTTCATTGATTTTAATTAATTAATTTTGACATTTCCAAATTTTTACCTTGCTTACCCTTTTGAAGTTTGATCTATTTATGTTCATTACTATGACTTTATTTTATTTTATTTTATCTTATCTTACTACTTTATTTTATTCTGTTACTTTGTAGGTAATTTTTAACAAGAACCAGGAAGCCAAAGCCAAATTGATTCAGCTCCATGTAAGTCAGAAGTCATGCAAAGACCAATCGAGTCAACTCGATTATCATGCAAAATATATATATATATGTATATATAAATATATTTATATGTATACATATTTATACATATATGTATATTTATAAATATATATTTCTATATATGTACATGTATATTTATATATGTGTATAAATATATATTTATATTTATATGTATATGTATATTTATATAATATTTATAGATATTATATATGTTTATGATTTCCTTAATTATATGTATATGTATATTTATATTTATATATATTTATAATTTCCTTAATTATATGTATATATTATATATATATATTTATGATTTCCTTAATTTCTTAAAATTTGAAAATGAACCCAAAAAATTATTATCCTTTTACAAAAAGGAATGTTAATTCCAAAAATTTTTATTTTTACTTATTATTTTATTTTTTATTTTATTTGTTTCATTTTCATTTTATTTTAAGAAAATCTCTTATTTAAGAGGCCCAATTAAATTAAAAGGAATGCTTATTCCGATATTAATTTTAAAACATGTTTTAAAAGTTTTTTGAGAGATCTTAATTACCTAATTATAGTTAAGGTCTTTCAAATTAATCCAAGTTTTTAAACCACTTTCAAAATTTCTTTCTTTATTTTATTTTATTTTTTTCCAATGTAAGGGAATATTTATTTTCTTTTTCTTATTCTTTTTTTTTTCAAAATATTTTTTTGGAAAGACTTTAGTAAGCTAAATTAATTAAGACCTTTTAAGTAAATTTCATTTTTATCAAAAGGCATTTTTAACTCCAATAAAAAGAATGTTTATTCCTTAAATCTTTAAAAATATTTTTCAAAATTAACTTTGTTAAATAAAAAGGACATTTATCTTTAAAAGCTTTTTTTGAAAGGTCTTAATTTATTAAATCTACTAAGGTTTTCCTATTAAACTAAATTTTTATCAAATTATTCCCTTCATTAAATTAAAAAGAACACTTATTCTGACATTGTTTTAAAATTAAATCTTTCTAAGAGAGTTTAATTTAAGAAATCATAATTAAAGTCTCTTAATGTGATTTTCAAAACATGAATTTAAGGATGTTTATCCCAACCTCTTTGTAAAATATTTTCTAAAAGGTTTCAATTAATATTCTCATAATTGAGACTTTCTAAAATTAAAATTAAACCTTTGTTTTTCACAAAAGGATATTTATCCTCAATTTTAAATTTGACTTTGATTTTAGAAGAATATTTATTCCTATTTAGAAGGTGAATCTTCCTTCTAAGTAGGAAATTTCTTTAAATTCAAAATTGGGCTATGGATTTTCACGTAAAAGGAATGTTCATTCCGACATTAAACTTTTAAATTTCGAATTTAGGTTTTATAATGGGATGTTTATCCCACATTAAAAGCAATATTTATTCTGACATTTGAAACTATATTTTTCTTAAAATGAATTTTAACACATTTTATTATTATTTTTCAAGTAAAATATTTTTAAGACTTTTGTGGTACTGATTTCCGGGCGTCTTGGGGGTGTTAATCCTTCTCCAAACGTAACCGACTTCCGAACCTAAAATCTTTTTCATAAATAAGTTTCTTTCCTTAACTTGACGTAATCTTTCTAGATTTACGTTGAGTTAAACAAGGAGATGACTAACCACACCTATTAAAAATAAAAGGTTAGTGGCGACTCCATTTTGTTTTTTGACTGTTTAGCCCGAAGCATTTTTCATGCCATATCATTTTTCATCGGAGCGGTAAAACGTCTCAACAGATTTGATAAAGATTTTCTTGGTTAAAAAAGTTTGATAGAGGATTTTGGAGAAAAGAGTGAATTTGGAAGTTGAAAGAATAGGAAAAAGTTTGGTGTTGGTGGAAGAAAAACGGAGAAGAAGATGAATTTATAGGTTGAAGAATTGTTTGGAGAAACCTAGAACTTGATGGAAAAATGGTGAAGAAAGCAAAAAAATCTTGTTTGAAGAACCTTGATTTCTCTAGAAAAGTCAAGACCCTTTTTAGTTGACAAAAATACTCTTCATGAAATATATAAATTACCATTAGGTCCCATAAAAGAAATTATTAAACTAGGAATTTTATGAAATTTATTTGAAACTAGGTCACTCCGTAAAAAGAAAAGTAAACTAGTCAAAATAACTATCGAATTTAACTATCTAAGAAAATGCACCATAGGGAGTTAGAATATATTGTTAAATTTGTCAATGGTGAAATAGTAATTATACATTAAATTTTTACATAGCAACTAGGTAGTTTTTAAGTTTCAATAGTGTATAGCAGTGTGGAGTTCTCCAATATTGTAGAAAAAATCATTTCCATTGAAGAAAAATTCAATTTGTAAATTTACTAATATTTACGAGAATGCCATCAGGTATTGTGACATTCTTTTATGCAATTTTTTCTACAATTTACAATGTTTAGAAAATTAACGTGACAGTTTCGAATATTCTTAGACACACTAAAAAAGATAATTGGGTGGTTGGAAAAGATAAATATTGACACACCCGGACCTAATCCAACTTTTCTGTACAAACAGAATAGCATAAGATGGCGTATTAACTCAATAATATGTTGGTCCGGATGTGTTAGATGAAGAAGAGAAGTGGAAATTAGGACAAGACGGAGTTGGAAGATGAGATAAGTAACCATGCATGGATGCACTAATTGGACTTTCTTAAGTCCATAGCCAATGGATTGGATATCCATTAGTGTATTGGTCAGTGGATTAGGCCAAGGATCGAGATTTGGAGAGGTTAAAAGGAAAGGAGAAAGTCTGGCCTGGGACCCGAGTAGGCCCGGTGTTGGGCTTGCCTATAAATAGGGGGAGTTGAGCTTTCCCCCTTATTTTCTCTTTCCCTCTTTTCCTCTCCTCTCTTTTGCTCTCTTGGAGCAATTTCAGACTTTTGGTCGATCCCAACAAAGCAATGATGAATCAAGGTGAGATATTGGTATGTTATCCTACTTACCTTAATCTACGTTTTGTTACGTTTTCACACATTTCTATGCATTGGTCTAAGAGAGATCTCAGCTCAAAATTAGGTTTAACTTTTTAGCTAGATTTTAGTTCAGATTTGAGATTTATGAATTTTGAGCTTGTAATTCTCGTTTTTGCTTCGGTAAACGTGTCGTGGGAGACGTACGGGTTGCTCGTCTCGATTTTCAGGCCAAGCCATGGAGCAATGGGCTTGAAAATCGAGGAAAAGGCTTAGAATTGGAAACGTCTCCCATGTGGGAACCGAGTTACTCCCGCGCGGGAGAGACTTTTCTTCATGTCTCCCACGCGAGAGTGACCATGGATGGCCGAATTGGCCATCCAACCAAGTCCCCCGCTGGGCTTGGTCCAGTCTCACATGGGAATGAGCATTTGCCCTAGAGGCAAAATGGTAATTTGGCATTAAGTGTCTGATTTTGACCCGAAACCTTTCCGGACACTTTTCTAAGTCCCGAAACACATTCAAACACCATCTTAGGTCATGCTAGAGCCACATAGGTGCATTCATAGCTTGATTATGAATGCTAACACGATTTTTGTGTATTAGGGTTTCGGACGATCGAGTGCGGCGATGCTCTGGAGATTAATCTACGTGGATCCCTGGGAGTATACGAATCTCCCAACACTATGAGTGGCTTAGATTTCATTGCTTAGCCAATAGGGACAAACATTTTCTAATCATTTTAAAAATATAAATTGATTTTCAAAGGCTTTATAAATGTTTTGGGTAAGGGTAATCCACCACATACAAATTTATTTTATGATATACCCAATTAGAGAGTGTGGTGATTTTAAAGAATATATATAAAGGTTTATGTGTGTGTATGCTTTCATGTTTTATATATGTATGTGTGTGTGTGCATATATATAGATATATATATATATATATATGATATTTGATGATGATGAGAGGCGAGACGAGTGATTGTGTGGATTTCGTCACTCCGATGAAAGGGAACGAGTGGACCGAGCGAGACGTGCATGTAACGAAGTAGCCGTGGATCAGCTATCGAGAAGCATGGTGAGTGTGAGACACTGGGAGAGGCACGTAGGGAAACTCGCCAAGGCTCGATGTAGCTGTGTTCCAGCCACAACGATTGGCACTACCGAGGGAATGGGCTAGAGAAAGAAAAAGTATAAAAATGAATAAGAAAAGAAAAGAGATAGCACTCGATGCAGTAAGGCATATGACTGGCGAGTTAAGACTTCAATATGTTTGAGGCCAGCCCACTTTATGTATATATATATTTATTTAAATGGTTTTTAAATTAAATTCTCACTGGAGAATTTGAAAAGAGATTTTGAAAATAAAATTATTTATTTTATAATTATATTTTGGATTATCCCTGTTTTCTCTAACCCCTATTGGAGATTCATTAAACCTTTGCCACTCATCTATACCCAATGTGGTTGGTTGCAGATTCGCGTACGAGGATAGTAGATAAATTGGAGGCTCATTAGGAGGTGTCGGTGGCTTAGGAGTAGTAGTTTCTACTGCATAGGTTTTCTTGTAAATAAATCCACTGGTACTTCTTTTGTAGTAAATTATTTTATTAAATGATTTCTAATTAAAGTTTTAGTATTGTTTTGTAGCGAAGCTACTCAATTCAAGCCTTGCGGTGCTTCAGATGCTTGACCGATCAGCACGTACTTTGAGGTAACGCCCGGTTCCCACATGGCCGACCTTCCGGGTCTGGGCGTGACAAATATACCCTCAGTGGAATGTATGGAATTTTTGAAAAATATTACCAAAAAGGTTGACTTTTGCCTCCTAGGTTTAGAAGTCTAATTCTTCAAAATGGAAAAAATTTCACTAGGTAGGAATTGTTCTTATTTCTACTAAGAACACATCTACACACATACCAAGTACAAAAACGTTCATTATAATAGTCTATAGTTCCAAACTAGAGTAATTGAAGACTAGGCATTACACAAGAGCTAGCTACTCGCTTAGTCAGGCTTGGATTCACTTTCACACTAAACTCAAATGGGTCAAGCAATGGACAATATTGCTTATAATTCTATTAAATCAAACTGGAGATGGATTGAAAAACAATTACTATGACTTTTCATCTTAATGAAGTTATGCCAAGTTCCTTTTAATTGAAGAAGTTAATTAATTTTAGATAGACTCTTTCTGATAAACTAATTACAGGAGAAGACAGAGGAGGTGGTCATGCTTTTCAAATGGAAGTGAAGGCAACCATGATGTTGTTGATAATTGATGGCAACCTACCTATGAAATATGGACATGGATACGGATACGGGGACATGGATACGGATACGGTGACACGGAACAACACGATATAGCAACCCAACAATTTTTTGAAAATCGAGAACATGGATATGCCAGGACGCGACAATATAAAATACTTTACATACTATATAATTTTTATATAAAAATTATATTATATATTTTTTATACAAAATATTCATTATAAATATAAATAATTATGTTTCATATCCAAAAATAAATTTATTTCAACATTAACAAATTTTTTTTTAAAAGGCCAAGTTTTCAATAGTTCATCCCCTTTGTCTATTTCTATTTTTTCACTCAACCCAAATCACTATTTTTTTCTTCAACCCACAACCCACCCACTTCACCTTTCTCACCAAAACATGTAGTTGCCGTCGACTATTCGACTTCACGATCTACTTGTCTTTCCTTATTTCTTTCCTATTTTTTTTCTCTTCTTCCTTGTCTTCTCCTTCTTCTTTTTCTTCCCTCCCTGACTATATCTAGACTGCATCCTTTTCATTTTTTGATTTTTGCCGTGTCGAGAAGTGTTGGACATGGTGTTTGCCCATGTCCATGGAGTGTTGGTGCCTGACACCGATACGACATCGGTACATCGAGGTTCCTGCCATGTCCATGCTTCTGAGATGGCAATGATATTGTTGGAACCATGATGTATTTTTAAGTCTTAAGCAGAGTTTGTACATGTATATCTAACTAGATTCTTGAAAAAGGAACCATGCATACATGATGAAAGACATGCAAGGAGCATGTAAGGGCGCCAACATGACAAAAGATACCTTAAACTCGAGGAATATATATCCTACAATTGGAGCCACTCAAAGGTCAGGTTACCCGTCAAGCCCGAAAGTCCGCCTGAAAAATGGGAGGGCTTGGGCAATATAATAAGGCGCAAAGTTCGAGCCTTGGACAAATGATGAAGTCCATTTTCAAAATGGATCGGGACTTGGTCATAACCTTTGAAGCCTAAGCCCGGCCCGAATTTACATGTTATATATAATGTTTTATATTTATTATTTGTAAATATTTGTGTAAAGAGAATATAGAAAATGTTTTAATAAAAAAAATCTTTTTTAAGTTTAAGAATTCACATGTGAGATGAAACATTAATTTGTACTCCTTACTTCAGTCTTCATCTATCTCATTTTAGGGTTAGCCGCCTCAACCACTAAACCTTATCTGCTCTCATAGTCACAAATTGCTCTCGATTCCTCTGGATTGCTCTCATCTTTCTTCTTCTATTTTCACAACTTTCAAATCATTTTTATTTCTCTTTATAATTTCTCATATTTCCTCCACTTTCATATTCCTTAAAACCTCAAAATCAAAGAAAGTTTACAGCTACTTATTTAATCGGTTTCCAACCCTTCAAGTTTGACCTGTCATCTAAGGAAAAATTCTTTTGAACTCACTTATTTGCTTAATTTTCTGATTATGGGTATATGGATTGTGGGGTTTTATTTTTGTTAAATGGGTCTATAATTTTCTAAGTGTAAATATTATGATCTGTGGGCTTTGATTTTTGTTAAATGGGTACATGATTTGCCGGGTGCTAACTACTAATGTGGGTTTTGATTTTTGTTAAATTGTCATACCCTGACCCGTAAGCTCAGCTGCGTGTTAGTTGTCGTATTGTCTTGAAGTACGTGCCGACCGACAAAACGTCTCGAAGGCAGTACAAAACATATATTAGATCCATTGCCAAATAAAATATCAAATATCAAAATTTAATTCCATCTCAATACAGACAAATATCTCTCACACATCATACTTTCAAAATATTCATCATTTAAGGTAATCATAAGCCATCATATAGGTTAAAAATATCTCCAAGTAAATAAATCCCATGAAGTACCAGAATATTCAGGAAATGTGCGAAAACATTTATAAAACAAATATAGCAGAAGCCCAAAACCACAATTGGATCACCGAACTAAGGAATGAAAGATCACTTACTGGCTGAAAATTTGTAGCTCACACTAGCTACAGTTAGGTTGCTCCTTTCGAGCCTTAATCACCTGAAAATAGTTAAGCCATAGTGGTGAGTATAACAACTCAGTGATGTGGTTTAAAAACAATATAAAAGATAAAGATGGTTGGGGATATAATAATACCAAAATCCAATTCATAAATCTTTAATTACCAATTAAAACATTGCCCATAAAATAAATCATTTAGTTGGAAATCATAATATAACTAGTAGGGTGACAATAAATAGACTAAGTCCCATCTGTTGATAGATTTAAACCGTTGGGAGCAATCATCATGTCATTACATAAAATACTAATATAAGTTATAATGCCCGCTTTCCCAACATTGCCCTTCATTACCTCAAAGCAATTACAATACCCCCTAGCATGTCACCCTCGTCGCCTCTCAACTCCAGGGATAGTGCACTTATGTCTCCCCGATGGAGAGCAGTCCACAAGTCACTAAATATCTAGCAAATAGCCCTTCATGTACTAACATCAAACCTCAAACAGGCAGGTCACACACGGACCATAATCACGCCACGATTAGGTTTATACAAACATACCTCAACCGGACAAGTCACTTAAGGACTCTCTTTACTCCTCAGTTGAGTTTATACAAAATCATTCAAAACGTTTCATATTGTCATCATATACATATATACATATTTTATATAACCCGCCCACAGAAAAATGTGCTTGTGCAGTGGCATATTATATCCCAAATTAATTAAACATTTAATTTAAAACAAGTAAAAACATTTACCATCAATGTCACTAAACATTGAGGCCAAACCACTCACAATCTAGGAAGTATACTCCTGTACTAATCCAATTGCGTTGCTAGAGCCTTACCACGATACGGTGCCGTTGGTTGCTCCTAAATGCCATTTAAAATCCCATTAAAATCATTTTTAAAATGAAAATATGCTTATACAGACTCTCTATGGCCTAAACAGGCTCTCTCTGACTTAGGAAAGGTTCAGACCAAACTCGGGATTGAAAATGACTAAAATTGAAAGTCAACCAAAAGTCAACGGAGGTCAACACGGATCATGCTTCATCTGTCGATGGGTTGGCTTAAATCCCAATTCAGTGGCTCCTGCTGCATTCATCTATTGATGAGTTGCTTGCAATCTTTTAACATGTCGCAGCTCCAAGCACGAGCTTATCTTACCCCAACCAATCATTGGACATATGGGTCCCTATCCGTCGACAAATTAGTCGTGAACACAGCGTGAGGCGACTGTTTGGTGGCCCTCAATTACACCCAACTCAATTTTCTCACTTGTAACTTCAATTCTAACTTCCTAAGCCCTAAATACTCAACATACTTCCTCTACAACACCCACACAATAACAATTAAACTAAAATCTAACAATTTAATTCATATATACCCATTTCCTTTCTAATTGGGAGATCTTAACATTCAACCAACCAAATTGCATGAAACTTGCTTTATTTAAGAGCTAAAAGGGAGTAGATTAACATACCTAGAGATAAAAGGGAGTAGATTAACGTACCTAGAGAGCTCAAACAATGGTTGGCTAAATCTCTCCCAATCTTCAAAAATGCTATGAACTTAAATCTTAAAGATGAGCTCAATTCACCCACTTCTAGCTCCAATGGCCACCATCATTATAGAGCTTGAAAAGTTATGCGATTTAGTGTCCTCACTTGCTCCTATCCATCAAGATTTGAGGGAGAAATGAGGAAGAGAAGATTTGGGCTATAATGGAGGCAGATGAAGAAGAAATAGGGAAGAAGAAGAAGAAAAGAATAAAGTATTCTTCTTTTGGCCACTATTTGGCTTTTTATACTTTTGAGCTAAAAGACAACTTTGCCCTTCATTAATTCTCCAATCTCTAATCTTAACACATGTTTAATTACACACCGATCAATTTACACCAAGTCACATTCAAGAATTTATTTACTTGGGGACTTAAAAGTACACTATATTGAAGTCCACATAAATGGTAAATGCACTATATATATATATATACATATATATATTAGTAATCTAAGAATTCTATAGCAAGTCAAATAATTTGAGAAAATTATATGGAAAGAAACTCAATATGTTATACTAATGTTAAAATGGCCAATGGGTTAATTGAATTAAAAGCTTTGCCATAGTAGTTAATACTAAAAAGACCTCAATGATTAAGGCATTGGTATCACATAGCGAACACGAAATAACCAGTTTTAGCATGAATCCTAATCCATTTCAATATTAAGTGCCTAATCCATTTCAATATTAAGTGCAATTGCAAATCTATGAAACTTAACCTATGATATTGAGGAATAATTTGTTAGATATTTGCCTGATAAAAGGAGTGATGTGCTAACTGGGTTACTGTTAATATTTCTTTCTTGCATAAATTTGGGAAAATAATGTTAGAAGATGTTGGGCAGTAAGGAGATTTATGTGAACAACAGGGTGGGAAAAATAATTTCAGAATTTTTTTAAATTTATTTTATACCTCTTCTTATTGTAGGACTTGAATTTCATGGCAATGACGAGTTCAAATACACCTATAAATGTGGACGATGGCTATAGGTAATTATCATTTTCATTTAGATATCAGTTTTTTTTGTAACTTAGCTAATTGCACATCTTGATTAAAGTTATGTATTACTAACAAAGGTGTTGAGAAGACGAACATGGAAGATTTTTCAAGTTGGAAAGCTATTCAGAAAGAAGAAATATTGACATCAACTTTGTGCTACTTTATGTAGACATTTGTTTTGTTATTATTTGTTTTAGACTTTCTAATGTGAGGTGTGGAGTCTGGACATGGTTCTGTTTTTTAACTTTAATTGAATTTGAATATGTGAATTGTGTGGTGTGATATCAAACCTTAAACTCGGGTTTATTTTAGATTATTCTATTATTATTATTTATCTAAATTTTCATTTAGTTGTTGAAAAAAAGGACGGGCTTTTTATGCGAGCCTTGGACATTTAAATTGAAATCTGTGTGGGTTTTAGTCATATGACCAAGCCCGAATAGTCAGGCTAGGCCAAGTCTGGACAAGGCCAATTCTATTTTTCTTGAGTCAAAGCCCGACCCAAATCCGGCCTAACCCGGCCCATAATCACCTCTAGTTACAATTACCAATCGTACTTTAAAATTTTGTAAGATCCACCGTGGATCCAACACTAATAAGTGGTGAATTGTCACAAAAGCTTTATTATTATTGAACCAACACAATATAATTACAGAATTATAAAAAAAATAATTGTAAATGATTTATTCTTCTTAAACTCATTTCCTTGGCTCCCCAATAGAATTATAGAAGCATGTGGCCTTAAGTAACTTTTCCACCATAGAAAAACAAAGTCTTAAAAGTTCTTCCTTTCTTCCTCCAAATTCCAAGCTCTCTCTTTCTGTCTCCCTACATGCTTTTGTTTACCTACATCCACGAGATCTCTCACTTTATCATCAAAGAAAGCTATATATCGTAGGACTGAGGAGCACTCTGAGTTGCAAATCTGAGTCAAGAACTGCGTGTAATGAGTCTTTCGTGTATGTTGCAATTTAATATATATATTGAATGTAATAAATGTTATATATAGATTACACTACATAATTTTTCTTTTTTTTTAAAAAAATAATGATTGATTGCAGTAATAGATAAATAAAACCAACCTTAATTACATATCTAACTGTTGGATTAAATCACTGACAACAAAATATTGCAAAAAAGGGGAATAAAGTCCAAATCCTACAACGGAAAGAAATTTATGGCAATATCAATGGCAAAACCCAAAACCGTTACAATTTCCATGGCAACATTACTTACTCATATCTCTCTTTTTTCCTACTAAGTTAATTTCATTGACAGATATTTGATTTCTTTCAAAATTTACATCAATGCTACTCACATATTGAGTTTCGCATCTAATGGTTAGCTTAAGTTTTCGATATTTAGGTTAAGTATTGGACTTGTCACGACCCGGCCCTCGATCCGAGCACGTGGCAACCATTGCGTTACCTTGCAATACGTGTTGCAGCCATGCATTTCAAAGCACCGCAAGGCACTTGATATCTAAACTCACAATTTAACTTAAAACTTTTCATTTGTAACATCAAAAGTATTTACATAGCTTTGAGAGAGCACATGTACATATATGTATACAAGAGTTCTAAAACATTTGTCTTACGAAAATTCAAGTTAATGGTTACACGTCTACATAACATAAAACCATTCTTAGCAAAATTTGGTTTAAGGAATATTTAAGGAGATTCCTCACTCAAAACAAGTCGACATTGATCCGCTTCAAGCAAAATATGTGCACCATTAAAAGACCTACATGGGAAGAGGTCTGAGACGAACTAGGGAAAATCAAATTTCACGAGCTCTCCAAGTCATGAGCTCGACCATTATCTATGCTTGAAATGTTTATCAGAGGGAGTGATGAGTATATAAAATATACCTAGTGAGGTAACAAAAATTGTATCCACAAATAGGAGGAGTGAGTGTGTGTTTCAAAACAAGTGCAAAACATAGATCATAGGCTTCAAATCATTCATTAACCATTCATAAGAATTCTTTAAAATGACTCATATCAAGATATACATTAATGAAAATTCATAATCAACTATATTTAATTATATAAAATCAAACAATAGACCCGATTGTTCATTCACAAGGAGGCCGAAAACAAGCTCTCTCACCCATATGCCTTGGCCAAGATAGGGGTGAGAACCACCAAGGATATTTTTTTGAATGAATCAACTTTAATGAAAGTAACATTTTTCCTCTTCCCTTGGTGTTGGCCATGGATTCCACTTGATGGTGAGACAAGGAATCCATGTTCAATAGTCAAGAATGGGTATCCCTCCCCATCAACCGATCCATGACCAAAAGTGACACACCCGGACCTAGCACGACTTTTCAGTATGAACGGAATAGTGCAAGATGACGTATTAATTAAATAATATGACGGTCCGGCTATGTCAAGTCAGAAGAGAAGATAAGCTTAAGACAAGACGTGGTTGGAAGATGAGATTGGTGACCATGCATGGAATCACTAAAGTGGACTTCTTTAAGTCCATAGCCAATGGATTGGACGTCTATTGGTGAATTTGTCAGCGGATCGGGCCAATGATTAAAGTTTTGAGAAGTTTAAAAAGAGAAGAGAAAGTCTGGTCCGGGGCCCGAGTAGACCCGGTGTCTGGCTCCCCTATAAATAGGAAGAGGCCGAGCCTCTCCCCCTCATTTTCTCTCTTTCTCTCTTCTCTCATTTCTCTTTTCTCTCAACTGCTCTTTTGGAGCAATTTTGGACTTTTGGCCGATCCGGACAAACCGACCGCAGGATCAAGGCGAGTTCTTGGTAAGTTATTCTTAACTCCTTGATCTACATTTTTCTAAGTTTTTACGCATTTCCATGCATTGGTCTAGGAGAGATCCAAGCTCAAAGTTAGGTTTAGCTTTTAGTTGGATTTTAAGTTTAGATTCGAGATCTAGGAACTTTGAGCTTGTGGTGTGTCGTTAAAAGCCAAATTAAAACAAAGCTACTACTAGAGTCTAGTGGTAAGCAAAGGTCGTTCCCACCAAGGGTTGATTATTGAACTTCTTCAATTCTTAACTAGCTAAACAAAATAAGTAAAGTGAAAATTCAGATTTCAAAGAGAGAATATCTTGGAAAATAAGGAAATAGCAAATCAAATAAAGATAATTCAATAAGATAAAGTTCAGTTTAAAGCAATTCTCACCCTTGGATTAAGTGAATTGATCATTAGTTATGATTCACTTACCTTAACATGCAATTGACGTAGATTAGCAATACTACAATACTTCTCACTAATATCTATCTTTCTTTAGTCCTAGTTTAATAAGTACTACAAAGCTTCCCTCTTAAACCCTTTTTACCTAATCAATCTAGAAACTAGCATCATAGATTTAAAGAAGGTAAAAGCATGAAAACACTAGAAAGATCTTAGTCAATAATGAACAGTCTAGGAACTAGCACCATAGATTTAATTCACAACTAACATCCCCTTAGATAAGAAACTAGCATGTATGAGATCCTAATTCTATCTAATTTACCACTTATGAGAAGGTTTAGTTACAATTCCGGATAAATAAACCTAGCTCTAGCAATTAATGAACATGAAATCTTAACTAGTATGCATCCTAGATAAGAAATCAAGCAATTATAAACCAGAAAAATAGAGGATGAAAGAATACATGTAAGATAAGAGCATTAAGCATAAAATTAAACCTCACAACCAACTTTACCAATGGCTTAGAATAGCCTTAAACTGATTTGGGAGTTTAGCAACTCATAGTAATTGAGAAAACACAAAGAAGAAGAAAATAAAATTACTAAGACTTGTATATTTTTACAATGGGTGGCTGACTCTTTATATATAGGAGAGTATAGTAGCAACTAGGAATCCTTCTTCAAGTAGGAGAAAAGATAGCACACTCCACATGCCTTGCACATGCTTCATTAAAACACTAGAAAGATCTTAGTCAATAATGAACAGTCTAGGAACTAGCACCATAGATTTAATTCACAACTAACATCCCCTTAGATAAGAAACTAGCATGTATGAGATCCTAATTCTATCTAATTTACCACTTATGAGAAGGTTTAGTTACAATTCCGGATAAATAAACCTAGCTCTAGCAATTAATTAACATGAAATCTTAACTAGTATGCATCCTAGATAAGAAATCAAGCAATTATAAACCAGAAAAATAGAGGATGAAAGAATACATGTAAGATAAGAGCATTAAGCAAAAAATTAAACATCACAACCAACTTTACCAAGGGCTTAGAATAGCCTTAAACTGATTTGGGAGTTTAGCAACTCATAGTAATTGAGAAAACACAAAGAAGAAGAAAATAAAATTACTAAGACTTGTATATTTTTACAATGGGTGGCTGACTCTTTATATATAGGAGAGTATAGTAGCAACTAGGAATCCTTCTTCAAGTAGGAGAAAAGATAGCACACTCCACATGCCTTGCACATGCTTCATTAAAAGATTTTCCTACTCCAACTAGGACTTCTCTTCAAGGGCTGATCCACATCCTTCTAGGACTTGGGCCAAGCTTTAATATCTTCAATAATATGTCTAGAGTCAAGGCCAATTAAACAAATACGTGCTCAAGTCCATCTCTAATCCGAAATTGCTCCAAAGCCCAAATTAAGAAGCTTTCTCTGATTTCCGTAGGATCTCTGGACTTCTCCGTATTTTAGCCTTTTGACAGCCCAAACGAACTCCGATTTGTGCGATCTTTAGCATTCTGGAAAGCTTGAGATGTTCTCTACAACTTTGATGAGAACTCAAACTCAAATAAGGGCTCTATGGATGTCAAATCTAATCATATTTTCAAACTATATGCACAGGAAAAATCTCAAATTTCCATATTTAAAGACCTTTTATTCCAAAGCTTCCTTTTAGCTTCCTATCACACAAAATCACTCAAAATATCTTAGTTAGAGGTAATAAACACTTAAATCATCAAAGATAAGCAATAAAACATAGTAGAAATAAGTGCCTATCAGCTTGTGATTCTCGTTTCTGTTCCAGTAAACGCATGGTGGGAGGTGAGAAGAACCTCCATCTCGAATTTCACATCGAACGGTGGACCGAGGAGCTCAGGAACAGAGGAAAATCTTCGGATCCCGAGGCCTGGCAACCTCTCCCGCACAGAAGCCGAGTCTCTCCCGCACTCCCGTGCGGGAGAGACCCGCTGGCGGAGTCCTGCGCAGGACTTGGGCCAGTCCCGCGCGAGACATGGCCTTTCTGGCCCAAATCTGAGAGGTTGGGCCTTTTGGCCCAGATTCCGACTGGGCCTGACCCAGCTACGGGGGATGCCTGCCTGGCCAGACCCGAGCGGCCCAGCCCGAGTTGGTGGCCCATGGATCCCCAGGGGCATTTTCGTAATTTTTCTTCAAGTGTCCAATTTTTACCCCGGAACCTTTCGAACACTTTTCTAAGCCTCGAATCACATTCAAGCCCAGTCGTAGGTCATGTTAGAGCCTCGTAGGTGCATTCATAAATTTAATTATGAATGCTAACGTATATTTCCGTGTGCTAGGGCTCCGGGTGAATCGAATGCGGCGATGCTCCGGAGGTTGAGCTACTTGGAGCGCTTGGGAGTATACGAATCTCCCAATACTGTGAGTGGCCTAGATTTCTTTGTTTAGCCATTGGGAACAAAGGTTTTAAAAATGTTTTTAAAACATAAATATTTTCAAAAGTTTTGGGATACGGGAAATCCACACACATACATTTGCATGGTGATATACCCACACAGTGAGTGGGATGTTTTAAAAAGGAATATAAAAACTTATGTGTGTGTGATTATATGTTTTAAAAATAAATATTTTATACATATATATATTAAATTCTAAAATATAATTATTATGATTATTAACGATGCGATACCCTTGCGAGACGAGTGATTGAGAGGCATACTCCTCGGGCTCCAATATGCGGGAGCGTGGACGAGTTGGAGAAAGCATGCTAGATTCTTAGCCGTGGACCGCCTATTGAGGGGCACGGTGAGACGAGACCCTGGGAGAGGCGCGCAGGGAAGCTCGCTAGGGCTCCAGTTCGCTGTGCTCCACCACAGCGAGGCACCACCGAGGGAAAGGGCTAAAGAAAGAGAAAAGAGAAAATATTTTAAATGAGAAAAGAGATAGCCCTCGGTGCAGTGAGGCATAAGACGACCGACGGCTCGCACCTTCAGTATGATAGAGATGCCTGCCCATTTTATGTATATTTATTATTTAATTATTTAAAGTGTTTTTAAAAGAGGGTTCTCAACAGGAGAACTAGAAAAGAGTTTTCAAAAGAAAAATATTTATTTTATTATTATTTTATTTTAGATTTCCTTTAATTGCCCTAACCCCGATGGAGATTCATTGAACCTCTGTCACTCACCTGTATCCAATGTGGATGGATGCAGATTCGCATACAGGGTCAGCTAATAGAATGGAGACTCACTAAGAGACATCGGTGGCTTAGGCTTAACAGTTTTCGTTGCATAGGTATTCTTTAAATTTAATCCACTAGTACTACTTTAAAGTTTATTACTTTATTAAAAGATTTTTAATTAAAATTTTAGTTGTTTTGTAGCGATGATATCCATTTCAATCCCTTACGGTGCTTCTGGTGCATGACCGGTCGGCACGTACTTCGAGGCAGCACGGCGGTTGCCACGTGGCCGACCCGGGCGGGTCAGGGCATGACAAAAAGTACACATAAACCACAACCCACGCTACTCTCCAAAGTCTGATTGTGAGTTGGCAACCATGGTTGAATAAATCCAGGCCCTTGGCCCCTCACCAAAATCACATAGTCATCAAGCATGCCACCATCAAGTGAAATCTTTCATAAATCATATCAATTATTAAAGAACTAATATACAATGATAATTCATATAGAAATTTAGAAGGCATGCTTACAAAACATAAGCCTCGGGTCTAAGTAGGTTAAGAAACAGTTAAATCATTTCTTGAGAAACACAACTCACTTAAATCATTTTGTTAAAACATTTAAAAATAATATAACACAACAAGTAGAAACAATTTCCTAATTGCAAACACAAAGTCCATCACTCACAAGTTGGGAGATTCGTATATTAGTCGAGCTCGATTCTCCTTCACCTAGAGGATGTACAAGCATGTCCAAGCAAGTACATTAGAAAACTATGCAAACTTTCATGCGAAATGCCATGATGTGCAATTGATGTCTAAAAGGCTTAATTAATCTAGTTTATAGTTGGTATTAGCATTTCGAGGCTTTAAGAATGAATAAGAAGTTGTTTTGAACCTAATTTTGAAAGATTAAGATACCTATTAATTAGGCTAAATAGCCCTACTCCGAGCCCAGTGTACTACTACACCTGAGCTAGACTTGGCACTACCAAATTTCTCAAACAAACCTGTAAAAAACCGAGGGCTTGTGTTGCCTTGGACCCTTTCCTACACAACACTAGGGTTAGTATTCTTAACACTGAGGGCCGGTGTTGCCATGGACTATCTTTTTCCTTCCTTTGATATTTTATCTTTGCAACACCGAGAGCCAGTGTTGCTAACACCAGGACCGGTGTTGCTTTGGGCATTTTCCCTTATTTTATTACCTTTTGTTTTGCTGCCCTATGCTTTAACCTATCGTTACCACTTTTCCTTGACAATATATCATTTAACATCTCAAAGCATTATTCCCTCTTTCCCCAATTTGAATTCTAAAAACAATTCATCAATTTGTAATCTTAAAGTTTAACTAAACATACATAATCAAATCAACAACTTCTAGTTCAAACTTGTTCAACAAATCAGCTACAACTTCATGCAAAGAATGATGCTAATTACATAAAAACAACTTATCCAAGGCAAGACACTCAATTCCACACAACAACTTCTTTATCTTTGCTCTAAAGATTGTCAACTCCTAGGATTCTAGCTAATTCACCAAACCTATTGCTAGAATAAGTGAAAAGGAGTTGGAAGGCATCAATTAGCAACAAAAAGCATGAAATATATGGGAGGGATGAGCTTTGGTTCTAAGGGGAAAAAAGCTTAAGAAGGATGGTTATGAAAGAATCTTATGGAGAGATTTCTAGAGAAATGAAACTTATGGAGGATTTTTCTAGAGAGAAAAAGAACATGGTGGAGGAAGAAGAAGATGTATTTCTCTCATCTAATTGTCAAGTGGGCATATTAATATACTACGCCAATTTGCATATGGGCCACTATCAAAATTTCAATATTCAAGCCCACTAATTCACATAAGGAAATTGGAAGTTAGGTTATACCCATCAACAATTTAGATTCAAGTATTATAGGACTTAAAGTCAGTTACATGACTTTGAATATAAGACTTATATATATACAATTCAAATATGTAACCATACTCGTTTGAGTAAATATGAGATCAAAATATATAATTTTGATAATCGAACCATTGAATTAGTTTAAATTGTCATGTAGATCATCTTTACTAAAAGCAATTTCTATGGCAATTTAAAATTTCATTTGGCGCTTTAATTAATTTATGGCTTAATGCCCAAATTGGTCTTTAAATTATACTAAAAAGGACATATTGGTCACTCAACTTTTATTTGAGACATATTGGTCCTTGAACTTATATTTTGGGACAGATTGGTTCCTAAGCTTTTTATTTTGGGATAGATTGATCCCTGAACTTTTATTTTGGAACAGATTGATCCCTGAGTTTTCTTTAGTTTTTTTTTCATCTAGGATCTATTTGTCTCAAAATAAAAGTTCAGGGACTAATTTGTCTCAAATAAAAGTTGAGAGACCAATTTGTCCCTTAGTTCATGGACCAATTTGGGCATTAAGCCATTAATTTATTTGTGCCAAAATTTTAAATAGCCATGGACTTTGCCTGATTAAAATTTTCATGTTGCCGTCAATGTGACTTGCAGGCATCATTTATTTATGTAGCTACGGATTTTCCCACAAATAAATCCGTGGTTTTCTTCATTTTCTTGATTTCTCTATAAAAAATCTCTACAACTTTATCTCTCTTAATCTCTTGGTTTCTCCCCTTCCTATTTACTTTTATTTCATTACCTCTCTCTCTAAAAGTTGTTTTAACTTACAAGAAACAAGCAAACAACCCTCAATCTTAATTAGTTGCTCTATCTTACTTCATGTTGATTTTCTTGCCTTCTACATATATTTCTTACTTGATTCTATTTCCTTTTTTCTTTTTTCTTCTACATATATACAATTTCCTTTTTTTTTGTCTGTAAATCTTATTTTGATATTTATGATTGTCTTTATTTTTTTTATATAATGTTTTTTTATTTATTTGAAAAGTGTACAATTTTGCAAGGTAAGTTTTATATGTTTTGGGGTAGAACCAATCAAAGGAGAGGAAGAAAGAAAGTTGAACAAAGTAAAATACAATATTTGGAAGCAAATTTGGCATTGTAAGGATGAAAGCCAAAGCTATAGAAGCCATTAATGGAGTATTTTGAAGCTTGAAAGAAGAAGAAGCAAAGTAAAAGAGGGAATAATGCTTCTTCTTCTTTCAAGCTTCAAATATTATCTGACTCAAATATAGGTTAAGGGTAAATTTAAAAGGCAAAGTAAAATTTGTATAGAATTTTGATGTCCAATTAACTTTTTTAATCTAAGAGATTCAATTATTTGAGTCAGATAATAAGGAACGGAGGGAATAGTATTTGTTTTGAATCTTAGTTCTTCCAATTCGTGAGCCAACTGTGCCATATATATATATATATATATATATTTATATCCTTCATTAGAAAGTCATATACATGGTTTAATTTTGACATATGTAGAAGGAAATATGGTAAAGTCTTAGGTAAGAAACAGGAAAAAAAATTGATAGCCCAATTGAAACCACTTCAACGAAGTACAGCTCACTTTAATAGTATCTATATATATATATATATATATATATATATATAAGCTAATTAAACTTACTTAAAATTCTTATATGCTTGACGGGGTTAACGAGGATGCATTTAGAAGCGTCTAGGACGCTTGCTTTTGCTGTGACTCTCTTGTTAAGCTAAGTTAATAAAGGATGGGGTTAACGAGGATGCATTTAGAAGCGTCTAGGACGCTTTCTTTGGCTATGACTCTCCTGTTAAGCTAAGTTAATAAAAGCATGTTTGTTACATCATATTAGATTGGATAGGATGATGAAGAAAATTATATATAATTTACAGTATGATTTTATAATATTGACATATTTTGATATTTATTTGTATTGTGAGGAGGATTATTCATAAGATGAATTAATCCTTTAGAAATGAAAAGGAGTGTCTTATCTTATGAATAATCTTTATCACAATACAAATCTATGTAAATATTATCAAACTACACTACAAATTATATGTAATTTTTGTGCTCATCCGATCCAATCTAATCCAGTATAACAAACATGCTTTTAACGTAGTAGGCAGAGCTCAATATCCACTGCTTGACTTGAAGACCACCAAGATAGCTGGTAATGATACATTTGCAAGTGTATCTTTGGTTTCTTTTCTCCTTAACGTAGTTGATGATATTAATCCTTCCTGATTCCTTGTTTAATAGATCAGTCTTGAATCAAACTTAGATATGGCTAGGAGGCATAGAACAAATATCTATAACAAAATCGACAAAATCTTATTCTTTCTACAATAACCGTGTTCGACGAAGCATATATATATATAGTGATCTAATAGTTTCGTTCTGTCAATGAAAAAGGGTGAACATAGGATGAAATTAATGTCTAGGCACAAAACAAATATTTAAGAAACGATTATAAGTTAAAAAGTGAAAAAACACTACCTAGCTAAATTCATAAATTGAAAATCAATAATTCTAGCATATTGGATCTGTCCTCGTTCAAAGAGAAACAGGGAATGTTAACTCCCTATCAACTTGGCTCAGCTCCATCACACCCATAGGCTTCGTAACTAAACTTCCACTTGAACATGAAACCGAAGTCCCAACGAAAGAGAGGGGTGCAGTACATTTTGTGCATCGCACCCAGCTCTCCCCAATGGCATTAAGGCCACCAACGTGACAAAAATACCTTAACTCGGATTATATATCCTACAAGATTGGTTTTCTTGAATCAAATCCAAGAATTCAAACCTTGAAACGAATCAGTTATATATTGAACTCTTTCTTTTATTAATTTCCAATTCCAAACAAACGCCTAAATCACTTATCCCACAACTGCCATCACATTCCAGCAAGCACAGGCCAAAAAAAAATCTCATTTTCTCATTTTCTCATCTTCTTCTCTCTTTTTTCTCTGTCCTTCATGGAAAATCTGTTAGAGTTTCGCGTTCTTCATGGAACTCTTCTCAAGAATGCTGTGTCAGTGATCTCAAAAATTGCAGACAAGGCCTTGGTTTTAATCAACAAGGAAGGGTTATCTATCTTAGTCAGGGACCAAGAGAACGAGGGGGCCAAGCTCATTGTAATACTCCGCCTACGTAAGACAGGTTGCTCTCATTATCAGTTTCAGTTTCATGCGTCATATGGAGACGTTGGCATCAGTTTATCTCTCTTTCAAGATATCCTGAACAATGTAACTGAGCAAGAATCTGTCTCGATCTCTGTTAAAGGAAATGCGAGGAACGTCCTGGAGGTTGACTTCATTAACTCTGGTATGTTCATTAACATTCTCTAGAGCTCTTCATTTTGTCAAGAATGTCAATCGTTTATGAGAAATCTTAGATGAGCAGAAAGGAAAAGGTTTGAAGATTAAGAATCATTAATTTCATTAAACTTAGAAGTTATTACTTGTAAAAGAATAATCAAGAATCATTTTTATGCAGCGTGGTGATGCAATCCAATTAAGTTCAGCAGAATGCAATTCTCTCTGATTTAGGGTAGTAAATGCAAGAAAATTCACAATTTTGATTTGTTTATGTTGCAACTATTTATGAGATTATGATTGTTTTAGCGTTTCATGCAATATTTCATGATTCTAATATATATTCCAGTAGATACAAATATGTATTCCCAACAAGATGCAATTAATTTGTTTCGTTTATCTTTCTTACTTTTCTTTCTTGACAGAGATTCTGTTCCAAGTTTGAACATCATGTTCACAACTAATGTTTACAAAATGTAAATTTATACTTTCAGTTACCTCCGAACTCCGGAATTTTCCTATGCAAGTGATTCCGTTCAATGCTCAAGAATATCCATACAATGCTCCTATGGTGATTCCCAATGAAGCTGCTTTCACGGTGACTGCTAGCATACCATCTGAACGATTTTGTGATATTCTCAGGCAGCTGAGATATGAAAGGGGCCCAGATAATGCCCTTATAGGTACCTAACATTCTTCTTCCGATCTGATCCCTTTAACATTAGAATTGGCCTTAGATTTTTGTTTTTTGTTCTTCTCTTAGATACTCATGCACCAGTCGATATCTTCATTCTAAGAACGAGTACATTGGCTTGTGAGTCATCAGGACGAAAAATTACCCTTGAACAAGAGGTACAACAAATTTGGAAAACTCCAAAGTTAATACTTGTTTCTGACATATTGAAGGAAATCTTCTCTAACAATTAAATTTTGCTGTCTTTCTTATGCCATAGAATGGAGAATTCACCATCGAGGGTGCCACAGATGACGATGTTTTTTACTTGAGGTTTCCTCTTGTCCAACTCAATGCATTCGTGGAGGCAGCGCGGTTGTCAGACACGGTCTTCATACATGCAAAAGGCGAAGATCTACCCCTGCTGAATTGTCCATATGGAGAAGATCATCTCGGCTCTCTGTTATTCGTTGGAGAATCCAGTACCCATCTTGGCTCTGATTCATCAGAGGAGTGAAGTGCACAAAACATCCCGTATATGCTCAAATCTTACAATGAATATAGTTTTCACTGGAGATTACAGTTGCACTCTCCCGCTAAAACTTAAAGGTGTCGTTTAGAATTAGATAAACTTTTTCCTGAGAATATAGTTTTCCGCTGCTGTATGATTCATTAGGGGTGTGAAATGTGCCGAAAACATCTCTTATGCTCAAATCTTAAAAAACCTTTTAGGTATTATAACAAAATCAATTCAAATGTTATCCACAGCTATATTCTTCGTTTTAATTTGCCTTTTTCTTAAAAAAAATAATACTTGTGTTATTTGACTTTTTCTATCATGCCGCATCACCATGTTTGGAATGACATTTTAAATGATATGACATGCCATGCCATGCCATGCCATATGACATGTTGGAGATATGAACATGCCACATCAACCGGCCATTTACTACTAATTTAGTCACCAACGAGTATCTTACCAATAAAATCAGGAAGTTCAGTTAATGGCCGCATACCAAGTTGTCCCATATGTTAGAATACTTTATTTCTTATTTGGTGAATTGTCACTAACCAATTTTCATGTCAAATCATCAAGAAAATTTAGATCTAAATATTTAGATCTGAGCGGAAGCGTACCTGGATCCATGAATAAAGCTTGATTTTCTGATTATTGCCTTCCAAGTCAATATGCAACCTTTTCTCTCAGAGAGTTATCTCTTTGGAGGAGAGTGATATCTTTTCTGATTGATAGGATGCCAGAAAAGAGAAAACTTTTTTTTTTGTGCATATGGCTTGGGGACCATAACCCTTATTTATATCTTTAATCTAACTTCTATTTTAGCCTATCATAAAAATAGAAATTAATCCTTTGGGTCTCTACACATTAAAGTCCATTCTCTATTAGATGTCTAGCCCAAAACTTTAAACTTTATTGATCACTTTAATTGGGCTTAATCTTATGATAGCCCATAATATATAATTAATATAAATATATGAGCCCACATGTTGAATTAAATCCAACAATCTCCCACTTGGGCCATATATGTATAATTTCTTTAATTATATATTATGTAATAACCTTATGAGCTCAAATTTTACTATCATTACCATAGACATCTTAAATCAATCTGGTTCATCAATCATATCAACATAGGATTAAAGCGGTTTTCATTATACACATATCATAACGAAACCATCAATAGTCACATATATCAATATAATTGAACAACATAGATCAAGCATGGATGCATAGCATGGGAAGTTACATGTAATGTGATCTTAACATGCCTACTTCCAACTGATCCAACCTTATTCCTTAGTGAGATCAACCAAATAAAGAGTTCAAACAAACCACAAAATGTGTCTATAACTGAAAATCAACCAAAATAACAAACTCTCACTAAAATTGCATGTTATCAAAAGATACAACACCCATATGAGCGGTATGCTCATGAAAGACCTTAGGTGGTAATCCCTTAGTTAGCGGATCCGCAACCATAGAGTTTGTCCCAATATGTTCAATAGACACCTGACCATTTTGAACTCTTTCTTTAACAACCAGGAACATGAGATCTATATGTTTTGACTTCGTTGAGCTCCTGTTGTTATTGGAATATAGCACTGCTGACTTATTGTCACAAAATATCTTTAATGGTCTCTCAATACCATCCACAATTTGCAGCTTAGTGACAAAATTTCGCAGCCAAATCCCATGACCAGATGCCTCATGACATGCTATAAATTCCGCTGCCATGGTGGAAGAAGCTATGAGTGTCTGCTTAGCACTCTTCCAGGAAATAGCTTCTCCAGCCAGCAGGTAAATATAGCCTGATGTGGATCTCCTACTGTCTTGGCATCCAGCAAAATCAGAATCAGAATACCCAATGATCTCCAACTGATCCGATTTTCTGTATGTGAGCATGTAGTCCTTTGTTCTCTGTAAGTACCGCATAACCCGTTTAGCTGCTTTCTAATGATCCATTCCAGGATTGCTTAAGTATCTGCCCAGCATTCCAACTATGTACGCAATATCCGGACACGTACACACTTGAGCATACATTAGACTCCCTACTGCTGACGCATAAGGAATCTTTTGCATTTCTTTAGTTTCAAACTCATTCTTGGGGCATTGGTTGAGACTAAACTTGTCTCCTTTAGCAACGGGGGTGTCACCTGGTTTACAATCCTGCATGCCAAATCTCTTTAGAACATTTTCGATATAGCTCTTTTGTGATAACCCAAGTATACCCCGAGAGCGATCTTGGTGTATTTGTATGCCTAATACAAAAGAGGCGTCACCAAGATCTTTCATTTCAAATTTCTTTGTTAGAAATATCTTGGTTTCGTGCAATAAGCCTACATCGTTGCTAGCAAGCAGTATGCATCGACATATAAAACCAGAAATATACACTTACTCCCACTGAACTTGTGGTATATACAATCATCAACTGCATTTATCTCAAAACCAAATGAGATAACAACTTGATGAAATTTATAATACCATTGACGAGAAGCTTGCTTGAGCCCATAGATGAATTTCTTTAATTTGCAAACCATTTGCTTTGCATCTCTAGACACAAAGTTTTCTGGTTGCACTATATAAATCGTCTCATCAATGTCACCATTGAGAAACGCTGTCTTAACATCCATCTGATGTAACTCTAGATCAAAATGTGCCACTAATGCCATTATTGTCCTAAAAGAGTCTTTCAAAGAAACCGGAGAGAAAGTCTCTTTATAGTCAATACCTTCTTTTTGTGTGAAGCCCTTTGCAACAAGACGAGCCTTGTACCTTTCTATATTACCTCTCGAATCCCTTTTGGTCTTAAATATCCATTTACAACCAATGGGTTTCGTACCTTCAGGTAATGATACAAGGTCCCAAACGACATTGTCCTTCATGGACTTCATCTCTTCATTCATGGCATTAATCCACTGTTGAGAGTTAGAACTTTCAATGGCTTGATGGAAGTTGATTGGATCATCTTCTACCACACCAATGTCAACCTCATGTTCTTGAAGAAATACAATATAATCGTCCGAAATTGCATTTCTCCTCTCTCTAGTGGATCTCCTTAATGGCATAGGTTCTTGAGGCTGTAGAGTTTGTTCTTCTGGAACAAGTTGTTGAACTCGAGCAAGAGGTTCAATAACGTTGTCTTGATCTGGAATTTCTTCTTGAACAATACAAGGAACTGAACCCTGACCTCAATAATTTTCAAAAGCAATTAGAGGAATTTCGACACATTCCTCTTCAAAGACAAAGTCCTTAATTCCTTTTCCCCTCGCAAACTCAACATCCTCAAAGAACCGGGCATTTCCCGTCTCAAACATTGACTTAGTAGTGGGATCATAAAACTTGTAACCCCTTGACCTTTCGGAGTATCCAACAAAATAGCAACTGATCATTCTGGAATCCAGTTTCTTTTCATTTGGCCTATTTGGCCTTACCTCAGCTGGACAACCCCAAATGTGCAAGTGATTTAAACTGGGCTTTTTGCCCATCCAAAGCTCATAAGGGGTTTTGGTAGTTGCTTTTGTTGGAACCCTATTGAGTATGTAAGCTGCAGTCTTTAGTGCTTCTCCCCAAAGAGATTCTGGTAAAGTAGAATGACTAATCATACTCCTTACATGTCCTTTAATGTCCTATTTCTCCTTTCAGCAACACCATTCATGCTAGGAGATCCTAGCATGGTGTACTGTGGGACAATACCACACTCTTCGAGAAACTTAGCAAACGGTCCTGGACGTTGTTCACCTGATCCGTCATATCTGCCATAGTATTCACCACCACGGTCAGATCTGACGCTTTTAATTCTTTTGTTGAGTTGATTCTCAACTTCAGCTTTAAAATTTTTGAACACATCCAGAGACTGAGACTTTTCTTGAATAAGATATAGGTAGCCATAACGTAAAAAGTCGTCTGTGAACGTAATAAAATATTGTTGACCATTCCAAGAAGCTGTAGGGAATGGCCCACAAATGTCTGTATGTATTAGTTCTAAGACGTCCATAGCCCTGTTGGCACCTAATCTCCTTAGGTTTGTCTGTTTCCCCTTAATACAAGCAACACAATTTTCAAAGTTCGTAAAATCAAGGGGATCAAGAATCCTGTCAGACACAAGACGTTCAATTCTTTGTTTAGAGATATGTCCTAAACGTCTGTGCCATAATGAAGCAGAATTCTCATTGGTTAATTTTCTCTTTATACCTCGATACACATGCAAGGTTTCATTATATGAGGCAATTGTATCAAGCAAATATAGGTTATCAACAAAAGATAAAGAACCGGCACCAATAACATTTGAATTTTGAAAAAGACTAAACTGACTATTTCCATATGAACAAGAGTAACCAAATTTGTCCAATACGGAAATAGAAACCAAATTCCGTCTAAATGACAGTACAACATAAGTCTCATTCAAATCCAAATAATAACCAGTCTTTAACAATAACCTAAAAGTTCCAATAGCCTCAACTTCCACTGATTTATCATCGCCCACATAGATGTATCTTTCACCATCAATTGGCTTTCGGTAGTTCAGGCAACCCTGTATAGACACACTTATGTGAGTAGTAGCACCAGAATCTAGCCACCAAGTGTGTATAGGTACCGAAGTTAAATTAACCTCAGAACAAACCAAAGTGAGAAGTGTACCTTTCTTTACACGCCATGCGCAATATTTGATACAATCCTTTTTCCTGTGTCCAGCAGCTTTATAGAAATAACAGGTAAATGCCTCACCCTGTTGGTTCTGTTTCTTTTCTGGTGGAACATTTGTAGCTTCCTTACCCTTCTTCCTTTTCAAGTTCTTGTCCTTAAAGGTACTAGCCAAATGAGCACTTTCTATCTTCTCTTGCTTCAGCCTTTCTTCTTCTTGCACACAATGAGAGATGAGCTCATTAAGAGTCCAACTCTCCTTTTGACAGTTGTAACTAACTTTAAACTGATTTAATTGTGCAGGAAGAGAGAGCAAAACTAAATGCACAAGCAAGTCCTCAGACAGCTCCAACTTTAGTGCCTTTAGCTTTGAAGCAAGATGAGACATCTCCATGATGTACTCCCTTATATTACCTTTTCCTTTATACCTCATTGAAATGAGATTTGCCAAAATCGTACTTGTTTCAGCCTTTTCGCTTTTGGCAAACCTCTTTTCAATTTCCTCAAGGTAATCTTTAGAAGTAGTAACCTTTTCGGACATAGTGCCCCTGAAGGTTTCTGGAATTGCACGCTTTATAATCATAAGACTTATGCGATTAGAACGTTCCCACCTTTCTATGTCCATCTTATCATTGGATGAACTATCAACCGTAAGGTCTGTGGGTCGTTCTGTCCTTAACGCAAGGTCTAAATCCATAACACCAAGAACAATCATAACGTTTTCTTTCCATGCTTTAAAGTTCGTGCCACTAAGCATGGGAATGGAATTCAAGCTGGCAGTAATAGTAGATGCAGAACTAGCAACTGTACAGAGAACGAAACAAGTAGAACATGCTCACATTAATTCCATATAATAACCATATATTCAAATAATGGTAAACCCCATCACAAGATACCTAGCACAACATTAATATCCAGTCTTTGGACAGAAATATTAACTGTAAGTGGTACTCTTGGTGTAGTAATCAAATATTGACAATAAGATCCTGTCAAACAATTAACCTTTCTTTGGACCGATTAATTGTTCACATGGCAAACCGAATAATTGTCACATATTTATTACCACAAGTGCACATGTATTTCGGCCAAATATTGACCCTCCTTTGGGCTGGCCAATATCCGCATGAATTACATATACACAACTAACTTAATATTATAAAATAAATTAATCTAGACAAGAGAGGCTACTTTGGTAGCATGTTATTTCAATCAACTTATCTCATAATATTAATAAAATAATAATACCAAAATTTGAATAAGTCAGTGACAAGTGACCAAAACAATAATTATACGCCGAAAGTTTGTTTCAATCAACTTATCTCATAATATTAATAAAATAATAATACCAAAATGTGAACAAATTCCTTAAACAACCAAGTGGGCCCCACGTCAACTTGCACCACTAACAAGTCCCATTATTGCCGTCATAATAAGAAAATTCTCCTATGCATCTTGCATGATTTTCACATCTTGGACAAAACCTAACGCCTGATAAAATTGGCCCAGAAAACCGAAACTTTTATCCTTTTTTTTTAATCCTTAAAACTTGAATCTGTTTCTCAATAAATTGAATCTTAGCTCTTGTTAACAAGATCCTAATTGGATGCATAAAACGTAAAAATCAAATTTGAAACAAACTCCAAACTCTAAAGCCATATTTCTTAATAAACTAAATCCATGGAAAAACCAAATCCATGATTATGGAAGACAAAGAAACAAATTGATTCCCAATAATTTGACATGAAGAAGCTCTGAGACCAATTGTTAGAATACTTTATTTCTTATTTGGTGAATTGTCACCAACTAATTTTCATGTCAAATCATCAAGAAAATTTAGATCTGAGCGGAAGAGTATCTGGATCCATGAAGAATGCTTGATTTTCTGGTTATTGCCTTCCAAGTCAATATGCAACCTTTTCTTTCAGAGAGTTATCTCTTTGGAGGAGAGTGATATCTTTTCTGATTGATAGGATGCCAGAAAAGAGAAAACTTTTTTTTTTGTATATGGCTTGGGGACCATAACCCTTATTTATATCTTTAATCTAACTTCTATTTTAGCCTATCATAAAAATAGAAATTAATCCTTTGGGTCTATACGCATTAAAGTCCATTCTCTATTAGATGTCTAGCCCAAAACTTTAAACTTTATTGATCACTTTAATTGGACTTAATCTTATGATAGCCCATAATATATAATTAATATAAATATATGAGCCCACATGTTGAATTAAATCCAACACCATAAACTATTTCTCTTTTGATATATTGACCCCTGAACCTTTATTCGGGAGAATTCATTACTCAAACTATTATTCTAGGATAATTAACTCCTCAAACTATTATTTTGAGACAATTAACCCCTAAAACTATTATTTTGAGACAGTTAAGCCCTCAAAATTATTATTTTGGGACAATATAACCCTTAATTCAATGAACCCTTTGAAACAAATGAAGGATTCCATTGAATTAAAGGCTACATTGTTCTAAAATAAAGTTTGAAGGATTCGTTGTCCCAAAATAAAAATTTGAGAAATTAATTCTCCTAAATTAAAATTTAAGGACCAATTTACCGTTTTTGATATACTTTGAGAACTAATTTGAGTATTCAGCCTTAAGCTAATAACATCAGAAAATCTGAATTCTGGTGGGTTTGTTAAGGGATTCGGCGTATGGCCAATGGTCAGAGGGAACATAATCTTTGGCTATGGCTTGTTGCCTGCATCAAACAGTGAGTCACCGAAGATGAACAGATGAAGCTTATCATCATACTCATGGCAGCTCAGCGTGTGATCATGACCAGGCTTGCGCTGACCAGAACCATAGCCACAAAAACAGAACTCTTTTTATTTTTAACTTTACTTTGGTTTCTAGGTTCGTGTGCTACCTTTCCACATCACATTCTATTTATAATGCTTTCAGTGTAATTTAGACCTCCCAACTGGGGATAAGGTCTCAATTTCCCATATACATAAATTGTATTGTAAATCAGATGAAAAATAGTCATCGAGATGGGTAACGGTATAGAGCCATGACCCATCCCAGGCAGCCCGACCCTGTCTTTCTGTCTCTCTCGCACAAGAACAGCAAAGGAAACGTAGTCATTTTAGCACTACAGATTCAATTTGAGATGAGATGTAGGCAAGTATCTTTTTAGTGAGTTGATGTTCTTGGAGAGACACCGTATATGTGATTCTTTATGTGTTTTTCTTGTTTGCACCTCTGTAGTTGATAAAACAAAATTTGACAAATTTGGTTCTTTTTTTTATGGAATATAAATATAATGTAACCCAATAAATATTCATAACATTTTATTGTCAAATTCATTACATAAAACAAGATAGAAAGAGAACTGATCAATCATCATGCTTGGAACAGTGCTTTGAGATTTATAAGGTGCTGTGAAATTAGGTGTTCCCTCCCAGAGTAGCTGAGCTATCTGCATACTAGTCTTGTCGGTGAGATGAAAAGCATCGAAGAAAACATATTTACTAGGATCTGAACATAGTTCATATGCTTTAGGATAACCAATCCTCCTTCCCCCACAGTTGAAGATCATTCTGTGCGGGCCACTGCCACAACGTGCTGCGTGAAGCTGCTTATAATCTTAAAAACAAAACGGTACTGATCAGTCACACTACATTGGCACATATAATATTTGCAGCTTTTCATTTTTTGTGTAGGTAAAGATCGAATATGCCATATTGCCATGGTACCCACCATATATTTCAGGATGATTCAGGATTTCATTAGAGGTAGCATTGATGTCCTGCTTTGCGTATCTAAACCCTTCTAGTTGGATGTTAAGCTCCTGCAAGGCTTTAGAAAGTGCTGCATTGTGTAGCATTGCTGATGCACACAAATTCCCGAAGGAGAGAATCCCAAATTTCCTCCCTTATTTCTTATATATTTCCTGAAATTAACATTGAAAGGAAAAGGGATAGCAGTTTAATTATTCGTGTTAGCAATATATAAAGGAACTTAAACAGAGATTATTAATTAATTACTTTGATACATTAGTTATATTGCCAATAACCATCCCAACATATGATTCTTGGAAGGCTTGAGACATGGCATTTGGGTTGTTCGAGGGAAAGGACAGGCAATCATTGGCTCCAATGGTGATTAAGTAAATAGCTCGGGATAACAAAATTTTGGCTTCTGCATCTCTGAGTTCCTACCTCAAGAGCTTTTCCACATTCTTGCGATGGCTTACTTGAGTTCTCAGATCTATTGTCTGCAGGAATTAATTAACCGACCCCTAATGTGTAAGTTAAAGAAAAAAATAATAATTACAGAAACCATACAAGACAAAGCAACCACTTAAAAATCCACGATTAGTTTCAGCCAATGCTCCAGCTCCAGCAGAGGCAAAATTGACCCCATTAGTAAGTTCATCTTTGTCAGGTTGTAAATATGGTGGAATGAATGGTAGATTTGCATATTCGGCTGCAAGAAAGTTAGCCACAAAATTAGAACGAAATCAGATATATATAAGTACATAATCTTTGGCCAAAAATGGTACTTAGAAAAAAAAGAAAAGAATATTTTGTCTTAATTACCAATAAAATTTGGAATCAGACGCCCATCAGAAAATCTGCCCGTGGGATATTTGAAAAAGGTCTCACCATATGGATAATAGTTTGCCTGGGCGGTTGGATTGATGTAATTGTTGTTTCCAGCGTCAAACATTGAATCCCCAAAGAGAAACAAGGCAACATGGTGTTTTGGTAGGAGGCTACGGCTGCTTACGAAGATGAGAGCAGAACTTGTATAGATGAGTAAGATAGAGACACAGAACCTTAACCTTAAACTTGCCATATTAAACCCTTTAACTTTGTGCCAAAAGCACTCTATACAGTCTCCTGACTCTGTAATTTGCCTGATATTTATAGAGTTCTTAGCATCATGCATGAGGCAAAATACAGTCTAATGAGTACTCAATTGAGTTTTAAACGAGTGAGTCCTAGGAAAACCTTTCATTTCTGTACAATTTTAGCAGAGTAAAGATTAATTTGCAAAGAAAGGAATCCAAGGGCGCAGTCCGAATGGCTCCCTCTTTAAGGGCTTGTTTGGTTCAAAGTGGGGGAAAGGAGGGGAGGGGAGGGGAGGGGAGGGGAGGATTTTAAGGGAGGATGGTCCTTTTTTCTTATTTGATTAGAAGAGGAGTTAGGAGGAGTTTAATATATATTTTACCCAATTATCCTCATATGTGAAATCTTTATTACTATCATTATTAATATTAATATATTTTTTCTATATTGTCATGCCATGTAAAAAATAATCTTTGTCAAATAATCTTTATTAATTATTATTATTCTTGGTTTAAAAAATATAAAATATAAAATATAAAATATAAATCAAATATAAATTAAAATAAATAAAATTTTAAAAAATGTACGTGGTGAAGATTAAGAAAAAGAGGAAACAAAAAACAAATAAAAATTTACAGACCATAAATAAATAAATAATTAAATAAAGCAATCAAAATTAAAACATGAAAATGAAAAAAATTAAATAAAAAGAAAAATTAAAAAAAATAGGAAATTATTTGGTAAAATATACAATTTTAAAAAAAATAAAAAAGGAATGAAACAAAAAAGGGAATTTGAGAGAGAGAAAAAAAATAGAGATAAATTATATAATTAATATATATTGAAATTATTAATAATAGTGAAGGGGTAAATTTGTCAAAAAATTACCACTCCCCCAAAAGACCCGAATTTTGGGGAGTGGAATATGAGGAGTTTTATCCTCTTCCCCTCACCCCTCCTCCTCCTCCATCCTTCCAACCAAACAAAACAAGTTTCCTCTAACTCCCCCTAAATACCCCAACCAAACAAGGGGTAAGGAGTTAAGTTGAAGTTCGAGTCCAAGAGCTGTCCTTTCCCCCCTTGGCCAAATTCTAGGTCTTCAAAAACACAAAATGTTGCAACGCCTGAAAAGAAAATTTTCAATGGACCAAATAGCAAGGTAAAAGGACTAGATTTAGTATTACTAGCTTCGGGTTACAAAAAAAATATAATACAATACATGAAATTGAATTAATTTGGGTTTTTTAATAGTACATAGAATAGTAATTACAAAAATAAATTTATTTCGCTTCAGGTTATAAAAATAAATATAATATGATAGACGAATATGGTAGATAATAACAAATAAGCGTAATATGTATTATAATATTATTATTTAAGTAGATAGTAACGAATAATAAATATAGGAAAAGAAGAAAGTATACAAATAAGTTTAGTTGACAACAAAATAAGAAGGCTAAAATCCCAAATTAGATCCTAATGTTTCATGAAAGTCTCAATTTGGGCCCTATTCTTTCAATTCGGTCAAATAAGGGCCCAAAGAGGATAATTGATGGCATGTTTTGACCACTCATAGTCAACTTTAACAGAGGTATTTTTTTTTTCTTTTTCTTTTGGTTATCTCTTCTTCCGTTTATCTCTCTAACTTTCTTTTTTTTCCTCCCTTTCTCACTTCAATACAATACTACCTAAAAATCACCCTCTTACTGCCAGTGTAGCCCAGATTTCAATTGCTCGTTGGTGGCAACAATGGTCTCTTATTGTTAGAATTACTCCAAAATTTTGAAACAAGCTTATCTTTTTCTTTTTCTTTTTTTTTGAAAATTCTGGTTTGAGAATTTGGGGTTGATTTCACACAATCCCAATGGTGGAAATGGGGGAATAGGGGAAGAGAACAACATACTAAAAGATCAAGGCCATCCAACGGTAGAAATGGCCAGATCGGGGTTTGAGAATTTTGGATTCAAAGGGAATTTATGAGGTTTTATAGTTGTTTTTTAGGGAAACCAAGTCTAGAATCATGTTTAGGAGATGGAGAAGGGTTGATCAGCATTTTTTTGGGTTTATCAAAGTATGTTTTTGGTAGTCAATGGCGGTCAACTCCAGCGGTGTCGGCGGCATATGGCAGGGACTTTGCTGGATTTTGGCTGGCTAACAGGGAAGAGAGAGAAACAATAAAATTTAAAAACTAAATTATATCTATAAATATTTAACGGCTTAGATTAATTATTCAATATTATTTGACACGTGTCACAATCTTAAGATATATAACGCGTCTTCCTTTTAGCGTGGTTAACACGCATGGTTAAAACTGACATCAAGCCTTTATTTGACCTGTCCCGCAAATGTTAGGGCCTTATTTGACCGAATTGAAAGAATGGGGCCCAATTGAGACTTTCATGAAACGATAGGGCTTGATTTGAGATTTTAGTCAAATAAGAAATAAATATAAATCAAACTGTGACTTGTTATTTCTTTCATGTCTTGTATTTTTATTTTTTGGATTAATAAAATTAGTAACATCAAAAATTAAAGAGGAAGGAAAAAGCTCCCGAAAAAGTAAAAATAAAATTATATGAAAAAAAGTTTTCACTAACTTATTTTTCAGTTTTATCACCTAAATTTTTCAATTAAAAATTAAATTATTTGGTTTTTTAATTTTTGACCCTTTCATGTATGCTTACAAAATAATAAATTCATATTAAAAGGTTTTTTACCAAAAGAAAAGGAATGAAAGAAGAAAAATTCATTGAATATTAAAAAAATAAAAATTAATTCACTTAATTATCTTCTTTTATTTTTTTAAAAAATGTCCTTTCATTTTCATTTTTTAGTTAAAAAGAAAGTACACACATGAATTTAGTTGATAACAAATAAGAAATAAAATATATATATATATATATATCAAACTTTAACTTGTTATTTCTCTTTTATCTTGTATTTTTCTTTTTTCAGATTAATATTATTAGAATATCAAAAAGGAAAGAGGAACAAAAAAAATCCTAAAAAGTAAAAATAAAATTATAAGAAAAAAAGTTTTTTACTAACTTATAGTTCAGTTTTATCACCTTAATTTTTCAATTCAAAAATACAAAATTAAATTAATTGGTTTTTTAATTTCTTACCATTTCATTTATTCTCACAAAATAACAAATTTATAATAAAGATTTTTTATTAAAAAAAGGAATGAAAGAAGAAAAATTCATTGAACATTAAAAAATATATAAATTAATTCACTTCATCATCTTCTTTTATTTTTTTTAAATGTCCTTTCATTTTCCTTTTTCAATCAATAGAAATAATTCAAAAATTAATTATAAAATACATTTAATGAATTTAATGACTTCAAATGATAATAACGACATTTTCATTTAAAAAAATTTACATTTAAGAAATACCAAAAATTAAAAATTGACATGTTTAAAAAAACAAAAAAAAAACTAAAAATTAACATGTGGCACTTTCCTTAGAGCTCTATTAGGCACAACTTTAATTTAATGGTATAGATGGTATAGATTGTCACGCCACGTGGCAACTGCCATGCTGCCTTGAAGTACGTACTGGCCAGTCACGCACTTGAAGCACTGTAAGATATAGAAATGGATATCATCGCTGCAAAACAATACTAAAATATAATTAGAGATCATTTAAATAAATAATTAACTTTAAAAAATATACTAGTGAACTAATTTAAAACTACACAGCGGAAACTACTACTCCTAAACCACTGACGCCTCCTCGTCAGCCTCTGATTTAACTGCTATTCTCGTACGCGGATCTGCATCCATCCACATTAGATATAGATGAGTGACAGAGGTTCAATGAATCTACATCAAGGGTAATCCAAAACAAGATAATAAAATAATTAATATTTCTTTTCAAAATCTTTTTTCAAATTCTCCAAAAGAGAATTTGCTTTAAAACCATTTAAATAAATACATAAATAAAATGGGCTGGCCTTTATCATACTGAAGGCTCGAACCACCGGTCGTATGCCTTACTGCACCGAGGGCTAACTCTTTTCTTTTCTTAAAACATTTTTTTTCTCTAGCCCGTTCCCTTGATGGTGCCAATCGCTGTGATGGAACACAGCTACATCGAGCCCTGGCGAGTTACCCTACGCGCCTCTCCCAAGGTCTCGCACTCACCGTGCCCCTCAAAAGGTGGTCCACGGCTACTTCATTGCATGCCTCTCACTCGGTCCATACACTTCCTCATATCGGAGCACCAAGGACCTCTCAATCGCTCGTCTCGCTCCCATCCGCATCAAATATCATATATATATATGTATAAAACATATATATTAAAAACATATAAACATAAGTGTAAACACACATACATAAATCTTTATATTTTCTTTTAAAGACATCCCATTCTCTACGTGGGTATATCACCAAATAAGTGTATGTCTGACGATGGATTCCTCGTGCCCCAAAAACCTTTGAAATCATTTTATATTTTAAAAATGTTTACCTTAGTGGCTAAGCAATGAAATCTAAGCCACTCACAGTGTCGGAAGGTTCGTATACTCCTAAAAGATCCACATAGACAAGTCTCCGGAACATCGCCGCACTCGATCATCCGGAATCTTAATACACTGAAATACACGTTAGCATTCATAATTGAACTATGACTGCACCTATGAGGCTCTAGCATGACCTAAAAGGGTGCTTGGATGTGTTTCGGGGCTTAGAAAAGTGTCCGGGAGGTTTCGTGTCAAAATCATGCACTGGGGCAAAAATTACGATTTTACCCCTAGGGTTAGGGGTCACTCCCGGGCGGGACTGACCAAGTCCCGAGCGGGACTCGGCCTGAAAAGTCACTCCCTCACGTGAATGACTCGGGTCCAGCACTGGAGCCGTCACCAAGCCTCGGGAACTGAGGCTTTTTCTCGGTTTTCGAGCCCCTCATCCCACGGTTCGACCTGAAAATCAAGACGAACATTCCTCACACCTCCCACAATATGTTTACTGAAGCAAAAACAAGAATCACAAGCTTAAAGTTCCTAGATCTCAAATCTAAGGTAAAATTTAGCTAAAAAACTAAACTTAAATTTGAGCTTGGATCTCTCCTAAACCGATGCATGGAAATACATGAAAACTTAATAAAACGTAGATTAAGGTGAGTAGAATAACATATTAAAAACTAACCTTGATCCTTTGGTCTGTTTGTCCGGATCAGCCAAAAGTCAAAATTGCTCCGAGAGAGCCAATGAGAGGAGAGGAAGAGAAATGAGACGGGGAGAACTTAACTCCCTTTATTTATAGGCAAGCCCGACACCGGGCCTACTCGGATCCCGAGCCAGATTTAATTCTCTGTTTTCCACCTTTCATAATCTCTATCCTTGGCCTGATCCAACGACCAATTCACCAATGGATATCCAATCCACTGGCTATAGACTTAAAAAAGTCCAATTTGTGTTTCGATGCATGGTCACTTGTCTCATCTTCGAACTCCGTCTGATCTTAAGCTTAACTTCTCTTCTTAATTAGACACATCCGGACCAACGTATTATTGAGTTAATACGCCGTCTTACACTATTTCATTTGTACAGAAAGGTTGAATTAGGTCCGGGTGTGTCAACTCTCCCCTTCTTTTAAAAATTTCATCATCGAAATTATCGAGGTACCTGTGAGGAGATCTAGCTTCTATTCTAAGCCTTTCTCTTATTTTTGAATAGTGTTCGTATCACTATTCGCTCTGACACCCATCAATTGCTTCTTAATCTCTTTCGGTCATTCTCTTTCAAGAACAGCTTCATCGGTTTTCTGTTCTTGAGTTTAAACCTCATCTTTTCCTTAGCATAGCCTACCCTTATCCTTTCGTGGGTTAGGCTCACTCCATTTCAATTGTGCCACTTGAAAGTTCTTCCTCCCCGTTAGCTGTGCTTGCTCAATCTTCTCGTTTTATCCTCGTGATTTCTTTAAAGTCTCTTCTAACGAGACTATCCTCTTGTTACTTCTAAGGTTCCACACCTCTTACTCTTTTTAGGAGTCTATTCTCCTTTTCTTTACCACTGCCTCTCACTTTGAGGTCATTCTTCGACACATTTCTCGTCGTTTCGTGGTCTTATACTCATCTTTGTAACCAAGATATCGGGGAAGACCTTAGGTTAATTCCCTCGCCTCCATGGCGAGGTGTGCGATGAGTTAGTTGTCTCTCCCTTGTCTTGATCTTGCTCCTCTATTTCGTTTCTTGCTTCTATTCTCTTTCTTTCTGATCTTCTTCATTTCTAATCTCGTGGTGTATGAGTCGAGCTTCTATACACACTGGCCCACTCTCGGCCATCTCATATCAGAGGAATAAGAGATCATGCCCTCTCAGCTCTCACACTCTGACTCACTCTCTGACCACCCATCTCTATCTAGAATAGGGCCCTTGGCCCATCTTATAACATCTCTCATCCTCTCTGGGATGGAGAATTCTGGGTGGCCTCATACACTCCCTAATCACACTCTGGGTCGGTCCTCTCGAATGGTTATCACAGAGATCCTCAAGATCTCGATCTCTGATCTTTCCTCTCATGGCGATGCCTCACATGGTTTCCAAGTCACTCATACTTGAGCCTCAACTTCATACCCATCTATGTCATTTCTCTGGCCTCTTAGGCTTTCTTTTGTCTTTCACTCCCTTGGAGTGCTCACTTTAGGAGGTGTTGCATGTTTCTCTTTCCTATGACCTCCTTTATTCACATTAGCTTCTTTGCTAATGGTCGATTTCGTTTCCTCTTTTCATCAACAGTTTTTTTGGGGGGATTCCTTATCCCATTCTCTATCCTTTTATTTCTTTTCATTCGCTCACAGTTCATCGTGGGGTTCACCTTTCTTTTACCTTCCCGTCTCTATGGGACCAGGTGAATCACGCATGTTGTAATCGTGCAGCATCATTTGTAGCTTCCTTCATCCTTGTATCCCTCTCTCTAGGGTTTCTTATCCTTTCACTTGATTTGCCCTTATCTTGGGTCCATTGCCAACCTTAGTCATCGTTACAGCTTTCACCATCTCCATACCCATTCCATTAGGGCTTTGGGCTTGCTACTAGCTCTCTTTTACCTTGATTTATATGATTTTTCACGTCTTATCCATGATTTTCTTTGGCCAAGCTTCATTCTTTCTTTTGTTTTGCTTTCTTCCCTGGCTTTCTCCATTGTCCTTATCCTTATTTCTCTTCTCTTTTAACACCTTTGCTTCTCTTGGGTGTTAGAATTTCCTTTCTTCTTCTTATACTGGCTGTGCTCATAAAAGTTTATGAGCTTGACCAGTTCCTTTTCTTATCCCCATACTCCTTCCATTGAATACTCAGGGTTGTCCTTGTTATTCTCTTTGTCTTAGCTCATACATCTCTTGCTTCTTATACGTGGATTTTCTTTATTTTAGCTATCCTCGGCTCTTAGTTCTTTAATCTCTTCTCTTTGTCCTCCACTTCAAGGTTCATTTGTTGCGGACAACACCTTTCTCTGCCATCCATCGTCTTTCAATCTTGTCTGCACTTAGTTACTTCCATCTTACCCTGACTTAATTTCATTTCCCACATCCTTTCTTCACTTATTATTCTTCTGGGAAGCTATCCTTAGGGTGGAGCTACTCCCCTACTTCAAAATTTTTTTTAACTTATCTTTTATATTCCTTAACTCCTTACTCTTAATTCCTTCTATCCCACACTTCCATCTTGCTTTCACCTTTTTGTCTTTTTCAGTTCCAATTATTATCCTTATTTGTACCCACTTTTTTTTCGACTCGTACCTAAGTCGATTCACTTTCCCTCTCAACTGGATTTGTAATTTCCTTATTATTCCCATCATCATCATCTTCTTCGTCATCCTTTCACCCTTCTTTACTCTTCCATACTTTGGTACTCTCACTTCTTTCTCTATCTTTTCTTCTCTTCTATTCATTCTTTACTTCCATTTAGGGGTAGGTAAGTAGTGAAAAACTTACTACCCATCATCCTTTAGGATACAAGCATCTCACTCATTTTCTTCGAGTGCTTTCTCTTTTCTCTTCTCAAATTTTTCTTTCTATTCAACCTCCTTATCCCTTCTTCATAACTTAAGTAGCCGAGGGTTTTCTTTTCCTTTCACCAATTTACATTCTTAACCACTTTTTTCTGTAGCTCTAGCCTCCAATCATCTTTGTTTATTCTTTCTTCTCTTTGACCTATTCGTAGTATGATGTACTGCCTTGGCTTGACTCGTATTTGGGGTTCATTGTGCTCGACTTTCTTTAGCTAATATCCGTTTCTATGCCTTTTATTCGATATTGCATCACTAGGTTTTTCTTGATCCTCTTCCTAGGCCTTTTTAAACGCCTTTTTATTTGATTTTTTTTAACCTAACCCTACCTAGGTTTTGTCTCAAATTCTAATTTCCTACACCTTACTCTTTACTAGGTCTACCCAGTCCTTTCGGGATTATTAACCTATGGTTCATTATGAAACTAGTACATATTAAGGTTAAAATTTTCTAAGGTGTGTTATGCTTTTCCTTTCCCTTTTTAAAGCTCTACTTCTAATTAGCGTAAAAGTTTCTCTTTCTTCTTAGGCCTTATTCATCTCTGATTTAGCCTAGAATTTTCTTTTACCTAGAGTTTTATTGTTACGCCCTGACCCGCCCAGGTCTGCCACGTGGCAACCGCCGTGCTGCCTTGAAGTACTTGCTGGCCGCTCACACACCTGAAGCACCGTAAGGTAAAGAAATGGATATCATCGTTGCAAAACAACTAAAATTTTAATTAAAATCATTTAAACAAATAATTAACTTAAAAGGTGTACCAGTGGATTAATTTAAAAGAATACCTACACAGCGGAAACTACTAAGCCTAAGCCACCGATGTCTCCTAGTGAGCCTTCATACTATCTGCTGACCTCGTACGCGGATCTGCATCCATCCACATTAGATACAAGTGAGTGACAGAGGTTCTAAGAATCTCCATCGGGTTAGGATAAATAAGGGAAATCCAAAATAAAATAATAATAAAATAATAATAAAATAAATATTTTTCTTTTCAAAATCTCTTTCTAGTTCTCTAGCTGAGAACTCTCTTTAAAAACACTTTAAATAATTAAATAAATAAATATACATAAAATGGCTGGCATCTCTATCATACTGAAGGCACGACCCGTCGGTCGTCTTATGCCTCACTGCACCGAGGGCTAACTCTTTTCTTTTTAAAATATTTTCTCTTTTCTCTTTCTCTAACCCGTTCCCTCGGTGGTGCCCATCGCTGTGGTAGAACATAGCGCTTTGGAGCCCTGGCGAGCTTCCCTACGAGCCTCTCCCAGGGTCTCGACTCACCGTGCCCCTCGATAGGCGGTCAACGGTTGAGTATCATGCATGCTCTCCCACTTGATCCACGCTCCCGCATATATTGGAGCACCGAGGAGCCCACTAAATCACTCATCTCCCAGGGGTATCGTACCCTCCATAATCACAATAATAATATTTCATATATATATATGTATAAAACATATACATTTAAAACATATAAACACACACACATAAGTCTTTATATTTTCTTTAAAAACATCCAACTCTGTACGTGGGTATATCATCATGCAAATGTGTGTGTGTGGATTTCCTGTATCCCAAAGCTTTGGAAAACATTTATGTTTTTAAAACAATTTTAAAACCTTTGTACCTAGTGGCTAAACAAAGAAGTCTAGGCCACTCATAGTGATGGGAGGTTCATATGTTCCCAAGCGCTTTATGTAGTTTAACTTCCGGAGCATCGTCGCATTCGATCATCCGGAGCCCTAGTACACGAAAAAGTGTTAGCATTCATAATTAAACTATGAATGGACCTATGAGGCTCTAATATAACCTAAGACTAGGCTTGAATATGATTTGGGGCTTACAAAAGTGCCAGGGAGGTTCCGGGATCAAATTCGGACACTTGAAGAAAAATTATGAAAATGCCCCTGGGCCCCGTGGGCCCCCAGGTGGGCTAGGCCTAGCCCGACACTGTTTTGGGCCCAAAAGGCCCACTCCTGCGCTGACTGGGCCGAGTCCTGTACGGGATCTGCACGGCTCCCGCACGGGAGCTGCACAGTGTGACTCCTACACAAGACCTGCACGGTTCCTACGTGGGAGTCGAGCCAACGGCTCGAGAACAGAGCATTTTGCCTCGGTTTTTATGCTGTTCGACCTCCAATTGCCGCACGAACTTAGACAGACAATCCTCACACCGTCTACAACACTTTTACTGAAAGAAAAATGAGAATCACAAGCTCAAAGTTTCTAGATCTCGAATCTAAACTTAAAATCTAACTAAAAAGTTAAAACGAACTTTAAGCTTGGATCTCTCCTAGATCGATGCATGAAAATGTGTGAAAACTTAGAAAAACGTAGATCAAAGTGTTAAGAATAGCATACTAGAATCTTACCTTGATCTTTCGTTTAGTTTGTCCGGATCGGCCAAAAGTCCAAAATTGCTCCAACAGAGCAGTTGAGAGAAAAGAGAAATGAGAGAAGAGAGAAGGAGAGAAAATGAGGGGAGAGGCTCGGCCTCCCCCTATTTATAGGGGAGTCCGGCGCCGGGTTTACTCGGGCCCCGGGCCAGACTTAATTCCCTATTTTAAACCTCTCATAATCTTGATCCTTGACCAAATCCACTGACCAAATCCACTGACCAAATCACCAATGGACATCTGATCCATTGGCTATGGACTTAAAGAAGTCCACTTTAGTGTTTCCATGCATGGTCACCTATCTCATCTTCCAACTACGTCTTATCTTAAGCTTAGTTTCTCTTCTTAATTAGACACATCTGGACCGACGTATTGTCCAATTAATACGCCGTCTTATACCATTTAATTTGTACGGAAAAGTCGTATAAGGTCCGGGTGTGTCATTTATGCTTTCTTTCTTTATTAAGAAAGCTTCTACACTACATCACTACACCTCTTACATCCCTTGTTTAAGGATTTGCTTTTCTTTTCTTTTCCACTTCTCTTTTTTCACCAATTCTTTTTGATGATGTCTTCACAACTCTAGAGAAAATTCTCTTCGTGCTCTTCATTAACACACAGGCAGGCATTTCTATCATTACCTTGCATTCTACTCTCTCCGCTTGCTTACTTCCCATTGACCTTGATAAGGTTCTTTCTTATTATCTCTTAGAGCTCTCCTCCTTCTTACTCTTATTATCAACCAAGTGATAAGGGGTTTATTACTTACTAACCCCTTAATGTGGAGATTTCTAGCTTATCTTTCTCCTTAGTCCATTTCCTCCAGCTCCACTTCCTTTCTCCTGACATTGGTATCCAATGGTCAGACAAGTAGTAACGAACGTACTTCTCGTTGACCATTTGGATGTGCTTTCTTTTCATCTTTTCCTCAAAAGGAATATTTGTTCCTTAAATTTTCAAAATTTCTTGTTTTGAAATTGATTTTACTCAATAAAAAGAAAGATATCTATTTTCCTATATTATCTTTTTTTAGGGTTTTTTGAAAGGTCTTAATTTATTAAATCAATTAAAGTCTTCCAACTAGACCAAATTTTTGACAAATTATTCTCTTCATTAAATTAAAAGGAATATTTATTCTGACATTGTTTTAAAATCAAATCTTTCTAAGAGATTTTAATCTGAGAAATCATAATTAAAGTCTCTTAACGTGATTTTTAAAACATGAATTTGAGGATGTTTATCCCAATCTCTTTGTAAAATATTTTCTGAAAGGTTTCAATTAATATTCTCATAATCGAGACTTTCTAAAATTAAAATTAAACTTTTGTTTTTCACAAAAGGATATTTATCCTCATTTTTAAATTTGCCTTTGATTTTAGAAGAATATTTATTCCTATTTAGAAAGTGAATCTCCATTCTAAGTAGGAAATTTCTTCAAATTCAAAATTGGGCTATGGATTTTCACATTAAAAGGAATGTTCATTCCGACATTAAACTTTTAAATTTCGAATTTAGCTTTTATAATGGAATGTTTATCCTATATTTAAAGGAATATTTATTCCGACATTTGAAACTATATTTTTCTTAAAATGAATTTTAACACATTGTGGTACTGATTTCTGAGCGTCTTGGGGATGCTAATCTTTCCCCAGGCGTAACCGACTCCCGAACCTAAAATCTTTTTCATAGACCAGTTTCTTTCCTTAAACTTGACATAATCTTTCTAGATTTATGTTGAGTTAAACAAGTAAGTGACTAACCACACCTAGTAAAAATAAAAGGTTAGTGGCGACTCTATTTTGTTTTTAGACTGTTTCGTCCGGAGCATTTTTCACGCCATATTTTTCATCGGAGTGATATAACGTCTCGACACTAAGCACCGAGACTCAACTTTGGACTTTCTTTCGTAAGTCTGTATGACTTATACAGTATTACTATTGGATCCACTGGCATAGTTTGGACCAATTCTACATTTTCATCAATCTACTTTTTTTGTCCTTAAAGAACTGTTTTGTATGTAGAAATTACTTATGTTTTGTCTATAAAAATAGTTGAGAAAAGTTTTCCAACTTTTACGACTTTTGATATACATGTATAGATATACATAAATGTGTAGACTTTATAAATGACTTTTGTTATTTAAATTTCAAACTGTATTTATATTTTAAAATGTACTCCTTTTTATATATAACGTTTTGAGATTGTCTTACTAAATGGGTTCGAAATACTATAAGTCTTACAGTGTAATACCTACTCCGCAATTTTTTAGTTGCCTGCTCCATGAATTTCATCTTAGTAGATAGTATCAAGCATTTCATAATCTAGAATATGGAAAAATATTATAGTGGAAGATGGGTAGTTAGGAAATTTGGTGGTAAAGGTGGTAAAAGTTCGGACTAGTATAGTTTACAAATGATAAGGAATTTAAAAATTCTGTTATGCGTAAAATGACTCGACAGGACTTGAAAAATAAATTGAGACAGTGTATAAGGTTTGGGACTGATTGAGGACATAAACGGAATTTTAAAATTCTTTAGGGGCAAAATCGTCCTTGGGGCAAAATAGTAATTTTGGAAAATTCAAGACAATTCTTTCATTTTCTTTCATTTTCTCCATTTTCCTTCCAATTTCATAAAACTCTTCCTACTTTGATTTCTCCTAATTTAATCCATCAAAACCCCCACAAGTTTATAGTCAAATTGAAGCTCTTAACAAGCCCATCAATAGCCCTCTATCAATTTTGAAGAATTTGAACTTGGTTGGAAGTAATTTGGCTTTGAAGAATTAGGGTTCTTGGTGGAAAACCAAAATCCAAAGGTAAGTATGCCTAATTTTGATCTTAGATTATAGTTTTTGGCATACATGAATATCAAGTCAATTTAGTTTGATTTTTCTTGTAGGCTTGCGAAACTAGAAAATTAAAAATGTTATGGAGAATTTTTGAATTTGAGATTTAGGCCAAATTTGGATTCAAGGAAGCTTGAGGTTGGAATATGAGATTCATGCAAGTTTACTACACTAGAAAATGTGATGAAATTACATGGAAGAAGAAACTTTCAATTTTGTAATGTGGTGCTGAATTCACCAAGGAAGAATGGCATTTGGTTAGTTGGGTGATTTAATAGAAAGGTAGTTGAATTGGAAGTCAATTAATGTGGAAATGCGAGTTAGGCATATGAAATTAAGGAAAAAAAGGAATTGCTAGATTATGGATTTTAGATTCATGAAATTTAGTTGGCAAGAAAGTTTATAAGTTGAATTAGAATAATATGAGATGTTTGAATTTGCTAGAAATTGATCTTGGAGAGTGCTAAATGGACAAGGTGTAACATGGAATGGTTAAGCCGAAATTCTTAGGAGAAAAATGCAAGATTTCAACTTTGCAAGAATTTAATTAGTCTAATTATATTCTTGGAATTATTTGGGTGTAAATGTGGAGAATTAAATTATTAGAATTTGATTGTTAGATGTATTGAAGAAAAAATTGGCAAATATGTGGGTGGGTGCCGAAATTGTCTAGAAGAAATGGTAGTTGGCCATTTTGTGAATTTATGTGAAATGTGGTTACTTTGGAGTAAATTGAAGTGAGATTATTAATGAGGAAGATTAATTAAGTGTTAGATTGCCAAGAAATTGCATCACATTTGCATAACATTGCATGTAGTTTAGGTTCTAATTCAATATTTCATAAGGTTATGGGAACCTAATCAATATATGAATAATTAGGAGTGTGGACACCTCCAAGGGATAAGGAACCGGTCAAGGACGACCAAGCATAGTTCGGACCTCACTGTGAGTGGATGACTAACTCAAAATTTGCTTTCATACTTGATTTAATATTTTTGGATTCAATGCTTCTGTTTATTTGGATTTCTTAAATTAAAATAGTGATGAATGGTTTATGAGATTTTATAAAATCCTATTGTGTTAAGACGAAATTATTTCTTAAATTATGGATTGAGAAAGGAACTTGTGTTTTGAAAAGTGTGATGTTAATATTTTGTGTGATGAATTGATACTATGGAAAGGCCATCTGGGTCATAGGCTTGCTACTGGCGGCAGCCCCACGAGGGGAATTTATTGTTACTGCAGTAACTAAGTAGCCTGCGGACCGCCTTTTGAGGGTCGCGGGTGCTTATGGTTTAGCCTTGGATCGGAGGCGCGGAGGGAAACTGACAAGGCATTTGTGAGTTCATTCTGCGGCACTGCCGGGCAGGATGGAACTCAGTCACCCAGTGTCGACCTCGGACCAAGGCGACAGTTTGGGTAGAAGAATTGACGGACATTATCTTTGACCCATTGGCCTATTTTCTGGAAATCTCCTTTCCTACTGGTTCTTTTATATTATTTTGAATGTTTGAATTATTAAAGTATCTGAGTTATTTTTTAGTAATACTTCTATAAATATTTTACTGGTTATCCACTCACTGAGTAACCTAGTTACTCACACTCTTTTTCATAAAACTTATTTTCCAGGTTGTACCTAGTTGACCGTGCTACTAGGGTACATTGTGGTGGGAAAGTAATTGGCATCTTGTACCAGTTTGACCAGAGGTGAAAGAGTCAACTCTTTTGTAATATTTTTAAAAATATTCGTGTAGGACCCATCGAGTATAAAAATATCATTTTAAATAGCCAATTATCTTCTTTAATGAGTCTAAGAATTTTCGAAACTGACGTGATATTTTTCTGAGTTCTAGAAGTCCGTAAATAAATTCCACAAAAATATGTCGATAAACCCAATGGCATTTTTGTAAATATCTTGAGGTTTTGGTGTTTTGTGTCTACATGAATTTTTATGCCATGGCAGTTTGATATTTGATCTGTTTTGATTTGTCGACATGTTAGTTAAATGTTTTAACCACTGAACTGGATAAAAACTGTATGAGGGAAAAATGTGTAAAATGACCGTTTTAGCCTTGCAACCCTCGAGGTGTATTCTAACCAAATAGAATACATTTTAAGAGTTGCGGCGATTGTTGCGTGCTCGATCATGGTGTCGGGGCGTGACATACAGACTTCGAGTTGTGGGCAAAGCGCACCGTTCACAATTCGTAGTGCGAGATGATTGTCACATTCTCAACCTTTGGATCGGGATGTGACATAAATGTTCTTTTGACAAAGTTTAATCACAATTTTTTTTAAAAAAAAAAGACTTTGAGGGTAAATCTTGAAATTTAAAATATTTATTGTGATAGGGTTTTAGAAAAAAAAACAAGTGTTCTTTTGACAAAGTTTAGCCCTAAAATTTGTTTAAAAAATGATTTTGAGGGTAAATCTAAAAGAGTAAATACCATATGTAGTCTCCAAAGTTTGACCCATATTTTATTTTGGTCCCTATAGTTTAATTTGTTCTATTTTAGTCCCTACACTTTGAAATGTCAAATATTTTGGTCCTTCCGTTAGCCTAACCATTATCTTTAACGTTAAGTGCCAACTAGACACTCCATGTGGCATCCACATGGCATTACATGATGACATAGAAAATCATAATTTTAATTAAAGATCTAATTTACTTGTTTTGATAATATCAAAAGTTTTTGCCTTAAAAAAAAGATAATATCAAAATTTTCTTAATTACCAAAAAAAAAAACCTCCTTTTCCCTAATTTAAAACCTAAATTACTTTATTCGATTTTTCAAAAAAAAAAGTTTATCAATGGAGAAAAAGAGATCAATTGGAATTTGGAGAAGAACCAACAAACTAAAGACAGAGAGAAAGAGGATGACAGACAATGTTCTTTTAGTCCCTTCTACTTGAAGCAAAAGAAAGAGGGGTTTTTTTTTTTTAAGTCAACGTTATAAGTTGAAAATTTTTCCAGCATCTTAGGTAGAAGTTTTGAGACTAAATTGAAAGGGCTTTGATTATCAATGCTCAAGCGATGGGCTGGAAATTGAGACCACAAGATTGCGAATTCATCATCTATGGTTAGTGTTTTTTTTTTTATAAACTGCTCAATATTTACTAAATTGGGTTTTATTACTGCATTGTTATTATTCGTTTACGAGAAGGGAATTAAAAAAATGCTATGAGGATTTACTTCTTGCTTGTCTTTTGTGCTTAAGTTTGGAATGAACAAGTAGGATTTGCAAGTACTTTTTTGTTGATGCTATATTCATTGAATAATTTACATATAGAAAATATAATTGTGTAAGTCAATTGGTCTCGTAATGATTCAAGTATAGTGTCTATGTTTTTATTCCATTTTTATTTAGAAAATATAAAGTGGATGATTCAATAATGAATTCAAATAATAGCTACTTGGAAAATTAGACAAAATAAAAAGATTTCATCGCACAATATGCCAAGAATAAAAAGGAATATGAGTATGAAGCAGCCACTTGAAACATAAAGAATATGGAAATAGCTACTCTTTCACCTAAGGGACTATCCAGATAAATATAACTATATTAATAGAAGAAGAGGAGAAAGTGGTAAAAGGTAATTATTAGCAAATTTAAAAGAAAGAAAAAAGGCTAAAACGATTTTTCGCCAAGTGATTTGTGAAACGCTTAATTTGAAGTTTTTCTAGAATACGTCAGAACTTTAGACAACATCCTTGCAGTAATGAGTTTTTTTTTTTTTGGGTTTTATCATATGGTTTAGTTCAAATTTCCTATTTGTTTATTTTTTTTCCTAGTTGGATATAATATGTCTTCCTGCGCCCTTGATTTTCTAGCATTTTTTGTTTGTGAGTTATATACATATAATCATATTTGGTTCCTTGATTTTGTATTAAACATGTTTGCGGGAATTTTGTATGCTTGACAGACGAATCCAGTACATTTTTCACTATTGCTTTGCATTATGGGGGACATTTTACTAGCATGCCTGATAAACAATACATTGACGGAGAGGTTGATTTCTTTGACTTGTGTGAGGTCGATATGATGTCTTTGTTAGAACTTGATGATGTGGCAGACATGGTGAGAGCGGTAAGATCTAGAGATTTTTTTTGGAAAATTCCTGATTTAGTGTTAAGAGATGGTTTACGGGAAATTAAGAATGATGACGATGTTATGGAGATGTGCAGACATGTGCCTTTGGATAGGTATATATATGTGTATATGCATGATAAGACAATAAGGAGTGGTCAAGGTACTAGTGGTACTAGTAATGCACTTTGGGAAGAAATTAATGAGAATGGAGTTAGTGGGATTGAAAATGAACAAAATGAGATGAACGAAACTCAAAATAGGGTGATTGATGAAGATGCAATAGACCAGAATGAATGTAGAGATCAAAATGGATATGATACTGAAGTTGATGATATTAATGACTCTGATTTTAGGGACAGTGAATATGAGATGGATAATGATGATGATGCTGCAATGTTTGAAGGTTCTATTGATACTATTATGGAAAAGGATAATGGAGGGATAGTTTCTGATCCTAGATTGAATGTTAATTCTTTAATGAGAGATTTTATGGTCATTGGAGATGATGAGATGCTAGATGGTGAAGAAGTGAATTCTTCTAATGATCTCTATAGTCTTGATAGTTCTGGCAGTGATGAAGAGGATAACTTGAAAAAGAAATGGCCCGAATTTAATACAATCTCTGACATGGTTAATCCTATTTTTTGTATTGGGATGTTATTTGCTAATAAAAGGCAATTGAAAGATGCTATCAAGAATGCTAGCATTAAAGATAGGGTAAACATATTGATAAAGAAAAATGATAAAATCAGACTTAGGGCTGTTTGCAAAAAAGGTTGTGAGTGGACATTATATGGTAAGAAGTTCAGTAATAATCCAGAGGATACTACGTTCCAGATAAGAACTTACAAGTCAAAGCATACATGTTGCAAAGATTATGCGAACAGAAATATGGATTACAAATGGTTGGCTGAAAAGCATTTAGACTTTTTTCTTGCTGATCCTCACTTTTCTTTGGCTTCATTTGAGGCTTTGGTCTATAAAAAATATGTTTTAATTGTGCCAAGGATGAAGTTGTGGAGAGCAAAGCAACTAGCTTTGAAAAGACTTTAAGAGACTTATTTAGAGCACTATTCTACGATAGGAAGCTATGCTGCAGAGATTAGAGATACTAATGAAGGATCCACTGTGCTATGCAAACTAGATGCTGGTTTATTCCAAAGGATGTATATGAGTTTGAAAGCATGTGTTTAGGTCTTGAACATTGTCGGCCTTTGATTACTATTAACGGATGCCATTTGAAAGGAAAATATAAAGGTCAGTTGCTTGCAGCAGTTGGGATTGATGCTAATGACTGCATAGTCCCCATTGCCTATGCTGTTGTAGAAATTGAAAGCATAGAGACTTGGACTTGGTTTCTCAACATTTTGAAAAAGGATGCTAGGATGGATAATTCCCATAGCTGGACTTGGATGTCTAGCAAGCAAAAGGTTAATTTTCCTAGTTTTATTTACCTGTTATGTTTTTCAACGAGTTAAGGACATGTATTAATATTGTATTATGTTTCATTATAGGGCTTGAAGAAAGGACTAAGAACTTTATTTCCTAATTCAGAGCATAGATGTTGTGTGAGGCATCTACATAATAACTTCAAAAATGATGGCTATAGTGGAAAAGGATTAAAGGATTCTTTATGGACTGCAGGTAGAGCAAGCTACTTAGCAGAATTCAAGAAATACATGGATGAGTTGAAAGCAAAGAGTCCAAGAGCATATAAATGGCTTTCAGAAAAGTCAGCTCAGGAATGGTCAAGATCTCACTTTGGTACTAGTCCAAAGTGTGACATGTTGCTTAACAACCTATGTGAATGTTTCAACAAGTATATCTTGGATGCTAGGGAAAGGGCCAATTCTCACCCTTTTCGAAACAATTAGATGCAAGCTTATGAATCGGTTCTATGTGAAAAGGGCAGCTACTGACAAATATTTTGGGTTAATATGTCCAAGGATTCAGAAGAAACTTGACAAGAATACAGAGCAATCAGGGAGGTTCTGGCCCCAACCATCAACACAAAGGAAATTCCAAGTCAAATGCCCTGGTAACCAGTTCACTGTGGACCTAGATGAATGATCATGTAGCTATAGAAAGTGGAAGTTGTTTGGAATTCCTTGCCCACATGCAATTTCAGCCATTTGGTTCAACAAAGACCAAGCAGAGGCTTATGTGCATGAATATTATAATGTAGAAACACAAAGAAAAATATATGAAGAAGCCATCAAACCAATTAAGGGAGAAAATTGTTGGCCAGCATCTGACTAAAAACCATTACCTCCTGAAGTGAAAATGAAACAACTTGGTAGACCCAAAACCAAAAGAAGGAAAGAACCCGATGAAGTGAATCAAGCACCTAAACTGAAAAGAAGTGGAGGCACCTCCACATGTTCTAAATGTGAAAAAAAAGGCCACAATATAAGATCTTGTAAAAACATTAGAACATGTGAAAATGGAGTAGAAAGGCAATTAAATGATGTAAGTGTTTTGCTATATTTTTTTTGTTTGCTTTGGGTTTGCAATTTGCTTTTAATTTTAATCTAATGTTTTGTAATTTAGGATAATGGAGTTTGTGTTCAAGAACAAGAACCATCTTTGGAGCAACAAGGATTCTTTATTAAGCCACAAGCAAGGGCATCTAAATTGCCCAAAGTAACATTGAGGTGGATGCCTGATGTAAGTATTTCATTGGTGTATAGAATATAATTTGTTAACTTGATTGTTGTATACTAATGTTTGTTAACTTGGTGTTTTAAAGAATTCAAGTCAGATAATTTACGATAACAAAAATATGTTGGGTACACAAACAAGTGAAATGCATGATGGATTATTCAACCCATCTATTGCTCCAAACCCAGAACCTGCTTTAGTTGAAGTGAGTGAACTTTTAACATGTAATGAATTTTATCAGCTTGCCTTATATGTACTGTACCCTAAATTCTTTACGTGAAACGTAGGGCATTTCTACAGAAACTACTAGCATGGTACTTCCTGCCCCTCAGTCTAAGGTTCACGGTGACAAAAGAAAGCTTGTTGCTTCAAGGTATATGAATCCTCTAGCAGCTAATCCTCATGTTTCCCGAAATCATGTCGCCAAGAAGCTTGTTACCAAGAATCCTGCCAAAAAGTCTGTTGCCAAGAAACCTACTCAAAACTAATGATGAATGTTGCTGAATGAAGATTGTTATATTGTTTTAGATGTAGGACAATGAACCTTTTCTTTTTTTTTTTATTATGTTATTTGGCGATTTAATTCAAATGTAGGCACATGAACTTCTTATTGTTATATATGTATGCAGCCAAGAAGAATTTAGCCTTTTTTATAAGCCATTGAAATGGCCAGTTCCAAATTATGTTAATTACTATATATATAGTATGCGGGTGAAATGCATTCTTAATTTTTGCTGTCACTAAGACAGGTTCCAACTTTTATTGTTGTATACTATATGCATGTTAATTGCAGTATTTTTTTTTATTACCATTGGCATGGGAAGATTTATGTCTTTTTCTTTGTCAATCATGAACGTGTAGTTAACCGAGAATAGGAACTTTTTCTTTCTTTTCCTTTTAACAGTAGTCAAGAAGATATATTACCCAATGGATGGTTTATGTTCAGATGAGTTTAATTAGAGATAACTATGGAAAGATACTCTCTAAATTCTTTGAGAAGTAACGTAGGGAGATTCTCTTCCCATTGGGGAGGCATTAGACTATTTAGTGTCGATTCAAACTAGACTATGAAAGAGTGAGGTCGAAGTATTGCAGTAGCTCAATATTGATGCTGCAAATTCTTATGTTCCAATTTAAAAAATGAAAAAAATGAGAATGCTTATTCTACTTAAAAATAAAATCCGTAGGGAGATATTATCTGTTAGTAGATTTTGAGACTCTAGACTTAAGTCCAATATTAAGGTGGGACATTAACTTTTTTTCTTAGAAGTAACAACTAACAAGAGCTCCAGTTGAAAGATCTACATGCCAATGAATTGAATTGAAAATGAAATCTAAAAAGAACTCTAGTTGATTACTCGCAAATATCGATAAGTCGGTGCTTTTAAAGTTACAAGGGATTGAATCTTGTTATCTCAGTGCCAATGAATGGGATTTTTCTTGTCAAGAGAAAGTAGAAAAAAGTAAGACTGGAAGATGGAGAATGATTAAATCCAGATGAAGGGGAAAAAACCCAAAAAAGTAAAATCAATCCATCCTCTGACCCAAGTGATAAAGCAAAATTAAGAAAAAAAAAGAAGAATATAAATGGAAGAACGCAATAAGATTAAAATTAGTGTGAAAGTGGTTTCCTTGTGCTAGATATGAAAAGACGAAAGCGAAGAAATTTTTCAAGGTAATCCATGTTAGGTTTTAAACTAGGGAAAAAGGTTTTTTTTTTTTTCAATTAAGAAATTTTTGATATTATCAAAACAAGTAAATTAGATTTTTAATTAAAATTATGATTTTCTATATCATCATGTAATGCCATGTGGATGCCACATGAAGTGTCTAGTTGGCATTTAACGTTAAAGATAACGATTAGACTAACGGAAGGACCAAAATAGTTGACATTTCAAAGTATAGGGACTAAAATAGAACAAATTGAACGGTAATGACCAAAATAGAATATAGGTCAAACTTTGGGGACTAAATATGCTATTTACTCAATGTAAAAATTTATAATATTTATTGTGGTAGGTTTTAAAAAAAAAAATATTTTTTTGATAAAGTTTAGTCACAAATTTTATTTAAAAAAATTGATTTTGAGGGTAAATTACAAAATTCAAGATATTTTTATTTTACATTTGAGGGGTAGTTCTATCTATACAAAAAATAATTGGTATTTATTACATCTACCTTTTTAAGAAATTAGTAAAATTGGCTCGCGCGTTGCACTTTATAATTTATTTTAAAAATATCATTATGAATTTAATTATAAAAGGTAATAAGTGACTTTTAATTTGATAAATATGAATATATGGACGTCAATTGGATGGGGAATATGCGGGAGGTACATTTCCCGTCCCCTACCTCGATACTCTTTACTCATCCCTATCTCTGATCCTGTCCCCGAAGCAAACATAGTAAACACAAAAATAGAAAATAAAAAATAAAAAAAGTTTTCTTGGGACAAATAATGCTTCTCTATGTTGTGAATAAAATGATATAGTATTTAGAAATTTTACATTATTAATTTGACATAAAAATCAAAATATATATTAAAAAAAAGTCGTTATGAATAATTGAATAATAAATGCAAAAAAAGAATATCAACATTTTTATACAAAATTTAAATGGTTTACAAACAAAAAATAATTAACAATATATGAAATCTAAATTAAACTAATCACATGTTTAATTAGTACAATCACATTAACTCATTGAGATAAAATATAAAAAACCATAATAATCAAAATACATATTAAAAGAAGAAATGAAATGATCATAAACAATTAAATAGTAAATGAAAAACAAGAGAATATAAACATTTTTACATAAAATGTGAAATGGTAGATACAAACACAAAATAATTAACAATATAAGAAAATTAAAATAAACTAATTTCATGATTAGTTTAATTACCTTAACTCATTAAAATAAGATGTAAAGAAAATATAATTAATAATTCTTACCTACAACACAACATATAAGAATTGTTGAAATTAATAAACTAAACCTTTCAACTCTTTTAACAATTAATTTACCTTTTCATCAATCAAAATCATTTTTGTGGTAACATGCTTCTTGGTTTTATAAATATAAACATCTCACATAAACATCAATATTCTAACGTAAAAAATCAACTAACAAACCGCATGACTAATATTATGCTCCACTGAAAAAAAAACCTATGAAAAAATCAAAAGCACAAAAAATCATCATCACGTGAAAAATGAAAAAAATTAAAATTGAAAGTTAAGATTTTTTAAATTACTTACCCTTTTGTGATTTTTTTTAATAATTCGGAAACCTCTACTTATAGAGATTTTGAAATGCTTTCAAACTTTCTCTTTTGTGAAATTTATTTTTAGTTTAGAATCTCTCTATATATAGTGATATGAAAATATTTTAGTAAATTAAAAGTTTTTTTAATGACTCTTCGTTTTCCTCATTATTACAAAATTAAGAGTAATAGCCTGGTAACTCAAAGATTTTTTTTAAATGACTTTTCATTTTCCTTATTATTGCAAAATTAAGATTAGTAGATGAATTTTTTTTAATTGCATATTTAGGACTGGTAGTCTAAAGGTCTTTTTTTAATTGCAAATTTATGAATTGGTAACTCAAAAGTCATACTCATAAGATATATAAAATCAATGATCCATATATACCCTTATGACCTATAAATCCATATGTGATATATAAAATCATGTACCTAAATCTGTATAGAATATATAAAACTATCCGTATCAATTGGCTATAATTTAATTGCAAAAGTATTTAATCAAGTTTTATTTAACTGTAAAATTAAGATTAGCATTAGTAGGTGAAAAGTTTTTTTTTTAATTAAAAATTTAAGATTAATAGATCAAAAGTCATCCACATTGTTAGAAATTTATGTGATTCAATTGTAAAAGTATATATATCAGATTTGATTTAATAATTATAAGAATGTTAGGTAAAAAGTCATATCTCAAGAATAACAATTTTTAATTATAAAATATCCATTGATTGTAAGTTTTATGAATTAACTAAACTTAAATAATACAAAAGAATTTAGAAGTTTTATTAATAACATGTACAATTATCTCTATGGCTTAAAATTGAATATCAATAAAAATCATATGAATTTTAATTCAAAAGTAATAGTCTCATGATTATGTATACTAAAAAAAGTTAAAATAGGTTTTGTTTAATTTAAGAACCACTATAGAGAAAAAGAAAAGTAATATGATCATTAATTCAAAAATCGTATCTTCGGAGAAATTAAAATACGTTTTGTTTAATTTAGAGTGGTGAAAGCAATCCACTGAGACAAAACTGATATTGATAGATGAAAGTTAGGGAGCAAATGGAATTAGATACTCCAATACTTTTAGCCGTATTGTAGGTGAAAGGGACATTATAATTTTTTAACTATAAAATATTCATTGATTATAAGTTTTATAAATTAAATTAAAATTAAATAATCACAAGAAATTCAAAAGTTTTATAGTATTTTAATAATATGTACAATTGTCTCTAGAACTTATTAACGAATACTCATAAAATTCATATGATCTTTGAATTATTATAATAGTCTCATTACTATGTCCATTCTAAGATATAGAGACAAAAAAATAATATGACTATTAGTTTGAAAATCATATCATCCAAGAAATTAAAATAGATTTTGTTTAATTTAGAAATCACTAACTTCAAGACTCAAATTTTACATGAATTAGGTAAAAAAACAAACTTAGAATAGTGAAACATATTAAAATATTATAATTATTCCAAAATGTAAAAGAATAATAAAACTTCTAAAAGAAAGAGATAAAACTTGACAATCTTAAATAGAGCAGAAATAAAATATCAAAGTAAATCTAACACAACTTTTATATTCATCATTCAAATTTGTATTATGCAATAAAATCCCTGTAGACACCATATTCTCATTTTGTTATTATTTTTTTTCTATTCTTATTTTGTTGTTTATATTTTCATTTTTAATTTTATTATCATTGGGCTATAGGTACTTAGGACTTGTTTGGAAAATATTGGACTGGATATCAATTAAAACTAGGGCCCAATTTCATTAAAAGAAAGGATTGTAAGTTACATATTGTAGTTACAAGGCCCAATAGTTACAAAAAAAAACAAGTCTCAATTAACGTTAAAAAAAAGGAAGGACCAAGTGATAAAGAAAAAAACAGAGCAACGGAAGAAGTGCTGAGTAGCTCCCTTTATTGACAAACATCAAGTATGGTGGACCATCCCAGATTATCATTCCGCTGAACATTGTCAAAAGGGATTATTGTCAACTTGCATTAAATAAAAAGGAAAAGGCAATGAATCAACCAAGTTGGGATTAAAAAAATGACACTTATATTGCAGTCAGGAAAAAATTTAATTTTGAAGCAAGTTTAAGCCAACAAGTAATCAAGAGAACATAAGCTATCAGAAATCACGGAAATCACAGGTAGCCTACATTGGAAATAAAAAGCCAAAAATAATTGTTGCCACAAAAGTTTTGATGAAGGATAAGTCACGTGAAGTTTAGCTTCAAGCAAAACAAAGCAAAGAAAAAAACGTAGAGACGGGGGCCAAGCAAAGAAAAAACGTAGAGAGGGGGGCCAAGCAAAGAAAAAACGCATAGAGGGGGGCCAAGCAAAGAAAAATATATAAAGAGACGCCAACCAAAGAAAAAAGGGAGAAAGGAGAGGCCAAGTACAGCCGATCACAAAAAAAAAGAGGAGGGCAGTTTTTGGTTCTAGAGTATTTTTTGAAAAGAACTGTTTTTACTTGTAATCTTTTCTTTGAAATCTGATCAGTGAAAGATTTGGTGCAAGTTTTCCAGTAAAAAAAAAGGTCAAGTTTAGGATGGATGGTTCCTGAGTACAAAAGAAAAACGTAGAAAAGGGGAGCCAAGATTGAAAAAAAAAAACTTAGCAAGCATTAAAAATCGATAGAGCTTTCTTACTCTTTAGCCTGACCCTTTCAGTTAGCATTTTCATTTCCTTTCAAAAGAAAAAAAAAAGGGAAAGCCAGAAGGAAAATTAAAGGGCTTACCCTCCATCTCTCTTGTCATTTTTTTCGTTATTGTTGTTCATCGCATTCCCACTTGCTAACCATCGTTTCCTGTGAGCCCATCTTTTCTTCCATTAGCAAACCCATTCATCACTTTCATTATCCCTCTCAAGATTCACCCCAAACACGAAAAAGCAACCCGCACAGGAGAAGAAGAAGAAGAGCAACAGAAAAAATTGGAGAAAGAAGAAAGGGGATTTTGAAAGTCTTCTGCGTCAACGTCAGAGGGGCTCCATGGCTTCTGTAGCATTTTGGTTGTCTGGTTAGTTTGTAGGTATGCTTCCAATCTTCACGTTCACGTTGTGATGATCTTTTATCAGTGACTTTCTTAAATATTTTCAGTGTATTGGCTTGGTCATGGATGCTCTTCGTTTGTAATAACTTTAAGTATTTCTCTTGGATGATGGCTTTCATAAGAAATTATGGCCATAAAAAAAATAATAAATAAGTATGATAAAAAAAAAGGTAAAAGAGAAGTATATGACGGGGGTGGAGATGAATAGAACTTGTTTTAAAGCAAGTTAATAAAAATAAATTAATAAAAACGGTGGGAGTGGGGTCAAAAAAAAAGAAAGAGGAATAGGTCCTAGTTTAGGTGTGGTAGATGATCCATAAAATAAAATAAAGAAGAGGGATTAGTCAATTAGGTGTTAGTGGTAGGTAAGAGAAGATGGCTTTGCATAGAGTTTTCTTTGAATTGAAAAAGAGGAGACGAGAGAGTGGGGCCAAAACTTTATGTTTCGACTTAAATTGTTTTGGTTGCATCAGAAGCTAAAATCCTTCTGCAATAAGAGTTCTTTCAGTTGTAATGTCTTTCCAATGTTCTGCCATTTTCGTAGTTTTGGCCTTTTCCAATTTTAGAAGAGTTCTTTTAATGATTGATTTATCACGTGTTGGGCTTGGAGTTTGTAGGATCAACGAAAAAACGTTGGACATTTTTTTTTTACGAGTCTATTTTTCTTTTGTTTATTACTCTTATGAAAAAGGATGGAGTTGAATCAAGTATCGATTGGACAAATAATAAGAATAAAAAGAGATATGTAGGTAATAGAGGATTTTAACGGAAGAAACTTCTCAAAAATTGAGATGATAATGATAAATATAAATAATAAAAATTGATTAATTGTAAGCTTTTGGACATGCATTCACATTTTTTATTGTCATATTATTATTGTCATCCACGCGAGTAATGATATGCGAGAATAGTGAGGGTCTGATCATAGAATCCAGTTTGAGAAGGTGAAAATTCACACTCGATATGGGTTCCTAGGTAAGAGATCCATTTTGAATCAGACCCAAAATTGGGCGAGATTCACGATGGGCCTTAACAAAATCCTTGCTATTCTCATTTTAAAATTAATAAGTATCCAATAAAGATAATAACTTTTCACAAAAAAAAAACAAAAAAATGAAACAGAAAATTTTTTTTAAAATGGAGTAACGAAAATAAATTTTTGAAAGGAGAAATTATTCAATGGTTTTATTCTAGATGTCAGCACAAATGATTTTAGTTAAAAAAATGATGAAATAAAAAATAAAAAATGAAAGAATTTACTTTTTTTAAAAAAAAAGAATAATAAGAAAAAGAGAAAAGAAACTATTTTGAAATTTGCTTTCGTTTTAAATTTGCTCTAATAATAAAAATATAAAATTACAAAAAACAAAAAAACCAACCAAACAAAGAGGAAAATTATAAAGACATTTTTTTAAGGCCTAAATATTATTAAATTAATCGGTACCGTCATCTTAACGGGCGTCGTGGGGGTGCTCATCCTTCCCCGCACGTAACCGTACTTCCGACTCCAGTTCTCCGTTCCGCAGACCGGGACCTACCCAGCTTAAGTACGCCATCTAACGGCCAATGCTAAGTTAGGTAGATTCTTAATAGGTGACTAACCGCACCTAAACAAAAATGGTTAGTGGCGACTCCGTAAAATTCTCTTAAGTCCCAAATCCGTCGTCGTCTCGGGTAATGTTGCGACAATCCCTATGAAACAAAACAAAATATAAAAGAATTAATCAAAACAAATAAGAACAACAACAAAAAGAAAGATAAAATAACAAAATTTTAAACATATTATTTACCTTTTCATCCACCAAAATTATTTTCGCGCTAACATGCTTCTTGGTTTTATAATTGTGAATATCACATAATCGACAAACACAAATCTTGACTCTCCAATCATCATTTTAAGAAAATAATTTATCAATGGTTACGTATTCTAATTGTTTGTTAGGCACAATCGAATTGCGATATAATTTGGGAAAAGAAAATCAAAAGCTACAAATACTATAATATTCAAATGTGAAAATTCAACAAACAAACCTCATGGCTAATATTATGCTCCATTAAAATTAACCTACAAAATGAAAATCAAAAGCACAAAAAATCACTATTACATGAAAAATGAAAGAAATTAAAATTGAAAATTAAGAATTTTCAAATTTACTCTTTTGTGAAATTTTTTGTTAGTTTGCAAACCCTCTATTTATAGTGATATTGAAATGTCTTGGTAACTGAAAGGCTTTTTCTAATGACTTTTCATTTTCCTCATTATTACAAAATAGTGACTCAAAGGTTTTTTTTTTAATTTCATAATTAGGATTGGTAACTTAACGATTTTTTTATTATAATTGTCACACCCCGACCCCCCGGGGCCGACCACGTGGCAACCGCCACGCTACCTCAAAGTATGTGTCTGCAGCCACGCATTCGAGGCACCGCAAGGCTTGAAATAGATATCATCGCTACAAAATAGAACTAAAATTTTAATTAGAAATCATTTAATAAAATATTTAATTTATAAGCAACACCAGTGGATTAATTTAAAAGAATACCTACACAGCGAAAACTACTAAGTCTAAGCTACCGACGTCTCCTAGTGAGCCTTCATTCTATTTGCTGACCTCGTACGCGAATCTGCATCCATCCACATTGGATATAGGTGAGTGACAAAGGTTCTAAGAATCTCCATTAGGGTTAAGGAAGAAAGGAAAATCCAAAATAACATAATAATAAAATATATATTTCTTTTGAAAACTCTTTTCTGGTTCTCCTGCTAAAAACCCTCTTTTAAAAACTCTTAAATAAATAAATATATAAATCTCAAATGGGCTAGCATCTCTTTTATACTAGAGGCTGGACCCGTCGGTCATCTTATGCCTCACTGCACCGAGGGCTATCTCTTTCCTCATTTAAAAATGTTTTCTCTTTTCTATCTCTCTAGCCCTTTCCCTCAGTGGTACTTCGCTGTGGTGGAACACAGCGAACTGGAGCCTAAACGCGCCTTTCCTAACCAAGTCTCGACTCACCGTGCCCCTCAATAGGTGGTCCACGGTTGAGTATCTAGCATGCTTTCTCCAACTCGTCCACACTCCCGCATATATTGGAGCCCGAGGAGCCTCCCTCTCAATCACTCATCTCGCAAGGGTATCGCACCCTTAAAAAATCATAATAATAATAATATTTCAAATATATATGTATATATACGCATAAAACATTTATATTTAAAACATATAATCACACACACATAAGTTCTTATATTCCTTTTTAAAACATCACACTCACTGTGTGGGTATATCACCATGTAAATGTGTGTGTGTGTGGATTTCCCGTATTCCAAAACTTTTGAAAACATTTATGTTTTAAAACATTTTTAAAACCTTTGTTCCCAATGGCTAAACAAAGAAATCTAGGCCACTTACAGTATTTGAGAGTTCGTATACTCTCAAACGCTCCATGTTGCTCAACCTCCGGAGCATCGCCGCATTCGATTCACTCGGAGTCCTAGCACACGGAAATGTACGTTAGCATTCATATTTAAATTTATGAATGCACCTACGAGCTCTAACATGACCTAAGACTGGGCTTGAATGTGATTCGGGGCTTAGAAAAGTGTCCGAAAGGCTCCAGGGTAAAATTTGGACACTTGAAGAAAAATTACGAAAATGCCCCTAGAGGCCCATGGGCCACCAACTCTGTCTGGGCCAGGTAGGCCCCCATGCGGTTGGGTCAGGCCCGGCCTGTTTCTGGGCCCAAAAAGCCCAACAGCCCGTTTTGGGCCAAAAGGCCCAGTTTGGAGCAAGACTAGCCCAAGTCCCACGCGGGACCTGGGCTGCGGGTCTCTCCCGCGCGGGAGCCATCCTGCAACCTTGGGATCCGAGGCTTTTCCTCGATTCCCGAGCCCCTCGGTCCATCGATTGGCGTGAAATTTGATATGGAAGTTCCTCTCAACTCCCACGATGCGTTTACCAGAGCAGAAACGAGAATCACAAGCTCAAAGTTCCTAGATCTCAAATCTAAACTTAAATCTAACTAAAAGCTAAACCTAACTTTGAGCTTGGATCTCTCCTAAACCAAAGCATGGAGATGCGTGAAAACTTAGAAAAACATATCAAGGAGTTAAGAACAACCTACCAAGATCTCGCCTTGATCCTGCAGTTGGTTTGTTCAAATCGGCCAAAAGTCCAAAATTGCTCCGAGAGAGCAAATGAGAGGAGAGAAGAGAGGGAGAAGAGAAAATGAGAGGGGAGAGCTCATCTCCCCCTATTTATAGGCAGGCCCGACATTGGGTCTACTCGGGCCCCGGCTAGACTTTTTCCCCTCTTTGAAACCTCTCATAATTTCAATCCTTGGCCCGATCAACTGACCAATTCACCAATGGACGTCTAATTCATTGGCTATGGACTTAAAGAAGTCCACTTTAGTGATTCCATGCATGGTCACCAATCTCATCTTCCAACTTCGACTTACCTTAAGCTTATCTTCTTTTCTTAATCAGACACATCCGGACCAACATATTACCGACTTAATACGCCGTCTTACACTATTCCGTTTGTACGGAAAAATCGCATTAGGTTCGGGTGTGTCAATAATATTAAGATTGGTAACTCAAAAGTCATCCTCATTATTAGTATGATAAAAAGCTGAGTTATGTGATTTAATTGCAAAAGTAGGATTATATATATATTGATTGTGAAAGAGTAAATATTTGATGAGAACTGCCTATAAAATAAAGATTTTACACTCTCCAATAACAAAATAACACCTCATACTTTTCATGTTTTTACAAAATTTTAGGATACACTTCACCACACTTAATTATTTTTAAAGCCAAAGAAAGCAAAAACAATCTTAGTGAATCCGAATTTCAAAGGTTCACTCCAAAATCCCACAAGGATCTTCTGAATACATCTAAAGAGGAATTGAACACAAGATTGCCCATTGAATTAGCCTTAGATACTCTTGCAATAGCTAGCAAATTCCATAAATAATGAATAAAGCAAAGCAAAGACTGGCATAAGTAGTTGCAGTTTGGTGTAGGTGTGGGTTTTGTTTGGTTTGGGGGGTGTTGTTAAGGCCTAGTGCCTGGAAGCTTTCTTTATTGATGCCGATTGGAATTTTTCTTGCCATGGAAGAGATGGAGTTTGTTTTTGGTTACTGTTCACTTGAACATAAAATCGATTTTTTTTTAATATTTGCAGAAGAGAGAGATAAAAAAGAAGTTCTTGTAGAAAGAGAAAGAGCATTAGAATATAGATAGAGACAAGGATTTTAATTAGTTGATGAAAGGTAAGGGAAGAGAGAGACCAGTGAGAGAGTAATTTAGAGATAATTGTGTGTGATATGGTGTTTTGTAAAACCATAAAAAAGTATGAGGTATCATTTTGTTGTTGGAGAGAGTAAAACTCTTATTTTATAAATAGTCCTGGTTAAATATTTACTCATTGTAAAAAATAATTGTTGTTTACTTTTTGTAAGGGTTTAAATTTAGGAGTACGAATAAATAAACATAAACGAGCTTAAACACGGAATCAGGCATGTTTATGAGCAAAATGCTTGTTTGAGCTCGCTTCACTTATATAAATGAACACCAACTTTGTGTTCAAGCTCGTGTTCGTTTATCTTATTCGTGAACGTGTTCGTTTATCTTATTAGTCAACGTATTTATTTATGCTAAATGAACATGTTCACAAACAAATATTAACAATAAACTATTAAATTTTAATTATTTAATAAAACTTGTCTTAATATAATTATAAATATATTTGTAATTATTAAATATGTAAAAGAAAATGAAACTAATTAAATTATAAATATAAATATATTTATTTATATTATGTTATTATATCTACTATCTTAAGAAATAATAAACATAAACAAATAAAGGATCTTTTAAACAAACAAATAAACAAGTTTTAAACGAACATTAAATGAGCCTGTTCATTAATATAAACAAACTGAACACACATTGTTCAAACTCAACTCATTTATTAAATAAACATTAAATTTTTATTCAAACTCGTTCATTTCTCTTACTAAATGAACTTTAATCGAATCTATGCACGTGCCGTTCACTAAATAAGGTGTTGATTTACAACCCAAGGTTTAATGGTTAGGTATCGATAGGAATGGCAATAGGTAGTTTATAATAGGGTACCTTAAACTGCCCGACCCGTTTAAGTAAGATTAGGGTACCCTATAATCGGGTTCGGATAGTAATTTTAATACCTGTGATGGTTCGAATAGTGGTCTTAGGATACCCATAACCCAAACCCAGTTATAGAATTAATTTTTTTTTAATATTAATTTTTTAGATTTTGTTATACTTTTACTTAAAAATTACTAAGAAATAATGTAATAATTATCTAATACTAATTAAAATTCATCAAATTTGATTTTTTAACTTTGATTTATTTTATTATGAATTAATTTTAATTTATTATTTGTTATGAAAGTGGACTTCAAACGCCACAAAAGATTAAATGTTCAAGTAACTGAGGTTTAATTGGTAGATGAATTATTAGTTTCATTACTACCATTTGTTACACTATAAATTGAGGTTCATTCTCCTTCTAAAAGATGTACAAAATACACCCGGATAATTACAACTTCATTTCCTCTTTCATTCAATTCCCTCAATGCTATTTCTCTCTCTCTCTCTCTCGTTCCTTTAATTTTCATTTGCTCATATTCTTGCTTCTTGTTCCAATTTTAATTAACATACTTTTTACGACACGTTATCAGCACGAGTGTTCTAAAGTGAAACAATTTTGAAAGTTTGGTAAGTTCTGAAGGTTTGATTCCATACAAAATATATTTTATTTAATCTTTTCTTTACACGAGATAATTTGAATTTTCATTGTGTAAAGATTCACTTCTAAACATTTTTGACACCAGAAGTTGTCAAGCTAATTGAGACCATTCTTTTCAAAATTATTGCAAATATTGAAAAGCCCAAATTCCAAATTTTGGATGTAAGTGGCAATAACTACTTGTCATGGTGTCTCGATATTGAACTGCATCTCCAATGCCAAGGTCTTGCAGCTACCATTGGTGAAAATGGAAATGCTAATGATAAAGATAAGGCAAATGGTTTGATTTTTATCCGCCGGCATCTAAGTGATAGCCTAAAAGTTCAATATCTATCTGTCCGAGATCCGTTGATCTTGTGGACAAGATTGAAAGAGCGGTATGATCACACCAAAACTGTCATCCTCCCTCAAGCACAATATGATTGGCAACATCTGAGATTGCAGGATTTCAAGTCCGTGTCCGATTATAATTCGGCGTTGTATGATATTGTTTCACGGCTTGAACTTTGTGGTGTTAAGCTTACTGAGGCTGAGCTTTTAGAGAAAACATTCTCCACCTTTCATGCTTCGAATATTGTATTGCAGCAACAATACCGGCAGCGCCAGTTTAAAACATATTCTGAATTGATCTCAGTCCCGTTGATTGCAGAACAAACAAATGAGTTGCTGCTCAAAAATCATGATTTAAGACCTGCTGGCTCTAAGGCACTCCTGAAGCAAATGCTGGGTCAAGTAAGAATGTTGGCCGTCTTAGAGGCTGGGAGCGCAGGCATGGGAATTCTTTCCGTAAGGGTGGCGGGAGATATAACCGTAATATAAATAACTCCTAACACAACCCTAAAGGTAAAAAGCCTATGAAGAAGCATGATGATAGTACCTGTCACCGTTATGGAATGACTGGTCACTGGTCACGTACCTGTCGTACGGCTAAACATTTGGTGGATCTATACCAAGCATCCCAGAAAGATAAAGGCAAGCATGTTGAGACCCATGCCACTGAAAATAACCTAATTGTGACTGATGCTGAAGTCAATAAGGTTTTGGTCAATGAAAACTCTCATATTCTTGGTAGTGAAAAACCTTTTGAGGTTTCTGATTTCTTTTAATAATGTTGATGAAAATAATAAGTCCCCAGAAATAGATCCTGAGAGTTTTCATCTATGTTTTGCCATACCTTTGGATAATTATGTTACTAAGGAAGATATTAAATAAATATGGTCGTCAATAAAATCATGAGTTTTATTTCATATTTATTGGTTTATATTTTACATCATATTATTAATTTGTTAAATTTTATGAAACTTGACACCTAAAGTTGTCAATATAAATGCAAATGGGACACATTGAGAAAAAGGAAGATATATGTTTGCTTGATAGTGCCACAACGCATATTATACTTTGTGGCAAACACTTTTTCTTAAATGTGACATTGCGTAAGGCAAATGTTCAGACAATATCTGGTCCTGTTAATATTATAGATGGCTATGGGACTGCCACAGTTATTCTGCCAAATGGCACAATATTGTATCTTGAAGATGCACTATTAAGCGGTAGATCAAAAAGAAATCTACTTAGCTACAAAGATGTACGCCGCAATGGGTACCATCTAGAAACAATTAATGAGCAAAATAAGGAATTTCTTTGCATCACTTCCTACAAGATGGGCCAGAAGACCATCCATGAGAAGTTTGAAGCTTCTAGTATGGGATTATATTGTGTCCCAATACGAGCTATAGAATCATATGCTACGATGCCCTGGAAACTAGTGAACCCTAATGTGTTCGGACTTTGGCATGATCGCCTTGGTCATCCAGGAGCTACAATGATGCGAAGAATCATTAAAAATACTCGAGGACACCCTTTAAAAGATACAAAGGTGTTGTTGTCCAAAGATTACATTTGTGAATCTTGTTCACAAGGAAAGCTTATTACTAAACCTTTCATGACAAAGGTTGATTATGAATTTCCTTCATTCTTGCAGAGAATCCAGGGTGATATCTGTGGGCCGATTCAGCCTGCAAGTGGACCATTTAGATATTTCATGGTATTAGTGGACGCATCCTGCAGATGGTCCCATGTTTGCCTATTATCAATGCGCAACGTCGCCTTTGCACATTTGCTTGCACAGATAATAAAGTTTCGAGCTCATTTCCCAGATTATCAAATTAAAAGCATAAGAATGGATAATGCTGGTGAGTTCACATCAAAGAGTTTTGATGCTTATTGCGCTTCATTAGGAATTGAAGTTGAACATCCGGTTCCACATGTTCATACTCAGAATGGATTAGCAGAATCCATGATTAAGCGCATTCAGATTATTGCTCGAACTTTATTGATGAGGACAAAGCTCCCATCATCAGCATGGGGTCATGCTGTTTTACATGCTGCATTTTTTATTAGATTACGCCCCATTATTTCTCATTTATATTCCCCCATTCAGTTAGTCTTGGTCCAGGAGCCAGACATTTCATATCTTCGCACCTTTGGTTGTGCGGTACAAGTGCCCATAGCACCACCGCAAAGGAGCAAAATGGGTCCCCAACGCCGTTTGGCATTTACGTTGGGTTTGATTCATCGTCTATTATTCGGTTCCTTGAACCATTGACGAGTGATTTATTTACCGCTAGATTTGCGGATTGTCATTTTGATGAGACAGTATTCCCATCACTTGGGATACCAAAAGCTTCCACAAATGAAAAGCAGAAAAATGTCGAGATTTTCTCATGGAATGAGAAAAGTTTGTCTCATTTAGACCCAAGAACACCTGAATGTGAAAATGAGGTGCAACGATTGATCCATTTACAAGCTATTGCAAATCAAATGCCTGATACATTTAATGAGACCGCTAAAGTTACAAAGTCTCATATTCCAGCAACGAATGTTCCAGCTAGGATAGATGTTCCTGTAGAACCACCCGAAATGGATCTAAACGGCCCGCGCTTGAAGCGTGGTAGACCGATGGGATCAAAAGACACTGTTCCTCGAAAAAGAAGGGGGAGGAATCCAGAATCTGCTCCAGATGAGCATATTGATATTTCTCGAGGAAAGCAAATTGCACCTGAAGTGGCACAAGCACATTGATATTTCTCGAGGAAAGCAAATTGCACCTGAAGTGGCACAACATAATATTCAAAGAGAGCATATTGCCCCTGAAGTGGCACAAGTTCATGAGCATATTGCCACTGAAGTGGTACAAACCCATGAAAAGATCATCAACCTTGGGAATACTGAAATTTCCATCAGTTATTGTAATGAGATATGGGATCGAAATGAGATAATCATCGATGATGCATTTGCTCTCTCAGTTGCTCATGAGAGTATGAATGATGATTATGAATTTCGGTCTATAACCGAATGTCGTCATAGGCAAGATTGGCCTAAATGGAAGGAAGCAATCCAAGTTGAATTGACTTCCCTTACCAAACGTAATGTTTTTGGGCCTATTACTAAAACCCCTGACAATGTAAATCTTGTTGGATACAAATGGGTCTTTGTCCGGAAACGAAATGAGAAAAATGAGATCGTGAGGTATAAAGCCCGACTCGTAGCCCAAGGTTTCTCGCAGAGGCCTGGGATAGATTATGATGAAACATATTCACTAGTAGTGGATATAGTTACCTTTCGTTTCCTTATAAGTTGGGTTGCCCAAGAAAATTTTGAAATGCGCCTTATGGATATTGTGACGGCATACTTATATGGTTCATTAGATTCCGACATCTATATGAAAATTCCCGAAGGTTTCAAAATACCTGAAGCATGCACTCCCCACAACTTATTCTCAATAAAGTTGCAAAGATCTTTATATGTGTTAAAGCAAACCGGCCGCATGTGGTACCAACGTTTAAGTGAATACCTGACTAAGGAAGGCTACATAAATGATCCCATTTGCCCATGCGTGTTTATTAAAACATCTGAAACCGAGTTTACTATTATAGCAGTTTATGTCGACGACATGAATTTAATTGGGACTCCTGAAGAGTTATTTGAAACTGCTGAATATTTGAAAAAGGAGTTTGAGGTTAAAGATTTACGTAAAACCAAACTATGCCTTGGTCTAGAGCTTGAGTATAAAAAGAATGGAATACTTGTCCATCAGTCAACATACACTAAAAGATTGCTTAGACGTTTTAACATGGACAAGGCTCACCCATTGAGCACCCCTATGGTTGTAAGGTCTCTTGACCCGCAAAAGGACCCGTTTCGTCCTAAAGAATCTGGTGAAGATATACTTGGTCCTGAAGTACCATATTTCAATGCAATCGGGGCTTTGAAGTACTTGGCACAGTGCACGAGATCAGATATCGTTTTTGCGGTAAATTTGTTGGCACGTTTCAGTTTTAAGCCAACTCGGAGACATTGGAATGAGATTAAACACATCTTCCATTATCTCCGAGGAACCATTGGTTTGGGGTTATTCTATTCTAAGAAAACTACTAACTATGGTTTGGTAAGTTATGCTGATGCAGGATATAAATCTGATCCGCATAGAGCTCGCTCCCAAACCGGTTATTTGTTTTGCTATAATGACACAACTATTTCTTGGCGTTCCACTAAGCAAACACTAGTTGCTGCATCTTCCAACCACTCTGAAATTATTTCCTTCTATGAGGCCGGAAGAGAGTGTGTTTGGTTAAGATCTATGATATCACATATTCACAATGCTAGTGGATTCAAACCGGTGATAGATTCTCCCACTATAATTTATGAGGATAATGCCGGTTGTGTTGCACAAGTCAGGGGAGGATATATTAAAGGTGATAGGACTAAGCACATCTCGCTGAAATTTTTCTATACTCATGAACTCCAAGAAACTCGACAAGTTGATGTTAAACAGATTCGCTCCACCGATAATCTTGCAGATTTATTTACCAAATCTTTGCCAACATCAACATTTGAGAAATTAATTTATGGCATTGGTATGTGGTGAGTCAGTAAAATGCAAGATTGAATTCCCCAGAAGTGGAAATATTTAGATGCTTCAGAAGTAGCAGTTTGTTTTATTTCAGGGGAGCGATTATGGACATAAGTGCACTATACTCTTTTTTCCTTCTGTCCAGTTTTTGTCCCATTTGGTTTTTCCGGCTTAAGGTTTTCAATGAGGCAGTAACAGCACATCCAATCAAGCCACTAAAGTAGGCCCACCTATATTGTCCTAAAGATAAACACATTGTCCTGAAGACAAGCACATATTATCCTGAAGACGTATTAGACGGACTTGATTGTACTGTACTCTTTTTCCCTTATGATCAGTTTTTGTTCCTACTGGGTTTTTCCGACTTAAGGTTTTTAACGAGGCAGTTACATCCAATTTTCATAGTGTCATTTTGTCCAAGGGGGAGTGTTATGAAAGTGAACTTCAAACGCCACAAAAGATTAAATGTTCAAGTAACTAAGGTTTAATTGGTAGATGAGTTATTAGTTTCATTACTACCATTTGTTACACTATAAATTGAGGTTCATTCTCCTTCTAAAAGATGTACAAAACACACCCGGATAATTACAACTTCATTTCCTCTTTCATTCAATTCCCTCAATGCTATTTCTTTCTCTCTCTCTCTCTCTCTCTCTCTCTCTCTCTCTCTCTCTCTCTCTCTCTCTCTCTCTCTCTCTCTCTCGTTCCTTTAATTCTCATTTGCTCATATTCTTGCTTCTTGTTCCAATTTTAATTAACATACTTTTTACGACATTATTTTAATTTTTTTTATTTATTAAAGGTGAAGGCTACAGTCAGCCCCCTTGTGGTCAGCCCCCCAATCAGCCCCTTTAATCATTGCCGTCAGATATAATGGTTGTTTATCAACCATTTGATGTAGGTACTTTATTGTTCGAATTTGAATTTAGGAAATTTGTTTAAGAGGTTACCGGTTTTATTTGATTTAATTTGAGTAATTAAATCATTATATAATTCAATCCTTAATTTTAGAAAAGTCAATCTCCTAAAATTTTGGAGATAATTACGTGAAATCAATTTTTAAACTTTGACCAGGCAGAAGATACTGAAATCGATTTTGATCTTTTTATAAAATCGATTAATTGTATAGAATCGATTTTAATTTTATAGAATCGATTCTAAAATATGATTTTATGTGTATATTTTATAAAGCTATTGAAATAGTGTGATTATTTTATATCGAGTTTTCGAAAAGAGTAAGTGTTTAGGATATCGTATTGATTTATTGTTTTATAACTAACTATTGGTATCTAGGATAGCATCGTATCTATGATATTAGGTTGTGTTGTACCTTTATCTTATGTTATACAGAATAGATGCTAATTGTATTAGAATCGATACTATCCTATAGATTTGTGTTTTCTTTTTCCCATATCAATTCTATCCTATGGATTTATGTTTTCTTTTTTTCGTAAAATAAAAATAGTTAAATCGTTTATGAATATTTCAATACTAGTTTATAATATGTAAATAAGTTTTTCTTAATTAAGTTTAACTGTGTTTGTTTTTTCTTTTTATTTCGATGATATTTCTCAATGCAAGTTCAAAAGTCATGGAATTCACCGATGATATTCTAATAGAATAAATATTTAAATTGATTTTATGAGGATCTCAATCGAGTATATAATAGTAGCTTGCAATTTTGTTCTTAAGATCGATTCTGGACTTGCAATAACTCGAGTTTCCCATATTTGATCATATTTGTAATTGAGTTTGAATATGTTTAAAATCGATTTTGAGAGTTTATAATCGAGTTTAAATTGTTTAAAATCGATTTTGAGAGTTTGTAATCGAGTTTGAAACTGTTTTAGATATAATTAGACATCGATTGATCTTTCAATTGTTTTGCTTATAACCTTATTCAAGTTTATAACTTGTGAAACCTAGCCAGTAACTACATTCATTTGACCATAAAATTTGAAAATTGTTTTGAAACTTTGTGTGACTTCTATCAATTTGAAAATGAACAATTATCTTAAGTAAGTCATTATGTTCATGAATCATGATTAATGACATACATTCATTGAGGCATAACATATATATGATGACGAATGGTAGTAATGCTTTGGTCCCCCAAATTTTAAAATTCCTATTATTTTTTACATGGACTTACTATATATTATTGTGTGTGTACACACACACACACCCACACACACACATACACACATTAAAAATCTTACATTGCATCTGCCTCCCGGACAAATAACTTATTTCAAATTGGCTCCCCAATACCTTATACCAAAATCCACCACTGCATGTATATTTTTCAACCCTATAGTGATTATCTTAGGTGATGACCGTTGCTATTTACTTTTTCATCGAATGTCAGTTTCGCATATAGAGGGGTTACAATTCTCCAACCATTAGGCGTGTGAGATTGTATATAAGTAGTATTTTCTTATGAAGAAGGCATTTCGAAGTTATTTAAAATAAGTATAGTGTTTTCAATTAGATAAGAGAAAATTGTTGTTATCATCATATGTTTTAGTTTTTTTTAAAAAATTGTTACTTTTGATTTGCCGAAGGTATGGTTTCTTACGGCCTAACATAACGTAGCATGTAGTCAATGGTGGTGGTGCTTTCTAAACTGAGATACGCATCATAGACCACTTGGGGTAATTCAATAACATATTGAGGGTATTATATGCGATACACTTTATGTTTTAATAGAAGCTGCTACCAAGGAATCTCTACATGTAATGTAGTTCGATTTGAGATTTAAAGTCAAAGACTTCAACTACAAGGAGAAGAATTGGCGGTGAGATAGGTACTTAAATCTAAAGAGTAAATTGATTGCATTGAAGGAGTCCATTAGATCGTTATAGTGGATAATTGGATATTAATTTATTGTAATTGACAAGATTTTCATATTAGTTTATAGTTTCTGTTATTTATTTATTTATTGTGTGTTAGCTATTTGGGGATATATAATGTAAATAACATTACAACCCTTTATGATGAAAAATACTGGTACAATCGAATCTGAGAGCAATGTTAAAATCGAATAAATATTTAAATCGATTTTACGGATATCTAAATCGAGTATGTAATGGTGGCTTGCAGTTATATTTTTAAAATTGACACTGAACTTGCAATAAATCGAGTTTTTCTTATTTGATCATGTTTGTAATCGAGTTTGAATTTGTATAAAATCGATTTTCAAGTGATTGTAATCGAGTTTGAACATAATTTGGTGCAAACTATTAATATATTTTAGTATTCAATATTTATATTAGGAAGTAAACATTTAACAAATAGTTGAAATTGATATGGTGGTTAGGGTATTTAGTTTTATTGTAAGTGGTGGAGGGTTCGAATCTTCTCGGTTGCAATTAATTTATTGACTAACATTATACTCAAATCTGGCATGGTTATGAGTGTGATGATGAAATTAGGGAAGATGAAAAATGAAAAATGAAACTAAGATTTATTGAGCAAAAAAATAGAGATTGGAAAAGAACTAAATTTATTGAGCAAAAAAATAGGGATTGGAAGATAATTTTATTTGCTCCAAATTTTTTATTAATCCGCTAGTGTTCTAGTTTTGCTTTTAATGTTTTGAATCTGCTAGTGTTTTAATTTTGCTTTTAACGTTAATTGATTTCTAGTTTTCATTCTTCCGGTATTTGTTTTTGGTTGGAGTCTTTCACTCATGTTTTTTGTTTTGTGATGGAGTCTTATTCTTCATTGGACTATTTTGTGTTCTTTCTCAATAAATTATTTTTTTCATGGACCTTTGAGAAAAAAAAAAGAAGAATTGAACGAGAAATATAATAATTTGAATCACCAAAAAAAAAGAAGAAAAATTTCTCTTGCAACCTGTTTTACCGATTACAAGTTTTACCTTAAACCTTAAATAAAATAATATTTAAATCTAATGGCTAATAAAACAGCCATTACATCTGATGACTATAAATAAGGAGGCTGATTGGGAGACTAACTAAAAGGGGCTGATTAAATGTTTCACCTTTATTAAATTTATTCAGGTACTTAACAGGTAATTAAGATTTTATTTGGATAGAGTTCGAGTAACAGTTTTTAAAAATAATCGAATAATTATCGAATTCGAATACTCTAAAAATAATAAAATTAGGATGCAACGTATATCAAAATTAACAAATATCCTTCCCATTACTATCTCTAGAGATAACCCTTTTCAAAAACGCATAAAACAGAAAAACGGTTTACAGGGGACGGCAACAAACGGCTTCCAGCTTTGTCGTTTTCGTCGGTGCGTGAAACCACGCTCTTCAACAAAAGCGCGTACCAGACAACCACAATCAATTTCCCGAAGCAGTATTTGCTGTAGCTACACACCAGCAATAAAGCACCTCCCCACCTTCCCCCACTCCCGCTCTCTCACTCTGTCTCTCTCTCCTGCATACAGCTTTCTCTTCACTTTCTTAATTTCTTAATTCCTACTCTCTCACTCCAAACAACTTTTTACCCCCTTCCCTTCCCCTCACTCTCCTTACTAGATCCCTTTTGCCCTTTTCCTCCCAGAAAAGGAAAGGAAGAAAAAGAGAGAAGAAAGAAAAGGAAAGGGATAAGCTATTTTTTTACATTGTTGCCGTAGATCTTTGCCGCATTTCATGGATCTGCAACGGCGGCGAGCCGCATTGTCTTAATCCTTTCTCTCCTAGGGTTTTTCTCATTTTGGCACTTGGCGGCGGAGCAGTGAGTGTAGCTTTTACTCTTTTGCTTGGTTATGAGGTGTGTTGCTTCGTTCGGAGGATGCAACGGAGAGGTTTGCCGGCGGAAAATGGTCCACCGGAACTTTAGGACTTCCCAGTGGCTCTCCAACGAGGCTCCTTTGGTCCGTGGTGGTCTTTCTTTCTGACGATGGTTGTTGTGGACTCTGGTTCGCCGAGAGAAAATGCCTGCGTTGACTCTGCTGCTCTTGCTTCTTGTTTACGTGCTCAGCTTTCTCTCTTGTTCTTGTTTAGGTAACACTTCTGTTTCTTTTTGTTGTTTAATTTTTTTCCCCATCTGTCTGCTTACTGAGAAAAAAGTAGAAAAGGAAAGAAATTGGAGTAGAATACTGTTTGAGCTAGCTTTCAATTTTATTTGGAAATACAGAAAAAAAGTCAACCTGCTTGCTTTAGCTCAGTGGACTTTGGCGTTTGCGCTTGTTAGTTAGTATTCATTTTCTGCTATTTGGCTGTCTTACGTCTACTGAATTTTTCCACTATAAAGTTCCCCCTTTAGCTTATCTTTGGCCTTCGCCAAAGCAAAAAATGGAACAAGAAAAAAAAAAAAGAAAATAAAGAAAAGGAGAAGACTTTTAGCTTTTGAGTAATTGATTCATTTCGAAAAAAGAGTCTGGTAATTTGAAAAAGATATCAGATAATTTGAAAAGTAAGCTACGCTGGTGTACTGATAAATTTGTGGTTGAGTGAGGTAATGGATATTCCTTAAAAGGAAAATGAGCTTGAATGTCTTGCTAAAGTACTTCTTTCAGGTATATCCTTATGGGTAAAGCATCAGAATTTGTTACTCTTAATTGTTAAAATCTTTTTCATAATTATCTAATTGTTGTAATATATAGTTATTGCGTAGTGCGTTCAAGTACAAGCACAGACTTGTATCACTATATTGATTCCGTAATTATCTAATTGTGGTTATATATAGTTATTACGTAATGCGTTCAAGTACAAGCACAGACTTGTATCATTATATTGATTCTGATAACTATGAGTCATTGAGGAAAATTAACATCATCGCCATTTTATTTTATTTTTATTTTCAGGGTTTCAATTGTACTCATCTCCTTTACAGCCAGTGAACCAGCTATCTACAATGGAAACAATAGTTGATCATGGTAATGATTTATTTTTCTTTTCTTTTTATAGTGTAAATGCAGTTCAATAAAACTCTTCTTTTGATTTTGCCTCATGTCTAGACTTGAAAGAACTTATTTATTTCCAAATAAATAGTGGTTGAAATGGTATCTGTGAAGATATCACTTTACCTGAAGGTCTCTGGAGAAAAATTTAAGAGCAATTTCTTTTTTTTTTCTTTTTTTTCTTTTCTTTAAATATGGCCTAAACTACTATTATTTAAATTCCTGAAGAACCTAGTATATTATGCCTTAATCCACTGAACTTGCTCCAAGCTATGTGTCTTCGTAAACATTACTTGGAAAGTATAACAAATGAGGAAAAGTATGTGAAGAGCCATTTGACATCTAATTCTAGTTGATGAATTCCCAGCTCAAAAATTGGTCTTCACAGGTTTGTGATTTCTGGTATGAAGTTGCATCTGTTCTTTTAAGTAGGGTCTTGATGTATTCTGTTTGGAAGGGGGATGTTACCTGTCTATTCTTAAAGTAGGATTTAGTCATTAGATTGCTCCTGGTTCTTTCATTTTAGTGCATCTAGTCTTCAGAAGTCTAATTGGAAGCATATTCTTTTGCCTAATTCAGGTTCTTAAGTCAAGTTTTTTCAATCCTCCTATAACTTATTCTGTTTTATACGCTAAATTCATCATGTAACAAAAGATAAAATGTACAAGGTCAAGTTGTTCGCATTTTAACTATAGATATTGTTGATGTAACTACGGATATTCTTGATTGCTTTTCAGATTACTGTAGAGGCATTGTATTCTAACTTCCTTTGACTTCTGTGCATTATTGCTCTTGCACATGGATCACTGACAAGGGTGCTTCACTCCTTGCAGCTAGGTTGATTTCAATGCGTGTGTTATTTTCTCGACCAAGATTACCCCAGGAACATGTAAATCCTTCTTTTGGACCAGCCACTGCTCCTGTACCGTCTCCTATGCATCAAGGTACTTGTTGCAATCTATTTTCAGACACTTGCCACTCCATTAATGCTGCAATGGCTGATTTCTCTTACATCGCAGCTCCTGTTGCTAGCCCTAGTAGCCATGTGGTGCCCCGACATCATCATGGTGGTCATCATCGTCATCGTCATGTTAAACCCCGAGTGGCTGCTCCATCACCTTCAGAGCAAGGTAACTTCCTATGGACGTTAAGCAATTCCTAGATGAGATGGCCTGCGTAGGCATGAAATTTTATTTGGCCCAGAAAACACAGCCACACACATTCTTTGATTTAGTTGAGGGACCTATAAAAACTTATTGTTCGTCTTGTGGGGTTGAATGTGTTCTTTACTTCTTTTGCATCCTGGAGCATATTTGAATAATGATCGAGTCACAGCATGTCTATACTAAATTGACGGTATCACTCATATTTTTACTTTGCTTAAAGTACTTTAGACGCCTCTTTCTCAGATAATTCTTTCTGGTTTTTATTGCAAAAACGTTGTCAGGTTGTGATCAAATATGCATGGAGCCACTTACTGCAACCCCCTTTGGTTCACCTTGTGGTTGTGTGTTCCCTATGAAAGTCACACTTCTTCTAACTGTAGCTCCTTATGCTGTTTTCCCTGTGATGAATGAGCTAGAGATTGAGGTTGCTGCAGGCATATATTTGCAACAAAGTCAAGTGAAAATAATGGGTGCAACTGCTGATACTCAAAATCAGGGGAGAACAGTGGTGGAGATTAACTTGGTTCCACTTGGGGAAAAATTTGATAACACGACTGCATTACTTACATATGACCGACTTTGGCATAAAAGAGTATCTCTAAATTCAACCCTTTTCGGAACATATGAGGTTGTGTCCATAAGCTATCCAGGTAAATTATCTTTGTTTTGATTTTAAATGACTTAATCATGTAAAATATGTTGTTAACTTCTGTCATGTTTATGATTTGAAAAACATTTTATCAGGAATTCCAGCTTCACCGCCTTATGGGAATTTTATGGGCAGCGGTCCTACTGGAAGCGCTGGAGATCTCCCAATCACAGCTAATTTTGTTAACAAGAACCAAAAGATGAACGTCAGGATCATTGCCATCATTGTTTTATCTGCTTTTGTTCTCTTACTGGTTTTAGTTGGAGCAATCTCTATCCTTATAAAATGGAGGAAGGTTGGAAGACCATCCAATGCTGTTGGTCCGGCATTTCCTTCCTCAATAAACAAAAGATCTGGTGGGTTTGCAAGAGAGCTTTATGTTTGATATTTAGAGTCTGTTTCATGGAATTGGAATGTAATGGAATGCTGGTTATTGGTTTTCCACTATTGCTGTGTACACACAATCCTTAGCTGAAATGTCTAGGTATTTTAATCACTGTAACAATTGAATCATGATGGTTTGTTGCTCTTTTATAAGCTTAGCAGTAGCTCAGAAGTTTGAATAACTGCATATGCCATTATTTTGCTTTCACTTATCTGCAAATTGAACATAAAAGTTTTTTCCATATTGCTGGAACCTTTTTGTTTCTTCAATCCTTTATTGTGCATGCTTGCACTGTGTATATATAATCTTGTTGTTGGTTGACTTTAATTGGAGAGTCGCATCAAGTGATATTTCATTGTTGTCTGTATGAACTATTATGATGCCACTGAAGGTGGAATATCTGATGATTTGATCTTCACGTTAATGCAGGCATCGGTTCTATCTTGTCAAGCAGTATTGCAAGCTCTACATCAATGTCACTCATGTCCACCATGGCTACATGTGCTCTGTCGGTTAAAACATTTGCCCTTATTGAGCTTGAGAAGGCAACAGACAAATTCAGTTCAAAGAAAATTCTTGGTGAAGGGGGGTTTGGACGTGTTTACCGTGGTGTTATGGAAGATGGAAGTGAGATAGCTGTTAAGTTACTTACAAGAGATAATCAGAATGGAGATCGTGAATTTATAGCAGAAGTGGAGATGCTAAGCCGATTGCACCACCGCAATCTTGTGAAGCTTGTTGGTATATGTATTGAAGGACGCATACGCTGCTTGGTTTATGAACTTGTTCCAAATGGAAGTGTGGAATCACACCTGCATGGTATAATTTCCTCATCAACTTTGTCCATTTTGTTTACTGGACTGATTGCTTGTTCAATTTAGTATTTTTCATTACATTAAGAAAGCTAGCGATTAACTTATTCTCCAGAAAAGCAGTAAAGGAATAAGGAAAAGAAAGAAAATGGTACTTTTAATTACTATATGTATTGCCAAGATAATCTTATTATGCAATGCTAATAAGTTTATTTATATGATTCTAGTTTTCATTAAAATGGATTGACCTTTAATCTAAGTTTCCTCTATATGACATTGATATTGGTGGTTTAGGTATTGACAAAAACAAAGGACCTCTTGATTGGGATGCGCGCCTGAAGATTGCCCTTGGAGCAGCTAGAGGTTTGGCTTATCTTCATGAAGATTCTAACCCTCGAGTGATTCATCGAGATTTTAAGGCTAGTAATGTTCTATTAGAAGATGACTTCACCCCAAAGGTCTCAGATTTTGGTTTAGCAAGGGAAGCCACAGAAGGAAGCCAGCACATTTCTACCCGGGTCATGGGAACTTTTGGGTAATTATTCTTTTATGCAAATAATATGATATGATAGAATTCAATTTTCTCAAGAAGTATTATTCACTCCTAATTTTCTTCTGAATTCAATGGACTGTTAGACTAGCTGAGTAGTTGTATATGGAAGCTTTTCATGCAAGTATTAGGAACTGAGTTATAAGATTTCGTGATGGTGTAATGTTACCAATTTCTTATATTTCTTTGCTTAACCCAATATATCTTGTCTCTCAATGTATGCCTTAAATTAACTCTTAAAACTCCTACTTCTATGTCTCTTGACTGTTGAATTTTGTGAATATGCAGGTATGTTGCTCCTGAATATGCTATGACAGGGCACTTACTTGTAAAGAGTGATGTTTACAGTTTTGGGGTTGTGCTCCTTGAGCTTTTGACTGGTAGAAAACCTGTGGATATGTCCCAACCTCAGGGACAGGAAAATTTAGTAACTTGGGCACGGCCTCTTCTGACCAGTAGGGAGGGTGTAGAACAGTTGGCGGATCCTTCCTTGGCCAGAACTTATGACTTTGATGATATGGCTAAGGTGGCGGCCATTGCTTCCATGTGTGTTCACCCAGAGGTGACTCACAGGCCTTTTATGGGTGAAGTAGTGCAGGCTCTGAAGCTGATATACAATGACACGGATGAAACTGGTGGGGATTGTTGTAGTCAAAAGGAGTCTTCTGTCCCAGAATCTGATTTTAAAGGGGATTTTGCCCCTTCTGATAGCAGCTGGTGGAATGCTGGTGCGGTTACACCGCGCTTAACTTATGGGCAGGCCTCTTCATTCATTACAATGGAGTATAGTTCTGGTCCCCTTGAAGAGATGGAAAACAGACCGTTTTCAACTTCAAGTTTGGTTGGAGAAGGAACATCGTTACCAATCAGACATGGTAACAGATCAGGTCCCTTGAGAACAGTCCGAAGCAAGCCAAGCTTTTATAGATTAAGAGGGAGCATGAGTGAGCATGGGGGACTTCTTTCAAGGCATATTTGGAGTGATGCCTATTGGGTTTGAAGTTTCTTTTTCCCAGCTATTTTTATTTTTTGGAGTTGTACAGTTCAAAAGGGCCGGGGGTTCTTCAACTGATTGGTCAATTGTAGCCTAGCATATTTGGTTGGGGGATTCTGGAGTTTCCATGTTCGTGGAGAGGCAGAAAGCTGACCTTGGCTTCTTATTTTTAAAGTCTTGATTCATTACGATACAAAAAAATGGAGATGTAAGTTGAATTCTTCTTGTATTATATATTTGCAAAGTTTTAATTCTTGTGGCTCAATGCTGAATACAAGGGCGACAAGTTTATTTTTTGCTGAAAACTTTCGAGCTCTAATCAGATCAGATGGTCCTGCATTTTTATTTATTTTGTACCAATGCAGTATAACAGTTTCGCAACTCTCTAATTATAACAGATGAGCAAGGCTCCTTTTTGTAACCCAAAAGAGTTTTGAGTATGGAATGGATGTTCCGGCCACTGAATTCCCTTCTCCCTATGGTTCATGCGGCCTGAAATTGCAAGAAATGATGGGACGGCTCGTGTATTTTCCTGTTTGGGAGAGAAAACCTCATATGCTGTAAAGATTTCAAATCATTCCCTACGTTTGACACATGATGGAATGTAAAAGCTTTAGCTAAATGTCAGTTTGGTTTTGGCTGAGGCCAGCTTCTCATATCTTCTTGGTCTTGGATTCTAAACATTGCAAATTTACTTTGCATGCACTCCTAAACTTTTTGCAAATTATTAAAAAGTAAAGTGATTTTAGTTCTAAACTTTGTACAATTACTTTGCATGGAAAATAGTTTCCTGCAAACCAATCAAGTGAAAAGTCAATTAAAGGGAGTTACTGTACTTTGTATACTGTAAAGTACCCACGAGTTCTAAGTGAAAAGTCAAACTAATCTTAAAGGTGCATGAGTGCACCCATGGGAAAAAACCTTAAAAGGATGGTAAAACCTTTTTTTTTTAGTGATAAAACGGGGCCAAAGCCCATCTACAGAGTAATAACACCGGGATGTCTGATCCCCATCATGTCAGCCAACAGCCATCTATTTAATCCACCAGGAGGTCAACTTACGTAGGATAACCCTCTCGCCTTGAGAGCAGCTCCACTTAGCCAAGCAATCCGCTGCCATATTCATCTATCTAGGTATGTGCTACAGGGAAAAAAGATGTTAAAACTTTGATAGACCATATATTTGTTTGGGGCAGGGGAGGGGCCAAAAGTGAGTCCAAACCCAATCCAACTGATTTAACAACTTCAGTCCACCAAACACCACATAGACAGTATCGTTGGCTTCTGAAGTTCCAGCCACCTCCCTTGAACTCAAGCTGCACACACTGACTCTCACCATTAAAAAAAGAGAAAAAAGAAAATGACGGTGTTATCACCCACGCCGTTTCTGAATTCCATTTCTCTTCACATCGTCTCTCCTTCGTCTTCCGCTCCATCTCGCTCCACCAGGTTGGTAGGCTTTCCCTCTTCTCTCTTTTACTCTCTTTAATCTTTAAGTACCAAAATATATATTCTGTTCTCAATAGTCAATGCTTTTGTCTGGGAAAAAAGGCCCATCTAAATTGAAAACGAAAAGCAAGTTTCAGGGCCCAAATGTCATCCGAATCGCTTCCAACTCTTCCCCGAAACCGCATTGTTGTACGTTCTCTTACCCGATTTTGTTTTCCCTTGATACAATTAATAAAGCTTTTGACTTTGTTAAGTGGTTACATCAACCAACAGCTAGGCTGCGGATCGGTGACAGTGGACTTCTTGGCCGCCGTGGCCTCTTATCCTAACCCTGATGACAAAATCAGAAGCACTAGCTTGAAGGTCCCTTTTCTTCCCCTCTTCATTTACTTAATTTCCTCATATTTTGGCTTTGATGGATTTAAAGTAAGGGCATTGACTTTGATTGATGGATTAATTTGGGCTTGTTTTCTCAGGTTCAAGGAGGTGGGAATGCTGGGAATGCCTTAACTTGTGCTGCTCGCTTGGGATTAAATCCTTGCTTAATATCTAAGGTTTTTTTCTCTATTTACTTCCACTCTCCACTCTAAAACTGTACTATTGACTCGGAGTTACATTTTTAGTGCATTTATATGCTGATATGCAAATCATTAGGTTGCCAATGATGGTCAAGGAAAGAGTATATTGGAGGAGCTTGAAGCTGATGGAGTTGACACTTCCTTCTTTACTGTAAGCGCTTTTGATGATTTAGTGCATTTCATAGTTTTCAGAAAGATCTTAACCTGCTGTCATAGTTGTTTTGTCATCTTGGTTGTTATTTAGAGGTTGTTTCACTTGAAGATTCATTCCCTTCATATTCTTTATAACGTTTGTCTATTTGATTCTTCAAATTATGCTTCACCAGCATCTTATGTTTAATGATCGTTTGAATATATATACAGATAATAGATTGTTGCGTTTCCTGAACCACGGTGTTTGAATTAAGGGTGAAAATTCCTATGAACTCATTCAGTTGTACCAACATTCAGCTTTCAAAAAATGGATTTCTATCATTTTTAGTTTACTTTAAGGGAGTACATGCACATCAATCATCTTCATATGCATGCTTTTTCATATTCACCATCCCATAACCATGAATAATAAAATACAGCATCTTTTTTCAGATGATGCAGTACAGGAGCCCGGAGGACTGGGCCACCATTTTGTTATATCAAACATCTTTTACTGCCATTAAATGTCAAATTATAATCTAAACTTTCTCTGCCTTAATTGTGTTGCTTTCAGGTTTCTGAGGAGGGTAATTCACCATTTACTTATGTTATTGTTGACAACCAAACGTGAGCATTTACACTTAGATGGCTTTGTCATTCTGTAAAATTTCATGTCCTCCCCTTTTTGCTTTTACTCCCAGCATTGCATAATATGCTATCCTTTCAATAAGCAGTCACTTTCCTTAAAAAATCTTCCATGTTTGTTTGAGTTCCATGCATAAGCATTTCAGCTCTGCCTATCATTGGTATAATGTACTGAAATGTGTCTAGAGAAGAGTGGTTTAGGTGACTGAAATCACCTTGGCCCAAATCCTACCGTCCTTTCCTTACTAGAATGTTGAAAATTGTATTTTCAAGTTATGAGCATTTTCTGTGAGCTCAAAAGAAAGCTGCAGTCTTACCCTCGTAAACGACAATAACAAAGTGTTTCTTGTGTTTATAAAAAATGTAAAAAGACTAATCACAAACTAGTATGATTCAGCTAAAATGCAGATTATATTGATAAACTCATCCATGAATTGAAGTGAATACTCATTTGTCCAGTTGGCTGACCCCTAAGTAATAATTTCAGGAAAACTCGTACTTGTATTCACACCCCTGGTTATCCACCCATGAGACCGGAGGAGCTTTCTCAGTCAATATTATTATCAGCATTAGATGGAGCAAATATGGTCTATTTTGATGGAAGACTGCATGATACTGCTTTAATTGTTGCAAAAGAGGTAAATTTTATATTTTTTTTGGTATGCTTCTAGTTTCAAGGTAGATGAAACTATAGTTATTATCTCTTTTGCACTATGAATTGATTTCATAATGGATCTTCAATAGTCGAATCTTTTAATTTATAACCGTTGTCAGCTTGAATCCTTGGTTGAAAAACTACAAAAAGTTAAAGTTTGTTTTTGTTAACGGTAAGGCTGCTCTCAGTCTTGTGAGCAACTCATGTTCTAATTGATAGTGCCTCTAGCTGAACCAAGTCTATTCGATTTCCCTTATGTTTTTTGATTAGCCATTTTCAACTCATGGCATATTTTGTTGTGGCAGTTAATGCAAAAATATTATGTTTGTTGCAGTTAATGCGAAAATATTATGTTCTACATTCTAAATCAAGATATATATAAACCCAATCGCAAGTCAATAGCATTTTTTGGATATTTCCAGTACAGGCTGCTCGCCAGAATATACCAATTTTAGTTGATGCAGAAAGGAAAAGGGAAGGGATTGATGATCTTCTGAATTTTACAAGTTATGCTGTATGCTCAGAAAAATTTCCACAGGTAAATTGAACTTGTTTGATGCATCACTAAAGTTTCTTTTACATTGACCCTTCTGTCTTTTTGGCATCTTCTCTTTCACTAGTTCTTTTTCGTCACTTTCTATCTGAGAAAGAAATTATGAGTTTTCTCTTGATGGAGCTTGTGAGTTTTCTAATAGACCAATTTTTGCAAACATAATAGTTTGTATTGAAAATGCCATTGTAACTTTTCGTCATTAACCATGCTGCTCCGCTTAAAATTTCCATGCTTGGTCCATTTTCTTTTGATCAATTTGGTCCCAAGTTGTGTTGGGTTTTAATCCTTTGTGGTTACAAGAGATAGCAAGATGATTTGAACCAAAGATCTCTACCCATATCCCGCCCCAACCTTACTACTTGAACTGAGCCCATGTGGCCTTGTATTGGATTTAGTGTCTGTTCAATAATCGGGTATAGTTCTCTATTATTATTGAAACCAAGCTTAGTTTTGCAAATGCTTGTTAAACCTAAACAAATGAAGTGTCCTATAACTCTTATCTGACCTTTAGAGGATCCTTCTTCAAAATTGGTTACAGTGGCATCATCTGGCAGTATCTCTGCAAATCTTTTGTGTTATCAGTTAAATATGTTTTAGTTTCAATTTTATGAGGTCTTTCTGATATTTGGTTTTTGCCCGGTTCTTTTATGTTTATTTACAAAGATGATATACATGTGCGTTGCTGCTGAAATTTGTTAACTCATTTTATTTTTGTGGTGCATGTTATGGATTTCCAATAAGACAGGAATGGACAGAGGCTCCCTCTATTCCAAGTGCGCTTATATCCATGCTTCTGGGATTGCCAAACTTAAAAATTGTGATTGTCACATTGGGTGAAGATGGATGCATAATGCTAGAACGAAGTGTAAATGGTGAGTATAATTGCACAAATTATGTTTTCCAGAATATCATGTGAAACATTACTAGACATGCATGGTTGGAACCAAAACCAATTTTAAGGAAATACTATACTAGATTCATTTGAATAGACATTTTTTACAGGTTTTTTCTACAATGTTTTCAGGTAGTTCTGATGTCAAAGAAATGGATGTTCACAGTTTATTAGAATCACTAAAGCAGAGAAAGGACAACAGCCAGGCCATCCCAACATGTATTTCATCGGTAATATACAAAGCAGAGGACTATATTGACTTGCATATCATATCTCTGCTTCATATTTAGTCCTTTAGATCTACTATCTTTTGGTGGGTTATATTTGTTGCACAATATGAACTTCACTGTCTAAAATCATTTTAAGTATCGAATATATCTGGCAAGAGAGGAGAAGCCCATACTTGATGGTTAAGCATGCCGCCCATACGGTCTTGCTATTTTGTATGGATAGTTTTCTATGGCATTTAATACTCTATTGGTTGTGATCTAGTGCAAATAAATTTACCCAGCTTCTTGTTTAGTACAAGAAATGTTGCCTTTTTTAAAAAAATGTTTGCCTACTATTTCAAGCATTAAGAAACTGAAGCAAAATAGGTGCTGTCAATGCTGCTCAATCTGGAGATGCAAAAAGAGAAATTACAAATAACTCATGCTTGTAGCTTTGAAAAAAAAAATGCAGCTTTTTTTATATGATTGGAAGGCCATGAAGCTGTGAAGTCTGACCTACAGATATGAAAGAGAGTAGATCTAATTAATTTTTGGATAGTCATTTTCCTGATAAAAATAAACATGGCTGACAGAATTTTATGTGTCTAACTATGCTCATTGATTTATTTGTTACACTGCTTCAACATATATTAAGAATGCAGGGCGGTTGTTCATTTTCTAGATGGAATATCTAGTTGAAGATGTTAAAGGGTGCTGGGTGCTTTATTTTAATTTGATAGCTTTCTCCGTCTGACTCATCACAGGTTGTGACCAGATTGACTGCAAATGGCATAGGGACAGTGACTGGCCGGTTATTTGTCGGAACAGCTGAGAAGATTCCACCATCAGAACTTGTTGACACAACTGGGGCTGGAGATGCATTTATTGGAGCAGTAATTTATGGTAAATTTAACCATTCAATCTAATTTGTCTTCCTTATTCATCTTCTAAAGATTCCTCACTACTGAGAACCATGTTTTAAACATCGCTAAAGGTTGTTAGAAATAGGTAGAGAAGTACTTTTGTATTAATTGAGGTGCTCATATTTGTCTTGATATCAACAGTGCATTGTTCCTAGAGTAACCAACTAGCAATTAGACTAGAACGGAGGTCAGATTGTTTCATTTCTAGCCTGGGAGTTGAACATGAGTGAAATGGGAGTAGACTATCATGTCAACAATGGCATCACAACCATTCAGCATCCTTATCTTCTTGACTGCGCTCAATTATTTTTGAGGGTTCCTTATTTGAATATAGGATGGCCCTTAACAATTTCACTAGTCTGTGAGAAGGGTGGTTTTTTTCTTTCTTTTTTTTTAAATTATTCAATGCACTATTGGGATTCAATGTTAAAGCCTTTTATTTTCTGCTGACTGATTGATTAGGCCATTTGCGAGGTTAATGACTGTCCATTTTCTTATTTTTAGCCATATGTGCTGGCATGCCACCGGAGAAGATGTTACCATTTGCTGCTCAAGTGGTAAGTTGATTTACTCTGTTATTTTATAACAAGCAAATCAGCAGCAAGTTATGGTTTAAGCTTTCAAATGGGTGACCATGTGATTGCTAGGAGAACTCTGCTGTGCTGAATTTGATGCCTCATTGCAGGCTGCATGTGGCTGTAGGGCTTTAGGAGCCAGAAGCGGTCTTCCACACCGTACAGATCCACGCTTGGCAAGCTTTCTATAACAAGTGCATCTAAACTTTGCCCTACAACAAGAGTGTTTATGTTTGCCAGAACATATGTGAGCTTTACTTTGATTGCACCATACCATGGGCCCAATGACCGGCAAATACATCCTCCTTATAGAGCAGTAGGATTAGAGAAGCCATCTTCTCGGTCCTAACTCATTTTATACATCCGTGCATTCATTAGATATATTCCTCTAGTGGAGATGCCTCTTGGGTTGGCAATGTTTGAACGTGAACTCTCGAGAACTTGGTATTCCTCAGCCTTTTTATTTTTTATTTTTTATCGGATGTGTCCCCTCAAGGGACGGTATTCCTCAGCTTTTGATCTTTTTTGGTTGAACCAAAGTTATCCTAGGCTTTTGATCAAAGACTAATCCTTTCGAGCAAGATTGGTCCATTATGGGGGTAAAACTCTCCTAACAATGGTTTATTCCATTAACAAGACTCAAACTCAATACCTTGCTTAAAGAGAATAAGTGCTAAATAATTTGAATCAATCAATTGTTGGTTCAGCTTTTGATCTTTAAATATATGTAATAACACCTTCACTCGTTGTTCAAGCCTCCACAGGCCCCTCATTGGTGGGTGATCTGTAAGTTTAAAAAGTTTACGGATGAAAGTTTAATGGATCCGTAAATTCTCAAAAGGGTTAGCGGTTTACCTAACCTTTGGATATAGGGTAACTTTCCTTGTTCCTAAACTTTTTATAACAAAAAAAAAACCTTCGTCCGTTAATATATATGATTTATTTCATCCAAAATAAATAAATACTTTCATATATCATACAAATTAGCGAGACAAAGGTCAAGAGAAATATAGAAAGAGATTGAGTAAAAGGGTTTTATAGCAAAAACTGAAACAGAAAGAGAATGAACAATGAATACAGATGACTTTAATATGGAAGAGAAGGCCAACAGGGTTAAATATCTAATTTAGTACTAAACCTTTAGTGTAATATGCAAATAAGGACTAAATCTTGAAAATCAAACAATTTGGGATTAAGCGTTTTCAACTTGTGACAGTTTAGGCCAATGGTAGACAGAATGATATGTGTGTTTTATAGGGATGTCAATGGGGCGGGGAATATGTGACGGATATATTCTTCGTCCCTAACCCCGACTTTCTTAACTCGTCTCCGTCCCTGAGCTCGAACTCGAGTTTGGGGAGGGATTTTTCCCTATCCCCGATCCCGTGGGGAATTTGACGGGGACGGGAAATCTCCGACCCCGATTTATATATAAATATATATATATATAATATTTATGTTATTAAAAAGTATATTTTACTATTTTATTATAAAAAAAATACCATAAAAATTTACATAAACATAATACTCTCTCCATTTCTATTTATTTGATCATTTTTATGTTCCTTTTTATTTGACCATTTATAATATCAAAAGAGCATTAATTATTTATTTTACAAATTTACCCTTTCTTTGGAATTATAAGTGTCACGCCCCGACCCGGAAGCACCGCAAGGCATAGAAATGGATATCATCGCTGCAAAATAAACTAAAATTTTAATTAGAAATCATTTAATAAAATAATTAAATATAAAAGATGTATCAGTAGATTAATTTAAAGGAAGTACCTACGTAACAGAAAAAACTACACCTAAGCCACCGACACCTCCTAGTGAGCCTATGATCTATCTGCTATCCTCGTAGGCGGATTTGTATCCATCCACATTGGATACAGGTGAGTGACAGAGGTTCAATGAATCTCCATCAGGGGTTAGGGCAATCAGGGGTAATCCAAAACATAATAATAATAAAATAAATAACTTTGCTTTCAAAACCTCTTTTCAAATTATCCAAGTGAGAATTTGATAGAAAACCGTTAAAATAAATAAATAAATAAATAAAACGGGCTGGCCTCAAATATACTGAAGGCACGACTGGCCGGTAGTATGCCTTACTGCACCGAGGGCTATCACTTTTCTTTTTAAAACATTTTCTCTTTTTCTCTTTCTCTAGCTTGTTCTCTCGGTGGTGCCAGACGCTGTGGTGGAACACAGCTACATCGAGCTCTGGCGAGCTTCCCTACACGCTTCTCCTAGAGTCTCCACTCACTGTGCCCATCAAAAGGCGATCCACAGCTACTTCATTGCATGCCTCTCACTCGGTCCACACTCCCTCAAATTGGAGCCCGGAGGAACTCTCTCAATCGCTTATCTCGCATCCCATCCACATCAATATCATATATATTTATATATATATATATATGTATAAAACATATATATTTAAAACATATAAACACACACATAAATCTTTACATTTTCTTTAAAATCATCTCACTTTCTACGTGGGTATATCACCAAACAAGTGTGTATGCGTGTGGATTCCCCGTATCCCAAAACCTTTGAAAAATATTTATGTTTTTTAAAATCTTTTTAAAACCTCTGACCGCAGTGCTAAGCAGAGAAATCTAAGCCACTCACAGTGTTTGGAGATTCGTATACTACCAAATGATCTACGTAGACAAGTCTTCGAAGCATCGCCGCACTCGATCATCCGAAACCCTAATACACCGAAAATCGTGTTAACATTCATAATCAAAGTATGAATGCACCTATGAGGCTCTAGTATGACTTAAGAAGGTGTTTGGATGTGTTTCGGGGCTTAGAAAAGTGTCTGGGAGGTTTCGAGGTCAAAATCGGACACTTGACAAAAAATTACCAAAATACCCCTGGGGTTCGGGGTGGGCCCCCCATGAATAGGGCCACTCCCGCCCGGGACTGACCAAGTCCCATGCGGGACTTGGCCTGTGGGCAGCTCCCACGCGGGACTTGGTCGGGGTGGCCAGGTCACTCCTGCGTCGAGTCTTGCACGAGATCTGGGCGAAAAGGCTCGGGATCTGAGCCTTTTGCTCCGTTTTTCGCGACGTTCGATCACCAATCGTCTGACGGACTTATCCAGGCAATCCTCTCGATGCCCACAACGCGTTTACAGAAAGAAAACTCGAAATCATCAGCTCAAAGTATCTAGATCTCAAATCTAGGCTTAAAATTCAACAAAAAGCTAACCTAACTTTGAGCTAAGATCTCTCCTAGACCGATACATGAAAATGAGTGAAAACTTAATCAAATGTAGATTAAGGTGAGTAGAATAACATATTAGAAACTCACCTTAATCCGTTGATCGGATTGTTCAGATTTGCCAAGAGTCCAAAATTGCTCCGAGAGAGCCTATGAGAAGAGAGGAAATGAGGGAGAAGAAAAATGAGAGGGGGAGAGCTTAACTCCCCCTATTTATAGATAAGCTCGACACCGAGCCTACTCGGATCCCGGGCTAGACTTAATTCCCCTTTTTTCTACTTCTCATAATCTCGATCCTTGGCCAAATCCACATACCAATTCACCAATGGATATCCAATCCATTGGCTATGGATTTAAAGAAGTCTAATTAATGCTTCCATGCATGGTCACTTGCCTCATCTTCCAACTCCGTCTTATCTTAAGCTTAACTTCTCTTCTGAATTAGACACATCCGAACCGACGTATTGTTGAGTTAATGCGCCGTCTTATACTATTTCGGTTGTACGAAAAAGTCGGATTAGGTCCGGGTGTGTCAATAAGAACATTTAAATCTAGTGGTTGTAGTATGTAAAGAGGGGAGAGAAAATAAGATAGACTAAGGGTAAATTTGAAAGTGAATAAAATTTTATATAGAATTTTGAGATCCAACTAACTTTCTTAATCCAAGAGATGTGGTTATTGTGGTCAAATAAATAGGAACATAGGGAGTATTATTTATAAACATAATAATACGTATGTCTTTTGTTAATAAAATTAATTTTATTATTATTTGGTTTTCATTTAAATTTATATATATCATGATATATTGCATTTAATGTAAATATAATATATATTATATTATATATAAACATAGTATATATTTTCTCTTAAAAAACATAATATATATCTTTACTTTTTTTTGGGTTAAAATTTATATCTATATATTGCTAATAAACATAATATATATAGATATATATAACTTAAAAAGGAATTCGGGGACAGGGACGGGGTGGGGAGGTTACTCCCCGTCCCGGTCCCCAACCCTACCAAGAAATAAAATGATGTTCCCATCTCCGATCCCGTTCGTCGAATTTCCTCCCCGACCTCATTCCTGTCAGGGAAGGGAATTGGGTTCTGCAACGGGGATGGGGCAAATTGATAACCCTAGTGTTTTATATGCGCCATTAAGTCCATAAGCGGTGTTGCATGGCTTTTCATTGCTTTTCCTTGTAGATATTTGGTTGTTTTTAGATTTTAAATTAAAAAAAAAACTAAAATTGAAAATTTGCTTCATCAAACACACTGTCTCAAACTTTTCAAGCAAAACCTAGAAATTTTAAACAAATCCAGATTCCAGCGAGCAAAGCCAAAAAGTTTAAGCCAATCTAGATTCCGACAAGTTAGTTGCTATTGATCATCAACTCTATCGCCGTTGATTGATGATGTTGACCTTAGGCAAGTGCTTGGTTGAACCTTGAAAAGTGCAAGTTTACTCTTTTCAAACCCTATCATCAAAATCAACTTATCACTATTCAAAAATTCTCTTAAAAAACCATATGTTCCAAGTTTCAATTCGGTTATATCTACATCGGATGAGGTTGATTTTGGGATATGTCGTTCAATGACCCAAGACAATTTTTTCTCACCTTTGGGATTAAGCAAATTCACTCCCAAATCCTTGAACCAAAAAATAAGTGAAAAAAAAAAGCTATGGAAGTCGTGGTAGCAGCTCACAGAATGGAAACTTCTTTGAGAATGGAAATGGTGTTAGCAGACTCCAACTCAAAACCGAACTCTCTTTACATGACACATGATAAAGCTTAAAAAAAAAAATAAAAGCATATCTCTTCCACGACAAAGCAAGATAAAGCACCCATGGTGTAGACACTATTTATTTTATTTTATTTTATTTTTATCAATTCCTTATTCATTTGCATCTTAATGTTCATTTTAATCTTAGTCTTAATTTAATTTCAATTTTAACTTGGTTTGTTATTAATATGCCTATTCTAAATATTATGTCCCCTTTTTTATTTGGGAGCATTTTTGTTGGGCCAAGGTACAAACAAAAGAATTTTTATTGGTACTGGCCCTAATGGCCCAAAGACTTGGAATTACAAAAGTAAAGGCTACAAATGGCCCAAGGTTTTCAAAGCCCGAATACAAGGAACCCAAGCCCAACATTACAAACTGAGGCCTTAAAAAAGACCATCTATAAATATCTCACTGTTTCAACAGTAGAGGAGGATTTTAGGAGATTAGGGTTAGGGTTTTGAAAGTTGAGCCTTGGGGTTCTGTTTTAGAGAAAAGTGCAAAAAATAGAAAAACAACTCGGGATTTCGAGCTTGTGCTAGGCTAGTAACTGGCGAGTTTTAGGCTGGGATTCCGCCTAAGATTCACTGGAATAAGAAGAAAAAGGGCTCAAATCTGAAGGTTTTTGGATCCTAGGGTTTTGTTTTTTTTAAAAAAAATTGGAAGCTAGATCTGGGTTTTTAGGCTTGAAATTTGACAAATCGGAGGTTGGATTTGCGTTTAGGGGATTAAGGAGGATCGTCTGAGAAGATTGTGGTTCATTGCATGGTTCAGGGGGAAAAAATCTAGAAAATTGTTCTTGGTGTTCTTGAAGTTCTTCAAAAGTTCATGTGAAAAGGAGGGTCTTGATCTGTTTTAGGGAATTTTCTAGGTTTGTATATGTTTGTAGAGAGAGAGAGAGTTCGGGTAGAGAGAGAAAGAAAACTGAAAAATGGCAAAAAAGATTTGAAAGGAAGTAGAATTTTAGTTTTTATACTATAGAGGGTAAAACAGACTTTTTACCATCATTAAAAGCTCCAGCCCGCACTCCCCCGTGTCCCAGCCCGCACTCCCCCGTGTCCAGGCCCGCGCTTCCCCGTGCCTTTGCTCGCGCTGCCCCGCGCTCAGCAAAGAGGATCCGCGTGTTGACCCGACCCGCGACCCGGATCCGCACGTCGACCCTCCTCTATCGTTGAGGATCCGCGCGTTGACCCGCCTGCCGACCCGTTTGCTCTCCCCCGCTGACCCGTGTGTCGACCCGCGCGCCGACCCGACCCAATCGCAACAAACCCTTTTCCATTTTTCTGGTATTTTCCGAGATTGATTTAATTTGCATTTTTTTATTTTTATTTTGATTTTTTTAATACATGCTTAATCTAGGCCTATGCACAATTAAGTAGTATCATTTCGATTTAAATTCATGCATATTTAATTTGCATCATCTTAATTATGTACATACATATTTCATTTGAATCATTTTAATCTGGATCCAAGCATGTCTAATTTGTGTCGCTTTAATTTAATTCCATACATATTTTCTTTACCCTATTTTAATTTAGCTACATGTGTATACGATTTAAGTCATCTTCATTTAGGTCCATACATATCCGATGTTAATTTAGACTCATACATATTCAATTGGCCACATTTTAATCCATGCAATATTTACTTTAGGCCATTTTAATTTAGATTCATGCATATTTAATTGGTCATATTTTAAGCCACGTAATATTTACCCTAGGTCATTTTAGTTTAGATTCATGCATATTTAATTTGTCTTAATTAAATCCATGCATATTTATTTTAGGTCATTCTAGTTTAGGTCATACATATTTAATTCATCTCATTTTAGTTTAAGATCTATGCAAGCATTTTTAGTTTAATTCATTTAGACCTATTTCATTATTACATGTCATTTAGTAAATTAGGCCCATTTGCACTTTAGAATTAGGCCCATTTACATTTTTAGTCTAGGTCCATCTCATCTAATTTATACCATATAGTAACTAGGCCCATTTGCATTTTAGAATCAAATCCATTTTCATTTTGGTTTTAGGCCCATTTCGATTCATGGTATGTAGTTTAGGCCCATTAACATTTTAATATGCCATTTAGCTTAGGTCCGTTTACATCATTTATGCCATTTTAGAAATTAAGTTCATGCATCTTGAATTATTCGTTTAATATATGCTTAATATATTTTTTTTGTGCTAACCTATGTCCTTAGTTTATTTTATCTCATCATTCCATGCATTTAGATATTAGTGCATCTTTTTCAAAAAATCATGTGCATTGGAAATCCCGATGATAGGGGATCGGAGGGGACTTCGTGATTACGAGGACTTCAATGGTTCTCTTAGGTGAGGGTTTTTCCAGATAACCTTATCGGGATTCCGATCGGGCCTCGGAAGGCTTCAACATAGATTTCCATCTATTTTAAAAAGTAAAAAAAATGATTTTATCCATTCTTTTAAAAGATCATTTGCATATCACATTATATTTATGATTTCTTTAAAATTTCAAAAGTTTTTCTACAAATTTTACTTCTTCAAGAAAACCCTAAAAAATATTTTTAAAAGAAAATTCCCTTTATCAGCAAAAGGAATTTCAATTCCGACATAGTTTTAAAAGTTTAAAAATACTTTTTTTAGGAAAATCTCAAACTTAATCAATAGTTGAGTTTTTTTTTTACAAAATCAAACCTTGGTTAATTTCTTTAATCAAGCTTTTAAAAATGAGATCCAAAAATAAAAGGAATTTAATAATTCCGACATTATTTTCAAAAAATCAAAAACGTTTTTGAAGGATTTCAATTTGATCCCTACATTGAAATCTTTCTAATTAAACTTAAACCCTTTTTTTGAAACTTGCTTTTATTTAAAATCTACATATCAATAAAAGGAATTTAACAATTCCAACATTAGTTTTAAAAAAAAAACAATTCCAAAATTTTTTTTCGAAAGGTTTCAATTTAGCCCTCAATGATCGAAGTCTTTCCAAACTTAGTGCAATCTTCCTCAAAATCCTTATTTTTCTTCAAATTAAAATTTATCTTCAAATTATTTGTTTTAATATTTTGATTTTCAAAATTTATTTTCAAAAGTTCTCAACTCGGTTATTCAACACTGGGAACTTTCTAACCAAATTTCAATATCGGATCTCATTAAATCGAATTTTTCTTCAAAGGGTGAACTAACCCATATCAAAAGGAGTTTTTACTCCGACATTCAATCTTTTTTTTTACGTGTTTTTTTAATGTTGAAAGCATTTCGTTATTAACCCTAAAATTGATTTCCAAAAAGACTTTCGTGGTACCGATTTTTGGGTGTTTCGAGGGTGTTAATCCTTCCTCGAACGTAATCGACTCCCGAACCCAAAATCTGTTTTCATAGACCAATACCTGTTTGACCAAAGGTAATCTTTGTAGATTATGTTAGGTTAAATGGAGTCAAAATAGGTGGCTAACCTACCTAAACCAAATGGTTAGTGGCAACTCCTTTTCTTATTTTCAAAATTTTCAAATCTTTTTATTCGCCAAATTTTCCGTCGGACAGCTCTTTGGACGTTTCGACAGCTTGGCGACTCCACTGGGGACATAAGAGAGTCAAGCCAATTTTCAAAGTCTTGTTCTATTTTGGGGTTAATAATAAAATGTTTACACGATATCATGCATTGCATTGCACCTCATGTTCTTTATTGCATCCATTTTCCAAAAAAAAAAACTTTTCAAATTGCATGATGCATCTACATCCTCTCATTATTTTCACATCTTACATTTTATTCGTTGTATCTTGATGTGCATATTTGTGAATGTGAATCATGCTTGTTTTCCGTTTCTTTTACTTATTTTATTCATTATGGTTATTGTTTGAATTGGACAGATCGTTTGCTCAATCTTTGTTAGTGATTATGCTTTGTTCCCTCATTATTTAGGCAACAATGAAAGTGGTTGATAAAGGTTTGTTGTTCCTCCCACACACCACGTTAATTCACAAAAGTCTGGGATTCCGGATTCACCTTTTTGCACTGAGGCCCGGGATTCCGGTAGTCACCCTTTCTAGGAAAGTTAGGGGAATGCCTCACCTCATTTTGTTCCTTAAGAATAACTTGAGATCCCATGTGTCTTAGAACCTTGGAACCAGCACGTAGCACCTTTGTGAGGATACCAAGCCTAGGTAGAGCCAAACCGCCTTTCGAGAGAATCTTTTTGGAACACAAGGAGGAACGCTTTCTACCTTTGTCAATTCCTTTCATTTAGTATTGTATATATTATCGCTTGTTAGTTATCTTCCATTATTCCTTTCATAACCTCATACTGACGCGTTTCTTTTTGTCTTATTTTGCTTTTTCTTTGTTTTCTCGCTCTCCGTGTTACATTCCATTTTGCATTTCTTGCCAGATTCATCCATAACAAAGTTATCACTAAAGGAATTTGATCATGGCGGAAGAGGGAGAGATAGTATAAGAAGGGGTAAAGGTCGTTCATATGGAGGTTGATTTGGAAGAGCCTATTATCTTTGATCTGACCAATCCAAATCTAGTGCAAGCACAACATTTACAAAAGCAGAAAGCCCGGGGAGATTGTCTTCAAGATGGTTTTGAGTCTACGTTGCCGGAGGTGGTTGAGTGCGATCTCGCACAGAATGACCTATATGAGTTAAAGGAGTTATGGGGAAAGCTAGGATCGCACGGTCGGGCATATTTCCGAGAATTATATGGTGACATAGCCTTATTACTGGATGTGACGGTGGAAGAAGAGGTGCTTAAAGCATCACTTTACTTTGGGACCTTTCATACCGATGCTTCGTGTTTGGCAAGCATGACATAGTTCCAATTGTGGAATAATATCAAGATCTGCTCATGTTGCGAAATGTGAAGAAGGACAAGGCGTTTTGGCCAAGGAAAGATCATCCTAGAGACATGGTGAAGTTCATAAATGTCGAAACAAAAGACGTCAGGGATTCCATGAAAGATGGATAAGTAGAGGCCAAATATCTCGTACAATTGGTAGATCTGAATATCACCAACAAGACGGGAGCTGATCTTCTGGCTGTGTTAATTTATGGATTGGTGATCTTTCCTAGAACAGTGGGGTATGTACATCCGGCAGTGGCAACTTTTCTTAAAGAAGTTAAACATGGAGCTGATCCATTTGTAGCCATCCTAGCAGAAACCATCCGATCTTTGAACTACTGTAGAAGTCAGAATGGGAGGTTTCAGGGTAGTGCTCACATGCTTATAGTCTGGTTTAAGAGTCACTTCGGATTTGTAAAAAAGGAGGGATTATGTTTTCTCCGGATGGACCGAGAGCCGATAGCGGTGTACAACAGGAACAAATGGCCACCAAGGCAGCCTGATGGAGCATGGATTGATTGGTTCAAGGACTTGAAAGATTCTCAGATCATGTGGAAGGCGAGGTGGATGCCGATGAAAGATACTCCTTATATCAGTGTTGAAATTCCTTGGATTCCATTAGTGGGCATTTGGGGAACGATTAGTTATTCTCCACTGTTGGTTCGAAGACAACTGGGATTAAAACAGTTCATCCCGCTCACTCATGGCCTTGACTCTGTAGACTTTCCTCATAAGACTGAAGGACAATTCAAAGAAGCGGCAAAGCATGGAAGTGACTACAAAGGAGCCCATAAGATGAGTCATGCTATATACACTGAAGATGTCATACCTGAGTATCCAGAATGGCATAGCAACAAGCTGAAAAATGTGAAGAGCCCACCAGTGCTAGAAAAAACCTACCGAACAGTTGATGAGCCAGTGGATGAGTTCGACAGGTTAAAGATTGAGAATCGAAGGTTGAGAGAAGGAGATGAGATAACTGAATTGACTCAACAGTGTCAACAGCTCAAACTGGATAATCGTCGGTTGCAAGATAAGTTGTCAAAGAGCAAGCTGAAGATAAAGAATTGGATACATGACTGGAGGAGTGAACGTACTATCAGTGGCCAGTTAAGGTCCGAAGTCAAAGGATGGAGGGCCGAATCAGAAAAGGTCAGTAAGGAATCTGTGAAAAGAAGGAAGTTGCTCCTAGATTGCACCCAAGATCGGAGGACAGCCCTCACACAGTACCGTTTGGTTCAAGACGAGAGGGACGCCTTGAAAAAGGCGAAAGATGTCCAGACACGAACGGAGAAGGATTTGGTGCGACAAGTTGAGGAACTCAAGATCAAATTGACCTGTGCCGAGAAGGAGTGTGTTGAAGCAAGGCTGCAGCTGGGACAACTCCAAGGAGAGCCAAGAGAATAGGAAATTGGGTTATGAGTGAATTTGGAACATTAAGGCATGGATTTCTATTTCGCTTAGCTGAGATGATGTCTTATTTGATGATCTTGTGGATATTGAGCTTTCTTTTTCCACTTTTGAAATGATCAGATATCTTTGTGGTAAATTTGTTATGGATGGGCCTCATTGTGCATGCACCATTTGAGTTATTCATGTATATGCGTGCTCTTGATTCGTAGCATATATCCATTTAATTGAACATTGATCATACTGATTGGTTATTCTTTCTGTGTTTTTTTTTTCCTCTTCTCTCTTTTTCTGTGTTTTCTTTTCTTTCCATTATTCCATCCCATTTTATGCATTTTATTTTAAGGTTTCATTCACAACAAGAAAAAAGTAAAAGGAAATTGATCATGGCAAGTGAGCAAGGCAATCCATTAAATGAGTCGCAGACATAAGAAAACGTGATAGACCAGCTAACCAAGAGATGTCAGCAACTTGAACTAGAGAATGAGGAGCTGAAGAATAAAGAGGAAGAAAATCAAAGTTTAAAGAATGGACTGGTGGAGGCACGTTCGAGAAAGATGGAAGTGTTCATTAGAAAATGTGAGGTAGAGGGTAAGTGGCTCCGTCTGGTCGAAAAGCAGAGAAGGGTAGTGAAAAGGTCTGTACATATCCAGACAATCTCAAAAAGGGTGTTGAAGGAGAAGTTAGCAGCTGAGAAGAGCAGAAGAGAAGAGCTTGAGGAAGAAGTCCAGGTTTACCAAACAGTCGTTGATAAAAGTAATGGGAATCTTCGATTGAAGCAGTGTTTCAAGCAATTTGAGGATGAGTCTAAGATTGTTGTTCTCCTTCTCTTCTTCTTTATATCGGATGACTGTAGAACCTCTAAACAATTTATGTCTAATTGCTGGATAACTGTAAAACTTCTCAACAGTTTATTTCTATTTCGTCGAATGACTGTAAGCAAGTATTTTGGATGATGGGTGGTTTTGCTTACGTGCAATGATCAATTATCTTTTAGGGTTTTACTTGTTGTGGAGGGATTTTTATCATGCATCATTTTCTCATATTTAAATTATTAAAGCATCATTGTTTCTTTTAATCACAATAATTGTCCTGATTCATGATCATGGTAATTAAAGGTTTCAAGATAGCATCCCAAGCTCTCCGATACTACACTAGATTACGGGCACGGAAAATGGAGGAACAGAATACAGAGATGGAAAATCTGAAATGGACTAATGAGGATCTGACAAACAAGCTGAATGAGGTTATGGAAAAGATCAGTGAATTGAGTAGGATGGTCAGACATAATACACCCGTTCATACTGGCCATACTGGGACACCGATTCATGCTCCGGGTTACACTCCTGATACGACCTGCCAGGGTCCTCCAACACTCCACATACCGGTTCCACCAATGGATGCTCAAAATCAGTACTCACCTCCACCGCCACATGGGACATATCCCTACCCACCTCAACCACCTATCGGTGCGAATGCTAGTGGTTTCGTTATGTTGGAGGAAAGACTGAAAGCAGTGGAAGGTGCGCAGCATTATTGAGTCATGAATGCAGTCGACATTACTCTGGTTCCCGGCATTGTGATTCCTCCTAAATTCAAGGTCCCCGATTTTGAAAAGTATAATGGGACCAGGTGCCCCCAAGAGCATCTTACTAGCTATGTGAGAAAAATGGCAGCCTATGCACATGATGACAAGCTGTTGATACACTTCTTCCAAGATAGTCTTTCTGGAGGAGTATTAAGGTGGTATAATCAGCTTGATAGGGTTAAGGTCCAGTCTTGGTCAGATTTGGTGAAAGCTTTTGTCACCCAATACAAGCATATGACAGATCTGGCTCCTGATCGGTAACACTTCAGACCACAGAGAAGAAGTCCGCTGAGACTTTTAAAGAGTATGCTCAACGATGGAGAGATGTGGCTGCTCAAGTTGACCCTCCGTTGACCGAAAGGGAATCAAATTATACTTTTATTGAGACTTTGAAGGGTCCGTTATATGATCAGCTAGTTACTAGCATTTCTGGCTCATTCACCGATATTGTGGTTGCTGGAGAATGCTTAGAAAAGGCAATCAAAAGTGGAAAGATAAGTAGTGGAGATTCCTCTAGAGAAAAGAAGGAACGAATCTTGAAGAAGAAGGAAGGAGAGGTGCATGCCATGGGATACGAAGGATACCGACACCAATACCAACAGCAAAACTATAGACCATTCAGACACCAATACCCTTCCAACAATTACATCCCATTCCAAAGCACATACCGCCACCAATACCCTTCCAACAACTACACACCACCCCAAAATACATACCGACATCCATACCCTACCACCATTCATGCACAACCCTAAAATACCTATCAGTACCCAGTATCCAATGCCACCTATAGCACACTAAGACCTTCAACTTGGAGTCAAGGAAATACTCAAAGAGGACCTAGACCTCCCCAAGAAAAGAGACAATTCACTAATATCCCTATGACTTATACTGAACTGTATTCCAAGCTTCTACAAAGTTAGATGATCGAGCCGATCCCAAATTCAAAACCTCCACAACCCCCTTATCCAGCATGGTTCGATGAGAATGCCACTTGCGCATATCATTCGGGGGCAAAAGGGCACAATTTGGAAAATTGTTATCAGTTGAAGCGGGTGGTACAAGGAATTATTGATGAGGGACGATTGACTTTTGATACGGGGGCTCAACCAAATGTGGGAGTAAATCCGCTTCCTAATCATGGTAGAAATGGAGTGAATGCAATTAGTGAGGGGCATGTGTATGTCAAGAGAAAGGTAGAAGAAGTGACCACACCATTGGAGGTTTTATACCAGGCATTGTTGAAAGCCCAAATGATCACACCATCACAATGTAAAGAGAACGAAATTTTGAGTTATAAGAAACTTCAGAAGCAGCTTCAAGCTATGATGGATTCTGGCATAATAGAGTTCTATGTTGAAGGGGAGAAGGACACCGGGGTCAATATGATGAATGATCGATATGGGGAGTCACCTAAGCAAAAGCCAAGTCTGATAGTACCCATCTCAGCAATCGAAAAACCTAGCCTGATGATCCCAGTAACCAACAAACCAACCATAGCCATCCCAATACAGAAACCTAGCTTAACAGTGCCGGTTGCCCCAAAGTCGGTCCTTACTTACCCTGTTCGAGAACCTAAACTTCTAATCCATATGCCATCGCCTTTTCCTTATCAAAGCAACAAGAAAGTGCCGTGGAACTATGATAGCGCAGTGCAGCAAGTAGGAGAGCAAGATGGTGATGCCAATTCAGTAAATATAACGGGAGTAGGAGGTATGACAAGAAGTGGGAGGTGTTATTCTCCCGAATTGGCCATTGCTGTACAAAAAGGAAAAGAGAAAGCATAAGAAAAAGGTGTAAAGGTTGTAGTACCGGTAAACCAAGAACCAATGAAACAAGTAGTGAAAGAGGTTGCCGAACCTGTGACTGAGAATGATGCTTTGGAGTTCTTGAAATTCATCAAACAGAGCGAGTATAGCGTGGTGGAGCAATTGAATAAAATGCCCGCTAAGATCTCTCTATTGGCTCTATTGCTAAATTCCGAAGCACATAGAAAAGCTTTGCTTCGCATCTTGAATCAGTCTTATGTATCCCAGAACATTGCTGTGGCAAACTTGGAGCACATTGCTCGAAGTATAACTGTAGCTGACTATATTTCCTTTACTGATGAAGAAATTCCTCCAGGCGGTAGGGGTATCTATAAGGCCTTGCATATTACCACCCGATGCAAAGATCACATGGTTGCCAAAGTACTGATTGATAATGGGTTTGCTTTGAATGTAATGCCTCTCAGTACATTAACAAAGTTGCCTGTGGATCATTCAATGATGAAGGCTAGTCAGTTAATTGTGAGGGCATTTGATGGGACTAGGCGAGAGGTTGTAGGGGAGATGGCAGTTCCGATAATTGTGGGCCCAGTTGAGTTTGAGATACTGTTTCAGGTCATGGACATTGCCCCCGCTTATAGCTATCTTCTTGGGAGGCCTTGGATTCATATGGCTGGTGCTGTTCCTTCTTCTCTCCATCAGAAGGTGAAATTCAGGGTTGAGAACCACATGATATCTGTATCAGGGGAAGAAGACATTATGGTTATGCAACCTCCTAATGCCCCTTAAATTGAGGCCATGGAAGAAGCCGTTGATTGCTCATTTAGCATTTGAGATTGCGGAGGTTACTCAGGTTAAAGAGGGTGTTGAATTACCAAAACCGCATTTCTCTGACTGTTTGAATATGCAAGTCAAAATGACTGTGGGAAAAGGTTGCCGGGCTAGTAAAGGAATGGGGAAGCATGGTCATGGTGTACATGAGCCTATAGTTCTTCCTAAAGTAGAACCAATGTTTGGCCTCTGATATAAGCCTTCATGGAGAGAAAAGAACGAGGCAAGAGAAGAGAAGAAGTGTAAACGGATGGCTGCATTGAGGGGGAATGAGCTTGAGACCAAGAAGCTAAAGATTCCACCGTTGAAGGGTAGTTTTGTTTTCGCTGGTGTGATGAACCCAAAAAGATCAGTTGATGCACTGGAAAGTTCATTAAAGGGATTGTCCATCAGTGTACTAGAGAAAAGGGAATCGGGCAATGGCAACACTGGGCCATGGATTCAACAGTGGGCGCCTGGGTCAGCTTTGAGTAATTGGGAAGCATTTGAAATGCCAGTCATGTTGGCAGACTTAGACATGTAATTCTTTTGAGCCTTGAACACTTATTTCGTCCCACACTTCTACCCAAGAGTGTTGGTGATCAATTTCATGTATTAAGGGTTTTATTTCCTTAGTTATTCATAGTTTATGATTTTGATGATATGCATTTCTGCAAACTATCCTTCATGCATTTATGCAAACTATCCTCAGTATCTTTGTTTTTATATCTCTTGCTTTTCGTGGATCCTGTATATGTCTGTATATATCTCTTTTTTGTTTTTCTTTCATCCCCAGGACTCTTGACAATGAATGCAATGACAATAGGATGGCCAACTCGAACCTAACTTTGACCAATTCATTAACTCTGATGATCTCGATGATGTTGATGGTACTGAATATCCTCTTCCCCCCCTGACCTAATGAGATTGATTGAAAAAGAAGATAAGCAGATTTTACCGCACAAGGAGGCTACTGAGTTAGTCAATCTGGGTGATGATAATGAGCAGAAAGAGGTCAAAATTAGAACTTCTTTATCAATTGGGCAGAAAAAAGAATTGGTGCAGTTGCTTCAGGAATATGCTAATGTGTTTGCTTGGTCTTATCAAGACATGCCGGGTTTGAATACTGAAATAGTGGTCCATAAGTTGCCAATTAAGCCAGAATGTAAGCCAGTACAACAAAAGTTAAGGAGGATGAGACCAGAGATGCTGTTAAAGATCAAAGAAGAAGTGAAGAAACAATTGGATGCCGGGTTCTTAGAGGTTGCCACTTATCCGGAATGGGTAGCAAATGTGGTCCTAGTTCCGAAGAAAGACGGTAAAGTAAGGATGTGTGTAGATTATCGGGATCTAAACAGGGCAAGTCCAAAAGATAATTTCCCTTTGCCTCACATTGACACTCTGGTTGACAACACAGCTAAGTTTGCAACATTTTCCTTCATGGATGGGTTCTCAGGATATAATAAGATTAAAATGGCTCCGGAAGACAAAGATAAAACAGCTTTCACCACCATGTGGGGAACTTTCCGATACAATGTTATGTCTTTCGGTCTTAAAAATGCCGGGGCAACTTATCAAAGGGCCATGGTGACTCTTTTTCATGACATGATGCATAAGGAGATTGAAGTGTATGTTGATGATATAATTGCCAAAGGCCAAAGTCCTGAAGATCATATGACCAATTTGAGAAGATTGTTCGAGAGATTGAGAAAATTCCAGTTGAAGTTGAACCCCGCCAAGTGCACCTTTGGTGTTACCTCGGGAAAATTACTAGGGTTTATTATTAGCCAGAGAGGCATTGAAGTAGATCCAGACAAGATAAAGGCTATCCAGAATTTACCACCTCCAAAGACCCAGAAAGAAGTTAGAGGTTTCTTGGGGAGATTGAACTACATTTCCCGATTCATTTCTCAGCTGACAGCAAAATGCGATCCGATTTTCAAACTTTTAAAAAAGCATGATCAAGGGGAGTGGGATGAAGATTGTCAGAGAGCTTTTGATAAAGTCAAAGAATACCTTTCCAATCCACCCGTATTAGTACCTCCTGTGTCAGGGAAACCTTTGATATTGTATCTAACAGTGTTGGATAATTCAATGGGATGTGTACTGGGGCAACATGACGAGACTGGCATGTAGACACTAATTTTTTACTGAGTTCCCTAGTCTTTTTTTTTATTGATAATTTGGTTGTGGTCTTAACTTAGCCATTGGAAAGAATTAATGTTCCAATTTAAGCTTGGTGCAATTAAAGATTAATTTGCTTATCTAGGAATTTTAATTTCTAAGTTGAGATTAACTCAAATCGATCAAGAAATGAAAAAGATGAACTCAATAAATTTAACTTTAGTTGAATTCGTTTACATCCTTATTAAAAAAATACAAAAAAATTACAAAACACAAAAATACAAAAATACAAAAAAAAAGTTAAAATTGAAAATTACAAAAAAGAGGAATACGTGCAACTACTTTTGGTGATATGAGTGGAAGTAGAAAACGTGATTCTACATGGGGTTCAAAAGATGGGTCACGGGTCCTCTTAAAGCAAGAGTCTCTAGCATGTGCCAACTTGTTCTGCCAGCTGCATTCTTTCTCTATCTTTGAGTGTGCCCCCTGAGAAAACACGAAAATTAGGAGCAGCCAATGAGAAAGCAGAGTCAGCATGCCAACAACAGATAACAGCTAAGAAAGTAAGGCTAAACCAAAAAGGACCCACCCTTTTCAAATGGCCTCAGCAGGTGCCGAAAGTATAGCAGCTTTTATTGTTGCTGCTAATTGAATTATTTGCAAAGGACCCCAGCGTCCTTGTCGAGGCTTTTTCTTCTTGCAATTTCCACCGCTTTTATTATTGTTGCTAATTGAATTATTTGCAAAGGACCCCAGCGTCCTTGTCGAGGCTGTCTTCTTGCAATTTCCACCGCTTTTATTGTTGTTGCTAATTGAATTATTTGTAAAGGACCCCATTGGCTTTGTCTTCTTGCAATTTTCACCTTTAATTCAACGCAGCCTTCAGCAAATTTTGTTAGCTAATGATTGTTTTCAATTGCTAAAAAATTCAATAGAGAGAGTTTCTAAAGTGATGATTACTTCCACTAAGGAGCTGTTTGGAAGATAAGTTTTGAAACACGAGAATCTCGAAAATTATTTCAATTCGGAAGAGTATGGAAGCTTGAGCAGATTGGTGACAACATACTTGATGGCACTTTCAAGACAATCCATAAAACAAATAGTGCACCTGTTGCTCCGGGACAGCCATTACTATTTTTGAAGAAATAGGCTATTGATGATGCCTCATCACTTCAGCTTGTTGATCCATTTAGCAAAGGTGGGCATGTGGTTAGTTGTGCTCCCGAAGACGATAGCGTATTCCTAAGAGAGTCACTATTCTAAAAGGCCGTAAAGCTTCTCGTCAGGTTCCTCCATTTTCATCGGACCAGAACATGACCATTGCCATTATACCCCACCTTCAAGGAGCCCTTCCCCCACACGCCACTTTCTCTCGTCACCTTTTAATATTCTTCTCCAAAGGGACCCATCAACATATTTGAAATATATATCTACCCCATGTACCGAAAGGAATGTTGCATGTTTGACAAGATTGAAAGCAACTGGAAAGACCAACAACCACTGCTGGCATGGAACAACACGTGACTCCTTTGCTAGCTGCACCCCTCTCTCACTAAGATACCCTTGCAGAGACAACAAAATAAAAGCCAGCCAACAATGAGAAGCCAACGAAACAAAGCATCAGCCAATAGTAAATAGAGAAAAAGGGTCCACTCCCAATGCAAAAGTCAAGAAGACATGCCACCCCACCTGCAAATTGCTCTTGAAGAAACGTGGAAGCTAGTGCTGAATTATTCGAGAAGACCAAAGCTGCTATGTACCTAAAATTAATTATGATTGTTGATGGGATGGTTAACATGTGGGCAAATATATCTATACAACGTGACAGCCAGCTGGTACCCCTGCAAAGACAGCAAATTCAAAGATCAACCAAACAACAGCCAATGGGAGCAAAGAAAGAAGGGGTAAAACAGAGATGACAAGACTAAAAATTAATGGCCATTAGATGAAAATGAAAGGAGAAATGAGGGCCGTTAGATGAAGATAAAGAGAAAGGGACTATAAGAAGCCAACTTCAACAGCAAAAGGGGGCGGCTCTTCATTTTCAGAAAAAGCAAGGTTTTCAAAACAGCAAAAAAAAAAAAAAACAAACAGAGCTTTATTTTCACAAAAAGCAAGGTTTTCAAAACAGCAAAAAAAAAAAAAAAACAAACAGAGCTTTATTTTCTTTTGTTTTCAAAAAAGGGGAGGAGCATGTTTTTCCAAAAAACAGAGATCGGTGATTTTTCTTTTCTGGTTTTCGTTTCTGGAAACAAAGGAGTGAGTTTTTGGAGTTCAAAAAAGGGAACTTTTTGGTTTTTTTTTAAAGAACGTGGAGGCATTTCTTCTCTGTGTCTCTTCTCTTCTTCGTTTTGAGAATCAAAGGGGAGAGAGTTGTTTGATCTTCAAACTGGAAGCCATCTCTTTCTCCAAAAACAGAGAAAGCCTTGCTTAGAAAAATCTATTTTTTTAAAATGAAAAGGAGAGGAGTAAGAGGGGACAGTGAAGGGTTTTAAAAAAGAAAAAAAAAAGAGAATTGGTCTTGAAAAGGAGAGGAGGAAGAGGGGACGGCGAAGGTTTTAAAAAAAAAAAGAGAGCAATGGAGAGGGGAAGCCAAGCACAGCCGATCACAAGAAAAAAAAAAAGAAAGGGCAGTTTTTTGTTCCAGAGACTTTTGAAAAGAAGTGTTTTTGCTTGTAGTCTTTTCTTTGAAACCTGAACTGTGAAAGGATATATTTAAGTGTGGAAAACAACACACTCAAATTTTGTAGCAATTTTGACGGTGGGTCTTGGCTAAATCTAGGTTGGAAAGTCACCAGCTTTAGAAACAGATTTGAAAAGATTAATATGTGTTTAGAGCAAATGATTTTCGGGAAGAAAGAGTAGGTAGGGAGTTTAATTGATTTATGGGGAGTTCTAGAACAGTGAACCATGGAGGAATATAACTCTGTTTAGTGGTATGAGGATTTGTCTGGTGATACGAGCAGAGAAGTTGAGGCGTGAAGAAGGAAGAAAAAAAAACAAAAAGAAGCAAAAAGAAAATAGCACACTGAAGCTTTTTGCTTTTATATCTCAGAGGGGTGTTAGTGTAATTTTACTTGGTTAAGGGTGCTTGGATAGTTGGATCTTGCTGGTGACCTGCGTGTTTTCATTTGGAGCCATCTGCCTCGTTTGACAGCATATCCTTTATCATTTCTGGTATATTTCTTTTTCTAATTTTATTTGGTTAAATACCATCATGATGGTGATATCATTCATTTATTTTAATGACTACAAACACTTTCTTGATTCCATACGGTTTTGGCCTTTGGGTGCAACATTGATTTTAATGATTAAATAATGATGGCTTTGGGTGCAATAATGATGGTGATTCGTAAAATAAAAATGGCAACAAGGCAAGTCTACCAAATAAGAAAATCAAGTTGGTACGTACAGTAGTAAATGTGATAAAGAAATGATGCCTTTGGTTTATATATACATATATATATATATATATTTTTAAAAAGGAGGTTAATAAGGGTGATAAAGTTTTCTTATGCAAAAGATGTACTACTCTTGAAATCGAAATAAAGTTGAATTATTTTTTTTAATTGAAACTTCTTAGAAAATATGCATATACATTCCCTATTGTCATATTATTATTGTCATCCATGCGAGTAATGATATGCGAGGATAGTGAGGATCTGATCATGGAATCCAGTTCGAGAAGGTGAAAATTCACACTCGATATGGGTTCCTAGGTAAGAGATCCATTTTGAATCAGACCCAGAATTGGGCGAGGTTCACGGCGGACCTTGACAAAATCCTTGCTATTATCATTTTAAAATTAATAAGTATCCAAAAAAGATAACAACTTTTCACAAAAAAAAAAATTGAAACAGAAATTGTTTTTTTTTTAAATGGAGTAACGAAAATAAATTTTTGGAAGGAGAAATTATTCAATGGTTTTATTCTAAATGTCAGTACAAATGATTTTAATTAAAAAAATGATGAAATAAAAAATCAAAAAAATGAAAGAATTTACTTTTTTTAAAAAAAGAATAATAAGAAAAAGAGAAAAGAAACTATTTTGAAATTTGCTTTCGTTTTAAATTTGCTCTAATAATAAAAAATAACAAAAATAAAAAATAAAAAAAACAAAAAAACCAACCAAACAAAAAGGAAAATTATAAAAACATTTTTTAAGGCCTAAATATTATTAAATTAATCGGTATCGTCATCTTGACTGGCGTTGTGGGGGTGCTCATCCTTCCCCACACGTAACTGTACTCCCGACTCCAATTCTCCGTTCCGCAGACCGGGACCTACCCAGCTTAAGTACGCCATCTAACGGCCAATGCTAAGTTAGGTAGATTCTTAATAGGTGACTAACCTAAACAAAAATGGTTAGTGGCGACTCCGTAATTTTCTTAAGTCCCAAATCCTCGAGTAACGTTGCGACATGGCAGGAAAGAGCAAGCGATTTATTATGTCAACAAGAAATTCACTGATTATGAAGCCAAGTATTCGCCAATAGAAAAAATGTGTTGGCATTGGCATGGGCTGCTCAGAGATTAAGGCAGTATATGTTGTATAACACCACTTGGTTGATAGCAAAGTTGGATCCGATCAGGTTTCTTTTTGAAAACCCCTCTTTATCAGGAAGATTGGCCCGGTGGCAGATCCTACTTTCAGAGTATGACATTCTGTATGTATCCCAAAAAGCAATCAAAGGCAGTGCCGTTGCTGAATTCTTGGCCGATAGAGCGGTTGATGATTATGAATCGATGAAGTTTGAATTTCCCGATGAAGATCTCATGGCGGTCCTTAACACAGATACAGAAAAAGAGAACAGGTGGAGAATGAACTTTGACGGAGCATCAAATGCAGTGGGGCATGGAATAGGGGCTGTGCTAATATCCCCTAATGGTGATCAGTATCCAGCAACAGTGAAACTTGACTTCGACTGCACCAACAATATGGCAGAATATGAAGCTTGCATTCTGGGAATCCAAATGGCAATAGAGAGGAAGATAGATGTCTTGGAAGTATATGGGGATTCTGCTCTGGTTATATATCAGTTGAAAGGTGAATGGGAAACTAGGGATTTGAAATTGATCCGTTACTACAAGTATATTATGGAGTTGGTTGAGCAGTTTAATGAAATCAATTTCCATCATTTCCCAAGAGAAGACAATCAGTTGGCCGATGCCTTGGCAACATTAGCTTCAATGTTCAAAGTCGACAAGGGGGCTGAAATCGAGACAATTAAGTTGGATTTGAGAACCCATCCAGTGCATTGCATGAGTATTGAAGAGGAAACAGATGGCAAGCCTTGGTTCCATGATATTGTCCAGTACCTCAAGCACCAAAAGTACCCGGATCATGCTACTGAAAACGATAAAAGGGTCATCAGAAAAATGTCAATCGGGTTCTTTTTGAATGGAGGAATCCTTTACAAAAAGAGCCGTGATCAAGTACTGCTGAGATGTGTCGAAACAGACGAAGCCAAGAAAATCTTAGAAGAAGTGCACAGCGGGATTTGTGGGACTCATTCTAGTGGTCATAGAATGGCAAGGCAAATCATGAGACTGGGGTACTATTGGTTGACAATGGAGACCAATTGTATCAGTCATGCCAGAAAATGTCACAAATGTCAAATTTATGCCGATCAGATTCATGTGTCGCCTAATCCTTTGCACGTCATCTCTTCTCCTTGGCCTTTCTCAATGTGGGGCATAGATGTGATTGGGGCAATCTCTCCAAAAGCTTCCAATGGACATCAATTCATCCTAGTTGCCATTGACTACTTCACTAAATGGGTTGAAGCTGTTTCCTATGCAAACGTGACACAATCAGTAGTCACCAGGTTCATCAAGAAAGAAATCATTTGTCGGTATGGTCCACCTGAAAGGATCATTACCGATAATGCGAAGAATCTGAACAACAAAATGTTGGCAGCAGTATGCTCTCAGTTCAAGATCAAGCATAGCAATTCCACTCCTTATCGCCCAAAAATGAATGGAGTAGTTGAGGCAGCTAATAAGAACATAAAGAAGATAGTCCAGAAATAACAGTGACTTACAAAGATTGGCACGAGAAGCTTCCTTTTGCCTTGCATGCTTATCGTACCACTACCAGAACATCCACTGGGGCTACTCCATACTCTTTAGCTTATGGAATGGAAGTAGTTGTACCAATTGAAGTAGAAATCCCATCCTTGAGAGTATAAAGAGAAGTAAGGCTCGAAGAATCAGATTGGGTGCAAGAAAGATTTGACCAGTTAAACTTGATTGAAGAAAAAAGGCTTTGTGCTCTCTGTCATGGCCAACTATATCAGAGAAGAATGATGCGCTCGTATGATAAGAAAGTGCATCCGCGCAAATTCAGAGAAGGAGAATTGGTATTGAAGAAGGTCCTGCATATCCAACATGACTCTCGGGGAAAGTGGATTCCGAATTAGGAAGGTCCCTATGTAGTGAAAAGAGCGTTCTCGGGAGGTGCCCTGATTTTGCAAGAAATGGATGGAGATGAATTGCCACATCCGATCAATGCTGATGCTGTGAAGAAGTATTATATTTGAAGAAAAAAAAGGAAAAAAAAAAAGAGAAGGAAAAAAAGAAGAAGAAGAAAAAAAAATCAATCGAATGAGTGGCTTAAGTTGAAAACCCGAAAGGGCGGCTTGAGTCCGAAAAAGAAAAAAGAAAAGGTGGGGTCTGAAGTTGAAAACCTGAAAGGGCGATTTAGATCCAAAAAGGTTGGTTCCTAAGCTGAAAACCCGAAAGGGCGGTTTAGGAAAAGGTCACCAGACTTTCATGGTCTTGTTCGGTTATGAAGAGCATGGTAATCAGAAGTGATCAGCATTGAATGAGTCATCACGAGAATCATGAATTGGTCAAAGGAAGAATCTGAGATGGCTTGAGCTTTGTTGACTGTATTTCCATTGCCTTGAGGCCATGTATCCTTCACTTCTCTATATATTCATGTAATTGTCTAAGCTTAATACTCTATTTGTATACATAATCCTTTAGAACTCAATATTACTCCTTGTTATGAATGTCTATCTTTTGTCTTCTTAAAAGGGTAATTTATCTGTTTGTTTCAAATGTGAAGTGCTTAACATTGTCATCATAAACTATGATCGAGTAAGTAAATGAATACTATAATACTTGACTTCAATCACCAAAACAAATGGTGAGGAAGTGTGAGGGTGGAAGAAATGGTCATAAGCTGGCATTCGGAATGTATTTGCTCGATGGCACAATTATAAAAGGGTACCAACACTTATGGGGGCATCCGTTGGGGTTTGAATTAATCTGGTTCCGAAATCAGTAATGAGGTTGTGCTTGTGTCCGAAAACGTGCTGAGAGACTGGGTTAAGCGAAAATATTGCTAGAATTTAAGCTTAGAGTGTTCAAACCAAATTCAGTTCAAGCTTGGGTGCTATCTTGAACCTTGAAAGAAAAGAATGAATTTCTGTCAAGACATGTTGCAATCCCATTTCATCATCATGAAATCATTTTATCATTATCATCACCATATCATTACTTTGTCATAACTCTATCATGATCTCATTGTCTTATTATTGTTTCGACTCACTTCGTCCTTAATCAATATCTCAATTATTTGATGTTTTACCCTGTCCTGGGCCATTATTTAATGTTTTGCCCTGTCTTGGGCTGTTATTTAATATTTTGCCCTGTCCTGGGCCGTTATTTAAGGTTTTGCCCTATCCTGGGCCGTTATTTAAAAGTTTTGCCCTGTCCTGGGCTGTTATTTAAGGTTTTGCCCTGTCGCGGGCCGTTATTTAAAGTTTTGCCCTGTCCTGGGCCGTTATTTAAAGTTTTGCCCTGTCCTAGGCTGTTATTTAATGTTTCGCCCTGTCCTGGAGCATTATTTAATGTTTCGCCCTGTCCTGAGCAGTTATTTAAGGTTTCGCCCTATCCTGGGCTGTTATTCGATGTTTTGCCCTGTCCTGGGCCGTTATTTAAGGTTTCGCCCTGTCCTGGGCTGTTATTTGATGTTTTGCCCTGTCCTGGGCCATTATTTAATGTTTCGCCCTGTCCTGGGCCGTTATTTGATGTTTTGCCCTATCCTGGGCCATTATTTAATGTTTGCCCTGTCCTGGGCCGTTATTTAATGTTTTGCCTTGTCCTGGGCCGTTATTTAAGGTTTTGCTCTGTCCTGGGCCGTTATTTAAAGTTTTGCCCTGTCCTGGGCTGTTATTTAAGGTCTTGCCCTGTCTTGGGCCGTTATTTAAAGTTTTGCCCTGTCCTGGGCTGTTATTTAATGTTTTGCCCTATCCTGGGCCATTATTTAATGTTTCATCCTGTCTTTGGCAGTTATTTAAGGTTTCGCCCTGTCCTGGGCCGTTATCTGATGTTTTGCCCTGTCCTGGGCCATTATTTAATGTTTTACCCTGTCCTGGGCCGTTATTTAATGTTTTGTCCTGTCCTGGGCCGTTATTTAAGGTTTTGCCCTGTCCTGGGCCATTATCTGATGTTTTGCCCTGTCCTAGGTTGTTATTTAATGTTCTGCCCTGTCCTGGGCCGTTATTTAAAGTTTTACCCTGTCCTAGGCTGCTAATTAAAGTTTTGCCCTGTCCTGGGCTGTTATTTAAGGTCTTGCCCTATCCTGGGTCGTTATTTAAAGTGTTGCCCTGTCCTGGGCCGTTATTTAAAGTTTTACCCTGTCCTGGGCCATTATTTAAGGTTTTACCCCGTCCTGGGCCGTTATTTGATGTTTTGCCCTGTCCTGAGTCATTATTTAAGGTTTTGCCATGTCCTTAGTCATTATTTAATCATTTGCCCTGTCCTAGGCCATTATTTAATCTTTTGCACAGTCCTGGGCTGTCTTTTAATTATTCGCCCTGTCCTGGGTTGTCTTTTAATGATATACCATATCCTGGGTCATCTTTTAATTATTTACCCTATCATCAGTTTTCATTTCGTCATTTTACCTTATCTTGATTATCATCAGGTAAGTTCTTGTTATTCTAGATAGTTGTTCTATTTTGTTTATGTCCACGTTCATTGTTTTATTTCAAATAGTTTAGTTGTCTAAAGCTAGCAAAGTGTGTCTATGTCTTGGCGCATTCCTTGATTATTGAAAAGTATACACTTCCAGATAATCAAGAAACGTGCCAAGAGGGGCAACTGTAGACACTATTTTTTTATTTTATTTTTATCCATTCCTTATTCATTTGCATCTTAATGTTCATTTTAATCTTAGTCTTAATTTTAATTTTAATTTTAACTTGGTTTGTTATTAATATGTCCATTTTAAATATTATGTCCTCCTTTTTATTTGAGAGCATTTTTGTTGGGCCAAGGAACAAACAAAAGAATTTTTATTGGTACTGGCCCTAATGGCCCAAAGACTTGGAATTACAAAAGTAAAGGCTACAAATGGCCCAAGGTTTTCAAAGCCCGAATACAAGGAACCCAAGCCCAACATTACAAACTGAGGCATCAAAAAAGACCATCTATAAATATCTCACTGTTTCAACAGTAGAGGAGGATTTTAGGAGATTAGGGTTAGGGTTTTGAAAGTTGAGCCTTGGGGTTCTGTTTCAGAGAAAAGTGCAGAAAATAGAAAAACAACTCGGGATTCCGAGCTTGTGCTAGGCTAGTAACTGGCGAGTTTTAGGCTGGGATTCCGCCTAAGATTCACTGGAATAAGAAGAAAAAGGGCTCAAATCTGAAGGTTTTGGGATCCTAGGGTTTTGTTTTTTTAGAAATTTGGGAGCTAGATCTGGGTTTTTAGGCTTGAAATTTGACAAATCGGAGGTTGGATTTGTGTTTAAGGGATTAAGGAGGATCGTCTGAGAAGATTGTGGTTCATTTCATGGTTCAGGGGGAAAAAATCTGGAAAATTGTTCTTGGTGTTCTTGAAGTTCTTCAGAAGTTCATGTGAAAAGGAGGGTCTTGATCTGTTTTAAGGAATTTTCTGGGTTTGTTTATGTTTGTAGAGAGAGAGAGAGTTTGGGTAGAGAGAGAAAGAAGATTGAAAAATGGCAAAAAAGATTTGAAAGGAAGTAGAATTTTAGTTTTTATACTATAGAGGGTAAAACAGACTTTTTACCATCATTAAAAGCTCCAGCCCTCGCTCCCCCGTGTCTAGGCCTGCGCTCCCCCGTGCCTTGGCCCGCGCTGCCCCGTGCTCAGCAGAGAGGATCCGCGTGTTGACCCAACCCGCAACCCGGATTTGCACGCTGCCCCGCGCTTAGCAGAGAGGATCCGCGCGTTGCCCCGACCCGCGACCCAGATCCACACGTCGACCCGCCTCCATCATTGAGGATCAGCGCGTTGACCCATTGACCCGCTTGCCGACCCATTTGCTCTCCCCGTTGACCCGTGTGTCGACCCACGCGCCGACCCGACCCAATCGCAACAAACCCTTTTCCATTTTTCTGGTATTTTCCGAGATTGATTTAATTTGTATTTTTTTTATTTTTATTTTGATTTTTTTAATACATGCTTAATCTAGGCCTATGCACAATTAAGTAGTATCATTTCGATTTAAATTCATGCATATTTAATTTGCATCATCTTAATTATGTCCATACATATTTCATTTGAATCATTTGAATCTGGATCCAAGCATGTCTAATTTGTGTTACTTTAATTTAATTCCATACATATTTTGTTTACCCTATTTTAATTTAGCTACATGTGTATACGATTTAAGTCATCTTCATTTAGGTCCATACATATCCGATGTTAATTTAGGCTCATACATATTCAATTGGCCACATTTTAATCCATGCAATATTTACTTTAGGTCATTTTAATTTAGATTCATGCATATTTAATTGGTCATATTTTAAGCCACGTAATATTTACCCTAGGTCATTTTAATTTAGATTCATGCATATTTAATTTGTCTTAATTAAATCCATGCATATTTATTTTAGGTCATTCTAGTTTAGGTCATACATATTTAATTCATCTCATTTTAGTTTAAGATCTATGCAAGCATTTTTAGTTTAATTCATTTAGACCTATTTCATTATTACATGTCATTTAGTAAATTAGGCCCATTTGCACTTTAGAATTAGGCTCATTTACATTTTTAGTCTAGGTCCATCTCATCTAATTTATACTATATAGTAACTAGGCCCATTTGCATTTTAGAATCAAATCCATTTTCATTTTGGTTTTAGGCCCATTTCGATTCATGGTATGTAGTTTAGGCCCATTAACATTTTAATATGCCATTTAGCTTAGGTCCGTTTACATCATTTATGCCATTTTAGAAATTAAGTTCATGCATCTTGAATTATTCGTTTAATATATGCTTAATATATTTTTTTGTGCTAACCTATGTCCTTGTTTTATTCTATCTCATCATTCCATGCATTTAGATATTAGTGCGTCTTTTTCAAAAAATCATGTGCATTGGAAATCCCGATATAGGGGATCGGAGGGGACCTCGTGATTACGAGGACTTCAATGGTTCTCTTAGGTGAGGGTTTTTCCAGATAACCTTATCGAGATTCCGATCGGGCCTCGAAAGGCTTCAACAAGATTTCCATCTATTTTAAAAAGTAAAAAAAATGATTTTATCCATTCTTTTAAAAGATCATTTGCATATCACATTATATTTATGATTTCTTTAAAATTTCAAAAGTTTTTCTACAGATTTCACTTCTTCAAGAAAACCCTAAAAAATATTTTTAAAAGAAAATCCCCTTTATCAGCAAAAGGAATTTCAATTCCGACATAGTTTTAAAAGTTTAAAAATATTTTTTTTAGGAAAATCTCAAACTTAATCAATAGTTGAGGTTTTTTTTTTTTACAAAATCAAACCTTGGTTAATTTCTTTAATCAAGCTTTTAAAAATGAGATCCAAAAATAAAAGGAATTTAATTATTCGGACATTATTTTCAAAAAATCAAAAACGTTTTTGAAGGATTTCAATTTGATCCCTACATTGAAATCTTTCTAATTAAACTTAAACCCTTTTTTTGAAACTTGCTTTTATTTAAAATCTACATATCAATAAAAGGAATTTAACAATTCCGACATTAGTTTTAAAAAAAAAACAATTTCAAAAAATATTTTCGAAAGGTTTCAATTTAGTCCTCAATGATTGAAGTCTTTCCAAACTTAGTCCAATCTTCCTCAAAATCCTTATTTTTCTTCAAATTAAAATTTATCTTCAAATTATTTGTTTTAATATTTTGATTTTCAAAATTTATTTTCGCAAGTTCTCAACTCAGTTATTCAACACTGGGAACTTTCTAACCAAATTTCAATATCGGATCTCATTAAATCGAATTTTTCTTCAAATGGTGAACTAACCCATATCAAAAGGAGTTTTTACTCCGACATTCAATCTTTTTCTTACATGTTTTTTTAATGTTGAAAGCATTTCGTTATTAACCCTAAAATTGATTTCCAAAAAGACTTTCGTGGTACCGATTTTTGGGCGTTTCGAGGGTGCTAATCCTTCTTCGAACGTAACCGACTCCCGAACCTAAAATCTGTTTTCATAGACCAATACCTGTTTGACCCAAGGTAATCTTTGTAGATTATGTTAGGTTAAATGGAGTCAAAATAGGTGGCTAACCTACCTAAATCAAATGGTTAGTGGCAACTCCTTTTCTTATTTTCGAAATTTTCAAATCTTTTTATTTGCCAAATTTCCCGTCGGACGGCTCTTTAGACATTTCGACACATGGGATTAATCAAAATGTTAAGTAAATTTGAGAGGCCTCCTTGGTCTAGTGGCCAAGATGTAGGCTTCTCGCCCTTACATGTAAGGGTTCGAGCCTTTGACATGGTAGATTGTAGCTATTGCAGATACCATCTAGTCTAGGAGAAAAAAAAATGTAAGTAAATCTAATTTCTTTCCACCCCAGTTTTGCGAGGTGATCAATCTGCCATCCTCCAATGCCGCCTCTTACTTGCTTCAATTTGTAGCATTTAGTCGAATCATTTTTCAAGGTTGTCATACAGAGCAAGCATTCAACTTTGATAATGGGTTTGGGACTAATATCTTTCGTTTTTATCCATTATTCTCAATACATTTTTTCCCCTTTTCTAGCTTTTGCTCTTAAAATTATTTTGTTATTTAAAAAAAATATAATATGTAAGCTTCTATCATTGAATGTAAGGAGTGAAGAAGGCAACACATGTTTCTGAATATATATATATATATATATATATATATATATAAGTTTTCAATGGTTGTGGGTTTAGATTTAGGATAATCAAAATAGATTTTCAGCAAATCAAAAGAGGAGAAAGAAAAGAACAAAGAGCTATATTTTGTTTTTTTTTTACAGTGTTACTAGAAGGTAGTGACTGGTGGCAGACGATGGTTGAAAGGTTGTGGCTTTGTGAAAAAGATATTGTTCTAGAAGATAGAGAAGTCAAAAGAGTACATAGAGGAAAACGAAAAAGGAAAATTATAATTTAGACAAAACTGCAGAGTTTTAAGAAGGGTAGAAAGAAAAATTGTTTTTAACAACGCTTTTGTTACACATACATAGATAGTCCTATATTGTCACAAAGTCAAAACTTTTAGTCTTAAATTATTTGATTTTCAATGTTTAATCATTATTTTCACATTATATCAAAAGTTTAGTATTAAATTGGATATATTTAGCAGCAGTAATGAAGGATCCATTGACGGAAATCCAAATTTATTGATTTCAAGTATAAGTAGATTCTAGTTTTCTTTTGAATGTTAGTATTGTGGTAAATTTTAATCGAATGCCACTAGCAAAACCTACGGGGTCAGCAATAAAATGCCTAAAGAATTGCAACTCTTGTCTCACGAACCACTCATTTAGTGTGAGATCCCGAGATACTTCTTCACCAGGTCCTTTACATTCCACATGAATAACTTTTTTTTTTTCCCTTTGCTTATCTATTGCTCCATAGGATTAAATCCATTGATGTGTGAAAAACAATTACCTAGATTCGCTCACTACGCTGAGCATGAAACATATCCATATCTGCAATATTGTTCATCTTATTCAAATTAGACTAAGAACCAATGTTCATGGGTTGAGTTTCCATAAACACTGTGGCTAAAGGTTTTGCATTAGGGGGATTCCTACTGTGCTATAAGGGATGCCGGCTGATGTGGTCGTTGAGACAAACTATCCTCTGCCATCTTATCTCTGAACTCCACAACCCGATCGTCACTTTCTCATACCTTCAGAGCCAAATTCTGTGCCTCCAAGTTCTCTGCTCTTCCCACGTTTAGTGGGATTCTATCTACCATTTTTCGTCCCCTACAAGATTGTGCAATCATCCATGACCCAAAATTAGCTGGCCTATCCTCCTTTTTTCTTACGGTGCTCCACCATGTTGACCTACTCTATCGACTCATCTTGCGATGGGAAAAATGGGGGCAAAAACCCTTATGACCAAACTGGCCACACGTAAAGCAAATCAACGCCTTCATATCCGACCTTTGCCACCTCCCTTAAAAAAAAATCATTGGAACTAATGAATTTTTAGATCAACTTCAAAAAATATTTAGGCAAAGTGCTGTTGTAAAAAATATGATTTAGGTTATGAATGAGAAATTGTCTCATCACTTAAGAAAACTAAAAGCTTAGTGGGAAATATTGAATCTCACATTGGTTAGGAAAAACTTGGAAAATAAGTTTATATATAGAAACTCAACTTAGTATAGTACCATGTCTTAGTAATGGGTCTAAAGGGTCCCAAGATGTTAGGTAAAAAGCCTGGCTTTGCTTGGCTCACATTTTGCAGTCCAATTCTGAACTTTTCCAAGCCCAACAAAAGAAACCAAGTCAACATGGAAGACTTAGTTTTCCTAATTTTCTCAACTAGCCTGTAAAATATCAGCTAATTTGAAATTTGAATTTTAAATTCAAATAATCTGATTATTTCGTGTTCTTATGGATAATTTTTGAATATTATACCCCTGAACCTAGTCTATAAATAGAGAACTCCTATTCTATTTTACGCATACTGAAAACAAAACAAAAAACACGTTTTCTTCTATTCTCCCTTTCTAAATATTTTCTTGGTGTTCTTTCGTTCGTTGGTTCATTGGGAAGTTCCAGTGTTGGTTTCTTGCATATTGGCTCGTTGTATCTTGGGAGGCAGATGGCCAAGTAAAAATCCTCAAGCACCAGGGAGGGTGAAATCTGGTTTAATGAAACAATTCCTTACTAGCCTCGAGCTACCTCCGTTCCACTTGTTGCTCTACTCTAATTTGGTTTTGATTCTTAATTTCTTAATTCTTTTAAACTATTATTTTCATTCAATTATTGTTTCTGAAAACTTGATTTAGAATTCCAAACTCTTGATTATAGCTTTCCGTAAACTATTGCTCTTTATCCGATTCCAAGCTTAGTATTATTGTTGTTTATTACTTGGTTAAAATTTCTGTTAACTATTATTTTGTATTGCTTATTTCTAAATGACTAGTTTACTTGGTTTCAATTTCCTGTATCATTATTGCTAAAATTGTTAGTTATATATATTTGTGATAGTAAATTAAATACAAGTTTACTAAATCCTGTTTCCCATTTCACTTATTTGTGATTTTCAAATACTTTGTATACTGCTATGATTTTGTTGCTTCCTTTCATTGTTGTTCTTTTACTTATTATACTAAACTTCCGCATGCCGGTTATAATTTATAATTTTAAGTTCTTAATAAATTCACCAACTTGCTTCCTATATCTATATTTTTCTTATTTTGTGATTTATAATTTAGATTAATATTTAGAATATTATTAACTGCCAACATTTATAATAACTAGCCAAAAATTTGTCTAACAGTCTTAAAAAAGATTTTTCATTTGATCAATGGCTACCAACAATGTTAGCAATTGCTTGGACTATGGCATGGCCGGCCACAAGTCACCTGATTGCTGGCTTCCAAAGAAGGGCTAGATGATTGATAATGTCAACTAGGTAGCTGTGGTTTCGAAGGTGAACATGGTTGGGTCCAACCTAAAGGAATGGTGGTTTGACACTGGTGCTACTAGGCATGTCTACACCAATAGGGACATGTTCACTACCTTTTCTGCAATTGAAAGTAAAAAATTATACATGGGGAACTTTGCCTCATCTGCGATCAAGGGGAAATGGAGGGTGCTATTGTATCCTGGAAATCTTTAAAACAAACCGTAATAGCTAGATCCAAAATGGAATCTGAGTTCATTGCCTTGCATAAATGTGGAGAAGAGGCTAAATGGCTACGTCATTTCTTGGAAGACATTCCAAAATGGGAAAAACCTATGCCGCCAATTAGCATTCATTGTAATAGTCAATCAACGATTGGCATAGCACAAAGTAATATGTATAATGATAAGTCTAGACATATACGTCGTACGCATAATACCATTAAACAACTACTCTTAACTGGAGTTATCACTATTGACTATGTAAAGTCAAAGGATAACATTGCGGATTCGCTAACCAAAATGTTAAATAGAGAGTTAGTTGAAAAGATGTCAAAAGGCATGGGACTAAAGCCCATAGAGAATAAGTTCTTAGAAAGGAAACCTAACCTAATTGGCTGGATATCCCAAGAAATAGGTTCAAGGGGACAACTTAGTTACAAGGACTTAATGTGGTTATTGTGAAAGATAACCTCAACCCATTCCTAGAATAGAATAGTGATATAAAATGGAATAAGGTCAGCAATATGCTACATTAATGATTGTGAAATCATCAATGTTAGAGTGAAGTGGGGCCACTTCAATGGAGGATATTTGGGCTTAATTCTCCAAAACTCTCACAGAACCAATATGAAGTTCATGGCCAAAACGAACATAATCATGAGAACCAAATGAACGAGGAATTGATTTCTATGTGAAATATATGATTCATTTACAAGAGAAAGCAGGACATTTCAAGGACATCATGTCTACTAGACAGCTAGTAAAGTAAGGGGGTGTTTGGTTCAAGGTATCTTAGATTACCAGAGTTATGTGATTATCAGGTTATAACGTAACCTAATGCATATTCCCGGAATGTGCACAATTTTTGTTTGGTTGAGATTTCCGGAATATAAGATTAACCTATTTGGTTGAAGGGTATATGTTCTGTTAAAATGGGTAGTTTACTATAATGCCCTCAATACAACACTTAAACTTATTTCTTATTTGTTCAATATTTTGTATAATTGTTGTAATTTTGTTAAGTTTGATAATTAAACATGACTAATATAAAAATTATTTAAGTAATAAACTTAGTAAAATATTATATAATTAATTTAATGATTATATAAGTTAAGTTTAGTTATGCTTTTAACAAAAAAGAAATTATGCTTTTAGTTTAATTGAACTAATATATAATTATTAATTTAGTAATTATACAAGCTAAGTTTAATTATGTTTCTTAATCAAAATAAATTATGCTTAAAAAATTATAATTTATCAATTACTTAAGGTTATTAGGGTCCAAAATGGTAAAATATTAAGGGTAAAGTAGGAAAAAATTTTAACATAACCTGGTAATCTCACATTACCTAAGAATTTGGAGGTTATGAGATTCCTGGTAATGTGCACTAAAAGCTGACATGTCAGTAATCTTACATTACCTCAGTAAGGTAATTACCACAAACCAAACAAAGTAATGTTACATTCCAATGTGCACATTACTGAGGTTATGTAAGATAACCCCGAACCAAACGCCCCCTAAGTGTATTTCATAGGGGAAGGTTCAAAAGTTAACACCTACCTATCCTATGCAGGCATCGATTGTTGAGCACCAATGTCGAGTCAAAACTTAAACAATTTTTCATTCATGTGGGGAATTGTTGTCAAAAATATAATTTAAGTTGTGAATGAGAAATGTCTCATCACTTGAGAGAAATAAAGACTTTTTAGGAAGCTTTGAATCCCACATTGGTTACGAAAAACTTGGAAAATGGGTTTATATATAGAAACCAAACTTGGCATAGTCACATGTCTTAGTGATGGGTCTAAAAAGGGTCAAGGTGTTGGGTAAAAAGCTAGCTTTGAGTGGCCCACCTTTTGCAACTCAATTTTGAATTTTTCTCAGCCCAATAATGGAGACAAAGTCAGCGTGGAAGACTTAGTCTTCCTTAATTCTCTCAACTAGCTAGTAAAATATCTATCGATTTGAAATTTGAATTTTAAATTCAAATAATTTGATTATTTCAGATTTTTTTGGATAATTCTTTACTATTATACCCCTGAACCTAGTATATAAATAGAGGACTCCTATTTTGTTGTACATACATCGAAAACGAAAAGAAAAACACTTTTTCTTCTCTTCACCCTCTTTAAATATTTTCCTGGTGTTCTTTAGTTCGTTGGTTAGTTGCAAAGTTGCTATGCTGGTTCCTCACATATTGGCTCATTGTATTTTGGGAGGCAAATGCCCAACTAAAAATCCTCAAGCACCAGAGAGGGTGAAATCTAGTTTAAGGAAACAGTTCCTTACTAGCCTTGATCTACCTCCGTTCCACTTTTTGCTCTACTCTAATTTGGTTTTGATTATTAATTTCTTAATTCCTTTAAACTATTATTTTCGTTCAATTATTGTTTTCGAAAACTCGGTTTAGAATTCCAAGCTCTTAATTATAGTATTTTGTAAACTATTGCTCTTTATCCAATTCCAAGCTTAATATTATTGTTGTTTATTACTTGGTTTAAATTTCTATTAACTATTATTCTATATTGTTTATTTTCGAATGACTATTTTACTTGGTTTCAATTTCCTGTATTATTATTGCTAAAATTGTTAGTTATATATATATTTGTGATAGTAAATTAAACACAAGTTTACTAAATCCTGTTTCCTAGTTCACTTGTTTGTGATTTTCAAATAATTTGTATACCGCTATGATATTAATACTTCATTTCATTGTTATTCTGTTGCTTATTATGCTAAATTTCCACATACTGGTTATAATTTATAATTTCAAGTTCTTAATAAATTGACCTACTTGCTTCTTATATCTATATTTTTCTTGTTTTGTTATTTATAATTTGGCTTAATATTTAGAATATTATTAACTATCAACATTTATACTAACCAGCCAAAATTTTGTCTAACAAGTGCCTCCTTAAAGCAAATGCAGTATTGGGATCAACCTTAATTACTGGTCCAATTGTGTCACCTCATGCCATCCAGATCCTCTCATGATAATATTCCATTGGGAAGAGCGGGAACCTAACCTAAACAATTGTTTAGTCAACAGTATAGCACTCTTAAGCCGAAACTTCAATTGCCATTTGTTATCGTAAGATAGTGGCCAAATATTATCCTAGGGGTAGGGACCTTTATATTAGAGATCCTCACAACACGAACACTTAACAGCATAAAAACCTCGTTCAAATCTACAAGATCAAAATCCCCCATCGAATTCCACATCTTTTGAAGTCTCTCACCCAGAATCCTATAAAAGTTGATCATCCTAGCACCTTAATGATAATGCAATCCTCACAATTCCTTCCAAATATGAGCATGGAATCTCTCTAACAAAGTAATCGTTAGTCAATTCTCTAAGGTAGATCCATGAAGACTAATGAAATTTCATATTTTGTAAAGGATGTTCTAAATAAGTTTTTGACTATATTTTGGATATATGGCTTTGTTTAGATGCTTTTCCTAAACTTGTTTGATCAATGGTTGACTTTACTTGTTTACTACATTTTCTTTATTTGATAAAAAAACTTTACATAAAATTATCTTTTGTAAATTTACAATGATATTGTTATTAAATGTGTTTATAAATAAGTCGAAAGGATAATATCTTAGAGCCTTACAGAGTTTCGGGTCCATGTATCTTTTTAGCACTTATCCCGAGATAACGCAACGGTTGTTCGATGGCCGATGATTGTACCAAGACGTGACAATTTTTTGGGGTACTAGAACCCATTTCTAAATATTTTTAAATGCTTTCAAATTGATTTTGAGTCTCCCATGGATCCTAGCATAGTCAAGTCTCATATAAAGTCGATGTGCATCTTCTATTGTATTGGTGCCTTCACTTATCTTGAGTTTACTCTTGTAGATCGAAATGCCACCTAAAGGTAAAAAGAAAAACAATCTTTGACCAGCTTCTAGTGCTCCTTATACTACTATTCAAGCCCCCCAAACAACTTCGAGGGCAACTCCTCATGTTCCTACTCCATCGAAATGCAAAGTCTCATATTCCTCTCATGTTCCAAGTGAACATCCTTGACACGCCCGGACCTAGTCCGCACGTGTCAAGTTGTATAATTATGTATTGTTGTCTTGTCAATATACCAAATTTGACTTCCCATGGATGTTTTAAACTTCATGTAGCTCAATTTCAAGTTTAAAAACCCTAAAATTGAAGTCCGGGGATGTGGACCCCACTTGGAATCGAGACCCGAGGAAATTGGGCTGAGTTGACGGGAGTCAACTCGGAATTGGTTGACTCTGGCGCCGGATAGGCACGGGTCCGGCGCCGAACCTGTTGTTTCTATAAGGGTCTCGGTTGGCCGAGACCCTCATTTCCTCTTCACCTCTTCTTCTTCAATTCTCCGAGCTTTCTCTTCCAATTCTCTCTGAATCAACCTTGTAATTCCTCTTCAAACACTTCATCAATCATCAATATCAACTTATTTTGCCTCCTTGAAGATCAAAACACCAAGATTTCTAAGAAAATCACCAAATCTAGAAATCTAGAATTTTGGCGACATATTGTTCATCAGCTCATATCTTTTGATTCAACAGTGCGTTTTGGCTGGGAATTTGGTATGTTGTTCTAGACTCATCAAGCTTTAATTTGATAGTTTATACGCTTGATTTCATGGTCTGTGCTAAGAGAATTTGATGATTGAAGTTAAGATTTCTGTTTTGCCAGAAATAAGTCAACCCATAGTATTTTGATCCAAAATTCGAGCATGATTTATTGTGTGATTCCGTTCTTGAAGCTGTGAATTCATAGATCATGTGTTTAACTTGCTGTGTTTCAATTTTGGTGCGGATTGGTTGTGAATCGAACTCAAACCGAGCTCGATTTGATGAAAGGCCGATCACGGCCCTTTGCTGGAAACAGGTCCGGTGCCGGACCTGGTGAGTCCCGGGCCAGAGCTGTTGATTTGTGGGATTTAATCCCATTTTGGCTCACTCCCGCCCGGGAGTGAGCAATCTGCTGACAAGGGTACTGTAGCACTAGGGGCATTTTGGTAATTTTGCAGCCCTAGACCCCATTTGACTCCAATTGACTCCAATTAGCTTCAATTGACTTCCGGACTTGCCAATTTTATTTCGAGACCTTTAATTGGTATTGTTTTATGATTTGATTGTTGGTTGAATATTTTTATTAATCAAATTAGATTTTAATTTGATTATTTAGGTACGTGATTGTACGAGATTTGGACCGGTAGCAATTTGAGCTAAGGCATTCGTGGGTAATCGGGGAGTATACAACTCTCCTCACTAGTGAGTGGCTTGGATTATATTGGTTGGCCATTGAGGGTTAACCGTTTTCAAATTTATTTATAAATGCTTTATTAAATTGTTTATATATATGTTTTGGGGTATGAATTGTCCACCCTCACACACTGAGTTTACAAATGATTTGAAGGGTGGGAATTACAATAAATTTTATATATTGGTATTGTTATTGATTATTGTATGGGGAACAATACCCCTAAAAGATGAGAGATTTAGCATTGTCCTCGGGGCTCCAATATGTGGGAGCGTGGACCGAGTTGAGAGCATGCGTGTTACTCAGCCGTGGACCGCCTATCGAGGGGCACGGTGAGTCGCTCCTGGTTGCGAGAGGCGCGTAGGGAAACTCGCCAGGACTTCGGATGCTGTGTTCCACCACAGCAGGGTAAACGTCAAGGGAATGGGCCAGAGAGTAAAGTAAAAATATTTTAAAAGTATAAAATAACCCTTGACGGTCCAGTGGATACCCAGTGCACGGGTATACCTTATTGGGACGATTTCAGATGCCAGCCCTTATGTAAATATTATTATGGATTTGATATTTGATTTGGTATGGGATTTACTATATTTCAGTAAATGATTTATTAAATTGATGTTTGGATTATTTCATATCCCCAGCCTGAGGTGATCTGTCTTTATAACCGAGTCTCTCACTGGGTACAAGTTTATTGTACTCACCCCATTCACTTTTGTTGTCAGATCATTAGACTTTGGACGGTGGACGTCCTGGTGGCCAGTGATCCCAGTACGGCACTGTGGACACGACTATGTAGGTGCTACCTCATTTTACTCAGTGTATCTTGGCTCGGAATATTATTGCATCTTACATATATATTTGTGTATTTATAAATAATACTTTCCGCTGCATGGAGCACCGTAAGATGTGATATTTTATTTTAAATATTTTGAACTATATTTTATATGATATTTTCGTATGATTTCATATATTGCTCGAATATCCTTTATTTTTAAGCCTTATGCCATCTTGGTTGCCCACCTGACGAGGCACGCATCTCGAGGTGGTACGGCGGTTGTCGCGTGGCCGAGCCTACGGGTCGGGGCGTGACAATCCTTCTCGCTCTTTGGCCTCTCTAAGGGATGTTTCACCTCATCCAGTTATCGAAATGCAAAAATGCATGGATTGGTGGGTTCAAAATTCCCACAAGTTTGGTTTCGAGACAACTACTCAAACCAATCCTTATCCCACTATTTAAGAAGTATGTGTGGAAGTGCCTCCTGTCGAGACGTTTTACCGCTCCGACGATAAATGATATGGCGTGAAAAATATTTGGGACTGAACAGTCTAAAAACAAATGGAGTCGCCACTAACCTTTTATTTTTAATAGGTGTGATTAGTCACCTACTTGTTTAACCCAACATAAATTTAGAAAGATTACGTCAAGTTAAGGAAAGAAACTGGTCTACGAAAAAGATTTTAGGTTCGTGAGTCGGTTACGCTCGAGGAAGGATTAGCACCCCCGAGACGCCCGGAAATCGGTACCACAAAAGCCTTGAAATATTTTACTTGGAAAATGATAATAAAATGTTTTAAAATCATTCTAAGAAAAAACATAATTTTAAATGTCGGAATGAATATTCCTTTTAATGTAGGATAAACATCCCATTATAAAAGCTAAATTCAAAATTTAAAGACTTAATGTTGGAATAAACATTCCTTTTAATATGAAAATCCATAGCCCAATTTTGAATTTGAAGAAATTTCCTACTTAGAATGGAAATTTGATTTCTAAATAGAAATAAATATTCTTCAAAAATCAAAGTCAAATTTAAAAATGAGGATAAATATCCTTTTGAAAAACAAAGGTTTAATTTTAATTTTAGAAAGTCTCAATTATGAGAATATTAATTGGAACATTCTAGAAAATATTTTACAAAGAGGTTGGGATAAACATCCTTAAATTCATGTTTTGAAATCACGTTAAGAGAATTTAATTATGATTTCTCAAATTAAAATCTCTTAGAAAGATTTAATTTTAAAACAATGTCGGAATAAATATTCCTTTTAATTTGTTGAAGGGAATAATTTGACAAAAATTTAGTTTAGTAGGAAAAACTTAGTAGATTAATAAATTAAGATCTTTCAAAAAATAAATGTCCTTTTCATCAAATAGAACTGATTTTTAAAAAAGAATTTTAAAGATTTAAAGAATAAACATTCTTTTTATTGGAGTTAAAATACATTTTGATAAAAATGAAATTTACTTGAAAGGTCTCAATTAATTAAATGTACTAAAGTTCTCCCAAAAAGGTATTTTGGAAAATTAAAAAAAGGGTCAAAAGAAATAAATATTCCCTTTCAAAGAAATAAAAATAAGGAAAGAAATTTTAAAAGTGATTTTTTTTAACAAAACTTGAATTAATTTGAGATGCCTTAACTATAATTGGGTAGTTAAGATCTCTCAAAAAACATGTTTTGAAATTAATGTTGGAATAAACATTCCTTTTAATTTTAATTGGACCTCTTAAACAAGAGATTTTCTTAAAATGAAATGAAAATGAAACATAAAAGCCAAAAAATAAAAAAAAAGTTTTGGAATAAACATTCCTTCTGTAAAAGAAGGTAATAATAAATTTTAGTTCATTTGCCAATTTTAAGAAATCAAAGAAATCATAAACATGATGTATGTTTTTTTTATGAAAATTAAATGAGAAAAATATATTTTTAATTTTGAAGGGATGAGAAATTCCCTCGGGTCCGATCAGACTCCTGATTAGACACCGAGAAAACCTCTTATCGGAGAAAACCTTCAGAAACCTCGGACTCCCGAGGCATCCTCCGGTCACCCCATGCATATGAACTTTTGAAAATTAATGTTCTAAACTTAATTATACATGAATGGGACAAAGGAATAAGGGTTAGCACATATACACAATTAATTGCACAATATAATATGATAAATAAATAAAACATGAGAATTTAAATTTAATTTTACAAAATCAAATTGCACGACAACTAATTTAACACATATAAGCAAGCTTAATTTAAACAAACACATATACAAGGTCAAGTATGTAATTTTATACAAAATTCAACTCATAATTAAACAAATATATAAGCAAGGGCAAAAGGGTAATTTCACATATAAGATTCAATCTTTAATTAATCAAACATACATACAAAGGCAAAAAGGCAACTTAATACAAGATACAATTACTAAATAAGCAAAAACACATGCAAGGATAAAAAGATAATTTTACATGCAAGGTTAAATTTTTAATTAAAAAGCATACATAAAAGGGCAAAACAGTAATTTAACATATGATATAATTACTAATTAAGTTAACATATCCATAAGGGCAAAGAGGTAATTTTATATGCAAGTATAAATTTTTATGTTAGACAAAACACATATTCAAGGGCAAAAAGATAATTTCTATGATAAAAAATTTAAATTTTAAACTAAACATGCATTTATATAAGTTTAAAAATTCAATTTTTTTTTTTAAAAAAATCAGAAATTATTTCTATTTAAATAAAAATAATAAAAAATAAAATAAACTTAAAGATTCAATTTTTATTAACCAAGCTTTCATTTTTAATCAAGCTAAAATATCCACAAGCAAAAAGGTGTAATTTTTAATCCTAGACTTAACATTTAATTAAGCAAACAAGTTTATCATCTTAAAGTTGTGACCTTTATAACCAAGATTAGGTTTTTAATCCATCAAAGATGAACATAAGCTAAAAAAAATGTAATCTTTTTAATCAAGATTAAAATTTTATATTAAACAAGCATATTGAACATATAAGCAAGCTTTAAAAGTAATAAACAAGGGTATAAAACAAGAAAGTTAGGAACTTTTTATATAATCATGTAAATATTTAAGAAAAATGACATATTAATAGAATAAAATAGACAAACAAATAGAAAGGCCTCATATTGAACATATTAAAACATATATTAAACATAATAAATCACTTTGCAATATACAAATGCTTCATGGATCATAAATATCATTGTAAGAGAGAAAGCTAATATTTTTATGCACAAGATTAACATAATAATACAAGAATATTACATTTAAAGTATAAAGAAATAATTTTTACACAAATAAAAGTAAGAACTTTACCTAAAGAAAGGATGAACTTTTATATCAAAACTAAAAATAATGGCTTTGTGGAGAAGAGAATGGCTAAAAATTGATACACAATAAGCCTTTTCTCTATTTTTCTCTGGCCAAACCGTTTAAAATAAATCAAGAAGAAGAAAAAAAAATTTCTTTTCCTTCTCGGACTCTTTTTCTCTCTTCTCCTCTCTTTTTTTTTTTTGTGTTTTGTTCTTGAAGAAAAAAAAAAGAAAAAAAATGCTGAAGTCTCTGTTTGAGGAAAAAATGCTAAAGCCTTCCTCCCACGCTCTGTGCTCTCCCCTTTCTTGAAGAGAAAATGCTGAAAAACTCCTCTGTGTTCCCTCCTCTCCTTTGAAAATGGCCAGCCCTCTCCCTTTTATCTTGAAACCCGCTTCCTTCCCCAGACAAAACCCCCGGAACAGGGAGCCAAAAGTCGACTAATGACCCCTAAAAAAAATCCAGAAATGGCCGACCTGTCCCCTGTCCCCTTCCTTTCTGCTGCTAAAAAACAAACGTTTTTACATCGCTCTTTTTGTTTTTTTCTATCAACGGCTCTCTTTTTTCTTTCTTCCTCATCTGATGGTTGCTAATTTTCGATCCTGTGCTCTTTGTTTTGCCCTCTCCTTCTTTGTTCCTATTGGTGGCTGATTCCTTTTCCCTGCTATCCTATTAGCTGCCCTTGTTCGTTGTCCTCTGCAAGGGTGTAAGCTGGTCGGTGATAGAATGGCGCAGCTGGCTGTTGTCACCCTTAGATTGCGTTCGAGAACAAAACTCTCAGTAGCAAGGAGTTCTTCAAGAGTTGATTTCACAGCTTGAAGCTTGGGAGGAACAACAATAACGTTAACAGGAAGATGACCATTTGCATCAACAATATTAGCATCAGCACCAGCAGCAAGAAGCATCTTCACAACGTCAACAACATTCTCAGCCCCACCAGAGGCAGCACAGCGGAGGGCAGTGCTCTTGTCTTGGCCACACACGAGATCAACGTCGGCATCCAATGAAGAGAGGATCAGCTTAATAATATCAATGCTCCCATAAGTAGCAGCAACCATCAAAGGAGTTCTCTCCTCATTAACCATATGCTTGGAGCCTTTCTGACGACCGTATCACAGCCCTACCTCATCAACACCGGCAGGATCACGTTCCATTAATCGCTTGAAGCCCTCGACATCATTATTAGCAGCAAGCTTGAGCGAGCTTGCAAAAGTATCTTCAGTATATCTAAGCTAGGATTTCTGCTATCTTCAAGGGAAATATTAAATGTTGATGGAGACGGCAAGTGCTTCAACCGCTCCGATCCACAGCACATGCTTTCATTTGATAAGAATCCAACAGTTTAAGAATCCATCTCTGTCTGTGTGGCTGATGCATGTTTGCCGCCGGGTATTACATGGTGCCCATCCACTGGTTCGGCACCCATGGCTGTGGTGGCTACTGTGGCTGTAGTTGGGTCGAGTTTGGAAAACCGAGAGGGTGTAGAAATGCATGGCAGCGGTTTGCATGGGGGATGGTCGTGAGGCTCGTATGGGAGCATGGCTGTTAGTTCTCTTGAGGGAGTGTGCCATTGTTGCCGTTGCTGATGCTCGTGTTATGGATGCGTGGTGGCTGTCGTGGCGAGCTGCTGCGGCTGTGGAGACGAACTGCTGCTGCTACTATGTCGGCGGTGTGGCTGCTTGTTGATGCAGCTGTAGCTATTGCATGGAGTGCATGAAGGAAGTTGTCCTTGCTGTGATGTCAGCTACCCAAGCGCAGACATGGGGGCGTGAAGCAAACAGCTTCTTGGCTGGACTCCCCAACAAATATTGAATGTTAGGGAGGTGATGCAAATCTGCCAAGGTGAAGCAGTCACTTGCCAAGTACTTTGATTGAGACAATCGAATTTCATAGACATTTAGAACTTTGATAAGCTTGTCTTCATTTTCTTCCACGACAGAAGGGTCAGTAGTCACGCCAAAAAAATGACTTGTAATCAAACTCCCAGGCCAGCTTTAAAGATGCAGGGTCGAACTGGTTGGCTTCTACCTCCTTCCACATCGACAAGATTGCCATACTCTTGTTAGAGCTGGGCAACAGCAGTTGGGTCCTCTTATCGGCGTATTCGTGGACCACGTATTGGGTGATTGCCCTTGATTCAAAGAGCTTAAAGTCTCCTTCTTCGAAAGCTGGAACTTGACCCAATGGATTGAGGGCAAGGAATTTCTCTGATTTATATTCTTTAGCTCCCATGTCTTGGTGACTGCCATAGTTGTCCGACGAGAAGACCGTAACTTGCTCAAGAACTGCGAGGTAGAATCTGCTTTACGGGTTTAGGCTTTGACATGTATTATATGTATATATACATGTATATATATATATATATGTATTTAAATATATATGTATACATCTATGAATATATATCCATATAAATATACATTTATATATATACATAAATATATATGTATATATATCTATGTACATATATAGAAATATATATTTATAAATATACATATACATATAAATATATATATATACATATATACACACACACACATATATATATATATATATTTATTACATCATACTCGAGTTGACTCGGTCGATTTTTACATGGCTTTCCCTTTGCATGATGACTGAATTGATTTGACGCTTTGGCTTCCCGGTTTCAGGTTCAAGATTGCCTACAAAATAACGGGATGAAATTAGAATTAGATAAAGTAAAATAAAATAATAAGAATAAACAAAATTAAACTAAACTTAAAAAGGAAAAATAAAATTTGAAATGATTAATTAATTAATTGACTAATTAGTTAATTAATTAATTAAAATTTTAAAAAATAAGTGTCTATAGTTGCCCCTCTTTGATTATTTTTTAATGATCTAGAAGTGTAAGCTTCTGGATAATTAAGAAATAAGCAAAGATGTAGACACCTTCTACTCAAATATGTACTAAACAGTATTGGTGTTTTGGAAGAAGTCACTTTGAGCAGAAATGATTTTAAAATTGAATAAATTGCCCTAAACAGAAACAATTTTGAAGAAATTGTTCTAAACAGAAACAATTTTGGGAAAACCATTCTAAACATAAATGTATTTTTTAAATTTGAAGAAATTGTCTTAAACAGAAATAATTTTGGAAAACCACCCTAAACAGAAATGATTTTAAGTTTTGAGCAAATTGTTCTAAACAGAGACAATTTTGAGAAAACCATCTTAAACAAAATGATTGTAAATTTTAAAGAAATCGTTCTAAACAGAAACAATTTTGAGAAAACCATCTTAAACAAAATGATCTTAAACTTTGAAGAAATTGCTCTAAACAGAAACAATTTTGAGAAAACCATCTTAAAAAAAATGATTTTAAATTTTGAAGAAATTGCTCTAAACAAAAGCAATTTTGAGAAAACCATCTTAAACAAAATGATTTTAAATTTTGAAGGAATTGCTCTAAACAGAAACAATTTTAAGAGAACCATCTTAAACAAAATGATTTTAAATTTTGGAGAAATTGCTCTAAACAGAAATAATTTTAGAAAATCATTTTAAACAAAATGATTTTAAATTTTGAAAAAATTGTTCTAAACAGAAACAATTTTTAGAAAATCATTTTAAACAAAATGATTTTGAATTTTGAAGAAAAATTGTTCTAAACATAAACAATTTTAGAAAATCATCTTAAACAAAATGATTTTAAATTTTTTGAAGAAATTGTAGAAATAATTTATGCTAGATTGAACTGAATCACAGATAATTACCATAAGCAAGGAAATACCTTAAAGGAGCTTTGGAGAGTTACTTGAGGAACTTCTTGTACAAGATTAACCTCACAATCTTGAACTGGGTTTAACCTGTAATCTTTGAGCCATGATGCATAATGGATGTTCATGAAGAATGATGCTAGAATGATGCATTTTTGCATGCTTATGCTTAAATGGTAATGCTTTGTTATTTTGCCTCAAAGTTTTCAAGATAGCCTTCTGTTTTGGCCCAACTTATACTCTTTGAGCTCGAAATTGGAGAACATCCTTTCATCACACCTTTTCTGGCATCAACATGCCCCAGACCCTCTCTTCAAATCACCGTTGTTTGAACATCCTAGTCCAAGATGATTTTTGTTCATGTGTCATCACATTTCTGGCATCAACCACAAGCTATTGAACTCATTTTAATCCTACATTTCTTTCCCCCCTTTTTTTGTGTTGAAAGCGACATCCAATGTCATGGCATTTACTTACCTGTTTGCTTATCCCTCCATGAGAAAGAAAAATTATGCCATTTATATTTAAAGGAAACACATGGGTCTTTTAAAGGAAAGTGTGCAAGACATATCTATATATAACAGATAAACTTATAACAAGCTCATTACAAGTTTATAGCAAAGAGTCTATAACAAATGAGTTTGTAGCAAAATGAAGAAGAAAGGCACATGACCTCAAAGCAATGAGTGCATAAGTAACAAAAACTGGTCATCTCACATCCCACCTTTGATTGACTCATCATTGCTAGAGTGACGCTTGACAAAGTCTGATGATTTCTGATTACCCCAATCCCCATAACCGAATAAGACCTCTCGTGCAAGTTAGGTGCCCTTTTTGTCCATTTTCTCAACCTTCCTAAACCGCCTTTTCAGGTTTTCAGCTTAGGAACCATCCTAATTAGATCTGAACCGCCCTTTCGAGTTTTCGCCTCAGATCCCTCCTTTTCTTCTCTTTTTCGGACTCAAGTCGCCTTTTCAGGTTTTCAACTTGAGACGCTCTTTTCATTTTTTTTTCATTCTTTCATTTTTCATTTTTTTTTCATTTTTTTATTTTTTTCATTATTATTATTATTATTATTTATCATTCACTTTTTTGTCATTTTTTCATCATCATTTTTTTTTAATTCTTCAGGTGTAGTACTTCTTCACAGCATCGGCATTGATTGGATGTGGCAATTCATCCCCATCCATTTCTTGCAAGATTAGGGCACCTCCCGAGAATGCTTTCTTCACCACATAAGGACCATCCCAATTTGGAGTCCACTTTCCTCGGGGATCATGTTGAGTAGGTAGAATCTTTTTCAGCACCAATTCTCCTTCTGTAAACTCAGGCGGACGTACCTTCTTATCATATGCACGCATCATTCTCTTCTGATACAATTGACCATGGCAAAGTGCTTTGAGCCGCTTCTCTTCGATTAAGTTCAATTGGTCAAATCTCTCTTTCACCCAATCTGACTCTTCGAGCTTCAACTCTCTGTATATTCTCAAAGATGGGATTTCTACCTCAACTGGTACCACAGCTTCCATTCCATAGACCAGAGAATATGGAGTTGCCCCAATCGATGTTCTCACAGTAGTGCGATAAGCATGTAAAGCAAAAGGAAGTTTCTCATGTCAGTCTTTGTAAGTCACTGTCATTTTCTGGACAATCTTCTTAATGTTTTTATTTGCTGCTTCGACCGCTCCATTCATTTTTGGCCGGTAAGGAGTTGAATTGCTGTGTTTGATCTTGAATTGGGAGCACACTGCATCGATCATCTTGTTGTTCAAATTCTTAGCATTGTCAGTGATGATTCTTTCTGGTAGCCCATATCGACAAATGATCTCCTTTTTCACGAACTTGGTGACCAATGACTGTGTTACATTGGGATATGAAGCAGCTTCAACCCATTTGGTGAAGTAATCGATGGCTACTAAGATGAACTGATGCCCATTAGAAGCCTTTGGTGAGATTGCCCCGATTACATCTATGCCCCACATTGAGAAAGGCCAAGGGGACGAGATGACATGCAATGGATTAGGAGGTACATGAATTTGATCAGCATAGATCTGACATTTATGGCATTTTCTGGCATGACTAATACAATCGGTCTCCATAGTCAACCAGTAATACCCTAATCTCATAATTGCTTAGCCATTCTATGTTCGCTGGAATGAGTTCCGCAGATCCCACCATGAACTTCTTCCAGAATCTTCTTGGCTTCCTCTGACTCTAGACATCTCAACATTACTTGATCTCTACTCCTCTTGTAAAGGATTTCACCATCTAAGAAGAAGTTTGTCGACATTTTTCGGATAACTTTCTTGTCATTCTCCACAGCACGATCTGGATACTTTTGAAATCTGAGGTATTGGACAATGTTATAGAACCAAGGTTTGCCATCATCCTCCTCTTCAACACTCATGCAATGTGCCGGATGAGTCTTCATGTCCAACTTGATTGCTTCGATTTCAGCTCCTTTATCGATTTTGAACATCGAGGCTAAAGTTGCCAATGCATCGGCCAACTGATTGTCTTCTCTAGGGAGATGATGAAAGCTAATTTCTTCAAATTGCTCAATCAACTCCATGATGTACTTATGATAACGGACCAACTTTGAGTCTCATGTTTCCCATTCACCTCTCAGCTGATATATCACCAAAGCAGAATCGCCATACACTTCCAAAGTTTCAATCTTTCTCTCTATTGCCATATGAATCCCTAGAATGCAAGCTTCATATTCTGCCATATTGTTTGTGCAGTCGAAGTCAAGTCTTGCTGTTGTCGGGTATTGATCACCGTTTGGGGATATTAGGACAGCTCCTACTCCATGCCCCAGTGCATTTGATGCCCCATCAAAATACATTCTCCATTTCTCTCCTTGCTCTAGCTCAGTATTGAATATCGACATCAAATCCTCATCAGGAAACTCAAACTTCATGGGTTCATAGTCCTCAACTACTCTGTCAGCTAGAAATTCAGCAATGGCACTTCCTTTGATAGCTTTCTGGGAGACATAAACTATATCATACTTTGACAATAGTACTTGCCATCGAGCCAATCATCCTGACAATGAAGGTTTCTTAAAGAGGAATTTGATCGGATCTAGCTTTGCTATCAACCATGTGGTATTATACAGCATATACTGTCTTAACCTCTGAGCTGCCCACGCCAATGCACAGCACATCTTTTCTATCTGAGAATACTTTGCCTCATACGCTGTAAACTTCTTACTGACATAGTAGATTGCTTGTTCTTTCTTGCCGGTTTCATCATGTTGCCCCAAAACACAGCCCATGGAGTGTTCCAACACTGTCAAATACAAGATTAGAGGTCGATCCGGCACAGGAGGTACTAGCACTGGTGGGTTTGACAAATACTTCTTGACCTTATCAAAGGCTTTCTGACAATCTTCACTTCATTCTCCCGTATTGTTCTTCTTCAAAAGCTTGAAAATCGGGTCACATTTTACAGTCAACTGAGAAATGAAGCAGGAGATATAGTTTAATCGCCCAAAGAAACCTCTTACTTCTTTTTGAGTTCTCGGAGGTGGCAAATTCTGAAGGGCTTTGATTTTATCTAGGTCTACCTTGATGCCCCTTTGACTAACAATAAAGCCCAATAGCTTCCCTGAAGTAATGCCGAAAGTACATTTGGCCGGATTCAATCTCAACCGATACTTTCGTAGCCTCTCAAACAACTTCCTCAGGCCAGTCATATGCTCTTCTGGATTCCGACCTTTGGCAATCATATCATCCACATACACTTCAATCTCTTTATGCATCATATCATGAAAAAGGGTCACCATAGCTCACTGATAAGTTGCCCCAGCATTCTTGAGACCAAAGGACATCACATTGTATTGGAACGTGCCCCACATGGTGGTGAAAGCAGTCTTCTGCTTATCTTCTGAAGCCATTTTAATCTGGTTGTACCCTGAAAATCCATCCTTGAAAGAAAATGTTGCATGTTTAGCAATGTTGTCGACTAAAGTTCCAGCTTGAAACTTGGAAGGAACAACAATAACGTCAACAGGAAGATGACCATTTGCATCAACAATATTAGCATCAGCACCAGCAGCAAGAAGCATCTTCACAACGTCAACAGCATTCTCAGCCCCACCAGAGGCAGCACAGCGGAGGGCAGTGCTCTTGTCTTGGCCACACACGAGATCAACGTCGGTATCCGATGAAGAGAGGATCAGCTTAATAATATCATTGCTCCCATAAGTAGCAGCAACCATCAAAGGAGTTCTCTCCTCATTAACCATTCGCTTAGAGCCTTTCTGAGGACCGTATCACAGCCCTACCTCATCAACATCGGCAGGATCATGTTCCATTGATCGCTTGAAGCCCTCGACATCATTATTAGCAGCAAGCTCGAGCGAGCTTGCAAAAGTATCTTCAGTATATCTAAGCTAGGATTTCTGCTATCTTCAAGGGAAATATTAAATGTTGATGGAGACGGCGAGTGCTTCAACCGCTCCGATCCACAGCACATGCTTTCATTTGATAAGAATCCAACAGTTTAAGAATCCAACAGTTTAAGAATCCATCTCTGTCTGTGTGGCTGATGCATGTTTGCTGCCGGGTATTACATGGTGCCCATCCACTGGTTCGGCACCCATGGCTATGGTGGCTGCTGTGGCTGTAGTTGGGTCGAGTTTGGAAAACCGAGAGGGTGTAGAAATGCATGGCAGCAGTTTGCATAGGGAATGGTCGTGAGGCTCGTATGGGAGCATCGCTGTTAGCTCTCTTGAGGGAGTGTGCCGCGGTTGCCATTGCTGATGCTCGTGTTATGGATGCGCAGTGGCTGTCGTGGCGAGCTGCTGCGGCTGTGGAGACGAATTGCTGCTGCTACTATGTTGGCGGTGTGGCTGCTTGTTGATGCAGCTGTAGCTATTGCATGGAGTGCGTGAAGGAAGCTGTCCTTGCTGTGATGTCAGCTACCCAAGCGTAGACATGGGGCGTGAATCAAACAGCTTCTTGGCTGGACTCCCCAACAAATATTGAATGTTAGGGAGGTGATGCAAATCTGCCAAGGTGAAGCAGTCACTTGCCAAGTACTTTGATTGAGACAATCGAATTTCATAGACATTTAGAACTTTGCCAAGTTTGTCTTCATTTTCTTCCACGACAGAAAGGTCAGTAGTCACGCCAAAAAAATGACTTGTAATCAAACTCCCAGGCCAGCTTTAAAGATGCAGGGTCGAACTGGTTGGCTTCTACCTCCTTCCACATCGACAAGACTGCCATACTCTTGTTAAAGCCGGGCAACAGCAGTTGGGTCCTCTTATCGGCGTATTCGTGGGCCACGTATTGGGTGATTGCCCTTGATTCAAAGAGCTTAAAGTCTCCTTCTTCGAAAGCTGGAACTTGACCCAATGGATTGAGGGCAAGGAATTTCTCTGATTTATATTCTTTAGCTCCCATGTCTTGGTGACTGCCATAGTTGTCCGACGAGAAGACCGTAACTTGCTCAAGAACTGCGAGGTAGAATCTGCTTTACGGGTTTAGGCTTTGACATGTATTATATGCATATATACATGTATATATATTTATATATGTATTTAAATATATATGTATACATCTATGAATATATATCCATATAAATATACATTTATATATATACATAAATATATATGTATATATATCTATGTACATATATAGAAATATATATTTATAAATATACATATACATATAAATATATATATATATATACGTACACACACACACACACACACACATATATATATATATATATATATTACATCATACTCGAGTTGACTCGGTCGATTTTTACATGGCTTTCCCTTTGCATGATGACTGAATTGATTTGGCGCTTTGGCTTCCCGGTTTCAGGTTCAAAATTGCCTGCAAATTAACGGGATGAAATTAGAATTAGATAAAGTAAAATAAAATAATAAGAATAAACAAAATTAAACTAAACTTAAAAAGGAAAAATAAAATTTGAAATGATTAATTAATTAATTGACTAATTAGTTAATTAATTAATTAAAATTTTAAAAAATAAGTGTCTACACCTCCCACAACCATAAATCCTTCTTCAATGGTTGTAACTCCCCCTCCTTGACCTAAAAAAACAAAAATCTCCAAGTTATTAAAAGAGGCAAAATTCGTGGGTTGTGAGATGTTTACAAGAGTCTTTAATGCAAATATGGCCAAGAAGTGGTTTCATCGAGTGAATAGTACATTGAAGGACATGAAACTCAATGATGACGCCAACTTGTTGGTTGCTGTGAGATTGTTGGATGAGGGGGCTAGCACTTTGTAGGAAAACTTAAAGTTATAATACCCTACTGCCATCACTTGGCCCATAATCTTGAAGGAATTTTATGACAAGCATAACATTCTGTTCTTTAGAGATCAAAATAGAATGGAGTTCTTCCATTTGAAGTAAAGAAGCAAGATCGTGGCGGAATATGAAACTCAATTAAGGGAGTTATCCTTGTTTATGTCGGAATTGACAAGCTTGGATGAGTATTTGTGTTATAAATTTGAAAAAGGTTTGAATATGAGCATCCATGAAAGAATGTTTATTACGGACTCTCTTTCCTACAAAGAGATACTCCATTTATCCCTTCGAGCGAAGCAAATGGTGAATGATAAAGGCAAGTTCAAGGATGGAAAAGGCAAGAAGAGAAACTTTGGGAGTAAAAGGAGAGAAACTTTAGGGATAACTTTCAACAAGGCTCCAAGAAGAATAAGGGAACGAGTAGTCAAAGTGATGGTAATATCGTTTCAGCATCCATTGCTCTATTAAAGGCTAACCAACTTCTAAGGGTGGTGATAACACTTCCAATGTTACTTTGGGTGAAAAGTCTTAGTGATAAAGTCAATTGGTGTCGAAATTATAGAAAGGCACACGATAGAGCTTGCCCCGAGCCTTCTAAGTGCTTCTATTATGGTAAGGTTGGTCACATTCATCGTTTTTATCCAGTGCTTGGTGGGATCGGAGGTAATGCATAATTATCCAACAACTAGAGTACTACACCTTATGTGAACCAAGCAAATTCTCATACCCTTACCACTACTACTCCTTGAATCAGGACTAGTAGCAACACAGTTGCTCCTAATGCTCGTTATCCTCAAACTTGTATCTAAGTGATGAGAAATGAAAAGACTGAGGCTAATCCGAACGTCATTATAGGTAATGAGTTAGGGTTTTAGCTTTTATTAGATTCCTCATTATCATGCAGTGCATATAGTGTGATAAAATGTTTTGAGTATCTTTTTAATGATCATTATGGTTATTTGTTAAAACCTTGGTTTTGTACATGTTGAGTTTTGATACTTGTTGATGCGTGTCGCAAAGCACCAAAAATAACCTCACTACTCTAACATGTAGTTAGGGAAGCAAGGGTCGATCCCACAAGGAGCTATCCAATTTATCGTTACTTTCACAAAGCAAAACAAACAATGAAAGATAAATGGGGGATTTTGTATTGGTGTTGAAAATAAAATATAAGGAGTTATCAAGCATGGTAATAACAATGCAATGCATAATGAAATAAAACCTCCAATCTATTATATGATCAATCTTTCAACCTAGAACATGATCATTGATTCATTAACTAAACATTCTACTCATCAATTGGTTAACCCCATGGATTAGAAACCAGCTTCAAATCTATGGATCTTTCCTAATGTTGATTAACCATGAATCTAAGTTCATTATTAATCCTTCCTCTTATGGCTAATTTGAATCCCATCAATCCAAATTCAAGCCTAGAAGAGCAATAAGCTATGGAAAGATAAAAGCTAACAACAATCAATAACAAACCCAGCATTCATTATTCCAATTGCATCTTCAAATCTCTTTGAATGTAAAAAAAAACATCCTCTTGCTACTCAAATTCTAAGAAATCACCAAACTCTAGCTTTGGAGTTCAAAGATTACCATGCTAATGAACTACTCAATCAATTATTTGCAACTAATTAACTAAGCAATCCAAAAGACAAGATAACAAACATAATCATCATCTTTAAAGCTCAAGAGATAGAAGAACAATCAATGAACAAGAAAGCATTAAGAACAAGAACCTCACAAGTGCAGATCAAAGTGATTGAATCTTATAATAGATTGGAGTTATAGAGTTTTGCTAAACGAAAATTACAAGAAGAAAAGAACCCAGTAAAAATACAAACTTAAAAACTGAAAACTCAACTCTTCCCCCTCCAGCTGCCTCTTCTCCCTTTCGGCTATATGCCTCCAGCTGCCAGCCCATCTCTTCTCAATCATTCCTTAGAGATAAGATATCCTAAGAATAAAATAGAATAAAGTAGAGGCCACTAAGGAAAGAGGGAGACAAGTCTGAGGAAATTGGGGATTTTATTCTGCCTCCTCTCCACTGAATCCCCGGGATATGTTTTTCATGGATTTGATAATGGAATGACAGCATTTAAGTGGGTCTGCCGACATTTTGACTCTGTTAGCCGTCGACGTCTACATGTTTGCCCGTCGACGTCTCTGCTTGCTTTCTTCATATTTTTCCCAGTTCGATTGATCCGTCGACGTCTAAAGATGTGCACGTCGACGTCTAAGTGTTTAGCCTTTGTGTATTTGAAGTCAGAAATTTCTACCCGTCAATGTATAGAGTCTAGCTGTCGACGTCTGGCATTGGGAACTCCCTGGAATTGTTGGCCGTGGACGTCCAACTTCAATCCGTCGACGGATTGGTCGGGCAAACCCGGCCTTAGTTTGACAGTCTCTCATAAAGGACAAACAAACTCCGATTTTGACATTCTTTAGCATTCTGGAAAGCCCAAGATGTCCTCTATAACTTTGATGTAGATCACAAAAACAATTGAAGTCTCGAACATAGAGAAAATCAGCCATATTTATGATCTATCCAATCTATCAGGATTTCAACTTTGAGTTCTTTACATCTTGTCTTCCCACTTGATTTGTGTTTGGTCCTTTTCACTTCAATTCCATCATTTTCACTCAATTACCTCAATTGACACCTAAAAAGTGAAACAAAGCTAATTAAGCTTAGTTTATACAATGAAATGCATAAATCCATAGAGATTAACATAGGAAAATATGTCTATTTTGGTACTCAACACTTGTCCTAGATGAATCATAGCATAGAAGTATGCTAGATTGTTGAATTGAGATATTGCTTAATGATGAGTTTATTTGTGTTTGATACTTGTTGATTGAAAGCTTAGGAGAACAAGCTAGAAGAGCAACCAGTGTCGGATTGGTGAAAAACCAGCGTCGGCATTCTCGTACTTGAGGTTGAAAATGCGATTTTCCTTGAACATTCTAAGTTCGTTTTGAGCTTAAAGTTAATTTCTTTTCTTATTGACTTTTGGATAAGTACTCTATCTATCTTTGTTCATAATGCATATGTATTGATTGATTCTAATACCGAAAGGTCATTCTTTAGTTTGAATTTCACCAAGCATATATGTTCCAATCGACCTCTCACCTTTGAGACCAAGATTGATTGTAATTACATCATTCGGTGAGGAAATGGAAGGAGAAGTGCTAAAAGCATATCTCATTCCAATTGAAATCTAGGACTTTTATGCAATCCTTGGAATGGATTAGTTATCCATTCGCCATGCCTCCATAGATTTTCACACAAAAGAGGTGAAATTCCGTAGACAGGGGTATCCCGAAAGTCACTTTCCATGGTGAACATCGAGTGTTGGCATCATGTGTGCTCTTATTTGTGGAAGCTCACAAGTTGGTGGGTAAAGGGTGTCAAGCCTACTTGGCTCATGTGAATGACATTACCATTGAAAGGCTTAAGTTGGATAACATTTAGATAGTGAAGGAGTTTCCGGATGTCTTTTCCGATGAATTTTTCAGCTTACCTCCAGATTGTGACTTTGACTTTGCTATTAATCTACTCCCTGGCACAGCACCGAATTTGATTCCAACTTATTGCATGGCTCCAACCGAACTCAAGGAATTGAAAGTACAACTAGAATAGCTACTTAACAAGGGCTATATAAGACCAAGTGTTTCCCTTTAGGGTACACCAATACTCTTTGTCAAGAAGAATGATGATGCCCTCCACTTGTGTAATGATATTGTCAATTGAATTGGCTAACCATCAAGAACAATTATCCTCTTCCATGGATTGATGATCTCTTTGATCAACTTCAAGGTGAAAGTGTTTTTGCAAGATTAATCTTCGATTCGAATATCGATTGAAAATCAAAGAGAGTGACATCCATAAAACGACATTTCGCACCCGATATAGGCATTTTAAGTTCTTGGTGATGCCATTTGGGTTGACAAATGCTCTGGTCACATTTATGAATCTTATGAATCGAGTATTCCACCCATACTTTGATAAGTTTGTGATTTTGTTCATTGATGAAATCTTGGTGTATTCAAGGAATGGAGAAGAACATTCCAAACACTTAAAGATTGTTCTCCAAACTATCTAAGACAAGCAACTCTATGCCAAGTTGTCGAAATGTGAATTTTCGCTCTTAGAAGTTGGTTTCATGGACATATAATGTCTAATTAAGGCATCTTTGTTGATTTAAAGAAAGTAGAATAATTATAAAGTGGGATCCACTTAAGAATGTAACTGAAGTGAGAAGTTTCTTGGGTCTTGCCGACTACTATAGAAGATTTATGGAAGGATTTTCCTTGTTAGCCACACTATTGTCTAGGTTGATAAGGAAATAAATTAAGTTTCAATAGGATGAGAAGTGTGAAAAGAGCTTCTAAGAGCTCAAGAATCGGCTAACCCCCACTCCAATTCTCTTACTTCCTACAAGTGATAGAGGTTATGTGGTGTACAATGATGCAAGTAAACAAGGGTTGAGTTGTGTGTTGATGTAAGGAGACAAGGTTATTGCCTATGTTTCTTGCCAATTGAAGAGGCATGAGCTAAACTACCTAACTCAAGATTTAGAGTTAGCTAAGGTGGTTTTCGCTTTAAAAATTTGGAGACATTACTTGTATGAAGAAACTTGTAGAATTTTCACGAATTGTAAGAGTTTGAAAACTTATTCTCTCAAAAAGAATTGAATTCGAGACAAATGAGGTCGCTGGAATTGATTAAAGATTATGATTTGTATATTGATTATCATCCGGGAAAGGCAAATGTGGTGGCAGATGCTTTGAGTAAAAAGTCTTCCTCTACTTTTGCAACAATTCAAACCATGTATGTCTCACAATTGGTTGGTCTAAAATCTCTTGAAGTTAAATTGATGGATGGTGGAAGTGGAGTCTTAATGGCTTGATTTGAAGTTAAGACCAACAACTATGGACAAAATCTGAGAGCTTCAAACTTCAGATGATGCTTTGAGAAAAGAGATGGATAAAGTTAAGAAAGGTGAAGAGTTTTAATTTAGAATTTTGGATGATGGAGTGCTAACCTAATGATGTGGAGTTAAGCAAGGAAATTTTTGAAGAAGCTCATACCTAGGCTTATGTGATTACCTTAATCTACAAGTGCACAGAATTAGTTGCAAATAATAATAATAATAATAATAATAATAATAATAATAATAATAATAATAAGAGGTATTCCAAGGTCGTTCCCATAGAAACCAATATTCACTAATTTAATTAATTCTAGTTAAAGCAAACAACTAGATTAAAATTAAAGAAGAAATAAACTAAATTATTAGCTAATCAAAATAGCTCATTAAAAAAAGAGAATCAAAAGATAAGAAAACATTAGGGCTTTGGCGTTCATTTGTAGGAATAGTTAATTATCATGCAAATACAATTATTTTAGTGACTACACAATGTATCTATGTCCTCTCTCAATGTACACAGGTATATTCAATTAATTGATTATCATCTTCCAATGTATAATCTAATTAATCAAACTAATTAAGTACAAGAAATATATATGTTATCACCCTAGTTTAGGATATCCCTATCTCTAACTCTAAGATATTTATTCTTCTAGTGTACAGATCATACTTCGCCTCTCAGTTTTTCATATAGTTCCAAAAAGTAAATCAATGGTGGCCAATCATAAATTCGGGATTAAGAATAAGAAGAACAAATTCAACCATAAATAATCAAAATATGCATAGATAAATAAAATCCAAAGAAGCTATATCTTTAACCCTAACTAGTATACTAGTTACTCATAAAATAAAATAAGAACAAGAAATCAATAAAATAAAATAAGGTATAAGATACAAGATCTAAGACACCTTTGAAAAATCCTAAGGTGAGTATTTATACTAGTAAGTTACATAAGATTGCTTGGAAAATAAATTAAAGTCCCAATTAAGCTTGGACTCTTTGGCCAGTTCACACAAGCACAACACCTCATTTGATTCTAGCATGAGAGTTGCAGGAGTAGTCTTTTGCTTCTTGCTTATTTGTTGAACTTCAAATTTGCTTCACGTGATTTCACTTTCTCCAAAACTCTTTGCTTATGTGGTGTCACAGTCCCAAGTTGGGAGCCATGAATCCCATATTGGTTGTATGCTAGAGTTGGTTTTAGGATATAAATGTTCACACCACCTTCAATCTGTAAGACACCTTTTGTGGGACAAAACTATGAGACTAGCGGGTCGAAGCAGACAATACCTTGTAGGTTGGTGTGGACCGTGACATTTGGTATTAAAGCCAGCTCTGGGGTACTAGCTAGCGATGTGCCACTGAGAATAATAGGCCTTCTTATAAGTGGGGGAGGATGTCACGGTTCCAAGTTGGGAGCCATGAATCCCACATCAACTCTGTACTTGAGTTGGTCTTAGGATATAAATGTTCATATCACCTTTAACTTGTGAGGCAGCTTTTATGGGACAAAATTGTGAGACTGACGGTTCAAAGCGGACAATACCTTAAAAGTTGGTGTGGACCGTGACACATGGCTAGCTTTCCTTGCTCTATCTTTTAACATTGACCAACTTTGTTTGACTTCTGTTGTTCTTGACTTCTTACATAAAAGGCCATGGTTAACCTAAGAGCTCCAATTCTTTAAATCTCCCAAAATTAAGTCATGATAGCTTCGATTCATCACCTACAAGTAAATAAATCAAATATGAGAGAATATCACGAATTTCATATTAATTTAGACCATAATATGCTAAAATATAAATCAAATTAGCTACTAAATACACTCTAAATATGGCCTTATCACTATGCTTTGCATCCGAGTAGCATGAAGATACATCGCACCATCAAAGAAAACTATGGTCATTCGGAATGAAGAGGAACATGGTCGAGTATGTTTCTAATTACTTGGTGTGCCAACAAGTGAAGACAGAGCACCAAAGACCCGTCGAATTACTCCAACCATTGCCAATCCTTGAGTGGAAGTGGGAACACATCACCATGGACTTTATTGTGGGTTTGTCGCATACTCAAAGTGATTACAATGCCATATGGGTGATTGTGGATTGGTTGGCAAAGTCAACTCATTTATTGCCTATGCACGTCTCCAGTCCAATTGAGAAGTTTGCAACTTTGTACATTGATGAGATTATTAAACTCCATGGTGTGCCAATGTCCATTGTGTCCCATCGCGATGCTCGTTTCACTTCTTGGTTTTGGACGTTAGTTCAAGAAGAATTGGGCATAAAGTTGAAATTTAGCACTATGTTCCATCCTCAAACTGACAGGCAATTCAAAAAGACAATACAAAGCCTTATCGCAATGCTCTATGTTTGTGTGATAGATTTTCAAGGAAGTTGAGATAGGCACTCACCTTTGGTTGAATTTGCTTATAACAATAGCTACCAAGCTAGCATCGGAATGCCTCCCTATGAAACTTTGTATGGGAGAAAGTGTTGAACACCCTTGTGTTGGGACAAGGTAGGTGAATGAAGGATTGGGAAGGCTGAACTCATTGAATCTAGAATGGAAAAAGTGAGAGTGATCAAACGAGTTATGCCAATAATAGGAGAAGACCCATGGAATTCCAAGTTCAAGATATGGTTTTCTTGAAGGTTTCTCCTAGTATCATTCGATTTCTAGCTCGATGAAAGCTTGATAATCAGTATATTAGGCCTTACAAAATCATGGGAAAATGGCTTATAAATTAGAATTGCAAGCGAAATTGGAGAAAATTCGCAATGTGTGTCATATTTCTATGCTCAAAAGGTATGTGCTAGATCCTTCACATGTTTTGGAGTCTCCTCTAATTAAGTTTAGAGAAGACTTAAGTTACAGAGTTGAACCAATTGTCATACTCGAAAGAATAATTAAGAGTTTGCAAAACAAAAGTGTGCCGATTGTAAAGGTATTGTGGAGGAATAGCAAACTTGAAGAGATGACTTGGGAACTGGAAGAAACGATGAAGAGATAATATCCCCATTTGTTTGGAAATACAGTGTAACAAGTTTTGAAGAGGAAACTTTTGTAAGGGTGGTGGTACTTGGAATACCGAAAAATTTTGAATTTTTAATTTAAACCTGATTTCGATTTGAAATGGTAGTGTAATGGAAATTCACCTTGGATTGAATTAAAATACATTGAAGTGTACTATATTATTTTAGAAATTGTTCTATACGAATTTTGGAGTTGTTAAAGGAGAATTACAAAGTTTACTTGGGAGTCATAGAGAATAAGGACAAGAATATTGTAAAATTGAGAATTTAGCTCAAATTACCCATTAAGTGGTCTAGAGAGTTATTTGGAATTTTGAAAATTTTGGTATTATGGACGAAATAAGGGAAATTGTGATTATGTGATTTTTGAAGGTTAAATTTGGAAATTTAAAGAGGGGAAATGAAGAGGAAAAAGTTTCCTTTCTGTCACTGCCTTTTTATTTCTTCTTCCATTTTGAAGACAAACCAAACCCTAACAAGAGTTTCCTTAAATCAATTCCTCTTTGAACTCTTATCACATCTTCATGGAATTCATGGTTTAAGGCAATCAAAATCATTCTTGGTATTACAAATTTTCGTTGAAGACATTAGGAAGGAGAGAACTCAAGTTTAGAGGTGCTTTCAGCAAGCTTGAACTATAGAGGGGAAGAATTTTGTGGTAGATTGATAGTCGAAATCTGCAAGTAAACAGAATTGAGATAGTACAGATAAAGGAGTATTTCAAGGTCATTCCCACAAAGATTAAAATTTGGTAACTAAATTAATTCTAATAAAAAAACACATATTTAAAGTAAATAAATAAGATAATGATTGAACTAGATTAAAGTCTAAATTCTAAATTAAACTAAATAAATGAAGGATTAAATTCAAATTATGAAAAACGCTAGGACTTCGGGGTTCACTTAGACGGATATTCTACTACAAAAACAAGATTAATTATCAAGGTTGAAATAATGATTACAAAAAAGTTTCTATGTTCTCTCCCAAGGTGCACATGTATATCTAATTAAGCATTATCATTTCCTAGCACATATCTAACATATTTAAACTCATTAAGTATATGTAATCTAAATTGTTATCACCCTAATTTAGGATATCTCTATCTCTAAATCTAGAGTGTTTATTCTTTTAGTGCACAAATTATACTTCACCTCACAGTTCTTCTGTCACGCCCCGACCCGCCTGGGCTGGCCACCCGGCAATCGCCGAGCTATCTTGAAGTACGTGTCAGCTGGTCACGCACCTGACACACTGTAAGGCATAGAAATGGATATCATCGCTGCAAAACAACTAAAATTTTAATTAAAAATCACTTAATAAAATAATTAACTTTAAAAGTGATACTAGTGGACTAATTTTAAAAGAATACCTACGTAGTGGAAACTACTATGCCTACGCCACCCATGCCTTCTAGTGAGCCTTTGGTCTAGCTACTATCCTCATACGCGGATCTACATCCATCCACATTGGATACAGGTGAGTGACGGAGGTTCAATGAATCTCCATCAAGGGTTAGGGCAGACAGGGGTAATCCAAAACATAATAATATAAAATAAATAAATTTTGTTTTAAAAACCTATTTTCAAATTCTCCAAGCGAGAATTTGATTTTGAAACATTAAAATAAATATATAAATAAAATGGGCTGGCCTCAAATATACTGAAGGCACAACTGGCCAGTCGTATGCCTCACTACACCGAGGCCTATCACTTTTCTTTTTAAAACATTTTCTCTTTTTCTCTTTCTCTAGCCCGTTCCCTCGGTGGTGCCAGACGCTGTGGTGGAACACAGCTACATCGAGCCCTGGCGAGTTTCCTTACGCACCTCTCCTAGGGTCTCCACTCATTGTACCCCTTAAAAGGCGGTCCATGGCTACTTCACTGCATGCCTCTCAACTCGGTCCATGCTCCCTCAAATCGGAGCCCCAAGGAACCCTCTCAATGGCTCATCTTGCATCCCATCTATATATATATATAACATATATATTTAAAATACATAAACATAAACATAAACACACACACATAAATCCTTATATTTCCTTTTAAAACATCCCACTCTCTATGTGGGTATATCACCAAGCAAGTTTGTGTGCGTGTGGATTCCCCGTATCCCAAAACTTTTGAAAATCATTTACGTTTTTAAAATCTTTTTAAAACCTCTGGCCCCAGGGGCTAAGCGAAGAAATCTAAGCCACTCATAGTGTTGGGAGGTTCGTATACTCATAAACCCTAAACCCGAAGCCCTAATACACGGAAATACGCGTTAGCATTCATAACAAAAACTTATGAATGCACCTATGAGGCTCTAGCAAGACCTAAAAGGGTGTTTCAAAGTGTTTCGGCGCTTAGAAAAGTGTCCGAGAAGTTTCGGGGGTCAAAATCGGACACTGTAAGAAAAATTACCAAAATGCCCCTAGGGTTTGAAGCAGGCCGCACATGAACAAGGAACGTCCCGTGCTCCAAGCTTGGATGAAAGGTCACTCCTACATGGGAGTGACTCGGCTCCCGCGCGGGAGTTGGTCTCTAGGCTCTGAGCCCCTCGGTCCATGGCTTAGAACGAAAATCGAGACGAAAATTCCCTTCACCTCCCACCACGTGTTTACCGAAGTAAAAACGAGAATCACAAGCTCAAAGTTCCTAGATCTTGAATCTAGGCTTAAAATCTAACAAAAAAGCTAAACTAACTTTGAGCTTGGATCTCTTCTAGATCGATACATGGAAATGCGTGAAAACTTAATAAAACGTAGATTAAGGTGAGTAGAATAACATACCAAGATCTCACCTTAATCCATTGGTCGGATTGTCTGGATCTGCCAAGAGTCCAAAATTGCTCCGAGAGAGCCAATGAGAGGAGAGGAAATGAGGGAAAGGAAATGAGGGAGAAAAGAAATGAGAGAGGGAGAGCTTAACTCCCTCTATTTATAGGTAAACCCGACACCAGGTCTACTCGAATCCCGGGGCAGATTCCACCTCTCATAATCTCGATCCTTTGCCTAATCCACCGACCAAATCACGAATGGATATCCAATCCATTGGCTATGTACTTAAAAAAGTCCAATTTATGCTTCCATGCATGGTCAGTTGTCTCATCTTCCAACTCCGTCTTATCTTAAGCTTAACTTCTCTTCTTAATTAGACACATCCAGACCGATGTATTCTCAAGTTAATACGCCGTCTTATACTATTCCGGTCGTACGAAAAAATCAGATTAGGTCCAGGTGTGTCATTTTCACACAATTTCTAAGATTGAATCTATGTTGATCAGGCACAAATCCAACAATTACGATCAAGAAGAATAAATTCAACCAAAACAATAATTAATCATGCATTCATAATAGAATAATCCAACAAAAACTAATCCCTAACCCTAACTAGGGATTTAGTTACACATAATTGAATAAAAACAAAAAACAATTGAATTAAGCATAAAGAAATAGTTCCGGAACAAAGTAGAAGAAAACTCCAAAATTTGGTTTTGGCTTTCCTTGATAGCAAAAGTTCTTAAAAGAATCATAACTTAAATATTTATACTAGGTGTCTAAAACCCTAATAACTTAAAGAATTAAAATGGATTTGGGCTTGGGCTTTAATTCTTCACTTGATGTTGACAACCCACAGTTGAAAGTTATCTTGAATTTTCCTTGGTTGGGCCGTGATTTCCCTTGTCTATAAAGACCATGTTTTTCTTTTTACTTTCGTATTTCATGCTTTGACTTTGACTTTTGCTTTTACCATCCTTCTTCCAACCAAATAAAGACCATGAAATCTATGTAGCCTTCACAGTTTATCTTCAATTCCTTTAAAGCTCTAATTCCATAAAAAATCTTTTAAGTTAGACTATAATTCTTACAAAACAAACAAACAACTAAAGTGAGAAAAAATATATGAATATGAACTATAAACATAATTAAAAAGCCATAAAAGTGTTCTAAAATAGTCCAAAATATAGGTGTAAAATACAGCTATCAAATTCCTTCACACTTAGCTATTTGCTTGTCCTCAAGCAAAGCTAACTAAATCTCAAGCAAAACTAACTAAATCTAATCCTAAAACAATAAACTATTCCACTTTCGTAAGTGTACGGTGGTATTTAGAATATACCGCAAGCCTTTAAACCCCCTAAGTGTTTCTAGTGGAGGAGTTGTAGTCTCCTAAGGGTTTACCAAAACGATACCCACAAATATTTTCCAAAAGACATTGGTTATCTTCAAATAAAAAATACAAGTTATATAAAATTCAAAACAAATAAAGTAAAAGGTTAGTAATTAAACACATAATACTTCATAAATAAATTCAATAGCCTAAGTATTGCAAACACTACTCTACCTCATTCATTAGGATTCAATGCTTCAAATCAATTATATTTCTCACAAGATATCTCTCTAACACACGTGTTTAAATTTTATGGTGAGGTACTCTCATGATCTTCATATGAAATTAGACTTACCATAGACTTGAAAAAAATCTAATTTCCACTACTTCAATATATACATACAAGCAACAATCATAAAGTCTTAATCCAAAGGTTGTAATGGGGCCAAAAAGGAATAAAAAGTTTAACAAAGAAGAGGTTAAGGAGAAGAACAAAATAATTCAAAATTAATAGAGCAAAAACAAACCAAGAAGGGCCTTGAATATCTTGATCTAAAATTACTCTACCAAATTTCAATGCTTTGCAACACACACTTTATTTTCTTCATTCTTTAGAATTCATGCCAATGACTCTTTTTTTTTTTCTTTTTTAAGTTTTTTTAGGCAATTTGGACTTTATACCTTCTTTTTCAAACTTTTTTTTTGCTAGAATTCTTCTTTTAATTTTCAGCACCACCTTCAACACATAACCATCTCCCCCACACTTATTTTGTTGCAGTCAATCCCAAGAATAATATAAATTACAAATAATTGCTCTACTAATTAAGAATTAGCGTGAAAAAATTTGTTTTTCATGTTTAGGTTCAAGGTTCTTTGGAAGGGCTACAAAGAAAAAGTCTAAATATAAGAATTAGCTCAAAGGGGTTCACTAATGGATAAATATACAAAGGGTTGGCTTTTTTACACAAACAAAATCCTAAAGACCTTAATCTCGATGCTTGCACATAGATTTAAAACATGTAATATCAAAAATATGAAATTCAAGTTCTAGAAGTCATAAAATCGTAGAAGATATATATAATATAATCAAGAAAAATAGGCATACAAGCTCAAAATCTCACAAGGTAATACAAAACAATTCGAAGCATTTTCTTCTAACAAATTCAGTATCTTAGAATTTACAAAGCCTAAATTATAAAGTAATTACTTAATTATATTATGCATCTAATTATTAACAATTTAACCTATCACAAAGTATTAAATATAATCTCATACAGTCAACTTAAAAGCAACCAATATAAATTTCTAAAAGTTAGAAAAATATTTGAACTCAAAAAGAAAAATCAGGAAAATCATGCTAGTAATTAAATCATCAAAAATTTTCAAATTCCCACCTCTTCCCCTAACACTTAAAGCAATATTGTCCCAATATTGTAAGGAAAGAAAAAATAGATAAAGAATTTAAAAGCTCCCTGAAAATATATGTGCATGTGAAAACTAAGTTTCAATTTCAATCTACCTTTTTTACTGCATCTTTTTAGGACCAAAGAACATGGAGAAGAAAAAGAAAATAAAAGATAATAATAATTACATAACATTAGTTCCAAGTTTTCAAATTAAGCAACTAAAAATAAGAAAATAATAAAGAAAAGATTAGAACATAATAGAAAATAAACTAAAACAAGTATGAAAACTAAATAAACATAAAAATAAAACCACATGCATAAAATAAAGAAGCTAAATCACTGAGGTGGTGGTGGAAAGCGCTCATGCATGACAGCCCACATAATGTCCAACTCGTATGCACTATAGCTATACTCTCACTCAACATATCAATTCTTGTAGAAAGAGTCTGCCGGGTAACTCGCCTAGGTGCCTCGACGCAGGATCATTCGTAGGTGCAACATCCTTCTCTGAAGCCTGGCCATCTTCTCCCTCTATCTCATCTACCCCAACACCAAATGTAGCCAAGCCATCAAGATATCCTAGATAAGCTCTCAGCTCATTTATCCATATTTGAGGATAAACTTGATGACACTTATACCTCCATAATCTCATCCTGCCATCATTAATGTAGTGTTCTGTCACTGTATTGGCCACCTCGAAACAAAGAAGTATCAATTCCTTGTCGGCACAACAGCTGACTCAATAGAACAGGAAAGACAAAAGTCTTGTCTTAAGAACCATGATGGACAACAGAAGCTATCAACTACATCATAGTAGCTGAGATCCTAATAGGTTGAACACCCTCTCCTAACCCATGATAAAGGAAATCCATGAATTACAGGTAAGAGATATGGATCAAGTGTAGACTACGTGCCTGAGGTTTGACATTGTGGCCCAAGATATAGACCACCATCTGAGGCTGTATGGCTATTGTAGTAAATACGAAGGCTGCCATGAAGGTTCCCTGCTGGAATCCCAAATCCGAGTGCAACTGCACTCCTATCCTAAGCATCAACATCTATGGGCCCCATATTGTTGAAAGAAACCCATCTACCTCTAGGTGGTAACTGCAGAAAATCCTCAATCATAGCTTTAAAAACAACCATATCCACTCCTCTAACTGTAGAGTGAATCTCGGTTAGTGTAGCAACAGACTTGTTGGTGATGTTGGCGTAGAATTCTTTCACCATTTCAAAATAATAATCACCATTAAGTAGAAGAATTCGCTCCTAGCCCAAAGTTTGAAACACATCTAAGAGCTTCAACTTCCTTTCATAGTTAGACTGCATGGTTTTTCAATAACAAGATTGTTGTTATGGTGCAACTGATACCACTCTTCATTTTCAGCACTGGTGAAACGAGGTGGAGCTTGGGGGTAGAGAAGCTTGAAAAGATGAAGCAACTCCCTTCCCTTTTGATTTGCCAATCACGTTGTTAACTCTCGACTTGGTTGTCAGCTGCAAAAAAAATATATTGAAATAAGAAAATCTATACAATATAGCCGAAAACATAAGAAGAACTTCTCTTGGAAATATTCAGAAACAAACTTTCTCTCTAGCATATGCCCATCAAAGCAACATTATGTTCATGACCAAAACTACATGCTATTCATGTCATCTAGTACATATACATCAAATGAGTCTCTAGCAAGCGAATAAAATACACCAAATCAATAAAAGAACTTCATCATAAGGTAAGACAGTTCTAACCAAAACTTATCATAAACTAAGTTTTATTGTTCTCAAGAAAATTAACTCCATAACAACTCTCTTACAAATAAAACAATAAAAGATTGCATCTATTCAAAAGATAACAAAATAAGAAAATAGAGAATAAAAAGAATGAAAGACTGTTTTACCTCTTCAAAGACACAACTCAAATAAAAATCCTAAAAGCTCTTCCTCTCCCTCAAAACGTTGAAGAATACGAAAACTAAATGGATCAAAACGAAGGTAAAGGAACAGGTTTGGAAAATCTGGTGTTTGTGTCTAGAATTGTTGGCTTGATCTGGTATTTTAATCCCCAAAAGTTAAAGAAAAATAAGGGAACAGTGGCTATGGGCGGCAGGGAAAGATGAAGAGTTAAAAGAGAATGAGTTGGTTTGAAAAAGGTCTCGGATAGGGTTGAAAAAATGGGGCTAGGTACACTCCTACGCGAGTTACCCTTGGGTCCCACACGGGAGGCATTCTTTTTGGCCCGTTTTCCATGTTCTACCTTTACTCTGGCACAGGATTCATTTGTTTCCCATGCAAGAGACATCACTTATGGCTAAGGTTCGAGGCGGTGTGAACAGTTTGGTGTGGGATACCTTCAGATCTCGCGCGAGAGTCAATAAATTTTCTAAGTTCTAAGTTTTCCTCGACAAAAACACTCACGGGATATGGCCGATCATGCACGGGAATCAAATTTTAACCCTAAACTAAAACTTTGAAGTATGTGACTTATTATTTGCATGCATGTAGGTCTTAACTAAAACTAACTAAAAACAAAACTATTTCTAAAAAAACTAACAAAACATAAAAAATTGAAATTTCAAAGATTTCTCCCCCCCCCCCCTCCGGGTGCGCACACACACACATACACATTTAAACATGAACATTGTCCTTAATGTTAACTAAGCATATAAACAAGAAATCATAAGAACAACTAAGAGTATAGAAATCTCCCTTGCTCTCATATTAAGTAGAGGGTGAATAAGTCAACGAAATTTCGATAAAAAGTACCTATAAAATAAAAAATGAAAGAGTTAATAAACAATTAAAACGAAAATTGTTAAGCACAACTCAACAGCCCCAAAAAAAACTCAATAATCCCAAAGAACCAAGCTTGGGAAGACCCAACAGAAGAAGCCCACATGCAGAGCCCATGAGCGCAGATCTTACCAACGCAGATCCTACCAACGCAAATCCCCTAAGACGTGCGCGGACTCCGTATACAGCGCAGACTCCCTAAGAGGCCAGAACCTTTAATCAGCACAGAGTACACTCTGAGCCTAACAACGGGTACACCTACCATGTGACAAGTAGTCACATCCATGTCATATCCCACTTAAGGCTGCCTACCCTTTTTGTCCATATATAAGGTAAAATATCCATCACTATTCATCATCTTCAACCTCTCATCTCTCCACCAACCTTTCTCCTCCATTCTCCCAACTCTCTTCTCTCTCTCTCTCTCTCTCTCTCTCTCTCTCTCTCTCCAAAATACTTCATTAATATGAGAACCCATATTGATTCTTACACTGGAAGGGGCCTCATTGGCTTAACCCAGTGTCCAACTCACTCTTTTTCAAGGATTAAGGCTTAGAGGGACTTCATCACCATGGCTAAAGCTCTCTCTTCATCTCATCCATAGGAGCCGACCAAAATGGCATCAACATTGGCGCCGTCTGTGGGAAACGAGCAAAAAGCTAAGCTCTTTCATTGAGAAATTTCACATTTTTTCTTAATAAAATTAGATGAGTTGAAGAAGATCTAACTTTCATGGTAAAGCTAGGTTGATTTTTATGGGTTGAAGAAAATCTTTAGTGATTGTTGATGACTTTTTAGAAATCTTGGGATTTGATTTTCAAGATCTTATTTTGATGATTCTTTTCAGAATTCTTGAGGTCTGATTTGATGATTTTTCATGCTAATCTTGGAATTCGTTGATGCTTTGAAGAATACTATGGTGTGATTATCGTTTATATCTTGCTTTCCATTTTTGATGTTGGAGTTCTTTGACGAGTTGAAGAATATTTGGGATCTCAAAACTTGTTGATTATTTATGGGTTTTCATGCCAATTTAAGAAAGCTTCAATTTGTTAATTAAGTGGAGAAGACAAAAGATATTCTAAGGGTATTCTGCTTTCGATTTTGACATCCTCTTTGCGAGTCTTCGGCATCTGTTTCATTTCTGATTTCTTCTCGGTATATTTCGTTACGGATTATTCTACTTCAGATCTACTTCTGAGTTCGTCGCAGAGTATCCACTTCTGATTGTTCCCGAGAGTATTCTGCTTCTCACTTTTGCATTTTCTCTGTTAAGAGTCCTGCACCTGGCAAATGCAGACTTTCATGAGACCTAACACCCTAATCATAGAGGAAACAAGTCCATAGAGGAACCTCTGCTCAAAACGCACATATCGAGTGCTTAGCCTACGCCCTACACTAACGTCTTAGGCAAAGTTAACCGCCTTATCCAGAGCACAGCCGTCATCTCTAGCTATGACACTACCTACGCCCTATGCTGTGACATCTCAGGCAGAGTTAATCGCCTTATCGAGCGCACAGCTGTCATCTTTGGCTATGGTACTGCCTACGCCCTACGATGTGATGTCTCAAACAGAGTTAACCGCCTTATCGAGTGCACAACCATCATCTCCAGCTATGGCACTGCCTACACCCTATGGTGTGCCATATCAGGCAGAGTTAACTGCCTTATCGAGCGCACAGCCGTCATCTTTGCCTATGGCACTGCCTACGCCTTATGCTGTGACGTCTCAAGCAGAGTTAACCGCCTTATCGAGCACACAGCCGTCATCTCTGGCTATGGCACTACCTACGCCCTATGTTGTGACATCTCAGGCAGAGTTAACTTTTTTGTCGAGCGCACGGCTTACACTTCCAGCTATGGCACCTGGTTGCCTTAATCTGCAAGTGCACAGAATCGAGATAGTATAGAAAAAGTAGTATTCCAAGATATCGTTCCCATGAGGACTAATATTCACTAATTTAATTAATTCTAATTAAAGCAAACAATTAAATTAAAATTAAGGAAGAAATAAACTAAATTAAAACAGCTAATTAAATAAAAGAAAATTAATAAATAAGAAAACATTAGGGCTTTGGGGTTCACTTGCAAGGAATAATTAATTATCATGCAAATCCAATTATTCAAGTTGAAATAACGATTACACTAATGTATCTATGTCCTCTCCCAAGGTACACAGGTATATTCAATTAAGTGATTACCATCTCCGGATGTATAACCTAATTAATCAAACTCATTAAGAACAAGTAATCTATTGGTTATCACCCTAGTTTAGGATATCCCTATCTCTAACTCTAAGATGTTTATTCTTCTAGTGCACGGATCATACTTCACCTCCCAGTTCTTCATACAATCCCAAAGAGTGAATTTATGGTGATCAATCATAAATTCATAATTAAGAACAAGAAGAATAAATTCAACCAACAAATAATCAAAATATGCATAGATAATTAAAAATCCAAACAAGCTACATCCCTAACCCTAACTAGGGAACTAGCTACTCATAAAATAAAAATAAGAACAAATTAAAATAAAATAAGGTCTAAGATACAAAATCCAAGACATCCTAGGAGAACCCTAGGATGAGTATTTATACTAGTAGCTAAGTAGGTTACATAAGATTGCTTGGAAAATAAGTTGAAGTCCCAATTGAATTTGGACTACAAGCCACGTCACACAAGCCAAGAACCCAACTTGATTTGCTACTTGAAAATCACGTCTCCCGCGCCTGACCATTGTGAATCCAGCGCGGGAGTCGTCTTTACTTCTTGGTCTTCTTTGCTTCAAACTTTACGTGAAACTCCCACCACCACAAGCTTACATGGAGTTAGCATATGGTTTATATAATTCCACTTCAAGCTTTGACTACCTTTAAGCTTTGACTTAAGCTTTTGTTTCTTTCTCAGATTCCAATTTGCAAAGCTTGTGTTTAGAGTTCCAATTCCATAAATCTTTCAAAATTAAGCTAATTCATCACCTACAAGCAAATAAATCAAAAATGAGAAAATAGCAAGAATTTCATATCAATTTTGACCATAAAAGTGCTAAAATATATATCAAATTAATTATAAAATATTCACTAAATATGGTCTTATCAGCACCCTATTTGGGAGAACTTGGAATGCTGCAGGAAAATGAGGACCTCTGCGGTGCCATAAATGCCACGAGAATATCTCATGTCCCAATGATGCTCGCAGGAGATAATCCTTTGCTAAACTCAACGTCACGTGCTACTTTGCAAGCCGCACATGCACCTTTTTTAGGAATGGCCTTCTAGCAAAGCCTGCAGGCGTATGAAGCCTCCTCTTTCTTCATAGGCCAACAAGCAATAAATACAACAGTTGAGTGAAATGCAATAACAAACAGAGAAGATGATGAGACAATTTTTTGAGCAATAAGATACCTCAATTAGAATGGAGCAATAAGAAACCCCAGTCAGAATGGAAAGTAACATGTTAAGCAGACATTCCTTCCCTGGGAAGCCCTCTTCTGCTCCAAAAGCATAGAAACCCTCTCTCACGTAAGTGTTTCTTGTGGAATCCTTAGATGTGAAAGATGAACAAACATTCAGTAAGGCACATCCGTAGGGAGCAGAACTTCTACGAAAAGCAGTTGAGAAACTCCCAAATAAGCAAAAAGCGGGCACATACGCAAGGAGTAGAACTCTTGTGAAAAGCAGTTGAGAAGACTCCCAAATACATAAAAGGCGGGCATATCCACATGGAGTAAAACTCTTAAGAAAAGCAATCAAGAAGACTCCCAAATAAACAAAAGGCAGGCACATCCCCTATTAAAAGTAGTTGCGAAGACTCCCAAATAAATAAAAGGAAGGCACACCCCTCACAAAGCAAACTCTTACAAAGAGTAGACTCCCAAACAAATAAAAGTCGAGCACACCCCACAGAGGAACAGACTCTTGCAATGAGTAGTCCAGCGAACTCCCAAATGAATAAAAGATAGGTACACCCATATGCCATCATCCTCTGCACCTCCTTAAGCATAAACACAAATACCGTTGTCTGTACTTTCACAGAGCCATTGTCCCAGAAAACAAGTACCTTAAGCGTAGAGTTGTAAACATAGAGGATGCACCTCTGTGCAGGGCTAAGCCAGCTGGTCAAAATAAAGAGAGAAATCAAGTAGTTAGCATAGGAGAAGTAGTATAACATGTGCAAAGCAAATAGCCACCTCTCAGATGACAATCAGTGGCAAAACAGTCGGACCATAACTTTTTCTGCAGAAGACACAGATTTGTGTTAAAATTCTGTGAATGATCCCATAGTAGTGAAGACAATAATAGGGAATTATGAAGTGAGCCACATATTCAAGGATAACGGTAATGATGTGGGCATCATACTTTACAAAACCTTTCAGTATAGGGCTTTAAAACTCTGCAGCTTCCCTCCTCTGCGTCAATATATAGCTTTAACAATCAATTAATCCCTGTGAAAAGAATCATCACTTTCCCCATATGCCTGGACAATGGATAGGATATACTCAACATCATGAACCCATTTCTAGTAGTGGATATCCCTATAACATCCAACACCCTCATAAGGTGCCCTTTCATAGAATCTACCAAACTACTGGATGCAATTTGCTTCCTGATTATCAAATTCCCCACACCCACAGGAATCAAATATATGAAAACAGATCAAGTAGTAGCTAGGCCATGTCACCTCATAATTCTAGCACTAACCAAAAGGTCAAAGTCTAGGATAGAGGAAGCTGCAAAGATAAAAATGAAAATTGATGACTGCACTAGGGGGCAAAAGCAACAGGAAACCCCAATTAAAGTGGAAATTAACATCTTGAATGCATATCCCCATTCTAGCAACCAACCTCTGCGTAAAATGCACAAACTCCATCCTGTGCATCTATGCTCTTTGTTGAATCACTAGTTGTGAGAGTCGAACAGACTTCTGTAAGAAGTAGTCCAGCAGACTCCTAAAAGTAAAAGATGGGCATGCTCACAAGTGGATGCCCCCATAGTGGATGCATGCTTGCTCACAAGCAAATGCCAAACAGAGAATGCAGGCTTGTAGTAAAAGCTGCGAAAAGCATATGTCTGTAAATAATTTACGCCTTCTGAAAGCATAAGCACATTCAATGAAGGATGCCCTTCAGAGGATGCATACTTGCTCAAAAGTAGATACCCACTCACAACAAAGCCTACTAAAATAATGATGAAACAAACTACTCGTACAATGATCAATGCACCCTCGTTTCGTTTAATGGATCCACACTCTAAAAGCTACAAAGTGTTGCACTTTTCACCATTTTATTGGCCACGACATTAAAGACCACATTCACCTGAAAAATACAATTGAAAAATTGATAAAACCACCAAAGTGATGACTACTCTAAGTGCAGATTGCTTTAAGTGCAAACTGCCTTAAGCGTAGACTGCCCTGGACGCAAACTACTCCAGGCATAAACTCCTTTCAGAAGTCAAAGAAATAACCATAAATAAGCGAAATAGACTCCTTTGATATGATTAACCAAACTCCCAATAGAAGGTCGAGTATATTCGTTCTACAAAAGCTAAGTGGAATGTTTGTCAAACTTGCAAAGGCATTCCAATCAAGCAAAACCTAACCCATGAGGATATGGGTAAAAAAGCACATCCCCCACATGCCGTCAGTCTACAAGGCACTCTATACATATTAATTATGTATCAAGCGCACAGCTACATCTCGAAGACCAAACGCGCCCCCCCTCCCCCTCTTTCCCTGGGCAACCTGCCTAATCCCATTTCTAATGTTAATGTAAATTCGAAGAAAATTAGAGGTAGAAGTCATAAACCTCTTGTGTATTAATCTCAGACATAAGGCTCGGGGGGCAACAATCTTTAACCTTTCACACAAGGTTAGTGGTGGAAGTTACAAGCTTTCCATATGAATGCTAAAGTAACAGGTATCAACTTCCTACATCCCAACCTCCATTACAAAGTCAAGCACAAGAATAACGGGCATTATTTGAATAAATGAGGTGAGAAGCACAACATCTTATACGTTAACATTTCACATGCAGAAGAGGAGTAAGAAACTGCAAAATTAAGCCTACATATAAGTTCTAAATGGTGGGCACTTCTACAGGGAGTAGACTCTTAAAACGGAGCAAAATCCTAGATGAGGGACCAAATTCCTAAACTAATTTAGCCTATATAATGGTTGTAAGTCACCGGCTACTTGATTAAAGTGTAAGGTGATCCCCTATTATCAACTCTAAAAACATAATCAATTATCCCAACAAAAAAAAGGTCCCTAAATTATTTTATTTTGTTGATGATAGGACTATTAGTCTGACATACTTACAAAAACAAATAGGCACGAGCCTAATAGTCAGTAACTTAGATGGGCATAATTTGCCACACATCTATTTACCCTTCTGTACAAGAAAAGGCCCCTGAAATATATAAACGCATAAATTGCTTTAGAATAGTTACACGAAAGCTCCTATGAAATCAGTAAAGATCACAAACTCCGTGAAAAGCACAAGTATAATTGTGCATTTTTTATAAAGGATGGTAAGACTACTATCACACTACTATATCCTCTGAGCAAATACTTGTATATGTAAGTAAAGCTCCATATAGTGAAGAAACTTTTAGGACAGCCAATAGTTAGGCTAGTCCATTGCCAACATAAACATCACTCTAAAAGAAAGGTTAATATCGCCATCAAGCAAAATAAGGTGAAGTGATAAATAACAAATCAAAATAAACCATCGGATGGATTAAGAAATTCATCAAAGATATTGTTTGAAATGTATGTTCACAATAAGGTAAAGAAATTAGCCTGTCAGAATATTACAAAATTGAGCACTAGCTAAAAACAAAATAGAAGTAAACCAAGCAGAGCATCTGTTAGGGTCCTTTGTAACTCAAAACCATGACCTCAGGATCTGGGATTTTAGGATCTACGACTTTAGTATTTACAGTCGCAGACTCCCCCGCACTACAGACCGTAGAAACTTCAGCAGCAACGGGTACTCCTAAGTCAGGAACTGCAACCTCCTCTGAACCCACTTCTGCGGATTGCTTTTCTGAAGCACCAATCACGTTTGCACCTTTATCAACTCTTTGGACATCACCCTTTGTGACTCCCTTCTTATCTCTATCTTCATCAGCATATACATTACTCGAAGGAAAGTCTACTCGTTTAAAATTGATATTGCTTGTATTGATGATAGGAAACTCCTACTTTATCAGAAAGATCACAGATTCCCTAACTACACTGCCATAACCACCCATCTTGTCAAGCAGATCCTGCCTTTCTTGTTTGATGAAAAACTTAAATGCTTTACATTTGTACAGGTAATATAACCAAGTTATAATGAGCTCACAAAATAGAATACTTTAATAAATAAAGCCACACGCATGTCTTACATTGAGAAATCACAGAAGACATCATAAGCTGGACCAAGCTAATCTTCTCCATATAATCTTTTTCAATCCTAGGAATCCCACGAGCAGTGCCCTTTGTGGTCATACCAACCAATTCTTCAAATGGTTCCGCTTAAGATTAGCATCTGTGTGACAAGTGCACATCTATATTTTCTTACCCTCTCTAGTTTCCACCTCAAAATCTTAGGGTAAGGACACTGCTGCCTTCTTCCCTTAAGAACTTTGTCCACTACTCTGCATCTTAGAAAGGGATGTCAGAACTCTGAATTCCACTGAACGCGCAGAAGGCATAGCACTTGCACCTCTCTTACTCTAGAGGATGTACTGACATCTGGCTTATTTTGCCCAACAGCACCTAGCCTCTTAGCCAAAGGCTCATAGCCTACAAATCGATAAACTTGGGGGGCAAACCCAAACCTCAAAACTTGGAATATTTTTCATCTTAAAAAGTACAACAAGCGACTTAAAATCTATCATATAGACGCTTGAAAGCGAATCCTCATTATGTGAAGGTTTTCGGTTAGTAGGGAATCACTAAATACACAATCTGCTGCATTATAAGCAGATAAACATAGCTTGCCATAGATGAATGCGTACTCTGTGTTTATGCGTTTGTGACAACACGTAGCCTGTCACAGATGACTACATATTCTGTGTATACGTAGTTTGCCATCATACACATCCTGCCACAGATGAATATGTAGTCTGTGTATACGTAATCTGCTACATCACATAGCCTATGACATCATAAACAGATGAACACATGTCTGTTGTGCCACAAATAGGCACTTCGATTATTCACTACATTTTGTTCAAATTTTTGGATGGTAGGATTACACTAAATATATATTATATTTGTGATACATCAAGGTTATACCGACAATCTGCTCAAAGGTTTGAATAGCCCCCATAAGGTTGAACTAAATTATTACTTATTTATCACTTCCCTTAAGTGCAAGGTATGATACGTCCTCCTTGATCATTCACAGACTCCTAAAGATGTTGAAAATGTAAATATTCTCGCATAGAGAAGTTTACCAAAAAAGAGACTAGATCTTGTTGATTTAAATTTCATGGTAGTGGAGCATAATTGGATATGCTCATGAACAGCTACAAAAACAACTCATAATAACAGCTTACCAAAGTTTCGTTACAACTAAGTTGTGTAACGACGATTTCATCAATTAACCGATTAACATTTTCATTGTATTCAGTAGAGAAGCTGCACTCTTCACTATGTTAACGCTCAGGTATTTGACATGGATAAAATTCATTTGAAGGAAATTACATATCTATTTTTCGCAGTAGACAAACATACTTCTTCACAAACTGTCTATCACTACTTGCTTACAAAGAGCAGTCTCCTCGTCGGGAATATTGACATGCTCATATGTTGCTTGGCCAACCGCTTCATTTAGATGACTAGCATTAAGCATATTGGTTCTCATAACATTCAGAATCTAGTCTTCATAAGCATAATACAAAAGATCCAAGACAGACTCTATATCTAGTCCATTGGAGCAGACTCCATATTCATGCTTATTGGAGTAGACTCCATATTCTTGCCCATAGAAGTAGACTCATTTGATTCATAAAGCATTCTAATAAAGAACACATTCGGTTAAATCTGATCATTGGAAAATACATGGAAAATGCACTTTCCATGTGAAGGCTATTTTAGCCACCTCTAATGCCTATGATTTCAGAGAAAGTATTCTTCTCTAACACATTACATTATGAAGACCCACATGGAGTCTTCTACATTAAACAAGCAAGCATCCTACATAAGGGCACTCTCTATTCTTTAATAAATGATGAGAACACTCTCCAATAAATCAAGCATCATCCGCCGCCATCAATCTTATTAGCTTCTTCCTTTACCAAGGATAAATGTACACCCCTAGATATACCACAAATACAACCACCTTCACATCGAGGATTTTATGTACTTACAAACTCTGATGCAGATTCTTTAACGTATTATTTTCATAAGGCAATAGCCTCCCATCCATCCAACCCATGCGCACTTACACCTTGTTTTCTAGTCGTTCGCGCGATTACTTTATAACCGCCCTCATGCCTGGGGGGGGCACTTATCAAGCACAACTCAACAACCCCAGAAACAACTCAATAAGCCCAAAAAACCAAGCCTGGGAGGACCCAACAGAAGAAGCCCACACACAGAGCTTATAAGCACAAATCCTACCATCGCAGATCCCCTAAGACGTGCGCGGACTCCATATACGGCATAGACTCCCTACGAGGCCAGAACCTCCAATCAGCACAGAGTCCATTCCGAGCCTGACAGCAGGCACACTTGCCATGTGACAAGTAGTCACATCTATGTCATATCCCACTTAAGGCTACCTATGTCAAACTTTCTCTACTGGTCTCTTCATTGTCCTACAATGGCGTTATTTGGCCTTCTATTGATAAAGAGTTTCATAGCATCTCTTTTTTATCCCCTTTTGCCTTCGCTTTTAGCACTTTCCCCTTTTTCAGTAAAATATATATCACTATTCATCATCTTCAACCTCTCATCTCTCCACCAACCTTTCTCCTCCATTCTCTCAACTCTTTTCTCTCTCTCTCTCTCTCTCTTCAAAATACTCTATTAATATGAGAACCCACATTGATTCTTACACTGGAGGAAGGCCCAACTGGCTTAAAGCCACGCCTAACTCACTCTTTTTTAGGGATTAAGACTTGGAGGGACTTTATCACCATGGCTAGAGCTCTCTTCATCTCATCCGTACTAGCTGACTAAAATGGCATCAACAAAAATAAAAACAAATCACTAATGTTAAGTTAGTAATTGGGTTGTTAATTGGGTTGTCTCCCAACAAGTGCTAAATTTAATATCTATAGCTAGACATGGCCACTTGGTTGAGCTAAATAAGAGTAATTTTGTGAATGCATCCCACAAAATCACTTTTAAAATAATGCTTAAGTTGCTGCCCATTGATCATCAGTTTCTCCTCTTTGCCTTCAATTTCAATAGCACCATGAGGTAGCACCTTGGTCACCACAAATGGTCTATACCATCTTGATTTCAATTTTCCTAGAAACAATTTAAAGTATTGACCAACTTTAAATTCTCTCTTAAGGATATGTTTATCATGAAAGGCCTTAGAGCGCTTTTTGTAAATCCTGGCATTTTCGAAAGATTCTCTTCGAAATTCATCAAGCTTATTCAATTGGAGGAATCCCTTTTCACCCGCTTTAGCCAAATCAAAATTGACCTTATTGATTGCCCAAAATGCTCTATGTTCAATTTCAATAGAAAGGTGACAAGATTTCCCAAAAATCAACTGATAAGGAGACATCCCTAAAGGTGTTTTAAATGCTATCCGATAAGCCTAAAGAGCATGATCTAACTTTCTTACCCAATCAGTTCTTGAAGGATTGATGATTTCTTCAAGATTTGCTTGATTTCTCGATTAGAAACTTCTACTTGACCACTTGTTTGAGGATGATAAGTGATAGAAGTCTTAAAGATGCACCTATTTTGCTTCAAAAAGTTCTTAGAGGTGGAATTCTGAAAGTGAACTCTATTATCACTAATGATGGGTCTAGGAACTCCAAATCGAGTGAAGATGTTCTGTTTGACAAATTTTACCACACTGGCAGTATTATGCTTCAAAGCAATAACTTCAACCCACTTGGACACATAATCCACTGCCATAAGGATATATTATTTCCCTTCAGATTTAGAGAAAGCGCCCATGAAGTCAATACCCCAAATATCAAAAAGTTCAACAAGGAGAATCATATTTTGAGGCATCTCATTTCGCTTGCTAATGTTTCAAATTCTTTGACATCTATCACAAGCAATCACAATGCTATGAGCATCCTTGAATAATGTAGGCCAATAAAACCCATATTGCAAGACTTTTGCAACAGTTCTGTCAACACGATGGTGTCCACCATAAGGAGATGAATGGCATGCATGCAAGATTCATTGCATCTCATCATTAGGTACACATCTCTACATAATACTATCAGAACATCGTCAGAACATCAAAGGATCATCAAAATAATCATACTTGGCATTTGAAAGGAATTTCTTCTTTTAATGATATGAAAAATCTTTAAGAACAATGTTTGACACCAAGAAATTGAACAAATCAACAAACCAAGGGTTTTAACATGTTGGACAGCCTAAAGTCTTTCATCAGGAAATTGGTCACAAATCGGTTCATCATCAATTTGTTCTCTTTACCCCAATCTCAACAAGTGATCAACAACTAAGTTTTCTACTCCTTTCTTATCTTTAGTCTCCAAGTCAAATTCCTGCGAAAGCAAAATCCAACGAATTACCCTTAGTTTTGCATCTTTTTTAGACAAAAGATATTTAAGAGCATAATGATCAATATAGACTATGACTTTAGAACAAACAAGATAAGATCGAAAATTCTCAAAAGCAAAAACAACAACTAGAAATTCTTTTTCAGTAGTAGCATAATTAATTTGAGCCTCATATAGAACTTTGCTAGCATAATAAATAACATGAAGTTTCTTATCATGTCTTTGTCGCAAAACAGGTTCCAATGCATAGTCACTTGCATCACACATCAACTCAAAAGGCAAATTCCAATCAGGTGCAGTCATAATAGAAGCTGAAGTCAACTCTTTTTTCAACCTATTAAAAGCCATAAAACATTCATCAGTAAATTCAAAAGGAACATCTTTTTGCAATAATTGACAAAGAGGTCAGTGATTTAGAGAAATACTTAATAAATCACCGATAAAAACTAGCATGACTAAGGAAACTTCAAACTGCATGAATTAAAGTTAGAGGTGGTAATCTTCCAATAACTTCAATCTTTGCTTTATCCACCTCGATGCCATTCTTTGAAATTCGGTGACCCAAAAATATTCCTTTTTGTGCCATGCAGTGACATTTTTCCCAATTAAGCACAGAGTGTGTTTCTTCACATCTTTGCAAAACTTGTTTCAAATTAAAAAAGCAAGCTTCAAAAGAAGATCCAAAAATAGAAAAGTCATTTATGAATACCTCAATTAGGGATGGCAAAACTCGAGCCGACCCATGGTTTCCAAACCGATCCGCCTCGAGTGGGGCAGTTTTTTTATTTTTGAAAAACGGGGATGGGGTGGGGTGGGGCAAATTTTTTTGTTTGATAGGCGGGGCGGGGAGAATGTGGTATATGGCCACCTCCACCCCGCCCCACCCCGTATATAATATTATTATTAATTTTTAAATTAAATATGTGTATTTTTTTATGTTTAAATAATTAAATAAAATTATTTATATTAAATTTGAAAAATTAAAACTTAATTAATGACTAAGATCATTATTATTATATTATTATATAAATATTTTGAAAAATTTATAAAAAATTAATGAAATAAAGATATATATATATATTATAAAATTGTGGGGCGGGGCGGAGCAGGGTGGGGAATTTAAAAAATCCGTGGAGGTGGTGATGGTATTAAAAATTTAAAATTTTTGGTGGGGCGGGGCGAGGCACAAGGGACAAATTTTTCTGGCGAGGTGGAGGCGGATGAGGCAGTCCCCACCCCTGCCTCGTCCCATTGCCATCCTTAACCTCAGTTGTTTTCTCTATCATGTCAAAAAAAATTGCCATCATGCATATTTGGAAAGTGGCGCGCATTGTATAACCCAAAAGACATTCTTCGATAAGCAAAAATTCCATATGGGCATGTAAATGTTGTCTTTTCTTGATTTTCTAATGCAATTAGAATTTGATTATAACCCTAATATCCATCAAGAAAGCAATAATATTCATGTCCAGCCAATCTTTCCAACATTTGGTCAATAAACGGTAATGGAAAGTGATCTTTGCGAGTTGTATCATTTAGTTTTCTTTTGTCTATGCATACTCTCTAAGCAATGACTGTTCTAGTGGGAATCAACTCATTTTTCTCATTTGTAATCACAGTCATGCCTCTTATCTTTGGAACAGCCTGTACCTGACTTATCGAAGGACTATAAAAAATAGGATAGATAATTCTTGCATTAAGAAGTTTAATTACCTTGGCACGAACAACTTATTTCATGTTCGGATTAAATCTTCATTGATTTTCCACACTAGGTTTGTGGTTTTCCTCCATTAAAATTTTATGAGAACATATAGATGGACTATTCCTCTAATAACAACAATACTCCAGGCGATTACCATCTTATATTCTCATAAAACTCTCAAAAGGTTTTCTTCCTATATAGTGCTCAACGCAAATGAGATAACAATAAGACAAGTGTTGTTTTCTCCTAGATATGCATATCTAAGATGAGAAGGCAAGGGTTTCAAATCAAGTTTAGGTCCCTCTAGAATAGATGGCAAAGTCTTAGGTTTTCTTTCTCCTAAGTCTTCTAACATATGAGAGAATCGAGGTTTAACTCTTTCTTCATCTAATCTAAAAGCACATTCAACAATATTATCATACTCATCATTTTCATTAAAAGTTTCCAAAGTGTCATCATAAATAACTCTAGGTAAAAAATCATGCACAATAGAATTAACAACGTATATCCTATAACAAATATCATCATATGAAGGACCTTTGATAGCTTTGAAGATGTTGAATTCCACTTTTTCATTGCCAACTCGCAAGGTCAACTTGCCCTTAGGCACATCAATTAGTGCCCCTCCCGTAGCCATAAATGGTCTCCCGAGAATAATGGGAACATCAATGTCATACTCCATATCCATGACAAGAAAATCTACAAGAAAAATTAGTTTACCAATTTAACAAGTAAATCTTCAACTATTCCATAAGGGTAATGGATGATTCTATCAGCAAGTTGGAGTGACACCATTATGAGCTTGAGTTCTCCTATTCTAAGTTTCCTGAAAAGAGATAAAGGCATCAAATTAATACTAACACACCTAAATCACATAAACATTTTTAAACATTAGAAGCACAAAAATGACATGGAATAACAAAACTCCCTAGATCCTTTAACTTTGGAGGTAATTTATTTTGCAAGATTGCACTATACTCCTCAGTTAAGGGTACCGTAGCAAAATCCTCAAGTTTGTTTTTGTTGGAGATGAGCTCCTTCAAAAACTTTGCATATGATGGCATTTGAGCTAACGCTTCGGCAAAGGGTATATTGATATGAATTCGTTTGAAAATGTCCAAGAACTTCTTGAAACTAGCTTAATCTTTTCTCTTCTTTAGTCTTTGGGGGTAAGGAATAGGTGGAACATAAGGTTTTACCTTGTAATTAACAGCAAAAGAGTGTCCAACGCAGTTTAAAGACGAATCCGGTGTGGGAGACATTGTTTGAAGTCGTTGGGCAAGGGAAGAGGCACTCCCACACGGGACAAGTTCGAGTTCGGTGCAGGAGACGTTGTATGAACATCGTTTGGAAGTGGTGCAGCCACTCCCGCGTGGGATAAGCTTGAATCCAACGAGGGAGGAGTCATTTGCATCTCCCATTCAACTTCAGCAACAGGTCCGACGTAGGATAGTATCGTACCCCTCGTGGGACTTAAATTTTTTTCAATTTTTCTGCTGTTTTGAGTTTTCGGTGCTATGACTTCAACCCATCCTTCTTCCTTCAACAAATCTTAGTCCTTCTCTTATTAGGAATTTCTAGAATTAAAGATCATTTTGTTTCTTAAAGTGATGGATTTGCAACTCTCTTTGGGATTTGTTTCAGTGTTCCTTGGAAGCATGCCTTGACCTCTTTCACCCATAATTTGAGCTAGTTGACTCACTTGCATCTCCAAATTTCGGATAAAAGTACCATGAGATTGATAAGACTATGTAAGGTTATCAAAAAGCGGCATGATGGTTGCATTATTGGTTTGCAGCTGATTTATCATAGAAGCATTGCTAGTTTGTATTTGACTCATGGTAACCATTATTCACTTCAATTGGTCTTCTATTCCACTTTTTTGTAAAGGTCGAGAAGCTTACTATGGTTATTGTGATTGAAATCCAACTTGCTCAGCAGGATTGTTTGTTCCAACCCTTTGATTAGTCTAAAAAAAGTTTGGATTCTTTCTCTAAGCAAGATTATAAGTGTTAGAGAAAGGATCATTCCTAGCTCAGAGAAAGGATCATTCCTAGCTCCTTGCTTTCCTCCAAACCCAGCTACGTAATCCACATCTTCGTTGAAGTCAACAGGCATTCTATTCATACAGCCATGAGAGGAGTGACCAAACATACCACAACCATTGCAAGCTTATGGTTGAGTAGATGCCTGAGTAAAGAGCTTATCAAAATTCTTGTTGAGAGTGACTAACTGAGTGGTTAAGTTAGTTTCAGTTTTAGCTTGCAATTCAAGAGCTTGAACATTCAATTTTCCTCTTCTTTTTCTCTTGCTTTGTGAGTTTTTAGCTAGCCTCCCAAAAATCTCTCTCATCTTATCTGGTGTCTTAGAAGATATCTCAACTCCCACAGCATTATCCATTGAATTTGTAGCATTCTCTGTAAGACCTTTATAGAAAAAGTGCCATAGCATGCGGTTAGAATAACCATGATGAGGACATCAACTAAGTACTAAATCTCTCCCAAGCTTCATAAAAGGACTCATAATCATCCTGCTCAAATTCTTGTATCTTGTTTCTCAACTCCTCAGTCTTGTAAGACGAATAATATTTGAGAATGAAAGCATTATAAACCTTATCCATGTGCCAAGAGATGCATTCTTTAAGCCTAGCACCAATGTCTTGCTTGGCCTTTCAAGCAACTTAAGAAGCATCACATTCTGAGGTCATCTTCTGTCAAGTTTTGCAATGGAAAATTCTATACCACTTGATAAAAATCTCGAATGAAAGCCACCACATCCACAGAAGATAAACCATTGAATGTAGGCAACCTATTTAGGTGAGAGCTTCTCAACTCATAATGTCTAGCAGCATTACGCAGTCGAATGTAAGAAAGACTATTATTAATCATTGGAAATTGTATCTCTCCTATTAGTTCGCATGGAGGCTAATTGTTAGCTTGGATGAGAGCATTATTATTGCCACCATTGTTGCCACCACCATCACGAACATCTCTTTGGTTTTCAGCCATCTCTTTTTATTTTCTGATTGCGTTGAACTGTTTAGCAGTATTTTCGATTTCAGGGTTGATAGGAATTAATTGATCAGATTTGCCTTGGCTTCTAATGATCCTATCTCTCGTTAACAACCTGAAATCATAAAGGAGGAAAACAAATTTAAAATGAAAATAAAAATAAAAAGATTAGAACTAATTAAAGAAAAATAAATATTTAATCCCTGGCAACGCCACCAATTTCTTGGTAGCCTAAATCTGCAAGTGAACAGAATTAATATAACCTCCAATTTCTTGATAGCCTAAATTTGCAACGCCACCAATTTCTTCATGGCTGAAGGTTTTATTTGATGATTAGTTTACTTGGGAACTTGTAGAAATAGGTTGAAAACAAATTTCACCTTCTCTTAACTAACTTGATACTTCAATTTTGGGGGGACAAAAATCGCTCACAATTGAAGTGATTGGGTTATTTTAGATGTGTAATTGGGATAAAGGATTATGCTTGTCATGTGGAAGATGCATAAAACAGCTAAAAGTTATGGGAGTTGTGGAAAAAAAATAAAAGATATTTTACAGTTGAGGATTTGGCTTGGAGTAAAGTTATCGAAGCTATACTGGATAGATCAACAGCATGATTGGGGTGTTTTATTATTCATTTGTAAATTGTATAGTTTAAACTTTTACTTTCTTGTATCGTAAATGGATTCCTATAATAAGAATTTAATTTATAATGTAAATTAATTTGTAATATTCATTTGTATTATGTGATATAGTAATCTTTCTTATTTTTTTGAATTTTTTCTGATTATTTCACTTTTTTTCAAATTCTTAAAAAAAATTAATCAAATTAAAAATCTAACTTTATTCGAACCGATTAAACCGATCAAATTATGAACCAATTGCTCAAACGGTTCAAGATCCAATTCCGTCTCTTTTCCATTGCCCCTATCCCTTCCCCTGGAGCCCGAACACGCGCCATTCGACTCAAAACTCCCAAGCACTCAAACTGCACACTCTGACTCCCACTATTAAAAGAAGAGAAAAAGAAAATGATGGTGTCATCACTCTCGCCATTTCCGAATGCCATTTCTCTCCACATTTTCTCTCCTTCGTCTTCCACTCCATCTCGCTCCACCAGGTTCGTAGGCTCCCCTCTTCTCTCTTCTGTCTTTATCTACCAAAAATTATATTTTCTGTTTTCAATAGTCAAAGCTTTTATTTGGAAAAAAAAAAAAAAAGCCCGTCTACCTTTTTTCAGGGCCCAAATGTCACTCGACTCGCTTCCACCTCTTCCCCAAGACCGCATCGTTGTGCGTTTTCTTTCTTTTAGTTTTGTTTTCCCTGCATAGGAATGATAAAGCTTTTGACTTTGTTAAGTGGTTACATCAACCAACAGCTAGGCTGTGGACAGGTCGCAGTGGACTTCTTGGCCACTGTGGCTTCTTATCCTAACCCTGATGACAAAATCAGAAGCACTAGCTTGAAGGTCCCCCTTTTTCCTATCTTCATTTACTAGTCTCCTCATATTTTGGCTTTGATGGATTTGAAGGGCATTGACTTTGATTGATGGATTAGTTTTGGCATCTGTTTTCTCAGGTTCAAGGAGGTGGGAATTCTGGGAATGCCTTAACTTGTGCTGCTCGTTTGGGATTAAAACCGCGCTTAATTTCTAAGGTTTCTTTACTATTGACTGAGAATTACATTTTTAGTGCATTTATATGCTGATATGGAAATCATTAGGTTGCCAATGATGGGCAAGGAAAGAGTATATTGGAGGAGCTTGAAGCTGATGGAGTTGACACTTCCTTCTTTATTGTAAGCCCTTTTGATGATTTAGTGCATTTCATAGTTTTCAGAAAGATCTTAACCTGCTGTCATAGTTGTTTTGTTATCTTAATTGTTATTTAGAGGTTGTTTGACTTGAAGATTTATTCCTTTCATATTTTTTATAATGTTTGTCTATTTGATTCTTCAAATTATGCTTCAGCAGGATCTTATATTTGTTGATCATTTGAATATATATATATATATATAGAGAGAGAGAGAGAGAGATGATAGATTGTTGCTTTTCCTGAACCCCGGAGTTAGAATTAGGGGTGAAAAAGAAATCATTCAGTCATACCAACATTGAGCTGCCAAAAAATTGGGTTTCTATCATTTTTAGTTTACTTTAAGGGAGTACATGTACATCACATCATCATCATATGCATGCTTTTTCATTTTCACCATCCCATAACCATAAATAATAAAATAAGGCATCTTTTTTCAGATGACGCAGTGCAGGAACCCGGTGGACTGGGCCACCTTTTTGTTATATCATACATCTTTTACTGCCTTTAAATATCACATTATGATCTGAACTTTCTCTGACTTAATTGTTTTGTTTTCAGGTTTCTGAGGAGGGTAATTCACCATTTACTTATGTTATTGTTGACAACCAAACGTGAGCACTTACGCTTAGATGGCTGTGTCATTCTGTAAAATTTCATGTCCTCCCCTTTTTGCTTTTACTCTCATCATTGCATAATATGTTGTCCTTTCGATAAGCAGTCACTTTCCTAGAAAAATACCCCATATTTGTTTGAGTTCTATACATAAGCATTTCGGCTCCGCCTATCATTGGTATAATCTACTGAAACGTGTCTAGAGAAGAGTGGTTCAGATTACTAAAGTTACCTTGGTCCACTCTTTCCTTACCAAAATGTTGAAATTTGTATTTTCAAGTCATGAGCATTTTCTTTGAGTTTAAAAGAGTGCTGCAGTCTTACACTCATAAACATCAATAACAAAAAGTGTTTCTTGTGTTTATAAAAATGTAAAAAGACAAATCGCTAACTGGTATGATTCAGCTAAAATGCAGATTATATTGATAAACTCATCCATGAATTCAAGTGAGTACTCATTTGTCCAGTTGGTTGACCCCTAAGTAATAATTTCAGGAAAACTCGTACTTGTATTCACACCCCTGTTAATCCACCCATGAGACCAGATGAGCTTTCTCAGTCAATATTGTTATCAGCATTAGATGGAGCAAATATGGCCTACTTTGATGGAAGACTGCATGATACTGCTTTAATTGTTGCAAAAGAGGTAAAATTATATATGTGTGTGTGTGTGTGTGTATTGGTATGTGTCTAGTTTCATTGTAGATGAAACTATAGTTATTATCTCTTTGGCACTATGAAATGATTTCAGGATGGATCTTCAATAGTCAAATCTTTTGACCCATCCTTATAACAGTTGTCAGCTTGAATACTTGGTTGAAAAACTACAAAAAGTGCGAGTTTGTTTTTTTAACAGTAAGGCTGCTCTCAGTCTTGTGAGCAACTCGTGTTCTAATTGATAGTGCCTCTAGTTGAACCAAGTCTGTTAGATTTCCCTTATTTTATGTTTTCTGATTAGCCATTTTCAGCTCATGGCATATTTTGTTGTGGCAATTAATGCTAAAATATTATGTTCTACATTCTATACCAAGATATATATAAACCCAATAGCAGGTCAATAGCATTTTTTGGATATTTCCAATACAGGCAGCTCGCAAGAATATACCAATTTTAGTTGATGCAGAAAGGAAAAGGGAAGGTTTGGATGATCTTCTGAATTTTACTAGTTATGTTGTATGCTCAGCAAAATTTCCACGGGTAAGTTGAACTGGTTTGATGCATCACTGTAAGTTTCTTTTACTTTGAGCTTTCTGTCTTTTTTGGCATCTTTTCTGTCACTAGTTCTTTTTCTTCGCTTTCTATCTGAGAAGGAAATTATGAGTTTTCTCTTGATGGAGCTTGTGAGTTTTCTAATAAACCAATTTTTGCAAATGTAATAGTTTGTATTGAAAATGCTATTGTAACTTTTCATCATTAACCATGCTGCTCTGTTTAAAATTTCCATGCTTGGTTCGCTTTCTTTTGATCACTTTGGTCCCTAGTTGTGTTGGGTTTTAATCCTCCTTTTGTGTATGTGGGTGCACGTGTGTGGGTATAAGAGATAGCAAGATGATTTGAACCAAAGATCTCTACCCATATCCCACCCCAACCTTACTGCTTGAGCTGTGCGGCCTCATGTTGGATTTAATGTCTGTTCAATAATTAGTTATAGTTCTCTTTTATTGTTGAAACCAAGCTTAGTTTTGCAAATGGTTGTTGAACCTAAATAAATGAAGTGTCCTATGACTCTGATCCAACCCTTAGAGGATCCTTCTTTAAAATCTGTTACAGTGGTTTCATCTAGCAGTATCTCTGCAAGCCTTTTGTGTTATCGGTTAAATATGTTTTAGTTTCAAATTTATGGGGTCTTTCTAATATTTGGTTTTTGCCTGGTTCTTTTATGTTTTGTTACGAAGATGATATACCTGTGCATTGCTGTTGAAATTTGTTAACTCATTTCATTTTTGTGGTGCATGTTATGAACTTCCAATGAGACAGGCATGGACGGAGGCTCCCTCTATTCCAAGTGCGCTTATTTCCATGCTTCTGAGATTGCCGAACTTAAAATTTGTGATCGTCACATTGGGTGAAGATGGATGCATAATGCTAGAAAGAAGTGTAAATGGTGAGTATAATTGTACGACTTGTGTTTTCTAGAATATCATGTGAAATATTACTACATACATGGTTGGAACCAAAAACAATATTAAAGAAATACTATACTAGATTCATTTGAATAGACATTTTTTACAGGTTTTTTCTGCAATGTTTTCAGGCAGTTCTGATGCAGAAGAAATGGATGTTCACAATTTATTAGAATCGCTAAAGCAGCGAAAAGACGACGGCCATACCATCCCTACATGTATCTCATCGGTAGTACACAGAGCAGAGGACTCTATAGACTTGCGTGTCGTATTTCTAATGCTTCATGTTTAGTCTATTTAGATCTACTATCTGTTGGTGGGTTATGTTTGTTGCACAATATGAACTTCACTGTCTAAAATATTTTTAAGAATCAAATTCTTACTGGGTGAGGGAGAAAGCCCATCCTTGATGGTTAAGCAGCTGCCCATAGGGTCTTGCTATATGGTATGGATAGACTTCTATGGCATTTAATATTATGTCGGTTGCCATCTAGTGCAAATAAATTTTCTCACCCTTCTTGTTTATTACATGAATGTTGCCTTTTTTGAAAAAAATGTTTGCCTACTATTTCAAGCATTAAGAGACTGGAGCATGATAGGTGCTGTCAATGCTGCTCAATCTGGAGATGCAAAAAGAGAAAATACAAACAACTCATGCTTGTAGTTGAAAAAAAAAAAGGCAGCTTTTTTGGCGTGATTGGGAGGCCATGAAATTGTGAAGTCTGACCTACAGATGAGAGTGAGAGTAGATCTAATTTATTTTTGGACAGTCATTTCCAGATAAAAATAACCATGGCTGAAAGAATTTTTATGTGTCTTACTAGGCTCATTGATTTATCTGTTACTTGGCTTCAACATATATTAAGAATGCAGTGTGGTTGTTCATTTTCAAGATGGAATTTCTAATTGAAGATGTTAAAGAATGCTGGGTGCTTTTATTTTAATTTGATACCTTTCTCCTTCCAACCTTTCACAGGTTGTGACCAGATTGAGTGCAAATGGCATAGGGACAGTGACTGGCCGGTTATTTGTTGGAACAGCTGAGAAGATTCCACCATCAGAACTTGTTGACACAACGGGTGCTGGAGATGCTTTTATTGGAGCAGTAATTTATGGTAAATTTAACCATTCGACCTAATTTGTCTTCCTCATTTGTCTTCTAAAGATTCCACTGTCCTGAGAACCATTTTTTTTTTTTTTAACATTGCTGAAGGTTGCTAGAAATATGTAGAGAAGTACTTCTGTATTAATTGAGGTTCTCATATTTGTCTTGATATAAACAGTCAGTTGTTCCTAGAATATCTAACTAGCAATTAGCCTAGAACGGAGGTCAGATTGTTTCATTTCTAGTCTGGGAGTTGAACATGAGTGAAATGGGACTAGACTATCATGTCAACAATGGCATCACAACCAGACAGCATCTTTATCTTCTTGACTGCGCTGAATTAACTTTAGGGTTCTTTATTTTTATATAGGATGAGCCCTTACTAAACGGTTTCAACCGTATGTGAAGTTTCTTCGATTATTGAATGCACAATTGGGATTCACTGTTAAAACCCTATATTTTCTGCTTACTGTTTGATTAGGCCATTTGCGAGGTTAATGACTGTTCATTTTCTTATTTTTAGCCATGTGTGCTGGCATGCCACCAGAGAAGATGTTACCGTTTGCTGCTCAAGTGGTAAGTTTGATTTACTCTTTTTTCTATAGCAAGCAAATTAGCTGCAAGATAATGGTTTAAGCTCTTAAAAAGGGGTGACCACATGATTGCTGGGAGAACTCTGCTCTGACCGAATTTGATGCCTTATTGCAGGCTGCATGTGGTTGTAGGGCTTTAGGAGCGAGAGCCGGTCTTCCACACCGTACAGATCCACGCTTGGCAACCTTTCTATAGCAGGTGCAGGCATGGTGACAGTGTTATAGTTGAAGTAAACGTGAACTTTGCCCCAAAACCAGACTTTTTATGTTTGCCAGAACATCTGTGAGCTTTACTTTGATTTCACCATACCATGGGCCCAACAACCAGCAAATACATCCTTATAGAGCAATAGGATTGGAGAAGCCATCTTCTTCGACAACATTATGGATGCTTGCTTGGTCCTATCCAAGCATCCATTAGATATGTTCGTCTAGTGGAGATGCCTCTTGAGTTGCAATGTTTGAATGTGAACTCTCAAAAACTCGGTATTTCTCTGCTTTTGAGCTTTGGAATATATGTAAATATATTTTTATACCTTCAGCCATTAATAAATACTTTCATGCATGGTACAAATCAGCAATGAGAAAGGTCACGAGATATAGAGAAAGAGACTTGAGTAAAGGGTTTTATAGCAAATGGAATAGAAAGAGAATGAACAATGAATGCAGTTGACTTCAATGTGGAAGAGAAGGCCAGCAGTTGGAATGTCGCTGTCAAATACGCTTTTGAAATGAAGAATCCATTGGGATTGAAATCCAAATTTATTGATTTCAAGGGAATGAGTGGATTCTGGTTTTCTTTTAAATTCTACTATTAATGTAGTAAATTCCTACACGGCCATGGCGGCCTTGGTGAAATCAGAAGAAGCAGTGAAAGGTGGATAAAAAGCCCATTGTACGCATAAAAATGATGGATTAAACTCAAGAATTAAACATGCATTCTTGAATAGCTAGACACAATTCAACTTTGCAGTAAAACACAAACTTTAAAACACCAAAGCATTAAAAGACACATTCCTAAAAGAACCCAAAACCCAAGACCGCACACTATGTTCAAAATATTCATCCGCACTAAGCCTACGCCTTCAACCATGTAATAATATAATAATCTCTTTCCTAAAATCTACAGCAGACTATCAGCCTTTGTAGGCAACCTCCTGAAGAAACTCAATGCCCGGGAAGGCAACTTGCTCCTGAACCTTGGAGGCCTTAAGGCATACACTCCCCACAACGCTACCACCACCCTGAACGGCACAGCATAAAACCCGACAGCTGCAAACAGGCAAAATATCACAAATAAGAATGTGGCCCTTGGATCTCTCCAACTCAGCAATGCTTGAAATCTTTCTCCTTGTGTTGCCATATCTCCAACCACTGTTTGAATCCGTCCCGCCACGCTTCTTAGCCGATCATACCTCATTCTAACCACTTCTGCACTTCGACTTGTTGGGAATGAGTCAAATTCCTCATCCAACTCATCTGGATAAACACTCTCAGCATGGGAGAGCCGGGTGTCCATGTGGGGTGGATGGCGAGATCGGAACCTGTATCGCCACAGTCCCATTATCGCCATGTAGAGCAGCATTGCAGGGATTACGAGCTCAGGCAGTGCAACTAATAGGAGAAAGGTTGCAACAAACAAGGATGAGTACACTGGCTTCGTCCAATTTCGCATAGCCTCCACCCAACGGCTCATGGCAACAATACCAGAGATCACATTCATTAGTCTGAAGAAGTTAGCTTTGCTTCTTCTCATGCTCCACATATGGGAGTCATGATCAAGCATATACTCGACAACCTCTCGCCCCAGTGGTGGCTCCGCTCTGCTCAGCCGTGATGACACCACATTCATAGCTTGGTACCTCAGGTTCTCCAATTGGTTGACACTCAAAGGTTGCACATAATGCATCTTTGGTAGCAATGGCAATGTGTACATATGCAACATGTTTCCCATGTTAGCACACGAAAACCGCACTGCTAAATGAAGCTCACCCATTTTTTTCACCCCAGAGGTGTGCAGTATGAGTAGTGGATATGAATGAGTATAAACTCGATCAGATTCCAGAGTGGATAGCCTGATTCTAACCTTTCCAATTCGAGAGTCACGAGCACCAGCATTAGTAATGATGTTTTTATCAGTGCGGCAATTGTCAAAGACTCCAATAGTGATAACCGTGCAAGGATCAAAAACCTCCCAAGTATATTGCTCATTCCATTTCGGGGACAAGCTATCAACCACGGTTCGAGTTCTCACCCATTTCTGTCCATACTTGGCAACACAGTAAGCATCAGTGGTGCCTCCTTTGCCTTCCTTGATTTTCATCGGCATAAGCCCTGTTGCACCCAGAATTCCCATTTCAAGCACTCCGATGTGAGGCTTCCAGAGCTGCTTTGCTGTTGGCCTGACATCACTGCTATACATTGTAGCCTCATCAAGAACATGGTATCCCCCGTCAAAGGAGACGCGAAGATGAATTCTAGAGCCGAATCTTGTCACAAGCTTAGTCTCAGCAGAGTTGCCAAAATGGTTGTCAAGATTAAACCACCTAGAAACCACTTGTTTGTCATCTGTTCTTCTTTCGATTGCTGTCACGGGTAGCAAAACTCTGCCAACGACTTCGTCTCTTCCAGGGCCAACACGATCCTCAACAGAAACCAACAAATAATCCTCAAATGGCTCTGCAACTACAAACAGAAAATCTTCATTCCAAAATGGATTTGATAAGCTTCTGTTGGGACTAGCCGCAGAAACTCTGGTCCTAGAGACTTGATTCCCAACCTGGACTTTAGCTGAAAGCTCAGGGTACCTCACCAATGTTGACCCTTTTTCGCCCAAAACAACATCCTGTGCTTCAATAACTGACACTCTCAAGTACCAAAGCTTTGGTGACAAATAAACCTTGGATTTAATAGAGCCAAGCCCATCAAAATGCACACTTGCTGCCTTAGCGTGCCATGCCTCGGCAAAGGCCTCATCTGCCTGAGTCCCAAACCATATGGAAAGCATGACTTCCCCTTTGGACTTATCTCCTTTCTTATCTTCCATCCTGTACCACTGTGGAGCCAATTGACTATCTGGAGGGACCCTCCTAGGGACTTCATTTAAATCAAACCAAACTCGGCCCAAGAAATCATCTTTGTTACCCTCCTTAACAAAAATCTCCACCATTGATGACTGTATACAATCTTTAGAGAAAGCAAAAACTTGGTCCCAATCTCCATGGCTTGAGCTGACCCTCTTGGTAACACCTCTATAGTTCCCTAGCTTGACTTCAGCCACAACCTCACCACCCACAAAAAAAGAGATATCTCTAGCCTTTACTACTCTAATGTAAAGGTACTGCATTTGCTCAACAAGATCATATGTTGAACTCGTTTTGTCCTTGTTCAAAGGACCACCACCAAGATGAGGACTAGTCTCCTTAAGTGAAAACTCATTAGGTCCATTCGAGTAAAGACTCACCGCACCACCACCACCACCCCCCCTGACACCTGCACCACCACCGGTGAGACCACTGGCTGCAACGGGGACGGCGGGGCCTGGACCAGTAGTTATGATAACAGGCTTTAACTCACCAGGGTTTGGCTCCACAGGCTTTGCATGGTTTTGGCCCTGCTGTGTTGGCTTGTTCTCTTGAACCAGCTGTTGTTGTACCACCAAGGCAGGGTTTTGCTGTTGCATTTTCTTCTTCTTTGAAAACCCCGAAGAGGTAACTGAAGCAGAAGCTGAACCAGAAACCACCATCCCATTATCATTAATCCCCATTTCTTTAACTTCCTCTCTAGTTGAAACATAAAGCTTCAGCGTAATCTCTCCCCTTATGTGAGAAAACAAACTTCTTTTATCAAGAGTATACATCTGGGGAGTCTCTTCACCCTCTTTAGCAATACTTGAACCTGAAACCCTGACTTTCCCAAGAAAGTTCCGGCTGTTACTCGACCTCCTTTCATTAAAAACATTAATTTCAATGGTCCTGTAAGGAAGATCAGCAACATCCTTTATATGGAAAACCAGCTTCTCATTCCAAATGGGATTCAAGTCTTTTCTTTTAACTTGAGTCCTATGCCTTTGGTTCTCAAACTCCACCTCCACAAACGGCGAAGACGACCCTTCCCCATCTTTTGGCATCAAGTTATGAGCTGCTACCACCTCCACCACAAGCTTCTCTTTCCCTGCATTCCCTACACTACTATTCATGGCTTATAGCTTATAGCTTAGCTTAAGCTGTTCGCTTGAAACAAGAAGAACCAGAAAGAACAAGAATCAAAGAAGAAGAAGAAGAAGAAGAAGAAGAAAGGAATAGTAAAAGATAATGAAGAGACAGGGAAATGACAATAGAGACAAACAGAGGGAGCGATGTAAAGAGAGAGAGGAGAGAAGTGAAGGAGAGGAAAAGGACTACAGAGTTGCAGAAGAGCGTGCAGCAAAGCAAACCAGAGTTATATTCTTTGAGAGACAATACTACGGAATTTGAGTTGGTGAGAAGCAACCAACAAGCAAAGCAGGTAGAGAAGAAGTACTTGATGGATTTTGCTGGCAACTGTTCATTTACTTTTGCTAGTACTACATTCCAAATATGGTTCACGCGTTGAAGGGGTGAGCGCGTGTGAATCCAACTCCACCAATCATATGGCTACAATGGTTCTGCCAGAGTGGATATGGTGGGACCCCTGCAAACACCCTGTTTTATTTGCAAGTTTGCAACATTCTACCACCCTACTAGTACTACTAACGTTAACCTTAATTATTACAAGATTTTCTTCGTCCTTTTAATAATAAATATTAATATCAAATACTTAGGAAGAGTCAAATCTTAATTTAATGCTTTTTGCTTAGTTGTGAAGTGTGCAGTCTGCAGTGGGGCACCTAACCAACCACATCAAATGCCTTCCTGCAAATGGTATAAAGGGCCGCTATGTTAATACTCTTATACCTTGGTTAGTGTATCAATTAATGAATTAATGAACGGTAAATGCCTTGAATTTCTCATTCTCTTTTTGTAGTGGAAGGATTTAAAGTTGAAATGCCTCCAATTGTATGTTAATAATGATTTATGTTACCAACGTGATTAGTTAAGTGAAAAAAATTTAATATTCTTTAAGAAATGTTTTGAATTCAAGTCTTATAAAAAAATTTTTATAAGATTTGAAATTCAATAAGATTTGATTTTTAATTAGTTGGATCTAATATAGTTAATAAATACAGAGATGTTTATAAAAAAAATTATGTTATTTTGATTTCGGGTTTATATGTTTTTCTATTTCAATTTTTTTACTATGTTATGAATCGAATCTATAAATTTTAGTCGTTACACAATGTTTTCTTACCATCCTTGCCAAATATCGGTGATTATGAAATTTAGTATACAAAGTATTCAAATTAAGCTTATGACTTGATTTTTATTGAATAAATACATATTATCTTCTTAGCAATAAGTAAAAGTTGAATTCTAATAATTAAAATTCTTATGCTCTTTCTATTTTGTAAATAAATTATGTTTTATTAGGGAAAAATTTGTGGGATAAAATAGGTTATTCTCAACTCTATGGTTGGCCAAGATATGTCTTTCGCAAAACTACATTGAATACATCAGGGACAAGTACGAGGAAGAAATTATTGATACTAGTAGAATCTAACATCATTCTTATTGATGGTGAATAGGTACCCCGACTGAGGTAGAATTCGATTCCAACGCCACTCTAATTAAGGTATAATTAATAATAAATCCAAATTCATGAGGTAGGATTCGAGTCTAACGTCACTCTTTATGAAGATACAATTAGGGTTATGAAAAAAAATAAAAAAATCGATAATCGAACTAAATCGATAATTTTATTAGGGTTTAAATTGTTCATATAAAAATCAAATTGTTTAAATAAAAATTGAACTGTTCAAATAAACTAAAATTTAAAAAAGAAATACTTGATTTTATTGACTTAAAATTAAATGACTCAAAATTTTTATAATCTTATTTAGATTTTTGTAAAAGAACAAAAATTTAAAATTGAATAAATTCTAACTATCTAAATATCCGTAAAAATACCCGAACTAAACTAAATCGAAACATTATGATATTAAAACTTTAACATTCGAACCAATCCTATCGGTTGAACCCCTAGATACAGTAAATCCTAAATCCCACATCCACAATCAATTGGTGGTGGTAAACATGCCAAGTATCTCCATTCTACTATTACCAGATGTACTATGTATCAAATTGAAACTAGGATTTGATGATGATTAAGAGCATAATTACTTAAGGGCAATGCGGTTTAAAAGCGCGTAAAAATAGGCGCGTATGGAGAAAAGAAGAGGATTTAGAGGTTTGTAGTACGTGGGGTGGGAAGGAAAGGAAGTCAAGTCAGGCCTTGTTGAAGTAATAGGTCAAGAGAGCGTGCCAGAATCCAGAGAGAATCCTTTGTTTTTCCTCTTATTTTCTTGCTTTGTTTCGGACAATAGATGGCACCATTGGTTCTCGAAGTCCGAGGTTCACTTAGGAATACCAAATAATTGTCTTTTTCAATTCCAGATATTTGTATTATTAATCAAATGTCCTCTTTTTTCAGAATGTTTTCTCTTTTTTGCTGTCTTCGCAGTGTCGAGGCGCGTGTTGTTCCTCTACGGCAGGGTGTAAGGCAGAGATAAGGTGCCTAGCCTTGTCAGCACCGTGGCTCTTAAACGGGTCCCACTGTATAATTTTGAAATTGACGTGATCTGATCTGGTTTAGTTTTTGGCATCCACCAACTGATTAGTGCCATGTAACCTTTTTTATTTTGTCATAATTATATCATAGAATTATGTGATACTAACTGTTCATTTGTTCCGTATGTTTATCTCACTATTTTTGTATGTTTTTAAATAAGTGAAGGTTATAATCGGCCCTTGTAAATCAACTCCTTTAATTACAATCGTCAGACAGTTTTATTAACCGTTAAATTTATATGTTGTTTTATTTAAAATTTTCGACGAAACCTGTAACCGATCGATTGCAAGAGAAACTTTTTATATTATTTTTCTTTTAGATTATTTTAAAATTCTACAAGCATCATTCTCTTTTTCTCATATGTCTTAGGGTATCTCTAACTCATCACACCAAATTTTACATTATTTTGGTGTAAAAAGAGAATATTTTTAGAATATTCTAACACCAAATTTTGTTCCACTCCAATGTATTACACCATTTTTTACATCATTTTTCACATCAATCATATTATAATATAACATCTACTACTTAACTTAATATAATTATCTAAATAATTATTTAAACAATTAAATTAATATATATGTAATTATAACAATATATTTTATTAATTAAAAATAATAATATTAAATATTAAATATTTTTCTCATGAATTATTTTTTCACTCCAATGTAATCTACACCAAATTGGTGTTAAAAGTGTTTTGAGGCAATAAAAGAAGTATTTTATAATAATTATTTATAAATAATTAATGAAAATAAATATCTATATATATTTAATATTGGTCTCATTTTAAAGGTTTTAATGAAATCTTTCTAATGACATTTTTTTATAATAATTTAACTTTAAAATTTAAATATTTATCAAAAAAAAAAAAAAAACAAATTTGGTGTTGGCTACAGTGCAACACCAAATTTGGTGTTGCACTGTAGCTAACACCAAATTGGTGCTCTTGGAACACGTGAAATACCGTGTTCCTTGGAGAGATTTGCACCAAATTTTAACACCATTTCGGTGTTTTGGTGTTCGGTTGGAGATGGCCTAATATGTAGATTTGACTTACTTTTACCAAAATCACTTCCACCTTTTTCGTCTAGCATAAGAGGACGTTTGATTCAAGGTGTCTTATATTATCAGAGTTATGTGATTATCATGTTATAACATAACCTAGTGCATATTCCTGGAATATGTACAATTTCTGTTTGGTTGAGATTCCCGGAATATAAGATTAACTTGTTTGGTTGGAGGGTATATTTTCTGTTAAAATGGGTAATTTACTGTAATGCCCATGTTTACAACACTTAAGTTTATTTCTTATTTGTTCAATGTTTTGTACAATTGTTGTAATTTTGTTAATTTTGATAATTAAACATGACTAACATAAAAATTATTTAAGTAATAAACTTAGTAAAATATTATATAATTAATTTAATGATTATATAAGTTAAGTTTAATTATACTTTTAAAAAAAAAGAAATTATGCTTTTAGTTTAATTGAACTAACATATAATTATTAATTTAATAATTATATAAGCTAAGTTTAATTATGTTTCTTAATCAAAATAAATTATGCTTAAAAAAACATTGTAATTTATCAATTACATAAGGTTGTTAGGGTCCAAAAGAGCAAAATACTAAGGGTAAAGTAGAAAAAATTTTTAACATAACCTGGTAATATCACATTACCTAAGAATTTGGAAATTATGAGATTCCTGGTAATATGCATCAAAAGTTGACGTGGCAGTAATCTTACATTATCTCGGTAATGTAATTACTACAAACCAAACGGAGTAATGTTACATTCCAATGTGCACATTACTGGGGTTATATAAGATAACCCCGAACCAAACGCTCCCTAAGTGTTTTTTCTCTCTCTCTTATTTCGCTTATGTCAAACTGAATTATTGAAAGCAGTTATGCTTTTATTCTCTAAAAATAACAATAACTATCACCATAAAAACTATTACAAGATAATTCAAATTAAAAGAAAATCAACCAAAGAAAACTTCTTGTTAGAATTAAAGTTCTCTTTATTAGCCCAAACCCATTACAATTTGTTTTCTTTTTCTTTTTCTTTTTATCGTTTTATTTTCCGGATTGCAAACTTATTTATATTGCTTTCAACCGTTAAAAGACATATTTTCAAAAATTCACTATGTGTTTCAAAACAAAGGATTCCTACTTGTACCTTGAAAAAAAAATTTTAGGGAACAAATATGACCTCTGGGTTTAGGAAAATTAATTTACAGCAAACCAAATCGTTAACATTTGCAATTTCACAATATCCAACAAGAGAGAAACTTGTTGCTACAATCTTCCCCAATATTCCATGTTTTCTTAGGTTAAAAAAGAATAGAACATAGTTTGCCTCGTAAACAAAAACAAAAAATAAAAGACAATTGCCTTTGATAATGTTGAGAACATGGGAAGAAGAGAGCTTTATTGGAAGACGATTTTGATTATGATATATAAATTACTGTTATTCTTTTCTATTTGGTTCAAAGGAAAAAAAAAAGAGAAGAATTTGAAAAAGAAAAGAACTAATGTTAATAGAAGCTTGATCCGCCACTTTGAGTATAATAATGTTAGTAAAAGAAATTGCTATAAAAAATATTCGAACCCTTCATCACATATCATAAAGGTAAATACACTAACCACTATACTAATTTTAACTTTTTATTAAATATTTGCTTCCTATTATATATGTTGAATATTAAAATACACTAAAAACTCACATCTCCCCATCCAACACGTTAAGTCTCGGGCCAGGTTTTATAACATTACCCATAACTAATGTTTCGATCAAATTTAGACCTGAAGTAGGTCTAAACGAGCATTTGTATTGCAGAGAGTCAACCTATTCGTTTGATTGATTTGACAAGTCAAATAGAAGGTGAGGTATTTTTTTTTCATTTTTATGGACGTTGATAGAGGTGGTATCGTCGTTTTATTTTTTTATTATATAATCTTTCTTGACTCAGTTGTGTTACTAAATTTATTTAACATGTGTGGAATTTTAAACACATATGTTTCAGAGGACAAGTAAGACTTCTTAGACAAGGATAAAATAATAGGTGAATTTGAAAAAAAAGGAAATCAACGAGTAGTGCGTTTGACCAATGCAGTGATAAGAATGAAAGGAAATTTTTGCCTCACAAGTATTTTGAAGAAAATGATTTTAAGAGTTTGGATATTGACAAATTAAAAGAATAGAGTTTAAGACACAAGCATATGCATAGGGTCAGGATTTTAGTATAAGAAGAAACAGTTTGGGCCAAAACATGTTCAAACTCTATTACAATCACTTGAAAATCAATTTTAAACCAAATCAAACTCGATTACAAACATATGGTTTGGGTTTTAGTATAAGAAGAAACAGTTTCGGTGAAAATATGTTCAAACTCTATTATAATCACTTGAAAATTGATTTTAACCAATTCAAACTCGATTACAAAATATAAACAAATAGGGTAAACTTGATTTATTGCAAGTTTAGAATCGATTTTAAAAAATATAACTGCAAGTCACCATAATATACTCGATCTAAACACTAATTCAATTTTAATATTCCTCTCAAATTTGATTATATCGGTATTTCCCTTCGCAAAGGGTTGTACTACAGTTTACATTATATATCTCTTAATAAATAACACACAATAAATAAATAAATTAGAGAAACTATAAACTGATATAAAAATCTTTTCAATTATAATAAACTAATATCTAATTATCTACTACAACGATCTAATAGACTCCTTTAATGCAATCAATTTAATCTTTAGATTTAAATACCTACCTGGCCATCAATTTGTCCTCTTGTAGTTGAAGTCTTTGACTTCAAATATCAAATTGAACTACATTGCATGTAGAGCTTCTCTCATAGCAGCTTATATAGAATCATAAATTGTATCACATGTAACACCCTCAATATGCTGTTGAATTACCCTCAAGTGGACTATAATGCGTGTCTCGATGAAGAAACTACCATCATTATTGACTGCATGCCACATTATGTTAGGTCATAGGAAACCATACCTTTAGCAAACCAAATGTTACGCTTTCTTAAAAAAGCTAGCACATTTGATGATGAAAACCATTTCTTTTATATGAATAAAAACACTAATATATATTCCCATCTTAAACGATTTCGACATGCCTTTTTCATAGGAAAATACTACTTATATGCAATCTCATATGCTTGATGACTAGAGAATTTTGACCATTCCAAATGCGAAATTGACATTTTAGAAAAAGCAAATATCAATAATCATCACCTAAGATAATCACTATAAGGTTGAAAGTATATATGTTATGGTTCAATGAATGTATGTCATCAATCATGAATATAATGACTCACTTAAGATAATTGCTCATTTTCAAATTGATAGAAGTCACACAAAGTTTGTGAACAATTTTAAATTTTATGGCTTAATGAATGTATTTATTGGATAGTTAGGTTTCACAAATTATATACTTGAACAAGGTTATGAGTAAAATGATTAAAAGACTAATCAAGGTCTAATTACATCCCAAACAGGTTCAAACTTGATTACAAACTCTCAAAAATCGATTTTAAACATGTTCAAACTCAATTACAAACAAGATCAAATAGGAGAAACTCGAGTTATTACAAGTTTAGAACTGATTTTAAAAATAAAACTGCAAGCCACTATGGCATACTCGATTAACATCCCCATGAAATCAATTTAAACACCCATTCGATTGTAACATCAACGATGAACTCCACAAGTTTTAAGCTTCCACTAAGAAACACCATTGAAAAAAAAAAGACACAGTTAAACTTAACTAAAAAAAAAACCCTATTTACATATCATAAATTAGGATTGAAATATTCATAAACGATTTAACTACTTACATTTTGTGGAAAAAAAAAACACTAATCTATAGTATAGCATCGATTCTATATAATTTAAGAAGAAAGTATAACATAACCTAATATCATGGGTACGATGATATCCTAGATACGAATAGTTAGTTACAAAATAATGAATCAATAACCATGACACACCCGGACCTAGCATGACTTTTCGGTACGAACGGAATAGTGCAAGATCACGCAATAATTAAACAATATGTCGGTCCGGCTGTGTCAAGTCAAAAAAGAAGTCAAACTTAAGGTAAGCCGTAGTTGGAAGATGAGATTGGTGATCATGCATGAAATCACTAAAGTGGACTTCTTTAAGTCCATAGCTAATGGATTGGACGTCCATTGGTGAATTGGTTGGTGGATCGGGCCAAGGATCGAAATTATAAGAGGTTTAAAGAGGGAAAAAAGTCTGGCCCGGGGCCCGAGTAGACCCGGTATCGGGCCTTGCTAAAAATAGGGGCAGATGAGCTCTCCCCCTCTCATTTTCTCTTCTCCCTCTCTTCTCTCCTCTCATTTGCTCTCTCGAAGCAATTTTTGACTTTTGACCGATCCGGACAAACCGACCGCAAGTTCAAGGCGAGTTCTTGGTATGTTGTTCTTAACTCCTTGATCTTCATTTTATTAAGTTTGTGCGCATTTCCATGCATTGGTCTAGGAGAGAGCCAAGCTCAAAGTTAGTTTCAGCTTTTAGTTAGATTTTAAGCTTAGATTCGAGATCTAGGAACTTTGAGCTCGTGATTATCGTTTCTGCTCTGGCAAACGTGTCGTGGGAGGTGAGAGAAACCTCCATCTCAAATTTTACGCGAAACGGTGGACCGAGGGGCTCGGGTACAGAGGAAAAGCCTCAAAACCCAAGGCCTGCGGACGGTTCCCACGCGGGAGAGACCCGCTGCCCAAGTCCCGCGTGGGACTAGGCTTTTTTGGCCCAAAACGGCCGGTTGGGCCCTATTGGGCCCAAACCAAGTTGGACTCGGCCTAACTCACATGGGAAGGGCCTTTTGGGCCCAAAAATAGGCCAAGCCCGACCCAGCCACGTGGGGGGCCTACCTGACCCAGATCCGGGCCTGGCTGGGCTCCCCAGGGACATTTTCGTAATTTTTCACCAAGTGTCCAATTTTTACCTCGGAACCTCTCGGACACTTTTCTAAGCCCTGAATCACATTCAAGCCCAATCATAGGTCATGTTAGAGCCTCATAGGTGCATTCATAAATTTAATTATGAATGCTAATGTATATTTCCATGTATTAGGGTTCCGGATAATCGAATGCGGCGATGCACCGAAGGTTAAAGCTACATGGAGCGCTTGGGAGTATACGAACCTCCCAATACTATGAGTGGCCCTATTTTCAGTGCTTAGCCACTAGGGACAAAATGTTTTCAAAATTTAAATTATTTTAAAAAAGGTTTTACAACTGTTTTGGGATAAGGGTTATCCACGACACACACTTTTTATTTTGTGATACACCCACTTAGAGGGTGGGATGATTTTAAAATCTAAAGGCTTGTGTGTGTTTAAATGTTTTAAACATATATGTTTTGAATATATATTTATATATACATATGATGAATATATGGATGGGATGCGAGACGAGAGATAAGTAATTGAGTGGCTCCTCGGGCTTCAATATATGCGGGAGCGTGGACCGAGTTGGAGAAACATGCTAGATTCTCAGCCGTGGACCGCCTGTCGAGGGGCACGGTGAGACAAGACCCTGGGAGAGGCAAGTAGCAAAGCTCGCCAGGGCTCCAGAGCTGTGTTCCACCACAGCTGGCTACCACCGAGGGAATGGGCTAGAGTAAGAGAAATTACGAAGTGAATTTTAAAAGAAAAGAGATAGCCCTCGGTGCAGTAAGGCATACGATCGGCCAGTCATGCCTTCAGTGTATTAAGAGCCAGCCCATGTAGTATATATATATAAATTCATTCTAAAGGTTTTTAAATTAAATTCTCGTTGGAGAATTTCAAAAGAGATTTTGGAAAACAAAATTTATTCTTTTTACTTTATTTATTTTATTTTATTATATTCTCGATTACCCTGTTTTCCCTAATCTTGATGGAGATTCATTGAACCTTTGTCACTCATCTGTATCCAATGTGGATGGATGCAGATCCGCGTACGAGGTCAGCTAATAGAATGGAGGCTCACTAGGAGACGTCGGTGGCTTAGGCTTAGTAGTTTTCGCTGTATAGGTATTTTCTAAATTAGTCCACTGGTATTACCTTTAAGGATTATTATTTTATTAAAAGATTTTTAATTAAAGTTTTAGTTGTTTTGCAGCGATGGTATCCATTTCAATGCCTTACGGTGCTTTTGGTGTGTGACCAGTTGGCACATACTTCGAGGCAGCGTGGCGGTTGCCAAGTGGCCGACCTGGGTGGGTCGGGGCGTGACAAACCATCCCCTAAACACTCATTCCTTCGAAAACTCGATGTAAATAATCACACGATTTTAGTGACTTCCGTAAAATATACATATAAAACCATATTTCAAAATTAATTCTATACAATTAAAATTAATTCTATACAATTAAGATCAATTCTATACAATTAAAATCGATCAATGTTGTATTAATCCCTTTGTACAATCGATATAAAAATATTAGAACTGATTATAGCATCTTTCACCTAGTCAAATTTTAAAGGAATTATTACAAATAAGGGTAGTCTACTGAAAATTATTAGTTTTTGATACCATACCAAATTATATTTATTAAGAAAGAAATAGAGACTTTTAAAATTGCTAAAAAGGATATTAAAATATTATTTTTACCCTTGATACCCAATTGGCCATATCTCTCCTCTCTCTTTGACTTCATCGAGCCGAATACCAAGTAGTCAAGAACAAATACCACTAGCCAACATAACGCCAAGAAATCGACGTTGAACACCCCTATTAAATCAAATGACATTATTATGTGATCATTTCAACCAATTATATATTTTTTAAAATTTTAGAAATAAAACAAGCCTCCTCATTATCACTTTATTTATTATTATTGAGAAACTTGGGGTTATCTTTTTTTATTTCTTCTACTGTTTATCTCTATTGACAATTTGTTAAAGACAAGCAATGAAAGTAGAGTTTTTTTGCAAATGGAAGCAGAATCCGTAAAGCTATTGGAGCAGTGAATGATCAAAGAAACATAAGCAATAAAGCATACTAAAGCGGTAGGGAATTGCATCGAAACTGAAAGTTTTAATGGTGAAAGCCCAGAGCCATAACGAAGATCATGCAGATAAAAAGTATTTTAGGGAAACATAAGCCATACATTTTAGAACCCTAAATTTTATGCACACTTTTATTTTTTTCATTTTCGGATTTTTATCACTTTCTGTGACTATTTTTCTTTTTATTAGCTATTGTTAAATCTGACTTTTGAGTTGGGATTTGATGATATTTGTGTTAATTAAGGTAAAAATGATATTTCAATTTCCTTTTTAATAATTTTAGAAGTTTCTATTTCCTTTCTAATAAATATAATTTGATATGGTATCACTACCAAACAAGAATAATTTTCAATGCACCATCCTTGTTTGTAATTTGTTTAATTTTAAAATCTGATTTCACATAATTATCTCCAAAACTTTAGGAGATTGACTTTCCTAAAATTAAGGATTGAATTAAAGAGTGGTTTAATCACATCGAAATTAAGTTAAATATAACATGAAACATTTACTTATAACCTTTTAAACAAATTCTTTTAATTCAAACTCTAACAAAGAAATACTCACATCTAACGGCTGATAAACAACCATCACATCCAATGGCTCATATTAAACGGGTTGATTAAAGGATGACCATAAAGGGGTGACTTAAAGTCTCACCTTTAAAATAATATCCACTTTTCTAAAATAAAAAAAAAAACTTTTTCAACCTTACTTTTCATTTAAACACGAACTTTCAATAGGACACACCATCTTTTAATACACTCAGACTTTTTTTGTACTATTTCGTACAATCGAAATAGTGGAAGACGGTGGGTTAGTGTAGGGAATGTGTTGATCCAATTATGAAATTAAGCCTTCGTGTGGAAGATAAAGAAAACATTGAGGATAAAATGAGATAGAGTTAGAAGATGGGGTGTTAGATAGTGTATGGATTGACTAAGAAGAGTTAGCTTAAACCCTAAATTAGGTCCATACGCTCTTAGAACTCGAATGTGGCCTAATCGGACATCCATTGGAGGAGTAACCAAGACTAAGAATGAGATGGAGAATGTATTGAAGTTTGGGAAAGAAATTGGATTGGTTCAGAATCGATTCGAAATGAATTGGAGGTTTAAAGAACCTTCGACACTAGAATACTAATCAATCGGCATTGGAATCAACCCTAGGTGGAAGAAGGCTTGAGAAAAAGCCTAGAAAAGCGAAGAAAAATGGTTTAGGCAGCAACCATCATCGAACCTATGCATAATCGGTGCCGAATGTGCGAGGTAGCTCAAGCTACCTCATTTCTTCCTCTTTTCCTTTTCTTTCCTCTTCCTTTCTACTTTTTTGCTTTTACCACCTTAACCACCCCTAACCTACCTTCAAACAATCCTCCTAAACATATCGAAACAAATCTCAAGGCTCCTCCTTAAATAAGAAAATCTAAAAAGGGGTGAAGAAGAGCCATTGGAGATGTTTTGGAGTTTTTTATGAATCTTTCAATCTAGCTATCAGATTCAGTTAAGATTTACTATGTTATATTAGACTCATCAAGCTTTAAAATGCCTCTAACTTTGCATCTATCCATGCACTAGATCGGAAGTTATGAGCTTTCAAAATTTAGGTTGCATTTTTAGGTGTTAAATAGGTTGCATTTTTAGGTGTTAAATAAACATAGGTTAGATTTTTATGAATTTTGACCCAATGATCTTGATATTTGTTTTTATAATATCATTTTAGATGTTGTAAAGAAGTTGTGTGCCTATTTGTAACTCAATTCATAAAGAATCGAAGGAGAAATGGGCTTGAGAAGTGGCAAAGAACTTATTTTCAGGTTCTCTAGTTCATAATTGGCACCGGACCTTGTTGGAATAGGTGCTGAACTTGAAATTCCAACCATTTGAATCTGATCAAATAGAACCAGTTCCGGATCATGCCAATTTCGGTGTCAGACTTGCTGGGATTCCTAGGGGCATTTTCATCAATTTTCACCCTAAGTCCAATTTTGACTCGAAACTTCCCCAGAACCTTTCCTAACCTCGAAATCACTTTCAAACCTTAATTTTAAGCATATTAGAGCCCCAAAATTATTTGGGTAGATTGAATTAAAATTTAAATTCATTTCTCCATGTATTAGGGTTTCTGGGCGATCAAGTGCAGTGACGCTCCGTAGACCAAATGTGGGGGAATCCCTGGGAGTATATACAAACCTCCTGGTATCATAAGTGGCCTAGATTTCAATGTTTAGCCATTAAAGTTAAACTCTTTTAATTGTTTCAGAAATAAAATATTTTATAACGTTTTTAGGTTCAGATAATCCTTTGCACATATTTTATTTTATAATACACTGATTTAATGGGTGGATGATTTATGAAAATGATTATCAATGTTTTATTTATATTTTATTTCTTTATATATATATATATGTATACAAGATGGATGACCACAGCCATTTTGTAACACTCCTGCTCCGCCAATTTTACAGTTGCCGGCTTCATGAATTTTATGTTAGTAGATAGTATCATGCATTTCATAATCTAAAGTATGGAAATGTTATAGTGTAAGATGGGTAGTTAGGAATTTTGGTGAAAAATGTGGGAAAAGTTTGAACTAGTATAGCTTACAAACGGTGAGGAGTTTAAAAATTGTGTGACGCGTAAAATAGCTCGATAGGGCTTGAAAAATAATTTGGGACAATGTATAAGGTTTGAGACTAATTAAGGATATAAGTGAAAATTTTAAATTTTTCGAGGGTAAAATTGTCCATGGGATTAAGATGGTCATTTTGCCATAAGATTATTTTGGTCATGTGCATGGCCATACAAAAGAGTGATGGGCGGCCATGCTTTGGGAGACATCAGGAAAGTTCTCCAAAATTCTCCAAACTTCTCCAAACTTCTCCATTTTTCTTCCTTTTCCACCAAATTTTCTCTCACCATAAATTCTCCGAGTTTAATCCAACAAAACCCCTTCAAGTTTACAGTCAAATTGAAGCTCTCAACAAGCCCATCAATAGCCCTCTATCAATTTTGAGGAATTTGAGCTTGGTTGGAAGTAATTTGAAGAAGAAAAATTAGGGTTCATATTGAAGTTGGAAAAAATCATAAGGTAAGCATGCCTAATTTTGAGTTATGTTGTAGATTTTGGCATGCTCATTATGAATATTAGGTTACTTTGGCATAAAATGTGAATTTGTATGCGAAATTTAGGGAGAAAAAGATGACCATGTTATGAATTTTTTATTCATAAAGTATATGTGCTAAAAGAATTTATAAGTTGAATTAAATTAGTGTGGGAGAGTTAAATTGCTAGGATTTAATTTTTTAAATGAATTGAAGAAAGAATTTACAATATAAAAGAGTGGGTACTGAAAATTCCCAAGGAAAATATTATTATGGCCAATTTGTAAGACTTAATTAGTTTGGTTATATTTTTGGAGTAGTTTAAGTGTAAATATGAAGATGGAAATTTTGGAGATGAACAAATACCAATTTGGCAAAATTGGGAAGTATTGGCCGAAAATGTTGAAGTACAATTGGCATTAGTTGTTTACAAATTGAATGGAAATTGATGAAAGAAAAATATATGGGTTAGTTAAGGAGAAAGAAAAAATCAGGAAAAATTAGTAATTAGCCCTGCATTTCATGCATTCCATGCATATAGGTTAGAAATTATGTAATGTTAGTAGTCCATACTTGAATATTGGAATATATCCAACATTCAATTTTGTATATAGGCACTGCCAAATTAAAGGAAAGCAAACTACAGGCCAAGATCAAGAACAAATCAATCGCTAAGAATAGTGAGTGGATGACTAACTCAAAATTGCCTTTATACTTGATTTATTATTTTTGGATTTAATGCTTTGGTTTACTTGGATTTTTCAAATTAAAGTATTGACAAATGGTTTATGAGATTTCCTGAAACCCTACTGTGTTAAGATGAAATTTATTTTCTGACTTATGGATTAAGAAAGGAACCTATGTTATGGGAAATGTTGATGCTAGTATCTTGTGTGATGAAATGATATTGTATAAAGGCCATCCGGGTCGTAAGCTTGTTACTCGAGGCAGCCCCAGGAGGGAAATTTACCATTACTGCGGTAACTAAGTAGCTCGCGGACCGCCTTTTGAAAGGCGTGGGTGAGTGTGGTTTAGCCTTGGATGGGAGGAGTGGAAGGAAACCCACAAGGCATTTGTAAGTTCATTCTGCGGCACTACCGGGCATGATGGAACTTAGTTACCCAACGTCAACCCCGGGCCAAGGCGACAGCTTGGGTAGAGAAATTGACGAATAGTATCTTTGACCCATGGGCCTATTTTCTAGAAATCTCTTTTCCTAATGATTCCTTTATATTACTTTTGAATATCAGAATTATTGAAGTATTTGAACTTATTCTTATGTTTGGTGAACTTCAATATTACTATTAATGTTTTTATTGGTTATCCACTCACTGAGTACTTAGTACTCATCCGTGTTTTATCTTAAAACCATTTTCAAGCAGTAGACGTTTTTCGCGTTATTAAGAAGGTTGTGGTGGCAGAAAGGTCCCATACCTAGGAAGAGTTTGACCAAGGAGGTAAAAAGTCAACTTTTGTGTAATATTTTTCAAAAATTCACGTAGGTCCCACTAAGGGTATATATACCTTTTAAACTATCTAGTTATCTTCTTTAGTGCGTCCCAAAATATTTGATACTGTTGTGGTAATTTTCTAAGTATCATAAGTTTGGGAAAATATTGTAGAAAAATATGTCGTAAAACCCAATGGCATTTCTGTAAATATATGCAAGTTTGCAACTTGAATTTTTATTTCAATAATTGTTGTTAGATTTTTGCACCGAATGATCCTATATTCTTATAAACTGTTGAAACTCGGGAACTGCGTGATTGCTACGTGAAAATAGAATATAAAATTACCATTTGAGCCTTGCGAAACTTTGGGGTGTATTCTAACGCAATAGGATGCACTTCAAGGATTCGTGACGGTTGTTACGTGCTTCATCATTGTGTTGGGGCATGACAATTCGATCGGTGTCAGAGCTTGAGGTTTTAAGCTAAAATTTTGGTACCGTCAGTATCAATAGGACTCGGTCAAAGTTGGGCAACTTTGGTCAACCTTGGTCAAACTTTTAGAACATGCATATTTCATGTAGAATTAGTTATTTCGAGTTTAATTTCCCTCTTTTATAGATCGCACGATGCCACCACAACAACAACGTGATCACGGTCGGCCAAGGCAGAGATCGCTAAGGCTGAGTCAAGTTAGGCAACGTTCTCCTACTCCCCTGAGGGAGGAACCTATGGCATCTGATGTGGGTTCACACGAACCACCACCACCTCCATCACCACTCATTCCTCCCCCTCCAACAACTGTACCTCCACCACCTCCACATCAACCTCCCCCCTAAATTTTATCAGACATTTGTGGCAATTTGGAATGCGGTGGTAGCTCAATTCCAACATGGACAAACACCCTCTGTAGTTCATCCCCCGTCACCTACACACGTAGATCCATCTCCATCTAACTTTGATATTGCAAAGAAGATGAAGTCAATTATAGATCTAAGGTGTGAATCCTTTAAAGGTCATTTAGATGTAGTGATAGCTAAGAATTAGATCTGGAAGATAGATTGGACTATGAGCGATCTTAAGTTGAATGATGATATGAAGTTAAAAGTAGCCACCCGAATGCTTGAAGGGGCAGTAGAAAAGTGGTGAGAGAATGTAAAGGCACGGACCACTACTCTAATTACGTGGGCAATGTTTCTTTTTGAATTTGATGCCAAATATTATACTCACTTCCATCAGAAGGAGAAACGGGAAGAGTTTATATAGTTGTAATAAGAAAATCACTTAGTGGAGGAATTTGAGGCAAGATTCAATGAACTTCTACCTTTTGTGGGAGACATGGTCAAGGATGATTGTGATCAAGCATCGTTCTTTGAATCTAAACTAAGACTAGAAATCAGGGAACGAATATCAGTGACAGTTGAAGAAAGTAGCAAACATGTCATCCAATTAGCCTTACGTGTGGAGAGGTTGATTGCTTCCAAGGGGAAGACAGTGGCCACAGAGACTTTCAAGAGGAAAATAGCGGGATTTACTAGCTTTCAGCCCTCCAAGAAAGCTAAAGGTATTACTGTTTCAGGTAGTGGCGGTTTAATGAGTTTAGTGAGGTTACCACTTCAACAACAACAGAGGCTAGTTAGTTTTGCTCACAATGTAAATGTTGGTAAGGGGTAGAGTACCTTTGATAAATGTAAAAACTGCAGGAAGCATCACCCCAGCCCTTGTAGAGAACCATTGAGGTGTTAGCGGTGCGGGCATACTGTCCATTTACGAAATGCTTGCCTCGAGCTCGGCCAAGGAGCTACTGGTATCCCACTTTCATCGGGCTGTATGACTGGTTCGAGAGGAAGGCCACCTCAATCACAGCGGCCTAATGTTGGGAATAGGATGGGTGCAAGGAATACTACACTGGTTCAAGGAGCACAACAACCCCAGACTTGAGTTCAGGCTCGAGTTCAGACTCGAGTGTTTGCTTTGACAGAAGAGGAGGCGCAAGCTAGACCAACCACCGTTACAGGTACTGTGACTATCTTTGAGCAGCCTGCATATATTCTTATTGACTCTAGTTCAGATAGATCATACATTAGCACTTTATTTGCACATGCATCCAATAGAAATTTATCACCATTAGACACAGAATTATTAGTGAAAACTTTATTAGGAGGGGAGGTGATTAAAAATACAGTTCATAAGGGGTGTAGTGTAAAAATTGGTGAAAATGAATTTTTGGCAGATTTGATTCCCTTGGATATGGATGATTTTGATGCAATACTAGGGATGGATTGGTTGGAAACCCATCGAGCCAAGGTGGATTGTTTTACCAAAGAAGTGACATTTAGAAAACCAAATGAGCCCGAGGTAGTCTTTACAGATGAAAGGTGAGTATTACCTACTTGTGTTATCTCAACAATTAAAGCTAAAAAGTTAGTACAAAAAGGATGTTCGGCATACCTAGCCCATGTTATTGACACATCTAAACCTGAACCTAGATTAGAGAATATCCTTGTTGTGAATGAGTTTCCTGATGTATTCCCTGATGAGTTACCAGGATTACCCCCCAAACGGGAATTTGATTTCGCAATTAATATACTCCCAGGAACTATACCCATTTCCATCCCACCATATAGAATGGCACCAGTTGAATTAAAGGAACTGAAAACTTAATTATAAGACTTGGTTGATAAAGGTTTCATTCAACCTAGCACTTCGCCCTGGGGTGCCCCAGTCTTGTTTATGAAAAAGAAAGATGATACCTTACGGTTGTGCATTGATTATCGACAACTGAATAAGGTGACTATTAAAAACAAATATCCCTTACCTTGCATAGATGATTTGTTTGCTGAGTTGCAGGGTGCCACTGTATTTTCTAAGATTGACCTTAGATTGGGGTGTCACCAACTGAGAATCAAAGAATCTAATATTCCAAATACTGTATTTAGAATCCAATATGGGCATTATGAGTTTCTAGTAATGCCCTTCGGGTTAACCAATGTTCCCACAGTTTTCATGGATTTGATGAATCGGGTATTTCACCCCTATTTGGATAAGTTTGTTATTATGCTTATTGATGATATACTGGTGTATTGTAAAGATGATGCAGAGCACGCGAAATATTTGAGAATTGTGCTACAAACTTTAAGTGAGAAGCAACTATATGCCAACTTTTCTAAATGTGAGTTTTGACTACGAGAAGTGGTATTCTTAGGTCATGTGGTTTCTGGAGCCGGAATATTTATGGACCCCAAAAAGATTGAAGCTATATTGTAGTGGGAGTGATCGAAGAATGTCACTGAAATTAGAAGCTTCCTTGGCTTGGTGGGATATTATAGGAGATTTGTCAAAGGATTTTCCATAATAGCAGCCCTACTAACTCGACTTACTCATAAAGAAGTTAAGTTCAAGTGGGATGATAGTTGTGAAACGAGCTTTCAAGAGCTCAAGGGTAGATTGACTTTAGCCCTAGTGCTTACATTTCCCTCAAGTGGGAAAGAATTCACAATTTACAATGATGCTTCCAAACAGGGTTTGGGGTGTGTACTAATGCAAGATGGGAAGGTTATTGCCTATGCTTCAAGACAATTGAAGAAACATGAATTGAATTATCCTACCCATGACTTAGAATTGGCAATTGTTGTGTTTGCATTAAAGATTTGGAGATATTATCTTTACGGTGAACGGTGCAAAATATTCGCTGATCACAAGAGTCTGAAATATTTACTCACCCAAAAGGAGTTGAATTTGAGACAGAGACGATGGTTAGAGTTGATCAAGGATTACGACTTGATGATTGATTACCATCTTGGGAAAGCAAATGTGGTAACTGATGCTCTTAACCGAAATTCAAACACTACATTGGCATCGGTAAAAAACTCACACATTCCTTTTCTATTAGAAATGAAAGCTATGGGTGTTCAAATAGAAAATACTGTAGATACTGCCTTAGTAGCTAGTTTTATGGTGCGCCTTACCCTAGTTGATCGAATCCTAGAGCTACGAAAAACTGACGAGAAGTTGAAGCAAGAACTTTAAAAAGTACAATGTCATGAAAGTAGCGTGATACAACTTAGAGAAGATGGTCTTTTAACAATGAATGGTCGAGTATGTATTCCAAACGATGTTGAATTGAAAAAGGCTATACTGGAAGAAGCTCACTCTTCAGCCTATGCCATGCATTATGGGAAAACAAAAATGTATAGAACCATAAAAAGGAAGCTATTTGTGGCCGGGAATGAAAAGAGAAATAGTTGATTTTGTTGTACGATGCCTAGTGTGTCAACAAGTAAAAACTGAACACCAAAAACCAGCGGGTGTTTTACAACCATTACCTATTCCAGAATGGAAGTGGGAACATATCACTATGGATTTTGTGCTCGGGCTACCTCGGACACAGTGCGGCCATGATACGATTTGGGTGATTATTGACCGCTTGACAAAGTCCGCCCACTTTCTTGCTATCCACAGTACCTATTCCTTTGACAGGTTAGCTCAGGTGTACATAAATGAAATTATTCGATTGCATGGTGCCCTAGTATCCATTGTATCCATTGTATCATATCGAGATCCCAGATTCACATCTCGATTTTGGCCTAAACTCCAGAAAGCCATGGCACTAGTTTAAAATTTAGTACAGCTTTCCACCCTTAAACAGATGAACAGTCAGAAAGAACCATTCAAACATTAGAAGATGTGCTTAGAGCTTATGTGATTGACTTTTCTGAAAGTTGGGATCAGCACTTATCATTGGTGGAATTTGCTTACAACAACAGCTACCAAGCTGGTATTGGCATGGCACCATATGAAGCGTTGTATGGGAGAAAGTGCCGAACACCAGTATGCTGGGATGAAGTTAGCGAGTGGAAGCTCCAAAGTGCTGAATTGATTGATCTTACTAAAGAAAAAGTTCAAATTATTCAGGAAAGATTAAAAATAGCCCAAGACCGACAGAAAGCCTATGTAGACAACCAGAGACAAGAGCTTGAATTCCAAGTAAATGGCATGGTATTCCCGAAAGTCTCCCCCTAGAAAGGCATTATCAGATTTAGAGAGAAAGGAAAACTGAATCCTCGCTACATCGGCCCATTCAAAGTGATCGAATGAATTGGTCCAGTTGCATATAGACTAGAGTTGCCTGCGGAACTAGAGAAAATTCATAATGTGTTTCACGTATCGATGTTGAAGAAGTACGTTCCCGCCCACTCTCACATATTAGAAGCCCTTTCGATTGAACTCAAAGAGAATTTAAACTTTGAACTACAGCCAGTGCAGATTCTTGACAGACAAATAAAGATACTAAAGAATAAGCATATTCCGATGGTTAAGGTGTTGTGGAGAAATTCTCAAGTCCAAACAGTCGCATGGCAAACTGAAGAACTGATGAAGAGACAACACCCACACCTATTCACCACTGCAGATTGGTAGAAATTTTGAGGACAAAATTTATTTTAAGGGTAGGTGTAACACCTGCTCCGTGAATTTTATAGTTGACCGCTTCATGAATTTTATGTTAGTAGATAGTATCATTCACTTCATAATCTAAAGTATGGAAAATGTTATAGTGTAAGATGGGTAGTTAGGAATTTTGGTGAAAAATGTGGGAAAAGTTCGAACTAGTATAGCTTATAAACGGTGAGGATTTTGAAAATTCTGTGACGTGTAAAATAGCTCGATAGTGCTTGAAAAATAATTTGGAACAATGTATAAGGTTTGAGATTGATTAAGGATATAAGTGAAACTTTTAAATTTTTCGGGGGTAAAATTGTCTGTTGGGTAAAATGGTCATTTTTCCATAAGATTATTTTGGTCATGTGCCCAATGGCCCTATAAAAGAGTTGTGGCCGGCTATGCTTTGTAATAGATCAGGAAAGTTCTCCAAAATTCTCCTAACGTCTCCATTTTTCTTCCTTTTCCACCAAATTTTCTCTAACCTTAAATTCTCATAGTTTAATCCTACAAAACCCCTTTAAGTTTATAGTTAAGTTGAAGCTCTCAACAAGCCCATCAATAGCCCTTTATCAATTTTGAGCTTGGTTGGGAGTAATTTGAAGAAGAAAAATTAGGGTTCATATTGAAGTTGGAAAAAATCATAAGGTAAGCATGCCTAATTTTGAGTTATGTTGTAGATTTTGGCATGCTCATTATGAATATTAGGTTACTTTGGCATAAAATGTGAATTTTGTATGCGAAATTTAGGGAGAAAAAGATGACTATGTTATGAATTTTTTATTCACAAAGTATATGTGCTAAAAGAATTTATAAGTTGAATTAAATTAGTGTGGGAGAATTAAATTGCTAGGATTTAATTTTTTAAATGAATTGAAGAAAGAATTTACAATATAAAAGAGTGGGTGCTGAAAATTCCAAAGGAAAATATTATTATGGTCAATTTGTAAGACTTAATTAGTTTGATTATATTTTCGGAGTAGTTTCAGTGTAAATATGAAGATGGAAATTTTGGAGATGAACAAATACCAAGTTGGTGAAATTGGGAAGTGTTGGCCGAAATGTTGAAGTACAATTGGCATTAGTTGTTTACAAATTGAATGAAAATTGATGAAAGAAAAATATATGGGTTAGTTAAGGAGAAAGAAGAAATCAAGAAAAATTAGTAAGTAGTCTTGCATTTCATGCATTCCATGCATATAGGTTAGAAATTGTGTAATGTTAGTAGTCCATACTTGAATATTGGAATATATCCAACATTCAATTTTGTATATAGGCACTGCAGAAATTAAAGGAAAGCAAACTGCAGGCGAAGATCAAGAACAAATCAATCGCCAAGAACAGTGAGTGGATGATTAACTCAAAATTGCCTTTATACTTGATTTATTATTTTTGGATTTAATGCTTTGGTTTACTTGGATTTCTCAAATTAAAGTATTGATAAATGGTTTATGAGATTTCCTAAAACCCTACTGTGTTAAGATGAAATTTATTTCCTGACTTATGGATTAAGAAAGGAACCTATGTTTTGGGAAATGTTGATGCTAGTATCTTGTGTGATGAAATGATATTGTATAAAGGCCATCCGGGTCGTAAGCTTGTTACTCGAGGCAGCCCCAGGAGGGAAATTTACCATTACTGCAGTAACTAAGTAGCTCGCGGACCTCCTTTTGAGGGGCGTGGGTGAGTGTGGTTTAGCCTTGGATGGGAGGAGTGGAAGGAAACCCACAAGGCATTTGTAAGTTCATTCTGCGGCACTACCGGGCATGATGGAACTCAGTTACCCAGCGTCGACCCCGGGCCAAGGCAACAGCTTGGGTAGAGAAATTGACGAATAGTATGTTTGACTCATGGGCCTATTTTCTAGAAATCTCTATTACTAGTGATTCCTTTATATTACTGTTGAATATCAGAATTATTGAAGTATTTGAACTTATTCTTACTTTTGGTGAACTTCAATATTACTATTAATGTTTTGTTGGTTATCCACTCACTGAGTACTTAGTACTCATCCGTGTTTTATCTTAAAACCATTTTCAAGCGGTAGACGTTTTTCGCAAGGTCCCATACCTAGGAAGAGTTTGACCAAAGAGGTAAAAAGTCAACTTTTATGTAATATTTTTCAAAAATTCACATAGGTCCCACCGAAGGTATATATGACTTTTAAACAATTCAGTTATCTTTTTAGTGCGTTCTAGAATATTTGATACTATTGTGGTAATTTTCTGAGTACCATAAGTCTGGGAAAATATTGTAGAAAAATGTGTCGTAAAACCGAATGGCGTTTCTGTAAATATATGCAAGTTTGCAACTTGAATTTTTATTTCAATAATTGTTGTTAGATTTTTGCACCGAATGATCCTATATTTTTATAAATTGTTGAAACTCGAGAACTGCGTGATTGTTGTGTGAAAATAACATGAAAAATTACCATTTTAACCTTGCGAAACTTTGGGGTGTATTCTAATGCAATAGGATGCACTTCAAAGATTCGCGGCGGTTGTTATGTGCTCGATCACTATGTCAGGGCATGACACATGTGATGAAGGGCATGCAAAGATAAAGATCAGAGTTTCAGTGCTCTTACGTAGAGCTACCAAAAGCTAACTAGAGCCTAAAAAACCCTCCCAATCGACCCCAATCCAAAACTAATTCGACCTGATTTGACCCAAAAAAGTAAACAATCCGAATCCTTTCAATCCAAAACCCGATAGACCCAAAACTAGTTCGACCTGATTTGACCCAAAAAAGTAAACAACCCGAATCCGTTCAATCCAAAACTTGATTGACATAGAACCTGATTGACTCAGAACCTGATTGACCCAGAACCTGATTGACCCAAAACCTGATAGACCAGAAACTTGATAAAACTCGAAACCTGATTGATCCGAAATCAGATTGACCCAAGATCCTAACCCAAAAAACTCGAGACCTTAACTCGAAAAACCCGAGACCTTAACTCGAAAAAACTCGATAGATTAATGAAATAATTTTATATATACCTTCTAAACTTTAAATTTAATAAAGAAATTTGATAAAGAAAAAAAAATTAATTGATTAAATTTTGATCAAAGTGAACTTAAAAAAATATTTACTCATTAAAACATTTATTCATTAATCAATTTCTATTTTTTTTTAAAACATTAGACATGTGTAAGCAATTCATTGTAGATATATTATCAATACTACCTAAAATAATTAAAATAAAATATTAATAATAAGTAAATCAGACCCATTCTTGATTGATTTATAATACTTAATGACTTATAATTATTGAATGATTACATAAAATTGTAGACATATATTATATGCTTAACTTATATGTACCAAAATTTGACTATATACCATAGTTCATAATTAATAATTTTATAAATTGGCATGTGACTTATTCTTTATAGTTATAGACCTATAGAATCACTAATCAATAACACTATATAGTATAGTGTATATATAATAGTCTTACAAAGAAAAGGACAAAACAATATTACTAAAAATAGTAAGATACTAAGATTAGATGGCCTCTTTGGTTTAGCTAGAGCGAGTAGAGTGAGATAGAGATAGGGGTATGCCACTAGCTTTCGTGGACTACCTAAATAAAGGGGCACAAGAGTGAGATTGAGATATCGGATTGGACATTAGACAAGAGGTACAAAGAGAACTTGTCAAGGTCGATGTAGCTGTGTCCACCTACAGCGAATGACACTGTCGAGAAAATAGGCTTAGTGAGAAGAGATATATATATATATATATATAGATATATATATATATATATATCAAGTTTTATTATGAAAAGGAAATAGCCTTCGAAAATTTGAGGCCAACAACTTGGCCAAGTCAAGCATCGGAGTGTCTTTTGCGGCTAACCCATTTGAAACAATATTTTATTGTTGTTGTTGTTATTAATAGAAATCATTTTGGGAACGTGTTTTGAAAATAAAATAAAATTGTTTTATAAACTATTTTGGATTATACCCGATTCCCCAAACCCCTGTTGGAAATTTATTGAATATTTGTTACATGTAGCCAACTTTGTTAGATGCAGCTTCCGTATGCGAGGATAAATAGGATTTGTTGATGGCCCATAGGAGTTCATCTTTTATTTCAGCTATATAGGTATTCCTTAAAATTAATCCACTGATACTATTTTATTAACTATCTTTTATTTTAATTAAATTATTTTATTAAATGATTTTCTTTTATTATTATTGTTTTCAAATTAAATTTTAGTTTTAATTGTTTTGTAGCAATGATACTTACTTCATGCCTTACGTTGATTCGAGGTGTGTGTGGATGTAGGTGTGCTAGTACTTTAAGGTAGCGTGACGGTTGCCACATGAGCGGATGTTAAGTGTCACGCCCCGACCCGCCTGGGCCGGCCATGTGGCAACAGCTGTACCACCTCGAGATGCGTGCCATGAAAGACGGGCTATCTGAGATGGCATAAGGCATAGAAAGAGTATCATCGCTACAAAACCATCAAAACTAAAATTTTATTAGAAATCATATAAAATAATAAAATAAGTAACTATAAAAGAAGCACCAATGGAATTAATTAAAAGAAAACCAACGCAGCGGAAACTACTACTCCTAGGCTATTGACGCCTCCTAGTGACCCTCTGATCTGTCTGCTAACCTTGTATGCGGATCTGCATCCTTCCACGTTAGATATAGGTGAATGATAGAGGCTCAATAAATCTCCATCAGGGGTTAGGGAAAATAGGGATAATCCAAATATATAAACATAAAATAAATAAATAAATAAAATTTACTTTCAAAATCTCTTTTCAAATTCTTCAAGTGAGAATTTGATTCAAATCATTTAAATATAAATATAAATAAAGCAAGTTGGCCTCAAACATACTGGAGCCACGACTGGCCGATCATATGCCTCACTGCACCGAGGGCTATCACTTGTCTTTTTAAAACTTTTTCTCTTTTTCTCTTTTTCTCTTTTTCTCTTTTTCTCTTTTTCTCTTTCTCTAGCTCGTTCCCTCAGTGGTGCCAGACCCTGTGGTGGAACACAGCTACATCAGGCCCTAGCAAGTTTCCCTATGTGCCTCTCCCAGGGTCTCCACTCACCGTGCCCCTCAAAAGGCGGTCCACGGCTACTTCTATGCATGCCTATCAACTCGGTCCACGCTCTTTCAAATCGGAGCCCCAAGGAACTCTCTCAATCGCTCATCTCGCTTCCCATCCATATAAATATCATATATATATATATATATATCTATAATATATATAAAAATACGAATGATGTAAAACTTTTGAATCGCCTAAAATATCCTTTTTGTTTCTAAATATTTCAGAATTGCCATTGATATTGTTGATTTAAATTGAAATTCTTTATTTATCTTTTACTAAATGTTTTTATATATTTATTAAATGATGTTAATAATTAACTAATTTTATTTTCATCATAGTTAAATTACTACTATATTATATTAAAGAAAATACTTTAATTATTATTCAATTTTATGTAGTTTAATTTGAAGTTGACTAATTTATACTTTAATTATTATTCACTTTAATGTAGTTTATTTTTCTAAATTTATTATTTTATTATTTTTTATTATTATTAATAACGTATTGTATCACGTGCAATGCACGTGACAGTGAGTGGCTAGTATATATATATATATATATATATATAACATATATATTTAAAACATATAAACACACACACATAAATCTTTACATTTTCTTTAAAATCATTCCACTCTCTACGTGGGTGTATCACCAAGTAGGTATGTGTGCATGTGGATTCCCCCTATCCCAAAACCTTTGAAAAACATTTATGTTTTTATAATCTTTTTAAAACCTCTGGCCCCAGTGGTTAAGCAGAGAAATCTAAGCCATTCACAGTGTTGAGAGGTTCGTATACTCTCAAATGATCCACGTAACTAGTCTTTGGAGTATCGTCGCAGTCAAACTTCTGGAGCCCTAATACACGGAAATACATGTTAGCATTCATAATCAAACTATTAATGCACCTATGAGGTTCTAGCATGACCTAAGAGGATGTTTGGGTGTGCATCGGGGCTTAGAAAGTCCCACACGGTTTAGTGTTGCCTGAAACTGATAGCTTTGGCGACACTTGAAAGAATTGTATTTTTCTCTATGTTAGGGTTAAAATTAGGGAAAGGCTATTTCTGACAAAAATGTAGAGGACTCAAAAATACTCAAGGAAAGGAAATGTTAGCGTACCCATCGACGGATGACCGATCCGTCGACGGATCAATCGAGCAGACTAGATTTCCAGCTCCCAAGCCAATCCGTCGATGGGTTGGACTTTACCCGTCGACGGATACGTCGTTCTACCAAGCTACCACCTTAGTTTTCATGCCCATCACTCCTACTTTCGATGCACAAACTTAGACAGAAGATCCTCACGCAGTTTACGACAGATTTATCGAAAGAAAAATTAAAATTATCGGCTCAAAGTTCCTAGATCTAGAATCTAAATCTAAATCTAGGTAAAAAGCTGAATTGAACTTTGAACCGAGATCTCTCCTAGACCTATGCATGGATTTAAGTGCAAACTAAGTATGATGTAGATCTAGGTGAGTAGAATGGCATATTAGAAACCCACCTTGATCCTTAGGTCGAATTGTTCGGATTTGCCAAAAGTCCAAAATTGCTCCGAGAAAGCAAATGAGAGGAGAGGAATTGAGGGAGAAGAGAAATGAGAATGGGAGGGCTCAACTTCCCCTATTTATAGGTAAGCCCGACACCGGGCCTACTCAGATCCCGGGCCAAACTTAATTCTGCCTTTTCCACTACTCATAATCTCGATCCTTGGCTAAGGACTTAAAGAAGTCCAATTAATGCTTCCATGCATGGTCACTTGTCTCATCTTTCAACTGTGTCTTATCCTAATTTCCACTTCTCTTCTTCATCTTAACACATCTGGACTGATATATTATTGAGTCAATACGCCATCGTGCACTATTCCATTTGTATGAAAAAGTTGGATTAGGTCCGGGTGTGTCATTAAGTGCCAAAATAGACATATTTTCAATCTCTATAGATTTAAGCATTTAATCATATAAATGAAGCTTACTTAGCTTTGTTTCATTATGTATGTGTCAATTGATGCAATTGAGTGAAAATGATGGAATTGAAGTGAAAATGAGCACAAACAAATCAAGTGGGAAGATAAGATGATAAGAACTCAAAATTAAAAATCTGACAGATTGGATAGATATGAAAAAGATGGCTAATTTTCATCATCTTAAAAGCTTCGGTTGTGTTCATGGTCTATAAAAGTTGTAGAGGACATCTTGGTCTTTTTGAAATACTAAAGAATGTCAAAATCGGAGTTCATTTTACCCTCCAGTATCTATTTTATGAGGAGATGTCAAACCAAGACCGAATTTGCACCAATCTAAGCCCAGATTTCAATAGCAAGGAAGACTTCTTTCCTACCCGATCAAACTAAAGACAAATGTGTACATGTTCGAGGCTGGATCTTTCACTCTTGGCACTCCAAAGTGACATGTTTTGACCTTCTAACTTCATTCTTTTGAGCCACATAAGATTCCAATCACCTAATGACATCAAGACACATGTATAAGGCTATAAGAGAGCTTGGGAAAAGGCAAAATGGCCTTTACTTACCTTTATAATCCTTGTAATAGCTTAAAGCTAATTTTGTAGTACAATAAATATTTTCTCAACCCTATTTAGTGTAAGAAAATGGTAGAAAGAGAAGGGATCTTGGATTGATTCATGGGCATCTTGGAAAATTTTGGATTCTTAAAATCGTAGCTTTGTAATAAGTTTCTCATCCAATTCTAGTTTCATTTCTTTATCTCCCTTTTAGTTTATTTACTTTAATCTATTGATTGATTAATTAATTAGCTTGGGATTGTAAGGTTCCTGTGCTTGATTTCTGTTACGTTTCATCGATTATTCTTTAATTCTATGTATATCAAAAATGATGATTGTATTCATGATCTTGTAGTTTGATTGCTTGATTGAACAGTGGCCAATAATTAGTTGGTGATTGAAATACTTGCTAGATTTAGGTGTTTCTAATGTTGATTGTAGAAAACTTTAAGTAGAAAGTGGTAAATGGATGTATTGGCTACATCCATGGGAACTAGAGATTGGATTTAAACAATATATGCTAGGTATGTTGTTAATCTTTGCTATCTATTATCTTTCTACTGTTAACTATTTTTTTGTGCCTTAATCTAGGCTGTTGGGGTTTCAAGTTAGCTATAGGAAAAATGATTAACTATGAAACTCAAGTACTAGTTAGTCTAAGATTAAGGAGAGATGGGTTAATGCGAAACTTGGGTAACATTAGCTACAATGGCTAATCAATGACTTGAATGTATTGTTTGTGAACCGATGATCAATTATCTTATCAAGAAATCATTTATTCCCTAGGTTAAAGGTTCTTTTATTTTATTTGCTTGTTGATTTACCTGTTTAACTTAATTTGATGCAATCAATTACAAAACTCCTTGTTTAGTTAATTTCTTGTTCATTTCTTTGCCGGAAGTATCGATAAATCCATTGAGCTCCTTGTGGGATTCAACCTTTGTTTATCCTACTGCATAACAAAGTAATGTTATATTTTTGGTGTTTTGCAACATGCATCACCGAACTAGCGGGTTCGGAGCGTGACACTTTCCATACTTTCAAAGGATAAAAGTAGAAAGTAGCTACTTTCTTTATCCCTTTTTATTTGTTTTCTTCTAGAATATTTACTTATCTATCTCTATCCCAATATTAATTATTAGTTCTTAAAATTTCCCTGTCAAACTCCTTTCTCTCTTGAATGTATCTTTTTCTTAAATGCAGTCAGAGACAAAATAGGAGAGAATCAAAGGGCGAGAGAGATCGGAATAAAATAAGAAAGTCAATATAAATATATATAAAATTTTTGCATCATAACTGTTCTTCTTACCTTGTGTAAAATAGTTAATATGAACAGATAAAAAGGAACAAAGGTAGTATCAAATATCACTTTTTTTTAAATTTTATAATTTATCAAGTGGATAATTATATTGGAACAGATGGAGCATTTATAGTGGATTTTCTTATCGGCACCCAACAATAACCATAAAACACTTGCAAAAAGTAAGTAATAATTACTTTTCACAACTTCCCAAAAAAGTAGATGTAATAAATTCTAGTTATATTATTATATAGACAAAAGTACCATTAAATGTATAGTGAGAATAAAAAAAATCTAATTGTTAATTACTAATTTTTATTTTTTCTTAAAAATATTTTCATATCAAACTTTAATAAATTATTGAATTATTTTTTCTAAAATTCTATCATGATAAATATATCTTCAAAATCTATTTTTTGTTTTAATAATATGTGGCTAAACTTTGTCGAAAGAACTATTTTTTTCTAAAACACTATAATAAATATTTTAAAATTTAAGATTTACCCTCAAAATATTTTTTTTTTTAAATTTAGGACTAAACTTTGTCAAAAGAATTTTTTTTTCCTAAAACCCTACAGTAAATATTTTAAAATTTAAAATTTACCCTCAGAGGTTCAAAGTTTGGGGAATATAAAGTCAAATAGGTTTGGGGAGTTCGGGTAAATTCCAAAAACGATTTTAGAAAATATTTCACGTTTCTTTTAAAAACCTTTTTCAAAATATTTGCCCCAAATCCTTTCTGAGTAAAACAATAATAATAATAATAATAATAATAATAATAATAATAATAATAATAATAATAATAATAATAATAATAATAATAATTATAACAACATCTAACTATGAACTGGCTGTGAAAACACAACGAGGCTCGACCTTAGCCGTGGTTGAGGATCTCGTATCGTCGAGGGCTATTTCTTTTCCTTTCTTCTTTAAAATCATTTCTTATGAAAATATATACATATATAGAAAGATATAGGTATCTGTCTCTAAACCCGTTCTTTCGACGGTGCCATTCGCTGTTTGGTTGTAGCTACATAGGCCCTGGTGAATCTCCCTCGACGCCTCTCTACTCCAGGGTCTACACATTCACTGTGCCCCTTCAAAAAATTGGTCCACGGCTACCTCATATGCATGCTCTATCTCTGTATACTCGCTTCATTACATGAAACACCGAGTCTTATTGAGTTCTCTCTAGGACTCCGTCTCTCAATTGTATGATCATGCCTTGTCGGGCATTCATATCATACCTTTCATATTTAAATATAAAAATATAACTTACATACATATATCTTATAAATTTAATTATCTTAAAACACCCACATGTGGCATAAAATAACATGTGTTGCGGTGTGAGGAAATACCCGAATCCCAAAACATTTTTATAACATAATAAAAGCGTTTAGCCCTAAATGGCTAAACGTTGAACACAAAGTCACTTATAATATTGAGAGGTTCGTATACTCCCTAATTATCCCATAAAGATTGATCTTTGGAACGTCGTCGCACTCGATCGTTTGGAACCCTAATTATACGGAAACACATGTAAGCATTCATAATCAATCTATGAATGCACCTGTGAGGCTCTACTATGACCTAAGATGATGTTTGGATGTCTTTTGGGGCTTGGTAAAGTGTCTGGGAAAGTTTCGGGTCAAAATTGGACACGTAATGCAAAATTATGATTTTGCCCCTAGGCAAAACTGACTCCTGCACTGGACCAAGCCAAAATGGTCACTCTCGTGCGGGAGTGACTCGGCTCCCATGCAGGAGACAAGCTATGAGCTCGAAATCTGAGGCATTTCCTTAGTTTTCGGGCCCGTTGCTCCACGGTTTGGCTCGAAAATCGAGACATGCATCCCCACGACTCCCACGACTCGTTTATCGAAATAAAAATGAGAATCATCGGTTCAAAGTTTTTAAATATAAAATCTAAATCTAAATTTAACTTTGAACCAAGATTTCTCCTAGACCAATGCATGGAAATATGTGCAAACTAGGTGTAATGTAGATTAAGCTTAGTAGAACTACATACTAGAAACTCACCTTGATTTGTTGGCCAGTTTGCCTGGATCGACCAAAAGTCCAGAATTGCTCCCAGAGAGCAAAGGAGAGAAAAGAGAAATGAGAGAAAAAGAAAGAGAGAAAATGAGGGGGCCTCTTTATAGGGAAGCCCGACACTGGGCCTACTTGGATCCCAGGCCAGACTTCTTTCTAGCTTTCAACCTCTTCTAATCACAAGCCTTGGCCTAATCCGCCGACTTCTACACCAATGGATATCCAATTTATTGGCTATGGACTTAAAGATGTCCAATTAGTGCTTCCATGCATGGTTACTTATCTCATCTTCCAACTCCGTCTTATCCTAATTTCCACTTCTCTTCATCATCTCACACATCCGGATCGACGTATTGTTTGAGTTAATACTCCTTTTCATACTATTTCATTTGTGCGGAAAGGTTGAATTAGGTCCGGGTGTGTCTATTCTCCCCTTCTTAAAAAAATTTTGTCCTCAAAATTCTCAAGGCAATTGTGGGGAGATTTGGTTTCTATTCCAAGCCTTTCTATTGTTTTCAAATAGTGTTCACACCATTATTCGCCATTGAACTTTCTTGTTTCACTGCGGATAACAATCTAATTGTGTTTGGATCTCTTTCGATCATTTTCTCTTAAGAACGGCTTTATCGTTCTTTTGTTCTTAACTTTAACTTCATCTTGTCCTTGTCAGAGCCTATCCTTACCCATTTGTGGATTAGGCTCGCTACACTTCAATTGCGTTACTTAGAGGTTCTTACTCCCTCTCAACCGTGCTTACTCGATCCTCTCGCTTTGTCCTTGTTATCTCCCTTAAAGTCTCTCTTATCGAGACTATCCTCTCATTATTCCTGAGGTTCCACTGCTTTTATCCTTTTTAGGAGTCTTTTCTTCTTTCTTTAACCTTGTCTCTCACTTTGAAGCTATTCTTGGATGCGTTCTTCGTCTTTTCGACGTCTTGTACTCATCCTTGTAACCAAGATGTTAAGGAAGACTTTAATTAACTTCCTCGCCTTGATGAGTTACTTTTTCCTTCCCCTACCTTAGCCTTTCTTTTCTGTTTCATTCCCTAGTTCTCTTCTCTTTCTTTCTTATCACATGGCATATGAGTCGAGTTCTTGTACACACTGGTCCACTCTCGGCCATATCATATCAAAGAATCAAAGTTCATGCCCTCTCGGCTCTCACAATCTGACTCGTTCTCTGACCGACCATCTCTATCTCATACAGGGCCCTCGGCCCATCTCATCTCCTCTCTTATCCTCTATGGGATGGAGAACTCTGGAAGGCCTTATGCTCTCCCCAATCACATGCTAGGTCGGTCCTCTCAAATGGTCATCACAGAGATCCTCAAGATCTTGATCTCTGATCTTTCCTCTCATAGGGATGCCTCACATGGCTCTCAATCATTCGTACTTGAGCCTCGACTACATGTTTAGCCATGCCATTTCTCTTACCTCTTAGGGCTTTCTTTTTATCTTTTATCTTCTTGGGGGTATCTACTTTAGGAGGTGTTACTTGTTTCTCTTTCCTACGACCTCTTTTATTTATTTTAGCTTCTTTGCTAAAGGTTGATTTCTTTTCCTCTTTTCATCAATAGTTCTTTTTGGAGTTTCCTTTTCCCCCTTCTCCATCCTTTTCTTTCTTTTATTCATCCACAGTTTATTGTAGGGGTCTACCTTTCTCTTGCATTTTTGCCTATACGGGGCTAGGTTAATCATGCACATTGTAAGTGTACGGCATCATTTGTAGCTTTCTTAATTTTCGTATTCCTCTCTCTTAGGGTTTCTTGTCATTTCTCTTGATTTGTCCTTATCTTGGGTACATTGCCATCCTCAGGCATCGTCTGTAGCTTTCATAATCCCCATGCCTATTCTATTAAGGTTCTGGGTTCGCTGTTGACTTGATCTTGCCTTTGTTTACATGATCTTTCACGTCTTATCCATGATTTCCTTTACTCCAACTTCACTTCTTTCTTTGCTTACTTTCCTTTCTTATTGTTTTCATTATCCTCATCTTTATTACTCTTCTAACACTTTTGCTTCATTTAGGTGTTAGAATTACCTTTTCTATCTTTACTTATACTGGCTGTGCTCATAGAACTTTATGAGCTTGACCAGTTCCTTTCTTTATCCCCGTACCCTTTCCATTAAGTACTTGGGGTTCTTCCTTGTCATCCTTTCTGTCTTAGTTCCTACATCTCTTACTTTTTACATATGGGTCTTCTTTATATTAGCGTTCCTCAGATCTTCTCTCTTTGATATCTTTTCTTTGTCCTCCACATCAAGGTTTATTTATCGCACAACCCTTTTTCTACCATCTATCATCTTACAATCTTGTCCGCACTTGGCTACTTCCAATTTACCTTGGCTTAGACTTTTTTTCCCACATCATTTCTTCACTTATCATTCTTCGAGAATAAGTCATCCCATAGGGTTAAGTAGCTCCCCTCCTTTAAAATTTTCCATTTATCCTTTCCGTTCCTTAACTCCTTACTCTTAATTTCTTCTATCTCACTCTTTTTTCGACTTTTACCTAAGTCGATCCACTTTCCTCTTTAACTGGGCTTGAATTATCTTTATAACTTTAGCCATGATCATCTTCGTCATCCTTTCACTTTTGTTTGCTTTCCCATACTTTGGTACCTTCATCCCTTTACGTCTCCTTTCTTCTCTTCTATTTATTCTTTACTTGTATCTAAACGGTAGGTAAGTAGTGAAGAACTTACTTCTTGTCATCCTTTAGGATATAAGTACCTCCATTCACTTGTTTCATCTAAGTGCTTCCTTTCTTTATCTTCTTAAATTTTTCTTTCTATCCAACTTTCTTGTCTTTTCTTATAACTAAAATTATCAAGGGTTTTCCTTTTCCTTCACTGACTCACATTCTTAACTTCTTTTATCTTAGTAGTTCTTGCCTCCAATCATCCTTGTTTATTCTTTCCTCTTTTTAACCTATTCATAATATGATGTAGTGCCTTAGCTTGACTCGAATTTGGGGTTCATTATGCTTGGCTTTCTTTAGCCAATATCTATTTTCTAAGTCTTTTATTCGCTTTCCTTTACTAGATTTTTTTTCTTAATCCTCTTTCTAGGCTTTTAAACCCTTTTTATTCCTTTCTTTAAATATATCCCTAGGTTATCTACTTGGGTTTTGCTTCCGACACTTTACTCTTTACTAGATCTACCTATTCATTTCGGTTTTCATTAACCTATAGCTCCTTATGAATTAGTACTAATTAAGGTTAAGTTTTCTAAGGGTTAAGAGGTCCTATAGTATTTTATGCTTCCTCTTTTAAGGCTTTACTCCTAGTTAGTCTAAACTTAGTTCTTCAATTGAACTAAGCTCCTCTTCTTCCTCGGACTTATTCATCTTTGATTAGCCTAGGATTTCCATTTACCTAGAGTTTTGTGCTTTCTTTTTTTATTAAAAAGCTTCTGCACTACATCACAATATCTCTTATATCCTTTGCTTAAACGTTTGCTTTTCCTTTCCATTCCACTTCTTCTTTCTCACCAGTCTTTCCCTGGTGATGTCTTCTAAATTATGGGGAAAAGTTCTCTTCGTGCCCTTTCTTTGCATACATGCAGGTATTTCCACTGTTGTCATCCATTCCATTCTCTCCACTTGCTTACTTCCCATTGACCTTGTCATGGTCCTTTCTTATCATCCTTTGAGAGTCTTCTCTTTCTTACTCTTATTGTTATTGACCCAATAATAAGGGTTTATTACTTGATAACGCTTTAGGTGTAGAGGTTTCTAGCTTATCCGTATCCTTATTCCATTTCCTCCATCTCCACTTCTTTTCTCCTCTTTCTCCATTATCTTCTATTAACATTGGCATCCAATGGTAGGACAAGTAGTAATATAAATCTACTACTCATCAACCATGTGGATGAGATCTCTTTTCATTCTCATCACTATTATTTTCTTCTCATTCTACTCCCTTGTTTCCCTAAGCATTAGGATCCACAGGCTGAATTCATCGTGAGGGGTCCACTATGCATCCTTCATATGGATTGGAGGTCTTTTTCCATTCCTTATTCTCTGTTTGCCATATTTGCCTTCTTCCTTCTTATCGTTTCTTAAGAATGGCTTCACTATTATTCTTTTTCTTACTATCCTTTTTTTATTCTCGAGTCCTTTAGGGTTTCCTCTTTATCAGTCCTCATCATATACCCGAGTGACCTTCCCTTAACTCACTTCTCATGATTTTGGGCTCACTCAATCTCCTCTGTGGTCATTTGTCTCACGTCTTGGAGTCCTCAAGTGTCAATACCCTTGGCTCCAGGTGGTCTCTCTTTCATCCACCTCTTCTGCATTTTCTCTTAAAACCTACACACCAATGGTGTAGAATGGGGAAAGTTGGTTCTCCTTTTATTTGCTTCCACCACTCTCTCTCTAAGCCTACACACAATAGTGTAGGGATTGGAAGAGAGAGGGGTTGGGTTGTCCCATGTGAGCTTCTCGTCGATTTCTCTACTTTGTCTTTTTCCATCACCTTTCCTCTCTGAACTTCCTTTCAAATTCTGCACATGATTAGTGTAGAGACTAAGAGGAGTTGATTCAACTCGTTTGGGTCCTCCATCGACCCTTACACTTGGTTAGCTCTCCCTTGGTTTCACCTTTCGTTTGTCATTTGGTGAAGTCTTTTCTATTTCTTCGTCCCTTTGCTCAGATGCTTTATCTCTCATTCTGAGGTGCTTGGCAACCTCGTCCTCCGATGATCTCATATCCCATCAACTTCTTCCTTCTTAACCTAACACTTCCTCATAGTCTACACACAAGTGGTGTAGAGAATGAGAGAGATTGCGTTAGTCTTCTTCGGTCGTCTACTCCATCTTGGCCCCTTGTCTCGATCTTATCGCCTCAACTTTCACCCAACTCCTACACGTTACAAGTGTAGAGAATGGGGAAGTCGTATTTTGGCTAGGCAAGACATAAAACTCGCTTTTTCACCAGCGAGCTCGAAGGTTGGACTTTGAGCCTGTTTTCTTTACTAGTGAGTCCCTGAGTAGACTATCCTAGAAGTTGGATGAGATATCACATATCTCGTCATCTCAAGGAATTTAATATCCCTTGTTTGGTTTGGCTAACTGAGTAGGAAGGATATTAGAAACTGAAGAATTGGTCTTGGGAGATTTCTCGAAAAGCTCACTTCGTTTTCATGAATCCAAAGTAAAAGGTGGCTGTGGCGTCATTTCACCTAAAAACCACACTTGGATACTTTATATGGTGGCATGCTGCTAAGAAAGGCATTCTAAGAGTAGGTTTAGACATTGATGATTCATTCGAGTAATCACGTACTCGAACTTTGGAGTTTTAAACCTACGTAGTCTGTTGGGTTTGAAAACATTTGAAAATACTTTGAAAACACCTTATAACTTTTGAAAACATTTAGAATTTTTAATTGCTCTTATACCAATCAAATTGTCACGCCCAACCCATCGGTTCGGCCATGTGACAATCGTCATACCACTTCGAGATACGTGCCATGAAAAGTGGGCTATCCGAGATGGCATAAGGCATAGAAAGAGTATCATCACTGCAAAACCATTAAAAACTAAACTTTAATTAGAAGATATATATTATAATAAATATTAAAAAGAGCACCAGTGGATTATTTTGAAGGATAACCTATGTAACGAAATCTACTAACTTCTAAGCCACCAACCACTCCTATGAGCCTCCGATCCATCTAGTGCCCTCGCACGTGAGAACTGCATCCAACAACATTGGATACAGGTGAGTGACAGAGGTTCAATGTAAAGTCAAATAGGTTTGGGGAGTTCGGGTAAATTCCAAAAACGATTTTAGAAAATATTACACGTTTTTTTAAAAAACCTTTTTCGAAATATTTGCCCCAAATCCTTTCTGAGTAAAACAACAACAATAATAACAATAATTACAACATCTAACCATAGGCTAGCCGTGACAACACAACAAGGCTCAACCTTAGCCGTCATCGAGGATCTCGTATCGTCGAAGGCTATTTCTTTTCTTTTCTCTTTTAAAATCTTTTTTTATGAAAATATGTATATATATATAGAAAGATATAGGTATCTCTCTCTGAGCCCGTTCCCTCGACGGTGCCATTCGCTATGTTGTTATAGCTACACCGACCATGGCGAGTCTCCCTCCGCGCCTATCTACTCCAGGGTCCACACACTCACCGTGCCCCTATAAAAAAGTGGTCCACGACTACCTTATATGCATGCTCCATCTCAGTCCACTCACTTCATCACATGAAGCACTGAGTCTCATCGAGTCCTCTCTAGGACTCCATCTCTCAATCGTATGATCATGCCCCGTCGGGCACTTATATCATACCTTTCATATTTAAATATAAAAACATAACTTATGTACATATATCTTATAAATTTAATTATGTTAAAACACCCTGCCCATAAGGCATAAAATAACGTGCGTGGCGGTGTGAGGGAATACCTGAATCCTAAAGCATTTAATTAAAACATTTTTATAACATAATAAAAGCGTTTAGCCCTAAATGGCTAAACACTAAAAACAAAGCCATTCACAGTGTTGGGAGGTTCATTATACTCCCAATTGTCCCATAAAGATTGATCTCCAGAACATCGCCACACTCGATCATCTGAAACCCTAATTACACGAAAGCATGTGTGAGCATTTATAATCAATATATGAATGCACCTATGAGGCTCTACTATGACCTAAGATGATATTTGGATGTGTTTTGCGGCTTGTAAAAGTGTCAGGGAGGTTTCGGGTCAAAATCGAACATGTAGTGCAAAATTATGATTTTACCCTTAAGCAAAATTGGCTCCCACACGGGATTGGACCAACTCCTGTGCGGCACCTAGCCAAAATGGTCACTCTCGCATTGGAGTGACTCGGCTCCCATGCGGGAGACAAGTTATGAGCTCGAAATTTGAGGCATTTTCTCGATTTTTGGGCCAGTTGATCCACGATTTGGCCTGAAAATCGAGACATGCCATCCCCATGACTCCCACGACGTGTTTACCGAAACAAAAATGAGAATCATCAGCTCAAAGTTCTTAAATCTAAAATCTAAATCTAAATTTAACTAAAAAGCTAAATTTAAATTTGAACCGAGATTTTTCCTAGACCAATGTAAAATGCGTACAAACTAGATATAACGTAGATTAAAGTGAGTAGAACTACATACTAGAAACTCACCTTGATTTGTCAGTTGGTCTACCCGAATCTGCCAAAAGTCTGAAATTGCTCCGAGAGAGCAAAAGAGAGAAAAAAGAAATGAAAGAAAAGAGAAAGAGAGAAAATGAGAGGGAGAGGCTCGGCCTCCCCCTATTTATAGGGAAGCCTGATACAGGGCCTACTCGGACCCTAGTTTAGACTTTCTCTCCTCTTTTCAACCTCTCCTAATCTCCATCCTTGGCCTAATCCGCGACTATTACACCCATGGATATTCAATCCATTGGCTATGGACTTAAAGAAGTCCAATTAATGCTTCCATGCATGGTTACTTATCTCCTTCCAACTCTGTCTTATTCTAATTTCCACTTCTCTTCTTCATCTAACACATTCGAGCTAACGTATTGTTTGAGTTAATATGTCGTCTTATACTATTCAATTTGTACAGAAAGGTTGAATTAGGTCTAGGTGTGTCAGCCCAACCTTTAAAACTACTTAATTTAAGGTCTAAGTTTGCAAAAATGTTCAATTAAGGGTCTGGTCGCATTTTTTCCTGTGTGTGGTACACACTCGTAGCATTTTAACGTTTGCCATTAGCCTTTTATTATTAATATCATTAATTTCTCTTATTCTTTCTTGTTCTTCATTTCTAGAATTCGGTCATCGTCGGTCACCACCGGCCACCATTCAACCACCAATGTTTCTATTAAACTTAGCCCAAAACACACCTTTTAAATCCTTTCAACTTTCTCTTTAAACATATCAAATTAATTTGTTGAAAGAGCTCTTTAATTTTTATAGATCTAACAAAGTTGAAATTGAAAAAACTAATCAATGAAGAGCTTTTCTTTAAGATTGCTGGGCAGAAGCTCACTATCATGGAAGTTAACGCCACGTATGTTAAATCGTTCAAAACTTATACAGTTTTAATTACCCCCGACCAAACCACCAATGTCTTTGTCTCTGCTAATCAAAATTCTAGAAAGTACTTGGTTGTTGCTTCGCCTTTCATGGACGTTCCGATTGCAGTGGATAACCTAACTGCAACAGCAACCTTGCACTACTCAGGCACACTTGCCAATACCCCCACGACTTTGACTACTCTACCACCCAATTTTTCCAAAAGACTAAAAGGATACAGAGGTGCCTGCAAAAATAAAACAAAAAGACAAAACAAACAGCCCCGACATTACATCAACCGTTCAACAAAACAATAAGGCAATTAGACCATTAGCAGCATTATTCAAACCAAAGCACAGAAACAAAACCGAACAGCACCAGGAACCAACACCGGACAACATCCTTTGTTAACAATCAACAATCAATAGGTCAGACACATTCCAAGGACCCTTTCCTTAGCAAGAAAATCAGCTATGTCGTTGTAAGGCACGTGGTCTTTCTTCTTCACTTTCTCTCCCTTTTCCATCCCCGAATTAAATGCTTGAAATTTGAAAGATCTAACCCAAATCACAACAATCCCTAACTTACCATCTACATAAAAACAACAGAAGAGAAAGCTAGATACCACAGAAGGAGAAGAGAATAAGAAGAAGAAGAAATCGAATAAATTGTACAAGACGAATAAATCGAAGAAGAAGAAACCAAGCAAAAAAGACTCTTTTCTTATTTTATCGAATAAATTAGTCAGTTTTTTTTCATTTTTTAATTAAATTTTATTTTAATCTTATTAAATCTAATGGCTGCAAATTAGTAATGTAAAAAAAAAAAGCCATGTGTCAACGTCTAAATAGTTTATGCGCTTTAACTTTGGTGTGCGTATTATGTGTCATTAAATCCTACGATAGGCCTTTAATTAAAACCCTTTCATAAACGTTAGACCCTAAATTATGCAGTTTGTAAGGTTGGGCATCAAATCGAGTAATCATGCAAATGCTGGGCATCAAATTGAGCTTTTATCCTGATAAATATTTAAAATTTTAAAATTATTCCCTCACAATCTTTTTTTTAAATTTGTGGCTAAATTCTGTTTAAATAATAATTATTTAAATATTCACATATCAAATACTGTTGGGTGAACTTGTCTGTTTAGACCTTGTACTGTAACATTTTGTTTGTTTTAGTCTATGTACTTCGATTTTATGCAATTTTGTCCTATATTATTGTAAAAGTAATAAATTAAGGACAATCAGTGTTTATTCTATTAAGGGTGCATTTGGTTGGGGTGATGTTACATTACCTGTGGATATAAGATTACCACCATATTACCTAGTAATGTGATATCTTGGTAATGTGTGCATATTGTGTTTGGTTGGAGAGATGGACATCTTAGATTATCATGTTTGGTTGGTGTGGGAATGTGACATATATGAATAACTATTTTATTAGTTTACCCTCACTTATATAAAAAGCTTTCTAAACTTGTATTCTAACTAAATTAATATTCTAACTAAATTAACACATTTTGAAACTGTTAAACAAATTCAATAACAAAAAGTAAACATTAACAAAATCAAAAAATCAAAAAATTTACAATAAAAATAATAATTTGATAAAGAAGATTTATAATTGACAAATATATAAAGATACAAATAATCTAAAATTCCTTCAATTAAAATTACCAATTGTTTTTTGTTTAAATATAAATATTGTTAAACTCAAAAAGAATACCATTGTTTGTTGGTATAATGAGAAATAAGTGAGGGTAAAATAGCAAGATTGAAGTGAAAAGGGTAGGACATGTAACATAACCTAAGAGGGGGGTGGTATTCACATTCCCACCCATATTACCACCTCTGTGGTAATCACATGCCATTTGACAATATTGTCAGAGAAATCAAACGAGGACATGTAACTTGATATGGTGCACATTCCCACAGGACATGTAAGATGTCCCTAACCAAACGCCCCCTAAATCTGATGACATGGCACTTAGGTGGCAATAGATGAAGACATGAAAAATGAGAATGTCATGCCTCGACCTAGAGATTGGCCACATGGCAACCGCCATGCTACCTCAAAGTATGTGCCTGCAATCATGCACCCCGATGTATCACAAGGCATAGATTGGATACCATTACTACAAAACATTTAAAACTAAATTTCAGTTAGAAATCATTATAATAATAATAATAAAATCATTTAATAAAATAATTTATATAAAATAGAGTACTAGTGGATTATCTTAAAAGAATATCTAAGCGGTAGAATCTAATAACTCCTAAGCCATCAACTCTTTTTAGTAGCCTCCAAATGTCTAACCTGTAAAAAAAGGAAGCAACATGGAGTATAATTATGTACTCAATGAGTGACTCTGGTTCAATACAAAGTCACCTAGGATTTAGGGATTCGAGTAATCCAAAATGAGTTAGAAAACATATTCATGATTTACTTTTATAAATCCATTTAAATCATTTCCCCCAAAAAGTTTCTAATTAAATCAATAATAATAACAATAATAATAATACTAACTGTATATGGGCTGCCGTGAAAATACACCGAGACTCGACCTTAGTATAGGTTAAAGATCTCATATCGTCGATGGCTATCTCCTTTCTTTTCTCTTTAAAACCATTATATATATATATATATATTTATATTACCTCTCTCAAGCCTGTTCCCTCAACAATGCCATTCACTGTAGTGGACTCACAACTACATCATAGCGCCGGTGAGTGTCCCTCCATGCCTCTCTACTCCAACATCTCCCTGATCATTGTGCCTCTTAAAAGGCAATCCACGACTACTTATTGAATACCTGCTCTGCCTCGCCCCACTCACTCTCTCATAGAGCACCGAGTCTAATCTTGTCATCTTTAGGACTTCGTCTCTCATCTCGTATAATATTTTCCTATCGAGCACTTCTTCCATTTCATATATATATATATATATATAAACATATACATATGCATACTTTTTCATAAGTTAAATTTACTTTAAAACATCATGCCCAGAGTGCATACGATAAAGTGTGTGCATAGAAGGGAATACTTGAATCCTAAAACATAGAAAATGTTTTATAAAATAATAAAATGTTTAGCCCTAAATGGCAAAACATTGAAACAAAGCCACTCAAAATATTATGAGGTTCGTATACTCCCTAGAACTCCACAACAATTGATCTACGAACTGTCACCATACTTGATCGCCTGAAAACCCTAATTCCACGAGAAAGAGTTAGAAATCTATTTTGAACTCTCTTAAATGATTTTGAGACTCTAATATGCTAAAAACTAATGTTCAGAAGTGATTCAGATATTAAGAAAGTGTACGGGGAGGTTTTGGGTCAAAAACGAGTTTTTTCACAAAATAATCAAAATGCCCCGGAGACACGACTGGTCCTGTGCATGCCATTAGGAAGGACGTTTTGGCCTTCTAAAGTGACTCCCATAGAGGAATGGATCGAGTCCTACTTAGGAGATGAAGCAGAGTTCTGTTTTCAAGTCTCTCTGCCTCTTTCAGACCTCGTTTCTCCTCTGATTCTTTATGAATTGAGCTATAATTTGAAAACAAAATCTAAACAATATTTAGAACAAGTTTATCAAAAATAAATCTTGAAATCAACGGTTTAAAATCCTTAAAAATCAAATCTAATCCCGTTTTAACCGAAAAGCCTTAACTTAACTTTGAGTCATGATTTCTCCTAAACCAACACATGGATTTATAAAAGTAAATGTGGACTCCAACCCTAGTCTAATACTATACCAAGCTCCTAATATGAAATTTATTAAGGTGTTTAGGTACAATTAAATTTTTTAAATATGATCGAGAGAACTCAAACCTATGTAAAAGCTAAAATTTGTGGGATTAATGGAGGGCAAAATTGATATTTTAACTAATGGTATAAAAGCCAACCAATTTGGCTTTGAAGAAGAGAAAATCTTCTCTTATCTTCTCTTCTCTTTTCTTTCTTTTTCTCCTCTATTTTCCTTCCTAAAAGCTTTAAATCTTCATCTTCCAATTTCTTCCTTAATCCTTAATGGATCCAAGCAAATAAATAGACTAAATTCATCTACTCTCCGAGCTCTACAAGATGATGATGATCATTCATGGAGAGGAGTAAGGATTGAGCTCAAAATTGCAAGAAGAGCTTCGGAGCCTTTTTGGAGATTAGGAGAAATCTAGCCAACCAATGTTTGAGCTATCTTGGTATATTATTCTACTCCTCTTTAGCTCTTAAATGAATTAAGTTTCATGCAATTTGGTTTGGTAGATGTTAAGATCTCCCATTTTGAAGAAAAATGGGTATTTTAGCTTAAATTATGGAAGTTAGCTTAGATTAAATATTGTGCGGTGTTGTGGTTGGAATAGATGGAGTATAAGGGCCTTAGGAGGCTTAGAATGAAGTTATAAGAGTAAAATTTTTTATTTAGCAGTGTTGGGGTGGCCAAAAGGCCATCGTAGTCAGTGGAATGCGACCAATCCATCGACTGATAAGGTCCCATTCATCAATGGATTGGCCCGGAAATGGAAATTCTAGGCTAGTTAATTGATCCATCGACGGACCAAGAGTGATTCGTTGACGGATTGGCTAGGTGAATTTTATGTTTTTGAAGGTTTTTTAGTACTCTACAATTTTTTCAGAAATAGAATTCCTTTAATTTTGACCCTAACGTAGAGAAAAATGTAATTTTCTCAAATGTCGCCAAAACTATTAGTTTTCAGGAGACACTAAATTTTGAGCTAGATTTGAAGTAAAAGAAGGCCAAAATGGGTTAAGTCATAAACAAAGAAGTTGTAGTTGACTTAATAAGCTTTAATTTGATTTAAGAATCAAGTGAATTGGAGCTAGGATGAGAGAATTATGGTGTTAACCGTTCAAAGTTGATCAGTTGACTTTTGTTGACTTTTCCCAATTTTGATAGTTTTCGATCTCGGCTTAGTCTAAAGCCACTGCCAAGTATATTAGAGCCTATTGAGGTTATCTTGATTCATCAATTGAATATTTGAATTTTGAAAATAATTTTAATGAGATTTAACTGCAAAATTAGGAGCACCGGTGATGAATCGCGACGAGGGCTCCTACTGTGCAGTTGGGTTAACGCAATAGTATACTACTATCCCCAATCCATAAGTGGTTTGGCCTCAATGTTTAGTGACATTAATGGAAAATATTTTTGTTTATTTTAAATTAAATGCTTTATATGTTTTGGGGTATATGATGTACCATTGTATAAGCATACACTTTTATACAGGCAGGGAAGTCCGTTTGTGACTTGTCCGATCAAGATGTTTTATATAAACCTAATCATGGCATGATTATGGCCCATGTGGGACTTACCCGATTGAGGTATGATATCTATCCATAAAGGACATTTATATTGGTCCGTGAGGGGCCTACCCATGATGGGTATGGGCCATTCTCCATCGGGGAGACACAAGTGCACTATTCCTAGAGTCGAGAGGCGAGAAGTGTGATTTGCTAGGGGATATTGTAGTTGCCTTAAGGCAACAAATGGCAACATTGGGAGAAAATGGCATAGTATGTATATGTATTTTAAATGATTATTGACGAGAATTTCTTCCAATGGTTTGAGCTCATAGATAGATGAGGCTTGGTCGATTTACATCGCCCTAGTAAAATCATTTTGATGAAAATGATTTTTGGTGGAATATTTTTTAAAATAAAAATGATGATTTATAAATTGGGTTTTGGTATTATTGTATCCACCACCATCTTTGATCTTTTACATTTGTTTTCAAACCACATCACTAAGTCTGTAGACTCACCCCCGTGGTTTATATGTTTTTCAGGTTTGAGGCTCGTTGAGGAACGGTCATCTAGTAAGACGTGCGGATTAGTTATCAGCTACAGTAGGTGTTTCTATCCTAGTGCACATAGTGATCCATTTGTGTATTTTAAATTCCACTATATTATATTTCCGATTTCACTCCGCACGCTTGTTAGCACAGTTACTTCGATATTTTGCCTTTAAAGGACTTTAACATTATAAATGTTATTTAAATATGCTGTTTTAATTTGTTAAAAATATTGATTTATAAATGGTGCTTGATATTTGTAATTTATGCTTCATATTCAATGCCTTGTGCTACTTCCAAGGTGTGACCTACCGGCATGTACTTTGAGGCAAAACGGACTACCACGTGGCCAAGCCTGCGGGTCGAGGCATGATAGTAAATAGGCAAATTAAAGCTTGAGGTGAGTAGATTAACATACTAAAATCTCACCTTGATCCGATAGTCAGATTGTCTGGATCAACTAAAACTCTAAAATGCCTATTTTACTCCTTTTAGATCCAATTTTTGAATTTCTTGGTTTTCTCTTTAGCTCTTTAGTTAAGGAGGTCAGAGGGTTGATTAAAAGTGTTTAGAGATGAGTTTAAAGTTGGTTTATAGAGGTGGTTTGGGTGGTTGAGCTGGAAGAGAAAAGAGGAAGAGGAATAAAGAGAAAAGAGAGGGAAATGAGGAAAATGAAGGGGAAGGCTCAACCTCCCCTATATATATCATAGGTCCGGCATCAGACCTGCTCAAGTCCTGCATCAGATATCCCTTTTTTTTCACTCCTTCTTCAATTCTCCTCTATTGGCTTGATTCTTTGATCTCTTAAGCAATTGGCTCCGTAAGGAACAATTTAAGAACTAGAGGAAGTCCAGGTCATATCATTTAATTTTCATGCATTGGCAATTCCTTATCATCCAACACCATCTTATTCTATCTTCAACATCTCTTCTTTATCATACACACCCAAACCAAGGTATTTCTCATGCTAATTCATCGTTTTCTACTATTCCGATTAGTACGGAAAAGTTTACTTAGGTTTGGGTGTGTCAAAAAAGTTGGCACATGGCATCTACATGTGCAGTATGGGTGTACATCTTTAACTTTTTTGTATAGTATGTGTCCTCACATGTTGTCTTTTTTCTTCTATAAAAATTTTGGATTAATATTTTTAAAAAATTAATTCAATTTTTAAATCCTTATAGATGTCATTGTCAATTTTTCATTAGCAAAAATTATCATATGTTTCCACCTCAGCACCATCTCATTCGATTTAATAGAATAGATTGATATAGTTAGTGATTGTCCTTAATTGGTCACTTTTAGAAGAGTAGATGGACCAAATTAAACAAAATTGGAGTATATAGACTACAATGAACAAAACCCTATAGCATAGAGACTAATAGAGTAGTTTAACTGATATTATTAGGGGCATTATATTCTTTCAACAATGTATACAATTTGAAAGTCCCAAAAAAAAAACTTCATGAGGAATGATTGTTGCTTAATGTGCGCCTCATGGTACCCATAGCAAAACGCATCTATAATTACATTCTTTATTTTAGTAGGAGTAAAGTCATACTCCCTCTATTCCAAATTATTATCCATTTGGTAAATGACACAAAATTTTAGGAAAATGGTATTTTGATAGTTACTTTTAATTTTATCCTTTGAAAATAGAGAAAATGGCAGGTTCTACTAAAAGTTGGTGTTTAAATGAAGGGTAAGATTGTAAAAGTGATTTTCATTTTAAGAAATTAGACATTATTTTGAAATATCCAAAGTAATAAGGTGGACATTTAATAAGGAATAGATGGAGTAATATGTTTTTTTTTAGCCAAAAAGTCATACTATATTTTTAGTATGAGAAAATGTACTGAAAAGGGCTTTTTTTTGCCAAAGAAAAAAAATGTCTAGTACTAGAAAATAATTTTTATTCTCTAAAAATACAAAGATATTATCAACTAAAATATGTTAAAATAATGGAAATATATAAATGTTTTAGAAAATAGAAATGGACCCAAAGTTGATAACAATATTTTAATTGGTCTCAATTTTAGATCCATTTCTATGTTCATTTTTTAAAACATATACACATTTTCCTTGACTACACATATTTTAAATGATGATTTCTTTGTATTTTTTAAAGAATGAAAATGAAAATATTTTCTCCTACCAAATATAGCTTAAATTTCTTGAATATTTTGTTAAATTTTTTGACTTTTTTTAGATATGGTGTAAAAGAGGTTAGAAATTTAATAAATGAGTTAGATGAATATCATCTCTAATCCAACGGTTGGATGAAAATAAAGTTAAAATCTCTGAAATTTTAAAGAATATTGCGTTAGATTTTTTTATGTTTCTTAGACATGGTGTGAAAGAGATAAGCATTTAAATGAATAGTTTAGATGAATGTGTCATGCCCCGACCCGAGGGCTCGACCACTTGACAATCGCCGTACCACCTCGAGATGCGTGCCATGAAAGGCGGGCTATCCAAGATGCTACAAGGCATAAATAAGGTGTACTCGAGCAATATTTGAAAATATATAGTGAAAATAATATAGAAAATATCATAGGATATGTTTATAATAAAAGTGGCACATTTTACGATGTAAATATGCAGCGGAAAGATAATACTACGATAAAATACAATACTATTCCGAAGTCAGGACTCATAAGGGGATCAGGTGGAACCTACAAAATCGTGGTCTGCTGGTGAGATACCAGTGATCACTGTCCACCGGGATGCCTATCGTCCGAAGCTTGATGACCTACAAAAATGAGTGAATGTGATGAGTACAAATATATATGCATCCAGTGAGGGACCCGGTTATAATGACCGATCACCTCAGGCTGGGGGTATGAAATAATCCAAAGCTTATTTCATAAAGCTATTTTCTAAAATCATAAATGAAATCCCATAAACCAAATCAAATATCAAAGCTCATAAATGGGCTGGCATCTGAAATCGTCTCAAAGGTACACCCGTGCACTTGGGTGCCCCGGTGGACCATCAAGGGCTTCAACTTATATCTCAAAATAATCTCTCTTTACTCTTTAGCCCGTTCCCTTAATGTTGCCATCGCTGTGGGTGGAGCACAGCTACACTCGAGCCCTGGCGAGCTTCCCTGCGCGCCTCTCCCAAGGTCTCGCACTCACCGTGCCCCTCAAAATGTGGTCCACGGCTACTTGGTCAATGGCATGCCTATCTCTTGGTCCACACACTCCCTCTCATCGGAGCATCGAGTACCTCTCAATCGCTCGTCTTCAATAGGTCATAATCACAATAAAAACATAATAATATAATTTCATATTTTCTTTTGAAAACCCACCCTTAAGTCCATTTATAAACTCATGTGTAAGCGTGGACAATTCATATCCCAAAACATTATAAACATTTTATAAAGCAATTCATAAAGCAATTTGAAAACAGTTGACCCTCAGTGGTCAACCACTATAATCCAAGCCACTCACAAGTAAGGAAGGTTTGTATACTGCCGAATAAACCCCTTGAATGCCTTAGCTTGAATGCTACTACCCGATCACGTACATTCTCGTACCTAAATAATCAAATTGAAATCTAATTTGATTAATAAAGGCATTCGAGTAACAATTAAACATCAAGGCATGACCTAATTAGGGTTTCTAAGGTCTTGAAACTAAATTAGACAAGTTCAGAAGTCAATTATGGTCAACCGGGGTCTAGGATGTAAAATGACCAAATTACCCTGCTATAGTGCAGGTCCAGTGGCCCCTTGGCTCACTCCCACGCGAGAGTTACCGAATTTGGGAAATATCCTAAATTGGCTTGAGTCCGGTATTGGATCCATCTATAGCCAAGGCTGAGACTTGCTCCTCCAACTTCCTAAGCTTGGTTCTACTTCAATTTGGCACAAATCAACTTGAAATTCAAAATACACACAGTTCAACACTTAAACTAAGAGATTATAGTTTCAAAAACTGAATTGAATGGCTGATCATGCAAGAAATTTGGATTGAAAGCTAAAGGTGCAATTGGTTTTTGAGCAAAATGAACTTTGATTTTCAACTCAACATATCTCCTAGATCAATCTACGAAATTCAGCAAATATGTAGTCAAATTAAAGCTTAAAAAGTGTAGAATAACATACCAAGAAATCAGCCAAAGCCTATGGTTGGATTGAAAGATATAGCTCGAAGAACAAAATGACTCTAAGTTGTCAACTTTGAAGATTTGAAGAATTCTTGATGAATTGGATGTTGTTGATCTTCAAGAAAGCTAAAGAAATTGTTTATGGTGTTTAATGAAGTGTTTGAAGGTGATTTGAAGAGATGAAATTGGTGAGAAGTTGAGAGAATTCGGATAGATTGAAGAAGAAGCGAAAATGGTGTAAAATGGGGGATCGGGCAACCGACCTCCCATTTAAATTGATGAGTCCGTTGCCGGACCCGACCAAGTCCGGCATCGGAGTCAATATTTTGTGTTGACTTTTAATCAACTTGGCCCAATTGTCTCGATTTTCGAACCCTAATGCACCCAATTGACTCCGGACTACAAATTAGGGTTTCTAAGCCAGTAATTGAGCTAAAGGAAGTTCAAAATGTGCAAGACAAGTTCCAATTCATCACTTGGCTTTACAACTATATACAAACTTCATAACTTGACACGTGCGGACTAGGTCTGGGTGTCACGCCCCGACCCGGAAAGGTCGGCTACGTGGCAATTGCCGCGCTATCTCGTAGTACGTGTCTGCAGCCACGCATCCCGAAGCACCGCAAGGCATGAATTGGGTATCTTCGCTGCAAAACGATTACTAAAACTTTATTAATAATAATATAATAATAAACCATTTAATAAAATGATTTAAATAAATAAATAAATAAAAATATAGCATACCAGTGGATCAATCTAAGAGAATACGTACGCAGTGAAAACTAATACTCCTATGCCATCGACCTCTCTTAAGGAGCCTCTGATCTATCTGTCGTCTTTGTACATGGATCTGTATCTAACCACATTGGATACAGGTGAGTGACAAAGGTTCAATAAATTTCCACTAGGGGTTAGGGAAATAGGGATAATCCAAAATAAATTTTATAAAACAATATTTAAAAGAAAATAAACATAAGAAATGGGCTGGCAATCAAACCACTAAAGGCTCGACCCGTCAGTCGTATGCCTTACTACACCGAAGGCTGTCTCTTTTCTTTCTAAAACATTTTATAATTTTCTTTCTCTATCCCGTTCCTTCGGTGGTGCCAGTCGCTGTGGGTGAAGCATAGCTACAACAACCCCTGGCGAGTTTCCCTACGCGCCTCTCCCAGGTTCTCCACTCACTGTGCCCCTCAATAGGCTGTCCACGGCTACTTGGTCTCTGGCATGCCTCTCACTCAGTCTAGACGCTCCCTCATATCAGAGCACCGAGGACCACTCAAACGCTCATCTCGCATCCCATCACCATCATAAAAACATATATATATATATATACATACATATATGTAAAACATATAATTTAAACACACACACACACATAAACCTTTATATGTTCTTTAAAAACCCTCTCACTCTATACGTGGGTATATCATAAAACAGATGTGTGTGTTGTGGATTTTCCGTATCCCAAAACATTTTGAAAACACTTAATCCTAGTGACTACGTACTGAAATCTAAGCCACTCACAGTGTTGGGAGATTCGTATACTACCAAAAGATCCACGTAGATTAACCTCCAGAGTGTCGCCTCACTCGATCGTCCGAAATCCTAATCACACGAAAATACATGTTAACATTCATAATCAAACTATGAATGCACCTATGAGGCTCTACCATGACCTAAGATGATGTCTGGATGTTTTCGGGGCTTAGAAAAGTGTCCGTGAAGGTTCGGGTTCAAAATTGGACACTTGGGGTAAAATTATCAAAAAACCCCTAAAGCATATGGCTCGGCTCCTACACGGGAGTGACTCAGCTCCCACGCGAGAGAAAGTCCTAAATCTCGAAAACCAAAGCTTTTGCTCAATTTTTTAGCCCGTCGCTCCATGGTTCGGCCCGAAAATTGAGATGAGCAATTCGTACGTCTCCCAAGACACGTTTACCGAAGCAAAAAAACGAGAATCATAAGCTCAAAGTTCCTAGATCTTAAATCTAAGCAAAATTTAACTAAAAAGCTAAACCTAACTTTGAGCTTGGATCTCTCATAGACCGATGCATGGAAATACATGAAAACGAAATAAAACGTAGATCAAGGTGAGTAGAATAACATACCAAGATCTCACCTTGATCCTTTGGTCGATTTGTCCGGATCGGCCAAAAGTCCAAAATTGCTCTGAGAGAGCCAATGAGAGGAGAGGAAGAGAGGAAGAAGAGAAATGAGAGGGGGGAGAGCTCAACTCCCCCTATTTATAGCTAAGCCCAACACTAGGCCTACTTGAACGCCGGGCTAGACTTTCTTCCCTCTTTTCAAACTCTCATAATCTCGATCATTGGCCTAATCCACTGACCACCATACCAATGGACATCCAATCCATTGATTATGGACTTAAAGAGGTCCATATAATGCTTCCATGCACGGTTACTTATTTCCTCTTTCAACTCCGTCTTATCCTAATTTTCACTTCTCTTCTTCATCAGACATATCCGAACCAACGTATTATGGAGTTAACATGCCGTCTTATACTATTCTGTTTGTACGAAAAAAGTTAGATTAGGTTCGGGTGTGTCACCGGGTGTGTCAGAATGTCATTTTTAATCCACCGTTGCATGACAATAAAGTTAGATCCTCTGAAATTTTATGAATATTATGTTAAATTTTCTAACTTTACTTAATTATGGTGTGTAAGGTGCCAGAATTTAAATGAATAGTTTAAAATAATGTCACTTTTAATCCAATAATTGGATGGATATAAAGTTAGATGCTCTGAAATTTTGTAGTATATTGTGTTAGATTTTTTTACCTTTTTTTCAATATGGCATGAAAGAAATCAAGATTTAAATGAACAATTTAGATGAATGTCACTTTTAATCCAATGGTTGGATGAAGATAAAGTTAGATTCTCTAAAAGTTTGTACCATATTATGTTAGATTTTTTGACTTGGATAAGTTGTATGTGCAAGAGATCATAGTTAAAATGAATGGTTTATATAAATGTCAATTTTAATCTTACAATTGTTAAAAGATAAAGAGTAAAATTCATTTTATAATATAAAAGACAATGCATCACTATTTGCTTTATCGTTCAACCCTTCACCATGTTTATCAATCATGAGTTCCAATGTTCAATCTTATATATCATCTCCTTCTTCAACCTTATCCTTATCTTTGGAGGATGAATTTGATTTTACTAATACAATAGAGACACAAAGTCAAACTATTAAAGTCCAACAAGCAATATTACTGAATGTATATGCTAACACTAATCTTCTCATGGCTTATCTTATAAATAATGAAGAGAATTGACCAAGACATAAAGGCTTGATACCTGGTCATACAGTGATTTATCATGGTCATCCAGAGACTGAATATAATCTATGGGTTGATTATTTTATAGATTACCCAAGATATAATGAAGCAATGTTTCGTAGGCCATTTCAAATCAGCCGAAGTACATTCTTAGGTGATTTCGTAGGTGATTTCATATGAGTCATAGTACATTCTTGTAGATTGTCAATGTTATTGAAAATCACGACAACTATTTTGTGCAACGAGAAGATGGATTCGGTGGATTCAGATTGTGTAGTTTGCAAAAAATAACAACAATATTTTGAATATTGGTGTATGGTGTATTAGCTGATACTATTGACGAATGCATTAAAATTTGGGAATCAACTACAATAGAAAGCATGAAAGGGATTTTGTTAAGTCGTTGTGGAGGTCTTTGGAGAGTGTTATCTGATAGCACCAAACGCTAATCATATGTAATTTATAGCATGATTTGTATAATTTATATAAGATTTGATTGTCAAATGAATTATTTATAGGATGGCTAATAATTAACTCAATCCTTTCGAAATGAAATGATTGATTTATTCTATAATTAATTCTCCCTACAATACTAATCTATGTAAATAACATAAAATTATAATACAAAACATGTATGACTTTATTCTTCATTATATCCAATCCAATTTAGGACACCAAACTAGCCTTACATTTCTAGATTATGACAATCAGTTGGTTAATTGAATTACAATTCTATTTCTATTTCATATTAAGTGTCGTGTTAGAACTATTATTATAAATTATTTGTCTTTTTAAAGTTTTAGTGTAAAACATTGCTTTCTTTCCAATTTTGTTGTTGTTCTTCTTCTAAGGCCTTATTTAGCATACTGGTGGCTGTGTGATTAGCTCAATTGAAAGCCAAAACACACCGCCATCATTATTTTCCAAACACATATTTTTTCATCTGCACCGTAATTATTCTCATAACTTTTTCATTTATACAGTAACTTTTTCATCTATATAGTATGTCATGCCCGACCTTGGCAATCGTCACGCTACCTCAAAGTACGTGTCGACCGATCACGTACATGAGGCACCATAAGGCATGAATTGAGTATCTTCATTGCAAAACAATACTAAAATTTCAATAAGAAATCATTTAATAAAATAATTTATTATAAAAGAAGTACCAATGGATCTATTTATAAGAATACCTATGCAATAGAAACTACTACTTTTAAGCCACTAACACCTTCTAGTGAGCCTCTGGTCTGTCTATTATCCTCGAACATGGATCTGCATCCAACCACATTGGATACAAAGTGAGTGACAGAGGTTCAATGAATCTCCATCAGGGGTTAGAGAAAACATGGGTTGACACATCCGGACCTAGCATGACGTTTTCGTACGAACGGAATAGTGCAAGATGACGTTGTAATTGAACTCTAAGTCGGTCCGGCTGTGTCAAGTCAGAAGAGAAGATAAGCTTAAGGTAAACTGAAGTTGGAAGATGAGATTGGTGACCATGCATGGAATCACTAAAGTGGACTTCTTTAAGTCCATAGCCAAGGGATTGGAAGTCCATTGGTGAATTGGTCGTTGGATCAGGGCAAGGATTAAAGTTTTGAGAGGTTTAAAAGATAAGAGAAAGTCTGGCCCGGGGCCCGAGTAGACCCGGTGTCGGGCTCCCCTATAAATAGGGGGAGGCCGAGCCTCTCCCTTCATTTCTCTCTCTTTCTCTCTTCTCTCCTTTCTCTTTTCTCTCAACTGCTCTTTTGGAGCAATTTTGGACTTTTAGCCGATTCGGACAAATCGATCGCAAGTTCAAGGCGAGATCTTGGTGAGTTGTTCTTAACTCCTTAATCTTCGTTTTTCTAAGTTTGCACGCTTATCCATGCATTGGTCTAGGAGAAATCCAAGCTCAAAGTTAGTTTCAACTTTTAGTTAGATTTTAAGTTTAGATTTGAGATTCAGGAACTTTGAGTTTGTAATTCTCGTTTCTACTCTGGTAAACGCGTCGTGGGAGGTTAGAGGAACCTCCATCTTGAATTTCACGACGATCGATAGACCGGGGTTCAGGAACCGAGGAAAAACCTCGAATCCCAACGGTGTCAGACGACTCCCGCTCGAGACAGACTTACAAGCCAGGTCCCGCCCGGGACCTAGGCTGTCCGGCGCCAGACTGGGCCTTTTGGCCTAATCCGTGCGGCTGGGCCCTTTTGGGCCCAAGCTGAGTGGGCTTCGGCCTAATCAGCAAAGGGGGGCCTTTTTGGGCCCAGAAACCAGCCAAGCCCAACCCAACTTCAGGGGGCAGGCCTGCCTGGCCCAGAACCGAGCCGGGCTGGGCCCCCAGGAGCATTTTAGTAATTTTTTGCCAAGTGTCCAATTTTTACCCCGGAACCTCCCGGACACTTTTCTAAGCCCCGAATCACATCCAAGCCCAGTCTTAGGTCATATTAGAGCCTCGTAGGTGCATTCATAAATTTAATTATGAATGCTAACTTATATTTTCGTGTATTAGGGCTCCGGGTGAATCGAGTGCGGTGATGCTCCGAAGGTTAAGCTACATGGAGCGCTTGGGAGTATAAGAATCTCCCATCACTGTGAGTGACTTAGACTTCTCTATTTAGCCACTGGGGAAAAGGGTTTTAAAATTGATTTTAAAAACATAAATATTTTCAAAAAGGTTTGGGATACGGGAAATCCACACACACACACACACACACACACTTGTTTGTGATATACCCACATAGTGAGTGGGATGTTTTAAAAGAATTATAAAGACTTATATATGGGTGTTTATATATTTTAAAAATGTATGGTTTATATATATATATACAATTATGAAATATTATTATTATGAGTTTTAAGGGTGCGATACCCTTACGAGATGAGTGATTGAGTGGGCTAGTGGTGGTGGTGGACTGCGGTCCAACAACCAACAGCTAGCAGAGGTTCCTAAGGGCTCCAATGTATGCGGGAGCGTGGATCGAGTTGGAGGATGCATGCATGATTCTCAGCCGTGGACCGCCTATTGAGGGGCACGGTGAGACGAAACCCTGGGAGAGGCGCGTAGGGAAATTCGCCAGGGCTGCAGTTCGATGTGTTCCACCACAGCGAGGCACCACCAAGGGAAAGGGCTAGAGAAACAGAAAAGAGAAAATATTTTTGAATGAGAAAAGAGATAGCCCTCGGTACAGTGAGGCATAAGACGACCGACGGGTCGCACCTCCAGTATGATAGAGATGCCAGCCCATTTTATGTATATATATATATTATTTATTCAAAGTGTTTTAAAAATAGGGTTTTCAGCAGGAGAACCAGAAAAGAGTTTTCAAAGAAAAATATTTATTATTATTTTATTTTATTTTATTTTATTTTATTTTGGATTTCCCTTATTTCCCCCAACCCAGATGGAGATTTTTAGAACCTCTGTCACTTACCTGTATCCAATGTGGATGGATGCAGATTTGCGTACGGAGTCAGCTTTAGAAGGGAGGCTCACTAGAAAACGTCGGTGGCTTAGGTTTAGTGGTTTTCACTGTGTAGGTATTCTTTTAAATTAGTCCACTGGTGTTGCTTATAAATTAAATATTTTATTAAATGATTTCTAATTAAAATTTTAGTTTTGTTTTGCAGCGATGATATCCATTTCAATGCCTTGCGGTGCCTCGGATGCGTGGCTGCAGACACGTACTTCGAGGTAGCACAGCGGTTGCCACGTGGCCGACCCGGGCGGGTCGGGACGTGACATGGATAATCCAAAATATAATTATAAAACAAATATTTTTATTTTCAAAATCTTTTCTTTTCTCAAAACTCTTCTTAGATTCTCCAATAAGAATCTAAGTAAAATCAATTTAAATAAAATAAATATCTCAAATGGGCTGGCCACAAATATACTGAAGGCTCGACCCGATGATCGTATGCCTTACTGCAACATATTCATACTTTTCTTTCTCTAGCCCGTTCCCTCGGTGGTACTAGTCGCTGTGGGTGGAAAACAACTACATCGAACCTGGGTGAGTTTCCCTATGTGCCTCTCCCAGGGTCTCACACTCACTATGCCCCTCGATAAGCAGTCCACGGCTACTTCGTTGCATGCATGTCTCGCTCAGTCCACTTGCTCCCTCTCATCAGAGCACCAAGATCCACTCAATCACTCATCTCACATCTCGTCATCATCAAATATCATATATATATATATATATATGTATAAAACATACATATGTAAATATATAAACATACACATAAATACACACACATAAATCTTTATATTTTCTTTGAAAACGTCCCACTCTCTACGTAGGCATATCACCAAATAAATGTGTGTGTGTGTGTGTGGTGGATTCCCCGTGTCCCAAAACCTTTGAAAATATTTTATATTTTGAAAACGTTTTACCCTAGTGGCTAAGCAATGAAATCTAAGCCACTCACAATGTTGGAAAATTTGTATACTCCCAAAGGACCCATGTAGATATATCTCCGGAGCATCGCCGCATTCGATTGTTCGGAACCTTAATCACACATAATTCGTGTTAGCATTCATAATCAAACTATGAATGCATCTTTGAGGCTCTAACATGGCCTAAATTGATGTTTGGATGTGTTTCGAGGCTTAAAAAAGTGTCCGGTTAGGTTTCGGGTCAAAATCGGACACTTTGTAAAAAATTACGAAAATGCCCCTAGGGCACAAATTGACCCCCATGCGGGACTCAGTCAGGATGGCCGTATTGGCATCCAAGGTCACTCCCGCGGGAGAGTGACTTGGCTCCTGCACGGGAGACGTTCCCAAGGCTTGAGAACCAAGCCATTTTCTCAGTTCTCGAGCCCGTTGCTCCATGATATGGCCCAAAATTTGAGATGGGCAATCCTTACGTCTCCCATGACATGTTTACCAAAGCTAAAATGAGAATCACAAGCTCAAAGTTCCTAAATTTGAATTCTAAACTAAAATCTAGCTAAAAAGCTAAACCTAACTTTGAGTTGAGATCTCTCCTAAACCTATGCATTGAGATGCGTGAAAACGCAACAAAACGTAGATTAAGGTGAGTAGGATAACATATCAAGATCTCACCTTGATTTGTCGATTGATTTGTCCGGATCAGCCAAAAGTCCAGAATTGCTCCAAGAGAGCAAAAGAGAGGAGAGGAAGAGAGGGAGAAGAGAGAAATAAGGAGGAGAACTCAACTCCCCCTATTTATAGGCAAGCCTAACATCGGGTCTACTCGGACCCCGGGCCAGACTTTCTCACCTCTTTTCAACCTCTGCTAATCTCGATCCTTGGCCTAATCCACCGACCGTTTCACCAATGGATTTCTAATCCATTGGCTATGGACTTAAAGAAAGTCCAATTAGTACTTCCATGCATGGTTACTTATCTCATCTTCTAACTTTGTCTTATCCTAAGTTTAACTTCTCTTCATAATCAAACACATCCAGACCGATGTATTGTTCGAGTTAATACGTCGTCTTATACTATTCCGTAATTTTTTTAGCATTTCAATCTCACCGAATTAATTTCACCACTCTCCCAAAAATAGCCTAAACTAATTCTATATACATGATAAAGAGAATTTGTGCATTAATAGAGTAAATATTAAATATTATGTCATATAATGATTTTTTTTCTAGATTTTAGGTGGTGTTTTAAATCTCTAAAACCACACTTAATATAAAACTAATAATTAAAATGTTTAGAGTAATAGCAGTCAAAGTTTGAAAAGCCTGACCCAAAAAAAGTCAATAAATAACAATATTTTATTAAGATAGAGATAGTATAATAAATTCTCTTCGTTTTAATATAACTGTCATTTAAGATCTTTCGAACAAAGGACCAAGAAAACTATTAAATCTCTTAAAGTTTAGAATCAAATACCATCAGATAACCTATTTATACTTTTATTAAAATTAATTACTCTAATTAATACTCTCTCTCTCTCTCTCTCTCTCTCTCTCTCTCTCTCTCTCTCTCTCTCTCTCTCTCTCTCTCTCTCTCTCTCTCTCTCTCTCTCTCTCTCTCTCTCTCTCTCTCTCTCTCTCTCTCTCTGAGAAAATAAGGTTCTCATTTTTTTAAGTGAATAAAATTCATGTGTTATTAGCCATTAATCCTACATGTGATGTCACAGGTTGTTTATGCAAAAGTTACAATGCTCTTTTTTTTTTTTCAAATAAATAGTAATCCCTCTATCCCCAAATGTTTGTCTTTCTTTGACTTTTACAAAGTTTAATAAAAAGTTGTCAAATTAAGTAGAATTACTTTATTATCCTTAATGTTTGTTTTGTGTAATGGTATGATAGTAATAAAAGAAAAATGAGGGTAAAATTGAAAATTAAAGTTTGTTGATTCTTTATTTGTGATAAGAGACAAACAAACTGGTGCTTTCCAAAAAGGAAAGATGGACAAATAAAATGGGATGAAGGGAGTATTTATTTTGCAATATTTATGGCAGAAAGTATAGTGTCATTCTAAATACAAAATTATATAGTAAGAAGAATATAATGTTTTCTTATGTATATATGTGTATGTTTGTGTGTATGTATACATATGATCATGTTAAGACATAAGATTAAATTTAATAATATTTCAATATTTTTTTCTACAAATTTATTCCTCCCCCATCAGTTAATTGTCTTTGTTTTTACTATAATGAAACTGAAAGTTTATGAATTCATCTATAAGAGTTTTTGACATTCTTACTGCTAAAAATTTTTGTTAGAAAACGTATTACTTATAAATAAATTACCTATAACAATCTAGTATATAATATATTAATAAAGTAATATTATTTCTTATTTTATATATAAAAAATCATCTAATACATTTCATAAATGACCGCTGTAGTTGGCACATAAACAAATTGAAAGTTAGGGAAAAAGTGAAAAAAATTTAAATTGATCTTTATTTTTTTTATTATTATTAAAGAAAAGCAACATAAGAAGCATGAGAGTTGATGGGGTTGTTGTTGGATTGAACATGTGATTGAGGATAAGGATTTAGGCCTTGCTTGGTAGAGGAAAAAAGTGGAGAGATGGAAAACTTAGGACGAAAAATGGAGAGAAAATAAATTTTGAAGTGGTTAGTTGAAGAGAAATTTGAGAAGAAAGAAAATTGAAAAGATGAATGTTTTCTTTAATACTTCATATTCAAAATATCTTCAAATTTAAAAAGAATAGTGGAGAAAAAATAATGTGAGTCTAATTAATTAAGCTAAAAGTAATTATATATCCTTCAATACCAAAAATATTCTAACATATAACACTACTACTCACTAGTATACTAAATAATAATGGTAAAAGTATATTAAATTAACTTTCTTTCTTCTTATTTTTCTCTTCTACCAACTAATGAGAGGAAAGAAAATAAATTTTTCCACTTATTTTTTTCATCTTTCTTACTAAGCATACTAGAGAAAAATTAATTTTATTTTTCATCTTCCTACTTTTGTCCCCATCCTATTTTCTTTCTTTCCGATTTTTCAATTTTCCAACCAAACAAAGCCTTAGTGCATGAAGAGAATGACTCGTCAGATTTTGAAAATTTAAAAGTATTAGAGAGAAGAAATGAAGAGAGTGAGACAAGGAGAGAAGGTTGTAAAAGTTTTTCGAAAACAATCATATAAATATAATAAACATAAATGTTGAGCTGGATGATCTGCGCAATTTTTTTAAGGCTTGTTCTTAATGTACGGCATAGATAGCATAAATTTTAGTCTTATAGGTTTAACTTTTAAAATTAGATATAAAAAAATTTGGGATAAGGGAAAAAGATAATAAAAATTAAAGTTCAATCTTCAAAACAATATATAAATATTTAAGTAAACTAATGTTATGAAAAAGTGATTTAAAAATATAATTAATAATCAAATATTTATTGAAAATGACAAAGAAGTACATTTATATTAAGAGTGAAGAAATTACCAGATGGGTGTTTTAGGAATTTCTTATGTGGTTTGAAAATGAAGAAAAGGACATCGAAACTTAAATTATAGGAAAAACTAATGTTTTGTTTAGTAGTAAAAATATTTTCTATTTTCGTTCTCTAAAAGTACAAAGAAATCATTATATAACATATGTTAAATCAATGCAAATATATACATATTTTAAAAAATAAAAATAGAAATAGAGCTAAAATTAAGAACAACATTTTAACTGGTTTTAATTTTAAATCCATTTCCATTTTTATTATCTAAAATATGTATACATTTCTCTCACTTAAACATAATTTATATGATGATTAGATAATGAAAATGAAAAATATTTTCTACTGCCAAATATTGCCTAAATTTCTTGAATATTGTGTTAATTTTTTTTTATTTTTTCTTGGATATGGTGTGGAAGATGTTAGAATTTAAATGAACGATTTACATGAAAGTCATTTTTAATCCAACGGTTGGATAAAGATAAAATTAGATTCTCTGAAATTTTATAGAATTTGTGTTTAGATTTTCTTACTCTTCTTAGACATGGTGTACAAGAGATAAGAATTTAAATGAATAGTTTAAATGAATGTCACTTTTAATCTACTTTTGAATAGAGATCATAAAGTTAGACATTCTAAAGCTTCTTGAATATTGTATTAGATTTCTTGACTTTACTTGGATATGGTGTGCAAGACGTCGAAAATTAAAATGATTTAGATGAACGTCTCTTTTAATCAACGGTTGGATGAATATAAAGTTAGATTTTCTGAAATTTTATAACATACTGTATTAGATTTTTTGACGTTTCTTTGATATGGTATGAAAGAGATCAAAATTTAAATAAATAGCTTAGATAAATATCATTTTTAATCCAACGGTTGGATGAAAATAAAATTAGATTCTCTAAAATTTTGTAATATATTGCGTTAAATTTTCTTATATATATATATATTTTTTGATATGGTGTATATGGCAAAGATCATATTTAAAATGAATGGTTTATACAAATGCCACTTTTAATCTGATTGATGTTAAAAGATAATGAGTAAAATTCATTTTTTAATATAAAAGGTAATGCATCACCATCTATTTTATCATTCAATCCTCCACCATATTCATCTTCAATCATAAGTTCCAATACTAATCAATCTCATATATTATCTCCATCTTCAGCATCATCCTCATCTTTGGAGAATGAATTTGATTTTGCTAATGTAATTGAGGCATAAAGTCAAGTGATTAAGTCCAACCCATTCATGGCTTACCATATAAGTAATGAAAAGAACCAGCCAAGACATAAAGGCTTGGTTCCTACTTATAGAGAGCTAATTATTTTGTAGATAACTTAAAATATAATGAAGCAATATTTCCCAAGTAGTTTCGAATGAGTGAAAGTTTATTTTTATAGATTGTTAATGCTATTGAGACTCATGACAACTACTTTGTGCAACAAGGAGGTGGATTTGATGGACTCGGATTGTCTGGTTTGCAAAAAATAACAATAGTATTTTCAATATTGGTTCATGGTGTATCAGATGATTATATTGACGAATACATTAAAATTTGGGAATCAACTACAATTGAACGCATGACGAGGTTTTGTTGAGCCGTTATGGAGTCTTTGGAGAGTGCTATCTGAGAGCACCAAAGGCTAATGACGTTGCAAAGCTGCTTGAAATTTGGTGAGAAACATGGTTTTCCATGAATGTATGGAGTTTAGATTGTATGCAATAGACTTGGAAAAACTGTCCAATGGTTTCTGCAGGACAACACGGTTGACGTAGTGGATCCTCAACTATTATTTTTTAGACTGTAGTTGATTACGATTTGTGGATTAAGGCATGCTCATTTTTGTTTACCAGGTCTGAATAATGACATTAAAGCGTTGGATGTATCCCACTTGTTCGCAAACCTTATTGAAAGTATAGTATCTCTAACTCATTATGTTATTCAAGGAAAAGTGTACAAAACATGATTTTTTTAGCCGATAATATATATATATATATATATCTCTTAAATGGTCTACTCTTGTACAAACCATTCATGATTCTCGAGGTAAAAAAGTTTATTTGTGACAATACAAGAATGGTGTAGAACGTGCATTTGGAGTTCTCCAATCATGATTTGCAATTGTTAAGAAACCGGCGCGTTTTTGGCAAAAACACATGTTGCATGGTATGAAGTCAACGTGTATTATTATGAACGAAATGATTATTGAGGATGAACATGATACACTTGTAGACATTAAGAATTGGAGGAAAGCACCAGCCCCTAAAGTTAATATGGTAAGAGATGAAAAACTCGATTTCAAAAATTTCATACTTGACATAAGCAAGTCAAAGATAAAAAAGCTCATTTTGTACTTTGTAATGCGTTAATTGAATATCTATGGGAGTAATATGGCAACTTAGAAAATTAAAGGTTAAATATGTAACAAAAATGTAATCTTTGTTGGAGCGATATGATAATTTAAAAAATCGAAGGTTACTAATCTTATTCCTAAATTTTCCATATATCATCCTTTTTGCATTAGAAGTTTCAAAACATTTGCAGAACAATTCTTTTTGTAGACACCATATTTTTATTATTTAATTTCTTTTCTTCCTACCTTTCTTGTTTTCTTTATTTATTTGATTTATTTGAATTTGATTTTATTCTTATTTTAACTTCATTGTTTTTCTTTTCTTTTCTTTGGATTACTATTTGGAATGGAGTGGGCTTTGATATGAGACAATTGGATATGATGTTGGAATGAGCAACAGGCAGCACTCTTACTCAGCTCCGAGATTCCCTCAATGCAGTCGGCGGTATATCCCCCATTGAGCCCCATTGAGTCCCTAAATCCTTTGTTGCTTTCCGTTCTCAGCCTTACTAAAACAAAAAAAGCACCATCATCACAAGGGAGGGCCAACCAAAGAAAAAATGTAAAAGGGGGGCCAACCAAAGAAAAAATGTAGAAGGGGGGGCCAACCAAAGGAAAAATGTAAAGAGGGAGCAACATTCATCAAACAGAGGATAAAAGGGGAGAGAGGAGGCCGAAATAAAAAAGGAGGGGTTTCAAAAATTAGGCATTTTTTTTCTAGTAGCTTGGTTTGCAAATCCAAACGGTAGGAAGAGAGTTTTGAGAGAGGGGGGGCCAAGCACAGCCGATCACAAGAGAAAAGAAATAAGGGTCTCTTCCATTCTTTACATACAAAAAAAAAGTTCTCAAAAACCATTTTTGATTTCAAAAAAAAAAATCAATTCCCCTTTTTATTGAGTTTGTCATCTTTACCAAGAAACACAGCTTCCATTTTCATTATTCAAAAGCCAAAAAATAAAACACAGAAAACACTCCATATTCACTTCGTCTGCCATCCCCCGAATGCCACAGCCACAACAAGTCATAAAAAAAAGAACCAAAACCAAGAAGAAGAAAAGAGTAGTGTCACCTGAGAAAGCCGAATCTCCCAACTCCATCGCCTTTGCCGTCCAAGAATCCTTTATCCTGTTTTAGTACTTTGCCCTTTGAATCCAGTTTCCTCAAAGTCCATGCCCAAATAAAGCAAACAAGCAAAATCAATACCCATTCAAATCTCCAAACAACCAAAAGCGTTCAAAATCAAAATCAAAATCAAAAGGCAGAGTAGAAGAGACAGCTTACCTGTCATTCGGTTTTAGGGGTTCTTGGTTAGCTGAAATTGAGAACTTTGCGTCCAGAGAGTGTCTTCCCAATCGTTCCAGTGAAGAAGACAAAGGGAAAAAGAAAAGACAAGGGTTCTGTAAGTCAAGGCACGGGACCCATCGATGTTAGAAAAGGGGCGGTTGTGGAGCAGAGTGAAGAAGACAGAGGGAAAAAGAAAAGACAAGGGTTTTGTAAGTCAAGGCACGGGACCCATCGTTGTTAGGTAAGGCTTCATCACCTTTTGAATTTTTGATCGATATTGATGAGCAACGATTCTGGCTAATCACTAATAGTGTTGTGGATTTATTATTATTATTTTTTTTTGAAGACTGGATTTATTATTTTTAAATCGTTTGAATTGTTGCATATTCGTTGGTGGAGTTTGGCTGTTATCCATATTCCTTTACTTCATGTCCACTGAATATTAAGTTGTGGTACCTTTTGAATACATGATTATGGGATTTGATTTGACTAGTTTTGTTGACTTATGTTTCCTGGGGATTTGTTAATGGGTTTGTTTATTTCATGTCAGGCTATGGACTATGCATGCATATAGTTGAATTGTAATTAATGGGTTGTACATTACCTGTTCATTTGGACTGTAATCTATTTGTTTTGGATCTTAATCCATTGATTTGTTTACGGGCTGATAAAGGATTGTTATTGGATTCAAGCTGTTTATAATCTGGACCAATCTTGGTAAACGCATGGATATCAGTTTTCCTTTTGTTCGGGTTTTGAAAAAAAATATTGATCTGGATTTGTTATCTAACCATGTTTATGGATTTCAGTGCACAATTGCATTCTTGATTCCTGAAAATGCATTATTGAAATTTGGTGGGTCCCATGCACATATTATTTTTTTATCCATTACAATCAAATTGTTGGAACCCGATTCATGAAATCCATTTTTGACTCAATCCGTAAGAATTATTACATTCATATGCAAACTCCATTCTTTTGTTTTAATATGGTATGTTCATCTCATTAAATTTTAAGAAAATGTAAAAAAAATGCATTTAGATTTAGGGAGTCCATTCCGTATTCAGGTCATTTTTTTATATCATTTAATTAGGTTCATTTAACATTTCTGTCATTTTATTTTATTTTATTTTATTTTGTCATTTTAGTAATTTAGGTCATTTTTAACATTTATGCTATTTAGCAAATTAGGTCATTTTAATATTCCATGTCATTTAATAATTTAAGTCATTTTCAATATTTTCATGCCGTCATTCACTATTTATGCCATTTAGTATTTTCTAGGTTCATTTTTTTATTCCATTTAGTAATTTAAGACATTTTACATTTTTATGTCATTCAGTAATTTAGGAGAGTTTCAATATGTTTTTTACATTTAGTAATTTAGAATATTTTTGCATTTTATATGTCATTTAGTAATTTTATGCACATCTCATTAATTAATATCATTTATTTAATTAGATCCATTTGCATTTTAGGACTAGGCCCATTAACATTTTAATATGTCATTGAACTTAGATCCATTAGCATTTTAATATGTCATTTAGCTTAGGCCCATTTACATCAATTATGATATTTTAGAAATTAGGGCTCATGCATTTTTATGTATTTAATATATTTGTTGTTCTAACCCGTTTTCTTGGTTTATTTTATCCCATCATTTCATGTATTTAGTAATTGAATCATTGTTTTCAAAAATCGCATGTGCATGGAAATCCCGATAATGGGGAGTCCAAGGGGATCACGTAATTACGAGGTTCTCAAAGGCTTCCTTAGGGTGAGGGGGCTTACTAGTTCACCTTTTCGGAATTCCGATTGGGCCTAGGAAGTTTCCAATAAACCAATTTTCACCCCAATTTAAAAAATACAAAAAAATGATTTTATTCATATTTTATTTCAAAAATGACATTAGCATACCATGTTCATAATTTTCTACAAATTTTAGTTTCTTTTTAGGAAAAACCCAAAAAAAAATGTTTTCCTTTCAAAATTCCCCTTATCAGCAAAAGGAATTTCAATTCCGACATAATTTTAAAAAAAATCTAAAAATGGTTTTTAGGAAAATCTCAAACTTAATCAATAATTGAGGTTTTCTTACAAAATCAAACTTTGGTTAATTTCTTTAATCAAGGTTTTAAAAATGAGATCCAAGAATAAAAGGAATTTAATTATTCCGACATTATTTTCAAAAATAAAAAAATATTTTGAAAGATTTCAATTAGGCCCCTACATTGGAGTCTTTCTAATTAAACTTGAATTTTTTATTCTTATTTTATTTTTTCTTTTGATTTAAAAAAAGTTTTCTTATCAATAAAAGGAATTTAATAATTCCGAAATTAATTTCAAAAATCCAAAAAATGTTTTTTTTGAAAGATTTCAATTCAGTCATTAACAATTGAAGTCTTTCCAAATTCAATCCAATTTTGTTTAAAACTCAAATTTTTCTTTAACAAATTATGAATTTTCAATCTTTGATTTTAAAGCTTGTTTTTGAAAAGTTCTCAATTCGGTTATTCAACGTTGAGACCTTTTTATTTATCTATTTTTTTTCTTTTACGGATCTCATTAAATTGAATTTTCTTAAAGGGTGAACTAACCCATATAAAAAGAAGTTCCACTCCGACATTTATAGATTCTTTATTTTTGTTTATTTTATTTTATTTTAGTTTAAAAGAAACTTTTTTTTTGTTATTAACCCTAAAATGAATTTTCACAAGACTTTATGGTACTGATTTCCGGGCGCTTCGGGGGTGCTAATCCTTCCTCGAGCGTAACTGACTCCCGAACCCAAAACTTATTTTCGTGGACCAGCATTTGTTTAACCTAAGGTAATCTTTCTAGATTATGTTAGGTCAAATGGAGTCAAAACAGGTGGCTAACCTACCTAAATCAAATGGTTAGTGGCGACTCCTTTTCTTATTTTCCAAATCCTTTTATTTCTTTAAATTCCCGTCGGATGACTTTTCAGACGTTTCGACAGATTGGCGACTCCACTGGGGACTAAGTGAAAGTCGAGCCATCTTTTTTGAGAAAGTCTTGTTTTCAATTTAGGGTTAATTTTGAAATGTTTTTAAAATTCAATTTCATTCATGAACATTCATATCTGTATATATTCATTGATTTGGACAAAAGTGCAAATAAACTTTCTTTTTGCATTTTACATTTGCATCAATAAACTTTTTCAAAATTACATCTTGCATTCGTATTAATAAAATATTTTTCAAAATTGCATTTTGCACCTCACATTATTTGATTCATTTCATTATATTATGTGGCATGACCTTGTTTTCCTTGTACATATTTTTTATATACTTTGATTGATTATATTTTCCCTATGTATATGTCTCGCATGCTTCTTCTATGGTCTTTGTTCATATGCATATTGTGCACGTCTTGTATGCTTATCTTTGCTTTTAATTGCTTTTATCACGTATGCTTCTTGCCTATTTTCCTGCCTTTCATTTTCTGTATATATTGCATGTCTATTTTCTGTTCTTTATTTATACATTTATTCTTTTAAATTGGACTAACCGTTTATTTGATTGTTGATAGTATTTTCCTCTCTATCCTCTTGTTACGTTGGGGCATCATGTGGTGAAAGGCAATTGGTAAAGGTAGGTAGTCCCTCCCACACACTACACAATTCATAACATAAAGGTCCGGAATTCCGGGTCCTTCTCCCAATTAGAATGAAGGTGCTTGTATCCTTCCACCCTGCCGTGTCCGCGATGGGTACCTTGTCTAGAACTTCGAACCATGCATATAAAGTACCCGTGAGGATTGCCCACCTAAGTAGAGCCAAACCCTAAACCTAGGTAGAGCTAAACCCTTTTCAAGAGAAACCGGTTTTCTTAGGACACAAAGGAGGGACACCTTCTAAACCTTTATCAATTCCTTTCATATTTCCTTGTATATATGATCTATTTATTACCTTGCCTTCTTTATTTCATGATGAAGTACTAATGTTCTTTCTTTCTTGTCTCGTTTTATACTTTCCTTTTATGTACATCCATCATGCATTTCATCCGGGGGTCCATCCATAGCAAATCTCCTACTAAAGGAAACCAATCATGGCAGAAGAAGGAAGGATAGTTGTCATGGAACTTATGGACAACGTAACCAAGGCGGAGGAAGGAAACACATGAAGATTCATTTGGAACAAGTTAGGGATAGTCACCTGAGATGAGAAATTGATGTATAGAAGAGGTTTGTTTAGATTTGCAAACAGTCTGTGGTTGATGGAAATGGCACAATGTTGTTGTGGAATTGAAACTACTTTTTCCACTTTTGAAATGATTAGTTATCTTTAATAGTAAATTTGTTATGGATGGATCCCTATTGCATACTTCATTTGCATTTGTCACTATAATTATATATTAACTCATTTATTTTGCATTTTTGCATCATTTTCTCTATCTCCACATCCCATTCTATACATTTCATTATGGGAATCTATCCACAAGAAAGAAACCATAAAAGAGAATTGATCATGGGTAGCAAACAAGGTCAAGAGGATGTGATGAACCAATGAATTATGAAGTGCCAACTGCTCGAAATCAAGAATGATAGTTTGAAAGCTTGAAAGACAATGGCAGAGCAGAATATAGAAATGGAGAATTTGAAACAAACTAATGAGGATCTGACAAATAAGCTGAGTGAGGTAATGGAAAAGATCAGTGAGTTGAGTAGAATGGTCAGAGAGAATACAGCTATTCATACTAGGCATACTGGGATATCGATTCACCCTCCGGGTTACGCACCTGATACAACCCAGCAAAACCTCCCAACACTCAACATTCCTATTCCACCGGTTACGCCAGATGCTCAAAACCAGTACCCACCTCCACCTCCACATGGGACATATCTTTACCCACCTCCACCATGACACACCCGGACCTAGCACGACCTTTTCGTACGAACGGAATAGTATAAGATGACTCGATAATTAAATAATATGTCGGTCCAGCTGTGTCAAGTCAGAAGAGAAGATAAGCTTAAGACAAGATGGAGTTAGAAGATGAGATTGGTGACCATGCATGGAAACACTAAAGTGGACTTCTTTAAGTCCATAGCCAATGGATTGGACATCCATTGGTGAATTGGTTGGTGGATCGGGCCAAGGATCGAAATTGTGAAAGGTTTCAAAGAGGGAAAAAAGTCTGGCCCGGGGCCTGAGTAGACCCGGTGTCGGGCCTTGCTATAAATAGGGGAAGATGAGTTCTCCCCCTCTTATTTTCTCTTCTCCCTCTCTTCTCTCCTTTCCTTTGCTCTCTCGGGGCAATTTTGGACTTTTGGCCAATCCGGACAAACCGATCGCAAGTTCGAAGCGAGATCTTGATGAGCTATTCTTAACTCCTTAAACTACGTTTATTTAAGTTTTCACGCTTATCCATGCATTGGTCTAGGAGAGATCCAAGTTCAAAGTTAGGTTCAGCTTTTTAGTTAGATTTCTAGCTTAGATTTGAGATTTAGGAACTTTGAGCTTGTAATTCTCGTTTTTGCTTCGGTAAACGTGTCGTGAGAGGTGAGAGGAACCTCCATCTCAAATTTTACGCGAAACGATGGACCGAGGGGCTCGGGAACGGAGGAAATGCCTCGGATCCCGAGGAAGCTGGACGGCTCCCGCGCGGGAGCCGAGTCTCTCCCGTGCGGGAGAGACCACCAGACCAGGTCCCGCGCAGGACCTGACCAGTCTGACGCCTGATTGGGCATTTTGGCCCAATCCGTGCTTTTGGGCCATTTGGGCCCAATCCAAGAATTTGGGCCCTCCGGCCCAAATTTCAGGTTGGGCCTGACCCAATCTCAAGGGCAGGCCTGCCTGGCCCAGAACCGGGCCGGCCCTAGGGGCATTTTCGTAATATTTCTTCAAGTGTCTAATTTTTACCCCGGAACCTCCCGGACACTTTTCCAAGCCCCGATTCACTTCCAAACATCGTTTTAGGTCATATTAGAGCCTCATAGGTGCATTCATAAATTATAATTATGAATGCTAACGTATATTTCCGTGTACTAGAGCTTCGGATAATCGAATGCGGCGATGCACCGGAGGGTAAAGCTACATGGAACGCTTGGGAGTATACGATTCTCCCAATACTGTGAGTGGCCTAAACTTCTTTGTGTAGCCACTGGGGAAAAGGATTTTAAAAATGGTTTTTAAAACATAAATGTTTTTCAAAAAGGTTTTGGGATATGGGAAATACACACACACACACACACCTGTTTGCGATATACCCACACAGTGAGTGGGATTGTTTAAAAAGAAATATAAAACTTATGTGTGTGTAATTTATATATTTTAAATTTAAATGGTTTATACGTATATATATAAATTGTGAAGTATTATTATTATTATGATTATTGAGGGTACGATGCCCTTGGGAGATGAGTGATTGAGAGGGTTCCTCGGGGCTCCAATTTGCGGGAGCGTGGACCGAGTTTGAGAGCATGCATGATACTCAGCCGTGGACCGCCTATCGAGGGGCACGGTGAGTCGAGCCTGGTTGGGAGAGGCGCGTAGGGAAACTCGCCAGAGCTCCAATTCGCTGTGTTCCACCACAGCGAGGCACCACCGAGGGAAAGAGCTAGAGAGACAGAAAAAGAGAAAATAATTATAAATGAGAAAAGAGATAGCCCTCGGTGCAGTGAGGCATAAGGTGATCGACGAGTCGTGCCTCCAGTACAATAGAGATGCCAGCCTATTTGAGATTTATATATTTATTTATTAAAGAGTTTTTAAAAGAGTTTTCAAAAAGAAAAATATTTATTTTATCTTATCTTATCTTATCTTATCTTATTTTATCTTATCTTATTTTATTTTATTTATTTTATTTCAGATTTCCCTTATCCCCTCTAACCCAGATGGAGATTCTTAGAACCTCTGTCACTCACCTGTATCCAATGTGGATGGATGCAGATTGGCATACGGAGTCAACCATAGAAAGGAGGCTCACTAGGAGACGTCGATGGCTTAGGTTTAGTGGTTTCCGCTGTGTAGGTACTCTATTAAATTAATCCACTGGTATTGCTTATAAATTAAATATTTTATTAAATGATTTCTAATTAAAATTTTAGTTTTGTTTTGCAGCAATGATAGCCATTCCAATGCCTTGCGGTGCCTCTGGTGAGTGGCTGTAGACACGTACTTCGAGGTAGCGCGGCGGTTGCCACGTGGCCGACCCGGGCAGGTCGGGGTGTGACACACCACCTGCCAAACCTAATGCTAGTGGGTTCGTCTACACCACCCTGCCCACTCAAACTACCCAACCTACCTACGTCCCAACCACTAACGCTGGTACAACTTCAGCAAACCCGGTAGTACTTGATCTGGAGAGTTCCAAAGAAACATCTGTTGATAATAAAATGTTGAGTATGTTGGAGGAAAGATTGAAAGTAGTGGAAGGTGCACAACATTATCAAGCCATGAATGCAGTCGACATTACTTTGGTTCCCGACATTGTGATCCCTCCTAAATTCAAGGTCCCCGATTTTGAAAAGTATGGTGGAACTAGGTGCCCCCAAGAGCATCTCACTAGCTATGTAAGAAAAATGGTAGTTTATGCTTATGATGACAAGCTCCTGATTCACTTTTTCCAAGACAGTCTTTCTGGGGCAGCATCGAGGTGGTATAATCAGCTTGACAGGGTTAAGATTCAATCATGGTCAGATTTGGTGAAGGCCTTTCTTGCCCAGTATAAACTTATGACAGATCTAGCTCCTGATCGATTATCACTTCAGACTATGAAAAAGAAGTCCACCGAGAGTTTTAAAGAATATGCCCAAAGATGGAGAGATGTAGCAGCACAAGTGAACCCTCCACTTATTGAGCGAGAAATTAGTTTCATGTTCTTGGAAACATTGGAGGCGCCATACTATGACAAATTGTTGGCAAGTGTGTCGCACTCTTTCTCAGACCTAGTTGTTGCTGGTGAGTTTATTGAAAGAGCGATTAAAACTGGAAAAATTAAAAGGGATGGTGATTTTAGAACCAAGAAAAACCATGATGATGAAGATGGGCAAGACATTGGTCAAGGAGAACAACAAGTTGATTGTTCCGTTCTGCACAATCCATATCCAACATATCAGCCTTACCATTCCATCATGAATCGAAATCAATGCCCACTCGTCCCACCAACCTATCCTTTTGACAGTCACAGAGTTAACACTAATTGACCTTTTCATCCACCTAAATCACAAAATACAAGCCATGCTCAATTGCCTAAGCAGATGTCAGCTATGAGACATACCACCCAATCAACCATCCCACATGACAAACAGAAAGGGTACATGAGTCATCAAGAGAAACACCGGTTTGACCAGATCCCAATGACCTACACGGAATTACACCCTCAACTTCTCCAGCAACAACTCTTGATCAAAGTACAAGTGGAACCCTTACAGCCTCCATACATTGAAGAAGAAAGTGCAAGCATTGATTAAGTCAGGCCAAATAAGCTTCCCAAATGGGACCGAGCCAAGATTCAGTTAGGGTGCCTTGCCTATTTGTGTAGGGATAACATCAAGTTCTCATTGGTGGATTCCATGAGTAGAAATAGAATCAGACTCTGATGCTTATGCCCATTGGAAGGATTTCAAGGGCTTTGTTTTATACATCTTTCACCAGAAGTAATAAAATGATGAGTTTTCATATTAGTCCTAGGAGTGCATGATCTTAGCAATTTCCTTGTTCATTTTTGCTTAGAAAGCCATTGCATTTCATTTCATCGATACACATGCTCATGCATTTATTCAATCATTTCCATCAAATTTCATTTAACAGGGGCAACCCTTTCGTGGCAACTTCAGGCCAGTCAATTGCAAGTTACAGAGTTCTATGGACAGTATGCCAAGCAGGGGCAATTTCTAATCCTTTTCACTCTTGTACATAATGTTACTTTTTCTTAGCCTTGTACATAGTGTCACTTGAAAGCAATAACTTTTAGATATTTGAATTTTAAAGGGTAAACTTTAGATTTCGAAAATCATGTCATGGTGTTTTAATTTGGATTTTCATTGTAAATATTGACTTCTTTTGGATTACATGCCTTTTTGGAATAAATGATTTGTGTTATCCATTTTCCATTGTCACATTTGAAAAAAAAAAAAGAAAAGAAGTGAAACTTTTTTGAAAAATAAAAAAGGATTTCATGAAAAGTTGGTGATTTGCTTTCAAAAGTAATTCTTAACAAGTCCTTCAAACCATCTTTCTTGCCATTCAGTGTCATTTGAATAAAATCTCAAAAATTGAGACTCGAAGTAAAAATGAGGCATAAACCTTGAAAACCATTTGAGAGAGTCAATATTCTTCATTTGGGTAATAAACAAAAATGATTGTTTAACAAGATGCTTGCCTAACTCTAAAAAGTGACATTTTGATATGTGTCAAAACTGCACTAGAATTTTGAATTCATTACTTCCTTGTCTTGAAATCAACCATGTTCTTTGAATTCATAATGCCCATATGCTTCCCAATTTCCTTGAAATTCAAAAGTGACTGAAATGAATGACTTTTGAACACATTACCTTCTTGCTTCAAAATGAGCTTACCTTGATTTTCTTGAAAATAAGTAACCTTTGTTGCCAAGGTGTTCATTCACCCACCTTTGGGGACAAAATGATCAGAAAGACCAAAGTCACTTTGTAAGGTCCCGATACCTCTTTGCTATTTAGACAAATTGCTCAGATTGATTGCCTTAGTTATAATTTGAAAAGGGTGGAAATGTCATCTTTCGTGAAATTCTCATGAAGAAAAAAAAAGAAAAAGAATAAAAAGAAGAAAGTTGATTGCATCATCATGCACGTGATGTTCTAGGATTTTGAACAAAGTTTTCAAAAGCTTTCAAAAATTATTATTGTTTTTTAAAGTAACGTTTTTCTAAGGAATTGTTTTTTTATGAAGATAGCCATACTTGAGAAGACAAATGGCCATTTTTCATATCCCCTTCACTTTGAGAAAATTATCCATTGTTGTCCCTTTTAAGCCTAATGAATTTTTTCTTTCTAATGAACCTAATCAAGGGTCACCCCTCACACTGGGGGCAAATGCAAAGAAAGCATTCAAGCAAAAGATGGAGGAACTCTTGCATATGGCCTAAAGAAATAACTCCCCAAAATGATGAAGAATTGCTTGATAAGAATAGCCTTGAACTCATGTTGTCAAAAAAAAGGAAGAAGAAAGAAAAAAAAAGAAAAGAAAAGAAAGAAATGACAAATTGAAATGAAAAAACTAATGGGATAGAGGCAAATGAGAAATCAAGTATGAAAAAATGAATTCTTCATATGACCGAAAAGTGATCCTTGATTCAGTTACCTTGAAAAACTTTTTGGGCCTGTTTATCCTTTCTTTTTGAACCCTCAACCATGGCCTATATTACGTGCCTTGAAAAATCCATTTTGATCGAGTGTGGATACTTTAATTGAGGAGCATTGCTTTAGAAGAATGGGTCTTTTGCACTGAACCATTTTTTCAAAAGACTGTTTAAATGGATTTTGAATTTTCATGTGCATGATGAGACAGTCATTGAAAAAAAAAAGGGGAGAGAAAAAAGGAAGAGAAAAAGAAATGAAATGATGTGACTCAAGGGTGAAAACTCGAAAGGGCAGTCTAGAGCAGAAATGAGAATTCATGAGATCACCCGAGATTTGACTAAGACAGTAAAGTGAGTTTTAGAAATGAGCAATACTGCTTGGGGCATCCAAAAATGATAAACCCCATAAGATGAGATATCTTTTTGAACTCTAAATATGGAAAGTTGGGTCACACCTCTTTTTGATACCAATCTCACAAAATCTCAAGCCTTTCATGTCCAAATTTTGACTCATATCAAGATTGTCAAGTTAAGAGATTAAGCAAGTATCAACTTGATCTTGTTTTCCAGTCAGATTTTTTAAAAAAAATTGTGATTTTCAAAAAGAAGGTTAAGTGTAAGCCTAGATGAAGAGATATTGAAATTCTCTCTTTCATGAGACAATAAATAGTCTCTTTTGGAACCCACTACGTTGAAACCCACTTAGAAATTTAAAATAGTCTGTTCACCTTCAAGGATATTCTGAAAAGCAATCACCAACTTTCAAGAGATCTGAATTTCAAAAGATGAACAATAGATATTTGAATGCTTTGCAATTTGATGTTTTCTTAAATAAAGAGTGCTTAAGTGTAAAGCAACTTTTGATCATTATCAAGTTCATTTATTTAGATGTAAAATTGAAATTTGACTTGATGCACATATGAATTTTGAACCTTTATTGATGTCTATGTCAGGAAAAATTCAAGATGTGAATGGGGCAAGGGGAATGCCAAAAAAAACAAAAAAACAAAAAAAATCAAGATCAGGACCAAAGATAGACTCAAGCTCTACTGATTGAACAAAAGGACTGAGTGTTGGGGCAAACAGCAAAAATAGGGAAGTTCAATGAGTATCATTATCCTCTTTAATTTCAACACTGAATCAAGCACAAATGCATGATGTTTTCAAACATTAGCCTTTTAAACTATAGAATCTATTGTGAGATTGATGTTAAAATAAATGTTTTCTATGAGATATTATTCATTTCCATGTGAGTCAAGTGTTAGCTTCGACCAATTCTTCAAAAATCAATTCTCATTTTCATATGAGTTTGCTTTGATTCCATCCAAATTGATACCAACCTTTTCAAAAGATGACACTCATTTCCATATGAGTTCACTTTGGTTCCATCCAAATTCCTACAAAATTTCCAAGAGTTATCATTCATTTTCAAGCGAATCCACTGTGGTTCCAATAAACTGCTCAAAAGAAATCCCTACTCATTTCCATATGAGTCTAGTTTGGTTTCAACCAAATTTTCATGAATTATTCAAAAGCAATTACTCATTTCCATATGAGTTTGTTTTGGTTCCATCCAAACTTTTACGAAACTTTTGCTCATTTCCATATGAGTGTGTTTTGGTTCCATCCAAATTTTTACAAACTTTTGAAGAAATCACTGCTCATTTCCACATGAGCCAAGTTTTGGTTCCGTCCAAACTTTTTTTAAAAATTAAAAACTCATTTCCATATGAGTCTGTTTTGGTTCCGTCCAAACTTCTGTTCAAAGTTAAATACTGATTTCCATATGAGTTTGTTTTGGTTCCATCCAATCTTTTTCAGAGTTAAGTGCTCATTTCCACATGAGTCAAGTTTTGGTTCTATCTAAATTTTCATAAACTTTACAAAAGTCATGTGCCCTTCCGTGGGATCTTTACATTTCATTTTTTCCTTTCATAGGATCCTTTCAAATTATTGGCCCTTCCATGGGATTTTTGCAAAAGTAGGTTAATTTATTAGAGACCAAGTCATGGCTCTTGATTTAGTTGGAGACCTAGTTTATGTTCTTGAGATTTATTTAGTTTATTGGGAGACCGAATCACGACTCTCATTGCAGTTAGTGACCGAATCACGGCACTTATTTCATTTAAGAGACCAAATCATGGCTCTTGTTTCATTTTGAGACCCAGTTAAGGTTTTGAAATTCATTTTATTCAATTGGGAACCAAGGTATGATTCACTTAGTTCATTGGGAGACCGAATCACGGCTCTCGTTGCAGTTAGTGACCGAATCACGGCACTTATTTTGTTTTAAAGACCAAATCATGGCACTTGTTTCATTTTGAGACCTAATGTAGGTTCTCACAGTTTAATTTGTTCATTGGGAGACCGAATCACGGCTCTTGTTGCTCTAAGTGACCGAATCACGGTACTTATTTCATTTTAGAGGCCCAATCATGGCTCTTGTTTCATTTTGAGACCTAGTTTAGGTTTTCATGGTTTATTTAGTTCACTGAGATACCAAGTCATGGCTCTTGTTTCATTCCGAGACCTAATGTAGGTTCTCGAAGTTCAGTTAGTTTATTCGGAGACTGAATCACGGCTCTCGTTTCATTTTAGTGACCGAATCACGGCACTTGTTCCATTTAAAAAAGACCGAATCACGGCTCTCGTTTCATTTTAGTGACCGAATCACGGCACTTGTTCCATTTAAAAAAGATCGAATCATGGCTCTCGTTTCATTTAGAGATCATGTCATGGTTCTAGATTTAGTTGGAGACTTAGTTTAGGTTCTGAAGATTCATTTAGTTTAGTGAGAGACCGAGTCACGGCTCTCGTTTCATTTAAAGACCAATTGATGGCATTTGATTCGTTTGGAGACCAAGTTTTGGCTTTTGAAAAGTTCTAAAAACACATGGTGTCTACGTCTTGGACCATTTCCTAATTATCTTGAAGCAAACTTCAAGGTTCTTAGAAAACGCTCCAAGAGGGGCAACTGTAGACACCCTATTTTTATTATTTAATTTCTTTTCTTCCTACCTTTCTTGTTTTCTTTATTTATTTGATTTATTTGAATTTGATTTTATTCTTATTTTAACTTCATTGTTTTTCTTTTCTTTTCTTTGGATTACTATTTGGAATGGAGTGGGCTTTGATATGAGACAATTGGATATGATGTTGGAATGAGCAACAGGCAGCACTCTTACTCAGCTCCGAGATTCCCTCAATGCAGTCGGCGGTATGTCCCCCATTGAGCCCCATTGAGTCCCTAAATCCTTTGTTGCTTTCCGTTCTCAACCTTACTAAAACAAAAAAAAGCACCATCATCACAAGGGAGGGCCAACCAAAGACAAAATGTAAAAGGGGGGGGCAACCAAAGAAAAAATGTAGAAGGGGGGCCAGCAAAATAAAAAATGTAAAAGGGGGGGCAACCAAAGAAAAAATGTAGAAGGGGGGGCCAACCAAAGAAAAAATGTAGAAGGGGGGCCAACCAAAGGAAAAATGTAAAGAGGGAGCAACATTAATCAAACAGAGGATAAAAAGGGAGAGAGGAGGCTGAAAAAAAAAGGAGGGGTTTCAAAAATTAGGCATTTTTTTTTCTGGTAGCTTGGTTTGCAAATCCAGACGGTAGGAAGAAAGTTTTTAGAGGAGGGGCCAAGCACAGCCGATCACAAGAGAAAAGAAATAAGAGTCTCTTCCATTCTTTACATACAAAAAAAAAAGTTCTCAAAAACCATTTTTGATTTCAAAAAAAAAATCAATTCCCTTTTTTATTGAGTTTGTCATCTTTACCAAGAAACACAGCTTCCATTTTCATTGTTCAGAAGCCAAAAAATAAAATACAGAAAACACTCCATATTCAATTCGTCTGCCATACCCCGAATCCCACAGCCAAAACAAGTCATAAAAAAAAAACCAAAACCAAGAAGAAGAGAAGAGTAGTGTCACCTGAGAAAGCCAAATCTCCCAGCTCCATCGCCTTTGCCGTCCAAGAATCCTTTGTCCTGTTTTAGTACTTTGCCCTTTGAATCCAGTTTCCTCAAAGTCCATGCCCAAATAAAGCAAACAAGTAAAATCAATACCCATTCAAATCTCCAAACAACCAAAAGCGTTCAAAATCAAAATCAAAACCAAAAGGGAGAGCAGAAGAGACAGCTTACCTGTCATTCGGTTTTGGGGGTTCTTGGTTAGTTGAAATTGAGAACTTTGCGTCCAAAGAGTGTCTTCCCAATCGTTCCAGTGAAGAAGACAGAGGGAAAAAGAAAAGACAAGGGTTCTGTAAGTCAAGGCACGGGACCCATCGATGTTAGAAAAGGGGCAGTTGTGGAGCAGAGTGAAGAAGACAGAGGGAAAAAGAAAAGACAAGGGTTTTGTAAGTCAAGGCACGGGACCCATCGTTGTTAGGTAAGGCTTCATCACCTTTTGAATTTTTGATCGATATTGATGAGCAACGATTCTGGCTAATCACTAATAGTGTTGTGGATTTATTATTATTATTATTTTTTGAAGACTGGATTTATTATTTTTAAATCGTTTGAATTGTTGCATATTCGTTGGTGGAGTTTTGCTGTTATCCATATTCCTTTACTTCATGTCCATTGAATATTAAGTTGTGGTACCTTTTGAATACATGATGATGGGATTTGATTTGACTGGTTTTGTTGACTTATGTTTCCTGGGGATTTGTTAATGGGTTTGTTTATTTCATGTCAGGCTATGGACTATGCATGCATATAGTTGAATTGTAATTAATGGGTTGTACATTACCTGTTCATTTGGACTGTAATCTATTTGTTTTGGATCTTAATCCATTGATTTGTTTACGGGCTGATAAATGATTGTTATTGGATTCAAGCTATTTATAATCTGGACCAATCTTGGTAAACGCATGGATATCATTTTTCCTTTTGTTCGGGTTTTGAAAAAAAATATTGATCTGGATTTGTTATCTGACCATGTTTATGGATTTTAGTGCACAATTGCATTCTTGGTTCTTGAAGATGCATGATTGAAATTTGGTGGATCCCATGCACATATTATTTTTTTGTCCATTACAATCAAATTGTTGAAGTCCGATTCATGAAATCCATTTTTGACTCAATCCGTAAGAATTATTACATTCATATGCAAATTCCATTCTTTTGTTTTAATATGGTATGTTCATCTCATTAAATTTTAAGAAAATGTGAAAAAAAATGCATTTAGATTTAGGGAGTCTATTCCGTATTCAAGTCATTTTTTTTATGTCATTTAATTAGGTTCATTTAACATTTTTGTCATTTTATTTTATTTTATTTTATTTTTTCATTTTAGTAATTTAGGTCATTTTTAACATTTACGCTATTTAGCAAATTAGGTCATTTTAATATTCCATGTCATTTAATAATTTAAGTCATTTTCAATATTTTCATGCCATCATTCACTATTTATGCCATTTAGTATTTTCTAGGTTCATTTTTTTATACCATTTAGTAATTTAAGACATTTTACATTTTTATGTCATTCATTAATTTAGGAGAGTTTCAATATGTTTTTTACATTTAGTAACTTAGAATATTTTTGCATTTTATATGTCATTTAGTAATTTTATGCACATCTCATTAATTAATGTCATTTATTTAATTAGGTCCATTTACATTTTAGGACTAGGCCCATTAACATTTTAATATGTCATTCAGCTTAGATCTATTAGCATTTTAATATGTCATTTAGCTTAGGCCCATTTACATCAATTATGATATTTTAGAAATTAGGGCTCATGCATTTTTATGTATTTAATATATTTGTTGTTCTAACCCGTTTTATTGGTTTATTTTGTCCCATCATTTCATGCATTTAGTAATTGAATCATTGTTTTCAAAAATCGCATGTGCATGGAAATTCCGATAATGGGGAGTCCGAGGAGATCACATAATTACGAGGTTCTCAAACGCTTCCTTAGGGTGAGGGGGCTTGCTAGTTCACCTTTTCGGAATTCCGATTGGGCCTAGGAAGTTTCCAATAAACCAATTTCCACCCCAATTTAAAAAATACAAAAAAATGATTTTATTCATATTTTATTTCAAAAATGACATTAGCATACCATGTTCATAAGTTTCTCCAAATTTTCAAAAGTTTTTTCTACAAATTTTAGTTTCTTTTTAGGAAAAATCCAAAAAAAATGTTTTTCTTTCAAAATTCCCCTTATCAGCAAAAGGAATTTCAATTTCGACATAATTTTAAAAAAAAATTCTAAAAATGGTTTTTAGGAAAATCTCAAACTTAATCAATAGTTGAGATTTTCTTACAAAATCAAATTTTGGTTAATTTCTTTAATCAAGGTTTTAAAAATGAGATCCAAGAATAAAAGGAATTTAATTATTCCGACATTATTTTTAAAAATCAAAAAAGTTTTGAAAGATTTCAATTAGGCCCATACATTGGAGTCTTTCTAATTAAACTTAAGTTTTTTATTCTTATTTTATTTTCGCTTTTGATTTAAAAAAAGTTTTCTTATCAATAAAAGGAATTTAAGGAATTTAACAATTCCGACATTAATTTCAAAAATCCAAAAAATGTTTTTTTTGAAAGATTTCAATTTAGTCATTAACAATTGAAGTCTTTCCAAATTCAATCCAATTTTGTTTAAAACTCAAATTTTTCTTTAACAAATTATGAATTTTCAATCTTTGATTTTAAAGCTTGTTTTTGGAAAGTTCTCAATTCGGTTATTCAACGTTGAGACCTTTTTATTTATCTATTTTTTTTCTTTTACGGATCTCATTAAATCGAATTTTCTTAAAGGGTGAACTAACCCATATAAAAAGGAGTTCCACTCCGACGTTTGTAGATTCTTTATTTTTGTTTATTTTATTTTATTTCGTTTTAAAAGGAACTTTTTTTTTGTTATTAACCCTAAAACGAATTTTCACAAGACTTTATGGTACCGATTTCCGGGCGCTTCGGGGGTGCTAATCCTTCCTCGAACGTAACTGACTCCCGAACCCAAAACTTATTTTCGTGGACCAGCATTTGTTTAACCTAAGGTAATCTTTCTAGATTATGTTAGGTCAAACGGAGTCAAAACAGGTGGTTAACCTACCTAAATCAAATAGTTAGTGACGACTTCTTTTCTTATTTTCCAAATCCTTTTATTTCTTTAAATTCCCGTCGAATGACTTTTTAGCTGTTTCGACACTTTTCGTTATGGACATTTGCATTAATACTAAGTAGAGCTATGTTTGACACATTAGTGACGGTGTTTTCAATGCAGTTAAAAGTTCAAACACATCGTTACTTTTATTTTTACCAAACACATTTTTTATATGTACAGTAACTTTCTCATTTATAAACTAACTATGATACAAACGAGATGAGATCTGAATCATTTGGATCATCTGAAATCTAAGCGAAACTGATTTTGGAAATTTAGAGATAGACCAACTTTGACATACTATAACTTTTCACATCAATGGAGTTACGAAACCCATAATATATATTAATAAATAAAGTTTTAAGCCTACTTTGATGAAATCTAAGTGTTATTTGGTGAACGTTAATTTTTGAGCCCAAAGTCCATCGTTTTCTTGTTGTATCCATGGAATAAAAAACCAGACCGGCCGGTTCAACCGGTTGAATCGGGAACCGGTCACAAGTCCGATCCGGTCCGGGTCATAAAATAAGATTTTTATTAAATCGCCTTTGAACCGGTTGAACCAACGAACCGGTTGAACCGGTTCAATCCGAATTTTAATTTTTTTTAATTGATATTTTTATTTTTTCTTATTTTTTTAAGGAATATTTTGAATTTTTTCTATTTTTTTAATATTAAAAAAAATTAAATTAAATTATTTATTTAATCAGACCGATTGAACCGGCTGGACTGGATGAACCGATGACCGGATGACCAACCGGTCCGATTTTTTATTCATTGGTTGTATCGCCCTCAAAGATTTTTGTATTATTTCTGGATAATGTTTTTAATTCAATTTGGACTCTAAGTTATCTCCTTTTATGTTTTAGATTTACGATGGCTTATAAATACTTGTAGCCTATTGGTTGAAGCACAATACAATTATCCAAATTTTCCCCAATTGAATTTTTTTGTTTATATGATTTACATTGTGTCAAACTTTCTTAACTTTTTAATATCACCGTATCAATCTAGACCTGTTTAAGGACTAAGTTATTTGTCTAAATTCGAAGGTCTGTCCGAAATTTGGAGGGCTTACACAAAAATATTAGGCCTATTTTTTGGACTTTGGACAAAGAAGAACCTGTTTAAAAGAAGGATTGGGCCTTAATTTTATAATTTAGGCTCGAGCCCAACCTAAATTACATGATAATACAATAACTTATTTTATTATTTATAATAAAGTTAAGAAATGAATTTATTTATCTTAATTTGGATATGTAAAATTCTATTACAATTTAAAATTTTTATTAAAATTCATTTAGATTTAATTATATTGTTAAATTATTTATATTTTAGAGTTTAAATTTTATTTTAGGTGAAATTTTAATTATTATTTTTTTAAAAAAATGACCGAACTTATGCCGATTTTGAATGAACCTTTAAAAATATAAACGGACCTTGAACAAACATATAAATCCGAATAAACGGACGGATAGAACTTGGGTAAGCAAATATATATAAATTTCATGCCAAAATCTGACCCAACCTTACCTATGAGCACATCTATCAATCTCACCATTCTCCCAAATACTACTCATAACCTATTGTAGCTATATTTGCTTTGCAATTTGCATCCCAGGAGTTGAGCTGCTAGCAATAAATCTAGTTTTCTTTTTTTTTTTTTGCACAATAGCAGTAAGTCTAGTTTAGAGTTTAGACTTTCCGAACCATCCCAATAGAATGACTTTTTACTACTTATCCAAAGAAAAAAATGGAAAAGAAGAAAAAATGATGAATAGTTTTTCGCTATATGTAGAATATGATCCTAGCTGGCAACAAACTTAGCCACGTGGCGCATCGGGGGAGCAAGTAGTGCCGAAATTTCAAAATCCAAAGGTAGCAAAGTTAGTAGTAGTTCTATTCTATAGGATTAGAGACTATCCATGCTTTACATAGGTGGTAGATGAGTAAGTCGGGTTGGGTTCGGGTTCGAGTAAATCGAGTTGAGTTAATTTCGGGTCAAGAGAAATTCGAATCATAACGGGTTCGGATAATTTTGAGTTCGGGTCCGGGTTAGGTTCGGGTCGTCTAAATGTCGAATCATATCGGATTTGGATCCGAGTTGGGTTTAGGTCTGGGTCATTTGGGTTCTGGTCATTCCGGATTCCACATTCAGATTTTCGAGTTTAGGTCATTTCATATTCGGGTCATATTAGTTCGAGTTTATCACTCGGATTCGGGTCATAACAACTTGTTTATCTTCATCATCAATATTTGAAGGCAATAAAATTACGTTTAAATCTATTTCAAGTAATGGCATTTGATGTCTCTTCCGCAATTCATGATTAAAGAATGCTAGAAAGTTCTTGTTTGATGAATAAATAAGAACCAATATTTAAGTCGTAAATGTTTTAGATTTTAAAAAAAAATTTTGGTGGGAAAAACTACTTAAAAAATTTAGGTAAAAAATTGGAGGAAATAAAATTAAAAATTTTAATTCAAATAATATTTCAAATTGCAAAACTAAAGAATGGGGGAACATTTTCTTTGGAAACATACGTTTACTAGAATTTAGGGAGAGTAATTAGTGGAAGAGATTAAATATATTAAAGTTGGAGAGAGAAATTAGGTAAATTAAAGTAAAGGGTAATATTGAAAAATTATGATAAATTTTGACTAAAACAATGTTAATAACTACTTTTAACTTATTTTCTTAATAAGTGTAATTCGGTTAATTATGACATCTATATAGAGATAGGGGGAGTAATTAAGTTCCGATCAAAAAAATATTAACAAAATATTGATGCATGATATACACATATACTTGACTTAATATTTGATAAAAAAAGTAAAAATAATTTGAAAGTATTAACTTTTATTAATTACTATATGTTACTATTTTATATTATTATACTTTTATTTTTTATAGAATTACCATTTTAAAAATTTTTCAAATACACTTTTTTTTAAGTTCGGATCATTTCAGATTAACTTTTAGGGTGAATCGAGTTCGGGTCACTTCAAGTTTAGGTCATTTTGGGTTCAGGTCATTCTGGGTTCGGGTCATTTTCAAATTCGGTTAATTTCGGATCCAGGTTAGATCGGATACCTATTCCCAGATCAAATTTTACCAGCTCTATTTTACAGATTATTTGTAATTGTACACAGCGAAGGGTCTCTACATAAAAGAAATAAAAATTAAAAAGATAAGCTACCATAAGTGAAAAAAATACTACTAAATAAACATTTTGTCTCAAAAGCAGAGAGAGTCAGAGAGACAGAGAAACATAGTAGCTGTGCCCTGCCTGTGTGCTTTATCCAAACTCTTCTCGAAGTATGTCTCCCCTCTGCTGCTATTTTCCCGATTTCCCCTTCTCCCCTCTTCTCGGATCTGCCACTTTCTTTCTTTCTTTCTTTCTTTCTTTCTTTCTTTCTTTCTTGCTGGCTACTTACTTCCCAACTCTTTTCTTTTTGTCAACTAACCTTCCACTTTTATTTTTTGAGGGTGTTTCGTTGCCTCCTTGTTATCACTTTTAAGAAAAAAAAATTTCAACATATTTATCATATGTACAAAACTAATGTAATGTTATTATAATATTTTAAAATTATCCTTGTCATTAAATATATATCTCCTCTATTATCTCTCTTTAACTATAAGTGAGAAAAAAATTAAATAAGAAATAATATAAAAAAGTAAGTAAAAATATATAAAATTTAACAAAAAAATTATTTTATGAAATAGTTAAAAATAACATATTTTTAGGATAAAAATATAATTTATCTACTATCATTATCTTATTGCTCACGAGTAGTTTGTACTGCAGGAGCGAAAGAGTGTCTTTTGAGGGTTTTGAGGTGCCTTTTGGCAGAGCAAAGGAATAAAAATATCTCACACCTAAGTTTCTTAGATTATATAGTAACTACCATATTACCATATTCAAGAAACGAAACTTAAAGGCCTTGTTTGAAACTACCTAAGGTTAGCCTTGTTTAGAATAGTTATAGTATCTTAACTTACAAGTGTTAAAAGATGATCCAATTCAAGAAACTCGTTCAATCCATTTGAACTTAAAATTAATTCATTATGATATAAAAAAAAGTAACCAAAATCACTATCAATTTAAAATTCGATTAATCTAAAATCCAATTAATCTGAGAATTGAATTATCCAAAATCAGATCCGAAAGACTAACTTAGTAAATTCGATAGACTAATATGAAATAATTCAAAATATTAATTTAAATAATTGAAAAACCCGAAAACTCAAATTTAAATGGCCCAAAGGATCTTATGACTAAATCTAAAAGATCCGAGGGTTAAACCTGAAAAATCCAACCTAAATAACCTAAGAATCCAAAACTAAATAATCTAAAACCCAAATAACTCGAAAAAAAAAATTTTAGGTCAATTTGACCCAAACCTGATGACTTGAACCCGTAGTCTACCCAATCCAATCAATTGACACCTTTACCTCAACCTCTGGCTCCTTGGTTTGTTGTTACTTATTTCTACTTGCTTGCCTCCTCAATTCCTGCTTGGGGTATTCTCCTCTTTTTGCCAAATCCATGGTCAAATATTTTTTCGATTTCAATCAAATGATAGATTTAGATTAGTTGGTTAGTTTAGTTAGTTTGAGTTCCAACTTGATGGTTCTTCCTTTCTTTTTATTCTTTTATATTTGGACAGATGTTTTCTTTTTGTTAATGGAATAATTGGGATATCCATTTTGGATCGGATCATCGAGGAGCCACCAACTACCCAAACCTAAAATCTCTTTTCTGTTGGGCTGATTATAAAGTTATTTTTGGGCCTGGGAAGATCTTCTCTTGGCCTTGGAGAAATCCATTGAATTCTATGGGGTTGTTGGTAACGCCAATAGGACTCCATTGGCTAATGTTGTCGCTGTTAGATGGGTTCAGCCGAAAGAATATTGGTTTAAGCTCAATAATGAATGCCCTAAATGAAGAAATATTTAACGGACAAATTCGTTATCCTTCAAACAGAATTATTTAAGAAAGATAATTAAGACTGATTAAAACAAAGTTCATTGCACAAAGTGAAGCACTAAACTGATGGACATGAGGTTTTTCAAGATAGATCCTTCCCTCTCAATGTTTGGTCATTAGTGTCTCAATTGGGCCTATAGCCTACCAAGAAAGTTTATGGACTGACTTTCGACACCAGCTTTTTTTTCCCCCTTGATTGGAACCCAAGTATAATTTGTAGAGAACCTAAGTACAAACATCTCTGCCATGTCACTCTTTGCTGGAAACATGGTCACATGAGCAATATTAGTTGATGTCGTTACGAATTGAGGCAATCTATCTATACTACTATATAAAAAAAATTATATAAACTTACAAAATTATCCATTTTATCTCAAATTCTCTATTTCTATCTATTTGCTATTATGGGTTTTTAGTCATTTCACATTTCATTATTTTTTAATCTATTCTTAAAATGGTGGGACTCATACACATACACAAATCATTATTATATTATATATAAATCCTATTATATATTATAAATGCTAATATATATATAAACACACACATAAATACATACAATATACATATATACATATATACGTACATACGTACATACATTCATTAATATTATTAAAGCTGAGTGAGAAATGACATGATTCTGTTAATTTTAAGACAATTTTAGGTCATTTATGAAATGGGTTAAGGGAAACTTATTTGATATATCAATATGTTTTAGTGAGATCTATAAAAGTGATAATGGAGTTTATAGATTTTGAATTTTGGAATATTTTTCTTGGCTTTTTTATATTTTATGAGTATTGGTTTTTTTTTGGGGGGAGATTTTATATGGTTTTTAGATTTTTTAGTATCAAACTCTCTCTCTCTCTCTATATATATATATATATATTATATGCATCAATTTTTATTAGTTTACTTATAATATATATATACATTTAAACACATACACATATAAATATATATAAATATATATAAATACCTATATATAATTTATATATCAATTTTCCACAACCAAGTGCGGGCTGTTTGCTAGTTTATATAAGAACTCAAATACATGTCATCCCTTCGTCTGTGTCTCTTCTGTATTCTCTCCCTTCTGCTACTTGTAGTTTGTGTTCTTTTCAAGAGGAGAATGTTATCCATCTTTTTTCTGATTGTCCTGTTTTTAAGCCTTTGTGGCTTTCTTCCTTTAGTTTTTGGAATACTCATTTAACTCATCTTTCTTTATTCCTCCGTAGATGGAAAACAATCTCTTTTCAAATCCCTGCCTCTCACAAAATTCTTCCCTATAACTCTGTTTTTAGCTTTTTGTTATGGACTGTCTGGAAAAGTAGAAATATGTGCATTTTTCAAAAGATTCCTGTTATCACTAATGATATTAAAAAGCAAGCTTTTCTGCAAGCTTCACAATTTGTTTCTTCTTATAACAAATCTCCCCCAAGGAAGAGCTTAATAAAGTTTATTTCTTGGAAACCACCCGACTTGGGTTGGTACAAACTTAACTCTGATGGGGCAGCAAATGGAAACCCAGGTGCGACTGGATGTGGGGGTATTATTAGAGATGCATCCAAAAAAGTTGTCTATGCTTACTCTTGTTTTAATGGTGTCTGCACTAATAATATTGCTGAATTTACAGCTTTAAGGGAGGGTCTTTCTGTTGCCTGCTCTATTGGTATTAAATTCTTACACATTGAGGTTGACTCTATGATCCTATTTAATGCTCTTAACAGAAGGGTGGCTCATCGTCCTCAGTTGAAGTCCCTACTGAGGGACTTCCTACAACTCTGTGAAGCCTTTGAGCAAACCATGATATCTTTTTGCTATAGGGAAGGAAATCGAGTGGCTGACAACCTTGCAAGAGGAGAGGCACTTCATCGACAATCTCACAAACACTTCTCCTCTCCTCCTCTGTTTTTGCTTGATATTTTTTCTGATGATTTTCATGGCCAGCTTGTAGAACGAATATTTTCAACTCCTTCCTGATTTTGTTTTATCCTGGTTCTTATGTACGGTGAACTTATGTAAACTTGTTCCAGTTATTATATAAATAGTTTTATTTCGAGCAAAAAAAAAAAAAAAACTAAGAATGGAGTGGTGGACATTTTAGTACACCTATCTCATTACAAATTATAGCCAAGTTCATGACTTCTTTCTTTTTTTCAATTATAGGAAATTATACTTGTTCAAGAGTTAACTTACCACCTAAACTCAAAAGTTTTCTGAGAGGGTTTGAGCAAAAATATAAACCCGTAGAACAAATTTGAATACAAAACAAATATGAGGCATATTTAATCACCAGGTCATGGCTTGGTTCCAAGCCGAAGCTTAGCTCCATTATTATATGTTAATTAATTAATATATTTAATATTTTATAAATAGTTATAATAAGCTACAATTTAATATTTTATAAATAGTTATAATGAGCTACAAAATATTTAGAAGATATTCTAATAAGCTAGTTACGATATTTGTATAGTTTATAAGTTATAAGCTTTATTGTCTTTCTTCCAAACAATAAATAGTGACTTTTATGTGACTTTTCATGTTTTACTTATTAATTATTATTATTGCTATTAATATTATTATAACTAGCATGTGGACCCGCGCTATCGCTACGGGTTTTGGGAATTTTTTTCCCTTTTCTTCTTTAATCTCAAAAGAAGGAGTTATGAATAAATATTCTGAATTTTTTGTAGTCATGTTCAAATAGCATAAAATTGGAATAGTTTTTTCCTAACACTTGTAGTGTAGAAATATCCTTGCATAATGAAAATACTGCGAGAAAACAAAAGCTTGTCTATGGAATAGATATGCAAAAAGTAATTAGGGTATTGACTAATGTTGCTTGATGATGTCCATTTTTGGTATTGCTGCTATCCATTGTCTTCTCTCAAGCTTGACTTTGTCCCTGCAATATAATTTTTTTAATGTTAATGTATCTTATTATTATAATTTGGTTTATTTATGTTCTGTGATTTAAAACTACTCATACCTTAGCTTTTTTGTTTCTTAGTTGGTGAAGTTTTAGACCTTCAGGAATGGTAGGCTTGATTATTGATGGTAGTGTTTCGGGACCTCTTTCTATGTTGCTTGGGCCAGAACTTTCATGGTCTGATTTGTTTGCCATGTTTGTAACTTGCATCATTGATTCTTGAGTTTGTGTGGAGATATCATTCTGCAGATTGCTTTGGACAATTACAGCTTGCAATGTGGAGCCTTCAATTTTGTTCTGTGTGGAGCTTTCACCTTCTTCTTTGCTTGGAACTGCTCTATAAATTTTGTATGTCAGAACATCATCTTCAAATGCTTTTTGTGACAGGCCAACAGTCAAAGTGAATGTCTGTTTAATTATTCTCATTAATTTTTCTGGTGGCTTAGTTTTCGATATGTCTTCTGTAGCTTGCAGCAAAGATGTGTTAATGTTTGTCATTCCTTCTGCATGCCTATCAAAAGCTGTAATCTCCATCTGACCGGTCTCGTCCTTCACTAACATAGGGAGTTTCATGTTGCAATATAGCGAGAGAATGTATTTTTGTTATTAGACGATAGCTTTTTTTTTTTTCTCATTTTCTTGTTCAAAAGGTTCTTAGCTATACTTACGTTGCCTTTGGGATTCTTGGACCGTGGTCGTTGCAAGTATAACCACCTTCTCTATTATTATTCAGGCCTTTGTTGCAGATATTGCAAGAGTAATAAAACCATCCTTCTGATGCATCAATCTCTTCAATGGTTACATCACACTTATACAGATTTTGTTGGGAGAATTTGATATGTAGATTATTCAATAGATAATGACATAGAAGAGATATTAAATATTTTTCTTATTTAGGTTTTTGTTGAAAAAAAGAAAGCAAACTTACTCCTACAGCTGCTGGGCTAGAATTCAATAGTTTTGTAATTGTGGTATATTGTCCCTGTTGAATTCTCTCATGTAATGAAGGACCTTGGTTTACTGGTCGTAATAACTGCACTTGTAGATTCTGAACTCCTTCCCTGTTTTTGTTTTTTTTTTGTCATAGGTATTTATGTCAGTCTCTAACATAATATATGTGAAGTTGAATGTTAAAAGTTGTAGGGTAGATTTCTTACCTTTGTTTGAGAGCTGTTGTTTCCGGGATATCAAGATTGACATATATTTTTGTTGCAGAAGTAGTAGCAAGATATGGAATATCTATATAGCATTTTACGACATTCAGTGGGAACAATATTTTGTTCGCTGTTTTTTTTTCCCTTCTTACTTTAATGTGACTTGTACTTCAAATATGAAAAAAAAAAAGAATTGTGTAGGTATATAAATGACCTTGGAATGTTTTCAGAGTTGTTCTTGCAAGAGAACATGCCTTGGTTTCATTTGCTGCATTTGATCTGGATTAAACTGGGGGAAGCAATATTCCCATATGGTGATCTTCAGTTCCTGTCCATTGGAATTTTATTTTTGTGAACAAGTAATTTGCTCTTTCAGTGTTAAATAATTGAAAAGCACAAAATTCGAAATTGTATATATGTGTGTGTGTGATTGTAATTTTGTATTCATATCTTACCCAGAATCTGTAATCAACACATCTCTCTTGTCTACTGTTCTATCATGCTTTGACAACTGGACAGTGGTTCTTGGGCTTATAGAGATTAATGTGCCAATAACATCTACATAGGAAATGGAGATAGCACTTTGGGCCAATGATGTGTTTATAAGATCATTATTTAGTATAGAATATTTGTTGTTTATACCTGTTAAATACTTATCAGTATTTGCGTATGGCAACATTTTCTCCATATCAATAAATTGGAAGCAGTGTCTTGGATATGGTCTAGGGTCATCAGAAATCAATGTGCAAAGAGTATTTGAACTGAAGAAGATAGCATATTCTCTCATGGTTGACAAATTTCTAATTGTTGGTTCCATCACTTTAAATCTTAATAGCTGATACAGTGAACCTTCAATGCGTTTGTCTCTATATTTAGGGCAGTCATGCTCCCTTATTTGAACATGTATGACATCACCCTACATAGATTGCTGTTTGAGTTAGATACAGTGTGTTTTCTCTGTTTTTTTTTTTAAATTGTGAGTAAAAGACATTGTGGTTTATTTTTTTCCATTTTCTAAAAAGAGTAATAGATGTTCACTTTCTAAGGAAGGTTTTTAAAACTTTGGATTTAGAAACAAAAAACATTTAGATATAATGTAGTTATAGATGGAAGTAATACCTTTGAATCTACTGCCATGAATGCGACTCCAACAGATTTGTCTTTAGTTGGGACATAACAATTCCACATCCTTGTTATCCTTATCTTGACCATCTGGTTTTCGCCAGGAGGCCTTAATTGTGAGATATGCTTCAGACTCATTGTAGAAGAGTTGTAAAATATTTGGAGTAGGTGTCAGTCTATGTTCTGTATATTGGTTGAATTTGTAAAAAATAATATAAAGGCACTAACCTGAATGATGGAGTTGCTGTTTTTTTTTTTTCAATGGTTTAAAAAATGCAGGGATACTGAAACATTGTGTAAGTTTTACTATTGAAGTAGTGAGTATATTAATAGAAGAATTATAACAACACTATCATGAGATACATATTAGTCATGATATATAGAATTTTAGTATTTGATAAAATATTTTAGGAAAGTCAGAGATGCATTTATAAAGTGGCAGAACTGACGATTTATATGCTATCAAATATTTCTCTGTACACTACATTCCTTGTTCTATTAGATTTCTGCCCTGCATCATCTAAAATCAATATTTTCAATCCTTTTGCAAAGGTTACTCTTGACAACGCTACATAAAGTTATCCATGTGAGAATACAGGCCTTGGTAAGTACAAACCTACAATTTCTAGAGTTTGTCCTTGACTTTTATTGACTGTCATTGCATACGAAAGCCTTAAAGGGAATTGTTTGTGACACATAATAAATGGCCATTTTGCATCTTGCACAGGCATAATTATCCTCAGAATATAAATCTTTTCTCCTATGTTAGAACTTGAAATAATTCTAGCCTCTAAGATGTTAGAACATAGCTGTGTAACTATCATTCTAGTACCATTGCAAAGACCATTTGCTTGGCTTATGTTTCTCATCAACATTATGACAGAGCCTAATTTCAAGTTAAGTTCATGGTTGGGTCTACCTGTTATCTTTAATGCATTTAGGAATTCAACTGGGTATAATTGACCATTTTCCTCCGTAGATGTTAAAGCTTTCGAAATGTAGTCTAAGCTTAAATATGATCTTTTTGGAGCTTCAATTTTCTGAATGAGAACTTCATTTAATGTGTCAATAGTTTCGTTTTACGGTGTAACCATTGCTCTGGGTTTCAGGTATTCAGACTCCGCATAATTGATTTCAAATTGAGGGTAGACAGCTTCAATGATTGATTGAACTGGATCCCCCAAATCAGCAACCAAAAACTCTTCTAGAATTTATATTGTTTCTCCCTGTTCATCAAGACTTGCATTTTTTTCAATGGCAATAGCTGTACCATCTCCAATTTGCAGCAACCATGCAACAAAATTCGTCAATTCAACTCTGCTCAACTCATTAAGATTGTCCTTTTTCAATCTCATATTTTTCTCAAGCATAAAAACTGTGCATTCTTTCCACAGGTATGATTGGCTTATGGTTGCATTGATGATATCAGATTTACCTCCATGTTGAATGACTGGTAAAATTTGACGAAAATCTCCACCAAGTACTATCGTCTTTCCTACAAAAGGCTTAGTAGATGCATCCACATTGGAATCTGAAAGTAGATCTCGTAAAGTCTTGTCCAATGCCTCAAGACAATGCTTGTGAATCATAGGAGCTTCATCCCACACAATTAGGGTAGATTCAACAATCAATCTTGCAAGTTGGGTTTGCTTGCTTATTCCGCATGTAGAACATTCTTCGATGTTTATTGGTATCTTGAAATGTGAGTGAGTAGTTCTGCCACCTGGAAGGAAAAGTGACACAATGCCAGACAAAGCAACAGCCAGTACTATTTCCCAGCAAATCTTATCCCAGATATGATGGTGTTCCACAGAAAAGTTTTATCGGTCCAACCATGGTCATAAACAAAGTACATCCCTCCTTTATTGCTGTTCACAGAATCTTGGATTTCATTATACACCGCAAGCTACTCAGAATTCAGTTTTGAAAGCATAGAAAAGTGATCTTACGGCAATTGATTTATGTCATAGTTTAATTCTTCTTGGAACAAATAGTCATAAAAGTTTCTTGAATTCAATACCTGATGCTGAGGCAAATCATTATCTTTTAGTGATGAAGAGTGCTTGTTTAATATGTCTTCAAGAGCAACCAAAAGATGGTTTTTCAAAAGTCATCTGGAATGTTGTAATTTGGCATATTGAATGATCTCCGGAGTCTATATTGTTTGTCTTTCATAAGAAACTTCCAATTGTTATTGAACAAAGCTTTCTTGTCTCCAACCTCGCAAAACAGAATTATAGTGACAAAAAGTTGCCTTAATTGTCCTCCAGTAGCCCATTGTGCAGCTTGTGTCAATGCTAGAGTCCATTTTGTATCATCTCCTAGTATTCCCATAGCAAAGCAAGCTTCTCTATAAGTTGGATGCATCACACCAGCTACTGTCCTTAGATCTTCATAAGTTGTTGCACCTCTGATTTCATTTACCATTAGTCTCAAGTAATACAGCTCCCCCGATGCTGGATGTACATAAATTATTCTTTCAATTGATTTTCCATTCATTCTATACTTCCATTTTTTCTTTTTTTGATGCCATGTAAATTTTGTTGGGAAATCTGCATAAAGAAGTGATCTTCCTCGCTCATTTTCATTATTGGTTACCATCCATTCTGTGAACATAGTTTTCTCAACATCTGGAGTATATACAATCCCTGGAATTGTCTGCCTATCATTGAAGTAGATATTGTGCTCGTTAGGTAAATGCAGCAACAACCTTTGAACAGAAGGCTTCCTGTGGTGCAGGCGAAATTCAAACAATCTCCAACAGCTTTCAAATGCTGACAAATAGTGGCAGTCTAAATAATTGTGGATTTCATCAATTATGCTTGAAGATGAGGATGCTTCAAATACAGCTCTTGCTCTGTCAGAACCCTTACTTATGTATTTGAAAAGGTATTTCACAGCTCTTGTTCTATTGCAAATCTCCACGTTGCTATGAGCTTGATAACGAACAATCAAATCTACATTGTGTGGAACAACGAAATGGTTGTGGAAGAAGAAAACGGTTATTTAATTTAATACCATCCTGTAGTGCAGTGGCTGAGTTGTTTCTTCTACGATATTGTGGGAAACCGTCTTCATCTATAATTGTTGAACTGCGAAATTGCTTAGGGTAGAACTTTTTACACTTACCTTCTTCCATACATGGTGCTGCTAAATTTGCCAAACCACAAGGCCCGTGCATCATAAATGCACTTACAGCGGCATATCCTATAGCATCATTTTCTCTATCAGGCAATTCTACACTGACTATTCTATCAATCTCTGCTGCTGTCATCAAAGCAATTTCCCTTTCTAACCATAGCAAAATGTGGACATGGGGCAGACCACGCTTCTGGAATTCTACTGTGTAAACAACTTTTTTAAAAATTTTCAAAACAAAAAAAAAACGAACAGGAGCAAAAAACAATGAAAAAAAGTCAGTAAGACATTCAAAAGGATTAAGAATGATTATTATTGTGCAATAAGTTCAAAGGATTAAGAATGATTATTATTGTGCAATAAGCTTGAGTTTTCATATATTCAAATTCTAAATCATAACTGCAGCAAGTTTACAATATATAAGTTCATTTTCCTTTTTCAAAATGTTAGGTATAGCAAATTATATCAGGAACATAGTAATGTGGAATGAACTATTTATCAACCATCTAGTAAATTACATGAATGCATTACACAATTTGAAAGCAGTGCTGGTATTTTTTTTTCTCTAGGCAATTTTTTTTCAAAAAAAAATCAGCTCATAGTGTTAGTGGAGATTTACATATATTAAAAAGTAAACTTTTTTCAAAGGATTCTAGTAGCAAGAAAAAAAAAATGAAACAATAAGGTATAAAAAAGGTTTATAGTTGCAAATTCTTTTTTCAAGAAATTGGTACTTGAATTATTTTTTTTAGAAATGGTTACATGAGAATTTCCTTTAACATATTTAAGCACATAAGAGCTATTAAAAAATTTTGGTAGGAACACAAATCTCCATGGAAGTAGAAGTTATATCAAGAAATAATAGTAACAGTAATTATTTTTTTCAAAGCAAACTGTGTTTATGAAGATGCTATATTTTATTTGATCGTATTGAGATTGGTAACAAAATATTTGCAGATATACAAAAGGTAGGGAAACATATCAAAGATTTATGTGTTTTTTCTTTCAAGTATATAACTAAGTGAAGCAACTAAATAAGCAGAGAAATCTTAGTGAAATCAATTAGTGCAAAGGATTATTATCCAATTGCAATAATGAATTTTCAAAAGTAGCGATGTTCTCAAATTCAGAAAGAGAATTTTACGGTATTAAGGGGATAGGGCAGTAGATCGATGAAGTTAAATAAGTAGGTTAATTTATTGGTTGACACTCACAAATATTAGGGGTAATGATTAATCTTCGAATTAAAACTGCTTAAACAAATGCGTCTTAACCACTTAGAAGACATAAGATTAGCACATGTACAGCCAAAAGAACATGGAAACATAACATCTAAGATTTGCAGTTGTTTATGAATGATTGCTATAATAGAATTTTAGTCATTGTTCAAAGATTTTTAAATTCAACTTGCAACTATTATTATATGGAAAAGATTATTGAAGAGCTTTAGCAGCAATGCAGTAGTAATTTTGATTTCAAATAGATCTGTTCATTATGCTAACAAATATCTGTTATATTTCATTGTAGATATGCTATATGGTTATATGAAACTTTGGGATTTTATTCATTTACCACTTTTACACAAAACAAACAGAAGCAATGTTCAAACCAATAAAACATTGTAGATGATATTACAAAGTTCTCAAACAGCAAATAACTACATAACGACTCTTATACAGATGGCATATTTTGTAATAATTACTTCAATTTTCATTTTTTTAAAAACATTTTATGCATGTTTAGGGTTATACAATGTCATAGTAAATGTATTTCAATGTGATCGAATTACTTACGTGCATAAACATAAAAATAACCATATCAATGATTTTTTATGTTATTGCAGGGCATTTTGGTGACTGACCTGCTTTTGTAGGGCCAAGGTTCTTCTTATTTGTTAAGTCATTCATAAGCTGTTTCAACTTCATATGAAAAACCCTTGTCACAATGTCAGGTCTGTCTTCAGGATGTTGTCCCCTAATATTTTTCATACCATCTCTGATTTATAGCCAACGAGGATTGCAAGTGAAAGTAATAAACAAATTCGGGTATCCATGAAATCTGTAAATCACCATAGCATCTCGATATTTCTGAAACAAATATCTTGGTCCTGGCATGAAGGTTGCAAGCAAAATTATCCACTTTCCAGTAGAATTGGCATGCAAATCTTCTTCATTCATTGCATCTCTGACTTTCTTGTACTTCTCTGTTCTTAATAACGATTGGTGCTGCCTTAAGTAACACAATCTAGTTTCCTTAATTATTGCATAAGAATCAACTATAAACTGTTGAAATAGTCCACCTAATAAAGTATTATCTTCAGGATTTCTTTGCTGCACTAAATAGGCATAATACTCTCTCATAGTTAAACAAAGCCTTCCTAATTTTTCTCGCACTGGAGAATCTGCATATGAGATATTCAGATGGAAACAATCTTCTCCATAGGGGAATAATAAAGGATATTGGAGAGGCATGAACAGAGGGTGCAAGTCACTGATTCTCTTCAATCCTTCCTCCCGATGTTCAACTATTATATCCCTACCTGCATCGCTAATACCAATATCACCAACTATCAAAGCAGCTATTTATGGAGAACTTGGAGCAGAATAATTGTAGTCTTTTTGTCCCTGGCTTGCAAGAAGCCTAATTCTGATCAACACCTCATTGAACTGCTTCTAAATGTCTCTTGCAAGTCGAAAGGATTTAACTATCTCATTACATTCATCTAACATATTCTAGCCCATCTACAATTCCTTCATCCAATACTCGAATATGATCATCTGATCCGAAGCAAGACATTCTTAAAGGTACTTCGTTGCCTGATTCAACCATGTAAAGCTAAGTGAATTTTGGTCTGTGTCCAGGCATTGGTAGGAGTGAACCCATTCTATGGTAGTTTTGACCTGACAGTTTGAACACATATGGTCCAACTCTCTGATTAATTGAATTATCAATAATTGCACCCAGTGATGTAAATTAGAAGAGAGAGTTGTAAATTATCAATAATTGCACCCAGTGATGGCAGCATCTAGTAATTCTCTTAGAAAGGGGGGTGTAGGTTTCTGAAGTGGGAGTTTAATCATACCTTGCTTTTAGCACAAATTGAACAGAGGATTTGCAGTAGATTTTGAGGGATCAACCCTTTCCTCATACCACAGAGCTGTATCACAAAAGGCACATCTGTATTCTGGACCACCCAAATATAATGCCTTAAAACATTTTCTTGCACAAATGGAAAAATTTCGAAGGAAATTACGTATTGAATTGCATAAAAGATGGTAATTATAGAAGCTTGGTGTTTCTTACTTAGGTGTTCATTGCTGAGAGCCACATCTGTAACACAGAGAGGATGCTATTCGGGACTATCTTCATTTTGTCGGTTTTCACCAATATGAAAGACATCATCTATTTCCATATTAGTTGACGCTTGGTCAAACAAATGTTCTGGTGTAATTGTTGAAGAGCCATCATTACACTGAACTCCAATGGCATTAGTAACTCGGGCACTACTCAGTTGAATCCCAACATCCCTAAGTTCATTACTAACCGTACACTGTGTACTTACAGTCTACACTTCTCCATTGCTTAGCACAATTGAATGTGATCTAGTATGAGCAAACAATGATCTATTTGCAGTAACCATTCCGTCATGATTTTCTGTCCTAGTTTCGTTAGTTCTACTATTCATCAGTTGATTTGTGCTAAAAATTTCACCCCTATGTCTATTGTGCAATCTCCTAGATCTAATCATTCCCATATGCATTCTTCTATTAGATTCTACCTCTGCTCTAGTAACTATAGGTAGTGAAGCGACTTCCCTAACACGGCGTACTCTAGGCATTCTTAAAAACTTTAACAGGAAAACACAACAAAACAGATAGTATATATAAGCTACTTTTCTTGAAATACTTCATGAGAACATACTATGTTTTCAAGAATTTTTAAAACCATGTAGCTGAAATCTGATCATAAATTGACATCTTTACCTTTCAATGGAAGCCTCAAATAGTTGGAGTCCTTCAAACTGCATATTCACAGTCATAAGCCATAGGCATTTGCAAGCATATTATATTCACAGTCATAAGGCTTAGGCATGTGCAAGCATATTATAATTAGACAACAACGAAGGAAACTAAACAACCAAAAGCAATATCTATGGTAATGGTAATGAGATACATCTCAGGCATCATTTGAGGCAGATAAAAAACCATGATGTGCTGTACTTACAATTTGTATTTCTACATTACATTGCATTATTGCATGTGATAGAGTATTTGCTCAAAGTTGTAAATTGGTAGTTCTCATTCCAGCATATTTTACTCTCACATTTCTATTATTTTTTTTATCAATCAAACTGCAATATAATTTTCACACCTATATCTATTGGCCAATCTACTACATCTAATAATTGCCATATAACTACAGGTAATAAAGCAAGATTCATTCTACAAAACACTATACATGGCAACAACATAAACAAATCATATAAGCTATTTCCCATAAACTTTCTAAATCATGACATTGCGATATCATAGGATATTCACATAGATATGAAGATAATGGCGACAGAAAAATAGTTCATATCTTCACGCAAAACAATATCTTCTGCATCCAGCTCATAAATTTCAACATACAGTCAATCTTTTTTTTTTTTTACAAAAAACAAAGTTTGAAGAGGTTACCAACAGAACAATAGTTCATCTGTTAACTCAAGGAATTCCTTCAAAATTTACCTCATGCATTTTCACATACAATAGACTTTCATATAGTGCATTATTCATCATTTGCAAAGAGCAAATTCACAAAACTGTTATACTTTCATTACTTTGCAACTTACAAATAGGCATCCATAAATTCGAAAAGTCAAGCAGAGTAAACACATAATTATACAGTCTATATATATATACAACCCATAAATCAAATACTTATCAAAACATCAATTGACAATGGAAAGCAAGGAAAGGATGCAAACTATCAATTAACAATTATTTCAAACAGAAAACAACAACTTTTCTCAGCCATTGCTATGTAATTTAAGCAAAATACAGAACCCAAATAGAGAAATTAAATAACACAAAGCAAAATACTTGAAATAAGAATGGAGAAAATGGAATTTGCAGAAAACGAACTTAGGAAAAACGAACAACCAATTGAACACAGCCAAAAAGGAAGAAAAAAATTACGAACAGTCATTCTCTAGGAAAACAAATAAATGAATTTCGTTAACAATAGCAATTAAACCTGGCACCTCGACTTCCAAAAGGGAAAGCTGAACTTGGTCACCAAAATAATGCTCTGCAATTAATTCTTCCTCCTCATCATCATCATCGGGATGACCCAACATTAACCTCCCCATTTTTTTCTCCTAAAAACCTTTCAATTTCCTCACAAAACAAAGTTCATTGCAGAATAGAAATGGGTTAGGAATTTCGTTTCATTAGGCATCATTTAATTGATTTTGTTTTTTTTTTCATACAAAAAACACTGTAGTCGTGGTAATAAGACATTTTTTCCTTTTTTGAATAATAATTAATAAAAGAAATTAAAAAATATTATGAAAGTGGACAAATGCAAGTTGTGTAAATTATTATGAAAGTGGACAAATGCAAATTATGCAAATTAGGTTATGAAAGTGGACAAATGCAAGTTGTACAAATTGTCCAAATTATGATTATTGTGATGATAATAATGGGGCTAATATGTGCAAATTGCCAACTTGTATAGCCTACCATTTGATGCCTATAAATTGGGATTCATTCTCCCTAATGATACACAATTTCTTCAATCTTATTTCCATTTCCATCTCTCTCTCTCTCTTTCTCTTGTTCCTTTAATTCTCAATTTCTCCTATTCTTATTTCTTGTTCTTGCTTAGTCAATTTTAATTAACATACTTTTCACAACACGTTATCAGCACGAGTGTTCTAAAGTAAAGCAAGTTTGAAGTTTGGTAAGTTCTGAAGTTTTGATTCCATACAAAATTTATTTTCTATACACAAGATAATTTTAATTTTCATTGTGTAAAGATTTCCTTCTAAACATTTTTGACACCAGAAGTTGTCAAACTAATTGAGACCATTCTTTTTAGAATTATGGCAAATATTGAAAAGCCCAAATTCCAAATTTTGGATGTAAGTGGCAATAACTACTTGTCATGGTGTCTCGATATTGAACTGCATCTCCAAGGCCAAGGTCTTGCAGCTACCATTGGTGAAAATGGAAATGCTAATGATAAAGATAAGGCAAATGCTTTGATTTTTATCCGTCGGCATCTAAGTGATAGCCTAAAAGTTCAATATCTATCTGTCCGAGATCCCTTGATCTTGTGGACAAGATTGAAAGAGCGGTATGATCACACCAAAACTGTCATCCTCCCTCAAGCACACTATGATTGGCAACATCTGAGGTTGCAGGATTTCAAGTCCGTGTCCGATTATAATTCGGCTTTGTATGATATTGTGTCACGGCTTGAACTTTGTGGTGTTAAGCTTACTGAGGTTGAGCTTTTAGAGAAAACATTCTCCACCTTTCATGCTTCGAATATTGTATTGCAACAGCAATACCGGCAGCGCCAGTTTAAAACGTATTCTGAATTGATCTCAGTCCTGTTGACTGCAGAACAAACAAATGAGTTGCTGCTTAAAAATCATGATTTAAGACCTGCTGGCTCTAAGGCATTTCCTGAAGCAAATGCCGGCTCAAGTAAGAATGTTGGCCGTCCTAGAGGCCGTGAGCGCAGGCATGGGAATTTTTTCCGTAAGGGTGGTGGGAGATTTAACCGTAATATAAATAACTCCCTACACAACCCTAAAGGTAAAAAGCCCATGAAGAAGCATGATGATAGTACCTGTCATCGTTGTGGAATGACTGGTCATTGGTCACGTACCTGTCGTACGGCCAAACATTTAGTTAATCTATACCAAGCATCCCAGAAGGAGAAAAGCAAGCATGTTGAGACCCATGCCATTGACCTAACTGAGACTGATGCTGAAATCAATAAGGTTTTGGTCAATGAAAATTGTCATATTCTTGGCAATGAAAAACCTTTTGAGGTTTCTGATTTCTTTATATAATGTTGATGAAAATAACAAGTCCCCAGAAATAGATCCTGAGGGTTTTCATCTATGTTTTGCCATACCCTTGGATAATTATGTTACCAAGGAAGATATTAAATAAATATGGTCGTCAATAAAATCATGAGTTTTATTCCATATTTGTTGGTTTATATTTTGCATCATATTATTAATTTGTCAAATTTTATGGAACTTGACACCTGAAGTTGTCAAGATAAATGCAAATGGGACACATTGAGAAAAAGGAAGATATATGTTTGCTTGATAGTGCTACAACGCATACTATACTTTGTGGCAAACACTTTTTCTCAAATGTGACATTGCGCAAGGCAAATGTTCAGACAATATCTGGTCCTGTTAATATTATAGATGGCTATGGGACTGCCACAGTTATTTTGCCAAATGGCACAACATTGTATCTTGAAGATGCATTGTTGAGCGGTAGATCAAAAAGAAATCTACTTAGCTACAAAGATGTACGCCGTATGGGTACCATCTAGAAACAATTAATGAGCAAAATAAGGAATTTCTTTGCATCACTTCCTACAAGATGGGCCAGAAGACCATCCATGAGAAGCTGGAAGCTTCTAGTATGGGATTATATTATGTCCCAATACGAGCTATAGAATCATATGCTACGATGCCCTGGAAACTAGTGAACCCTGATGTGTTCGGACTTTGGCATGATCGCCTTGGTCATCCAGGAGCTACAATGATGCGAAGAATCCTTAAAAATACTCGTGGACACCCTTTAAAAGATACAAAGGTGTTGTTATCCAAAGATTACATTTGTGAATCTTGTTCACAAGGAAAGCTCATTACTAAACCTTTCATGACAAAGGTTGATTATGAATCCCCTTCATTCTTGCAGAGAATCCAGGGTGATATCTGTGGGCCAATTCAGCCTGCAAGTGGACCATTTAGATATTTCATGGTACTAGTGGATGCATCCTGCAGATGGTCCCATGTTTGCCTATTATCAACGCGCAACGTCGCCTTTGCACGTTTGCTTGGACAGATAATAAAGCTTCGAGCTCATTTCCCAGATTATCAAATTAAAAGCATAAGAATGGATAATGCTGGTGAGTTCACATCAAAGAGTTTTGATGCTTATTGCGCTTCATTAGGAATTGAAGTTGAACATCCTGTCCCACATGTTCATACTCAAAATGGATTAGCAGAATCCATGATTAAGCGCATTCAGATTATTGCTCGAACTTTATTGATGAGGACAAAGCTCCCATCCTCAGTGTGGGGTCATGCTGTTTTACATGCTGTATCTTTAATTAGATTGCGCCCCACTACTTCTCATTTATATTCCCCTCTTCAGTTAGTCTTGGGCCAGGAGCCAGACATTTCATATCTTCGCACCTTTGGTTGCGCGGTACAAGTGCCTTTAGCACCACCGCAAAGGACCAAAATGGGTCCTCAGCGCCGTTTGGGCATTTATGTTGGGTTTGATTCACCATCCATTATTCGGTTCCTTGAACCATTGACAGGTGATTTATTTACCGCTAGATTTGCGGATTGTCATTTTGATGAGACAGTATTCCCATCACTTGGGATACCAAAAGCTTCCACAAATGGAAAACAGAAAAATGTCGAGATTTTCTCATGGAATGAGAAAAGTTTGTCTCATTTTGACCCAAGAACACCTGAATGTGAAAATGAGGTGCAACGATTGATCCATTTACAAGCTATTGCAAATCAAATGCCTGATGCATTTAATGAGACTGCTAAAGTTACAAAGTCTCACATCCCAGCTGCGAATGTTCCAGCTAGGATTGATGTTCCTGTAGAACCACCCGAAATGGATCTAAATGGCCCGCGCCTGAAGCGTGGTAGACCGATGGGATCAAAAGACACTGTTCCTCGAAAAAGAAGGGGGAGGAATTTAGAATCTGCTCCAGATGAGCTTATTAATCTTTCTCGAGGAAACCAAATTGCTCCTGAAGTGGCACAACATAATATTCAAAGAGAGCATATTGCCCCTGAAGTGGCACAAGTTCATGAGCATATTGCCCCTGAAGTGGTACAAACCCATGAAAAGATCACCAATCTTGGGAATACTGAAATTTCCATCAGTTATTGTAATGAGATATGGGATCGAAATGAGATAATCATCGATGATGCATTTGCTCTCTCAGTTGCTCATGAGATTATGAATGATGATTATGAACCTCGGTCCATAACCGAATGCCGTCATAGGCGAGATTGGCCTAAATGGGAGGAAGCAATCCAAGCTGAATTGACTTCCCTTGCCAAACGTAATGTTTTTGGGCCTATTACTAAAACCCCCGACAATGTAAAACCTGTTGGATACAAATGGGTCTTTGTCCGGAAACGAAATGAGAGAAACGAGATCGTGAGGTATAAAGCCCGACTCGTAGCCCAAGGTTTCTCGCAGAGGCCTGGGATAGATTATGATGAAACATATTCACCAGTAGTGGATATAGTTACCTTTCGTTTCCTTATAAGTTGGGTTGCCCAAGAAAATTTTGAAATGCGTCTTATGGACGTTGTGACGGCATACTTATATGGTTCATTAGATTCCAATATCTATATGAAAATTCCCGAAGGTTTCAAAATGCCTGAAGCATGCACTCCCCGCAACTTATTCTCAATAAAGTTGCAAAGATCTTTATATGGGTTAAAGCAATCCGGCCGCATGTGGTACCAACGTTTAAGTGAATACCTGACTAAGGAAGGGTACATAAATGATCCCATCTGCCCATGCGTGTTTATTAAAAGATCTGAAACCGGATTTGCTATTATAGCAGTTTATGTCGACGACATGAATTTAATTGGGACTCCTGAAGAGTTATCTGAAACTGCTGAATATTTGAAAAAGGAGTTTGAGGTTAAAGATTTGGGTAAAACCAAACTATGCCTTGGTCTAGAGCTTGAGCACAATAAGAATGGAATACTTGTCCATCAGTCAGCATACACTGAAAGATTGCTTAGACGTTTTAACATGGACAAGGCTCACCCATTGAGCACCCCTATGGTTGTAAGGTCTCTTGACCCCCAAAAGGACCCGTTTCGTCCTAAAGAATCTGGTGAGGATATACTTGGTCCTGAAGTATCATACCTCAATGCAATCGGGGCTTTGATGTACTTGGCACAGTGCACGAGACCAGATATCGCTTTTGCGGTAAATTTGTTGGCACGTTTCAGTTCTGAGCCAACCCGGAGACATTGGAATGGGATTAAACATATCTTCCGTTATCTCCGAGGAACCATTGATTTGGGGTTATTCTATTCTAAGAATACTACTAACTCTGGTTTAGTAGGTTATGCTGATGCAGGATATAAATCTGATCCGCACAGAGCTCGCTCCCAAACCGGTTATCTATTTTGCTATAATGATACAGCCATTTCTTGGCGTTCCACTAAGCAAACACTAGTTGCTACATCTTCCAACCACTCTGAAATTATTTCCCTCTATGAGGCCGGAAGAGAGTGTGTTTGGTTAAGATCTATGATATCACATATTCACAATGCTAGTGGATTCAAACCGGTGATAGATTCTCCCACTATAATTTATGAGGATAATGCTGCTTGTGTTGCACAAGTCAGGGGAGGATATATTAAAGGTGATAGGACCAAGCACATCTCGCCGAAATTTTTCTATACTCATGAACTCCAGGAAAGTCGACAAGTTGATGTTAAACAGATTCGTTCCGTCGATAATCTTGCAGATTTATTTACCAAATCTTTGCCAACATCAACATTTGAGAAATTAGTTTATGGCATTGGTATGCGGCGAGTCAGTAAAATGCAAGATTGATTTCCCCAGAAGTGGAAATGTTTAGATGCTCCAGAAGTAGCAGTTTATTTTATCTCAGGGGGAGCGATTATGGACATAAGTGCACTGTACTCTTTTTTCCTTCTGTCCGGTTTTTGTCCCACTGGGTTTTTCCGGCTTAAGGTTTTTAATGAGGCAGTAATAGCACGTCCAATCAGGACACTGAAGTAGGCCCACTTATATTGTCTTGAAGACAAGCACATATTGTCCTGAAGACATATTAGACGGACTTAATTGTATTGTACTCTTTTTCCCTTATGTTCGGTTTTTGTTCCCACTGGGTTTTTCCGACTTAAGGTTTTTAACGAGGCAGTACACGTCCAATTTTAATAGTAGCATTTGTCCAAGGGGGAGTATTATGAAAGTGGACAAATGCAAGTTGTGCAAATTATTATGAAAGTGGACAAATGCAAATTATGAAAATTAGGTTATGAAAGTGGACAAATGCAAGTTGTACAAATTGTCCAAATTATGATTATTGTGATGATAATAATGGGGCTAATATGTGCAAATTGCCAACTTGTATAGCCTACCATTTGATGCCTATAAATTGGGATTCATTCTCCCTAATGATACACAATTTCTTCAATCTTATTTCCATTTCCATCTCTCTCTCTCTCTTTCTCTTGTTCCTTTAATTCTCAATTTCTCCTATTCTTATTTCTTGTTCTTGCTTAGTCAATTTTAATTAACATACTTTTCACAACAAAAAAAGAATAATAATCCGTAATTAAAAACAATACGGCTATGTTTGGTATGAGAAAATATTTTCTGTTTTTATTTTTTTAAAAATACAAAGAAACTATCATATAAGATATATGTTGTGAGAGGAAATGTATGCATGTTTTAGAAAATGAAAATGAAAATGGACCTAGAAATGAGATTAAAAAAAATTTATTCTGAATTTTAGGTCTATTTTCATTTTCAATTTCGAAAACATGCATATATTCTTATAAACTATACATATCTTAGATGGTGATTTCTTTGTATTTTTAGAAAATGAAAACAGAAAATGTTTTCATGTACTAAACATAGCCTACATTTTGCAATGAGGGTGATTTTTTTTTTTTTTTGCTGGGAGGGGAAAAAATGTTGTAAATGAGCTTTAATGTTTGATATTGTTTCCAAAGCAATAATCCCCTGCAATAATATGTATGGTACACTTTGTTTTTCAAGAACCAATGAGAAAGGAGCAAATGTCCCCTCCAAAATCAATATAGCCTTTAGGGGATAAAATTAATAGTAAAGTATATAAGTATATATATATATATATAGTTTGTTAATAAAAGAAAAATTAATACATATTACGGTTTACATTATTCCAAGATCATCCTAAAAAATAACTTTTTAGACATCCAATAATTATGTTATACCTCATAAATTTTAAAAAATCAAGATTTTAAATATACATTCATCCTCATAAAAAAACTTTATAGGGAGATGAAAAGACTTTCTATAAAAAAATGTTTAACCCCAAATTAAAATTTTTTTATTTTTAGGATAAGTTTCAACAAGTATGATATTTGTTGTGGTAGGTTTTAGTTTAAATAAAGAAAAATAATTTGTGAATTAATAAGAATTATTTGATATAGAAAGAAATAAGATAATTATGGTATATTTTTTAAAATTTATGAAATATCAATATATTATAAGATGTCTAAAAAATCACTTTTTGGGATCATTATGATGTAAATTACTTTAAATATTAACTATATCTAGATGGATTTCATGCTTGATTTTGTCTGTTAAATTTCGTTAGGCTTGGGTAAAAAAGAAACCCCGATTAACGACTTGATTAAGCTTGAATGAGGAAGTGAGCTCTAGACTAGTGGACACCTCTCAAGATGAATATGCTTTAAAAGAATTAATAATAATTTAAAAAGAGCTAAATACTCACTTTAGTACTTAATACTTTTGTGATTGTCTAATTTGATTTCTAACATTTTAATTTTATCAAATGAGGGTTTAACATTTTAAAAATTGTTTAAATAAAGGTTTTAAGTGTTAAGATATTGACATGTGACCTACATTTTAATGTATGCTTGTCCATTTTAGATGTTGACATATCGTTATGAATATAAATATTTTTACTGAAACCCTTTGAGCTATTTTTTAAACATTGTACCATAATCAATTGACCAAATTAAAAGGTTAAGATCCAAATTATGCAATTACACAAACACCTAAATTTAGTATTTAGCAAAAAAACAAAAAAGGGCCAATCTATCTACACCCCAACCATTAAAGTTATCCCTAAAGATTGCCCCTCAAGCATCCAGATAGGATTTTAGATTTTGTTTTTTGGTTTTGAAAATATAGATTGATATGTTTTATAAAACGGTTTTATTAATAGGTGTACCCATACACTCTTTAAGATTTATTAACTTTTTATTTAAGAAAATTACTTTTTATTTAATGCAGTAACTTTTTTTAAATTCAAGAAAAAGTGAAACATTAATTATATAAAATTTTTATATTTAGCACCTTAAATGGTGCATTTAGCATTTCCCTTTATAAAAAAATCATAATAAATGCTTTTTTTTAGTATTGTACCATAATAAATTCATTATAAAGACATTTATGATTTCTTGTTTTTCTAAAAATATTAATTACTACTAGTAAATAGTGAAATTGATCATAAAATATTGAAAAATGCTAAAATGTGCACCCATACACCATTTAAGGTACTAACTATAGAAAATTTTATGTAATTAATACTTCACTTTTTTTTAATTCAAAAAAGTTACTGCATTAAATAAAAAATAATTTCCTTAAATGAAAAGTTAACCAACTTTAAAGAGTGCATGGATGCATCCGTTAGCAAGACAAGTTATTGAATAAATGATTGACAAACTAAATAGTGAAATAGACTCATTGCATTTTCAAAATAAATTGTTTATATGATGTTGTACATAGTATTATTTGCAAATGATATTGAAATATCTTTTTTTTAATATTACATCCATGATATAACTATAAATATGTGTGTAGAGATTGAATCGTTTTATGTTTCATTATTATGTATATACTTCGTCTTCTGAAAATATTCAAAATATAATAGATGTTTACTCTAATAAATACGAAAAACAGATTACAAATTTACATAGACTTGCGGCATTATTGTATAGTTAAAGTTAATCTCCTTGTTTTTATTTATAACACTCTCAAAGTGCATGACTTTCCACCAAACAAAAAAAAAAAGAAAGTGCATGACTTTAACCCTCCTGGAGAAATCCAATCTTGTACGTGCACCGAAGAAACAAACCCATACAAATACAATGTGAATGAATAATCGAATTGCAATTTGGACTTCCATCGGTTAAGGACCTTTCTAAGGCGGTGACACTGAAGCCATCTTCCTAAGCAAACGCCTTCCACCAGAATCGCCAATCCAACGGCTGGGGTTGCAACGATCACCAATCGTTTGAATCCCAGCCATCCTTTGTATCCCACTATTAAAGTAAACCAATCAATCAATCCTCTTTCCTTCAAACATGTTTGGCAACTTAAAACGCGTTTAAAAATGCTTTCGGAACCGTGCGGGAACGTGGGTTTAAGTGTTATTAGAGGTGTCATATCGAATAAGGCAGATAGGTTTCGGGTTCGGATCAATTAGGTCGGGTCAATTTGAGTTAAAAGAGATTTTTGGATTATTTAGATTCGAGTTTTTTGGGTTTTGTCCTCGGGTTTTTCGGGTTTTGTCATTGGGTTTGTCGGGTTTCGGATAATTTTAGTTTCAAGTTTTTCGGATTTGACCCTCGGGTCTTTCGATTTTCAGATTTTTTAGGTTTCATATTATTTGGATTTAGATTTTTCGGATTTAGCTGTTAAGTTTCTGATTACTTTAAATTAAATTAAATTTTTGATTTTAGAAATTAATAATTAAGAGAGATTTTATCAAAAACATTATTTATTAAATTTGTTATAAATTGTAACTAAATCAATTAAATTTGTAATGTTATAAATGTGTTAATTAAATTAGTAATATTTATTTATTATTGATATTTTATTTTAATTATTTTTTATAATATTGATAATATATCTTTTGTTCATATAATGAATTGTTTATATATGTTTAATGTTAAAAAAATTGCTTAGAAATTGATTAATTAATATAATAAGATAGCCTTAATGTAACATTCATTAATAATTGATTATTTTTTATTTATATCATATAAAATCACCTTAAGTAACTGTTAACTAATAAGCATTCCTAAGAGTGATATCAAACATGTTAAATCTATTTATTAAATTTGGAATTTAAGAGATATATAAAATGATTTCCTGTCGGATTTTTTTGGATTAGATTCTCGGATTTAACGGGTTAGATTCTCGGATTAATCGAGTTTTGAGTAGTCGGGTTTGGGTCATTTACTTTTTTTTGATCAAATGAAATTGAGTTAGTTTCTGGTTCAGATCGGTCGGACGGATTTTTTGAGTTCGGACAACTCTAAGTGTTACTATAAATTATAATTGTAATTACTTAATTAATAATCTAATCTGGATAGAATGATAGAAGTCTAATCCCACGCGTAAAAGTTTCACGCGCCTAAGCCCTGTTTAATTTATTAGCATATTAATGGCATGATCCCCGGGAGCGTGGCCCTACACGAGTTTCCTTTGACAATTGAAAAGAAAGTTTCTCATAATGAGTTTGTAAAAAACAACCAATTAAACATGGCCACGTAAGCGGGGGGCTATGCGTGGCTAAACACTATTGGGCAGTTTTAAGACCTCATTTCTTTTTCAAGCAGTAGTCTTTAGATTTTGTGCCCCTTTTTTCTTTTCACATGAATTCTTGGTTCATATATTTAATTTAATTACTTAATTAGTTCAAACAATTTGGAAAAAGGCACAAAAAAAAGAGAGAGGGTGAACCAGTGAAATTCCATAATTGCCCTTAAGATGGAAAGAAAATATCACCACCAAAACTTCTGGAATATGCTAATAAGGATCTAAAAAATAATTACAATAAATTAAAATTCATATTTAATAATTTGTGGTAGATTATATTCTCTTTTTTTTTTTGTTTTTTTCACCATCTGGTATCCGAAGCTTCGCTCCGATTAATCCAGATTCGAGCCGGGTAGGACCACAAGGGCGGCAAAGCTCTCCCTCCCAGGTTTTTAAAGCAGCTGCGTACCTAAGGATTCGAACTCGAGTCACTTGATTAAGCTAGTACAGCCCCTTACCAGCTGATCTACAACCCTGGGGGTAGTAGATTATATTCTCTATCAGCTAATGTTTGTGTGTGATGGCTGAAAAAGACATGAAGATTTTAAATCATGGAACATGTATTACTTTTAATTTATAATTATTGGATTAGTGTTTTTTTTAATTAATACGATGACGTTTTTCTGTCAAAATTAATGTACATGCATGACAAACATTAGTCTTTATGTAAGGAGAGTCTAATTTGTCATAATTATTATGTATAGGTTTTAATTTGTTAAATAATTTTTTTGTTACAGTTAAATATTTTTTTAGTCTTTATTTTAATAGATCCCAAAAATGCGCATTGTTCAACCAATTTTATGAGTAGAATCAATTTTGCAAAGTGCAAAGTATGTGAACTTTTTTCTTTGAATTCCAAATCTTATATATATATATATATATATACACACACTAACAATGGACCCGCGTTTCGCTGTGGGTGCGAGAATTAACACGTTAATTATGTATAGATATTATATAGTTTTGTGTATATATATATATCATAAGTAAATTATTGAAAGTAAATTATTGAAGGTTGATACATATTGTAACAAAAAATTGGTACAGATATCATGTATATGGTTTAATATTAAAAGGTCTTGAAATCATAGAGAGCCCAAAAAATTGGTGCATACATATTGTATGTGCCATACACGTAATACAAATACTAGTATATATATATATAAAAGGAATGGACTATAGATTCGATGATCAACACATAATATATCTATCTTATTGTCATATATCAATCACTTGACTTCTTTTAAAAAGTTAAAATTAATTTACATTTTAAAAATGAAAATGAATTCAAATTAATGAAAGATAAATTGGCTCTTAAGATGAATTCAAATTAACCCTTTTAGTTTTTGTTTTAGATATATATAAAACTAAATAAAAGATATAAATATTAAAAATTTAAGTATTTAACTTTTGAAAAACCAACATATTTGGAAAGAATATAGTTTCAATTAATACTAAACTTTTTAGCAAAATTTTAGTATTTTAGCTAAAGTATGTGCAGCCATAGGCATTTAATTACAAAATAATTGATGAGCAGACGTATGTGTGTGTGTGTGTGTATATATATATACACACACACACACACACACTCAAACTAAATAAAATAAAAAAATAGTTTGACTTATATGGAATAACTGATAACATTACTATATTTAACCAAATATTTGATGTCAAATATATATTTTGTGAGACTCTATATAATAAAAAAAATTCTTTATTTTATATTGTATATATATATACATATATATAAAACAAACTATAAGATATCACATAGGTAAAAAATACGGGGCACTAACGTAAGGATACATTAAATTTAAATATATATATATATATATATATTTACATGGGAAGTCATAACTTGATACCTATGTTATGTACATGCAATGTATATAGTAATTATTATAATGAGATCATATAGATAATGGCTTTGAATTCATTTCTTTGGCTATAAAGATAATGCAAAATTTTTCTAATTTCAAATTTTGTTTCCAAAATTGAATTGAATATTATTCAAACAACTTTTTATTTTATAAGCTATATATTAAGATAAAATTTTTGTTAGAACAGGTTAATTATGAGGATAAAATATTTTAAAAAAGAGTTTTGAGCAGATAATAAAATAGCAAAATAGACACAAATATTTGAAAAGTGTAGGATGGTTTATCCAAAAAGTTTCTTTCTTTCTTTCATTGAAAAATGTTATTAAATCCCTAAAAAAATTTGTTATCCAAATATTACAAATTTATCACTAATTTTTGAAATTAAAAATGAAATGGATTATTAGTTGATTGCAATATTCTATCATTTATCAATTGCAGAAATAATTTTTTAATTTAAATTCAATTACATAAATGATTTTACAATTTGAAAATCGAAATTATTATCTTCTACATTATCTTCTAAATATTGTTGATTGGTTCAACCTTAAATACCAATACTCACTCTTTTCTCTATCCTAACCCCCAAAAGTAACTGTTTAATCGACACATTTTGTTATCACTTTACATTGACACATTTATTCTCCTTTTCCATTATTTTTCCTTACTCTTTTTTCTTTTAGGCTTTGGAAGTGATCGGTCGTTAGCATAGCTTTTTCTTGGTAAGCTTCTAACTAAAAACAATATCATTTTTCTAAGGAAAATAAAACCATTTCAATCACTTCACTGTGACCTTCTTTACATAGCATGCTTCGTGTTATTCATCATCTTAGTTTAGCTACTACCATATACATATTATAAATTACCTACTAACTGCACTTATGTTAACATCCAAACTTGAATCTTCAAATAAAAAATTTATTGTGAGAGACGGGCCCACGGAGCATTTTATTGGTTTGGCCACCCACTCTGAGGCCGGCCACCAGTGTTACCACTACTCAAGATATTATTCCTTGGTCCTCGTAAATTCGAGTACCAACGTGCGTACAGCACTTCTCGAACCCAGGCTACTAAGGGTTTTGTTGCTCCTATAGGCACGCCTCTCACCCATTCCAGTAATATTTTGATTTTCTATATTTAAATTATTAAATTGATTTTACTTTCTTAATTTGGTATTTCTATTTCTAATATATTATATATATGAACAAGTTTTTAATTATTTTAGGATATCAACATAAATTTAGAGGACATCAATCGATGTATTACACAACGATAAAATAAGATTGCGCAATGACTTTTAACATTGTAAAAAGTCTATTTTCTAGTAGTGATCTATTCATTTGTCAGGTGATCAAAGTTGTCTAAATGTTAGAACTTTTTTCTTCTTTTTTTGGTCTTCATATCCTTGTTTATTGATCGAGACTTATCATACATGAGCTTTAGATTCTTATTAACATGTGCCAAAAAGAAAAAAGAAAAAAGAAAAAACGCATGTCACCATGTTGGATATGTTAATTAGGTATCTCTTGGATTTTACTTGATGATAAAGCTTTGGAAGCTACCATTTCGAAAAGCAAACTTGGTCAATTACCCACTTAATTAGCATGCACACACTACCATGACTTCATTTCATGGAAGTATGCTTACTTAAAATTCATGAAACTCTTAGGATGCATTTTCAACTTTACCACCAACATTAAGACAAGCTTTTGATTTAAAAAGAAAGCCTCTACACCCGATCAATCCATAAGCTTTTAAGCTTTTTTATGGATTGTTTTCTCTATTTCTATTAAATCCATGTCATTTTCATTAATTCTTTGTCCTTTTTTTCTAGTTTCGTCCATAGTTTCCAGTTAAGAGAGGTCACAACGAACGACTAAAATTGGATGGGGTTCTTTTGATGGGGGCCTAAAGTAAAAAATAACAACACAAGCGAAATACACAATACCCACAAGCAACCAACCACTAGTCAATTTCAAACCAACAATCAATAGCAGAATAATAAACTATCTAAGTTAATCAACTAGATAGATGTCACGCCCCGACTCGAAGGGTAGGCCACGTGGCAACCGCCGTGCTACCACGAAGTACGTGTCAGTCGGTCACGCACCCAAAGCACCGCAAGGCATGAATTGAGTATCTTCGCTGCAAAACAATACTAAAAATTTAATTAGAAATCATTTAATAAAATAATTTACTATAAAAGAAGTACCGGCGGATCTATTCATAGGAATACCTACGCAGCGAAAACTACTACTCCTAAGCAACCGACGCCTCCTAGTGAGCCTCTGGTCTGTCTGCTATCCTCGAACGTGGATCTGCATCCAACCACATTGCATACAGGTGAGTGACAGAGGTTCAATGAATCTCTATCAGGGGCTAAGGAAAATAGGGGTAATCCAAAAATATAAATTATAAAAATAAATATTTTTATTTTCAAAACCTCTTTTCAAATTCTCAAAGCGAGAATTTAATTTAAAAACATTTAAATAAATATATAAATAAATAAAGTGGGTTGGCCTCAAACATACAGAAGGCTTGACCCGTCGGTCGTATGCCTTATTGCACCGAGAGCTATCTCTTTTCTTTCTAAAACATTTTTCTTTCTCTAGCCCTTTGCCTCGGTGATGCCAATCGCTGTGGGTGGAACACAGCTACATCGAGCCCTGGTGAGTTACCCTACGCGCCTCTCCCAGGGTCTCGCACTCACTGTGCCCCTTGATAGGCAATTCACGGCTACTTCGTTGCATGTATGTCTCTCTCGGTCCACTCGCTCCCTTTCATCAGAGCATCGAGATCCACTCAATCACTCATCTCACCTCTTATCATCATCAAATATAATGTATATATGTATAAAATGTATATATGTAAACATATAAATATAAACATAAACACACACATAAATCTTTATATTTTCTTTGAAAACGTCCTACTCTCTACGGGGTATATCATCAAATAAGTGTATGTGTGTATGTTGGATTCCCCGTGTCCCAAAACCTTTGAAAATCATTTTATATTTTGAAAACATTTTACCTTAGTGGCTAAGCAATGAAATCTAAGCCACTCACAGTGTTGGGAGGCTCGTATACTCCCAAAAGATCCACGTAGATACATCTCCGGAGCACCACCGCACTCAATCATCCAAAACCCTAATCACATGAAATTCGTGTTAGCATTCATAATCAAATTACAAATGCACCTATGAGGTTTTAACATGACCTAAAACGATCTTTGGATGTGTTTCGGGGCTTAGAAAAGTGTCCGAGAAGGTTTCGGGTCAAAATCAGACACTTTATGCAAAATTACCATTTTACCCCAAGGGCAAAAGTTCACTCTCGTGCGGGACTTGGTCGGGATGGCCATATTGGCCATCCGAGGTCACTCCCACACGGGAGTGCCTCGACTCTCATGCGGGAAACGTCTTCTTGGCTCGAAAATAGAGCCATTTTCTCGATTTTTGAGCTCTTTGCTCAATGGTTTGGCTCGAAATTCGAGATGAGCAATCTTCACGTCTCCCATGACATGTTTACTGAAGTTAAAATGAGAATCATAAGCTCAAAGTTCCTACATCTCAAATCTAAACTAAAATTTAACTAAAAAGCTAAACGTAAATTTAAGCTTAGATCTCTCCTAGACCAATGCATGGAAATGAGTGAAAACGAAGTAAAATGTAGATTAAGGTGAGTAGGATAACATATTAGAAACTCTCCTTGATTTGACCGTCGGTTTTTTTGGATTGACCAAAAGTTCGAAATTGCTCCGAGAGAGCAAAAGAGAGGAGAGAAAGAGAAGGAGAAGAGAGAAATAAGGGGGAGAGCTCAACTCCCCCTATTTATAAGCAGGCCCGACACCGGGTCTACTCGAACCCCAGGCCAGACTTTCTCCATTCTTTTAAACCTCTCCTAAACTCGATCCTTGGCCTAATCCACCATCTTCTACACCAATGGATACCCAATCCATTGGCTATGGACTTAAAGAAGTCCAATTAGTGCTTCTATGCATGCTCACTTATCTTATCTTCCAACTCTGTCTTATCCTAATTTCCACTTCTCTTCTTCATCTAACACATCCAGACCAACATATTATTGAGTTAATACGCCGTCTTATACTATTCCGTTTGTAAGGAAAAGTTGGATTAGTTCCAGGTGTATCAATAGATATCGCTTGCAATAAATTCAAGCAACAATAAGAATAATAAAGAACGCCAATACTTACATGAAAAACCCTTCGATGTAAAGGGAAAAACTATAGGACAACTTTGGAGAAAAGATATACTAATCTTGTTCTTAAAACCCTTAATGTACAAAACTTCCACTGAGCTTGGTTGTAGCAAATCAAAGCTGTCCAAGTATCCAGCCTCTAATGGTGATCCACACAGCAACAATAAAGATCTCTTCAAAAGAGTGGGAAGAAAATCTTGCCAAGACTATCAGTATTGTATAGTCTTTATCAGTTTAATCACTTTAGGGTTTTCTCTTAGGGATGAAATCCTATCTCAATACATTAGAAAACTAAGCTTTATCAACAACCTTAAAGAGGTTTTCATTACAAGAAAAGAGCCGTATAGGGACAGAAAATAGGGATGGACCAAATCTATCCCAAATTTTGGGACGAAATTTACGACAGAAAAAAAATTCCTTGCCAAAATTCGTCCCTAGTCCTCAACACAACAAAATTTGCAATGTACAAATTTTCTGTGCCTATATTCGTAGCAAATTAGAAACAGATTTAGGGACATATGCCTTTAAGGATGGATGTTAGGGATGCAAAGAGAAACCAGAATACATAGGATTCCGGCCTTATGTTTTATGGATGGATTTAAGGACGAAAAAAATCCATCGATAAATCCACCCCTGAACTATTATAATTCGCCAACCAAAAAGATGTCTTTTGGCTGGCCATGCTTTTTGGGGTTCTGCACATTTTCTCCGCCTCCCACTCCATTTTCCTTCTCCTTTGCTCTTCATTTTCTCTCATTTTTCCTAAGAAAACTAGAGAAGTTCAAGTATTTGTGAATTTAAGTGGAAATCAAGGTAATATCTTCAAATCTCTTTGTATATGATTTTATTTTGATGATTAACATATGTTAGAATTTGGGTTTCGTGTGACTTTTTTTAGACTTTACTGATTATTTTGGGTATTTTGTTGCTTGCATTAGTGTTAAAATTATATTGTTAGATCTTAAATGTTTAAGGTTTGTATTGGTTGTGTTACATATTTTTTTAATTAATGTCACGCCCCGACCCGCAGGCTCGGCCACGTGACAACCGCCGTACCACCTCGAGATGCGTGCCTCGTCAGGCGGGCAACCAAGATGATACAAGGCTTAAAAATAAAGGATACTCGAGCAATATATATGAAATCATATGAAATATCATAGATAATATAATTCAAAATATTTAATAATAAAATATCACATCTTACTGTGTTCCATGCAGCGGAAAAATATTATTTATAAAAACACAAATGTATATGTAAGATGCAATAATATTCCGAGCCAAGATATACCAAGTAAAATGAGGTGGCACCTACAATATAGTGTCCACAGAGACGAACTGGGATCACTGGCCACCAGGACGTCCGCCGTCCAAAGACTGATGATCTGAGAACAAAAGTGAATAGGGTGAGTACATAAACATGTACCCAGTGAGAGACTCGGTTATAAAGACCGATCACCTCAGGCTGGGGATATGAAATAATCCAAATATTAATTTAATAAATCATTTACTGAAATATATGAAATCCCAACCAAATCAAATATCAAATCAATATAATACATATATCCAAATGGGCTGGCATCTGAAATCGTCCCAATAAGGTATACCCGTGCACTGGGTATCCACTGGATCGTCAAGGGTTACTTTATACTTTTAAAACATTTTACTTTACTCTCTGGCCCATTCCCTTGACGTTTGCCTCGCTGTGGTGGAACACAGCAGTCCTGGCGGGTTTCCCTACGTGCCTCTCACAACCAGGTACGACTCCCGTGCCCCTCAATAGGCGGTCCACGGCTGAGTCACTCCCGTGCCCCTCAATAGGAGGTCCACGGCTGAATATCACGCATGCTCATATACTCGGTCCACGCTCCCTCATATTGGAGCCCCGAGTAAAACAATCAATCTCATCATCTCTCAGGGATTTCGTTCCCCATATAATAATCAATAATAATATCATTATATAAAATTTATTGAAATTCCCACCCTTTAAATCCTTTATAAACTCATTGTGTGAGGGTGGACAATTCATACCCCAAAACATATAAAAACAATTTAATAAAGCAATTATAAATAAATTTGAAAACGGTTAACCCTCAATGGTCAACCAATATAATCCAAGCCACTCACAAGTGAGGAGAGTTGTATACTCCCCGATTACCCACGTATGCCTTGGCTCCAATTGCTACCGGTCCAAATCTCGTACGATCACGTACCTAAATAATCAAATTAAATTCTAATTTGATTAATAAAACATTCAACCAATGTTCAAATCATAAATCAACACCAATTTAAGGTCTCGGACTAAAATTGACAAGTCCAGAAGTCAATTGTAGCTAATTGGAGTTAATTGGGGTCAAATGGGGTCTAGGGTTGCAAAATTACCAAATTGCCCCTGGTGCTACAGTGCCATTGTCGGCAGGTGGTTCACTCCCGGGCGGAAGTGAGCCAAATCGGGAGCAAGTGCCAATTTTAGGCAGCTCCGGCGCGGGACCTGCCAGGTCCGGCGCCGGACCTGCTGCCAGAAAATGGCCGAATTCGGCCAATCATGAAAACAAGCTCGGTTTGAGTTCGATTCATCACCAATCCGCACCAAAATTGAAACACAGAAAGTTAAACACATGATCTATGAATTCACAGCTTCAAGAACTGAATCAAACAACAAATCATGCTTGAATTTTGGATCAAAACATCAAGAGTTGACTTTACTCGGACAAAACAGAAATCTCAACTTCAAACATCAAATTCTCTTAGCTCAGACCATGAAATCAAGCGTGTAAGCTATCAAATTAAAGGTTGATGAGTCTAGAACAACATACCAAATTCTCAGCCAAAACGCACGGTTGAATCAAAAGATATCGGCTGATGAACAAACTGTCGCCAAGTTTCCAAATTTCTAGATTTGATGTTTTCCTTAGAAATCTTGATGTTTTGATCTTTGAGATGGCAAAAGAAGTTGATATTGATGATTAATGAAGTGTTTGAAGAGGGATTGAAGGCTTGGTTCAGAGAGAATTGAAGAAGAAATCGGAGAGAATTGAAAGAGAAGAGGAAATGTGAGAAATGGGGGTCTCGGCCATCCGAGACCCCTTTAAATTCAACGGGTCCGGCGTCGGACCCGACCAGGTCCGGCGCCGGAGTCAACATTTCCATAGTTGACTCCGGTCAACTGGGCCCAATTGCCCCGGTTCTCGATTCCCAAGTGGGGCCCACATCCCTGGACTTCAATTTTAGGGTTTTTAAGCTTGAAATTGAGCTAAACGAAGTTTGAAACATCCATGAGAAGTTCAATTTGATATATTGATAAGACATCAATACATAATTATATGACTTGACACGTGCGGACAAGGTCCGGGCGTGTCAATTAATATTAATTAATCATAATCATATGACATAATGTTAAGTTATTTCTAATTGTGTTGGGTGTAATTGTAATATTAATATTAATATATATCGATTTTGGCTATTGTTTCGAGCTATGTTGATTGTGATGCATTTTTTGAATTTTGTTGCTATGAAATTAATTACATCAAGGACGTAAAATTTTCGAAGTATGTAAAAATGTGTGGAGTTGTTAGGTGAAACTCATTTAATCAGAATGTCATAATGCAAATCTTAATATATATTCACCGATAGGAATTAATTTAGTTGTTGTCCTGGTTGTTAACCTACTTTAATTAATTGTATATAGAATGTAATTGTGTTGAAAACTATCAAAAAACATTTAAAGTATTTGAATATAGGCTTGATTCAGTTATTAACAGTGGCGATTATATTTTAGGATATTAATAGAACTAATTTAAAATATTTATGTAGGAAAAATGGATGAGTTGATTAACAGTCGACAATAGATGTATAATCGGAAGAAACCGGGACAACAAGGTGTGACAAAATAGTTTATGATCGGTGTTGGAGAATTCATTAATTGGGTATTGAGTCAGGATGCCTCATGGAAAGATGGAGAAAAAATTTGTTGTCTCTGCACAGATTGCAAGAATATGCGTTTCTTTTTACCAGTTAAGGTTTCACATCATCTAATCCGCTATGGCTTTAAGGAGCATTATTGGAACTGGGTTAGCCATGGTGAACCACTGTGTAGAATTGAAAGTAATAAGCAATAGCAAGAACAAGCACCATTACCAGTTGAGATGGCAAACTGGGGTGACTATGAAGATATGACATGGGATCAGCATATGGTGTTTGATGTTGCACAGTCGAGTTTTGTCCACCGTAATGAAGATAAAACTGGACCTAGTGGGGAAGCAGCAGATGAGTTTGGGTATGAACAAGAACCTTTTACAGGCTAGCATGTGATACATTTAGATGATAGATGGTTTGACATTGTGAAAAATGCCCACTAGCCTTTGTTTGAGGGTTCTAGTGAGTCCAAGTTATCCTTTGTTTCGACTTTGTTAAGCGGGAAATCAGAGTTTAACTGGTCTGAAGGTGTATTTGATATTTTTTATGAAGCCCTCAGAAAAGTATTACCAGAAGAAAATAATTTTCCTTCGAATTATTATCAACATAGGAAAACCATTAACGATTTGGGTTTATCAGTTATAAAGATTGATGCTTGTAAGAATGGATGCATGCTGTATTGGAAGGAGCATTTGAACTATGATTACTGTAGGTTTTATGGTGAACCTAGATTTAAAGACATTGGTCGACGTAGGGATAGAACTTGCAAAAGGATTCCAGCTGCCATTTTGATATACTTGCCATTGACTCCTCGGTTACAACGATTCTACCATACCTTTGCCACAGTAGAACATATGACTTGACATGCTGCACATGAAGCTTAAGATGGGGTTATGTGCCATCTGTTCGATGCTGAGGCATGGAAACATTTTGACCGAACATATCCTAATTTTGGTTCAGAAGCTCGAAATGTTAGATTGGGACTATACGTAGATAGTTTTGCACTGCACAGCTAGTTCGGAAAGACTTATTCTTGTTGGCCAGTTGTTGTAACTCCTTACAACCTTCCTTCGGATATGTGCGTGAAAAGCCTTTATATGTTCTTAATATTGATTTGTCCTGGTCTAAGAAATCCAAAGAAAAACATAGATGTTTTCTTATAATCTCTGGTTGATGAGTTGAAGCAATTATGGAAAGATGAGATTTCAATGTATGGTGTTTCGAGGAATAAGCATTTTTGCACGAGGATTGTTCTTATGTGGACTATTAATGACTTTCCTGCTTATGGGAACATGTTATCCGGATAGAGTACTGCTGGAGTTCTAGGTTGCCCTATATGTATGCAGGAGAGTAGAGCATTCATGCTTCCGCATAGTAGGAAGGCAGCTTATTTTGATTGTCACAAGTCATTCCTTTACTCTGATCATCCGTATAGAAAGGATAAGAAATCTTTCAGTCATGGTTGGGTTGACAAGATGGCTGCACCATCGAGGTTGACATGGAAAGAAATATATGCACAAGTTTGGCATTTGCCTACCGCGATGGATGATCCGATTCATATGCCTGATTATTACGGCACTCATCACAAATGGGCAAAAAGGAGTATTTTTTGGGATCTTCCTTATTGGAAAACAAACTTGATCCGCCATAACCTTGATGTTATGCATATTGAGAAGAATATGTTTGATGCGATTTTTGGAACTATCATGGATTTAAGTGGGAAAACAAAAGACACTTTGAATGTAAGAAAAAACATCGGTGTTTCATGCTCTCGAAGTTCAATTGCAATTGATCTTGAAAGTGAGTAACGCACCAAACCTAAAGCCATTTACACTTTGAGAAAACCCCAGAAAACAACCATTTTGAGATGGCTTAGGAACTTGAAGTTTCCATATAGGTATGCATCAAATATTGGGAGATGCATTGACATTAATGAAGAAAAGGTTTCTGGCATGAAGAGTAACGATTGCCATGTCTTTATGCAGAGACTACTACCAATCGCAATCAGAGAGATGTTGCCTCTTTGTGTATGGAAACCTTTGACAGAACTTAGCTTATTCTTCCGATGCACATGTTCAAGTATGGTGGATTTAGGGAAGGTTCGAGATTTAAACGACAATGTTCCACTCATACTATGCAACTTGGAAAAGGTTTTCCCTCCAGCCATGTTCGATTCACTGGAACACGTCGTTGTTCACTTACCATAGAAGCCTTAGTTGGAGGTCCGGTTTAATTCAGATGGATATATCCCTTTGAAAGGTAAAAAAATAGATTCGACTCGAATTAATTTATATAGGCATTTGTATTTATGCTAGTTGAATTATATTCACATGGCGTACATACTTCTCTAATTGAGTCACCATATGAACAAAGGTTCTTTCACAAATTGAAAAAACTAATTTGTAATAAGGCTCACGTTGAGGCTCAATTTGTGAAGCTTACATCGCACAAGAAATCAACTACTTCGCACAGAATTACTTATGTGATTTGGATGTCTTCAGTCATATTAGAAGAACTAGGCGTAACGATGAAGGGTTGAACGATTCTACTATCCCATCCTACTCAATTTTTAACTATCCAACTCGATTTCAGGGTAAAGATAAGATTAAAAGGCTGGGTGAGAGAGAGCAATGCGTTGCACATACATACGTTTTGCTAAATTATCCAGAAGTGAACCCATCATTGAGTAAGGCAATTTGAATTGATATATTTTATTGTTTGTTTTCTTATTGTTGGTGGAATTTAAGTTGCATAATTTGGAACAGGGCCTTTATCCAGCATTATCATAATGCTGGGTATGATCAGGGTGCCATTGATGAATTGATCGATGCCTATTTTTTATTTGGTTTAAGCAGTATGTAAGTAAAAAAAATACATCATGTGCTTTGTGTTGCAACGTATGGAACTTGAATACTTTAAATGATAATTATAATGAATTTTATGACTTGCAGCTTGATATCCCGACTAATAGAGCTAAGCATATTGATGCATTGCCAATTCTAATGCTCTTGGCTTGGGGACCTTCAAGAAAGGCAACATCATGGCCTGGTGTGTTTATTAACGAGTAGAACTTCCACACTGTTCAACGTAGAGCCGGAAAGGCTACAATGAACTGCGGTATTTGTGTTCGAGGGTCCAACTCAGACGATCCATTCAGCAGTTATTATGGACTACTTAAAGATGTTTTGGTCCTTGAGTATAATAGTTCAGACTCCATGGCCACTGTTGTTCTATTTGAGTGCGATTGGTTTGACCCTATACATGGAATGAACGTACATCAAGATTTGAAGCTAGTTGTTGTTCACCGGCAAAAGAGTACCAGAAATATGATCAATTTGTTCTAGCACAACAAGCCATTGAAGTCTACTTCTGCGATTAACCGGATGCTAGCAGGGACTAAGCTAATTGGTTGCGATCTGCAAAGCCAAATCGAGAAGAGTTGTTCAGATTATGAATGAAGGGGTTGACAACGATGCTCCATACCAAATCGAGGAAATTGTGCAATCCCCCAACCGTTACCACTAATACAAATTCAATACAATTGTTTGACATGACTAGCATCAACTTGACTGTGGACTTAGGCGATTTCGACCAATCGAAGAAATCGATGAATCAAAGGATGAGTTCGATTTAGCTAAATCATCCAGTTGTTCAGATGACGACGACGATGATGGTGGTTATGATCCCAACGAATTTTAGCTAGCTTTATGATGGTGACTCGAAAAAATAGGTGTTATTAGTTTCGATATGCTACGGATTGAATCATTGTCAATATTTTATTTCAAGAAGCTATATAATGTTTTTTTTTATTCATTATATGTTATGTTTGAGTGTAATTACGGTTTGATTTAGGGACTAAATTTTGATTTCGGGTTAAAATTAAGAAGAAAAACTAAATTAGGACATAGGAACGGAAAAATCCATCCCTAAATCCATTGCAAATACCCCTTGAGCGCAAAATTTTTCCTCCCATAAAATTGGGAAATTTTCCTAACATAAATTACGGACGGCATTAGGGACGAAAAACTGAAAAATCGTCCCTAATTTCGTCCCCAACTATTTCGCTTTTTGATATTTCAAGTTGGACCCAGCTGTGTCCAAGTGCAATGTCTTAAGGACGGATTTAGTGAACGAATTAGAGTTTTCCGTCCCTAAGGCAAGCCCTATACGTTCTGTCCCTAAATCCGTCCCTAATCTATGCGTTTTTGAAACTCTGAGTTGGGCCGAGTTGTCTCCAACGTCACCTTGTTAGGGATGGACTTAGGGATAGATTTTTAATTTTTCATCCCTAAGATCGTCACTATGTTGTCCGTCCCTAAAGCCGCGCCAAATCCTCTTTTATTATCGGGACCAGACTTCTTCCTCCTCATTTCTCTCTTCTTCTTCTTCACCTTTCCCTGCGACCCACCGCTGGTTTTTGTCGACAACGTTGCCGACGCCATCGGTAGATCGAGTCTGGCGCCCTTTTCCAGCCCTCTATCATCTCTCCTCTTCCCTCCTTTCCCCTTCTTCTCCTCTTTTCTCCTTTCACCCAAAAACTCGAACCTTCCCAAACTTTTCTTGCGACCCTATTCCGGTAGGCTATTTCTGGCGGTTCAATGGTTTGTTTAATTGATGTTAAATTTAATTGATGTTAATTAATTTAATTTAGTTTAATTAATTGTAATATATGTTTAATATTTGTTTACAATATAAGTTATATTGGTTGATGTTAAATTTAGTTAATTTAGTTAATGTAGTTAATATATAATTTATATAAGTTTAATATATGTTAATATATAATTATAATATATAAGTTAATTTAGTTATAATAAATATAGTTAATTTAGTTAATATACAAGTTTATTCAAGTTTAATATATGTTAACTGTTTTATAAGTTTAATATATAAGTTAATTTAGTTTTAATAAATTTAGTTAATATATAAGTATATATAAGTTTAATATATAAGATCATTTAATTTACTTTATAAGTTTATTTATGTCAATTATTACTTGTGTTATAAATTATAGTTTAATATATTATATTACTTTGATTAGTAGAATATAATAGAAGTTTATTATATTATAATATATAATTATTAGTATAATATATTATAAGTTTACTATAGCTATTGAACCCAAATGTTTTTGATGAATACAAAACAACCTAATTAAATGCTTTTAATGAATTTAAGTTAAGTGAGCAGATTCTTAAAAGGCAAAAGTGAAAATGCTAAGTGTTAAGGGTCCAATCGATTAAGGTTCTATCCCAATCGATTGAACAAGGTTGAACTTGAGGCTACGAAGCTCAAACTCGAGACATTCGACCGATTGAGCAACTAATGGAAAGAAGAAGAATTTGAAAGTTAGAGATATTCAACCGATTCACAGTAAAGCTCAACCGATTGAGGAAGAACAAGTGAAGAATAGAAAGTCTGAAGCTGAAGAAATTGAAACGATTGAGCCTTATGCTCAATCGGTTCAGCACCCTGAAAAAAATGGTAGCTGAAGAAATTGAATCGATTGAGAAGAAATGTGAATCGATTCAACATAAGAAACTAGAAATCCAAAAGATAGCATCAGAAATATTGAACCGATTCAACAATGGCCTTAACCTATTCAACAGTGTCAGAATAGTGTAACGGCTAGTTTTTCCAAAGGTACAAGTTGGCCTCTCTCTTCATTAAATGCTTCAACGGATAGAATCAGTTCTCAGGGTATTTAAGAGGGTCTTAAATGCTAAAGAAAAATAAAAAATTGAAGAGCATTGAATAGCATTTACTACACTTTTCCTTGTACATTGATTTCTCTCTTGTTCCAACTTTTTAAACTTTGTGAGAGAAATTTAAGTGAGCTAGAATTCTTGTACATCTTAGGTCTTGTTAGAGATCATTTCTTGTACACAATTTTTAGTTTTTCTTGTATTCTTAGAGGTGAGGGAATCACTTTAAGTGGGTTACATCAACTAGGAGGCCCTAGGTTGATTGGCATTAAAGCTTGGGAAGAGCTTTCTTTGTAAAGGCTTTGTGGAAGCTAGAATTCCACTGTTCTAGTGAAGAGGAGATTGAAAATCTTTCATTGGGAAGATCAAGGTAGTGGATGTAGGTGAGGAACACCGAACCACTCTAAATAGAAGTGTTATATCTTCTTTACTTACTTTACTTTGCAAAGAACTCATCCAACTCTCTAACACCAACCACCTTACTACCAAAAGTTCCAATTGAAGTAGCACCATTGAAGAAGAAGTCATAAGTGCTATTCACCCCCCTCTAGCATTCATCTAAGGGACCAACAATTGGTATCAAAGCCTAATCCAATTAGAAGGCTTAATATCCTTGGGGAAAAATTGAAAAAGGCATCTACTAGCGATTTGATAAGGCCATATTTAGTGTATATTTAATGGTTGATTTGGTTTATATTTTAGCACTTTTATGGCTGGATTTATATGGAATTCATGATATTTTCTCACATTTGGTTTAATGACTTGTAGATATTAATTTGGAGCTAATTCCATGAAAAACAAGGAATAAGGAATCCAGATTTAATGCAAACCACAGGTCACCAAGGGAGAATGCTATTATGATGAGAATAATGGAAGACTTTGACAAATCGAATAAAGCACTAAGAAATAGCACAAGTCAGCCGCAAGAATATGAGTGAAGCAGTGGAAGAATTCATTTTAGCTATGATTTTACCACGTGGTCTTGTAAAAGACCAAACCACATGAAGCGTAAATGGAGGCAAAAACAAAAGAGCAAGAAACAAGTCTAAGCTAGGCAAGGGAATTTCATGAGTCACACGCACGAGTCGTGACTTTCAAGCCGTAAACCAAGTGTTGGCAGTGCTGGAATTATGAGGCAATAAGATAAATATCAGGTGTGGTTTAACTTGTATCAAAGGGCTGGTGCTGTGGCTCAAGGAGTCCTAGTTTAATTGGAATTAACTGTACTTAACCTCCAAGTAATCTTATGTAACCTAGCTACTACTAGTATAAATAGACATCTTAGGGTTCTCTAAGGGAGTCTTGGATCTTGGACCTTGGATCTTGGATCTTAGATTTATTTTATTTTTCTCTAATGCATTTGTTTATTTTCTTTATTATATTTTCTTTTAATAGTTAAATCTCTTGTTGGAGATTTGGGTAGATCTTCTAGGGATTTTAATTTAATTATTATATGAATTGGTTTTCTTGGGTTAAATCTATTTTCTTTATACTTAATTCTGTTATATGCATGATCACCATATAATAGGTTTTTGGAATTGTATGAAGAACTGAGAGGTGAAGTATAATTTGTACTCTAGGAAATAGACACAATCTAATTAGATACGAGAGTAATTTAGTTTATTGTGATAACAATAATTAAATTAGTTTCGGGAGAACCTGATTTAATTATTAATCCTAGGATCTTAATGTTCTTAGCTAATTAGTTTATGCACTAAGAGGTGGTAATCACTTAGTTAGGAAAGCTTAGGATGATCTGAGAGGGCTCCTAAGTAGATTAGTGATTGTTATTTTAGCCTTGTTAACTAAATTCATGCATAATTGAATTAAATATCTAGAAGAGAAACCTAAACCCTAACGCTTTCAATATTGATTTTCTTTTTAATTATTTAATATTGTTCTTTTGTTAATTAGATTAGATTATAATTTCTTGCTTTTATTCTTAAC